>CM062812.1:188758450-190246442 GCA_031772625.1 Pinus tabuliformis
CGCGATAGCATAACCAGATAAGTGTCCACACAAGCACCTGAATGGAAATCATTCAAAACTTTTCTCGGCTTCCTCATGTGTGAGGCACCTCCATAAAATAATATCAATACCACAACAGTAAAGAGTGTCACTAATAATCAGATAATATTTGGCTTGGTATCGGATATGTCGTTGTTGGAATGAGAGGTATTAGGCCAGAAAGTTTTGGTCCGGAGATACATCAATATTTCTCCATACCATGGGTTAGATGACGAAATTAGGAGCAAAGACTCATCCAGAATTGATGGTTCTAATGTTTAATCAATGGTATTCGTGGGAAGGTCACAAAGAAGCTCGGTGAAAACTAGAGATTTATTTGATTTGGATTTGATGAATTCCAAATCAAATTCCTGCAAATGACAATCCATTTTGAGTATTTTCCCCCTAGCAATTGACATGACAAAATATATGTCATAGGGTTGCAATTCAAAATGACAATGGTCTTTCGGAGAGGGATATAGTGGCAAAATCTCTGTACAGCTTGAACAGCAACCAGATCAAACTTTTTACATAAGAGTACTTAACTTTGTATCATTGAGATTGCGGCTCAATTAATATATCAGATGTTCAATCCCATCTTCTTCTTGGACTAAAACCATTCCAATGGTTGTATCTGCAGCGACGAGATACATGAAGTAGTCATTTTGATAATTCAGGGAATACATTAATGAGGCTCTAATCAAGGTATCTTTAAGAGCATCAAAGGAAGCTTATGCAACCTGATACCAATGGAAGGGTTATTCACATTTTCAATAGACGAGTAAATCCTTTAGCCATTTTAGCATAATTGGAATGAACCTCCTCAGAAAGTTAGCCTTCCCTTGGAGTGTTTGTAGTTGTAGTAGACTGGAAGGTGGAGGCAAGTCAAGAATTGCATGAAACTTAAGTGGGTCGAGTCGAATTCTCTCCTTAGACACTATGAAACCAAGCAAAAACCAGAACCAACACAATACACACATTTGTGTGGATTGAGTCATATTTTGTAGTGTCGACACCGTAAAAATATAGCTCTCAAATGTTGCAGGCGATCAGTCCGCTTTCGTGAATGAGCAAGTAAATCATCAAGATATGGTTGAAAAGTATGTTTGATGTCATGGAAGCATAGTTCATTGCCTCTGAAAATTTTCCCCTACATTCTTCAAACCAAATTGGAATTTCCTGTAAGCGAATGTGCCCACAGACAAATAAAAGCAGTTTAAGATTGGTCCTTTGGGAAGATATTGATCTGATTATAGCCAGAAAAAACCATCCATGAATGAAAAATATTTGACATCTGGCACATTTATCAATAATCTGTTCAATAAAGGGAGTGGGATAATTTTCTTTTGGACAAGCCTGATTAACATCCCTATAATCGACGCACACGCGTATTGTCCCTTGTTTCTTCATGACAGGAACAATATTGGACCCAATCAGTAAGAGGAATAGGGTATATGAAAGCAACATGCAAAAGTTTTTCAACCTCTATTTTAATGGCAACAACCTTCTTTATTTGATCTGGATGGAGGTGTTGTCACACTGGTTTGACATCAGGATACATTTTAATTTCATGTTCAACTATACTAGAGTCAATTCCTGGCATCTCCTCATAACCATGCAATTATATCTCAGAATTCATGAAAGAGAGCATAGTAAATATCAATTTTTGATGGAGAACAAGATTTTCCAACATGAATGTTTTCTACACTTTAGGTTTCATCGAAATATTGATAGAAATAGTTTCTTCGATATTTGAAAAGTTTCGCTTGGAATCTATTGTATCTATAAAAACAGAATTCGAAAGGAAATCAACAACTGAAGGGTGATTAAGTTCATTTGAAAAATATTCTATGTGATTTGGAAGATGGGAACGATGATGATAATCTTCCCATGGTTCTTCTTCTATCATCATTGATTGGATGATTCCTTCATCAAGTAGAAAACATATGTGAAAAATGATCGGAGGAAGTACCATATTCTAATGAATGATCTACCCATACAATTGATGAAGATGGATTTGGGTTTGCCGTGCAAGCTAGAAAGATTGATTGCTATGCAAGCTCAATGGGGCTTAGTGGCATGATTTCATTACTACTATCAACTTCAGAACTATTGGTAATCTTCCTTAAATCAGATGAAGTAGAAGATATCATGTTGCAAGTCTCAACTTTTGCCACTTCTGCCATGTTTGATGGTGATAGTAGTGAAAAATTACCCATTAGGGAAGAATCGTCGAAGAGAACTACACCAATGTTTTAAAGAGATGGCGAGGTACATGAACTAATAGAATGCTTCTAGTAGCCTATGAACTAGAGGTGAAGAAGAAGAGTTGATCGATAACTGTGATTCTGCCCTTATGGGGGGATGCAATTGTACGAAAGTATGTTGAAACCACATCAGCCATAGCTTAAACCCACGGTATTCCTAGCAAAATGTTGTAGTCAAGGGGTCCGTCAACAACCTCAACTTCAACAGTTATTATTTCCCCCTAGTTCAATTTGCAAATTACTCAAGATTCCACAAGGCGTATATGTGCGACCGTCAAAAGCTTTTAACATTGTTGGTGAACATGACAAAGGTAGTGAGCCAAGTGTTTTCTAGCAATTCATAGACATAATACAAGTAGATGCCCCCTCGTCAATAATGGTTCAGTGAATAAGTTTATTCAAGGCATTTACTTGAATCAGGAATGCTAATTGTGTTGGTAACTGTGGCGTATAACCTGCATGGTTGAAAACCACAAGATTGGAATCAGTTGGATCGATTCCACCAATTTCTGACAACAAAGCCTACTTTTGGGAGGGACAATTTTGAAGCACCTCAAGTGTCGACATAGCAGAAGGTGACTGAGCCAAATCTTCTACTATGTTATAGTTTTGTGCAACTCAAGCTCAAGGGTTAAATGTTGATTTATGTACAACTCCCTTAGGTGGTTTTATTGTTAACTCTGGTGCAATAGGTGGTGGAATAGGATCAGACAAAGTCGAAGTCAAAGGATTAGGTTGATCAACCTGGTTATTCGACAATGATGGTTGATTTCCATAATCTTTACTTCGTGTTGACACCAAAATATCAATTTTCAGCTTAGAGGCGGATAGCATAAGCACTTGGGAAGTGGAAGCATGGTCTATAGCAACCATATGTGTCTTTGGGTTCGGAAAAGAATCAGTAAACACTACAGATGTACCGGAAGTCTTAAGAAGCTTTGAGACTTCGGAGCAGTGAGGACAATCTCGCGTAAAGTGCTCATAGTTACAAATTAAACATGGGTAACGAGGTTTCCTAGCCGAAGGAGAGGAATCAGATGATTTCTCTTGAGGGGAATTATTTTGTTTCTTCCTGTTTTTCCCCTTCTTCTTGCTTCTTGGTTGCTTTTCATTATTGCCTTTGTCAGATGACATGACATTAATTTCAAAAACAAGAGTGTTATCAGATACATTTGAATTTTGATTGGAAATGGAAAGTGTTTGACCAAATGGTCTACTTCCCATTTGTTTGCTCGAAGAACCAATCACATCATCATCAGCATGAGAGTCCTTACTTGATGGTGGTGGAGGAACATTGAAATATAGTCGAGGTGCATTCAGGATCTTGTCATAGAGTGTGCTAGACTGTGTCTAAATCAAGTCCAAATATTGGGCACGAGTAATTACTTACTCTTCGGTGACATCTCCACCTTTCACCACATCCTCGATGATAGATGGAAACAAGGATTTTATAAACCACTCAGCTAAAAGCTAATCAGGAACATAAGTTTTAACCATTTGACGACGACGATGCCACTCATGAATATGATCAGAGATATGAGTAGCAGTAGTCTGTTTAAATTTGGTTAATAGTTCCGTTCCAGTTCCATATCAGATGGATAACCGAAAGTGGGTTAAAAACATGGTAACTAAGGTTGTAAAGTTATCAAAGAAGCTCGTGGTAACTCAATGTACCACTTTGTAGCCAGACCAATAAGCATTCTCTGGAAAAGATGTAGTCTAACTGAATCATCATTCAAGGAGTTTGATGAACACCATAAATGAAAAGTCATGACATGGTTCGACGGGTCTTCTCTAGGGTTTCCATTGAATTTTGGAATATCAAAAGGTACTTTATGAGGAATCACTGGCCACCAAGGTGAATAAAGAATTGGGTCATTGGTGAGCTGCTTTAGATCTGGTAATTCGAGTGTTGCAACAAAAGTCAATTGTCTATTAAGGTCAGGTTGAGCATATCCAAGGTAAGATGGGATTGCCTAGGTAATAGGCCTTTGCATACCAGCATAAGGCATCTACTGCTAGTAACCTTGATAAGGGTAAGTTTGCTAAGAAAATCTAGTGTAAGGTTGTTGTTGAGCACCAGGATACATTTGTTGTTGTCCAAACCTGGCATGGGCTTGTTGACCAGGACCTGGGTAAACTTGTTGTTGACCAAACCTAGCATAGGCTTTTTGACCAAGTCCAAGATGAAGTTCGTATTTCTGGAATTTGTTTTGTTGATATTGGGGTTGCCAAGGCTGTTGAAGCAACTGTTGTTGTTGTTGATACAACGGTTTTTGATTTAACGGTTGTTTCCCACGAATGTAAGCTTAACGGGTTGTGAATATACTAAACCAGTGTAAGTTTGAGTCATTCCAATAAAAGGTAAACTTGCTTGAGGTTGTTGGACTCTAGGCACAAGTGGTTGTTGTAAAACTGCCTGAGAAGGTTGAATCTGTAAACCTGAAACTTGGGGGTCTGAGGTTGAAGGACCAACTTGCACAGGTTGAGATGCAACAATCTGAGCTTGTGATTGTGGTAAAGCGGTAACAACAGGCGTAGTTGGAATGGATGAGACAAATTGCATAGGTTGTGATGGATACACAAGTCTAGGTTGAACGAGCATTGTTGGCTGCCACTGACAGATAGTCATTCCAGGCTGACCTAAAGACGACGGCATATCGACATATGGTTGCCCCCAGAAAATGGAGGATAAGGAGATTGTGCATATTGTTCTCCGTATGGGGGTAGTCCAGTGTAAAGTGGATACATAGGATGGTAACCAAATGAACTGATCCAGGTGGATGTTGGTGGCCACCCACCTATCCCATTTGCACCCCCGCAACAGTCTCTTTTAGTTTTTTAGTTTCCTAAAATGTAGCACAGTTTACTATTTTTAGCACTTTTTCGGGTCCTAAACTTTTGGAGCCGTTTTGAGGTCCTAAATGACATTTTTTGGGAAATCTGGGGGCAACATGCGTCGATGGATCAATTTTTCCCTCCCCAAAGTGGTAGTGCTTGGATAGATATTTCTAACGAGCTATTGTACACGTCAAACGGAGATGGTATGCCAAAGTTACAACCCCGGGAAATTGATGTATCAATTTACCCAAACGGGGCCCACAATTTGGTGTTTCATCTTCTAGGGTTAGGTTTTGGGATGTTAAGGGTTTTCCACTATTTATCAATAATAAATAGGCCTTCGAGCCTCATTGTAACACAGTTCAGAGGCATGTAGCCACAACATCTCTTCTCAAAAATAATCTACCATCGCCCTAGCTGGTTTATTTCCATTTCTGTTTGTAAGCATATTTCAGTATTTTACATTAATGAAATGAAATATTATTTCTGTTGCATATCTATTTCTATGGTTATCTCTGTATTTTATTTCATTCCTATTTAAATCCAGATCATTGGTATCAGAGCAGTCTTTTTTTCTCTGTTTTTCTTTGCATGTCCCCAACGAGGTCGGGATATAAGGAGCTAGAGCTTGAATTGGTCGAACCTTTGCAAGACTAGCCTCGCAAATCCCAACGGCCTCCCATGGCTGATGAGAAGAAAGAAGAGGGGGTAAGAGATCCTATCAAAGTCTTGCTCGAAGAAGCCCTTGAGCAGCAAAGGAACACAATGATGGATAGCTTTGCGCAGATCCTTCAGCAGCTACCCAGAGGCGACGCATCAACTTCCAAAAGCTTCTCTAGAAACATCACATCGTTTAAGGTACAAGTTAATTTTGAAATCCCCATCTTCTAGGGTCAAATAGACGTAGATGTCATAGATAAATGCTTAAATCTACTAGATGGGTATTTTTCTGTTCATGAATTTTCAAGTCAAGAAAAGATTGTTTTTGCTCTTCGCAAAGCAGCCCCCCACATCAATGACTAGTGGGAAACCTACTGCGAGCAGAAGAATGAAAGTACGGGCTCAATATTTTCAGTCACACCCACTTGGGATTTATTCTGGGATGCCGTCAAGGAGAAATACTACCCTGTCAAAAGCTATGAGGACAAATACATCAAATGGACCACACTGCGGCAGGGAAGGGGCCAAGATGTGCCATAGTTCACAAACATTTTTCATACCCTTCGCACACAATTGGGTATCAATGACTCTGAGCTGCATTTGGTACTTAAATACCATGGCACAGCATTCCGATATGCTATCAAAATCGAGCAAAATTTCAAACAGAAGAAGCAAGACTTTGGATCTGGAAATCCGAAGCCAAAAGGACAAAGCCAAGGTGGGGTGACCCAAGACAACCTGTCGAAGCCGCAAGAAAAGAACAACACCACGAAGTTGAAGGACACAGGAAAGTGGTGTGAGTTCCACAAGAGTCCCACTCATAACATAAGTGAGTGTCGGACCAAGCAATCGCTGGTGGCCGAGTTGAAGGCTTCCGAATCAGATGCATGTTCCCACCCTGAGCCAGAACCCGACAAGGGGAATGGCAAAGCGAAGTAGATCATTAATGCAGAGCCCAGCGCCATTGTTGCCACCGCCAAGATCCATAAGAATGAACCCGAAGATCCAAAGGATAGGGAACGTCTTTTCCACTCACAAATGTGGGTCAAGGGTTCACCGCTACAATTCATTGTTTACAGTCACAGCCAAAAGAACCTCAATTCAACAGAGGTTGTGAAGTGGTTGGGCATACTGACTACCACACCCACATCCGTACAGTATTGGGTGGCTTCACGAAGGACGAGATCTCAATGTTCATCAGCAGTGTCGCCTTCCATACAGCATTAAGCCCTTCACAAATGAGGTATTGTGTGATGTTACACCTCTGGATGTTTGTGATGTATTATTAGGCTAGCCATACTTGTGGAGGCGACATGCTGTGTATGAGTCAAGGCCTCGCACTGTCATTATTTCTTTGGATAATTCATTATACAGGATACCAGAGGTAGCCCCACATACCACCACTTCTTTGATCTCTACTAAGAAAGGCAGCAAGATTATCTCCCAGATTAGGAAATTCATCTGTCTGGTTCACTCACAAAGTAAGGGGAAGATCGTCACCACATCCATGACCCCCACGAAGGGTTCCTCCACGCAGCCGTAGTAACAGAGGGAGACGGTCATGAAATAACAAGAAACAACTTCTCCTCACCTACAGGGGTACCACACAAGCTTCAGGAGGGTAATAAATTCTGGTTACATCTGCAGAAAGAACGCCTTACAAGAGCCCATCAGAAGCTCCAACCACGCCAACATGGTCCTTACAACAATACCAAGGTTGTGGGAAACAATGCTTTGGAGCACAGCATTCCTCCATTCCTTCACCTACACCAAGTGTTCAATGTGGACCGTCGTTGACCATGCTTCCCCACCATTACTGGACACATCAGAGATTGCAGAACAACTCACTAGAAACCCAGCTCAACAGAAGCTTCCTCATCCCAGGGATGAATTCAATGCAATGGGGACCATTGCTTCCTAAGGGGGAGGAATGATCCAGGTGGATTTTGGTGGCCACCCACCTATCCCATTTCAACCCCCACAACTGTCTCTTTCATTTTTTCAGTTTCCTAAAATGTAGCACAGTTTACTATTTTTAGCACCTTTTTGGGTCCTAAACTTCTGGAGTTGTTTTGAGGCCCTAAACGACGTTTTTTGGGAAATATGGGGGAAACATGGGTCCATGGATTGATTTTTCCCTTCCCAAAGTGGTAGTGCTTGGATAGATCTTTCTAACGAGCTATTGTACGCATCAAATGGAGATCGTATGCCAAAGTTACGACCCGGGAAATTAATGTACCAATTTACCCAAACGGGGCCCACAATTTGGTGTTTCATCTTCTAGGGTTAGGTTTTGGGATGTTAAGGGTTTTCCATTGTTTCTCAACAATAAATAGGCCTTTGAGCCTCATTGTAACATAGTTCAGAGGCATGTAGCCACCACATCTCTTCTCAGAGATAAGCTACCATCGCCCTAGCTGGTTTATTTCCATTTCTGTTTGTAAGCATATTTCAGTATTTTACATTAATGAAATGAAGTATTATTTCCGCTACATATCTATCTTTATGGTTATCTCTATATTTTATTGCTTTCCTATTTAAATCTGGATCAGTGGCATCAGAGCAGTCTGCTTTTTCTCTGTTTTTCTTTGCATGTCCCCAACAAGGTCAGGATATAAGGAGCTAGGGCTTGAATTGGTCGAACCTTTGCAAGACCAGCCTCGCAAATCCTAACGGCCTCCCATGGTGGATGAGAAGAAATATGAGGGGGCGAGAGATCCTATCAAAATCTTGCTCGAAGAAGCCCTCGAGCAGCAAAGGAACACAATTATGGATTACTTTGTGAAGATCCTTCAGTAGCTACCCAGAGGCGACGCATTAGCTTCCAACAGCTACTCTAGAAACACCACACCATTTAAGGTACAAGTTAATTTTGAAATCCCCATCTTCGAGGGTCAAATAGATGCTGATGCCATAGATAAATGGTTAAATCTGCTAGATGGGTATTTTTCTATTCATGAATTTTTTATTCAGGAAGAGATTTTTTTGCTCTTCTCAAAGCAGCCCCCACATCAAGGACTGGTGGGAAACCTACTACGAGTAGAAGAATGAAAGTACAGGCTCACTATTTTCAGTCACACCCACTTGGGATTCATTCTGGAATGCCGCCAAAGAAAAGTACGACCCTGTCAAAAGCTATGAGGACAAATACATCAAATGGACCACACTGTGGTAGGGAAGGGACCAAGATGTACTAGAGTTCACAAACATTTTTCATACCCTTCACACACAGTTGGGTATCAAGGACTCTGAGTTGCATTTGGTACTCAAATACCGTGGCTGCCTACACAGATACATCTAGGAATAGATGGAGTTCCTGAACATCTCCTTGCTCGGCACGGTGTACCAATACGCTGTCAAAATCGAGCAAAAGTTCAAACAGAAGAAGCGAGACTTTGGATCTGCGAATCCAAAGCCCAAAGGACAAAGCCAAGGCAGGATGACCCAAGACAACCCATCAGAGCCGCAAGAAAAGAACAACACCACGAAGCCGAAGAAGGACACAGGAAAGTGGTGTGAGTTCCACAAGAGTCCCACTCATAACACAAGTGAGTGTTGAACCAAGCAGTCGTTGGTGTCCGAGTTGAAGGCTTCCAAATCAGATGCATGTTCTGACCCTGAGCCAAAACCCGACAAGGGGAATGGCAAAGGGAAGTGGATCATTGATGCGAAGCCCAACACCACTATTGCCACTACCAAGATCCAGAAGAATGAACCCAAAGATCCAGAGGAGGGGAATGTCTTTTCCACTCACAGATGTGGGTGAAGGGTTCACCGCTGCAATTCATTGTCGACAGTGGCAGCCAAAAGAACCTCATTTCAGTAGAGATCGTGAAGCAGTTGGGCCTATCGACTACACCACACCCGCAGCCATACAGTATCGGGTGGCTTCACAAAGGACGAGATCTCAAAGTTCGCCAACAGTGCTGCCTTCCCTACAGCATCAAGCCCTTCACAGACGAGGTATTGTGTGATGTTGTGATGTATTATTAGGCCAGCCATACTTGTGGAGGTGACATGCTGTGTATGAGTCAAGGCCTCGCGCTGTCATTATTTCTTTGGATAATTCATTATACAGGATACCAGAGGTAGCCCCACCTACCACCACCTCTTTGATCTCTATTAAGAAAGGTAGCAAGCTCATCTCCCAGATTAGGAAATTCATCTGTCTAGTTCACTCCCAAAGTAAGGGGAGGATTGTCACCACATCCATGAGCCCATGAAGGTTTCCTCCACACAACAGTAGCATTAGAGGGATACAGTCATGAAAGAACATAGAAACAACTTCTCCTCACCTACAGGGGTACCACACAAGTTTCAGGAGGGAATAAATTTTGGTTACATCTGTAGAAAGAACGCCTTATAAGAGCCCATTAGAAGCTCTGACCACGTCGACATGGTCCTTACAACAGTACCAACATTGTGGGAAACAATGCTTTGGAGCACAACATTCCTCCATTCCTTTCCCTGCACCAAGTGTTCAATGTGGACCATCGTCAACCATGCTTCCCACCATTACTGGACACATCAGAGATTACAGAACAGCTCACCAGCAACCTAGCTCAGCAAAAGCTTCCTCATCCCAGGGAGGAACTCAATGTAATGGGGACCATTTCTTCCTAAGGGTGGAGGAATGATCCAGGTGGATGTTGGTGGCCACCCACCTATCCCATTTGGACCCCCACAACTATCTCTTTCAATTTCTCAGTTTCCTAAAATGTAGCACAATTTACTATTTTTAGCACTTTTTCGGGTCCTGAACTTCCAAAGCCGTTTTGAGGCCCTAAACGACGTTTTCTGGGAAATCGGGAGGCAACATGGGTCCTTGGACCAATTTTTCCCTTCCCAAAGTGGTAGTTCTCGAATAGATCTTTCTAACAAGCTATTGTACATGTCAAACGGAGATCATATTCCAAAGTTACGACCCCAAGAAATTGATGTACCAATTTCCCAAACAGGGCCCACAGTTTGGCGTTTCATCTTCTAGGGTTAGGTTTTGGGGTGTTAAGGGTTTTCCATTGTTTCTCAACAATAAATAGGCCTTCGAGCCTCATTGTAACACAATTCAGAGGCATGTAGCCACCACATCTCTTCTCAGAGATAAGCTACCATCGCCCTAGCTGGTTTATTTCCATTTTTGTTTGTAAGCATATTTCAGTATTTTACATTAATGAAGTATTATTTCTGCTCCATATCTATCTTTATGGCTATCTCTGTATTTTATTACATTCGCGTTTAAATCTTAATCATGAACCAGCTTGATATTGACTTGATGGGTCCAACTATTCGGTATCTGTTAATGAGGAACTAGATAAAATTCCAGAAGAGGACATTGGTGAAGACCAAGGGCTAGAAGCAACACCTGAGTTGGTTCCATATAAAGATTGGTAACCCGATGGCATGGACGAAACACCATATAAATGTGACTCATGTGTCATAGTAAACATCGAAGAGGTTGCGATAGAATATTCTGCCGTAGCTGTAACAAATGGTACAGTCTGGGATGTTGACTATACCATAGTAAAATGTCCAAATAAATTTCCTAAACAAATAAACGGGCATCTGAAAGTAATCAAGATCAAAAGGAGCAGTAAAATGAGGAGTATGAGGATAAAGATAAAGTCCAGTTCCAAAATGGAATGAAGTTCTGGGTGTTTCTACCTCAGTTTCCTCTTCTATTGAAATCAACCTAGGTGGAAGGATTTCTCCATCAGATTCGTAATAGATTTCTGATATTTGTTCCTCAGGTAAAGAGGAAGTTTCGACAGTTACAGATGTCTGAGGATGTACTAGTCAATCTTCTTTCGATATGGTAACAACTTTTGATTGTTCAACCTCAAGATCCAAGTGTTATGGTAAAAGAACAGGTTCAGGTTGGGCTTCTTGAACAACTTCTGGTTCAGAAGTAACTTTTGATTAAACACTGATAGGTTCAGGATCAACTTCTATTTGAACAGACTCGGGTTCATAAGTAATTTCTTGTTGAACAACTTCGGGTTGAGAATCAACTTGTTGTTGAACAACTTGGGTCACCATTTCACTAGATTTAGTTCTAGTGTCATCAGGTAATTGTGGAGATTCCACTTCAGTAACATATGTACCAACAATTGTAGGAGTAACTGGGGTCATAATACTTACCAGTACAGGTGTTTCTAGTAATTCAGATGAAGAACCAGAAGTTTGTGAAGTACTGGATTCAGTCAAATGAGACCGCTTTGACCGGATAGGTGTAGCTTCGGGTCGTAAAGGTGGTTTCCTTGCTGTCCTCCGTGAACGACGAGGTAAGGGTTGATGTTCCTCCACAATTGCTAATTGATTTTATTGCAAAAAGAAATAAACAAAAAGGGGTAATTTAGGCAAAAGGTTTACCAAGGAACTGTGAACTGCAGAATACCTCCCAGCGAACCGAGAAGTATGGGCAGGCAATCTCCTTGAATGTTGTGTTTAGTGTATCACAGTGTACAAGGCGGCCGACTTGGTTACCTAAGGATGGAAAGCAACCTAGCATTGTTCTCCCATACATACCTGAAAGTACGTGGAGACCCAATCCGTATGAGCGTTGTCTAATGCGAAACTACACAATGAGAGCATTCCTTTATACTTTACGTACTGTAACATCACCCTATATACCCGAAGGTAAGTGGACGAGCTATGATATACTCATATACGTGGAATGAGGTATCACACCCAAAATGTATCGCAGACAAGTTAGCGACAAATGCTTTGTTTTACGACGCCGGAACATGTCTCTAGCCTAGAACCTCTAAATGTTTTGCATTAGGTGACAATGTTCCATTAGGTTAATTGAGGTTAATTTTAAGTTGATCTTGATTAAGAATTTTCCTTTCAAGGTTCACTACGTGATATCTTTGCAATTCCTAGAATGCAACTAATATGATAATCATTCTTTTCATTCAATTTGAACAATGAAAACCTTAGCTAGTAGGGATAGAGCAATCAGATTCTTTAAATCAAAGAACAAAGAGTGCATCTAATGCAATTTCCATAAATTATTCCTATGAGAACACTCAAAAATTTTCAATTCACAATGCAAGTTTTTCTTTTCAATTCCCTTAATGTTTTAAATAAACAAAAGGAAACTAATGCACATACAATCAATCAATCTTTTTGCAAGAGCGAAGACTTTATGACAGTTCCTTTTCGAAAGAAATGAAGAGTTTTATGACACTTTCTTTTGAACAAAGATTAATCGACTATAAACTAACTTTGACAATGAATTGATAGTGATAAATAAATCATTTAAGAAACACTAAAATATCAAGGCCAAACTAGGGCTAGCAAAGGAAACACAAATTGATTTCAGAGACACAACAATCATTGATCTTTTAGTAAGCAAAAATAGAAGGAAATTTGGGAAAAATCAAGTCGAAGGTGGGATTTTTTACCTAAGGAAGACCAGTGCAGCCCTAAATGGGAAAGAGTGCACTTCATAGAACTGTCCTCAAGCCAAGGGTGATCTGTAGCATTCTGTGTCCTGACCAAGCCTGCGCTAGTCCCTCAAGGAGGCATTTCTGGAGGGATTCAAGCCAAGAAACTTTTAGGGAAGGAGGCATTCAAAGTGATGACTTGTCTAGGGCATGTAGCAACTATATTAGGGTTTGATGAGCCCTAGTAGTATTGATCTGAATGTTGGGAGTGATGTGCCTAAATGGATCTGCAACACATACCCATGCTCATAAATAATAAAGCATGTCCGCATTTCAAGTACAAAAGCGAATCCAATATGAATACAAGTATAAAGGAACTAAAAATACATAGTGGATCATCTAATCATATCCATATAAGTACATGTCTCAATATCACATATAAAGAACTAATCAATGATGCTGCAGTAGAAAGCTTATCACTACACGCAACTCGGGTGCCAACATATAATATGTCAATGTAAGGAACTGCAAAATATAAGGTGGACGGTGTCAACTAGCAGAAACAAGAGCATCTGACAAGTGAACCAAGAAATGTTGATGCAAACCCGAGGTCTTCACCGACCACTATGGTACATTTCTACACAATGGGAATAAATGATCTGAAGTCGACCATGTGAGAAATCATTTGATTACCAGTCATTGATGTATACCATTAACAAACATGAGACTACTCACCGATAATGATGATGAGAGTCAAGGTACCCAGTACAATCTAACAAGTGCGAATAAATGAGTTGTAGTCGAACACTTAGAAGAATCTATCAATCATGAGACAATGATGTTTTCCCACTGTCGATAGCGAAGGAGTCTGCCACAAATGACTAGAAACCCTAAGGTACTGCCAAATGGACTCTAGATCTTGTTCCCAGAGCAATGAGTTTAAGTTGATGCGAAAAGATCCGCTAGAAGGAAGGCATTAAGGCATCCTTCATCAATCCAATGCAAGTGTAACCCGCAGGCCAATAATGTGGAAGGTACCGGATGAATAAAGATGTAGTAACCCAACTGAAGCATGTTTCTGGCATACACAAGATGTAGCTAGCGCACAATAGAAATCCTTTGAACCAACCAATAATGAAAGCTGACACAAAGGTGAGGAATCCACTAATAGGGTCAAATGGAAACCAAGATACTACACGAATCCCAATGTGTGATAATGAAAGCTGACGTCGAACACAAGGGAAACTACTCACCCAAAGACACATGATACTGATCGATGCTGAGCACAAGGTGACCTATTAATAATGAAAATAGGACTAGGGTGTGGCTCTAGATATGCCCTCAAAGCAATTTGTTGTAGTTGATAAGAGCAAGGCACGCCATCAAGAAGTCAATGGAGACCTTCTCAAACCAGCATGAGTAAAGGACCAAATAGCTGATGTGATAACGAACATGACTATGAAAACCAAGGATGGCTGACTGAAAAATAGGTCAAGGGACACCGCAAAGAGGCCGACTCGAGTTTACTTCCCTTGAATAAAAGCACGAATCAAATGTGACTACATGGAAACGTATGATAACTTTGTATAAGTTTGTCATGCGGGAGGCATAAGCAAACTCTCCATATGATTGGAAGAGATAACCAATCATAGGAGTATTGACTCAATAACAAGGTTAAGGCTCTCCTAAGTCAAACTAAAGCCCATACCAATGGAGGAAAGACTTATTTTTTGAGTGCTTTGTTCAAGGGCGACACAAATGACTCTAACTACCATTAATGATTGAAATAATGTCTCGTTCCCGCTATTTTTGGGATATATAATTTCTTTTTCTTTTTCATATTCATGAAGCCTAAAAAAGAATAAAAGAATGCTATAGTACAGTGGAAAGAACGAGTGTCCAAATATAGATGCACTAGTTCCTAGGAGGGGAACATTCCTATGCTCAATGCAAGGTGATGAAAACTAGTCAATGACACTCAAAGGAATGTTCTTTCCACGAGTAAAAGGGTGTCAAATTGTAGAGGCTAAGTGATCGCAGGGTTGATTTTGCAGAAGACATTGTCAAAAGGTGGCTTAAACACGAGTCCAAGTGAAGCTGACTTAAGGTCAAAATGTACAAATAGTCAACATGCAATGTAGCAATACAACTCAACACAAAGGACCCTCTAGTGTATAGAGCCAGAAGGATAGTGAAGAAGAAAGAGAATGAGTCTTAAACACACAAGTCATGGCGGGACTAAAGAAGACTTCCGAGCCTATGCAATATAGCAGCATGGGAAACATATGCTAGCGAGGATCTAACTAAGATGCCCATGTAAAGGTTGGCTCTACCATCATATCATGATTTTGTAAAGTCGGTGAGTGAAAATGGTTGTAGAACCAAGACATGATGGGGTCGACCCTATGGAAAAAATATCGTAGTATGGAGGCTAGTATGCAAAATGCAACGGAAAGTGATATTCCCTAACCTATATTCCAGTAAGAAAATGATACCTGCCATGACGGGTTTGTAGTCATGGAACTGAAGCAATTTCTCAAAAAATCTCCAAAGTATCCTGTAAAAACAACCCATCCCAACACTCCAAGCCAAAAGGTCAAAAAGTCCACAAAAAGAAAAATAAACTTTAGAAAAAGTAATTTTCATTTGTCAACCTATATAAGGACTTTTTGACTCACAATTTCTCATTTGTGTTTTGAGAAATTGGGTGAAGGAGTTGTGGAGAAAAAACCAAGCAAGCTTCCTCCATCAAATTCAACCATTCAAACTGCTTCTAATCTTCCAGGTAACCTTCTAATTGAACTTTTAACAAGTTTTAATGCTTTTTAGATGTTTTGTCACAAATTTGACCATGGGAAATTATTTTTAAAATTTTTGCTCTATGTACACGTGGGTTGGATACATGTGATCTACGTATAGGAAATCCCTATACGCAACTGTGTTAATAACGAACCCGCATGTGCTCGAATTTAAAATTGAAAAACATGGTTTTAATGATTCAAAACATATCATTTTTTACAGGATGTCGATTACTTAGCATGAAAGAGAGCATAGTGCAATTGATAATAGAGTAATGGAGGATCAAAATGCATTAGATGCCTTGCGAGGATGCAGATTGTTGAAATTTTTCAAAATGTCGAATCTGAAGGCAAACACCAAATTGCATGAGATGTTAATCCACTAGTGGAGTGCAGAAGATGATGCTTTTGCGATTGATCAGATGCCCCTGAGGATTGAAATAGAGGATATCTATTTCATTACAGGTCTTTCTTGGAGGGAGAGAGGGTCCACTCAACAGGAAGGAAAAGAGGTAGTCTTAGTGTAGAAGACTACATACGCATATACTTTCCTGGAAACACTGAAAAGATTGGAACCCAGATCCCAATCAAGCATGTAGAGAGTTTATCAATGAAAATCCTGCTTGTTACCATAGCCAGGGTAAATGGTTTTACTACTTACATTAGGCTTTGAGTGTTTCAATGAGTCTTGTAGTGGATTGTCTCACTACAGTCTTCGATTGGTGCACACATCTACTAGCCAATATGAAAAAAAAAACTTACTTCTATCTAGAAGGGTTAGACAAAGAACTTTGGATATGAAACCATCTTGTGTTGCTTCTTCTTTAAGAGAGTACCTAGGCTTCATCCCAAGGTATTATCCACCATCAACAGCCTAAGAGATCCATAGATGGGTAGGTGGGTTGACTTAATGAAACGAATAGGGGGCGATGAGGTCCCTAGGACTACATTTGATGAGGATTTTTTCCTTTGGTGGGAACAACATGTCATTGCACTCGAAGACTACCCTTATGTTGAAATGGATTTCAGAGGAGATCCAGATCTAGTGTTGCCACTAGATGCAGCATGGGGTGCCGTAAGTACAAATGATTTTTTATTTGAATTTTATGAATTTTTTCTGGATTTTAAGTATAAATGAACAAAAAATCTTTTTGATGAGACAAAACACTTACAAAATTATTGATCATGACACAAATGTTGGACCAATGAGACTTGATGGTCTTCCTCCACACAGGTGTTGAGGAAGAGACGTTGAAGGAGCCACAACAGAGACTGAGAGGACCCTCCATGCAGTCCAAAGAAACTTGGTGAGGCTAACTCACCAAGTACCTATGGCGGCTATAGAGGACCTACCAAAGGAGATGCATTGACACGTGGTAGGAGTACCATGTTATTGGGTGTGACTATTTCGGCGAGTGGAAAATTCCATCACTTTCTTTCTTACCACTCATCCAGAGCAAGATCGCTAGATAGATGATCAAATCTTTTTTTATTAGACATGATGATGGGCATAAGCCCTAATTTTGTAGGACATTTTGTCTCGATTTTGTATATTATTTTGGACAAAAAATTCTATTTATATATATATATGGTTTATCATGATGATCATATATATACAAATGATACTTCAATTATTTTTTATGTTTTAATGTGATGAATGATTTATATGCCAATCTATTGCTTAATTAGTGATAGAATATGCAAATGAATTTTCTAATTGTGGAATATTAACAAATGTGATATAAACAAATGATCTTTGTAATAAATGCACTCTCAGAAATTGGCGATATAGATAAGGATCTCTTACTTGATAGATGTTATTCAGTTGAGATACCACCAGTTGTGAATCCAAATAAACTACTAACGAATCAATACCAAGATATATTGCCTCAGATAGTAAATTAATAACAATAGTATATTCGCGATATTATTTGAAGCGGGACTGATACATACTCCTCTCAAAACCAAAAACTAGCCACATGGGTAGTAAATCACCCAAGCCGTGGAAGCAAGGTTCCAGGTGTGTCTACTGGCACCATCGAAAAACCCTAGATATATCAAATCATCCATCAATACCTACCAAAGAAGATCAAAAATATCGACATCACTAAAAATCGATAGATAGATATGCACAAAGATACAATATATATAATCAAGCAAATTCTAGGCTGAAGCCTAAGCAAAGTACTTCTTAAGGTAGAGCCCATTTCTAGGCTCCACCAACTTGTTTCCCTCAAAATCAATCAATTCATAAGCTCCCTTTTTCAAAACTTTTTTGACAATGAAGGGACCGTACCACATAGATTTAAACTTGCCTGCCCCCAAGGCATCTTTGTCTTGATCATAGACCAGGACAAGGTCACCTTCAGAAAAATTTCTAGGACGAACAACTTTATCGTATTGAGTTTTTACCCTCTTCTTATGAGCTTTGTTGATTATGGTGACATCTCAACGCTGCTCATTGAGATGTTCCAAATGAACGAGGCATTCTTCGAGACTAGAAGTATCGAGAAGAAGTTCAACAACTAGTTTAAGGGAAGGAATTTCACATTCCACAGGAAAAATGGATTCCAACCCATAAACTAGTTGAAAGGGAGTAAAACCAATGGCAGTCTTAACTGACATTCGGTATGCCCAAAGTTTTGGATATAACATGATGTGCCAATTGGATATAGCTTTGTTAATCATCCTTTGCAGGATGATTTTGATGGATTTGTTCACGGCTTCAACCTGCCCATTGGCCTGAGGATAATATGGAGATGAATGCTCTTGCCAGAAACCCAAATTGAGAGCCAATTTAGACATCATTTGATTTTGGAAATCACTGCCATGGTCAATGACAATCTCTTTAGGAATACCGAACCGGGAAATAACTTGATTAAAGAGAAACAAGGCTATTGTTTCACCATCATTCTTGAAAGTAGGCATAGCCTCAACCCACTTAGTAAAGTAGTCTACAACTATGATGATATACTTGTGATTTCCTGCTGAAGGTGAATTACAAGTAGTAAAATCAATACCCCACTTCGTGAAAGGGCCGATGGTGATCACAGGGAAAAGTGAAGCTGGATGTGTGTGTATTTTTTGAGTATAAACCTGACAGGGATGGCATCTCTTGACCACTTCAATACAATCCTTGAAGATCGAAGGCAAAAAGTAGCCTGCACAAAAAAAAATTTGGGTTGTTGCAAGCCCAGATAGATGACCACCACAAGCTCCACTGTGGCAATCATTAAGCACAGAATCAACTTCCTCTAAGGTTAAACAACATCTAAGGATTGAATCAACCCCGCGATGATATAAAGTGTCACCTATAATAATATAGCTTTTAGCGAGGTGATGCAATTTTCTACATTCATCCTTGGAAAAAGAGAGCTGAAACTTCGAAGTCTAGAGATATATAATAATATCCCCATACCAAGGATCTTGCGAGGAAATAAGAAACAGATGTTCATTAGGGAAAGTTTCCTCATAAATGATTTCTTCCTCACACGGAAACTCTGAGATCAACTCTGCAAATACTAAAGTTTTCTTATACATAGCCGACATGAATTCGAGGTCGAATTCTTGTAAAATGACAATCCATCTATCTATTTGCCCCCAATCACTCGCCTACTGAGAACAAACTGGAATGGATTGACAGCTGCTAAGATGAAATTTTTTTGAAGCACAATATAATGTCTAAGCCATTGGACAAAATGGATAGCTTCCAAAGCTAATTTCTCAATGGGAGAATAGCGCAGTTCAGGACCTACTAAGCCTCGAATTAGATAATAGATTACATGCTCACATAAGGCATCATCTTCCTGAACCAGAACCATACCAATAGTTGATTTTGTTGCAGTGAGATACAAAAGGAAGTCTCTGCTATAATCAGGTGGACTCAACAAAGGAGCAGAGGTTAATGCTTTTTTCAAAGCATGCAAGAAGCGTTGCACGAAATCATCCCATAGAAATGAGACCCCTTTCTTAAGCAATCGCATAAATACTTTTGTGATATCTACATAACTGGCTATAAATCTCCTCAAGAAATTTGCTTTTCCTTGGAGACTCTGAAGTTGACATATAGAGGACGGGGGAGGCAACTGAAGTATTTCCTCAACCTTGAAGGGATCTACATGAATCCCCTCAATCGACACAATGAATCCCAACAATCGACCAAATGTGACAGCGAAAACACACTTATTCGGATTCAACCAGATTTTATAAAAATGACATCGTTCAAAAATCAATCGAAGATGTTTAGGATGATCTATTCTCTTTCGAGAATGAGCAGCTAAATCATCCAAATAAGCTTTGATAATATGCTTGATATCATGAAAAGCATATGAAATTGCCCGCTAAAAAGCAACTCCAACACTTTTGAGACCAAAAGGCATCTTTTATACGCAAATGTACCCCAGGGACAAATAAAAGTTGTCTTATGCTGATCTTATGGACAGATAGTAATTTGATTATAACTATAAAATCCATCCATAAATGAGAAAATTTCATTACTCGCACATTCATCAATAATCTGATCAATAAAGGGCGTGGGGTAATTGTCCTTAGGACAAACCTTATTTAGGTCCCTAAAGTCAATGCATACACGGATCGTTCCTTTCTTTTTGTCTACGGGGACTGGATTAGAGACCCACTCAGTTAAAGGAACGGGGTATATGAAACCCACCTTAAGCAGCTTCTTAACTTCAGCTTTGATAGCTATTTCTTTTCTAGGGTTTATTCGTCGAAGTTTTTAACGAATAGGTTTTTCATTTTTGTAAGTTTTGATCTCATGCTAGACTATAGATGGATCTATCCCAAGAATCTCCTCATAAGACCAAGTGAACAAATATTGAAACTATTTAAAGAGATTAGTATAAGTTTGAATCTATTTAGAGGAACAGTCAACTCCAATGAAGACATTTTCAATAATGTTGGGATTCCTAGAGATCTTCACTGGAACAGTTTGTGAGATAACAGACATATTACCTTTGGTAGAAAAATGTGTTGGAGCCAAAGGGTTTAAAACTGCATGAACATCACTGGTAGATGAATAAATGGACAAACTTGATTCTACTTCTCGCAAATGAGGGAAAAAATATGAACAATGATGCAAATCATTCCATAATCTTTCAACACCAGTCATTTCTTTAAGAATTACTTCTTTAGATGGCAAGACAATATCTAAGCAATCCACAGTAGAATTCAAATATAGAGTCCAAGCAGGAGCCAAATCCCCATCCATCTCCTCTAGTGAAAAAGTAGGATCGGAGTCTGCATTGTTAACAATAGATTGATAAGAAATTTCTACTGCAGACAGAGGACATGCCATTCCACCTACCTTCCCCTCATCTAATGTGGTGGTAGAAGAGTGTAAGGGCCAAGGATATGAAAAATAATGAGTTCTAAAGAACTCTCTTCAAGAAGGTGCCTTAGAGGATGAAATAACATTAATTATAGCTATAGGAGTAGGAAAATCGAAGGTACCCATTAAGGACGAGTACATTCCAACTCCTAAATTCTCTATAGGCTACTTGGGATTGTTCACTAGTGGAACAGTAGATTCAAAATATGCATGGGAGTCACCCCAAGAATAATCCATCTAATCAACCTTTACAATTCTCCTTTCATGAGGAAAAAAAAGGATGCGAAATAACGATGAGGCAATGGCATCCATCTCGTATATCCAATTTATATCTAAAAGGAGATTGTAATCCAGATTTGCATCAAATATCTCTACTTAATATTTACAACCTTGCCCCCAACATAGACGAGAAAGGCTGGAATAATCTCATGTGATCTATCCGAATGACCATCAAATGTTGTCAATAGAGTAGGGAAAGGAACAACCTGAGGCACTCCAATAGCCTTCCGACATGATATTGACATTACACATGTGGAAGCTCCCTCATCGACTATAGTTCGAAATATATTGGTCTTTTGATATGTAGACTTAATCTAAAAAGACATATGATGTGGGAGTCTCTTCTTGATGTTTGACATATCAAATGTAAGCACAAGAGAGTTTTTTGGATCAACTACTCCGATCATAGTGAGCAATGCACTCCTTTGTGCAAGGCACGACTGGAGTACCTCTAATGCCGACATAACACAAGGACTCTGAGCCAGATCTTCTAAAATAGAGTAGTTCTGGGCTGCCTTAGCATTAGGGTTAATGGTCGAGCGTTTTGCGGAGCCTTTCGACATCTGAGGTATAGACTCAACTATGGGCCTCTCGATATGGAGTGGCTCTGAAACATTAGGAGTAGACTTAGCCTTGGACGATTATGATTCACCATAATCATGTGACCGTGTAGCAACATCAATATGTGAACTCATCATGTAAACATTTGATGTATTTTCCCCTTCCTGGTTTCCCCCAGCGGGGGTACCAGTACTAGAGTTCGCACCAACAAGTAACTACTACCCTTGGGGAAAAGGGTTAGTTAGCACAGCTTGGGAGCTAGAAGACCCCTGCTGAACTAATAAGCACTGAGCATCTTGGATCTTAGGGAAAAGATGAGTCAAATGATCTCCATTGCATAACTTGCATGGAAATTTTACTTTCTTCTTAGACTCTTTTTTACCCCCTCCAGCATCATTGCCGGGTTTGTTTGCATTACCCTTCCCATCCTGATTCTTTTTCCTACCTCATCCTTTCTTCTTCCCATCAGATTGTTGGTTTCCTTTGGGGTTAGAAGTTTGGATGAAATTTATAGATGAAGGTTGAGAAGGCATAGGCACTGATGGTGATGCTTGCATAGAAGAAGCAGTTTGTAAAGACAACTGCTGCAATTGATTTAGCAAGTTGGTCGTGTTGAAAACTACTGCAATTCATTTAGCAGGTTGGACGTATTAGCATCAATTGATCTGACTAGCCTGTCAGCATGGGGATCTGGCTTCGGCTTGGCTAAATCAACCTTGGACCTAGGAGCATCAAGAAAAATTTTCTGAACAACCCTAGATTGACAATATATAAGTTCTCGCTGTTGGGCTCTAAAAATAGCCCGCTCTTTGGTGAATACACCAGAGAGCAATACATCCTTATAGATCTTAGGTTGTAAAGATTTAAGAAACCATCCTTTAAGGGATTCTTACAGAATAACAACTTTGATGACCCTCTTCCTTCTCCTCCATTCCTGGATATGATCCTAAATGTGGCTTGCCTGGTCCTAGTGGAAATTAGCTAATAGCTCAATTCCATCATTGTAATGAAAGGTGTTGGACACCTAATCCTCAATGGATTAGTGTGGAAGCCGAATGGACAAAAGGAGTCCAAGAGGCCTTGGGATGTGAAACCCAACGGTCACAATATGTATTATAAATGTATATCAGTTGTTAATAAAAATTGCACTCTCATGTTTTATCCTTCATATTCTATTGCTGCCCATGTGTGTTTAACATGGTATCAGAGCGGGCTTATTCCTACCCTGCATAATTAATTTGAGCCATTTTTTTATGGCCTTTTTTGTGCAAGTTATTTCTGCCATGAATTTCATGAATATTTTCTCATGAATCTTGTCTCAGCTAAATTTTAGCTGCAACCTGTTATTTCTCCAGCGCTATTTTTATTCACTTGCCTTCTAAAAATGCTCCTTGCTCAAACCTACCATCTCTGCCCTAGCAAGAACGTATCTCTGACTGCAATGTAATCCTGACCATGGCCTCTGCGCATTCCTGAATTTGTAACATTGGTCCTTTGATTTAAACATTGAAGTGTTATCTGCCATTGTCTGCCATATTATCTGCACATTTCCAGCGAGACCTTCACGGTGAGAGGTTACCAGTGGACTATTTATTTCTATCTTGACGGCAAGAATGCAGAGGACAATTCACTGTATGTTTCCATTTTCATCGCATTGGCCAGTGAGGGAACTGACATTTGCGCTCTGTTCGAATTGAAGTTGGTGGATCAGAGCGGGAAGGGCAAGAACAAGGTCCATAGCCATTTTGACAAGACGCTCGAGAGCGGGCCTTACACTTTGAAGTATCGAGGAAGCATGTGGAGCTACAAACGGTTCTTCAGACAAGCTGTATTAGAGACATCCGATTACCTCAAGGATGATTGCCTGAAATTAAATTGCACAGTGGGTGTTGCGGTCTAGTTGAAGAAGCAAATTGGTGTTGTTACGAATCCGAACCAGCTAACCGAATCAATTTTAATGGTGCGGTGAATGTGGATTGAATACGTTTGGAGAGCTGTGGTATCTTGAACACTAATGATATATCACACTGTTGTAGCGTTGTGAACGTTATCTTGAAGGCTGATGATATATCCTGTAAGTCAGCCTCTCTGGTTTGATATACAGTTTTGTGTATCACGTTAATACACAGTTACGCTGCCATTTTAATGCGTAATGATATTTGAATTTATTGCCCCATTTATTTGTTAATCTTGGTCTGACCTGCTGGATCTTCCAGAGGTGGTGCACATCTTGTACCAATGTTACATCACGTTGACGAGGTGAGGTGATTCATGGTTGGCAATTGGGTTATCTAAAATGTTTTATTTAAACGGATTTGGAAAAATTATTTTGATGAGATTCAGGTGAGGTAATATTAAAACCATGCTGTCAACACCTGTGTTAAAAACCTCGTAAGGTTTCAATAATCTTGAATGGCAACTCGTCTTTATTGTTAATTCAAGGCTCTGAGTTTGAACCATGTGAAAATTGGTTTGTGGTAGCTGTCTTATGATGTGTATGAGCCATGCGTTGAATGTACATGGTAACAGAGGCATTTGCATTTGCATTCTGGGCACTTGTGGAAGTGGAAGTTTGATTCAATCTGCTACTATCATCATATGATAGTTGCAGACCTATGGAAACGAAACCCATGGACTAGGGAGGCAGAGACACAGGAAGAAGAGTTGTTGCTGTTGTTATATTTATATGGTTATTCTTCTGCTGAAACTTTGGATGGGGCTAGAGCTCAAATCCTGGAGGGAAAATGGCGAGAGGTTGAAATTGTCGAGATGCAGGCTAGTTTGAAGCGGTACGCATTATGGCATGAGGAATGCACCGCACATCTTGAATCGATGAAGACAACAGTAGATAATTCCAGTTCCTAGTATTCACGTCCTTTACCTGTTAAATTTTGGCGGCAACAGAGTAATTATAAGGATGCATAGCATATAGTTTTTTGGTTTTACATTTGAAAGCGGAAAGAATAATGTATTTTGGTTTTAAATTTGAAAGCAGAAAGGGGTAATGCAAGATCCCTGTATTCACATTGGTTTCTTCGTAAATTTTGGTAACTATAGTTTTTTTGGTTTTACATTTGAAAGCGGAAAAGGAGAATGATTTTTGGTTTTAAATTTGAAAGCAGAAAGGGGTAATGCAAGATCCTTGTATTCACATTAGTTTCTTCTTAAATTTTGGTAGCGATAGTATATATGTCTTCGGCATTTTGAAGGTACATGGGATCGACAAAGCATCATTTGGTTGCATACGCATATAGTAGTGCATATGATACCTTTTGGATGTGCTTTTTATATATGTAAAGCCGTTGGCTGGGATATCGATTTGATGTAACGAGAGCGCTATCTAAAGTATGTCCATCAAAACGTTCTGGTTTTGAGCTTGAATCTGATTATGTGCTTTTTATATATGTAAAGTTGTTGGTTGGGCTATCGATTTGGCTTGCATAAATGTAGCGAGAGTGCTATTTGAAGTATATCTTTCAACAAAAAAAACAAAAAAAAAAAAGTTGGAGAAAATGACTAGAATCAATGAAGTATTAGAGTTCCTCAAAACTCTGATATTGTCTACTAATCATGATATATTAAAAGTCAGCAAAGTTTCTCTCACAGACATTCAGGTCTGTCTACAAAATGCACAAGAGAAAATTGATTTTTTGCAGCTTGAATCTCAACTACGGTAGGATGAATTATAGCAGTGGAGTCATCATTCTGAACCTGTTTCTGTTCAAAAGAATGAAACAGACTCCCATAAACAGAAAGAAAATATTGTTAAAGTTCATTCAGATCTGGTGCCCAATAAAGCAGCAATTGTACATGCAGATGCAGAAACTCAGTCTGCACTTCCCAAGCCCATCATCAAACCTTGGGAACAACTTGTCCATAACAAGCACAGAACTAGTCTTGGATATGACAAGGACTTGTCCTTTCATATTCCAGACTACTCAAAGCCCATTCAGTTTCGGAGTGTTGGATTCATTCACGATAGCTCACATTCAGCTGTTCCAGATTTTGCCCCTCTTCCACAGCAGCAGCAACAACAACAGATTGTAAAATACCAACATTGTGACCGAGTTGGCCATTTAAAAGATCATTTTTTTTATCTTCATCCAAGTAAGCATTGTCATAAAACCAGCCATTCTTCACACAAATGCTTCAGAAACAAATGTCCTGCAAGAACAAAGATTCATCTTGGATGGATCACTTCTTGGCAATGGGCATCAACATCCAAGAAGATATTCCAGTCACATGTCAGAACTTGTTCGAGATTATTGAACAGTCTTGCAGTTGATTTTTCTCCATCATCTCACCTTATATCTGACAGGGGGGGAAATGATGGTCATCTACAAGCTTCAAAGCCACATCAAGCGAGCCTGAGCCACAACCTGCCACACCAATTTTATTTCCAACAATTCTCTTTGCTACTAGTTGTTTTTTAATTGTACTTGCAATCCCTGGAGGTGGAAGACCTACTTCAGCTTTAGAAGGAACTGCTTGAGGTGCATCTATTTCATCGTTGAATAAAAAAAACAAAAAAAAAATTAGTTGCTAAAGTTGAACTCTTCCCAACATTGTTTTGAGTTATTTTGGATATAACTGCAAACAAGTTGTATGATCGTTTGGTTCTTTTTCAGAGACATTGTTGTAGTTTTTTGATATTCTATAAGACTTAAATTCAAGAGATATTTTTGATGAGCTAACGAAATTGGGTGCAAAAACTGGGTCTATTATAGATGCTATCACTGAGATTATATGACTATATCAGGTGTTGAGATATAAAAGTTTTCAATAAGAACTAATCTGCATTATCTAGTTTGTTGACTCCTTGCAAATTTTGAGAAAGAAATAATTATAGTGTTGAATGAATACTTAGTGTTCAAAACATTGAGACTGCAATAAATCATAAGCAAGACAATAATGTTACAATGGATTCAGATCTAGTGCCCAATAAAGCAGCAATTGTACATGTAGATGCAGAAACTCAGTTTTCACTTCCCAAGCCCATCATCAGACCTTGGGAATAGCTTGTCCACAACAAGGACAGAACTGGTCTTGGATATGACAAGGGCTTGTCCTTTCATATTCCAGACTACACCAAGCCCATTCAGTTTCAGAGTGTTGGATTCATTCATGACAGTTCACACCCAGGTGTTCCAGATTCTACCCCTCTTCCACATCAACAACAACATATTATGAAATGCCAACACTGTGACCGAGTTGGCCATTTGAAAGATCATTGTTTTGATCTTCATCCATGTAACCACTGTCATAAAACCACCCATTCTTCACATAGATGCTTCAGAAACAAACATCCTGCAAAAACAAAGATTCATCTTGGATGGATCGCTTCTTGGCAAGGGGCATCAATAGCCAAGAAGATATTCCAAACACATGTCAGAACTTGTTCCAGAGTATTGAACAATCTTGCAGTTGAGTTTTCTCCATCATTCACCTTGTATCTGACAGGGCGGGAAATGATGGTCATCTACAAGCTTCAAAGTCACATCAAGTGAGCCTGAGCCACAACCTGCCATACTAGATTCAGAGTTGTAGCCAGAAACAAAGATGCCCCTGAACATGCCTTCAGTTGGTAATTTGGGACACTTCCTCTAGCAGAAGACTTCAGCTTCTTACCAGTTTCAGAAGAATTCCAGGAATAGAATTGAGGAAACTTCCTTTAGTAGAAGACACCATCTTCTTGTCAGTTTTGGAAGAGTTCAGGAATTGCATTAAGCATTCTAGAGTTGTTGGTCATCCTTAAACCATCACAGGTTGAGACTTCCCTTTTTCAGGTTGAAGTTCTCCCTTTTATGCAGGGTGAGACCTCCATTTCATGGTTGAAGGTTTCCCTCTTCAAAACAATAGGAGCACTTCCTCTAGCAGAAGACTTCAGCTTCTTGCCAGTTTTGGAAGAATTCTGGGAACTGCACTAAGCGGGTCATCCTTAAACCACCGCCCTTTATACTAGCATTTTTGCACATTTTGTATTACAACTCTCTTCTTGGACTCATACATAACCCTTTGGATTAAGGGGGGGAATGTTGGACACCTGATCCTCAATGGGTTAGTGTGGAAGTCGAATGGACAAAAGGAGTCCAAGAGACCTTGGGATGTGAAACCCAACGGTCACAATATGTACTATAAATGTATATCAGTTGTTAATAAAAATTGCACTCTCATGTTTTATCCTTCATATTCTATTGCTGCCCATGTGTGTTTAACAAAAGGGAAACTGAAAATGGCTCAAAAATATTGTAGCCATATCATCGAATGAAGCGAAGATTCCTCCTGGGAATAAAATGTACCACTTAGCTGCATTTCTAGTTAGGGTACGTTGGAATAATCTCAACATGATTGAATCATCTATCAGGGAGTTTAACAAACACCATAAGTGGAAAGTGGTTATATGGTCACCCGAATCTTCACCAATCTTCCCTTTGAATTTTCATATATCCGACGGAAGTTTGGTTGGAACCGAAGGCCAAGATGGGTTATATATGATTGGATCATTAGTCAATTTAGATAGATCTGACAAGTTTAACATTTCTAGGAAAGGTAATCATGGAGGACCCTTAGGATTCCACCCGAACTGAGTAGAATTCCCAACATTCTGAAAAGAATACCCTGGATTTGTGAAGGCACCAAGTTGCTTGAAGTAATTATTAAAAATACTTGAACCATAGGGAGATGCTTGTGAACTAGAAAAAACCAAAGTTTGACCAACTCCTGCCGAAAAATTTCCATATCCAGTGAAATTGCCCCCTAGAGAGGTGTTGAATGGAGTAGAGAGCCCTTGGTAAGGGTTCCATGCATGAGCATAGGGAGAAAAACTTTGGAATGAACTGACGAAAGAATATGGCATATTCCCCTGTTGCCGAAAGAGAATTGATTCCCAGCTCCAAGTCCACTAACAACAGGGTTTGTCCATCCTTGGAAAGGATTATAACTTTGACCCATGGAGGGAAAAGGTATTGATCCTAAAGATGGGTTAGAATGTGGTATATGACCACTCCCAAAAGGGAAACCCTGAAAAGAAGCTGACCCACTTTCCATGGAAGTCATAGACGTGGAGGCAACTGATGGAAAACTTAACGGAACCGAAGGAATTGCGTTGGTCAGCATTCCAAAGGGGATAAAACCAGTGCCAGAGGAAAATCTTGGGTGCCCCCACTTGAAGATGGAATGGAGGTAGAGCCAAATATTGCAGTGCTAGGAGTAACAGAAGGTATGGAAATCATTCCTCCTCCTTGTACTGATAAAGGAGTTTGCATACTAGTAGCACTCATGGTGGAAGCCATGCTCCCAGCAGTGGTCATCGAAGGAAAATATCGAAATAGACCTGGGCTCGAAGGCCTGTTGGTCGGAGTCCCAACATATAATAAAACGTCCGGATGATCAGGAGGAAGAGGAGAATTAGGAGTCAAAGGAGACTCAGGAAGTTCTTCAACCTCAATAACATCTTCTGACTGGAAGAGGACTCTAGAAAGGACTGGAGTGTTCCTCTCCAACTCTCTACTTATACCAGGTCTATTCTGTGAATCAATAACTTCAACCAGAGGATCAATCTCCATTGTGTCTGCTGCCACTGATTGGAAATCACCAGAAAAATTGCTCCTATGCCTTCTAGAAGAAGGCTCAACACTCGTAGGTGAAAGCCCACGAAGCCTCCTAGACCGACGAACTGGTCGATCAACCACTTTTAATTATTTTTAAGAGAACTAATTAAAGACTCAAAAAATTTATAAATCTAGGCCAACTAGGAGCAAAGAGCACTCTCTAAAAAGTCCCTAAAGATATAGTCAATCAAACTACTTCCAAGTATTTTCACTCTGAGTGATGAGGACCGGACACCAAAATACAAGAAAGTGAAAATCAAGGACATTTTGAAAATAGTCTAGGATAATGACGGCCCAGGCCTACTAGCGAAGGTAATAGAAACAGTTATGCTGACCTCCAGACAAAAGCCTTTGCCAGTATAAGCACCCAAGCTTTGTAAGGGTACCCTCCAGAATTATTGATGAATGTAGTGCAATGTCTGCCTCAGGTTCCACAGGGTTCCCCTATGCATCCACCTATGTGATCCCTAGGAACGACAACTATGGGCACCAGTTCATATCAAAATCCAAGTGGAACAGTCTCGGGGCGGGATCCAACAAGTAGGAGACGGGGTATCTCTCTTCTTTGTCTTCACTCTCCCTCATGCTTGATTCCCAGTCACGGAGCTTTCCCAGTCTTTCTAACGACACTGGATTTCACTCATGATTCAACTTCTATGTTTGATAGTTTGAGTGGCCTTGTAGATTTAACTCTCCACTCACCTATTCCAAGGCCCTAAAGAACTTAAACTTGTTGGTGTTGTTAATGAAAAATTAAAAGTTCTAGTTCTTTTTATTAATTCACTTGATTTTAGTGGGTTGTTCTTTAAGTCAAAGGTATAATGAGAGTGAAAATTAGGATGTTTTCGACGCAAAAGAAATCAATATAAGCTTAACTATATGCATGCAGTTATTTTCTTTTGATGGAAAGAGGTTTCTACTTGGTTCTATGAAAAATTATATAAGAAAAATACTATTTTCTTTTCTTTTTCAGAAACACTCGACACACACTCAAAATCTAAAAAGACTAAGAAAGCTTATGATGCAAACTAACCTAATGCAAATTTAAATGATGATACAAGATCCTATGAATACTCATACGATAAGAAAATGTGCTTCTTTATAAGATCAATAAGCCAACTTGACAATAAAGAGGGCAAAAATTTAATAACAAATTTCCCTCAAAACCAAGCAAAACAAATTGAAAAAGTTCACAATTGCTAAAAAACAAAACAAAAGAAACCAAAAAACCAAAATCTTGGAAAGAAAAAGAAAGGAAAAAACTATGTTTTTTTCTTTTTATTTTAAAAACCCAAAGAAATTTTCAAGGCCACAAAAAGACTACTAAATTTCAAAGATCAAGAAACAAGCACAAAGAGTCCCTAAACTTTGCAAGTTATACAACTCATTAATAAAATGAAACTTGAAACGAGAAGGACTACAAACTTGCACAAACTGATCTGAATAGCAGTAAAAGACTTCAACAAACCGACAAAATGTCAAGAAAGACTCTCAAGATTGCCAAAGAGACACTCAAAAATCAAGAAAAACAAAAAGGTCAACCAAAAGGGAAAGCAAAGCAAAGAAATTTGAAATTTGGGTTATAAATGAAACTAAAATCAATTTCTTATTCTGGAAAGCCAAAACATCCAAGAACTTCAGACATAAGCCTTGAACCCAAGACACAAACCAAAACCTTAAGACAAAACATCCAAGAACTTCAAATAGAAGGCTTGAACCCAAGACACAAACCAAAACCTTACTCAAAAAGCAATCCTAGACCAACTAGGCTTTTCACTGAGAAGGAGATTTGAAATTGAAAACTTGCAAGAGAACAAAGTTATATAGACAGTGGATGATCATAAAATAGCAAAAGTCACTAGGAAATAGACCTAATTGGGAAAAATATTTTGAAAAAACAATTCTAAATTATGTATGCGCGGCTGTCTAAAGACACAGAGGTGTGCACACACATTTCAAAATAGGAAACTCACGTATACGTGAGTCTATTTGAGGAAGCAAACTTGTATACTTGACTGTATCCTAAGAAAAACGCATATAAAAAGCTTAATAAAGAAAACAAAAAATCAAGGCCTAATCCAAAAGATTAGACTTGATGCCTAGGAAGCTAATAAGCCAATGACACTGTAAAAACAAGAAATCAAGAAAACAAACCCTGATAAAGAAAAAACAACCCAAACTAGGAAAAACAAGAATGTTTTCCCCAGTGGAGTCACCAATTCTGTTGCGGGTGGAAACACCCTAGGGTCTTGGGTTGAAAAACCCAATAGAGCGGAGGGCATATAGCAGAAATAAATGTGTAGACAAACAGTCTAAATCCATAAACTACTGAAATGGGAAGAATTGGTATTACCCAAAGGTCCTACATTCGGGGTCAATCCCGCAGGGTTCAAACCCTTTGCTCCTTCTGGTGCCTTTAAAACTTGTAACTTATCCAAGCAAAGCATATACAACAACAGCAACAAAAAGCATGTCCATGATGTATATGTTAGATCATATAAGCCAATGAGCAATTGAGCATTAACATGAGATTTATAAGCAAATCATAACATGGATTAATGCATAAACACAATAAATATCAGGAATAGAACAACATTTCTTTATTGATGTAAGCTAAATGAAATGTGGAAAACTACAACCTGATTCTTCCTCCAACTCCAAGCGGAACCATCCTCTGGATCCGTCCTGCCCCCGGCTCAGCAATCTTCCTCCATCAATACACACAAGGACGTCATGAGAGGGATGAAGGACATCTCAAAAGAGGAAACAAAGGTTTCCTATAACTTGGGAGTGTAGGAGGTACAGAGTTTTCTTCAGACTCGCTTAGGGATCAATCAACTATAGAATCAATATCTCATCTCTTCTCCTCCTAGGCCTTCCCATGGAGGTTTATTTATACTTCTCCAAATTTATTTATTTATGTAATTTAATTTTTTTATTTTTTTTCAGTTGGGAAACAATTGGGCCACGGGCTATAGTAGGTAAGTAACATGTAAAACCCATAAAATTCGCCCGAATTTAAGAGGATTATTTTTTTTTTAGTGTTTTAACACATATACAAGGGTTGGGTATATATTGACCTACGTGTACATGCTTTAACACATGGAAAAGTAGCGTATGGGAAATAAAACACAGTTTTTAGAATTGGGACCAAGTTTGGAAAGGAAGGGTTTCCCTAGGCCATAACCAGAGCATCGAATCTATTAAAAGTGGTAAATGGCGCTCTAAATTTATTTACACATCACAACAAGATAACATTCAAGAACATCCTTTCGAACTTCTAAACTCGGCAACCATAAAAAAGTGAAAAACTTATGTTTCACAAATAAGCTTGCTAGGTATGATTCCTCCAATGATTGACCAATAGAATCGTGCAAAAAATATGGAGGGTGCGAATATTTTGGAAAGGATTCATTTTCAATTTGCATGATGGAATAATAAATATTTTTGAAAGATAAAGGACTATCCTAATCATGATTGGAATTGGTCTCAAGACTGCAAGAACTTGACATAACAATCACAAGGGGTTGAAGTGCCTCGACAACTTGTGAAAGTTCCAAGACATCAAAAGGTAGATCATAAAAAGTTGGTGGCTCAAAAAGATCAGCCATTAGGGTAATTTTGATCTCTAAAATGGGTCTCCTAAGGAAATTATAAAGTAATAGTGGAAATAATAAAATAACATTAGATTACATCATCAAATTTTAGAGGGGAAAAAAACTACTTTTTCAACTCATATTTTCAACTTATTTCCCTAGGGGTTTACTCAAATTTAGAGAGGGAACACTCGTTGGATGCATAATTTGATTCCTCATCCAAAGAGTACCCATGTTGCATGCTTTTGATGGATCCTGCTACATGAAAAATGAGAAATACATGAAAAACATGATTGCAATCACGCTTTTTCATTTATTTCTCATTTTTCACATAACAGGGTTCATCAAAAGTATGCAACATGGGTACTCCTCGGACGAGAAGCTAAATTTTGCATCCAACTGTTAGGATATTCCGACACATAGGATATAGTTAAGTTCAACTTGGTCTAGTGTAGAGTTAGGTATAGAGTTAGGTAAAGTGTGTTTCTTTACCGTTGTACATTTTGTAACTTACAATCCGACGGTCACGATATGTAGTGATCCGACGGTTCACTCTCTCCTCGGTATTACCGACACTTGATCCGTGGCTTGACACCTGATTGGTCCATGAGTTCTATTTAAAGCGCATGGAGGGTCATTGTTCGGGTAATCCGTGCATGAGAGAAGCTTATGTAAATTTTCATTCTTTGATTAATAAATTGCCTGTAGTAGCCACGTTGGCGCAGGCCGTGGACTGTTTCCCTCTTTGAGGGTTTTAACCACGTCAAAAATACTGGTGTATTGATCTGTGATCTGGTTGTGAGCGGTGTCCTTTTGGTGTTCTTTCTGAGGAACTTACCCTGTAAATTCCTACATGGTATCAGAGCTATTTGAGGGCCGCGTCCGTTGGTGATCCAAATCTGAAGCCGGTAGAACTGCATCCGACTGCCGTTTCCTAGATCTGTTGTTTCTGACTGCTTTCGGGCCGAGAGGACTGCTCTATTGTGTTCGGAGCATCTGTTCCAGTGAGGAACCCCTTTCGTTTCATGCGAAAAGGTTTCCGGTAGCCCTAGCTGCGTCATTTTTAAGATCTGGAGGTATACAGTCTTTATTTGCAGTTTACTGTTATTTTCTCTCTGCTTATTTCGGTTTCGGTTTATTTAGCTTTTTTAAACCGGATCTATACCTTTCATTTCTGCGTATGCTCTTTGCCCTGCGACTCTGTGCGATCTGGGCAAATCAGAAGCAGAAAGGAAGGATTTTTCTCATGCGTATGCTCTTTTCCCTGCACCTTAGTGTGATCTCGGAAAATCAGAAACATTGAGAAAAATATTTAGTTTTTCGGCTAAAGCTAACTTTGAGACGCAAGGTTCATTTTTTTAAACATCTAGTTTTTTGGCTAAAGCTAACTTCAAGCCATAAGGTTCGTTTTTCTTTGCATGTCCGTGTTGGGTTTTGTGTTTTGTGTTTTGTAGGGAAAAAGAGCTTTCTCAAGGCAAGCACGCAAACCAAGCCCCCCCCCCCCCCCCCCTCTCTCTCTCTCTCTCTCTCTCTCTAATTTTTTGTATAGATCAATTGGTTCAAAGCTATTTTAAGAGAGTAGAGGTCTTGGGTTCAAGTCTCCATTTTGTGGGGGCGGATTTTTTCATTTCCGCACATTCGCGCACTTTGCCGGCAACTTCAACAATTTTTTTTTCAAAAAGTCGTAACTTCTTCATCCGGAAGCCTTTTTCAGAGCTGTTTTTTTTAAAACAGCCTAATTTTTCGAGATCTATCCATTGGAACACTTACTTTCAGCATCTTCAGCTTCAGTTTTTTTTTAAATGGAAAGTCCATGCCAAGTCATCCTTGACAGCACTAACTACTTCGAATGGATATCCTACATCGAAGATTTACTTAGAAGTAAAGGTCTCTACAGAATAGCCACAGACCAAGAGAAGAAACCAAAAGATGAAGACAAGGCTGCCAAATGGGAAAATAGACAAGATCAAGCACGTGGTTTGATAGGGATGTCTATTTCTCCTGATCTTAGATTCCATATTGCAGAACTTGAGACTCCTCATGAAGCATTGGAACAACTCACTAAAGTTTTTGGGATTAAAAATGAAATTAGAGCCCATCAACTTGAAAATGAGTTGCTTACATTGGATCCTAATAATTTTTCTTGCATTGAAGATTTCTTGTCCAAATTCAAGACCCTTAGATATCTCTTGGAAGGTGTTAAGGTTAAGAAAGAAGATAGTAACCTTATTTATTCCATCCTTACTAAGTTGGGACCAGCCTACTCTGTATTTGTTTCCACCTTCCATTCTACAAGGGAAGCTTTCATTTGTCAGGGAAAAGACTAGAAGGCCCCTTCCTTTGACTCTTTTTGTGATTCTTTAATAAGAGAACAAGAAAAACTCTTACACCTTGGTCTTCTTAATCTTGGAAATTCTTCCAAGAAAGCGTTAGCCGCCCAGCAGCAACCAAATTCAAAGAATCCTAAGAAGTCATTTCCTAAAAAGAATGGTCCTAAACCAAACAAGGGTCCTAAGCAAAATCAGCCTCAAAATGAAAGATCATTTCAGCAAAATGATAGGACCAATAAAAACAAATGGAAGAAGACTGATAGACATTGTAACTTTTGTAATCGAGATGGCCACTTAGAATCTAAATGCTTTAAGAAGATGGAAGCCTTGGAAGCCGCAATGAAGAAACATAACATCCATGTGGAGCATTCTTCAACTTCAACTTCAACTTCATCTTCAGGAATGGCACTTTCTGCATGTCGTTGTCAATCATCTCAGTCTGGTTATGCATTAAATGTATCTTCTTCTTCTCATTCTCATGAGTGGCTCATTGATTCTGGAGCCTCTTATCACATGGCCAAAAACCAAGCCATGTTTTCTTCTTTAAATGATTGTAACACCAAAAATATATATGTTGGTGATGATAGATCTCTTAATGTTGTAGGGACTGGAACTGTTCATCTAGACAATGGTCAGTTTAATGATGTATTATGTGTTCCAACCTTATCCTGCAACCTTCTATCTGTATATCAGATAACTCATTGTTATAGACATTTTTGTGCCTTACAGCATAGAGCATGAAATGTCAATAATCTAAGGGATCCAAAGTCCCTAAACATGTTGTTCTTACCCTTAGAGGAACAAGGTCAGCAAACCACAGCACTGCAAATCAGTTCTCCACTGAAAAACACTCAAAAACAGGTCAGTTTTGGATCAAAGCAGCTACTCCACTAAGCATCTGCGCTGAATGTCAAAAGCTCTATGGTGTACCTGCGCTGCATTGCAAGTGCAACAAAGGCTACCTGCGCTGGGCGTACTTTGACATGTGGAGGAATCTTTTTCCCAATGTGCCAGTGCCCAGGAAGCTTCCAAAAAGACACTTGATCATAAGATTCGCCTAATGATGAGTTAAGAGCTTCTAAAACTCCCAGTGGAAGGTAGAAACTCCGAGTGAAGAACTGAAGAACAACTGGAGTTGAAGAGGACAACAAGTCACACATCAAGCTGACTTATCTTCACTCCAAAACTCTATATAAGGATCTCATCCCATGGGATCTGAAGGCCGGAATTTAGTGCAAAGGATTGCTGTTGGTTTACAGTTGTGAGCATTGGGTGATTGCTTGAGGGAGGTGAAGAAGAGATTTCTCTCCGTCGGGAAGGTGATGCTGGATTGGACCTCTCATGGTTGTATCACCGCCTGAACCTTACTTCCATATATTAATAAAGCATTTGAGGTTCTTCTATTCGCATGTGTTTCAATGGTGTATTGTCTTACTTGCGTCTTTGATTTATGCTAATCCTTGAATCGATTATGAATGCATGCCTCTTGTAGTTTCCTTTTCTTGTCTTATTTGCAGGATCTCGTGTAGCTGGGCCCGTGAAAAGACTTGGATCTGGGAGCAAGCGGCAAACAAAGGAGATTGGATCGACCATTTGCGCAAGACATCGGTAAGTGGATCTCTCCCTTTTATCTCTTGCATGTCATAAAGAAGAAACTTTAAATAGCTTTGCTTTCAGCTGTTGCTAAGGAACTGTCACCCTTAGAGTGGGTTAGGGTCATTCCGAGTTGGATACTTTCCCCCACAACAGACTGGCGACTCCGCTGGGGAATCGTGTCTTGTTGGTAGCTTGTGTTTCTTGCTATTCATTTCTTAAACAAAGGGAGTACCGAATCGAACTGCATTCGAGTCCTTCGAATGCAAAGTAGAGGGCAGCTACTCTAGCCCAGTGCTGGGCATGTTTATGATCTGAAGAGCTGATCCACAAGGACTCTTTTTAGCTCTTTGTGATAGTGTTCATCTTCCTTTAATCATCCTCTAGTGTATACTTGACTGATAGCCTCTGATTTGGCCAAAAACCATTGATTTTTGAGCAAACTGTGACCCGGAATCTGAGAGAGACGAGAGTTGTCTCATCAGTGCAGCTGCAACAAAGGCTACCTGCACTGCAACGCAGGTCCCGAAGGGGCTACCTGCGCTGCATCTCAGATTGACAGTGCAGCACCTGCGCTGATCCAGTTTTGCCTTGTGCAACTGAGATTCCCCACTGTCTGTTGCCCAGTTTTCAGTATTGTTTTGCAGCCTGTTATCAACCTGTATACCCAGCTGAAACCACTTCTCTTTGCCTTCATTCCGCCTCAGTTGTATGAAGAAACCGTGATTGTTCTTATTGTATTTCTTGCTATCATTCACAGTTTCCCATAGCGAAAGTGAACTAGTCTTGCTATGACCTCTTGGATCTAGACCTATGAGAAAGTGTCGTTGTGATTCTAAGAGTTAGTTTATTGCTGTTCATAGCTGCTTGAGCATTTGCTTTCATTATATGGTTCGAATTTCAGTTTTTCTTGTGTTGAAACGAGTGAATCTTAAGGTGTTCTTTTGATTATTGGACAAAACTTGTTTGCTTTCGCTTGAAATTGAATTCGAAATCATACAACAACTTTCTTTCTGTAATACATCAACATTAAGGAAGAAGAAAAGAAATACTTGCATTGTGCATGTGCATTTTGACAGTTTGCATGTCGATTTAGGAAAAGTGCATCAGTGTGTGCTCTATGATCTGTTTGAAAAGATGATGTCTTTCTTTTCCTTCAGTAGTTAAGGTTTTCATAAGTTGAAAGAATTGAAAAAGCTTGCTTATCATTCTTAGACTGCATTTAGGAGTTGTATCATACATCACGTGGTGATCCATAAAGGTAAACTGCTAAGCAAGATCAACCTAAAAAGAACTGAATTTATCTAACAACGCTTTGAAACATAACGAAACACAGTAGAGGTCTAGGTAGAGACGTGAACCGGCGTCGTTAAACATAGTGACTGTCGATCTCTACGAAGGTGGGTGATTCCTCCTGAGGGACGATAGCACTAATACGGACTTGTGCCCCCGCGTACCGTCGCGTATATTGGGGGACCCCTATAGGAACAAAGCCTTTATCCATAGGAAGCCGTGTCGGCCGCCCTACTGATCGCGATGCAGTGAACACAGCATTCACGAAGATCGACCACTCGTACCGTAAAACGTATTCTGTGGTTTCGCGAAAGGTTTGGCACACCCTCTGCCTAGAACTCCAGAGTAGTTTCTTTTGGCCTTTTTCAAACTCTATAACTGAAAAAGTCCATCCGAGCATTTGTCACTTCGGGCTCGTTAATACATCGAAGGAGACTAGAGTCATCTTTAGCTTTTTCTCGACTCTTAAAAAGTGAAAAAGCAAGTTGTGTCTTAAAAAGCGTCTAAAATTAATTCATTTCGAAAACACATTTTACCCTGTGCATTGTTGGTTGATCAAGTAATCCGCAACCGTGGAAGAAAGTCAATCGATGAACCGTCGTTCGCGGAGGCGTACGAGTCAACCGTCTTTGTCTCCGGAATCGAAAACAACCCGGGCAAAGCGATCTCGTTCAACTGGTTCCAAATCTCCTGTCAAAGTTAGAACAAGTGTTCCGACGACATCTGAGGTTCCGGTTACTCCAAACATTTCTGGAAACCCTGCCCCTATTGAAGAAGTTCAACAGCCCCAGAAGGACAGTAACACTGATCCTAGTCTGAGAGCAAATACTTGTGTTACTGAATCAGTTCCATCAGTGATCGGTTCAGAGAGTCTTGCTCCTCAAACAACTGTCGCTGTCGAAACAACCCCTTCTTCGGCACCAGAAATATTCTACGGACCTGACGGTCTTCCTCTTCCACCCGGTCTGATCGCAATAGAAGAAATTGTAGAAGATCCGCAAGCAAATACTCCAACACATTTTGGAGCAGGGATCACTCTACTTCCTACTGCATCAGAAGCTAGCCTATCACCCAGAGAAGTTCCTGAAGAATCACTAGGCAATCTATTGGATAGACTCAAAATGTCTGAACAACCGTCAACATCTAGGACTGTGCCAAATGACACAGCGACAGCAGAACTACCTGCAGTCATTCCAACAATGTTCGTCGGCATACCATCTGTCCCTAACTCTCAACAGCTGGAGGGGGTCCCTTCGGGGGCCATGACGACAGTATGGTCTGTTCCTGTTTGTTCTCCCGGTATAATACCCGGTAACTCCTATGTTGGAACTCAACAGATTGATCCTTTCGGAAATCAGTTTGGGCAATCCGGTCCTCGAGGTGTGATAAATCCTCTCGGTTCCGAACCACCACCGTATGGGGGGCAATATGCTTTTTCATTACCCCCTCCGGGAGGTTACCCATACGGGAGCTCACAACCATACTCAGGTTATACTGGAATAACTACAAGTGGTTGGATACCTATGCCACCCCAGCAACCAAGAGTTGTGTATTCTATGCAACAACAGATGCCTGTGACGAACATCCCGACGACACCAGCAATTGTGACTGTGTCGCAAGTTCAAACGATGCCTGTTGCATGTCAACCTCAGTTTTCTCAGGTTGTAATGCAACAACCCTTTGACCCTGCAACCCAACCACAATCGCCGACTGGCGGGGCGACACAAGCACAAACGGGTACCCTTACCCCTCATCTTGGCCCAGTGGTAAGCATCGCACAACAACCAATGGTATCACAACCATGGTTGGTGCAGTATCAACAACCGCAGTTCCAGCAAGTGTACCAAGGTACCGAGCAGCAAATTTTTGCGAATAATGGACAACCGTACCTACAATACGGTCAAAACCAACCACTTTACAGTGGGGTAGTCCACCAACCGTATCAATCATACCAGCATCAAATACATTATGCCGGTATGCAAAGACCAACTGCTCAGGCGATCCCTTCGTATCCTGGGTACGCTTCGCCTAATCTGAGTCAACAGCTGCCATTCGTGGCAACTCTAGAGTTACCCGATTTACATCGGTTGACGAACGATCCGATTGCTTATGCCCCTTGGTGGCCAGCGATTCCTCACAAACTTCCCTCCGACATTCCTAAATTCAATGGAAATCTGGGCGAAGACCCGTCGAATCACGTCATGACCTTTCATCTATGGTGTTCATCGAACACTCTGAACGATGATTCGATAAGACTTCGCCTCTTCCAGAGGACATTGACAGGTCCGGCGGCCAAATGGTATATAGAATTGCCAAGAGCCTCTTTCGACAATTTCAGCTCCTTAGCCACGACTTTCTTAACCCATTTTCAATTACCTATCAGGTATGAAACAGGAACCGAGATACTAACCAACTTCAAACAGACGACAGCTACTCACATATCAGATCATATACATGAGTGGCGTCGCCGTCGTAGGATGGTGAAAACATACGTTCCTGATCAGCTATTAGCCGAATGGTTTATAAAGTCATTACTTCCAGCTATAACGGAAGATGTGGCCAAAGGGGGAGTCGTAACAGAGGAGCAAGTCATTGCTCGTGCTCAATACTTAGACTTGGTATATACTCAGTCTGGCACGCTCTATGACAAAATACCTGATGCCCCCAGACCTGAATTTTCAATTCCTCCCCCTCCTAAATCGAATATTGACTCTCATGCCGGAGATGGCGTGATTGGCACTGCAAGCGCGAAGTCGAAAAAGGATTCACCTCAGAAAGCCCGTAAGACTTCAGATCGAAATGCCCATGAAGAGATTCTTGCTTCGGAAGTAAATGCCATATCAGCAGATAAAGGCAAAGAAACCAATCAACCAGGAAGCAAGAAGAAGCAAAACAAAGGGAAGAAGAAGCAACAGGATGATACGTCACCTGAAAGAACTTCTTCGAACTCTCCTGAGAAAGGGAAAAAGAAATGGCCCTGTATGATATGTGACGAAGATCACAAGACATCAGATTGTCCATACAAAGCTGAGCTCAAGAGATTCTTTAAAAGTCCAAAGAACCCAGCTGTGTTGACTGATCCATTTCCCAATCCAGGTCAAAATATGGTTGATAGTGGAAATGCTTCCCCGTCGCAAGTGCTGATGTTGTCGATCTCTAAGCAGCAAAATGATGCTTTGATTTCGACAAGGAACAAAGATTACGGGAATCCGCAACTGTCAAACGAAAAAGGTAAAGATCAACCTAGTAGTTCGACAACGACTTCGACAGAAGTTGTCCCACCCATAATGCCAGAATTAACGATAAAACCACCTAAGGGCGTAGTACACAAGTCGATGTTTAATCCTCGTGCCAGAGCGGCGCAGCATTATAACATAGTAGAAGATTTGGCTCAATCGCCATCCGCTATGTCGACTCTAGAAGTACTACAAAATTGTCCATCCCAAAGGCAGGCATTGTTATCGGCAATAGGGGGGGTTGATCCTAAGGATTCCAATCTTGTGTCCTTTGATCACAAAGGGTATGACCCTCTGTTACCAGCTCAACTAGCTTTCCTTATTCAAGTGAAGGCCCTCAACAAAACTGTCCACAGAACAATTATTGACGAGGGGGCATCGACATGTATTATGTCAATGAGCTGCTGGAAAACGCTAGGGTCACCAACCTTGTCGAGATCTTCGACAACACTAAAGGCTTTCGACGGTAGGACATATACCCCTTACGGTATCCTAAGTAACTTGAAAGTTGAACTAGGTGGAAAAACAGTAGAGATTAATGTTGAAGTCATAGATGGAAATCTGGATTACAACATCCTACTGGGAAGACCATGGATTTATGCCATGGCAGCTGTCGTGTCGACTTATTTTAGGAAGATCGCATTCCCGTTTGAAGGAGGGATTACGGTCATCGACCAACAGAACTTCCTCCTTAATGGTTCACAAGTTACGGGAAGCATTCCCATGATCCATGAAAGCGACCATTCAATTAAAGATATAGGAGTAGGCCTGTTGAAAGACCCCACAATGATGGGGACTTTCTCGCTGCCAAATCATATGTACATAGGAAGTGTACCATTGGTGGCCACCTGCAACATGATATCTTCCACGAAGGTCGCAAAAGATAAAGTCATCATGGATCGGGCAAGGGTTTTGCACCCGAGCCCAATCGAAATATTGTAGCAATCAATGTTTCAGGCATGGGAGGCGAGCCCAAATCAACGCTCGTCAAGCATTTGGGTAGATAGGTCAGGAGAATGTGGAACCCCTTTGGATCCTTGGTCACGAGTGCATGCAAGTGACGAAGGAATCCTGCAATCAATGATGATTGAAGGGGCACCATGGGATGATAACCACCATCGTTCCCTTCCAAAGGAAGATACTCAAGGCGACCTGTATCACCCTTCAGTATTTGAATTCCTAACAAATACTGTAAATACGGTGGATTCCGAGAGAAACCTATCCAATATAGAAGAGACTATAGCCATAAATATCTCGACCAAAACAGACATTGTAGAGAATATTTATGTCGGCAAAGGTTGTTCCCCTTCAGAACAAGAAATATATAAAGCTCTTTTCCGCGAATTTAGAGATGTCTTTGCTTGGTCATATGATGAAATGCCAGGCATTGACTCGAGTATCGTTGAACATGAAATTAAGATGTATCCTGATGTCAAACCAGTAAGACAACGGCTTCGGCAGGTACACCCCAAGAAAGCCGCTGCCATTAAAGCGGAAGTTGAGAAGCTTCTCCATGCTGGTTTCATCTACCCGGTTCCTCTAACCGATTGGGTATCGAATATTGTCCCTGTTATGAAAAAACAAGGAACAATACGAGTGTGCGTCGATTATAGGGATGTAAATCAAGCCTGTCCAAAGGAAAACTACCCTACACCCTTCATCGACCAGATAATTGATGAATGCGCCGGATGTGAAATCTTTATGGACGGATTTTTCGGGTATAATCAAATTAATATCCGCCCACAGGACCAGTCAAAGACTGCATTTATTTGTCCGTGGGGCACATTCGCTTATCGAAAATTACCCTTTGGTTTAAAGAACGCAGGGGCGACGTTTCAGAGAGCAATGAATTATGCTTTCCACGACATCAAGAACATCGTTCAACCTTATCTCGACGATCTTCTGGCTCATTCGCAAAAGCGGACTGATCATCCGCATCATTTAAGAGCGATATTTCTACGTTGCCGACACTACAAGATAAGACTCAATCCGCACAAATGTGTGTTTTGCGTCGGTTCTGGTCGTTTACTTGGCTTTATAGTCTCCAAGGATGGGATTCGTCTCGACCCTTGCAAGGTGCAGGCAATCATTAATTTGCCTCCACCTTCGAACTTGCTTCAGATTCAGAAACTCCAAGGGAAAGCAAACTTTCTGAGGAGGTTCATTCCAAATTACGCAGAACTTGCTAAAGGTTATACCCGTCTCCTGAAAAAGGATGTACCTTTCGTCTGGGACCAGGTTGCACAAGCTTCCTTTGATGCTTTGAAAGAAGCGCTAGTCAAAGCATCATTAATGTACGCCCCAGACTATCTAAGGGATTTTAACCTGTATCTGGCTGCAGCAGATACGACCATTGTGATGGTTTTAGTTCAAGAAGTCGACGGAATTGAACACCCTATATATTATTTAAGTAAAAACTTAAATGATACGGAAAGTAAATATTCTCATGTTGAAAAGCTAGCATTGGCGGCTGTTCAAGCGATACAAAGATTTTGGCACTATGTCCTCTTTAGGAAGACCACCGTATTGTCAGATTGCAACCCCATGACTTATATACTGTCGCGACAGTTGCTTGGGGGCAAATATTCAAAGTGGATAGCTATCCTTCAAGAGTTTGATCTGGAATTTGTGAAATCCAAATCAAAGAAAGCTTTAGTTTTCGCAGAATTATTATGCGATCTCCCATCATCATCCAACGATGAAACGTCCAAAGAATCGATCGTGGACGAAAGTTTGTTTCTGATATCAGCAAGTGATGAGTGGTATGGAGATATAATAATTTATCTCCAAACCCAAAAGTTTCGGCCAGACACCTCTCACTCAGAACAAAAACGCATTCGATACCAAGCAAAAGACTACATGATCGTCGGTGATACGCTTTACCGTCATGGTGTCGATACGGTCCTGAGAAGGTGTCTAACCCATGAGGAAGCCGAAAAAGCCCTGAATGAATGTCATTCAGGCACCTGTGGGGGGCATCAATCTGGATATGCTACAGCACAAAGAATCTTACGAGCAGGATACTTCTGGCCAACCATGTTCAAAGATTGCATAACCGCAGTTAGAAGTTGCCATGCATGTCAGATTTTTGATAGCAAAACCAGAAGACCCCCCGCTCCTTTACAGCCCATAATAGCTGTGGGGCCTTTCGCCAAGTGGGGCATCGATTTCATGCAATGTAACCCCACCTCGACCAGGGGGCATGGGTATATTATAGTCGCAGTTGACTATTTTACCAAATGGGCCGAGGCGATGCCTACATTGGATAACACTGGTGAAACAGCAGCCCTATTCTTTTTTAATCATGTGGTCGCTAGATTCGGCGTGCCACAGGCCATAGTAACAGATCATGGATCACATTTTCGCAATCACATGATGGTTGAATTAACTGCCAAACTAGGATTGTCTCACGACAGCTCTACTCCGTACTATCCGCAAGCTAACGGACAAGTTGAAGCGATCAACAAAGTCCTGAAGCGCATGCTGCAAAGGATGGTGGGGGTTCACAAAAGAAGATGGCATTTGATCCTGTACTCGGCCTTGTGGGCCTACCGAACATCGGTAAGGAATGCCACTGGGTTCACACCGTTTCAACTGGTGTATGGCCTGGAAGCGATCCTACCAATCCAGTGCGAAATTTCGTCCCTTAAACTCGCAATTGATCTCCTCCCCGGAACCTCAGAAGAAGAAGCTCGTTTCTTGGAGTTAATCCAGTTGGATGAAACCCGTCGTGATGCCGCCTTGGCCAACGAAGCCCATAAGAAACGAGTCAAAGCGCAGTTCGACAAAAATGTCAAACCCCGTGTCTTCTCGGAAGGTGATTTGGTCTTGCTTTATGACCAAGAATCCGATAAATTGGGAGCTGGGAAATTCAAGTCCTTATGGATGGGCCCTTATATTGTTAAAAGGGTGTTAGCAAAAGGTGCCTACGAGTTGGTAGATTATGACGGAATTCCACTGGCGCAACCCCGCAACGGGTTGTACCTTAAGCGTTACTATGCCTAATAGTAACCTGTATGCTTTTGTTACATTTTTGTTTTCGCTAAAGCGTTTGTTCCGGTTTAAGTAATCCGCTTTTTACACTTATTGCAGATGTCAAATCCATTGGAACCATGGGTTGGATATGCTGACGGAGCGAGTCGTAGTTCGAGGAACCTATCCTCAGCAGCATGGGCCATTTTTAACCCAAGCGGCAAGTTAATGAGTTTCAGGGGGTATGTATTGGTCAATCAACAAATAATATCGCTGAGTATAGCGCATTGATAGAGCTCCTCTCTGATGCCATCACACGTGGCATACGCCGGCTAGTCGTCAGGCTAGACTCACAGCTCGTGGTACTACAGCTCAATGGTACCTACTCTGTCCGAAATCCAGCTATTTATCGCAAGTTCCTAAGAGTTAAAATCTTGGAAAGACAGTTTGATTTTATCCAATATCAACACATTTCCAGAAACTTAAACACATTAACCGACTCATTAGCAAACTATGTGTTAGATAGACATTTGCAAAATTGATAAAAAGAGAAGCATCATCGATGTTTCATACATGGATCACATAAAAACTGGAATAAACCCCGAAAATCAAAAATATATATAACTGTTTACGATTTACATATAATGTTCTGTAACCAAGACAAAATCGGTCATACGACCCCAAAACTCAAAAATGGCTGGGGGGGCACCCTAGCCTAGTGATGCTCATGATAACATGCCACGGCCTGTGCGATCATGCGCAGAAGACGAGACCATCGTCTAGGAACACCAGCAGTATGTCGCTGCAGTCGCAGAGGCAACTCGTCAATCCGTACATCCGGAACCCCGAAGGTAAGACCCTCGACCTGTTCCTGCACAGCAGCAAGAGTCTCGGCCAAGTCAAGGTCACGGAGAATAGCCCTCCCTGGAGCCTCCCCTGCTGGGGCAGCGGCCGGAACTCTCGGACGAACTGCTGGACGGACGGGGCCCACATCTGCATGCACACATGAGTTTGATTAGAGTCTTGATAGAGTAAAGCACAAGGACATTATAAATAAAAACAGTAAACGGTGATAAGGTCAAAATATTTACCAAGATCACCCCACTGCTCGCCATCCGGTAGTACCAAATCCGGATCACCTCGGAAATCCATGCCAATATATGGATACTCGGAAAAAGCCATATCCTGCCGCTCGAACCACCTAAAGAAGGCATCAGTAAAAGTAATCCGAGATTGGCCTGCATGTCTAGCCATGTGGTCAACCCACCTCTGCATGCGTGGCTCAGTAGGAGATGGCAAGTCGAGGACAATGTACTGAGGTTGCATCAAGGGTATCTTCTCCAAAGCGAAGGCAGTCAAAACTGAACCAAAGCCAAAATTCTTCAGTCTCCTGTCCTTTACTTTGGTCAACTGGTTTTTCATCTGAACCAGTACTGCATCACACCAGTTAAAAACTTTCGGCTGAAGACACTCCAGGGCGTGCTGCACATATGACCTGTTGGCAACATGAGGGGATGCACTACCGGCCATCCTACAAATCGTGTACAGAATAGACCTGAGAGACCTGTCAGTAACATCACAGATAGAAATCTTGCCGTCTCTGCTCGGCTGGGATCCCTCCCTGCAATACTGACGGATATAATCTTTCACGGAATCACTCCCTCGGGCCGAACCGGACAAGGAAATGGGGGCACCCCGCCTTGACAACCCAGTCAAGAAGTAAATATCCACTATGGTCAAAGGGATGGACTTGCCCCTAATCTGGAACACTTGGTTAACAGGATCCCAAGCATCAAGCAGGTACTGCAGTAAACGTATCTGTGCCCTCATGCTAGATATGAGGAAGAATTTTAGCAAGCCACAGTTCCGCAACGCGCTCACGGTAACAGGATCATGGAGGGCAATCATGTCCTCCTCTTCATGCTCTCGTTCTCGCCACGTAAGAGTCATTCTGCTCCAATAAACTCTGCAAAACCAACAAGAGGAGGAGTAAGATCCCTGACTGAGTAAAGAAAATGGCAAAAAATCTCATGAAAAATTGTGCAACCAAGATGTTTTCTGCGCCCAACGCAGGTAGGGAAGGGCCTCACCTGCGTTGGGAGACAAACTGCCTTTGAAAATGAGAACCCCCAACGCAGGTTTCGATATAGGGCACCTGCGCTGATGGCAGGGCGCCCTAGAGAAACCCTAGGGGCTCATGGGGGCAGGAAAACAAGCATAAAACTGAGAAATAAGACCATGAAAAGATAGAGCTAGGGTTTAGCTCCTACCTGGTGGAAACGGCGCTGAAAATCGTCCACAGAATCTCCCGAAATCAGCTGGTGAAAAATCGAGAGGAAGAGGCACCTCCAAAGCTCCAACAAACCAAATGCACATGAAATGGTAAAATGAGAGGTAAAAACATCTTTTAATTGCTTTTACGTAGTTCAAAGTGAAATATTAGTATTTTTACTTCATGTTATCCATTTCTAACAAGTTTGTTGCAGCAATTGATGAAAACAGTACTATCTCTGGAAAAGAAAAACTAGTCATGGTAAAATATGAATTTGACCTTATCAAACGAGCAGTTTTGGCAAAGTTCATGCTCGTTAAAAAATAAACGCAAGATCCGAGCAGTTTTAATGCGGAAATTCATGCTCGTTAAAAAATAAACATAAGCTTGTGAGCAGGCTTTCCCCAGAGTTCAAGCTCATCCAGAAAAAATGAACCGGTAAATGACCATTTGAGACCGTAAATTCATCAGCCATAAAAGCCTTGGTCGTGTTTGTGCACCGTCACCTCCACTTTTCATTTGGCCGATCATTCACATCCACTTGATTGTTTACCTATTTTGAGGAACAGCTGCGAAGAGTGATCCCACCTAGCCATCCTTGTAATACTACCGTGATTGGAAAATTCCAACCTGTACCTGGAATCTGCTGCTATCCCTGTTTATCACTCGTTCCTCAAAATACGAGTCTTCTTTGAGCTCTTTTCACTGACTCGTAAAAAATGAAAAGTTTGCCGAGTTTTGGCCTTCCAGCTCGTTAAAAGGACCGGAAGAGCTATCCCTCCTCTAGATTTTAATCTTTTTGGACCTGAGGGATTATTGCACAAAGAGATCGAGCGCTTGTCTAGTTCGGCTCGATAAAGATATCGAACATTCATCCCTTCTGTATTGTTTTATACTTTTTTGAACTTAAGGGATTAAATGACGAAAAAGGACCCCTGGAGTCCACTTTATGTACCCTTTTCAGACTCTCTAAAAATGAAAAGGACCGAGTTGTCTTTGTCGCTGGGCTCGTTAAAAATATTAGATAGCGACAAACTTGTCTTTAGACGAGAACGAGTTTCCCTATCGCTAGGCTCGTTAAAACATAGCGATGGGCTTGCCCGAAGGGCAGGTTATAGAACAAGCATATGTTATCCTCCTCAAGCTTGACAAAAATAAAGAGGTACTGGTCAGAAATGACTGGGGAAAAATTGGGAAGAACCTCAAAGCTTAATGGTAGCAAGTCGCTCTTGAACATGACACTTTTGCCTCCGTAAATATCGGGTTGGGTTATTATCATTCACCGGTCCCTTCACCATGGTCTCGCCATACCATCCATACATGGGGTAATGCTACCGATCCATCACATCAGTGTCGTTATATGTTCAAGAGATGTCATTCAGAAAGTGTCAACCGGGTCCCATCCACTACCGTACATCATCTTTCATCCTTCCATGACCGCCACCCTGAATCATATTTCACAGATCGTTTTCACCATCATCACTAGCTCTGTTCCGTGTCACTGATGTGGGATTCATTAAGGCCCTCCTTTGACGGATCACTTCTTGTCGACATCAGCTCATTATCCAAGAAGTTGATCTAGGAACACCCCCTCAGTACTTTGAAGCTTGCATGCCTCAATGGCAAGTTTCTCACTCCCGGCGATAGGTATACATTAATGACCTTCGACCAGGAGACTTTGCGTGGTGTTCGACATCAGATCCTATATTCACACCACGTGAATTGTGCTACAGTACCTTGAGGGTCATCATCATTATCGGTGATTCCTCTCGCGCTTGTTAACAGTTTACATTATTGACTGGTAATCAAGCGATGTCTTTCCATGTTCGACTTCAAGAAATTCTCACATGGATCGACTTGTACTAGAGTGAAGATCGGACAAGTTTGAAGACCCCGGATCTAGTTTCATCCATCCGGGCTGCGATATATATTCAGGAGATAAAAACATAGACATGTGCAGCAGATGATCATCCTACTGAAAGGATGATAATTAAAAGCAGAGAATTATCAGTCTATTATCAGACGATCGTCTGTTTATGTACAGCAAATGTATTTATAAAGCTGAGCATGGGAAATGCCCGCATCAGCTAGATCATGAAAAGAAAGTATGAAAAGATAATGTATTGTATTGTATTTTGTTACAGGTCACCTCCCGACGATTGAATGAACTTCGGATCCTCCTAATAAAGCATTTCACCCGATAAACGACCTCATACTTTAGGGGGCAACTGTTATAGACATTTTTGTGCCTTACAGCATAGAGCATGAAATGTCAATAATCTAAGGGATCCAAAGTCCCTAAACATGTTGTTCTTACCCTTAGAGGAACAAGGTCAGCAAACCACAGCACTGCAAATCAGTTCTCCACTGAAAAACACTCAAAAACAGGTCAGTTTTGGATCAAAGCAGCTACTCCACTAAGCATCTGCGCTGAATGTCAAAAGCTCTATGGTGTACCTGCGCTGCATTGCAAGTGCAACAAAGGCTACCTGCGCTGGGCGTACTTTGACATGTGGAGGAATCTTTTTCCCAATGTGCCAGTGCCCAGGAAGCTTCCAAAAAGACACTTGATCATAAGATTCGCCTAATGATGAGTTAAGAGCTTCTAAAACTCCCAGTGGAAGGTAGAAACTCCGAGTGAAGAACTGAAGAACAACTGGAGTTGAAGAGGACAACAAGTCACACATCAAGCTGACTTATCTTCACTCCAAAACTCTATATAAGGATCTCATCCCATGGGATCTGAAGGCCGGAATTTAGTGCAAAGGATTGTTGTTGGTTTACAGTTGTGAGCATTGGGTGATTGCTTGAGGGAGGTGAAGAAGAGATTTCTCTCCGTCGGGAAGGTGATGTTGGATTGGACCTCTCATGGTTGTATCACCGCCTGAACCTTACTTCCATATATTAATAAAGCATTTGAGGTTCTTCTATTCGCATGTGTTTCAATGGTGTATTGTCTTACTTGCGTCTTTGATTTATGCTAATCCTTGAATCGATTATGAATGCATGCCTCTTGTAGTTTCCTTTTCTTGTCTTATTTGCAGGATCTCGTGTAGCTGGGCCCGTGAAAAGACTTGGATCTGGGAGCAAGCGGCAAACAAAGGAGATTGGATCGACCATTTGCGCATGACATCGGTAAGTGGATCTCTCCCTTTTATCTCTTGCATGTCATAAAGAAGAAACTTTAAATAGCTTTGCTTTCAGCTGTTGCTAAGGAACTGTCACCCTTAGAGTGGGTTAGGGTCATTCCGAGTTGGATACTTTCCCCCACAACACTCATTCAGGTGAAGGTAAAATTGTTGAATTTTCACCTCATGATGTTGTAATCAAGGATCTGAGAGATCCTAAACAGATTCTAGCTACTGGTATTGCTGATGATTCCACAAGGTTGTATAAGTTTCACAACTTTGGGTCATCAAATCTTCCCTCAGTATTTGTTGCTCATAATGATGAAGTGAGCAAACTTTGGCATGAGCGATTTGGTCACTTAAACTATCGCTCCCTTCAGCATCTATGTAAAGAAAATATGGTGACAGGTCTTCCTATGGTATCTTGCAGAGATGGTGTTTTTTGCAGATGTGTACTCGGAAAACATCATCGGGACAGTTTTGAAAAACGTGCCTCTTGGCACGCCTCAGCCCCTTTACAGCTTGTGCACAGTGATTTATGTGGTCCACTTCCTGTTGCTTCATTCTCTGGCTGCAAGTATTTCTTAACTTTCATTGATGATTTCTCCAGACGCACTTGGGTATACTTCTTAAAACTCAAGAGCGAAGTATTTAACACTTTTTTGGCCTTCAAAGCCTTTGTTGAAAAACAATCTGGACATCAAATTCTTAAGCTAAGAACTGATAATGGTGGAGAATATGTTAAAAACACATTCATCAACTTTTGCACCGAAAATGGAATTCAAATGCAACATACTGTTCCATACACTCCACAACAAAATGGTGTAGCTGAAAGGAAAAATCGCACCTTAAAGGAAATGGCTAATTGTATGCTGCAATCTAAAGGACTCAGTCTTAGTTTTTGGGCCGAAGCAATTAATTGTGCAAATTATATAATAAATCGCACTCCTACTAAGGTTCTAAAGAATATCACTCCAGAAGAAGCTTGGAGTTCCATTAAACCAGATGTAAGTCACTTTCATGTTTTTGGAAGTGAAGCATGGGCCCATATTCCAGATGAAAAGCATAAAGCTTTAGAACCTAAGAGTGAGAAATGTACTTTTGTTGGATATTCTGAAGATGTAAAAGGTTATAGACTTATTCCATTTAAGTCCAAAAATGTTATCATTAGAAGAGATGTAAAATTTGATGAAAATAAATCGGCCTGCGAGCCTAGTCCGGCGGATGTGCCACCTCTTCCTATCTCTTCTACTTTTGAAAACATTTCTTCTTCAGATGATGAAAGTGAGGATGACAATCCTCCCCCACCTTCTCAGGATCCTCAACTTCCAAGATGGGTCCGTGCTACTCGGGATGCAGCAGGTGATCTTGCCGGTGATCCTACAGATCAGCGACGTACACGTTCTCAGTTTGAAAGAGCCTCTTCTTTACTGGCTCAAGCTCCAGTAAATCATGATCCTGACACTTTTGCAGAAGCTTCAGGCCATCCACATTGGGAAGCAGCTATGAATGAAGAATATCATTCATTATTGGCAAATGATACATGGGATCTTGTTCCTCTACCAAAGGGACGCAAACTTGTTAGATGTAAATGGGTTTACAGAACCAAGTATGGACCAGATGGGAAAGTTGATAAACATAAAGCTCGTCTTGTTGCTAAGGGCTTTTCACAGGTTGAAGGCATTGACTACACTGAAACCTTCTCCCCTGTTGCCAAAATGAACTCTATCCGCCTTGTTCTTTCCCTTGCTGCCTCTTTAAAATGGGAAGTACATCAGATGGATGTTAAATCTGCCTTCTTGCATGGGGACTTGCATGAAGAAATCTATATGGAACAACCCATTGGCTTCATCCAAACAGACTCCAGCCTTGTATGTCGACTTAAGAAATCTCTTTATGGTCTCAAGCAAGCTCCTCGGGCTTGGTATGCCAAAATGGATAGCTTTCTTTTAGAATCTGGCTTTTCTAGGTGTTATTCTGACAATACTGTCTACACCAAGAAAGTGGGCAGCTCTCTTATCATCCTTGTTCTTTATGTTGATGATCTTATTCTTACTAGTAGTGATCCCAACCTTATAAACCATGTGAAGTCCAGCCTTAAAAAGAAATTTGAAATGACAGACTTAGGACACTTACACTATTTTCTCGGTCTTCAAGTCTTGCAATCCAAGGAGGGTATTTCCCTTTCCCAGTCCAAGTATGCTTGTGATATTCTTCGTCATTTTCACATGGAAGACTGTAAGCCAGCCCCTTCTCCCTTTCAGTCTGGAGTCAAACTTTCAGTCTCTTGTACTTCTCCTGAAGTTGATGCTACCTTATACCGTCAACTTGTAGGAAAACTGTTGTATTTAACCCATACTCGCCCTGACCTTTCCTTTGCTGTTGGCCTTGTTGCTCGTTTTATGCAAAACCCCCGTGAAAGTCATTGGAAAGCAGCTAAAAGAATACTTCGTTATGTTCGAGGTACAGTACAGTTTGGGATTCATTACAGTGCCAAAGCAGCTCCTCTATTAGTTGGTTTCACTGATTCTGATTGGGCTGGTGACCCTGATGATCGGAAGTCTACTGCCGGTTATGTCTTCACTCTTGGTTCAGGACCTATTACATGGGCTTGTAAGAAACAGGCTGCCATTTCTCTTTCGTCAGCAGAAGCAGAGTATCGTGGTGCCGTGGAAGCTAGTAAGGAAGCCTTGTGGCTTCGTCAGATCCTATCAGAGTTTGGCTTTGAGCAGCAGCATCCAACCACACTTTGGTGTGATAATCAAAGTGCCATTCAGCTATGCAAAGATCCAGTCCAGCATCAGCGCAGCAAACACATTGAACTACACATGCACTTCATCAGAAAGCTCATTCATGACCATGTTCTTGAAGTGCAATATTGTTCAACAGATGATCAGGTTGCAGACATCTTCACAAAGGCTCTCACAGAGGCAAAGTTCACTAAACGTCGATATATGCTTGGAGTTCAGGAAGTTGTCACTAAGGGGGGATAGGCTCTAGTGCCTCCTTCCTTCTCCTATTGTGTCATATTTGTAAATCCTTCAATCCTATCCCAAGTTGTTCTTAAGGGGGGATGTTAGGATATTCCGACACATAGGATATAGTTAAGTTCAACTTGGTCTAGTGTAGAGTTAGGTATAGAGTTAGGTAAAGTGTGTTTCTTTACCGTTGTACATTTTGTAACTTACAATCCGACGGTCACGATATGTAGTGATCCGACGGTTCACTCTCTCCTCGGTATTACCGACACTTGATCCGTGGCTTGACACCCGATTGGTCCATGAGTTCTATTTAAAGCGCATGGAGGGTCATTGTTCGGGTAATCCGTGCATGAGAGAAGCTTATGTAAATTTTCATTCTTTGATTAATAAATTGCCTGTAGTAGCCACGTTGGCGCAGGCCGTGGACTGTTTCCCTCTTTGAGGGTTTTAACCACGTCAAAAATACTGGTGTATTGATCTGTGATCTGGTTGTGAGCGGTGTCCTTTTGGTGTCCTTTCTGAGGAACTTACCCTATAAATTCCTACACCAACGAGTACTCTCACTCGAAATTTGAGTAAAACATTAGGGAGATAATTTGAGAATACAAGTTGAAAAAGTAGTTTTATTATTTTATTATTTTTTAATATTTTTATTTTTTTACCACAAAAATTGTGAATCATCCCCCGTGGTTAACATCATCATCTTGAATATTATCGGTTCTTCTAAAGTTTATTTTAGTTGTAAATTTTTCTTAGGAGGCCCATTTTAGACCTCGAAAGTTCTCTAATGTAGTAGAAAATATAGAGTAGTGACCAGATGAGTCAATGAATAGAACACAATAGCCATGATTAGAAAGTTAAACATTGAAAATAAAGGAAACCTCTTGATCCGATGAATCATAGAGAGGGGAAGATTGAAAACAAGAAATTTCACACTCTATTTCTTCAGAATGATCATATGATCAACGAGAAAGATCTGGAAAATAATATTCTTCCTCTCCATGTTCAGATGTAAAATCGGCATTCCACGAGTTCTAAGTGTGATCAGAATTAACATCATCAGAAACTTTTCCTTCGAAAGATTCAACATGTATGACAAAATTGTGGAGATGTTAAGATAATGAGGGAGAGGTGAACAAGGAAAAACATCAGCTTGTAACATAGATTCTTGTTCGGAGATAGAATCCCACACATAATCATCGTAAATGATATTGCAAGTTTGTTGGTCAACACTAACTCCATCTTGAGTTTGATCCTCATGACCATCAAAAGGAATGATTGAAACCAGAGAACATAACAATTTGAAATCGAAAGGACCAAAAGAATCAACGGATGGAGGGTGAGGAGAAAGAACATCACTAGAAAAATCAGATTTGCGGTCTAAACTTGCGTTTAAATTCTGAATATGTGAGGTGGGAGATCAACATACGAACTCTCAAGTTCTCCAACCTCAACCTGCATAAATGGATTTGTTTTGTGAGGGGAAGATGAAGAGTCACTTGGAACATAAACTTCCTTCATCGCATATTTAGGAGCTCCATAACCAGTATATGTTGGGAGACTTTCAAACGATTCATATTCTTTCATGCTCATTGAAATATGAACAAGAAATTTGAACTTATCTTTCATTAAGTTCCAATCAATATAATCTTTAGAAAATTCAAAACAGAAATGAATGAAGTGATCATGAAAATCGTTAAGAGATTCATCAGGTGCTTTTCTTAAACACGTGATTTTCTTGAAAATAGATTTGTAATCATACCTATCAAAGGCGCGGTAGATCTCTTTGACAAGATGTTCGAAAGAGTGTATAGAAGTGGTTGGAAATGTGTAACACCATTCCTTAACGCATGCTTCGAATGTTAGAACCAACAACCTGCAAGAAATATCCTCACAGTGAATATTGTGTCGAATGCAAAATTCAACAAAGCGTGTGGTGTGCTCAAGAATGGTTGCTCCACCATCACCATCAAAATTCAAATTTGACAAGTCATTAATTATCCCTGTGGGGAATTTTAGATTTTTAGTTCTGGAAAAACATGTCATGGGGGGTTAAGATATGTGAAGAATCTATTAAAATATAAGGAAAGTTCAAATAGACTTCATAAGCTCAGCTTGTCATCTAGCACTTCTTTTAGCACCAGAAATGTTGATAGTGCTGGACCTGACAACATAGGGGGTCTCTCCGATATGAAGTCCCAATAAGACCTCACACCATTTGAGTAAGAACCCCATCCAGAGTATGGCCCGGTTGCTGAAGCAATGGATTTTAATGATGTGCCTTGGTTGCAATAATGCATAGAGTGGTGTATTCATGACTTTGGTGAACAATTGTGTGGCTCTATGGAAGGTAAAGTGCGATATATGAAAGGTCTAACACAACGAGGCTTAGAAGCCTGTAATAGTACGAAGCTTGAAAGGAACACACGAGCATAAAATACATCAAAAGTTAGCCTAAAAAATAGTTGACAAGTTAACAAGGATGGAAATATACAACAACACAATTCAAAAATATTCATACTAATTCAAACGAAATAGTTCATAAGCGTTAGCATAAGTGAAATAACATTTATTGCAAACATAACAAGAATAGTCCTATTATATTCATAACATATGCATGAAAACGTGTTGAATCTGAGATTTTATTAAAGTGAAAGTTCCAAGCATACATATATGATTTATGAACCACTAGTCCCAATAGTGGAACATGAAGTATACACCTATTCCTCAAAAGAAAGATACTTCCTCTATGCTACGGAGAAGTCAAGGCTCTCAACAAAACTCCCAAGCTCCTAATCCTAAGCTAAAAACCTAGCCAGATTGGCTCCCAAAATCCCTTTTCATGAGTTATGAGGACATATTTATAACAAAAGGGGTGACTATTCATCTCCCTTTGTGACTCTTGGACTTCTCTCATGACTCTTCAACTTATTTACAAAGTGAATCTTCACATTCCACAATTAACACTTGGAATTCGACTAACAAATTAATTACAAAAGAATATTACAATATACTCATACCCATATAGGAAAAAATTGGGTAGAGGCAACTAGATAGCCTAATAAGACAAAAAATTCAAGCTTGAGTTTGGCGAAACTCCAACTCACCAACTTTGACTTGTAGGTTCTCGGTCACATGACAGTGCTAAGCTTTGTATTGCATGATGACTTCCCCAAAATGTGCAATGGGATCAGGTTGGAAGTAGACTCTAGCCTCCATGGAATCCAAGTACACTAATTTGGAATCAATCTGAGTTTCCTTCTTTAGCAAGAGAAACATTATATTGATCTAGATAGGGCCACCAATGTACTTCTGCGTGTTCTTCCTATTCACTTCAATCTCTTCCTTGGTAGCGATCTATCTTAACTGTTACAACTATTCTTCAACCTCCTGCCTGACCCGATTCCTATGTTTGGCTTCAATGAGTGAGCCAACTGATGGGATCCTGTGTGATTTCACCATGAAATCCACATTGTTGTACAATCGTACATATGAGGCCTGAATATTGGCGATGAATGAGGCAAGTTGTTTTTTACTTTGAATGATCATCCACACTTGTGCTTTCTCCAACTCTACCTATTTCAATTCTTTCTTCGCCAATTCAGGTGGTGCCCATTTGTATTGCATTGACCACTCATGCGCGACAATGATGGATGTATGGATAGCATCAAGGGATTTGGAGTTATCCTTACACTTTTGTTGCATGTCATGCAAGTGGACAACTAATTTATTCATGGTGACAAGCTCCTCATAGAGGCTCTACATGGTCTCTCCTAATGCCGATACTTCACCAAGTATGGTTTCCTTAAGTTCTTCCAGATATACTTGTGCGGGGGATGCATTATGAGCCTCTTCTTGGAGATGTTCAACTTCTTGCCTCGCATCCTGTAAGTTATTTGCCAACTATTTGTTCTCATCCATCAGATACTCAGTGTTTGACTTGGTAGCACTTGCGAAGGGCTACGAAAATGGCATTGGGTTCCTTCTGGTGTCCGTCACAATCACCCTTTCTCTAATGAATGCAGGAGATGTGAGATAGTCCAGAAAATTTTTCTTCCTTGCTTGTACAATCTTCTTCTGAAGCTCATCGTAAGTCAGATTATACATTTCCATGACCAAACACTCATCAAGAGGAACACTTTCCTCTTCCTCTCTTGGAGATTTCTCTGCTGTCGGAGGAAGGGGATACTGAATGTTGACCTGCTGAGTGCTCAACATTGGATCAACATCTTGGTTCAATGAATCTAGTTCCAAATCCATGTCTTGAATCATAATCAACTCCTTAATTTTTTAAGTGAGCTCCTTGTCCTTCAACTTTTCACTCTCCTATCCTAGTAATTGGTTTTTCTCTTGTTCCTGAACTTGTTTCCATGCTTCTTCTTATTCTTCTATTCTGCACCTTTCTTCTTCCTCTTTTCTTTGCCTTTCTTCTTTCAATATCCTCTTCTCTTGTTCTTCCCTTTGCTTCATCTCTTCCTCCCGCTTCCTCTACTTCCTCCTCTTCTCTACTTCTATGGCCTCTGTCAAGATTATTAGATCTGATTTCATCACGCGTATCTACTCTTCCACTAGAATGTGCACAACTTTCCTCTTTCCCTTTCCGCTGGAACTACCTCTAAAGTGAATTCCTATTGTGGAGTAACCTGTGATGTTCCTACGAAGTTGAATGGTTTGTGGGACTTGGAGGAATTATTAAAATTCTTCATCTTTCCCTCCTCAGGTGTTGTGGGGAAAAATGCCTATGCAGGACGATCCTATCCACCTAAGGTGTGACAGTGCCTTAGCAACAAACAGAAACATCTATACTAGTATTCTTCCTTTATGAATTAAGAATGAAGAGAGATGGATGGACTAACCGGTGTCTTTCGTTTGTCCCTCGATCTGGTTTCTCTTCTCTTTGGGAGTTCCCAGCTACTTGCCTTCTCGCTCGCCCAGCTTCAACAGGCCCCTGCAAGATCACAAGAAGAGAACACTACACAAAGACATGGATTCATATTCATAACTAGTTCAGGATTAGAAATGAACTAAACATACTAATGCAATCATACATCAAAGATACATCAGTATATAGGAGAAACCAAGATAGCTTTATTGATGAATAACAAGGTTCAGGAGGAGATACAACCAAGAAGGCTCCAATCCAGCATCTCCTTCCCAGCAAATGAAATTCCTATCTTCACCTTCCTTCAAAGCATTAAGCACCCAATGATTCCAATCTCAAACCAACAGCAATTCTTTGCAATAACAAAATTCCAGCCTCCAACCTCCTGATCTCTGGGATGAGAGATCTATATATAGATATTTGTAGAGGTGTGAGTCAGCTCTGGGTTTTTGATTAGTGTCTTCTCTCTGATAGTTCTTGATGCCACTTGGAGATCTCATTGATCTCTTACTCATCCTTGGGCGATTTTGAGAGGCAAGTGTCCCATGAGAAGTTTCTAGAAGATTCCATGATCATCCACCTCGCAAAATGTCTCCGCCACTTGTCTTTTTCTGATCAGCGCACCCTCACAGTGTATTTAGGTGCACTGAAATGCAATTCCCGTGTGTACAAGGTGCATTGAAATGCAATTCCCATGTGTACAAGGTGCGCTAATCCAGTTTTGACCAATTTTGAGTAGTTTCTGGTGGAGAACTTCTGGGAGAAGCTGTAATTTGTTGACCTTGTTCCTCTAGGGGTAGGAACAACTCATTTAGGGACTTTGGATCCCTTGGATTATGGACATTTCATGTTCAATGCTGTAAGGCACAAAAATGTCTATAACAGTTTCCCCCTAAAGTATGAGGTCGTTTATCGGGTGAAATGCTTTATTAGGAGGATCTGAAGTTCTTCCAATGTTGGGAGGAGACCTGTAATAAGATACAATACAATACATTATTTTTCATACTGCTTTCATGATCTAGCTGAGGCGGGCATTCCCATGCTCAGCTTTATAAATTCATTTTTCAGTACATAGAACAGACAATCGTCTGATGGTAGACTGATGATTTTGATGAAATCATCATCCTTTTGGTAGGATGATTATCTGTTGCAATGATGTACATGTCAATGTCTTTATCTTCCCTGAATATATATCGCAGCCCGGATGGATGAAATTAGATCCGGGGTCTTCAATCTCGTCCGATCTTCACTCTAAGTACAAGTCGATCCATGTGAGAGATGTTCTGAAGTCGAACATGGGAAGACATCGCTTGATTACCGATCAATGAGGTAAACCGTTAACAAGCGCGAGAGGAATCACCGATAATGATAATGACCCTCGAGGTACTGCAGTACAATTCACGTGGTGTGAATAAAGGACTTGGCGTCGAACACCACGCAAAATCTTTCGGTCGAAGGTCATTGATGTATACCTGTCGCCGGAAGTGAGAAACTTGCCATTGAGGCATGCAAGCTTCAAAGTACTGAAGGGGGTGTTCCTAGATCAACTTCTTGGATAATGAGCTGATGTCGACAAGAAGCGATCCGTCAAAGGAGGGCCTTGATGTATCCCACATCAGTGACACGGAACGGAGCAAATGATTTTGATGGAGGTGAAAACGATCTGATGATATATGGTTCAGGGTGGCGGTCATGAAAGAATGAAGTATAATGTATGGTAGTGGATGGGACACGGTTGACTTCTTTGGATGACTTCTCTTGAACATATCGGCGACACTTATATGATGGATTGGTAGCATTTACCCCAAAGGTGGATGGTATGGCGAGACCATGGTGATGTGACCGGTGAATGAAACAACCCAACCCGACTCAGGCATGGAGTGGAAGTGTCATGTTCAAGAGCGACCTGCTACCAATAAAGGTTCTTTGAGTTTCTTCCCAATTTTTCCCCAGTCATTGCTGACCAGTACCTCTTTATTTTTGTCAAGCTTGAGGAGGATAACATATGCTTGTTCTATAATTTGCCCTTCGGGCAAACCCATCGCTATGTTTTAAGGAGCCTAGCGATAGTGAAACTCGTTCTCGTCTAAAGACAAGTTTGTCTCTATTAATCTTTTTAACGAGTCTAATGACAAAGATAACTCGGTCCTTTTCATTTTTAGAGAGTCTGAAAAGGTACATAAAGTTAACTCCGAAAGTCCTTTTTCGTCATCTAATCCCTTAGGTCCGAAAAAGTATAAAACAATACAGAAGGGATGAATTTTCGATAGTTTTAACGAACCGAACAAAACAAGCGCTCGATCTTTTTGTGCAATAATCCCTTAGGTCCAAAAAGATTAAAATATAGAGGAGGGATAGCACTTCCGGTCGCTTTAACGAGTTGGAAGGCCAAAACTCGGCAATCTTTTCATATTTTACGAGTCGGATGAAAAGAGCTTAAAGAAGACTCGTCTTTTGAGGAACGAGTGATAAAACGGGTTAGCAGCTGATTCCAAGTAAGGGTTGGAATTTTCCAATCACGTCAGTGTCACAAGGATGGCTAGTGAAATCACTCTTCGCAGCTGTTCCTCAAAATGGGTAAACAATCATTATGGAGATGAATGATCGGCCAAATGAAAAGTGGAGGTGACGGTGCAAACACGACCAAGGCTTTAATGGCTGATAATGTTACATTCACTGTGGTTATTTACCGAAGGGTAGTTCATTTTTTAACGAGCTTAAACGCGGAAAAACACTGCTCGGTCTTATGTTTATTTTTTAACGAGCATGAACTATGTGCTAAAACTGCTCGATCTCATGTTTATTTTTAACGAGCTTGAACTATGTGCTAAAACTGCTCGATAAGTTTGCATGCCCCCAGCATAATAACGCAAATCGAGGTGCATGCCCCCCAAGCTTCATTGCATTCAACTCGGTGGTTGGAATGAAGGTTTACCTTTGAGACTTGGAAAGGGGATTTGTTTCATTTTTTAATGAGGTTGACACAGTAAAAGAACTATCCTCATGACTCCTTGTTTCATTTTTTAACGAGGTTGACACGAGATAAGAACCGTCCTCGGAGTCCAAATCCATTAGATATAGAAGGTTTCATATTCCACTGTGGCCACTTCCACCTAATTACTCGGAGGCGGTAGGGCAAAAGTACCCATTAAGGCAGGGTCTTTTAGGAGACCTACTCCGATATTTTGGAGCGAATGATTGCTTCCATGGATCATTGGAATGCTTCCAGTAACTTGAGAACCGTTGGGGAGGAAGTTTTGTTGATCGACGATTGTAATCCCTCCTTGGAAAGGGAATGCAATCTTTCTAAAATAGGTCAACACAATAGCTGCCATGGCATATATCCATGGTCTTCCTAGTAGGATGTTGTAATCAAGATTTCCATCGATGACTTCAACATCAATTTCTACTGTTTTTCCCCCTAGTTCAACTTTCAAGTTATTTAGGATACCATATGGGGTATATGTCCTTCCGTCGAATGCTTTTAACGTCGTCGAAGATCGCGACAAGGTTGGAGATCCTAAAGTTTTCCAGCAATTCATCGACATAATGCATGTAGATGCCCCCTCATCAATAATTGTTCGATGAACAGTTTTGTTGAGGGCTTTCACTTGAATAAGGAAAGCTAGTTGAGCTGGTAACTGAGGGTCATATCCTTTATGATTAAAGGCCACAAGATTGGAATCCATTGGGTCAATCCCACCTATCGCTGATAATAAAGCTTGCTCTTGGGAGAGGCAATTTTGCGGTACCTCAAGTGTCGACATAGTGGATGGCGATTGGGCCAGGTCCTCTATTATATTATAATTCTGTGCTATTTTTGCACGAGGATTAAATGTCGATTTGTGCACTACTCCCTTTGGCGACCTTATCATTTGTTCAGGAATGATGGGTGGCACAACTTTGGTCAAAGTTGTTGTCAAACTACTAGGTTGTTCATTAGCCTTGTTATTCGACACCTGTGGATTCCCGTAATCTTTATTCCTTGCCAAAGCATCATTTTGCTGCTTTGAGATAGACAACATAAGCACTTGGGATCGGGAAGCATTTTGATTAGCAACCAGTTTGGTTCCCGGGCTTGGAAACGGATCATTCAATACTGCTGAGGTTTTTGAACTCTTAAAGAGTTTCTTAACTTCAGCTATATGTGGACAATCTCTCGTCCAATGATCCTCATCACATATATGACACCCCGTAGGGGGTTTCCTTTTTCTCCCTTTCTTTTTCTTCTTGCCCCCTGGTTGCTTCAGTTTTTTGCCCTTGTCGGTCGACACGGCATTTACTTCCGAGGCAAGAAGTTCCTCATTTGCATTTTGACTGGAAATCTTACGGGCCTTTTTAGATGTATCCTTTGTCGATTTCGTGTCTGTCGTGCCAATCACGCCATCGATGGCATGAGAGTCATTGTTTGATTTAGGAGGAGGAGGAATTGAGAATTCCGGTCTAGGGGCGTCAGGTATTTTGTCGTAGAGCATGCCAGACTGAGTATAGACCAAGTCCAGATATTGCGCACGAGCGATGACTTGCTCTTCCGTTACGACTCCCCCCTTTGCCACATCTTCCGTGATTGTAGGAAGTAAGGATTTGATAAACCATTCAGCTAATAGCTGATCGGGAACGTACGTTTTTACCATCCTACGACGACATCGCCACTCATGTATATGATCAGATATGTGAGTGGCCGTTGTCTGTTTGAAGTTGGTTAAGATTTCCGTTCCCGTTTCATACCTTATCGGTAATTGAAAATGGGTTAAGAATGTCGTGGCTAAGGTGCTGAAATTGTCAAACGAAGCTCTAGGCAATTCAATATACCATTTTGCCGCTGGACCCATTAACGTCCTCTGAAAAAGGCGAAGCCTTATCGAATCATCATTCAGGGTGTTTGATGAACACCACAGATGAAATGTCATCACGTGATTCGATGGATCTTCACCTGGATTTCCATTAAATTTAGGAATGTCTGAAGGAAGTTTGTGAGGAATCGCTGGCCACCAAGGGGCGTAAGCAATTGGATCATTTGTTAACCGGTGTAAATTAGGTAACTCTAAAGTTTCCACGAATGGTAACTGTTGATTCAGGTTAGGTGAAGCATACCCAGGATACGATGGGATTGCCTGAGCAGTTTGCATACCAGCATAATGTAATTGATGTTGGTATGACTGATACGGTTGGTGGATATGACCACCGTAAAGTGGTTGATTTTGACCGTTTTGAATGTACGGTTGTCCACTGTTCGCAAAGATCTGCTGCTCAGAACCTTGGTATACTTGTTGGAATTGAGGTTGTTGATATTGCACCAACCATGGTTGCGAAGCCATGTTCTGTTGTGCTATACTAACCGTTGGACCAAGGTGTTGGGTAATTGTACCCGTTTGGACCTGTGTCGCCCCACCAGTAGGCGATCGTGGTTGAGTCACAGGGTCAAGGGGTTGTTGCATTACAACCTGAGAAATCTGAGGTTGACATACAACAGGCAACGTTTGAACTTGCGACACTGTCACAATAGCCGGTGTGGTCGGGATGTTCAACATAGGTACACATTGTTGCATAGAATACACAACCCTTGGTTGTTGAGGTAGCATAGGTACCCAACCACTTGATGTAACTCCAGTATAACCTGAATACTGTTGTGAACTCCCGTATGGATATCCTCCCGGAGGGGGTAATGAAAGGGCATACTGCCCCCCATACGGTGGCAATCCGGAACTCAAGGGGATTGTTTGTCCTTGGGGACTGGATTGCCCAAATTGACCTCCAAATGGATCAATCTGGCGAGTTTCAATATAAGAGTTGCTGGATATTATTCCGTAGGAACAAACTGGAACAGACCACACTGTCAAAATAGTCCCTGGGTGGACTCCTTCTAGCGGTTGTGAGCTAGTCGGGACAGATGGTATGCTGGCGAACATTGTCGGAGTGACGGCAGGAAGTTCTGCTGTCACTGTGTCATTCGACACAGTCCTAGATGTTGACGGTTGTTCAGACATTTTGAGTCTATCCAAGAGATTACCTAGCGATTCTACAGGAACTTCCACTGGTGGTAGACTAACTTCTGATGTCAAAGGAAATAAAGTGACCCCGGCTCCAAAATGTGTTGGAGTACTTGCTTGCGGATCTTCTACAATTTCCTCTATCACAATCAAACCAGGTGCAAGGGGAAGACCGTCAGGTCCGTAAAATATTTCTGGTGCCAAAGAAGGGATTGAATCAACAACGACAGATGTTTGAAGAACAAGACTCTCTGAACCGGTTACAGATGGAATTGGTTCAGTAACACAAGTGTTTGTTCTCAGACTAGGATCAGTATCACTATCCCTCTGTGGCTGTTGAACTTCTTCTGTAGAGGCAGGGTTTCCAGAAATGTTTGGAGTAACCGGAATCTCAGATGTTGTTGGAACACTTGTTCTAACTTTGATAGGAGATTTCGAACCGGTTAAACGAGTTCGCTTTGCCCGTACTGTTTTCGATTCCGGAGACAAAGACGGTTGACTCGTAAGCCTCCGCGAACGACGGGGTTTCACTTGAATTTCTTCCACGATTGCGGATTACTCGATCAACCAAAATACAAAAGGGGAAAGTGTGTTTCCGAATTAAATGAATTTTTTAGATGCTTTAGACACAACTTGCTTTTTCAATTTTAAAGAGTCGAGAAAAAGCTAAAGATGACTCTAGTCTCCTTCGATGTTTTAACGAGCCCGAAGTGACAAATGCTCGGATGGAATTTTTCCGTTATAGAGTCTGAAAAAGGCCAAAAGGAACTGCTCTGGAGTTCTAGGTAGAGGGTGTGCCAAACTTTTCGCAAAACCGCAGAATACTTTTTAAGGTACGGGCGATCAATCTTCCTGAATGCTGTGTTCAGTGCATTGCGATCAGTAGGGCGGCCGACACGACTTCCTAAGGATAAAGGTTTTATGCCTATAGGGGTCTCCCAATATATACTCGACGGTACGTGGGAGCACAATCCGTACTGGCGCTATCGTCTCTCAGGAGGAATCACCCACCATCAGCGACATCGACAGTCACCAGGCTTTACGACGCCGGAACACGTCTCTAGCCTAGACCTCTATGTTGTGCGTTAAGTTACAAAGCGTTGTTAAGTTCATTTAATTTATTTTAGGTTGATCTTTTTAGAAGTTTGCCTTTTGAGGTTCACCACGAGATGTATGATACAATTCCTAAATGCAGTCTAAAGATGATAAGCAAGCTTTTATATCTTTTTCAACAATGAAAATCCTAGCTACAAAGGGAAAAGAAAGACACCATCTTTTCTCAGAGAGCAATCAGCACACTCTAAATGCACTTTTCCTAAATCAAGCATGCAAACTATCAAGATGCAAATGCACAATGCAGGTGTTTGTTTTCTGCTCTCTTAATATTGATGCCTAAAAAGAAAGCTTTTTGTACAACTTTGAATTTGCTTTTAAATGACAAATACAAACAAGTTTACTTTTTCGAAATCAGAAAGGGTAGAAGAGAATACAACACTTTACGACTTTCGAAATGAACACTTGTTTCGACACTTAAAAGAGACAAACTCAAACCAAAAGCAAAAGTAAACGTATAATCAATCTATCAACAACCAATGAACTCTCTCCTAAGATCACAATCGATAGATCTGAATCAAAGGCTACAGGATGACTATTTCACTCTTGCAAAGGAAAACTGTAAATGACGCCACAAACACATAAAAACACTCACAGTATTTTTGTACAAAAGGAGGCGGAATTTAAGTAGAGAAAAGGAGTTATCAGACAGGTACCTATGCTGGTTACAGGCTGCAGAAATCAGAGATCAAAACAAGGCAAAATAGAGCAGAGAACCCCAGCTGCACAAGGCCTAACTGGATCAACGCACCCTCAACACAGAGGTTTTGACATTCAGCGGAGGTAGCCTTCACGGGACCTGCGTTGAAATGCAGAACCTCTTCACAGAGTCTACGCTGAAGGAGAAACGAGAGTTCCTCACTGGGTTCTAGGTCACAGTTTGCTATTTAATCTACAGTTTCAGGCCAAATCAAAGCAACAAGCAAGGTACAATCAAAGGGATGCTTTTAGGGAGGACTAAGATCTATCACAAAGGATCATCAAATCATTTGTGAGTCCATTGTTCAAATCATAGACAAATCCAGTGATTGGATCAAAGCAGCAACTGTCTACTTTGCATCTGAAAATAGCAGATGCAGTTCGATTGCTGCTCTTGAGTCTATGAAACAAACAATGATAGAGACACAAATAAAATGACTAAACAATTCTCCCCAGTGGAGTCGCCAATTTGTTGTGGGGAAAAATGCCTATGCAGGACGATCCAATCCACCTAAGGTGTGACAGTGCCTTAGCAACAAACAGAAACAGCTATTCTAGTATTCTTCCTTTATGAATTAAGAATGAAGAGAGATGGATGGACTAACCGGTGTCTTCCGTTTGTCCCTCGATCCGGTTTCTCTTCTCTTTGGGAGTTCCCAGCTACTTGCCTTCTCGCTCGCCCAGCTTCAACAGGCCCCTGCAAGATCACAAGAAGAGAACACTACACAAAGACATGGATTCATATTCATAACTAGTTCAGGATTAGAAATGAACTAAACATACTAATGCAATCATACATCAAAGATACATCAGTATATAGGAGAAACCAAGATAGCTTTATTGATGAATAACAAGGTTCAGGAGGAGATACAACCAAGAAGGCTCCAATCCAGCATCTCCTTCCCAGCAAATGAAATTCCTATCTTCACCTTCCTTCAAAGCATTAAGCACCCAATGATTCCAATCTCAAACCAACAACAATTCTTTGCAATAACAAAATTCCAGCCTCCAACCTCCTGATCTCTGTGATGAGAGATCTATATATAGATATTTGTAGAGGTGTGAGTCAGCTCTGGGTTTTTGATTAGTGTCTTCTCTCTGATAGTTCTTGATGCCACTTGGAGATCTCATTGATCTCTTACTCATCCTTGGGCGATTTTGAGAGGCAAGTGTCCCATGAGAAGTTTCTAGAAGATTCCATGATCATCCACCTCGCAAACTGTCTCCGCCACTTGTCTTTTTCTGATCAGCGCACCCTCACAGTGTATTTAGGTGCACTGAAATGCATTTCCCGTGTGTACAAGGTGCACTGAAATGCAATTCCCATGTGTACAAGGTGCGCTGATCCAGTTTTGACCAATTTTGAGTAGTTTCTGGTGGAGAACTTCTGGGAGAAGCTGTAATTTGTTGACCTTGTTCCTCTAGGGGTAGGAACAACTCATTTAGGGACTTTGGATCCCTTGGATTATGGACATTTCATGTTCAATGCTGTAAGGCACAAAAATGTCTATAACATCAGGCCCGTGAAAGTTCCCATTTGGCCCTTGAACATAAATCCTTGCACAATGGCATTTACAAACATTCCTAGGATCGTACTGATTGAAGTCCAAATAACCAAATGAAAACTTTTCTATCTTCTTTCCTTTGACATTTGCAACCTTCAGATTCTTGATTACATACAATCTAATCTATATTAGAAGAGTGGGCCAAGGCTAGCCTGCCTGTATGGATTGCGCAATTAAGATTCTCAAGGCTAGCCTACCTTCTAAGATTGTGCAATTTATGGAGGGAAGACCGACAATGTTGCAAATTCAAGTCAAGAGGTAGCTTCTATCTGAAAGGTATCAAACTGTGTTCAACGCATTAGAAGAACAACATGAAAATATAATTCTTGATCATAACATGAATACTTGACGATAATGAATGATAAACTCTTGTGGAGAGAAGGGAGGCTCCAAAATAAAAGCATGGGAAAAATTTTAGAGGGTGTTTGTAGCAGCTACAACAAGACACCAAACACTCAAACACCATATATATGACATAATCAAACACTCAAACACCAAATAGATGACATAATCAAACTCATACCTTAGTATATCTTAGGGGAAGTTGTCGCATTTGCACAAGTCAATCCAGATTATTACGACATAATATCACAAATATATCGACTCGTGCCTAAATATCATAACCATAACCATCTACATAGGCCAATCTAGATTAACATGATACCTATAACATCATTATCTTAACTGCAATAACCATAATCATCATGTGTACGACTGCAATGCATATAACAACAAATCAACTACCATGCATGACTAACCAACACACATGCACATGACCACACTAATCAACTAGCATATATCATGCACGTAACCAAAACAACAATAGAACAACATGCATTTACATAACCATAATGTATATAAAAACCATTAACCAACATACCTACATGCCCAACATACAAACCTGTATGATGATCTACTCTTACCCCAGGGTCCAGTGTTGTAACCTTGCTCTGAGGATCTCCATCTCTTGCTCTATATCAGCCAACACATCATTATCATGTCATACCAATAGCATCATGATGACATAAAATGCATAAAATGACCACCATGATGCATGTTTAACCTACTATGCATGCATAACCATAACCATAACAATGCATGCATAACAACATGCATCTAGGCCATCTAGTCCAAGTGTTGAACCTCAGAGCTCTGATACCAATCTGTAATGAACCCTCCCACATTTACCCACCTTCACTAGCCTGCCAGGGTAAACATGAGCTGAGGGCTACTATGACATGACTCAACCTCCTAAGTACAATTAAGGAATTAGAATCGACGAACCAAAACTTTACTAACCTTCCTCAGGAGCTACATGACCCCCAAGAGCCAAACAACCACTCCAGGTGCCATAACCATGAGTTAAATTACCTTTTTAGTGACATGGGATCTCAATCACTTGCACAACAAGGCAAGCCAATGAATGTAACCCTCTAGTCACATGGATAACCTTGCCCTCCAAATATTGCAGTCCCAATTTCTTAGTTCTGAGCCCGCGACCCTAAAATCAATGCTACCTTTTCAGGGCTTGTCTCCATATCGCTCCCCAAAACTTAATGAGACTTTCCATAATGATAAAAATACATCAAAAAAAATATAAATATACAAATTTTAGCCACAAACTTGACCTAACTAGACCTAACCATGAAAATCATTCCGTCAAACATATGGGAACATGATATCTACAAGTCATGAATGCGTATTTGAACATAGAGGTCTGAAACTTACCTGAGATTCACCAATAACGTCTAATGTCGTCTCTTAATAGCTGCAATAACATATATTAGCTCATGCATTTAATAACCATTCATTTACCAATCAAAATATGATCAAAGCCATAACTAGAATCTGACATGAAACCATGCTTATAACCAACATATAACCAAAATAATAATAATGATAGAAAAACCATCAAAGCCACATAATAACAAGTACATTTACTCATAAAATACAAGAGTAAAATAACTCTTATTAACATATGAAAAATCCATTCAAATTAGGGACTTTCACATCCCACTCGATGATAGATTAGGCTGAAGAAAATATTTATTTTTTCCAATCACCCATGTGCCATATTCCAAGCGTGAATGTGGATCTCATGGGATAAACCAATACATAAACAACCAAGGGAATCCAGAGGTTAAACCACCTTAACCCTCACACTATCGTGATCTCACCTAAATCAGTCCTGAGATCACAAAACTAAACCAAGCACCACTGCCTCAGACTTCCTTCACCACCCCTTGAGGAATTTTCCTATCTCCACCCACCTGTTGAGGGCTCCCCAGAGAAAACCATCTCTACCCTCAACTCTTCGGATTTTCATGAGACCACCTCACCTGGATCCAAAATCTTCCAAAAATCCAAAGCTCAACCAAGATTTAATCCCATCACACCATGGCCATTCAGGATTTGGCGAGGCAAGGCTGAAACCACTGTCAAACTAGGAAAAACCCATGCGAATTGTTAGAGTCAGTCTAGTCATCCCTCCGTCAAAGATCATTCCTCTTTTTGCAATTCATTTTTAGGTGTCTCGCTTGACTCACTTCGTTGCATTTCACTAGGGGCATGCCATTGTCTAACGGAAGGGTTTGGTGTTCTTGTTTCCCTCATGCTTGTACCTGCCCGGGCTAGTCAAAATTTCTCTATGTTCATCAAAGTTCATTTTAGTCATTCATAGTCATTATGCTATTTTGGTCAAAAAGAGTTATTTTAAGAGTCTAGGTCCAATGGTTGGTCTTCAAACATGTTGAATAATGCCCGCAGGCCATGAGGATGGTTTTTGAAGAGGTTCCTAGTTCAAAATCTCATCATCAAACACATTTGAGGACATTTCTTGTTCAATACTCTGTTTTGAATAAGAAATTTTCGAATTCATTTTTTGTACTAATCATGTATTTTTTTCGCCATGGAGTTTTCAAAGCAGGCTCTGGTTTTCCTTTGCCAAACATCAACGCCAACATCCCTATAAAAAACAACCAAGTTCATCAGCTCAAAACTCAGAAAATCAATGAGACAACCAAAATACAGAGTTTCATTAAAAGACAAAGTGCCATAGTCAAAAACATTATGAAGTGGGTTTTTGAAGAAGCAAAAATTTAACCCATGACTCCCAATGTCTTTATAAAAGATTTTCACAAGCAAACAAAGTCATTGTGCAACTCAAGGTTATAGAGAAGCATTGAAAAGTCATTGTGAGAAGCTAGTGCATGTTTGGAGTGAGATTAGAGGTGCTTTCCAGAGCGCGGCGCACACACAGAGGGGCGTGGCGCACATACAGAGCGCGACGCACACAAAACTACCCCACAGTGTTAAATTAACATGGGCACGGCGCATATACCAAGCGCAGCACACTGGGTTTTCTACGTGGCGCATATACCAAGCGCGGCACACTAGGTTTTCTATGCGGCGCATATACCAAGCGTGGCGCACTGGGTTTGCTGCGCGGTGCACACCCACCAAGTCCCGAATTTGTGCCAAATTTGCATCAAAACACTTTGAAACCCTTCAAATTGGTAGGTAGGGTCTACATCTTGATGGCTCATGTGTTTTTATGAATGTGATGATGGTGTATGGCCGTTTATAATTGCAATAAAAAACACCTAAACCCTACCTCTTGAAAGCATCAAAGCCATTGTTGCTAGGTTGCAAACTTGTGGTATTGATGCCAAGGCTCCTCTTTCACCTCTCATTTTTTCACTCCTTTCCATTGTTCCCTTCCCCCATATCCCATTTTTCCCTATTTTCCCTACCCTAAAACATTACTAAACCATTGGTCAATGTAAACCCCAAAACCCTACCCTATAAAATCCCCAAACCCTCCTACATATCCCTAAGCAAAATTTCCCCCCATAACCCCTATTCCTATCATATTATTCCCCTTCCCAACACTCCCTTTTTATATTGTTCCCCTTAGTGGCAGATATCACAACAGCACCTAGTTTCAATACCATCATCAAAGGATGACAAATTTTTGGGCACAACACAGGTTTTTTCTCCTTGTGGCGCGCCGCTTAGGATTGGGAGCTCCAAATCACAAATGGTTTGAATTTTTGGATTTAGCATGGAAAATCATGAGTGTTGGTACTTGGACAAGAAATTTGGGCAAGTTTTGCGTCCTCAGGAGGTCAAAAACACCCTAAAAATGACCTCTCTGCCCCTAATATCACACACAGAAAGCAGTCTTGGGAGATTGAGGTTTTGGAGGGGCAAATGGGAACCAAATTCAAAAATTCCACTTGGGTTGGAAAGTAGATAAGCAGGGATTTCCAACAACCACACTTGGGCTCAATTTGGAATTCAGAAAGTGCCTCAAAATCAGCAGCAAAATAGCGCAATGCATACAGAAATTGGTGCGGCACACAGAGGTTTTTGGCCCAATTTTTCACCTTCCAGCTCAGAAATTTGGCCAGTTTGACTAGTTTTGCTTTGTGATGTAATTTTTGGCTTATCTTGATGTAACTGAGTGAACATGATGTAATTTTGACACTTAGTTACTTTTTCTAGAGGATTCATTCACCTAAGAGTGAAAATTTAATGAATGAATCAGTTTCCTACCTTATAGAGGCAAGTTGTTTTGATTGCCTAAATTTTAGTGCTTTGTTTAGAATTGGTTGAAACAGCTCCTAGAAGGATGAGCTCAACCCCTAGAGGCAAGGGAAGAGGCTAGCTTTTCTATATTATGTAATTTCTAAGTCATTTTCAGGGTTGGACTCTTGGGAAAAGTTGGGCACTCTATTGTACATTCTATCTCTGCATTTTTGGCTAAGGAAAGACCAGGGTTTTGCAGCATTGTTTGGGATCCATGTGGCTTTATGTTTGGATGGCGTGCTTCTCTGAGTAATTGTAAGTTTATCTAGTGTTTTGTGTATCATCTTCATGTTTCTTCTTCTGAATTTTAAACAAATGAGTGATTAAGGTGGAATCCATAACTGTTATGCTCTGCCTTTGAATTTGTTTAAATTTTCATGTTTTCTTTAGTTTAAGGAGAATCCTTGAGACTCTCTTGCTCTATTTAGCTCCTCACCTGTCTGATCTACCCATCTCACTTACTTTAAAGCATCAAAGCGATTGCCTTCCTTGCCCCAATCAGACCTCTACAAAAACTGTGCCTCATCCCCAAGCCCAAATTTGCCTTTCCCATTTTTTCAACAAAACCCTCAAAAAACCAAATCAAATCCTTTGTACTTAATACCTAGTTGAAAATCAGTTGCTAAATCAGTCATCTCTAGCGCCATTGAGTATCTTTCGCTGAGATTGACCTAGAGAGATCCCTCTCCTGTCCTCGTAGGGCTAGCTACGAGGCTGAGCGTGGTTTGATGTGGACCTAGAACCTTGTCTTTTCAGCCTGAGATAAATCTAGGCTCTAACACCAATGACAACAAGAGAACAAAATACACACATGCATGTACAATGCACGCCAAAACCAGCTAGAAAATCACACATGAAACTTGTTACCTAAAAGTATTCATGTTGAAGCCACTTGATTTGATTCTTCCTTGCTTGATCCTTGCTTTCATTTGCTTTCTTGTCCTTCCTTTGTTTGCTTTCCTGCTTTTGCCTATGGATATCTTCTTCCCTCTGAAGCCAATTCCAAAAATCAACTGACAAAAGGGTGTGAGCTGATCCTCAGAAGCCTTTTTATTATTGAGGCCTCTATTGTTATTCATTTTCCTTATTTTTTCCTTTAATTTCCTCCTCATGCAAATTTGTGACCTTTCACCTTCCCTTTCTCCTATTTTCCTTTATCTTCATAAATAAATGCCAATAATTGACACTTTTCCTTTCCAAAGTCTTTTCCATTGCCTTTGCTAATTTCCTTAGCCATAATAAACAACAAGTGATCCCCAGTAAGATGCTTTTCCCAACATTCAACTTGGAATACGTGTCCCATGGCCTTGGTCTTATTTTTTCCTTTATTAACCTTATTACATGAACTTTTAACCTGAGGCTATTACATGTGGGATGGGAAAGTGTATTTTTTAATGTGTGTGAAAATGTAACACTTTCGAACTATTTTAGCTAAGCCAACTTAGCACTTTCCATCGTGGCTAATGACTTCTGTAGGGTGATGATGTGTCTGCCCTAGGAGAGGGACACGTGGAAATTGGAAAAAGTTTTTTGTGCATGTTACTTTGGCTGAAAATAAATAACATCCATGTCATTTCATGTAGAAGTAGTGCCAATGTGGGACTTGAGGTCACATCACCATGGGACTCTTTGCCTGACATGATCTCAAAGTGTATTGTTTAGAATTGTCGGGTGCAGTGTATTAAAAAATGTTGAGACACAAAAATATTTGTGTTGTTTAATGGGAACATTCATGTTCCATTGCAGCATCATATGTGAGGTATACACTTTAATGATAACAAAGTGGGGCATGTCTAATGGGAAGTAGGAGATGGGTATATTTATGTCATTCAATGAAAATTTTAGTTTTGTGGGAGTTTTATGATGTATGATCCATAGGTTCTTGGTGCAGGAAACTGATCCATATTGGATCATTATATTTTTTTTCATTCATCTTGATTCTTTAAAAGTGGAAAAAGTGAAGAAATCGAATCATGGGACTGTATTTTCCAATGGGACCTAGTTTGGCAAAACAAGGTTTGAAACCTTCTAGGAGCATTTTAAGGCATCAAATGATACTTCTTGGTGGTAAACATTTCCATTTTTACACAAAACATTTTCATTCTATTCTACACATAGACACCTTTTTAATGGTGAAAAAATAATATCAATTAGATTATGTATGTGAAAGTTATGCCACTTAGAAGTTGACCTTCTTATTTTCAGCACCATAATTTGAGAGGATGTCATGCCAATCCCCATTATTCATGAAAAAGGGGCTAGCCACATGTGTATGATGTAGAGGAATCTAGAAGAGTCTATGTTATAACTCTGGTTAAGAGTTGAGGTAGTCAAACTTAACTACTAGTAGGCTATCAAGTTGTGTTATAACCAGGCCACTAGGAGGAAAAGGGAATTCCATTATTTCGAGTGCATTGTTCCATAACCAAGAAAAAATAACAAAGAGGGGTAAGAGATAGAGCATACAGAAAGGATTTTTGCAGTGTATCAATCCACGTTCCACATGCCATAGTTCTTTGTACTTGCAAACATATTTTTAGTTAGATAAAGAGAGCAGAGCTATCTCACCTTGCAACTAGGTTTTTCTCCCTATAGGGTTTCCTAGAGCATATCTTGTGTTAAATGTGTGTATGAGATTTTATATTTTGGTTCTCTATTTTCCGCATAATTTTTATTTGCATGCATGTACTATTTATAGTAAAATATTAAGATCTAGAAATCTAACTAATCCAGGAGGATCTCCCCTCTTGGACAAATTTTAAAGGTGTCCATTATTGTAACTTGATGAGCTCCAAAACATCTATGGAAACCAAAGAGAAGTTCACAGAAACTTTGGAAAAATGTGGAAATTGTAAATGATTAATACTTTAGATTAGTCTATGTGCTCATGTATTTTTCATTTGATTTATAAAAAGGAAATTGATTTAAGTGTGAGAATCCACCTCAAAAACAATTTCCTAATCTCAAGTTGGAAAATGAGATTTTTCATGGGATTGTTTCCCTTAAAATGTGGATGTGGTCCTTGATATGTGGATCTGAGAGATTTTCTCCTTAAGAATCTCATAATTTCCTCTTTTAATGGATCCATAGATTTATTCTCTCCTTGGGTTGGGGATCTAAAGATATATTCTCTCCTTTGTTGATGGATCTCTTAAACTTATAAATTCCTCTTATGTACTCTTTTGAGGAGGAGTTTTTTTTTTAGAGAAATTTTTCTTGAGAGAGATTTTGTTTAGAGATCTTGGAGAGCTCAATTCTTTCTAAGGTATTAAGGAAATATGTGTGATGGGTAAGCCTTGAAGAATCTTTGGTAGTAGAAGGAATATTTAGGTTTTCAACCCTTTTTAATTGAGCATTATACACATTCCTCTTTGAAGAAATACAATAAAGAATTTCAACCTTTGGAGGTGAATCCAAAGATGTAGCCCAATGGAGGGGTGAAATCTATTATCATATTTGTCTTGATGCTTTATGTTTTTTTTGTCGATCAGTGGTTGTCATTGATGTCAACCCAAGCTTCACTAGTGGCTACCCCAATATTTCATGAGCATTTTGATTTGACAAATTACACTATTCTGAGTCAAGTATCTTCTATATGGGTTCTACACATCGAAATGATTCCATTGATATATGGCATGCCAAGTAATTCTTCACGGTTTGAGAGATATTCATGTTTGAAGTTAGTAACCCCAATTAGTGGGCTAAAACCCTATGGGGTTGTGGCATAGCACTCATAATTCGTTGTGGTCATTGAATAGTCAATAATTAATAAAAAAAATATTTTTTGGCTCCTAAAATCCCTCCAATGTTCACTTGTTGAGGACCCTCTCAACTCAAGACATTCATATAAATAATGACCCTCAAATCCTCCTCTTGTAGGGATTTTGTGGCTTCAAACAAGTCATCATGGAATTTTTGCTATAACTTTTTTATGCGAAGCTTCAGAATCTGAAATTAAAACCCATTTGAGTCAAAATCTTCATGCACCTTGTGATTGCATTTCAGACCTTGCTTCACTATATTTTCAAAGATATGATCTGAGGAAGTTAGGGTTTTTGCAGGCTCCCAAATTCCATGTCAAACAGGTGACATTGGGAAAATCATCATAACTTTCTCTATGAGCATTGGATTCAAATTTCGTAAATTGTCACAGAAAAAGGAGGGAATTTAGTTTGTTTAGTAGCATTTTCGCGACCGAAGGTTGCAAAAGTGACACATGGCACTTTATAAAATTTCTCTCTATTGAACTAATCTATACTCAAGTCATTGTGGGAGATTAGGAATAACTATTTCTTGAAGAATGCAATCTTGATAAGGCCTATGGGGTTGAAAAGAGGACTCAAAGGGATACCATAGGACAAAATTGCAAACCCTTGAGATCCAAAATTACATAGATAAAATAGATTCAATATCAAGCTCCTAGAAGGCAAGAAAAATCATGCATTCAAAGATCACTGCAGTACGGACTACACATCAACAGTCAAGGGTAAGTCTCCTACAACAAGGTATGTATGATTAGTGTTTACATCTGAAATATGAGTATCATCTTTGACATATGTTTTTACAGGACAACGTAAGTACATATAGGGTCCCGGTTATATCTCTATGTCTCTATATGTCACAGTTAGTTTTGATACCACATTTCTAATGTCCTATTTGTTTCCGGGAAAACTAGTGTCCATTCATAGCTGCTAGTCCCACTAAGATGGATAGCTATCTTAGAAACAAACAATTCAAAGTAACTTGTGTTTTCCTTTATGAGATATAGATGGGAGAGAAGCAGAGAGTACCAACCTCAGTCTTTCGCTTGGCTCCTTGCTTGTTTCCTCTCCCCTTTGATAGAGCTTCACCACTCGCTTCTCATTTGTCCCACTTCAAAGAACACCTATAGATTCAAAGCATAAAAATACCATCAAAGCATAGAGATCTATAACCATAAACAATGTAGAATGAGATGTACATTAACCATACAAATGCATACACAAATATAAGATTCAGAAATATACAAGTATATGGAGGAAAACTCAAATAGCTTTATTGATAGAAGTAGTAGAAGAGAGGTTTACAACCCAACTGTCTGATCCAGCATCATCCTCCCAGCATGAAAGCCCTCTTCACCGCATGAAAATCTAGATCACCCAAAAATACAATGTCTCAAAGAGAAACCAACAGCACTTCCTTACAAATTACAAAATTCCAGCCTCTAGATCTCTAGGATGAGGGATCCATATATAGATATCTGCAGGGGAGTGAGTCAGCTTCTGGCATTTTGATTAGTGTCATTACACTGATAGTTCTTGGTTCCACTTGGAGATTTCATGATCTGTTACTCATCCCTGGGCGAATTCAGAGAGGCAAGTGTCATATGAGCAGTTTCTAGAAGATTCTCTGAGTTTCCACCTAGAAAATTGTCTCTGCCATTTGTCTTCTCTCGCTCATTGCACCCTACAGAAGGGCTTTTCAGTATGCATCGCACCCTTTGTGTGTAACAGGTGATATGCATCACACCCTCAGCATGGAGCAATCTGTATGGTCTAGTTTACACCAATTCTGAGCAGTTTTTTAGGGAGAACTTCTGGGAAATGATGTAATCAGTTGACCTTGATCCTTTAGGGTATGAAACAACACTTTTATGGGTTTGAGAGCCCTTGGTTTATTGACATATGTGATTGGGGTTAGTGCCCAAATATTTCTATAACACTATTCTTGATACTACACATTTGATGCTACATATTCATGATGCTACACCAAGTCTGCTAAATCTATATGATGTTGTAAGTCCATGTTACTTGTCTTGTCATAGTTGATATAATGGTCTCTGTTGTTGTGCTTAGAACTTGGTCCATCACAAGTCTAGCGTTTGTCATCAGTTTTTATTTTATATATCATTAGGTTAGTTTTGGATATAGTCGTGCATAGAGTCCAGGCCTATATCAAGAGTGGGATTCTTTGTCTACTGCTGCAACAAGTCAACAACAAAAGTGACAAGAACATTTTAGGTACACATTGTAATTTTAATTTGTATTTATTCATTATTATGCACTTACATGTGTTTTGAAGGAAGAGGTAAGTTGAAGGGTATTTTGTTTTGTTTTGGGATTGGTTTCACAGGGCAAATTTTGCATGCAGGTGGAAGAAGATTCAAGTACAACTTCAAGAAAGAATTCAAGAGAAGAAGTATCAAATCAAAGGAATCATTGTAGCAATACATCCTTTAAAGACATGATAACCATCCTTATATTGTGAAGAAGTGTCAAGGCCAAGAGTCATCATTGTAAAGTTGTAAAAGAGTCATTTGTAAAGTGTCATCATTGGAAGAGTCGTTATTGTAAAAGAGTCAATCTACCTAGAGTCAAAAAGGAATTATTGGGAGGTATAGGAGTATCTATTGGAATGATGTCATGGTTGGGTTGCAGGTCATAGTGTGATTGGGTGTTTGGTCAAAACCATTGCAAATCATATTTTGTCGTAGATCATTGTCCCTGGTATGGGAATCCAAACTCTTGTCTCATTTCAGTCATTATAGGATGGGAGGGAGGTGCTAGGCTGGTGCATGAAGTTGCCTACAGGTTGGAGCATGTGAACACTTTAGGGTGGTAGGTTGGTCTACGATGTTGGGCCATCCATTCAGTTGACTACTAAAGAAACCAGGGCATTGGGGTGTCCTTCTAGTGGGAGCTGGAGAAGAATGATTTTCTAGGATTCTAGTAAGTTGTTTCTTTCAATTCAGTTGGCGCTGAAGATTAAAGAATTTATTAGAAAAATGTTTAGTGGTTTTTGACCCGGAGGGGGTTTTCCACCTAAAATTCTTATGTCTACCGTGTTCTTTTATTTACTATTATTACTGCATAAACATTAATAATAATTGAAGATTAACTAATGCTCTGAAAAAATTTAAAGGTGCTAATTGATAAGGAATATTGATTCACCCCCCCCCCCAGTATTTCCAACAATTGGAATCAGAGCATGGTTCCTTCAGTAACAACTTAACCACTGGAAGTCAGTTTTCAGAGCATAGAGATGGGAAAGTCAAAGAATCAAGTTACAAGGATTTCAAAGGAAGGTACAAGGACAACAAAATCTGAAGGAAGTGAGTATTATGTACCAACCACTGATTTTGATGCAGATAATTACTGGATATGGGAATCTAGGATGAAAGTACATTTGCAGGCACATGGAGTATGGGAATCAATTGTTTCTGGAGACACATCTACCGACGAAGCTAAATGGTACAATTCAAAAGCCATGAATGTAATTTTGAATGTTTTTCCAAATTCTGTGAAAACAAAAGTTGGTCAATGTTCAACAGGGAAAGCTCTTTGGGAAAAGCTTCATAATCTCTATTCAATAAAGAAATCAGGTCAAGATGTTATTGAAAATTTGAATCCTTCTAATTATGATGAAGAAATGGGAGAAATGAGTAAAACAAAGTTTCAAAATCAAGTGATCAAGGTGATAAAGGAACTCAAAAGTCGAAAGGAAAAGACAAGACTTTTGGAAGCAGAATTGAAGACAACAAAAGAACTCATCAAATAAAATGAAGAGTCTGAGAAGATGATTAGTAGTCTTAGAACTCAATTGGAGGAAATCAAGAATACAACGACATGAGACCTCAAGAGAGAAGTCCAATAGAAGCAACAAGAACTCGACACAACGTTTGCAAGGATTAGAAGGATCACACAACATATGCAAGAAGCAGAAAGTGAAAGAAAGGAATCTGATCAAAGATACATATCTGCTGCTGACCAAAAGAAAAAGGAATTAGAAACATCTTTAGTAGAAATAAGCAGGATCAGGATTAAAACTGAGAAGTAGAAGGAACATATATAGGTTCTCAACAGAGAAGTAGAGAAGACCACTCTTCTCAAGCTACAGGTTTGAGGAGGCATAAAAAAGAAGGAAGATCTTGAAAAGATGGTTTCAATAAGGTCTTGCTCAAAAGAAAGAAGAACTTGATGCAACCCATGATGAGATCAACAATCTCAAGGGATCACAAAAAGAACACTTACAAGATAAGATAGATGAAGAAGCATAAATGAAGGAAATTAAAGATGGTAAATCTCTAGTTGATGCAGGTACAAGCTCCAAATATTTGCAGGATGATTCTAAGAGGGAAGTTGATCAAAGTGAAAAGCCAATTAAGAATGTTGCAACTCCAAAGAACAAGACCAAAGCAATCAAGAACAAAAGACCACAACAAGCTAGAACACCTCCTCTAAAGAAGAATGAAAAATGTTCGAGGTATGTTCGTTTATTTAATGGTTATTTATTTTTATGTGCTAAATACATACATATGGCTAGGGATTTTGAAGTTTTTGATAGGTACAATCATTATATGCAAAAACCTAGAAGCAAGTTTGTAGGATCACGAGACAGGTTCCACAGTGATTTTTCATAAGAGAATATGTGCTAGATGGGACAAATATTAAATGTTTCAAATGCCATAACTATGAACATAGTGCTCGCAGTTGCAGATATTAGATGGAATCACCTATGTAACACATTGAATGCTTCAAGTGTCATAAATATGGGCACATGGATCGAGATTGCAGGAATAAGAAGTTTTGGAAAAGGAAACAGGTATAGGAAGACAAAGTAGATAACAAGGTTTCAACAGTTATGCTTTCAGGATTTGTAAAAGAAAATGGTCATGAGGAATTAGCAATTTCTTCAGACAATGACTCAAGTTAAGATGGCCCGTTAGGTGACTCACTATTTTGAACAATATGGCTTGTTGACTCCTTAATGTTTGTATAGGAGGAGTCTATGCAGCAATATATGGCACAAGTCTATATTGACAGGAAGGTAGTTTGAACAAGATGGCATTTTCATTACAGGTTCAGGGGGATAAAAATAGTTGAAGGATTACAGGTTACCAGGAACAAGGAAAGATTAGTCCACAAAGGATATGCACAAGTTGATGGAATCAATTTTGAAGAAACACCTGCTCTCGTTGCCAGAATGGAAGCTATCAGGATGTTTCTTGCTTATGCTTTCTCAAGAAAAATCAAGGTCTACCAAATGGATGTTAAGTTAGCTTTCCTAAATGGTGAATTGGAGGAAGAAGTTTACATTGAAAAACCCAAAATTTTTCTACTCTCTGACAAAGAAGACTACGTCTGCAGATTAAAGAAGGATTATATGGTCTCAAGCAAGCTCCTAGGGCTTGGTATCCTCGTCTTGACAGATATTTACATCAACAGTGATTTAAGGAAGGAAGCGTTGAAAACAATCTTTATGTGAAAGTGGATCGAGATAACCTAACACTTATCATAGTATATGTGGATGATATAATCTTTGGAAGTAGTGATGACAGATTAATTAAATACTTTTCCACAAAAATGTAAAGTGAGTTTGAAATGTCTATGATTGGCGAACTGAAATACTTTTTAGGGCTTTAGATTTCTCAGTAGGATAAAGGAATATTCATATATCAAACCAAGTACATCAAAGAAATGCTCAAGAAATTCCATATGGCATATTGCAAGCCGATCCTTACCCCCATGGTAACATGTTGCAAGTTAAGCTTAGAAAATTCTTCAAAGGATGTGGACCAAAGGATGTATAGATCCATGATTGGTAGCCTCTTATATGTGGCAGCCTCTTGGCCTGATGTGATGTAGGCAGTTGGATAAGTAGCAAGATTCCAAGCAGCACCAAAAGAATCTCATATTATTGTCGTCAAAAGAATTCTTCGATATTCTAAGGGCAAAACGAAATATGGTCTATGGTATGCCAAAGGAAATGATATGGTTATCAAAGCTTATACAGATGCAGATTGGGCAGGAAGTGTTGATGATTATAAGAGTACCAATGGAGAAACATTATATCTAGGTGGTTGTCTTGTTTCATGGTTAAGTAAAAAGCAGTCTTCAATCTTGTTATCCATAGTAGAAGCAGAATATATCGCAACAGCAGCTTCTTGTACACAAGTTCTCTGGATGAAGCAAACTTTGCAAGATATTCAAGTCAATTTTGATGAGCCTATTCCCATATTTTGTGATAACATCAGCGCCATCAGTATCTCCAAGAATCTTGTGATGCATTCCAAAATGAATTACATTCTGATTAAATATCATTTCATTAGAGAGCAGGTCGCCGAAAAGAATATCAAGCTTGAATATGTTGGCACAAAGGAACAAATTGCTGACATATTTACCAAACCATTACCTCGTGAAGCAATTGAGTATCTTCACCAAAAGCTTGGGATTTTCCCAAGTTTTCATTAGACTCTTTCTATTATCTACTTGAGTAGAAAGGGGGAGTGCAGCGCTTTCTCTTATCTACTCGAGTAGAAAGGGGGAGTGGAGGTGTGTACAGGTCCGCAGGATGGCTGTTTGTTAGGGGGAGTTACCATTTACCATTGATGACAAAGGGGATAGAAGGCAATAGGAAGAGGTGTCATGATCGTAGGGGGAGTACTTGTGTTTCCATCAATGCCAAAGGGGGATATTGTTGATCAGTGGTTGTCATTGATGTCAATCCAAGCAGCACTAGGGGCTACCCTCATCTTGCATGGGAATTTTGACTTGACAACTTACACTATTATGATTCAAGGATCTTCTACATGGATTCTAATCGTCGATATGTTTCCGTTGATATATGTCACGCCAAGTAATTTTTCATGGTTTGAGAGATATTCATGTTTGAAGTTAGTAACCCCAGTTAGTGGGCTAAAACCCTATGGGGTTTTGGCATGGCACTCATAATTGTTTGTGGACATTAAATAGTCAATAATTAATAATAATAATAATAAAATTCTCCTAAAATCCCTCCAACATTCACTTGTTGAGGAACCTCTCAACTCAAGACATTCATATAAATAATGACCCTCAAATCCTCCTCTTGTAGAGATTTTGTGGCTTTAAACAGGTCATCGTGGAATTTTTGCTATAAATTTTCTTATGCGAAGCTTCAGAAGCTGAAATTAAACCCATTTTGAGCCAAAATCTCGAAGAACCTTGTGACCTAATTTCATATCCTAGTTTGCTATATTTCCATAGTAATGATCTTAGGAAGTTAGGGTTTTTGCAGGCTCCCGAATTCCATGTCAATGTTATGAAACCAGCTCACAAAAAGATAGAAAAGATAGATCAACGCCTTATAATTCAGCCTCTTTGAGGGGGAAACCTCCTTTACACTACACAAATGAATGATTCTTTGATGATTCAAATGATAAAACCTCCTTTCTATATGTAGGAGTCTAAGGAGTCACAATATAACCTAGCCGACATAACAATAATAATATATAGCCACAAAAATAACAATAGAGGGATTCTATGGGGCACAGTAATAACAATATGGGGACAAATAGGGGCACAACAATATTAATAAGGGACATAACTATAATAGTAATGGGGCAATCACTAGTATTATAGGGACCTAACATGCCCCTCTCCTTCAAAAAAGTGTTGTCCTCAACGCTTGAGTTGTTTTGGATGCTTCTGTATAAAATTCTCATCCTCCCATGTGGAATCTTCAGTGGATAAGTTCTTCCACTTGATGAGATACTCTGAAATTGATCAATTTCGTAGCTGTCGAGTTCTTGTTTCTATGACTGCTTCCGGTTCCAATATAATTTTTCCTTCCTCATCAAGTTCTGGCAATATTGTTTGAACTAGGAGCTTGTTGCCTATAACCTTCTTTAAACATGAAACATGGAAAACTGGGTGCACTCAAGAAGCTACAGGAAGCTCCAATTTGTATGTCATAGTACCAATTTTTTGCAACACCTTGTACAGACCATAATACTTTGGTGATAATTTATTATCCTTCTTAGCTTGCTTGAGGGACATTTGTTTATATGGTTGTAGTCATAGGAACACCCAATCACCTACATCAAAACTTCTTTCGTTGCAATGTTGATCTGCCTGTTGTTTCATTCTATTATGTTCCAACACGAGGTTATCCTTTAAGAGTTGGAGGACTTTTTGTTGATATTCGATGTGATGTTCCACTGCTTGAACCTTAGAATTTTCTCGTAAATATGATATGATGGATGGTGGCTGATATCCATAAAGTGCCATAAATGGGGTCATTTTTGTTGCTGTATGGAAGGAAGTGTTATATCACCATTCGGCTAGAGGCAACCATTTGACCCATTGTGTATGTTTATCAGATACAAAGCAATGAAGATATCCTTCCAAACATTTTTTTACTCTCAGTTTGCCCATCAGATTGAGGATGATAAGATGAGCTATGAGCTAACTGAGTACCAAGACAAGAAAACAATTATGTCCAAAAATTTCCAGTGAAAATGGGATCTCTGTCACTTACAATAATCTTTGGGTTTCCATGTAGCTTTTGAATTGTTTCTGTAAATGCAGTAGAAACTGTATTGGCTTTAAATGGATGTGATAATGCACAAAAGTGTGCATACTTGGTAAGTCTGATGACACTCTTTCCCTCAGACTTGGGTAACCTGTGATAAAATCCATTGAAACCTCCTCCCAACATTGGCTTGTAATGGATAAAGGTTGTAATAGACCTGGGGTCTTAATTGTTTCAACTTTATTTTGTTGGCAAACCAAACATTCCGCCACAAACTTTTGAATATCTGATTGAAGGCCATCCCAAAAAAATTCCTTCTTAACCCTATGGTAAGTTTTTAAAAATCCTGAGTGCCCTCCTAAGGGAGAAGTGTGCAATTCCATAAGAATCTTTTGTTTAAGTTGGGAATTCTTACAGAGGTATAAGCGATCTTTGTACCATAATGAATCATTTTTCCAGCGAAATGTATCAGATGTACTGGAATCTTGTTGTAACTTTCAAATAAGTGCCTACACTTCTTCATCATTCTTCCATTCCTCCCGTGCTTCGTTTATCCTATCTAGTTGGATAATAGAAATGGCGCACAACAATGCTTCCAAATCCTCATCCTTTCTTGAGAGTGCATCTACCACCACCTTTTGCTTCCCTTTTTTGTGGATGATTTCAAAGTCATAACCCAACATCTTTTTGACCCACTTTTGTTTCTCCTCAAAAGATAATCTTTGTTCTAAAAAGTATTTAAGGCTATCATGATCCATTTTTATGTTGAAGTGTCTTCCCATTAGGTAGGGTCGCCATTTCTTAAGCGCACGTAGTATTGCCAACATTTCCTTCTCATAAATAGCTTTGTGTAAAAACTTTCCCTTGATTGGACGACTTTCAAAAGCAATGGGTCTTTCATCTTGCATTAAAACAGCACCAATTCCATTTCCTGAAGCATCACATTCCACAATAAAGTTTTTTGTGAAGTCCAGTGTAGCTAAGACCGGTGCTTGGCACATTGCCTCTTTAAGATGTTCGAAGGCCTTTGTTGCTTCTGGAGTCCATGAAAATGCATCTTTCTTCAATAATGTTGTTAGAGGTGCTGCTATTCTCCCATAATTCTTAACAAACTTGAGATAATACCCTGTCAACCCGAGAAATCCTCGCAGATGCTTTATGGATGTGGGGATTTTCCATTCCTTAATGGCTTTAATTTTGCTAGGGTCTACCTTAACTCCTTCATGAGATACAATATGACCCAGATATTCCACCTCTTGTACTCCAAAGAAACATTTGGATGTTTTTGCATATAATTGTTTCTCCTCCTATAGTTGTAGCACCATGTCAACATGTTCAACATGATCCTTCCAAGACTTGTTGTAGATTAGTATATCATCAAAAAATACAAACACAAATTTTCTAAGGAAGGGTTTGAAAATGCAATTCATCAAACCTTGAAATGTAGAAGGTGCATTGGTAAGGCCAAAAGGCATGACCAAAAATTCATAATGACCCTCATGAGTTCTAAATGTTGTTTTCAGAATGTCTTCAGTCTTCATTCTTATTTGATGATATCCTGAATGAATATCAAACTTGGTGAAGTAAATTGATCCATGCAATTCATCCAGTAATTCATCAATGACAGGAATGGGAAACTTATCTTTAATAGTGAGCTTGTTGAGCTCCCTATAATATGGACACATGCGCCATGATCCATCCTTCTTGTGCACCAATACTACTGGAGCAGAGAAAGAACTTTGACTAGGTTGAATTATACCAACCTCTAGCATTTTTGCAACCATATGTTCAATTTCACTCTTTTGGGCATAGGGATATCTGTATGACCTGATGTTTGGAGGAACACTTCTTGGAATCAGATGAATAGCATGATCATGATCACGAATAGGTGGGAGACCTTTGGGAGTCTCGAATACCTTGGAATGATTGTCCAAGACTTTTTGGAGATCTGGAGAAATAGATGATTCCGATGTGGAAACACCTAGCGAACATAATTGTGCAATTACACCTCTTTGTTTCTTTTTTAGAAGCTTCGACATATTGTTAGAGCTGATTATCTTTCTCGGTTTCCCTGCAATACCCCTTAATTCAACTTCCTTTCCTTCCACAGAAAATTTCATGAAAAGTTCTTGAAAATTAAAAGCTATTGTACCCAAGGATTGTAGCCATTGGACTCCTAGTACAACATCAGCACCTCCCATTGGAATGGAAAGCATTGGGCTAGTCAATACATATTTTCCCATGGACAGCTTGATATTATGGCACTTTCCAGAGCAATTGATGAAAAGAAATATTAGGTTAAGCCCAAAATCCCTTTTCATGTAAAAATATCGAACTTGGGCCTGTGGGTTATGGCCCACAAGTCTCTTCGTAAGCATTCTAATATAACTTTTAAATTACAGCTGTGGATCTTCATTAAAATCGAACATCCATGCATAGGAGATAAACAATATGGAAACAATATATGTGTGTGCATAATTAACAAACACACGGAAGTATATAATTCCGCTCCAATTCATTTGATACGGTCTCAAAATATATACAGCCACCTCTGTAAATGTCGTTGTCTGCATCATCACCCAACGCCAAGCGACGCAAGTCTTCGCTGCTCCCATTCGATACAATTGGCAATCGCACGTCGCCATGATTGAATACCAAAACAATCAACTACTCCATAGCTCTGATCCGAAGTTCCCGGATCCGACTTGGCTTCCAAACTGACTTATAGAAATTAGCGTCTGATTTATAGTGATATGATATTGCCTCAGATCCAATCTTAATTCAAATAAGTTTAATACATATCGCGTCCATCTCCCATTGAAATGAATTGCGATACGGAATGATTCTGATCCGAACCGGTGGCTATACAGAGGACCGATACATCAACAAGTCGTCTCTTAAATTTGTTTCAAAGCTCCAACGCAACACGCGAATTCAACAATGCCAGAAGTTAATTAACACAGAATTCTTACTGTTGAAATGACCAATTATAAAACACACACATGCGTATACAATACTAGAACACGTTTCATATATATACAGAACAAGTTGCATTCTAGGCTAAGGCATTTCAGCCTTAAGACCAAGCTCACAATCGAATACATTTTTCTCACTCACAATTTCTTCCCCAGAACCGAGATCTATTACACCCCTATCGCATTTATATAAGAAGCCTTAGATAGGAAGGATCGATCCGATACTCTCCTGATTTTCTCCAACGAAAGCTCCATAATGCATGCACGCTTTAAATCTGCTTTATCTACTTTAAATCTATTTTTAAAGCAGATTTTCCTATTTTTCTCCTTCGATTCAGCTTTGTTGTCCACGTCCTCCTCGCTCCACTTCGCTTGAATTCCTCCTTCGACTACGGTGCTAGATAACTCCCGATGCACAAAAATTTATGACCTCCTGGTCATATGCTTCTGGTCTTCGTAACAGCTTAACTTGTGAGCTGCAATCTGCCTCTGCAGTAACAGTCTCCTCTGTTACACGATACCTCACCAAGCCCTCCGCACTCGGTCTTTTGGCATCCTTCTGGTTCTCTCCTCTGGAACCAATTGAGCATTCCGTGCTCTAGGCTATTGCAATCTTCTCACCTTCCTGTGCTGCTACCTGCACAAAAATATAAAGACCATACCTCTTCAGCTTAACCAACTGTACCTCTTGCTTCTTCTTCTTCCTCTATGGAATCCTTCTCCCCGCAGGAAACTTTCCCTGCTCTGATACCACTTGATGAAAAGAAATCTTGGGTTAAGCCCAAAATCCCTTTTCATGTAAAAATCTCGAACCTAGGCCTGTGGGTTATGGCCCACAAGTCTCTTCGGAAGCATTCTAATATAACTTTTTAAGTTACAGCCGTGGATCTTCATTAAAATCAAACATCCATGCATAGGAGATAAACAATATGGAAACAATATATGTGTGAAGTCTTAATACCCCATGGCATGCATAATTAACAAACACACGGAAGTATATAATTCCGCTCCAATTCATTTGATACGGTCTCAAAATATATACAGCCACCTCTGTAAATGTCGACGTCTGCATCCTCACCCAATGCCAAGCGATGCAAGTCTTCGCTGCTCCCATTCGATACAATTGGCAATCGCACGTCGCCATGATTGAATACCAAAACAATCAACTGCTCCATAGCTCTGATCCGAAGTTCCCGGATCCGACTTGGCTTCCAAACTGACTTATAGAAATTGGCGTCCGATTTATAGTGATATGATACTGCCTTAGATCCGATCTTAATTCAAATAAGTTTAATACATATCGCATCCAGCTCCCATTGAAATGAATTGTGATACAGAATGATTCCGATCCGAACCGGTGGCTATACACAGGACCGATACATCAACAAGTCGACTCTTAAATTTGTTTCAAAGCTCCAACGCAACACGCGAATTCAACAATGCCAGAAGTTAATTAACACAGAATTCTTACTGTTGAAATGACCAATTATAAAACACACACATGTGTATACAATACTAGAACACGTTTCGTATATATACAGAACAAATTACATTCCAGGCTAAGGCATTTCAGCCTTAAGACCAAGCTCACAATCGACTACATTTTTCTCACTCACAATTTCTTCCCCAGAACCGAGATCTATTACACCCCTATCGCATTTATATAAGAAGCCTTAGATAGTAAGGATCGATTCGATCCTCTCCTGATTTTCTCCAACGAAAGCTCCATAATGCATGCACGCTTTAAATCTATTTTTAAAGCAGATTTTCCTATTTTTCTTCTTCGATTCAGCTTTGTTGTCCACGTCCTCCTCGCTCCGCTTCGCTTGGATTCCTCCTTCGACTATGGTGTTGGATGCTCCTGCATCAGCAATTTATTGTTCCTCCATTTGCAACCATCACTTCGCACTTTGGTGCTAGATATAGGAAGCAATTCAATTCTTTTGCTACCTTGCAATGAATAAAATTGTGGGTACTCCCTGAATCAATCAACACTATTACCTTTTTCTTCTCGATTTGTCCTTCTATCTTGATGGTTTGAGGAGTGGTAATTCCAGCCAATGCATTACAAGATATGGTTGGATTCATTTCTTCTTTATCTAGGCTTTGTTCCTGGAGTATATCCTCTTCTTTTGACCTTTCTTGCTCCTTTTCTTCTTCCTCTTCACAATCTATGTAGAATAATTTCTTCTCAGCACACTTATGACCTTTAGTGTATTTGTTATCACAACTGTAACAAAGCCCTTTTGCTCTTTTTTCTTCCAATTTTTGTGGTGTCAACCTTATAGGTTGTGGAAGACTAGGGGAAACAACACTTACATCTTTATAGTTGTGAGTGGTATGCTTCCTGGTTGACATAATTTTGCTTTCCATTTTTCTTGCTAACCTGAATGCCTTCTCTAATGAATCAGGTTCCCAAAGGCAAACATCATGTTGGATGTTATCCTTTAAAGTCCCTATGAACACATCAATCCTATGCTCCTCTAGAATATTTTTTTACCCTAATGTTCAATTTTTGGAACTCCTCAATATGCTCCATTATTGAACCCTTTTGTTTGAGACGTATCAATTGGCTAAGAAAAGTGTTGCTTTTTGTATCCTCATAATGTGTTGTCAATTCTTCCGTAAAAATTGCCCAAGTGATATTTTGTTTACGAGAGCAAAGCCATTGATACCATAAAACTGATTTGGTTCCAAATATAAAGTTGCAATACGTACCTTTTGTGTGTTTTGCACATTATTGAGGTCGAAAAATTGCTCCATCTGTAATATCCATGTTGCGAGATCCTTGCTATCAAACTTCCTCATATCAATTTTTGGAATATGGTGGGTCTTTGATCCAACATTAGAGTCTATGAAATCATGATTAACATTTCTTTTGTTCACATCATGAGTTTCCTTTACTACCCTTTCACCATTAGTAAGTATTTCTTGTAGAAAATTTGTCAAATCTGTCTTCAAAACTGCCATGCTTGTTGTCAAATTTGTCTTCAAATCTATCTTCAAATCATCCATCTTAGCTTCCACACCATTCATCTTAGCTTCCATGCCCTTTATCTTAGATTCCACGCCATTTATCTTAGCTTCTGTTAGCTTTTGTGAGAGTGACATTTGTTGCACTTGGTCTTGTAATTTTGATATATCATGTAGCATTTCTTCCTCTTCTTCATGAGTCATGCTAGAGCTTTCAGGTTGCTTACTAGGTGTTTGCATTTTCTTTCCTCGGGGCATCAGTTACCGATAATAGTTCTCTACTATGCTCTTTGAATTCCTTCAAAATAATTTTTCAAACCAAGCTTAAGCAAAAATTTAAAAAAATCTACACACCTTTTTTCACTTTGTAGGAGCTCGATATTGCCTCTGATGTATCTATTTAATTTCGGATCATCCATTTTTGAAATTTCTCTCTGCAGTAGTCCTCTGTGTCCTCTTTCCAATTCCACTAGTCTGATCCAAATTAGATTCTCCAAGGAAGAGTTATGCCAAATCTCCCACAGTGACCTGATTATAGACTAGTTCAGTAGAGTGAACTTGTATGATGTGCCACGTGTCCCTGTTTCGACATTTGGCTCTGAAAAATATATACAAGAAACTACAGTCTGTCCTCTTTCTATACCTGCTTACAAAATTTCAATCTGATGCTTAGAGAGAAAGTTATGACGATTTTCCCCAGGTCACCTGTTTGGAATGTAATTCAAGAGTCTGCAAAAAGACCAACTTCCTCAGATCATATCTCCGCAAATATAGCGCAAAAAGCTCTGAAATTTGGACCCAAGGTTCAGTGCGATTTCGTCTCAAATGGATTTTTTTTTTTCACTTCTGAAACATCACAGAAAAAAGTTATAGCAAAAATGCCACGATGACCTATTTGGAGCAGCGAAACCCTAGAATCCAAAGCTCTGATACCAAATGTTATGAAACCAGCTCACAAAAAGATAGAAAAGATATATCAACGCCTTAGAATTCAACCTCTTCGAGGGGGAAACCTCCTTTACATTACACAAATGAATGATTCTTTGATGATTCAAATGATAAAACCTCCTTTCTATATATAGGAGTCTAAAGAGTCACAATATAACCCAACCAACCTAACAATAATAATATATAGCCACAAAAATAACAATAGAGGGATTCAATGGGGCACAGTAATAACAATATGGGGACAAATAGGGGCACAACAATATTAATAAGGGATATAACTATAATAGTAATGGGGTAATCACTAGTATTATAGGGACCTAACAGTAAAACATGTGAAGTTGGGAAAATCGTCATAACTTTATCTATGAGCATTGGATTAAACTTCCGTAAAAAATCATCGAAATAGGATGAACTTTAGTTTGTTGAATAGTGTTTTCAGGACTTAAGGTTGCAAAAGTGACATGTGGAACTTAGTACAAGTTCATTCTACTGAACCAGTCTATAATCAGGTCATCGTGGGAGATTAGGCATAACTCTTTCTTGAAGAATATAATCTTGATCATACCTGTGGGGTTGGAAAGAGGACTCAAATGAATACCACAAGATGAAATTTCAGACCCTTTGGATCTAAAATTACATAGATACAATAGATTCAATATCAAGCTCCTAGAAGGAAAGAAAAAACATGTATTCAAGGATCATTGCAATAAGGACCACACATCAAGAGTCAAGGGTAAGTCTCCTACAACAAGGTACGTATGATTATTTTTTACATTTGAAATCTGAGTATCATCTCTGACATATGTTCTTACAGGACAACATAAGTACATATAGGGTCTCGGTTATATCTCTATGTCTCTATATGTCACAGTTAGTTTTGATACCACATTTCAAATGTCCTATTCTTAATACTACACATTTGATGCTACATATTCTTGATGCTACACCAAGTATGCTAAATCTATATGATGTTGTAAGTTCATGTTACTTGTTTTGTTATAGTTGATATGTGGTCTAATCTAGGTGGATATTGGTGGCCACCCGTCAAATCCACTTGGACCCTCATCATTGTTTCTTTCAGTTTTTCAGTTTCCTTAATTGTAGCACAGTTTACTATTTTTAGCAGTTTTCGGGTCTTGAACTTCCAGAACCGTTTTAAGACCCTAAATGACGTTTTTTGGGAAAACTAGGAGAAATTTGGCCCAAAGTTGTAGTCCTCGGATAGTTCTTTCTAACAAGGTATTGTACGCATCAAACGAATATTGTATGCCAAAGTTACGACCCCGAGAAGTTGATGTACCAATTTACCCAAAACGAGGCCCATAGTTTAGCGCTTCATCTCCTAGGGTTAGGTTTTTGGATGTTTAGGGTTTTCCATTATTTCTCAACAATAAATAGACCTTCAAGCCTCATTATAAGACAGTTCATATGCATGTAGCCACCACATCTCTTCTCAGAGATAAGCTACCATCGCCCTAGCTAGTTTATTTCCATTTCTGTTTATAAGCATATCTCAGTATTTTACAGTAAATAAATGAAGTATTATTTCTGTTGCATCTTTGTATGTATGGTTATATCTGTAATTTTTTGTGTTCCTATTTAAATATGGATCAATGGTATCAGAGCAGTCTACTCTTTCTTTGTCTTTCTTTACATGTCCCCAACGAGATCAATATATAAGGAATTAGGGCTTGAACTAGTCGAACCTTTGCAAGACCAGCCTCACAAATCCCGACGACCTCCCATGGCAGATGAAAAGAAAGATGAGGGGGCAGGATATCCTATCAAAATCTTGATTGAAGAGGCCCTCAAGTGGCAAAGGAATGTGATGATGGACAACTTTTCCTAGATCCTTCAGTGGCTACCTAGGGGCGACACATCTACTTCTAGCAGCTACTCTGGAAGCGCCACACCCTTTAAGGTACAAGTTAACTTTGACATTCCCATATTTGAGCGTCAGATAGATGCAGACGCCATAGATAAATGGTTAAATCTGCTACAAGGGTATTTTTTTCTTCATGATTTTTCCGGTCGGGAAAAGATTACTTTTGCTCTTCTCAAAGCCGCCCCCCACATCAAGGACAAGTGGGAAACCTACTATGAGAAAGAGGATGAAAGTACGACCTCACTAAGGAGAAGTACTACCATGTCGAAAGCTATTAGGATCAATACATAAAGTGGACCACGCTGCGGCAAGGAAGGGACCAAGACGTGCAGAAGTTTACCAATATTTTCCATACCCTTCACACAAAGTTGGGTATCAAGGATTCGGAGCAGCATTTGGTACTCAAATACCATGACTGCCTGCACAGGTACATCTAGGATGAAATAGAATTCCTTAACATCTCCTCACTTGGCATGGCATATTGATATGCCTTCAAGATCGAGTGAAAGTTTAAACAGAAGAAGTGAGACTTTGGATTTGTGAATCTGAAGCAAGGGAAAGGTGCCCCCAAACCGCAGAACAAAGGACAAAGCCAAGGCGGGGCAGCCCAAGACAACCCGCCAAAGTCGCAAGTAAAGACTAGCACCACGAAGCCAAAAAAGGACACGGATGTGAGTTCCATAATAGCTCCACTCACAACATAAGTGAGTGTCGAGCCAAGCAGTCACTGGTGGCCGAGCTTAAGGTTTTGAAATCAGATGCATGTTTCGAATTTGAGTCAGAACCTGACAAGGGGAATGACAAAGGGAAGCAGATTACTGATGCGGAGCCCAATGCCATTGTTGCCACCACGAAGATCCAAAAGGAGGAACCCGAAGATCCAAAGTAGGAGGAGCACCTCTTCCACTCCTAGACATGGGTAAGCGCTCCCCGCTACAGTTCATTGTCAAGAACAGGAGCCAAAAGAACCTCATTTTGGCAGAGTTCGTGAAGCAGTTGGGCGTACCAACCACAACACATCCACAACCGTACACCATTAGGTGGCTTCACCAAGGACAGGATATTCGCATGAGCCATCAGTGTCACCTTCCATACAACATCAAGCCCTTCATGAATGAGGTATTGTGTGATGTTGCTCCCCTTGATGTTTGTGATGTATTATTAGGCCAACCATACTTGTGGAAGTGACATGTTGTGTATGAATCAAGGCCTCGTGCTGTTACTGTTACTTTGGGAAATAAGTTTTACATGATACCAGAGGTAGCACCGCCTACCACCATCTCTTTGGTTATTGCAAAACAATGCAGTAAGCTCATTTCCAAAACTAGGAAATTTGTTTTCTTGATGATACACCTTCAAGGAAAGAATCAGATAGGGCCCCTCCACATGACAACTACAGATGGAAAAGGTTGTTGAGGAGTACGAGGAAATCTTCAACTCCCCTGCAGGGCTTCCTCTGCATTATCAGGTCAAGCACTCCATCGATATGACCCCAGGTGCGTCGTTGCCCATTGAACCAATATATCGGCACTTTTCATTTTGGATAACGATGAAATCAAGAGGAAGACTCAGGAGCTGTTTTAGAAAGGTCACATTCATCCGAGTTCATCGCCCTATGGGAGCTCAATCATGTTGGTACAGAAGAAGGATGGGACTTGGAGACTCTGTATTAAATATCGGGCACTGAACAAAATCACTGTATAGAATAGGTATCCGATCCCACGAATTGATGACCTCCTGAACCAACTGATGGGGGAAAAATATTTTGGCAAGATTGATTTGAAGTCAGGATATCACCAGGTACCAATCGAACCCTCCGATGTGTGGAAGCCTTCCTTGAAAGCCAAGGAGGGCCTTTTGGAATGGTTGGTTATGCCTTTCGGGTTGAGGAATGCTCCTGCAACCTTCATGAGGCTAATGGATGACATCTTGTGGCCATTAACCAAGTCATTTGTAGTGTTATATTTGGATGACATCCTGATCTTCAACCAACGTTGGGAAGAGCACCTCCACCACATTCGAAAGGTTCTCCAAACACTGTGAAAACACAAGTTATGTGCCAATTTGGAGAAATGCACTTTTGGCGTGGCCCAGGTTCAATATCTGGGATACATTATTGATGAACGGGCAGTGCATGTGGATCTAGCCAAGATCCAAGTCATTCGGGATTGGCCTTCTCCAACCACTCTAACAGAGCTCCGCAGCTTTCTCGGTCTTGCCAACTTCTACTGCAGGTTCATGTTGGGATTTTCTCATATCACTTGGCCCTTGAATCAAGTCACTAAGGGAGGAGTGAAAGAAAAATTCTTTTGGTCTGAATCTTAATAGAAGGCATTCACAAAGTTGAAACATCGCCTCTACTTAGCACCAGTTCTCACATTACCAGACTTGCAACAACCATTTGAGATCGAGACAAATGCCTCTAACTATGCTATTGGGGTAGTCCTTACTCAACACAGGCATCCAGTGGAATATCACAGTGAGATGCTTTCAAACACAGTCCAGAAGTAACCCACTTATGACAAAGAGATGTATTCCATTATCCAGGCCTACCGACAATGGAAGCATTACATTTTGGGGAAGGAAACGGTCATCCACATAGACCACCAGCCCTTGCAGTTCATACAAACCCAAGGGAAATTGCAAAATGATCGCCGTTAGAAGTGGTCCACATACTTGCAACAGATCCATTTGAATATCAAGTATAAGAAGGGCAGCAACAATAATGTCACAGATTGCCTCAGTCGACCAACGATCATAGCATTAACCATTGTGTTTAACTATTGTGGGCACGTGACTTCTGATTGGCCACTTCTCTACAAAAGCAACCCAAAATTCAACCACACATACCAGACACTCTTGGAGCATCAACATGTTCCATATTTTCACCTTCAGGATGCCCTGTTATGCCACGTGGGTCACCTTTTTGTTCCTTCATGCGAGCATGCCAAGATGATTTGGGAAGCACACTACAGTCGGGCTGCTAGGTATTTCGGGGTTGAGAAAATGGTGGCAGTACTACAAAAGTATTTCTATTGGCCAAATCTTCAACATGATGTCGGGAAGTACATCATATCCTGCACTTCCTGCACCATTGCCAAACTGACCATCAAGAACCAAGGCCTCTATATCCCATTGCCTACCCCTAGTCGATCTTGGGAATCCATATCCATGGATTACATGTCGGGCCTTCCTTCTACTAAGAATGGAAACGACTGTGTTTTTGTGGTTGTCAATAGGTTCTCGAAGATAACCATTATGGCGGCCTACAAGAAGAATATCACAACAAAATCCACTGCTAAACTCTTCTTTGAACGAGTGTGGGTACACTTTGGGATCCCACAGTCTATCATCTCAGATCAGGACAGCAAGTTCCTCAGTGCATTTTGGTCTAGTCTCTGGTCGATGCTGGACACCAAACTTACTAAGTCCACAACCTTCCATCCCCAAACTGATGGTCAAACAGAGGTTGTCAACAGGATGATTGTACACATTATACACATGTACAACTCAAAGCATCCATGCATGTGGGATGAGAGCCTCCCCTATGTTCAGAACAACTATAACCAGGCTCTCCACAGCTCGACTGGCCACAACCCTTTTCAAGTGGGCTTGGGATTCTAGCCACTATGTCCCATTAATGTGGTCATGCCATTTGCAGCTACTCATGCAGATTCAACTCATGTCCAGTCCGAAACAGTTAAGGCAAACAACTTCATTGAGCACATCCAACATATACGCGAGCAAGTACATGACATTCTGGAGAAATCAAATGCCAAGTACAAGTAGTGACATGATCAACATCGGGTGCCACACAAGTTTCAGGTGGGCGACAAAGTCTGGTTGCATTTCCAAAAGGAACTCCTTACCGGAGCCTATCGGAAACTCATACCACACCTATATGGTCTTACACCATTACCAAGGCTGTGGGAGACAATGAATTTGAGCTCAACATTCCCCCATTCCTTGGATTACACCCAGTGTTCAATGTGGACCGCCTTCGGCCATACTTTCCAGCATTACTAGACACATCCGACATTGCAGAACAGCGCAAACCAATAGAGTTAAATCCATATTGCATGGAACAAGCTGCAACTGATCGGATCATGCACACACAAATCAAGCACACTCACCAGCATAAGATCCAACTATATCGAGTTGTAAAAGCAGGTCAACTCCTTCACTAGGGCAAGTGGCTCACCAAGGAGCAGAAGTTTCCTGATCTCATGGAGGAACTCAACGCAATGGGGACCATTTCTTCCTAAGGGGGGGGAATGATATAGGTGGATATTGGTGGCCACCCGCCAATTCCACTTGGACCCCCACCATTGTTTATTTCAGTTTTTTAGTTTCCTTAATTGTAGCACAGTTTACTATTTTTAGCAGTTTTTTGGGTCCTGAACTTCCGGAGCTGTTTTGAGGCCCTAAACAACATTTTTTGGGAAGCCTGGGAGCAACATGGGTCCATAGACCAATGTTTCTCATCCCAAAGTTGTATTCCTCAGATATATATTTCTAACAAGGTACTGTGTGCGTCAAAAGGAGATCACATGCCAAAGTTATGACCCCGGGAAGTTGATGTACCAATTTACCCAAAACGGGGCCCATAATTTGGCGCTTCATCTCCTAGGGTTAGGTTTTTGGATGTTTAGGGTTTTCCATTATTTCTCAATAATAAATAGGCCTTTGAGCCTCATTGCAAGACAGTTTAGAGACACGTAGCCACCACATCTCTTCTCAGAGATAAGCTACCATCACCCTATCTAGTTTATTTCCATTTCTGTTTGTAAGCATATTTCAGTATTTTACAGTAATGAAATGAAGTATTATTTCTATTGCATCTTTGTATGTATGGTTATATCTATAATTTGTTGCGTTCATGATTAAATCCAGACCATGGTCTTTGTAGTTGTACTTAGAACTTAGTCTATCACAAGTCTAGGGTTTGTCATCAGTTCTTATTGTATATATCTTTAGGCTAGTTTTGGATATAGTCTTGCATAGAGTCTAGGCCTATATGAAGAGTGGGAATCTTTGTCTACTACTGCAACAAGTCAACAACAAAAGTGACAAGCACACTTCAAGTACACATTGTAATTTTAATTTTTATTTATTCATTATTATGCCCTTAGATGTGTTTTGCAGGCAGAGGTAAGTTGAAGGGTATTTTGTTTTGTTTTGGGATTGGTTTCGCGGGGAAAATTTTTCATTCAGGTAGAAGAATATTCAAGTACAACTTCAAGCAAGAATTCAAGAGCATAAGTATCAAATCAAAAGAAGCATTACAGCAGGACATCCTTTGAAGACATGACAACCATCCGTATATTGTAAAGAAGTGTCAAGGCCAAGAGTCATTATTGTAAGGTTGTAAAAGAGTCATTTGTAAAAGTTTCATCAATGGAAGAGTCATTATTGTAAAAGAGTCAATCTGCCTAGAGTCGAAAAGGCATTATTGGGAGGTAGAGGAGTCTCTATTGGGATGATGTCATGGTTGGGTTGCAGGTCATAGTGTGATTGGGTGTTCAGTCAAAATCATTGTAAATCATATTGTATCATGGATCGTTCTCCTTGGTACGAGAATCCACACTCTTGTCTCATTTCAACCATTATAGGTTGGCAGGGAGGTGTGCATGAAGTCGCCTATAGGTTGGAGCCTATGAACACTTCAGGGCGGTAGGTTGGTCTAAGATGTTGGGGCATCCATTCAGTTGACTATTGAAGAAACCAAGGCGTTGGGGCGTTCTTCTAGTGGGATCTAGAGAAGAATGCTTTTCTATAATTCTAGAAAGTTGTTGCTTTCATCTTAGTTGGGGCTGAAGATTAAAGAATTTATTACAAAAAGGTTTAGTGGTTTTTGACCCGGAGGGGGTTTTCCACCTAAAATTCTTGTCTATTGCGTTCTTTTATTTACTGTTATTACTGCATAAACATTAATAATAATTGAAGATTAACTAATGCTCTTAAAAGCTTTAAAGGTGCTAATTGATAAGGAATACTGGTTCACCCCCCCACCCCTCAGTGTTTCCAACATTTGTTGCTCATGATTTGACTAAGTACTTTACTATGCATCTTAAATTACATTTTTAAGTGATAATTTGCTTATTCATGTGACAATTTGCATCTTAATTTCACAAGCAATTACAATCAATGAAGAAACTTTGTTGTAAGTTTTCTGCACTCAAGTTTTCATATCATTTGGTGTCAGAGCTGTGTTGATTATTTGGCTTAGTGGGTACATTTTCCAAGTTTAATTCAAGCAAGGAGAAGGAAATTGGTTGAGAAGATAATTTCTTAAGTTTCAAAATGTCGATTTCAAACAATAAGTCTTTTTTTGAATCCAACATTTTTTCATCTATATTAAATAATTAAGAAAATATTTTCGGTAGTAATCACATAGGAAAAATTTTTGCTGGCGTGTTTCGAACCATCAAGTGTGGTTCAATGTTAGGACAAGATGAACCACACTATATAGTTCGAAACAAGTCGGTAAAACTTTTTCCTATGTGGTTACTACTAAAAATACTTTCTTAATACGTCTTTTTCGGATCCTTTCTTAGCAAATCTTTATCAAGACTCAAAGGTTTTTAAAGAATTTTTAACCATGAAGAAAATGGTAGAGGAGTTGTATAATGAGGAGAGAGAAAGTGATGAGTTTAGAAATAAGATGAAGATATTTGAAGACAAAAAGCAAGAGCTCAAAAATAGACTCAAAGAAATAAAGTTGCAATTGCAAGCTACAAAAGAGAACCTTGCAAAGTGTCTGAATGCTAAGGTAAACAAGGTAGGCAACACCCGTTCACATTCAGCTTACCCACAATAATATCATTGCTTCAGTTCCTTTGAGAAGCATGCTCGAGGAATCGGATCAAAATTGTTATTAAAAATGGGTTATGGAGGAAAAGGCTTGGGAATCCATGGTACAGAACCCATTAAGGTCGAAGATCGACCTCAATATGCTAGGATAGGATATGACAAAGAAGAGGTTGGAGAGTCTTCCAAGACTATTGAAGCAAGTGATGCTTTGAAGGGATCTTCTACATCATCAAGTTCACTTCGTCAAATTTGCAACAAAGGCAAACACCAAAGGTATATCCCTGACTATGCTAAATTTTCTTTCAATTATAAGAAACATGGTAGTAAGAATCATGGTTTTTGGCATAAAAGTCAGTGTTCATTTTGTGGGCTAACCAATCATAAAGTTTCCAAATGCTAGAAGAGAATAATGATATACAGGAAGGTCATGAAGGAAAAACAAAAAAAGGACCAATCTCCAAATTGTGAGAAATATAATGGCGAAAGGAAGCTAGAATTGCAACATTCTTGCATGCATTGTCATCAAAGTGGTCAATTGGTTGATAAATGTTAGATGCTATATCTGAAATTTCGTTAACAATATTGGAGGAAAGTTAGTCAAGCCCTTTCCAAAAATGAAAGAGTTAGTTCAACAACGCATGAAGAAATTCAGCTAAAAAAATCCATTCAAATGGTTTGGTAAAACATGGTTAGCGTATCTACATAATTAAGTTTCAGAAGAGACTTCTGGTGCAGGAATTGAAGAGACTCCGGGTGTAGAATTGTTGTAGATAAAATATGCTTGATGCCTCTTAATGCTTCCAAAGAGTAGGCTCTACAGTTTACTGTGGATTTCCAGAAGTCTCATCCTGAACTTGTATCTCAGACAAGTTTCATTGGCATCCTTTCAGTTTCTCATTGCAATATTGATTTGATATCACTGGCTTAAAATTGAACACTTTTCCTGTTTCAACAATTGGATGGCATAAATCTAGTTGTTAATTACTCCACTTCTATATTTCAGAGTGGTGATATCTATTTGGATGTTGCAGCAAGAGATCTTGTGAGGTATTTAAATGTCATTTGTACAACTATGACATCTTCTTTAATGAATAAGTAGGGAAGGAAGAGCTTTCTTATAATGCATTTTATGGGAAATTGGCGATATCTGATCCATAGAGTTGGTTACAGAGGCATTCACAATGGACAATAATCGGTGGGTGGTTACATGTTGGCTAGGTTCTTGTTGAATGGAGTCCACACATATCTCAACCATGGTTTAGGTTCATTGGATCCACCATAAACAGAGAGTGGTTATAGCACAATACACACAACATCCACATTACGTGTTGGAATCCAGTGATGTGGCGGTTACGATATGGAAAATCAGTGGGTGAAAAACGGTGTTCAGTGTATGGATCAACGCAGTGAAATGAACTCTCTGAAGAGTCGTTGATGAAACTGTTTGGTAGAATTTCTGCAATTAGCACTATACAATTTTTTAGAGAGTGCTACGATGATGGGTGTTCTATCCCCATCAAGACCTAGTAAAATTGATTTTTTTAAGCAGTTCGAATTTACATAGAGTTCTTGTCATTGTTGTTCTATGCCTTTTTGTGTTTGGAATGACAACCTACACATTAGCATTACAACATTCATCTAATCTTTATAACAAGGACGACATTGCAAATATGTAAAACTTACATTCCTGGTTGGACTTGAACAACATTTGACCGTTCATTTTCTAGTGGATTTTGGTACTATTATCATTCATGTTTAAAGGCAGGTCAAGGATGACGAGAGCGAATGTATATTCATGGCACAAGGTTTTTCTCTATGTAATGGTGATTGCAATAAAAAAATTAGGAGTCTTGCGAAGGCTCACATTCAAGAAGTCTAGGGTCCTGCTAGTGGGATGATGTCATGTTAACATCACACAAGCCATGTGGTGCCTTCAAAGTGGTGATACGTGTCACCTAGAAATGGCCCATTTGGGTACCTGAATATTCCAAATCTGCATGTCATGTGTCCACCTCTGATTACGCCTGTGCTTATATCATCACTGATGAATAATGTGATGCCACCTATCGTCTATCAAAGAGGAGAGATAAAGGGTCTAAGGTATTTTTTTTTCATGTTTTTCCTTTATAAAAATTCAAAAGGGTTCCTGAATTATTTATTCTAATTTTCTTTGGTCCATTATTTATCTGGGCCGACTCTCTTATGTGCATTGCTTCAGTATGCCTCCAAGATTGCCCCTTTGGGATAGCCCTCAGTGGTTTGAGCTGTCAAAGTGGGGACCTCCTGCTCAACTCCTCATTGGTTGTTGCTTCACTTTTGTGTCCAGACGCCCTATCTCTCGACGCTTAACCTTTGTGTGCCCTTTGCAATCCTCCAGGGTGCACCCACCAGGGTAAGTCCACCAGGAAGGCATCACCACTTGGTGTCATCCTGCTCTTTGTATCTCGTCACTTAAAATTATGTTCCATAACTATATTGTGAGGGTACTACCACCAGGTGGGCTCCATCGATTCCCAGTAGAAATTCCCCTTGTTGTTGTATTTTCCATCAATGTTAACTTGGTCCTTTATTTGTTCACTCCGCTATGCTTTTCTACCAGGTTTGACACTTGTGCCAACTTTGGTTACACGCTAAAATCTCATCCAACCACCTTCTAATTCTATTAACTTTGACTTAAGGTAACTAAAATTTTATTGGCTCTATATTTTGATCCAGGAGGGCATTTTAAGACTTCCACATATCACCAGAAAGTTATTTCAAAGATCTTTCCATATAAGTGGGTTTCACCTACATTTTAGGGGTATACTACACAAAAAATGGCTTCAAAATATTTGAACACCTCTCATCCATGTTGCCACTGAAGTTAGTTACATGTGCTTGGAGCTGGATCCCCTGAGGCCTTATTTAACACCCGTGCCATTTGCTGACATCAATGGTTGCCATGTTTCCATCAATGACAAGGTATTTCCAACATTCTCCCCCTTTGGCATTGTTGGCAACACCAAGATCAATAAAAATTCCTCATTAAATATGATTGATTATTATGAGTACTGCTCACCCTAAGATGTACTTCTCTTGTGCTTTGCTTATACTACTGCTGTGATGTTATTGTTATTTCTCTTTTTATGGATTTATCATTAACACCTCTCCTTTTACTCTTTGGTTGATCCCTATTATATATCCCTCTTTATTTTTTTAGTCACTATTATCTCTCCCCCTTTGACATTAATGGAAAAGACACCAGCGTCCTCCCCTATCACCGCACTTCTCCTTCCAATAATCAATCTGGTCATGTTGATCCTATGGACCTGGCAGCTTAAATCTTGATATGCTAAAGGTACAACAACTTCCTTTCTTCCTCTTGAAGGAAGAGCTAGTGAAGGGAGAAGAGAAACAAATCCCAATTTTTGCCTCAAATACTAAAATTTTTCTCTAAGCAGTGACTTAGTGAAAATGGCAACAACTTGTTCTTTTGTACGAACATACTCCAGCTTCACAATTTGATTTGCAACCTACTCTCGTAAGAAATGATATTTGATTGGAATATGCTTTGTCTTGGAGTGAAAAACTTGATTCTTTAACATGCTTATTGCACTTATGTTGTCATAGATAATGGGAAGAGGTTCATCATATAATACTTGTACATCCTACAAGGTTTGCTTCATCCACAGGAGTTGGGTGCAACAAGAAGCTGTTGCAATGTACTCTGCTTCAAATGTAGATAAGGAGATGATGGCTTGCTTCTTAATCAACCATGGAACTAGGCATTCTCCAAGAAATAAAGCACCACCACTTGTGCTATTTTTATCATCTACATCACCTGCCCAATCAACATTAGTATAAACAATTAATGAAAAATAGTCACCTCTGAGGTACCATAATACATAGTCCATTGTTGCTCTAAGATATCTAACAATCCTCTTAGCTGCTCATAGATGGCTTTGTCTATGAGCTTCTTGGAATCTTCCAACTATAATAGTGACCTACATGATGTCTAGTCTTGAAGCTATCAAATATAAGAGGCTTCCAATGATGGATCTATATAAAGTATGTCCTAATGCTGGAGATTCATCCATATTGCTAAGTTTGGAACCTGTCACCATTGAATTTCTCACTAAAGAGAATTCTTCCATGCAAAATTTCCTCAACACTTCTTTGAGATACTTGCATTGAGAGAAAAAAATTCCTTTGGGGGACTATGCGATCTCCAATCCAAGAAAGTAGGAAAATCCTTGACAACATATTTGTTGCTAAGCTTGACTATCTGATCAAATTTCAGATGTCCAAGTCTTTTATACCACAACCAACTTTCATCAATATTTGATAAGAAACACCTCTCTATCTTCTCTTTGAGCACATAGACATTATTATCTGTTCTCACATATTCAACAACTATCTCACCTATGCATGTACACTTGATTTGACAATTTTTGGCTTTAAAGATCACAACATAGCCTTGATCACACATCTGAGATACACTAAGCATGTTATGATTCATCCCATCAACATATAAGACATTTTTGGCTTTACCTTTTTCATACTGACCACTCCTCTTGCAATTATTTTTCCTAGGGCATTGTTGGAAAAATTCACAATACCTTTGTCAATTAGTTTCCAATTCAAAAACTTGCTTTTGTCTCCTGACATGTGCCTAGAACAAACCTTTGTCCACATATCAACGGTTCCCTTCATTCTATGCATACAAAGAAATATCACATTGCTATGATTTCTCCTTTTCTTTCTAGACTTTTGGTTTTTTCTCATTTTTCTCAATTATTGGCTTTGTCATCTTATCCTTTAGCCTAAAACTAAATGCTATATGCCCAAAACTTTGATATTTAAAACATTGGACCAAATAATTCAAAGGAGAAAAAGAATTATTATACCTGGGTCTACTTTTTCTTTGTTGAAATCTCCTATAGATCTAAGTTGCCTATAGAAAAGATTGACTCTGCAATTTGATACTTTATGACCATAATTTGTGCATGTAAAACAATACCTTGGGAATATATCATTGTACCTAGAAGTTTGACTTCTACATTGGGCTAGATTCTGGGCAACTCAATTTGCTTTGACAATGTTTTGCTTTTGTTGCTATTTTTTTTTATGGATATGATTTTTGGGTTGCATGTCTCCCTTTGGCTACCACGTAGTCCCTTTATTTGCTACTAGAACAAAGTTAATTTGTTTATTGCCCTTAAACTCTGTTGTTGCGTTGGAATATGCTTCAAAGCCAATACCACTACGATCTAAGGAGACTTGTTGTGCTTCCAATATTTCATTTACATATTCACTCCCTTTTCCAAATTTTTAATTTAAATTGAGTTTCATTTTGACCTTCTCTAGCTCCTTTTTCAACAACATAATTTATCCTTCCATCCTCTCACAAGCTTGAGCCTTTTCATTTGGCTGCTAGTTCAAGGATTCTTGAATCTTCTTACCTTCTTCTATTTGTAAAAGAAGTGGCTCAACAATTCCAACTTTTTCTTTTATTAAAGACTCCTTTTGGGTTTTATTTTTCATCCTCAACCTCTCTATTTCCTCAAGTGCACTTACCAGTTCACCTTCAAGATCTACTTCTCCCTCTTCATCATCAAAATTTATAGCCTCAACTTGTAGATTTTCTATGGGAATCAACATAAATTCCTTAGGGATCTCATCATCACTTTCCTAGTCTGAGCATTGGCTGGGTTCACTTTCCGAGGAGCTCTCTTCTTGAACAAAGAAACCCCTCTTCTTAGCCTTATTTCTATCATTTTGAACTTTCTTAAATCTTTCCTTAGGATCATAGTCTTTCTTCTTCTTTTCTGGACACTTTGATGCATAATAATCAACTTTTCCACAATTAAAACATTTAAAGGGTAGCTTACCTTTATAGTTTCCTGATCCTCCCTTGAGCTTCCTTACAAAGTTGGCTTCTTCTTCATGTGATTCACATCATGAGTCATCATGCTCATTCTCACACTTGTTTTCTACTTTGAAGGATGATTCTTTAGCTGTAGACATGCCTTTATAAATCCACAACTCATAGGCAGTGAGTGTACCAAGTAATTGATCTAGAGTAAGAGTATTTATAATAGAAATCTCTTCAATGGTTGAGAACTTTGGATTAAACCTTTCACGAAGAGATCTTAACACCTTTTGAACTACTACAACTTCATCTAGTTCCCCATCAAGCCCTCTCATCATGTTCACAACTTCATCAAGTAGGCCAAAAAGAAGGGAATTTGTTACTTTAACATTGCATGTGAACTCCATATTTTGATATTTGGTAACCACTACTAGAAGCTTTTGATATTCTTCTTCCACAACACCCCAAACATAAGCTCCAAGTGATAAATGCGGGTCTTCATCCTTAATTTCTAGAACACAGTGTTTGTTCCATTGAACATTGGTGCCCTATTGGTAAATCCTCCTTCGTGGTTTTCCATGTTCCTTGATATTTCTTCCATATGTTAAAATGATCTAAAGTAACCAAGGCTCTGATACCAATTGTTGGAAACCAAGACAATACTGGGGGGGGTGAATCATTATTGTAGGAATTTTACCAATTTAAAAAACTTTCTTTCACCTATGCAAGAATACTAAGACACCATTAAGTGCTTCAATAATTAATTTAAAACGTGATAGGAAACAATATCAGTAATCACAATGGAAGACACTAGGAACAAATCAATTGTTCAAAATTTCTCTTCATTTCATTCACAAGGGAAGCTACAACTTGTTACAATTCTCTGGATACAACAAGAAGGAAGCAACAACTCCCTAATTTATTAGCTATAAATGAATGGAGCTATCACCCAAACTATTTATCAACACCCAATGGAATGAGCATCCACCCCCGATTTTCAAGCTACAACTTGCTTGACACTCAATGGTTCATATTTCATCCATTTTCAAACTAGAGCCATGAATTCCAATTTTTCCTTCAAAATTAAACAATTTCTTCAATCTTCAACACCTTCAACAATCTATGATCACTGAGAACCACCAACAACAATCAAACTTGATCACACCAGAATTCATATCACTTCTCTGTAAAAACTTCACTTTCCTACTTATTCAAGCCTTCTTATATAGAAAGTTGGCTTGATATTTTTTGGCTTCTTTTATGTTCTTGTATTGCTGCATGCGTTCTTATTTTTTCCTTTCTCCCATTTATTTCAGTCCTCTGAATATGTTCACCATGTTATATGATCCAATCATCCTTCTCTACCAGTTAAATTGAGTTATTTAATTAATTTTAGCTAATCTGGCCTTCTATAGGTTTTAGCAAAAAAATTTCTATTTTTATCTGCAGTTAACTTTGGATTTTACTACTAAATCCACTTCCAAACTGATAATTCTGTCGAATTTCTACTTAAACCCCCTTTTTTAGCCCTTTAACCATTTTTTTGCCATAGGACCAGGTCTTCGCGACCTTTGGCTAGGCCTTTAGGCACTAAGCCACTTTTTACCTATAGGGGGCCAACTTTCTTTGTTTTAAGCTTCCATGCCCTTGGTCTATTTCTATGTAAAATGACCAAGGGTCAAGCGCTAATCCTGTAGCCTTTTCTATCCTAGAGTATTTCTTTTAACTATGAAAAAATGATTCTTCATACATTCATCAGGGTCATGACGTCGGGTCAACGTGTCCTGTGGGGATCACCTACTTGCTTTTGATTGGTTGTCTCTGTACTCTTTGTCCCAATGCCTCTTCTCTCGACCCATTTCCATTTCCCTCTTATATGTCGCTGGGGTCATCCCTAAGGGATGATGTGTTCTGTGGGGTCCTCTTGTGTTAAAATTGGCAAGCAGGGCAAAACTTCATGTGGGTCATCTTATTCATGGCTGATAATATTTTTATTAGATTCCTCTCGTTGAGAGGTGTAGGATTGATATAAAGATCATCCGATTCCGATAAGTATTCATGGAGATATGAATTTATTTTGATTATGGAATTATTATCAAGCCAACCTACAACTCATGTAGGCTCAGAAGCCCAACAGTTGCATCTATTCACCCACCAACGTTGTGTATAAATATAAGAGGACTTTTCCTCATTTGGACTCACTCATCTCATCACATCTCTCTCTCTCTCTACTACGCCGAAATGAGTCTCTTCTCTACTGCGCTGAAATGGGTCTCTCTCTCACACATGTGAAGCCGGAAGCTGTTGAATTTGAAGCTGTAACTGCAGAAGTAAAGATTGACTTGCGTGGCCTAGAAGATCTCCCCTTTGGAACTATGTTGTAGGTTCATCTGAACCTCCTCTGAAAGCCGCAACTTTTGGTGGTGGAATGAATTCAATCCGATGAACGGTTTGCAAGATATCGACTGCCCTAATTTGAAGCCGGAAACTGCTGAAACTGAAGCTGTAACTGCAGAAGTAAATATTGACTTGCGTGGCCTAGAAGATCTCCTCATCTGAACTACACTATAGGTTCATCTAAACCTCCTTTGAAAGCCGCAACTTTTGGTGGTGGAATGAAGTCAATCCGACGAACGGTTTGCAAGATATCGACTGCCCTAGTTTGAAGCCAGAAACTGCTGAAACTGAAGTTGCAACTGCAGAAGTAAAGATTGACTTGCGTGGCCTAGAAGATATCCTCATCTGAACTGCGCTGTAGGTTCATCTGAACCTCCTTTGGAAGCTGAAACTTTTGGTGGTGGAATTTAGTTTGGAAGCTGAAACTTTTGGTGGTGGAATGAAGTCAATCCGACTGTCGGTTTGTGAGATATGGTCTGCCCTAGTTTGATAATGAAGCCGCAAATGCTGATGCTACTGATCTAGGGTTTGCTACTGCTGATATGAATCAGATTTATTGTACTATTTCTCTCTGCTGAATTATTGAAGATAAAAGAAGATTTGATCAAAGGGTTTCCCCACACATTGTGGGGTTTGTCCCTGGCTAGCCGCCACATCTTGTGTCTCTTGTCTTGGCTTGTTTTCTGTCGATCGTTTAATGTTCTATCTGCACTTTACTTTATGTACATGTGATTGCTAATCGGTGGAATATAATGAGAAAAAGAAGTAAACTGTTATAAGCATAGAACATACCATAACTTAACATGGTATCAGAGCTGAGGTGAAGACAAAGCCCGAGCAAGAGCAAGAGCAATCATCAAAGAGAATATTGGCAAGGCTATCCTAAAAGAACTATGGGGTCCTCAACACTCTTTACTGCTGAAGACAAGCTCCGTGAGAAAGCTGACTATCACGGATGGAAGATGTCTATCAATCTAACCCTTGAGAATCAAGGAGTGTTGGATCATGTAAGAGGCAATATTGTTGAGCCTTCATCAAATGCATCTGCTGCTGCCTGAAACAAATGGAAAAATGGAGAAGTCAAAACAAAGAAGATCATCCAAGACTCTATCGACAAGCGCTTGGTGGCCTACATCTCTAATCTAGACACCTGCAAGGAAATCTACGACAGACTGGTGAGTTTATTTAAAGTTAATGATGCAAATCAAGTTTTGTTTCTTAGAAATAAGTTGAGGGAAATCAAGAAGGGTAAAGATGAAAGTATGCAAGCATACTTCTTAAGAATCACCGAGATCAAGAACGATCTCCTATCTATTGGGGAAACCATTACTGACAGAGAAATGGCACTCACAACTCTCGGAGGATTACCATCTGAATGGTATGTGTTCAGGACTACTCTTCTGAAAAATAATGTAATTCCTAGTTTCGAGGAATTAATGGCTAGATGCATTCAAGAACAAACAAGGGTAGAAGAGCAGGAAATGCCCTTGCCTAAAGGTCCTCCTGTTGTTTTTTATTCTCATGCTAAGAAAAGAAATAATTCTAGGTCTAAATCGAAAAGAAAGGCTGGATTTAAGGGTGGAAGAAAAGGACGATGTTTCATTTGCAATAAAGCAGGTCACTATGCAAGGGAATGCCCTGATAGAAAGGACTCTCACCTTGACGATGATCAAAATCCCTCTCATGGTAATCGAAGGAATGGAAAATTCAACAACAAAGGAAAAAGGAATGCGGGAAATCAAGGAAGAGGGCAACCATTCAAGAAGGCTAGAAATTCCAGGTATGAATCTAACACTGTTGACGATAAGCAGGCTGAATATTATCTACCAGCTGCTCTATCTACCTCCGCTCCTTCGGACTCAATGGGAATTTGGCTCATTGATAGTGGTGCCTCAAGACACTTCACTGGTTACAAAGAAGTACTCTATAATCTGGTAGAGAAAGAAACTAACCTGGAAATTGTCCTTGGAGATGATATGAAATACCCAGTGAAAGGTGTAGGCAATGTTTCTCTTAAACTGAATCAAGGTAATACGATTCACTTACAAGATGTTTTATATGTACCTGATCTCAAAAAGAACCTGGTATCCATCTCGGCAATGGAAGACAAAGGCTATAAGGTAACCTTCAGTGATGGTAAGGTACGCATATGGAAAAATAATGTTAAAGATGCTTTCACTCTTGGGTTTCGAGTTGATTCTTTATATCAAGTCGGTGGAAGTCCGCTAGGTGTCATGTCTTGTGACATAACGCTTCAGTCCGAACTTTGGCATCGGAGGTTTGCCCACCTTCATTACAAAGCTCTACCCGATGTAAGACAGATGGTAACATGGATGCCTGAATTCCAAGTAGAGAAAGAAGGTGTATGTCTGGGATGCGTCGAAGGAAAGCTCAAAAGGGGACCGTTCCCCTCAAGCCAAAGCAAGACCTCCGATGTATTACAGTTGGTTCACTCAGGCATATCTGAGGCTGGCATTAAGAGGGAGACTACTACACCACATACTCTTGAGCAGAATGGTGTGGCAGGAAGGAAGAACCACACGATGATGGAAGTTGTCCGGGCCATGCTACATGATCAAAGACTTCCAAAGTTTCTATGGGCTAAAACTACAATCACCGTCGTATATGTACAAAATTGATGCCCTCATCAAGCATTGGGTTCCTAAACTCCTGAAGAAATGTTCACCACCGGTCTAAGGGAATCCGTGATTAGTCATGATGTCTCCTTTGACAAAGATATGGCTCTCAGCAAGGTGGACAATCTGCTGACTTTGAGTAGCTCTTAAGAAGCTGACACCAGGGAACCGAAAGAAAGGGATGATGAATCAATGCCTGATGTAGAAGAACCCATGGATCTGATTGATCCTCATTCACATGAGCCTTCCTCTTCTAGGAAGAGGCCTTCATGGCTTAGGGGGATACTTAATGATGCTGAAGGACATGCTGCACCCTGAGGAACCTTCCATCAAAGTAAGAAACTTAACAGGTATCAGGGATACCTGACCATCATGAGCACGATCATACAAAATGAACCTTCATCATTCTTGATGTCATCAAGCATTAACTATGGAAGGATGCTATGACCACAGAATATGAGTCTATTATGGAGAATGATGTCTGGGAAGTAGTTCCCAGACCCTAGACAAGACAATTCTTACTTCAAAATGGCTTTACAAGATAAAGCATGCAGCAAATGGAAGTATGGAAAAGTATAAGGTTCATTTTGTTGCTTGTGGTTTATCCCAGAAGGGAGGTATAGACTATGATATCTACACCTATTGCCAGATATACGACCATCCGCTTGATCATAGCCCTTGTGGCTTCACAAGGATGGAACCTACATCAGATGGATGTTAAGACCGCGTTCTTGCATGGTTCTATCAAAGAAGAGGTCTATGTGGAGCAACCTGGAGGATTTGAGATTTATGATTGAAAATCTCATGTATGCAGGTTGAAGAAGGCTCTCTATGGGCTGAAGCAAGCACCCCGAGCATGGTATGAGAGGATCGATAGCTACTTGATGAAGTTGGGATTTACTAGGAGTGAAGCTGATCCTAACCTTTACTTTAAGGTTGAAGATGACAAGCCTCTCATACTGGTGTTGTATGTGGATGACCTCTTTCTAACAGGTGCAAACCCTCTCATTCACAAATGTAAGAGGGAGATGGCTTCTGAATTTGAAATGAAGGACCAAGGACTTGAAGTGTGGCAGAAGCCAAGGGAAATTTTTCCTATCTCAAGGAAAATATGTGGTAAATAAGTTGGAAATATTCGATATGATGGACTGCAAGCCTGTGACTACCTCGAGGATCTTAACTTTTAGAAGTTATATGGTAGTGATGTCGGACCAGACTTGGGAAATGCCTCTGAGTTTCAAAAACTCATTCGCATTAATGTTCTTGGTGAACCTCCGTCTGAACATATGTTTTGCAGTTAGTATTGTGAGCTCATATTTGGTTGAGCCTCACTGGATTGATGCCAGGAATCTTCTGAGATGTCTTCAGGACACAATCTCTCATGGATTAAGATACACTACCAGATATGTGAGACTACTTGGATATACTGATGTTAATTGGGCAGGCAGTGTGGTGGACCGTAAGAGCACTTCCGGGTGCTGTTTCACCTTGGGATCTGCTTCGATATCCTGGATGAGCAGGAAGCAGAAGTCGGTGGCTTTGAGCACCGCCAAAGCAAGATATATTGTTGCTAGCATAATCTCGTGTGAGGTAGTCTGGTTGCGAAAGCTCTTCAGAGAGCTGTTTGGATTTACATTGGATACCACTGTGATTCTCTATAACAACCAGAGGTGGGATTCAATTATTGAGGAATCCCGTATTCGTCGATTGCTCCAGCAGATAGACATCATATTGGATATGGTAAGTTGATGAGCAAGGAGGCTCCATCGCATTAAGATGATGTACAGGTTGATACACCTTGTCAAAGCCCCGAGGAAAGATCTAATCTGTGATTTTCCCAAACGACTTGGAGTCGGTAAGAAACCCTTGTACAAGGGTCCTGCATGTTGCATACATTGAGCTCTGGAAGCTCTGAGGGCTTGCGGTTATTACTGGAGCAACATACGACCACAGGGTGACTCACCCTCCCTTGGTGGTGCACACTGGAACAAGATGATTCACTCTCTTGTGGGACAAGATGATTCGCTCTCTTGTGGAACAGGATGATTCGCTCTCCTGTGTAGCAAGATTGATTAGTTCTCCTGTGAGGCCTGGATTGATGTGTTCTCCATGGTGATTGTAGCATGATTGATGTGTTCTCCTGTGAGGACAGGATTGATTAGTTCTCCTGTCGAGGCATCCTACCCATGCAGTCTGGGACTCATGGGAAGTACCTCTCATCTGATCAATGAGTAGGGAAATGAAGTTAGGGACCATAGTAGTACCGATGGACGCATCGTTGTAACTATCGTACTCCCTACGCTAGGATGACCTCCATTGATCTGGGATCAATGATACTGGTCTGGGACCAGTGGTAGGAGTTGTACCATACTATGACGTTGACTTCGGGTCGGTTGAGACTGGTCTGGGATCAGTAGTACATACTCTGAGACTGACTTTGAGTCAGTGGAGGATGATATTGGTCTGGGACCATTGGAGTTGTACTCACTATGACGCTGACTTTGGGTTGGTTGAGACTGGTCTGGGACCAGTGGTACATACTCTGAGACTGACTTTGAGTCAGTATGATACATCCTCGATCATTTCTTCTTCTTCATAATTCGGACAAAAGCAGAGCAGAACAGAACAATGCAAGAGCAGAGCAGAACAAAGCAAAACAGTACAGATCAGTGTAGGCAGAACAAGACAAAGCAGAACAGGCAGAATAGAGTAGAGCAGGGCAAGGGTCAGGCTGTATAGGGCAGTGCATTTGATGGATGAATAGTAACGACCGATAGACAGATTGCAGATGAAGTTCTCCATGGTTGAGAGGGAGTGTTAAAATTGGCAACCAGGGAAAAACTTCATGTGGGTCATCTTATTCATGGCTGATAATATTTTTATTAGATTCCTCTCGTCGAGAGGTGTAGGATTGATATAAAGATCATCCGATTCCGATAAGTATTCATGGAGATATGAATTTATTTTGATTATGGAATTATTATCAAGCCGACCTACAACTCATGTAGGCTCAGAAGCCCAACAGTCGCATCTATTCACCCACCAACGTTGTGTATAAATATAAGAGGACTTTTCCTCATTTGGACTCACTCATCTCATCACATCTCTCTCTCTCTCTACTATGCAGAAATGAGTCTCTTCTCTGCTGCGCTGAAATGGGTCTCTCTCTCACACATGTGAAGCCGGAAGCTGTTGAATTTGAAGCTGTAACTGCAGAAGTAAAGATTGACTTGCGTGGCCTAGAAGATCTCCTCTTTGGAACTGTGTTGTAGGTTCATCTGAACCTCCTCTGAAAGCTGCAACTTTTGGTGGTGGAATGAAGTCAATCCGATGAACGGTTTGCAAGATATCGACTGCCCTAGTTTGAAGCCGGAAACTGCTGAAACTGAAGCTGTAACTGCAGAAGTAAAGATTGACTTGCGTGGCCTAGAATATCTCCTCATCTGAACTGCACTGTAGGTTCATCTGAACCTCCTTTGAAAGCCGCAACTTTTGGTGGTGGAATGAAGTCAATCCGACGAACGGTTTGCAAGATATCGACTGCCCTAGTTTGAAGCCAGAAACTGCTGAAACTGAAGCTGCAACTGCAGAAGTAAAGATTGACTTGCGTGGCCTAGAAGATCTCCTCATCTGAACTGTGCTGTAGGTTCATCTGAACCTCCTTTGGAAGCTGAAACTTTTGGTGGTGGAATGAAGTCAATCCGACTGTCGGTTTGTGAGATATGGTCTGCCCTAGTTTGATAATGAAGCCGCAAATGCTGATGCTACTGATCTAGGGTTTGCTACTGCTGATATGAATCAGATTTATTGTACTATTTCTCTCTGCTGAATTATTGAAGATAAAAGAAGATTTGATCAAAGGGTTTCCCCACACATTGTGGGGTTTGTCCCTGGCTAGCCGCCACATCTTGTGTCTCTTGTCTTGGCTTGTTTTCTGTCGATCGTTTAATGTTCTATCTGCACTTTACTTTATGTACATGTGATTGCTAATCGGTGGAATATAATAAGAAAAAGAAGTAAACTGTTATAAGCATAGAACATACCATAACTTAACATCTTGGCCTCTTTCTCATTTGTTGGTTGACCACCTGTTGTTAGTGTCTATGTGTCCCAACGATCTCATCCCAACCATTTCTTTGTGTACCTCTAAAATTCCACTGGGCTTTGTCCTACAAGCTAAGATGTACTGTGGGGTCCACCCACTGCAGTAAGATCCAATAGGAATGCTCTCCAGGCAGAGTTTTTTTTGACACACCCACGTCATCCCGATGCCCAATCAACTTGTTGCTTCCCTTTATGCACTGCTTCAAATCCTTCGGGTTCTTGCTAGTGGGATGACATCATGCTAACGTCACTCATGCTACGTGGTTCGTTTTAAGTGGTGACATGTGTCACCCATAAATGACCCATTTGGGTACCTGAAAATGCCAAATCTGCATGCCACATGTCCACCTCTAATTGGGCTTGTGATGACATCATCAGTGGAAAATAATGTGCTACCACTTGTCATCTTTTAGGGAGGAGTGAGGAAGGGTCTGAGGCCTTTGTTGTTCATATTTTTCCTTTATAAAAGTTTAAAAGGATTCCTAATTTATTTCTTCTGATTTGCTTTGGCCCATTATTTATCCAGGAAAACTCTACTATCTGCATTGTTTTATTATGCCTCCGGGATTACCTCTTCGGGCTAGCCCTTAGTAGGCTGAGATGTCAGAGGGGGGACCTCCCGCTTGAATCCTCATTGGTCGTTGCTTCGTTGTCGTGTCCAAACACCCTATCTCCCAATGTTTAACCTTTGTGTGCCTTTCATGATCCTTCGATGTGCACCCGCTAGGGAAAGTATGCCGAGATGGAATCACCACTTGGCTTCGTCCTGTTCTTTGCATCTTGGGACTTACACTTGTGCATCGTCACTATACCGTCGGGGTACTACCGCAAGGTGGGCTCCACCAACACCCAATAGAAATGACCCCCACTGCTTCATTGTCCATCCATGTCAACCCGATTCTTTATTTTTCCACTCACTATGCTTTTTCACCACGTTTGGCACTTGTCCATCTTTGGTTACGCACCAAAAGCTCATCCAACAACCTTCTAATGCTGCTCACTTTGACTTAAGGTCACCAAACTTTTATTGGCTCTATCTTTTGATCTAGAAGGCCATTTTTGGACTTCCGCATATCACCAGAAAGTATTTCAAATCTCTTTCCATCTAAGTGGGGTTCACCTATATTTGAGGTGGTATACTACACAAAAACTGGCTTCAAAAGATCTGCGCACCTCTCATCCATGTTGCTTTCTACATTTTCTACTTTGGCTTGGCATTGGATCCCCTGGGACCCTCTTTTAACACTAGTGCCATTTACTCACATCAATTGACACCCTGTTACCATCAATAACAACATATTTCCAATCTTGACTCAAAAGCCAAGTTTGTCGACTTTATTGGACTTGTTACTCTCATCGTGAACGTTTGTACAAATATATGGATGATGCACATGATATGGTCATTGTAACATATCCAAGTCAACTATTGGATAATCGTTACATGGAGGCGATGGACTTGGACAATCAATAAGCCATGCCACAAGGCCATGATTATGGTAACGACATGACATATTCTAGTGGACAATCAATATCGATAGAGTTTGTTTACACCCATGTCACCTCGTGAAGCTTCGGTACACCACAATAGTTCAGCACCGACCGTCATGGTATTATGATGGCCATGACGTTGCCTTCTATGGATGGGTGGTTATGTGATACTTCATACAGACACGTGGATTATGCACTAGAGGCATTAATGAAGGATCTTTTGCATGCAATAAAGAGCGTTTTATTGAGCCATGTTGAGATTTTAAATTCAAATTGATATTTGATCGCTAGCTTGATCCTACACCTCAAATGGATCTCAAAGAAAAGAATTCAAAGGTCATCATGATGGAAACGTAGTGAGTGTTTCTGTTGTTGGTTACATTCCTGGTAGTTGTAAATGTTGGGGATGCTATTGATGAGGAGATCTCATTCCAGACCTTCGAGGACGACTGCCATATGCTTGGTAATCTCCTCAACGATGTTGTACAACATCCAGTTGGCCAACAACTTGCAGAGAAATCTGAGAGAGCGGATTCTCTCACAGAGTGCATGCAACATGGACATTGCTAGCATCAAGAATATAGTCGATTTGGATTGTTGTAGATGATGAACTTCAAACAAAGCTACAGATTTTAGTTTCCAAGATGATTATTCCAACGTATCATCAATTTCTGGGCTCTATTACTTTTCTTGGAAAAGAATTGTCCACGAAATAAGTCCATTAAAAAGGATTTGATAAATATAATTTCTATTGGGGGCATTTGTTATTTGTTTGAAGAGCATATTGATATTTCATATCTGGACTGTTCACTTGATACGTTCCTTTGATCCTAATTCTCGCATTTCTGATGAAGGCTTCCTACATGCTTATGTCTGCAGCCATACGAGAGGGTGTTGACGGGAATAATGCTAATGCATGTTTTTTGTGCTGGAGAATATAACCAACTTCTGGAAAGTAAAGGGCCAATTATCAAAGGTTATGTTCGATCGATAGGAGACATACACTTCATGGAGGGTCACTTGGAAGTGACCAAAAACGTGACTCATAAAAGGCCTGATCTGTAAAGAGCATGGATCCAATTGTTGGCTTTTATGCAAGTGGGTCAGATCCTAGCATGGAAACGTCGAGTCAGTGATACAAAGAAACCAAGGCATGGAACCATATCTTGGGTGATCAATGGAAAAATATCAATTATGATGGATCCTGTTGTACCTGCGTGTAAATATATTTCCATAGCAAAGGATTGTTCCAGCCTGAAAAGACCCAACGTAATTTCCAGGTACCATGTTTTGTAACATGTTGTTTGGCAGGGTACTGAATCCAGAAAATGAAGTGCATCTATGGAAATATCATAGGAAGAACCTGGATTCTATGACGATTATGTTTCCTGGCATTGTTTTTTGCATTTTCTTTGTATACTCATTGATTTTTCTTCTCATGGTACACGTAGTTGGCATTGATGTTTCTTTCAATAGACGACGTGTTCCATTGATTCTTAAAGGATCTATATAAAAAATGGAAAAATATATGATGTTGGGTACATTTGGTCTCTCGTTTGTGGATCAAGAAGATATTGTGACAGAGGAGAAGTTACATCATGTCTCGCACTTTGAATAAAGTTTCGGGTAATCGAGATGTTACTTCCTCACATTGATACATCATCTATTTCAATTCAAGCAAAGGACAAAGTTTATGCGAAACAAACTCTCATTTGTCAAAGATGTTTCATATCGATTTAGAATTTTGGTGGAACAAAAGTCCTCTTTTGTGAAGAGGATTGATTTAGGAGGATCGCTTCTCTTGCAAAAATTTTAAAGGTGTCTCTTTTTTGCCTTTATGAGCTCAAAAACAACTATGCACACCAAAGAGAAGAAGTTCGTAGAAACTTTGGAAAAATGTGGAAAGTGTAAATGACTAATACTTTAGATAGGTTTATGTGCTCATGTATTTTTCATTTAATTTGCAAAACAAAAATTGATTTAAGTGTGAGAATCCACCTCAAAAACAGTTTCTTAATTTCAAATTGGAAGATAAGATTTTCATGGGATTGTTTCCCTTAAAAATGTGGATGAGGTCCTTGATATGTGGATTTGAGAGATTTTCTATTTAAGAATCTCATAAGTTCCTCTTATAATGGATCTGGCCAAGCTATTCTCTCCTTGGGTTAGGGATCTAAAGAGATATTCTCTCTGTTTATGGATCTCTAAAAGTTATAAATTCCTCTTATGTACTCTTTGGAGGAGGAGTTTTTTTTTGAGAGAAAGTTTGTTTGAGAGAGATTTTGTGTAGAGAGCTTGGAGAGCTCAAGTATTTATATGGTATTGAGGAAATTTTTGTAATGGGTAATTCTTCAAGACTCTTTGGTAGCAGAAGGAAACTCTAGGTTTTCAACCCTTTTTAATAGAGCATTGTACACATTTCTCTTTGGAGAAAGACAATAAAGTGATTCTACCTTTGGAGACGAATCTAGAGATGTAGCCTAATAGAGGGGGTGGACTTCATTATCATCTTCATCTTGATGCTTCATATTTTTCTTGTTCATGATTTGACTAAGTTCTTTATTGTGCATCTTAAGTTACATTTTTATGTGATAATTTGCTTGTTTACGTGAGAATTTTGAATTTTAATTTCGCAAGCAATTACAATCAGTGAAGAAACTTTGTTGTAAGTTTTCCGCTCTCAAGTTTTTAGATCACTAATAAAATTATAATAATGTATAATTTGAGATTTTAAATATAACATTGGTAGATATGTTGTGACAAACTCTCTAGTGGAATATCCATCACAGTTTACAAATCATATTGGTACCAGAGTAGGTTTCTTTGGGTGTAATGTGAAGATTTGCAGGGGATCTAGATCAGTTGTGCCAAAAGTTGTAAAATCCTAATCATGATCAATGAATCCGTGAATAATATTCATGATCCTACAAAGAAGAGGATTTCACATCTGGAACAACAAATCACTGATATAAATTGTAATGTAAATCTCCTCATGGTGACTCTGAGCAATAATCTTGGGATGTTTGGAGAAGATAGGGATTCAAATGCATAAGAAAAATTAGAAGGGGGATTCAAAGATTAAGAAGAAACAAAGAATCATACACATAAAGTGTTATCATCTTAAAAATGATCACCTAGCCATTTCCTACTAGGCTGATCGAAATACACAATGTAGGATGAGTCTTTACACATTAAAACCCACTTTCACCTTAGAAAATAATTTAGGGAACCATTTTCCTAAATTATTTTCTCATTAAAGTAAAAAAAAAAAAAAAAAAAAAAAACGGTGAGAATAATTAAATAAATCATTATTTATTTATTATTCTCTTGAAATAATTATTAAATCATTATTCAATTATTATTTCTAACAATTTTTTATTTAACTACTAAGGGATAATTAAATCATCATTTATTTATTATTCCATTTTTATCCCCTATTTCTCTCATAAGATAATTATTAAATCATTATTTAATAATTATTTCTAATTTATTTTGACTTTATCCCTTCAAAGCGGTGAAACAATCATTTTTATTTATTAATTACTTTAAACATTTTCCTTAATTAACTCAATAAAACATTATTTTTTGAGGTAGTTTACTAAATACAGATATTTGATCTTTTCAAATAATCTTTCCCTCTCTAAAATATAATAAAATATTCCTAACTGCTAGATCTTGATTTGTTCTAATAATTTTTTATTATTTTCTAGATCTAGAGCTATCCTAATAGTTTATTATAAATAAAGGTGTTTTCTCCTCATTCTTTACACATGACCTTTCTCATCATCGTTGTTATGTGGAATTTATGATTGCAGACAAAAGTGAATTCCCTAGACCTAGTGGACTGGTCTAGAACAACAAAAGTCAAAGAATATAAAGTTTTCCTTAGAGAAGTTAGAGAATGTGAAAGAGGCTTACCTCGAATGTGTAGCAAGCTTTCCTTCCTCCTCTCTTGTGAGCTCCGATTGTAGCTCCAAGATCTATAATTAGAACCTGCACACATGACTAAAACAAGCAAAGGATCTATATCAACTAAGTAGCATAGTCTAACATCTCTATTAAATGAATCAACAAGGCATTGAAATACATGAATGTAAACATAACACAACACATAGAGGAAAACAATATACTCTTTGTATTAATAGAAATAGAAGAGAGTTTACAACCATAAATAGTAGTTGATCTTGTAGATGTCTCCCCCAGTTAACTTATCCTTCCTTGTCACAAAGAATACTTGAATATCAACCCTAATGCATGAAGATGATGGCTCCTTTAGGTTCAAGGAGACAACATGAGGGCACGATCAATGTCCAAAATCCAACCCTGATGTAGTAAATTTACAGCAAAGGGATGGTAGTTTAGGATTTACCATAATTGGCTTGAGATCCACTTATGATGGGAGGATGAGCTCAAGGGATAGGAGGTGAAGTCTCCAAGGTACGATTAGATAGGATTCCAGCTTCTTATCAATGGTAAATGGTTAAAAAAACCCTTGGAAGATTCTTGAAGAGGAAGCTTCAAAATTATTTTTAATTTTCCTGAATTTCTAGAATCAGCGCACCTACTGAAGGGATCAATTAGTGCTGACCAATTCTGGTGCAAAAGGAAGAAACTAGCGTTGAATGTAGGTGGCTAAAGGGATAGGGTTTGCTGGGGATAAAAATATTGATTTTGAGAAATTAATCCCAGAAACTCAGACTTTATGGAAAGGCCTGCTTAGGTCTTTATGAAGGGATGATGACAACATGTTCACGAATGTTGATTGATCTGGTTTGTAGGCCTATTGACCATATGTGAAAAATGGCCTATAAACTATTGCCCCCTAAAGTACAAATTCTAAAATGACAGTTGATTATTTAAGTGATTTACCTTGTGACAAGTCTGGATCAAGAAGAACTGGCCAATATCATCATCTGTTACAATACATATTTTATCATGATATCTTTGTTGAGGGAGGCATACCCATACTAAGCACATAAGCTAATCATTAAATGTAAAATGATCAAGAGGTCACGTCCACTAATGTGAGAGAGTGGACCTATGCCTAGATGACTATCTATATGATCATAGCCACCATACTCTGTAATTTTGTATTGATCCTAAAATGACAACCCGGATGGATGAAACTAGATTCAAGGTCTTCTATCTCATTTATTCAATAGTCCAATGTACGAGTCTAACCATGTGAATGAATGAACTGAAGTCGAACATGGTAGACACAATTTGGTTATTTGCCAATGATGTAAGCCATTAATAGACATGAGAGAAACCACCAATTATGTTAATGGTTCTCATTGTACTAAATTACAATCTGTATGGTGTGAATGAATGAATTGAAGTCAGGAACTGCACGAAATCTTTTGGTTGAAGGTGAATGATGAAAACCTGTTACCAAGAGCAAGGATAATTTCCATTGATGTATGTAAGCCCCAAGGTATCGAAGGGATTTTCTAAGTCAACTTCCTGGATAATGAGCTGGTGTCGACAGGGAGCAACTTGTTGCAGGAGGGCCTTGACGTATCCCCCATCAACGACATGAAACAGGTGTCAATATTGTTGGATTTATGATGCATGGGTTGTGCTTGATGGCAACTCACTTGTAATAGAACAAGTATATGGTAACTAGATAAATCCACAGGTCTGTTCAGAGGTGACTGAATGATGGAACGTAATAACAAAATGATGGGACAAAGGTTTATAGATCAGAATCAGAAGTTTGATAGAGGTGAATATTTGAAGATCTATATGCAGGTTCGTAAAGGCTAGGTCACGTATACACGCAGTTACAAAGAAGCAAATTTGCGGGTGAATATTTAAAGATCTATACACGAGTTTGTGAAGTCCAAGTTGTGAATACACACAGGTTTGGTGAAGCAAAGTCACATACAATTTTTGCACCATGGTATTCTAAATACCAGGGGTCTTTACCATGGTAATGAGTGCGACAATGGATATTGATCTCGTCAAAGATTACCACCAGCTCTACTATAGTTTTGACCTGTGATATTGGATAAGAGATAAACTATATAAGGAGGTGAAGATCAAAGTGCTAAGTGTGCATGTGAAAATTTTTTTGATGAATACTTCAATCTAAAGTATATTTGCATTATAAGGGCCATAGTTGACACATAGATCTAAAATAATTATGCACCAAAGAATACAATGATGGATCAAGATCATGAGACCTGAAATGACTTTCCATTTTATGATCTTCTCATGGATTGATTAGATCTAAGTACAGATGCATGTTTTTATCTTTGAATATTATGATCTGGGTATTTCTGAAGTTCTAAAGAGCTGTGCAATTTTAGGTCAAAATTTGCAAATCTATATGCAGGTTGGTCTCGGGGAAGTCACGCATACACACGGGTTCACTTCTTCAAAGTCGTATATATAAAGGAATGGTTTCTATTCATTTGTGTAGATATGTACGCAGGTTGGTCTCGATGAAGTTGTGTATACACTTAGGTTTGTTTCTTTGAAGCCACGTATATAAAAGAAGGGTTTCTCTTCATAAATGACTGATCAGTGTTGTTGTATCTCTAATGTGTGTCAATGATATCCTCATGTTGATCTGGGTTGAGTGATAATGTATGAAGTAGAACTAATTGAATGATGAAGTTTAATTTGGTTACATGTTGATTGGTTGAAAAGATTAGTGATGTTGTTGACTGTATGAGGGTTCTATAAGCTAACAAAATATTTTAGAATATCTCTGGTCAACTCTGTGTCTGATTCATAATTACAAGTTTTCAGTATATTAAGATTTGTATGTAGGTTTATCTACAGAAAAGCATGTATACATGCGAGTTGACTTAAGTAAAGTAGCATATACATTTTGGCATATGAATGATCAAGGTTGCAGTTGATTCTGTGTGTTGATGTAGTATTCTGGTTTCAGTTCCATGTTCTGGTTACAATGATCTCATTATTACATTTGAATTAAGTTGGTGTTTGCTTCAGTTGATCCACAAGTTGTGATATATTAAAGCTGGTGGATCCAGTGTGAAAATTTATGAAACATGGTCCATGGATGTTGTTTAGGGTTGGAACCTTTAATGAGGAAGTCGAAGCTTCCTTCCAGTAGTAGCTGGTAATCAAATCAGTGCACTGGAGCTCCCTTCTAGTAGGATCTGGAGAACGAGCAAAGGTTATAGCCTTCTATAGGTGGGTTCTTGCGTACTAGTATGAGTCTGCACCAATACAAGATTTTAAAAATCTTTTTGATATTAATAAGTTTGAAGACTGAGTTGACGACAATGGTGGTTTTTTCCTACATTAAGTTTCCACCTTAAATCCTAGTGTTCATGTGTGATAATTTATTCTGTTCTTATTGCTTATTAAATTCCTAATAAATCTCTTACATTCTAGTTTAAGTTCAACATTTACAGAAATAGTTGTTTTATAAGTTTATTAAGCATATGCTAGTTTCTTTTACAACATTCGTGTACATATGCAAGTTGGGTTCAATAAAATCGCGTATATATTTTAGTAAAGAAATTTACTATTGTGAATTTTTAAAATACTGATTCACCCACCCTCTCAATATTTTTCCCAACAATCGGTATTAGAGCAGGTCCTTTAAAAGAAGCTTGACTTCTTTAAGGAAGATCTCCCAAGATGAGCAATCAAGACGAAACTGCATCTTTCAAACCACCACCCTTCTACAGAAATAATTTTATATATCGTAAGACAAGAACCATATCCTATCTTTAGTCCCTTGGATCAGATGTTTGGGAAATTGTGGAAGGAGGTTACCAATATCCAGCCACAGTTCCCACAGATGCAGCAAAAAAAAAGACGTATGAAACCAATGCCAAAGCTATCAATGCATTATTGGGAAGTCTGACAGAATCATAATTTGTCAAAGTTATGCAATTAAAAACAACAAAATAAATATGGGACAAAATAATTCAAAGCTATGAAGGCAATACCAAGGTAAAAAGTGTTAAACTCCAAACACTCAGAATTCAATATGAAACTCTCAGAATGCATAATGATGAAAGTATTTCTTGTTTGTTTCTACATATAGATGAGATTGTAAATCGTAGGAAAAATATGGGTGAATAAATAAAAGACACTACTTTAGTAGAGAAAATCTTAATATCTCTAACTCCTAAACTCAAGTCGAAAGTTTCTACCATTGAAGAGAAGCAGGATCTTCAGACTCTTACTGTTGTTCAACTTCATGGGATCCTGATTGCTTTTTAAATGAGGAAAGGAGGTACCTCTGAAGTTAGATAAGTTGCATTTAAAGCATCTGCAAAAGGAAAAGAAAAGGAAGAACACAAGGAATCATGATATATATCAGAAGAATATGAGGTGAACTTTGTAAAGAAACTTCAGCTAGGCACCAGAAGGTTCAGAGGTAAGCTTCCCTTCAAATGTTTTGCTTGTGGTAGAGTTGGTCATTATGCTACCAAATGTCCTCAAAAAGATAACCATGACAAAGGGAAGGATATTGCTAAAGGTAATAGGAGATGGTTTGGTAATAAAATAAGTTATTATACTCATGAAGATAGTGATGGCTTGTCAAATAGTGAAGAAGGGGAATCTGATCAAGATCTTAAATTACTCATGGCTTTTGAGAATAATACTAATGAGTCTAATGATAAATTTGTGGATGCTTTAGAGGAAAAAGATTTCATTGAAGAAATTACTCAACTCAAATTTTTCTGGAAGAAAAAAAAGTAGCCATAGATGCTTTGAAGCATCAACTCATAGAAAAGGAAAAGCATAATGAGAAGTTAGAATGTGAAGTAGTAAGTCTAAGAAAGGAACTTGAGAAAATAAAATCTTTGAATCTTATATTTTCTAAAGGATCTTAAACCTTAGATAAAATTTTCAAGGTACAACGCTCTCCTCTTATGAAGATAGGTCTTGGATACACTGGAGAAATGTCTCAAATAGAAACATCTTTAGCCACCACCGGAAGCTATCTAAATGCAACAAAAACTAATCAACAAATATTTCAGTAACGTAGCAAAAACCAGTCAGCAAAGCTTCGATCCTCAACAAAAGAATAAAGGCATTCCACAGGTAAATCATTGTTACTCCAATCCAAGGATGAACAACAACAGAATCACGAGTCAAAAAGTAAACAACACTACAAGATTCTATGATCACATAAATTTCTTCTTTAATGGACAATGTTTTTCATGTCATAATTTTGGTCATAAGGCTGCTCAATGTGTTGCATACAAAACCATCATTACTAGAGAAGCAAGGAAACAAAGGAACGAGACAGGAATCAAGAAGAACACTTATAATAACTTCTCACCTCTTATATATGAAATTGAATGCTTGCTTTGCAATAACTTTGGACATGAAGAATCTAAATGCAGGAGAAAATTACAACAAACATCTCAAAAGGAGAAACTACCAACAAATTCTAAGGTATGGAAAAGGAAGGAGTTACAGTCTAAAAGCTACGGCATAGCATTGTTTTACAGAAGAACAAGAAAATCCATGGTACATTGATAGTGGATGCTCAAAACACATGACAAGTGATAAATATAAACTTCTTTCATACAATGTTTTAGAGAAAGAAAAGAATGTCACTTTTGGAAATGACTCACCTATTGTCATTAAGGGTAAAGGTTTTGTTTTTCTAAAAGAAAAGGTTAAAGCTGATAATTTTATGTATGTTGATGGATTAAATCATAACTTATTGAGTGTTAGCCAAATGTGTGACCAAGGAAATGAGGTGGTATTTCGATAAAAAGAATGTGCGTTTCGTGAACTTGACACAGGAAATACCATAATAAAATGAACAAGAACCCCGAGCAATCTGTATATATTGAAAGGTAGCCAAGAACAATGTTACTTAGGCAAGGTAGAGGAAAACTAATTATGGCACAGAAGGTTTGGACATCTAAGCTTCTCTCAAATAAGCAAATCAAGCGGGCTCAAAGCTGTTCGTGATATACCCTACATCAACATACCAGAATGTACCATATGTAAGTCATATCAATTCAATAAGGAAACTAGAGTTAAATTAAATTCCAAAGAAGGATCAGCAAGTAAGCCTCTTGAACTTATACATACTGATTTTTGTGGACCCGTAAGGAAAAAGTCACCTCGTGGAGAACAATACTATATCTTATTCATTGATTACTTTTCAAGAATGTGCTAGATCGGTTTATTGAAACACAAAGATGAATCATCTGATAAATTTAAAGTCTTCAAGGTATTAGAGTTGGGAACGGGTCCCCTAGGGTCAATTTTGGGGTTAAAAGCCCAACTTTTGGGGCTATAGGCCCAAGTTTTGTATAAATAATGTAAAGTCTCCACATTTTGTGATCACGGAATGTGAAGATGTAAAGAGTCATCAAAGGTTTGCGCCCTTAGTTTAGGTAACTTATGTCGGCTTTATGATATCCACCCTTGGTCTGCAGACCATGGGAATGTATAAAAAGTAGAGTCTTAGAAGAGTCTAAGGAAAGTGGGGAGTTCTTAGTAGTTTTTGTCAATTGATTGATGTAGTGGGTCTATGAGGGCTAAGAGGCCTTCACCCACACCACCGCCACCTCCACCACCATTGAATATTGTGAATTTAGTAAAATTTCATGTGTTCAAGGGGTCGGGAACTGAGGACCCGAACCAATTTTGGTTCGTCACGAAGGCTGTATGGGAAGCTCAAGGTATTACAAATGATCATATGAAGAAAGAAATGTTGGTTAGTGCTTTGCAGGAACACGTGTTAACATGGTACATTAAGTACTGAACTGATAACCTGACGTCTGCATTAGCAAACATTCAGACCACGCTGAATAAGGAATTCAACAGACTCAAATCCGAATCTCAATCAATTATCGGATTCAAGGAGATTATGGCGAAGCCTGGTGAGACACCTTGGGATTTGGATCATAGGTTGAAATGCACGATCTGTGAAGCTAACATGAATTTGACAGATGGGCAACACTGCGAATGGTTTGTGGCTTCACTCCTGCCTCATCTAAGGGTTGCGCTATCACAACAAAAGATTGGGACCCAGGCAGAAGCTTTGGAAATTGCAATGAGATTGCATGAAACACTGATGAAAGATGTTAATTTGGGGGTTCAACAGATTCACACACAGTTGCAAAACCTTTGCCTCGAAATGCAGATTTGAAGCATGATAGGACAGTTCGGCGAGAGATGCGTGAAGAAGTCTGGTGCCTAAAATGAAAAGGTCAAGGGCATGACAAAGATCACTACCCAATATTTGTGAATTATGTTGCAGCAGGAGGACCAATGCCTCTGAGGCTGGAGGCTCAAGCAGGGCCACGTGTAGGGCCCGCATTATGGTGTGCCATATGTCAGGTAGTTGGAAAACACGTGATAGAAAATTGCCATTTGCTGCAGAAATTTGGACAAACGCCGCAACAAATCTTCTGCAAATTCTATCAATCGGTGGGTCATGATGAGTGCAATTGTCATAGCTATGAGCTAATGATGGATAAAATACCCGCATCTAGGGTGCAGGCAGAAACCTAGCCTCCAGACCAAGGCGTTGGGGGAGCACGAGGTGAGTATCAGGGGCACAGACAAGGCTGAGGTGGAGGAGGACCCGGTAGAGGTTAGGGACAGGTCATTTGTTACAACTATGGAGGTTCGAGACACTACGCGCGAGACTGCCTGAGTCCGACACGTCTGTCATGCCAATACTATACTCAGTTTGACCATGCAATAGAGGATTGCCCTATATTATTAGCTAAGATATGCGAAAAGGGAGCACAACCTCAGCAGCCGACTCAGAACCTGCAGATGATGAGGGTTGAGCCTCGCAAGGAAGATCCTAAGGTAAATATTGTGTTGCGGAGTGGAACAACGATTGGTGAAGATAAGCGGGAGCAGCCTGAAGAAGGTGAGTGGGTTCACAAAGCACCAAAAAAAGAGACTGGGTTTGATCTAGAATGCGCAAGAGAAATGTTTATGGAAGATAATAAAAGCTTTGTTGAGGCCTCTACCTCAGGAAGTCCAGAGAAGCCGGCTGAAGAAATGGACCCCTCCATGATTACTACTTTCTTAGAGACCTGTATGAAGCTGTTGTGCGATAACAAGGCTATGAAGGGACTATAGGAACTGATCAATAGGTGCGCTGGGAAGGAAAATGCTACTGATGGACCGCGCATAGTCAAGAAGATTGGCAGACATAAGGCGGGAACGGAGCATGGGATGAGGCTCACTGCGTAGATAGGAGAATATGAGATGGATCAAGTTATTCTAGATCTGGGGTCGTACGTGAATGTTTTGCCTAAATAGACATGGGAGAGGATGGGGAGACCTATGCTATAGTGCTCTCCGATTCAGTTAAGAATGGAAAATCAGCAGAAAATCATCCCCATGGTAAGATTGCAAGGAGTGACAGTTGATATTGAGGGCACGAGCGCATTGACTAAATTCAAAGTGATAGAGATTTTGGATGAAAACAATCCCTTCTCTATGCTCCTTGGGATTGATTGGGCTATTGACATGAATGGCATAATAAATTTGAAGAAGCGGAAGATGATATTTGAGAAGAAGGCTCTCCACATAGCAGTGCCCCTGGACCTTGCAAAAGGACTACACTATACTGAACCAGTCTATGATTATGAAAGTGATGATGATTTGGACCATATTTATAAGATAACGATGTGAGATTAGGATTGGGTGAATCCTACAGCAGATGGGCATATTGCATGGGACCATGAAAGTTCTTACACATCAGATTCAGATAAAGAGTTGGAGCACTGGCAAAATTGACTACTTGAAGTATCTACGCTACGCTGTAATATGATGACCAAGTCATTGTGTTGTGTATCATCAGAGGTAATAAATATGCCTTACTACGATGGTTTAACTGATGTTGATAACTTTTTGGATGCATTCGAGAAAGAAGTGCTAGAGAAGCATCACTTCCAGGCCTTGGATTGGGCATTGCCCGCTACACCTGCAAGATGGTGGGGTATGCACAAGGATAGTTTTGATGATTGGCACGAATATAGAAAGATGATGAGAGTACACATTGGTCATCCGAAAGTGTGATTGACAGAGAAATATGATGGGAGGAATGACCCGCGTGATCATTTGGCCAAATGGATTGAAGTGTATGGAGTGGAGCCTCAACCTGAGTGGGTACATCTGTTTTGTCATACCTTGGATGTTATACCAATGAATTGGTACTTGGAGACAAAGCTCTGCCATGGCGCTAAAGAATGGGATGTTTTGCGCCAAGGATTTTTGATGACGTTAATATTTGAGGATGGATTTGAATGTATTGATGAAGCACTGCAAGAGGTCAAGGCAGAAATCTTCAGGATACCGCAGGATCCTCTAGATTTGATTCAACTTGATTAGACAATCCAGCTGAGCCATGCGCTGGAGTGCTACAATCAGACAACGGAAGAAGAAGACGAATATCCAAGGAATATTAATATTCTAGAGACTAAGTATCACCGTGAAGTTGAAGGATCGCAAATAGAGAATCCAGACATCACCGCGCCACTCAAAACTAGACAGGTGAACATTGGCACGGAAGCAAAGCCGATCTTTGAAAAGATTAGGGACTACTAGGATGATGCAACAGCAGATAAGGTCACCAAATTGCTCCGTGAATACCATGATCTGTTACCTACGAAGTTTTATGATCTGAAAGGGATAATAGGGGACTTGGGTGTCATGAATATCACTCTAAAACCAGACACGAAGCCAATTAAACAAAGGCCTTACCACCTCAACCCAAAGTATAAAGAAAGGGTCCGCTTGGAGTTGGATAAAATGCTTGCAACAGGCATTATTGAGCTAGTAGAAGAATCTGATTGGGTAAGCCCGATGGTTGTCTAGGAAAAGAAACAGAAGGATGAGATACGGATATGCGTAGATATTAGGAAGTTGAATGACACTTGCATGCATGATCCTTTCCCAACTCCATTCACTGATGAGGTGTTGGATAATGTTGGAGGCCATGAAGCATATTCGTTCACTGATGGGTTCTCAGGGTACCATCAGATCAAGATCGCGTCGTAGGATAGAAGTAAGAAGACCTTTGCGACTGAATGGGGATGCTTCTAGTATATTGTGATGCCTTTTGGGCTAAAGAACACGTCGACGATCTTCTCGCACGTAGTCATCGCAACGTTCAAAGATTTCAATCACAAATTTTTGGAGGTATACTTTGATGATTGGACAGTGTTTGGACTGATAAAGCGCCATGTAGCAAGTCTATGCTTGATGCTGGATACATGCTAGAGGTACCAGATCATGCTCAATCTAAAGAAATGTTTGTTCTGTGTCCCTTTTGGGATCTTTCTAGGTCACATGGTATGCAAACAAGGCTTGATGGTAAACCCTGCGAAGATCACGATCACAATCAATTTTGAGGTGCCGAAAAGTGTGAAACGGCTGCACGCAACGCTGGGGCATACTGGGTATTATAGAAATTTCATTATGAGCTATGCCCAGATCTCCACGCCGATGGAGAAACTATTAAAATAGGATGCTACATTCTGCTATAATGAAGAATATCAGAGGAGCTTGAATATGCTAAAAGAGAAAATGGTCATTGTGTCGATGCTAGTCTTTCAGGATTGGAAGAATGAATTTCATGTGCATGTGGACTTGTCATGTATTGCGTTGGGAGTTGTACTGACACAGTCCAGTGAGGGAGAATTAGATCATCCTATAGAATTCACAAGTAGGAAGCTATCTAAAGCTGAGAAGAATTATTGAACGAAAAAGCACGAAGGTTTGGCTATGGTATACGCGCTCTAGAAGTTCAGGCACTACTTTGTAGGCGGACACTTTAAGATGTATACAGACCATTCTACATTGAAGTACTTGGTGAAAAATCCTGCGTTTGGGGGGGGGATATGCAAATGGTTGTTTCTTTTCCGAAATATGATTTTGAATTTATTGTGAAACCAAGATGATTGAATGCTGGACTGGACCATCTGTCACACATTGAAACAGGAGAGGAGCCTGCTAATTTGGAGGAAGGACTACCTGACGTGCAGATCTTTGCGATGCGCATTGCGAACAATCACTTTGAAGATATTATACACTTCCTGACGACGGGAAAAACTCAGGAATGATATACTAGCCAACAAAAGAAGGAATTGGTGGTGCACGTAATAGACTTTTCTGTCATTGCAGGGCACTTGTATCAAATGGGAACAGATGAAATACTACGAGGTTATGTGTTATAATTTGAATGAAACAACATCCTCGTTGAGGCTCATGGAGGAGTTGTGGGAGGACATTATGCGGGAAAAGAAACAACGCAGAAGATTTTATGCGCTGGTTTGTGGTGGCCGACCCCGCATAAGGATTCAAAAGCGCATTGTAGGGTAGGCGATGCATGCCAAAGGACTGGCAGGCCATTGCAGAGGGATAGCTGCCTCTGAATCTGTAGATGTCATTACAACCATTCGAGAAGTGGGCGATTGACTTTGTGGGACCGATTCAGCCTCCAGGAAAGAAGACAGGTGTGTGGTACATCATCACCGCGACTAAGTATTTAACCAGATGGGTGGAAGCGCAGCCTGTGAAGGACTATATAGGCACAACAACAACAGAATTCATCTTTGAGTATGTGCTGACGAGGTTTGGTTGTCTGAGAATTTTGATGAGCGATCACGGTACGCATTTTCTTAATGAAACGTTCAACACATTGATGGAGGAATTTCATGTTTACCATCAGAAGAGTACACCATATCACCCGCAAGCTAATGGGATGGTAGAAGTGTTTAATAAGATATTGGAGAACGCGTTGACGAATGTTTGAAATGCGCAAATACATGACTGGGATGTGCGCATACACGTAGTTCTATGGGCTTACAAAACAACTTGTAAGAAGCTAACTGGACAAATGCCTCTCGGGTTGGTTTATGGAATAGAAGTTGTACATTGTACCTAGTCTGTGCATAGCGACATTCACATGAATGGCAGATCCCAGATCCCTAGAGGAGAGGCTCACGTAACTGACAGAGCTTGAAAAGGATAAATTTATGGCTGGATTCCATCAACAGGTTCAAAATGCGCATGAAGAGGCATGGCACGATTGGCACATCAAACTGCGTACCTTCAAGGTAAACAATTTAGTTTTATTATATGACAACAAGTTTGATAAATTTCCAGGAAAATTTAGGACGCACTGGTTGGGGCTGTATGTCATCAAAGAGATTACCGATGGTGGAGCAGTCCAGCTGGTGAAGTTGAAAGGAGAGCTATTTCTAGGGAAGGTAAATGGCAACCGATTGAAGCCATACACCAGGGATCCAGCCAGATGACTATATGGTGGAAGCACAGTCTTAGCCCAGGTTACAGATCTGTGCGATTGGGGAACTGCATGGAAAGGAGGAATGTCACAGCGTCAGTAGGAGTGTGAGAGGAGTTGAACTATTAAAGGAGAGACCACGCAAGGCAACCAAAAAGTGACTATTATGGTCACTACTCATGATTTGACAATGAGAAAATGACTAAAGGGAGTGGGGGGGAACATTTCAGTCGGAATTTAAGAGCAAGATCTGTTGTGTGTGGAGCATGATTGTTTTGAGGTCTTTTGTTTCAGCCGGATGTATACCCCAAGAAGTTTGTACACCCCTCCACGCGAGGGGGACTTGTCCCCCCCCGCGGGGGTCTGGGAGGGCCGATCCCCACCAGCTGGGGGGTCCAGGGGCCAGCGGTCCCCCGTTGGGGGTTCGGGGGCAGCGCTCCGGAAGCCAAAAATAGATGTAAAATTGCCTTGTAAAAGTATAGTAATTTCTAGTCAATCTGGGTCATTCATTAGGCGGATGATCTGACGATAGAACTTATGTTTAGTTTAGGGTTTTTTACCCTAGAAGGCAACCCCTCTCTTTGTATGAGGGCATTGTATTTGAGGCTGAGATATAGATGTGTATTCTCTGAGCAAGAAACAGAGGGGTGAGACTGTGAGAGAAAACAAAGGATATTACAGCAGATTTGCTGTAGGTTGTGTCTCTTCATTTTGCTGGATAATAGAAAGGAAGGACTGGCTGTTCGAGGTGGACGTAGCCCAAACTGGGTGAACCACGTATATCTATGTCTCTCTTGTTTTATATGTTTTTTGTGTTTATATTTCTGCAATATTTTATGTGTTCCATTGCTCCGTAATATATAATTTTCTAACAAGATCTTTGAAAATATTCTGCCAATCTCACATTTATGAATGGATTTTGGGGGGAATGGTCTAATTTGTATTTGAATTTTCCTATAAATTACAGATGGTTGCCAAATGAAAAACACTTGACATTTTGAGATTGAGGTGTTGAGCTCTCAAGCATGCATGAACCTTGACTATTTCGAGGCTTTGGTGGAGAGTTCAGTGTTTGAGAAGCTGCCCAAGGGAACTCAGGAGATCTTGACTAGCATCATGTTGGCACCCATGGAGACCGCAAGTGTTGAAGAAGTGATGGCAACTGAGGGAGCTGCCCCAAAGGTAGCGAGTGTAGAAGTACTTGCAGAAGTACCCAAATCGCCAAGGTTGCCCAGGCCGAGGTCTACGCTAACTATAGAGGGGCCTAAAGCAAAGAAGGAAAGCAGAAAGTGGCACAGTCAGTGTGCCTATCGCCCAAGAGACATCCGCAGAAAGAAAAGTCCACTGCATAGGAGAAGGGCAAGGTAGTAGATCTAGAACTTGACGAGGACATAGAAGAAATCGATATGGGCATGGAAGACATTGATATGGGAACAGAAGACATTGAAATTGAGGGGGCAGACCCTATCTCCAAGCTGCCAAAATATGTCCCTCCACGCTGAGGCAAGGCAAAGGTCCCAAAGGACCTTGATGAGATCAAAATCACACTTCACACACCGTTGCTAACAGACAAGATCACATTTGAAGGTCGGCGCCTAGCGCGCATCCCCCATTTAAAGTTGGAGGATTGGTATTTTCCAGATACAGAGTGCTTTCCCCACTTGGTGCCTGATATATTCATGCACCATGTCTTCTATAAAGACTCTGGTGTGACCGTGCTGGAGCCGAGACAGTGGATAAAAGGGGTGAATAAGGTAGGACTGTTGAACCTGCTATTAGTGTCGCATTACAACCGCATGCCCATAACTTTGATAGTGATCAAACATATGTTATTCTTGGTGCACGATGGGTGCATGTGGTTAGGAGAACCAATATTGATCACTGACATGTTGATCCACAAGATCACTTTTCTCTCTCATTCAGGCTTGAATCCAGTCATGGCATTTGGTTGAAAGACAAGTGAGCATGACCTCACCTAACAAATGAAGGACAAGTTCAAGCTTGCCAAGAATCCACACGGCTACTCCATTTCTAGCATAACCGACCCTGCGGTTAAAGTATCCACCCAGGTCCTAGCGGGGAAAATAATGAGGAAGTGTCGCACAGATGAAGTGCCAGCATCGGTTGTGTCATTAGTAACCAAGTGCATGAAGGGTGTACAATTTAACTTGGCATGTTACCTCTACAGTGAGTTCCTCGTGAAATGCAGAGAAGCGCAAGACCAAAGCAAGACCTTCCATTATGCATGGTTTTTGCTGTCAATTGTACTAGTTGTGTGGGATTTATGGGAGGACAATTAGTTTCCTCCAATTGCAGCAGATCTTCCAGAAGCAGTGAAATTCGCTTCGATCTGGGCCACAAACGACCCCCAAAGGGTCAAGGACAGTAAGATATTTTGAGTCCTCATGGAATCAAGCATCCGCATTTCAATCAACCGCAAGCCGCGACTCTCACCAATATTCTTTGAGCGGTTGCCTGAATATGTGGAGTTCAAGGCAAACTTCCACTACATTTCCATCAGAGTGCAGAAGGATCCCGAGCAAAAATGATATGATCTTCCATACCTGGCAATAGATGATGTGATCGTCGCGGTCATTGAGAGTTGGCCAGCAAAATGGCACACGACCTCAAACTTGTCAACTGGGTCCAGTAAGTCTGCAATGAAGCGGAAGAAGGAAGAGGTTAGGTTAAAGATGGAGAAGTTGGCCGAAAGGAGGAAGAAGGAGGCCACGGAAAAAGCCAAAGTAGAGCGCGCTGCCAAGAAGCAAACAGAAGGGGAGGAAGGAGAGGAAGAGCGTGACTCTAATAGAAGTCAAAGGTCTCCTTCGTCGTAGACAAAGGAAGAAGAGAAGCTATCAGAATAGGGAGGAGCAGACCCAGAGACTACTCCATCATGGGTTAAGCGCACAAGGGAGCAGGAGAAAGTAGGGCTGTGGAAGAAGTCCAAGGCCAACAAATCATCCCTTGACCCAATCACCTTGACCAAGGGTCATTTGAATGACATCGACAATACAATGAGGGACACGGCTGCGGAACTGCTATAGCAGTTCGAGAAGCAGAAGAAACAAGCCTTGGTCGCCATTCAAATGGGTCTGCGTGAGTTGTAGATCCAAGCTTCACAAATGTAGACTAGTGTGGGGCGGAGCAGTGTGATGTCAACTAGTTTGGTGCCTGGAAAATTAGAGGCGGCAAAAATGGTTTACACAATGGATCCCCGGGCCATCGTGCTATCAGATGGAGCTTTGACCGTAGAAGCAGAAGCTAACAGGGCCACTTTCAGTGCCCTCAAGAAGGTTGGGCTAACCTTGGCCTCACTTCCAAGTGAAGCCCTTCACACATTGCAAGATGGTGTGATTACAAAACTTCGAGCTCGGGAACAACTTGCATTGAATTTTATCAGCGGGCAGAAGGTGAAAAATGCCCAGATGTTCATAGAAAAGACATCTGTGATTGATCTTCTTAAGAATATCATAGAGAAGAATGAGCGCACAATAGCTACGGTAACTGAGGCATGCTGGACTGTTCCAGAGTTGAACATCCCAGAAGATGTGCTAGTCGATGCAAGAATCTGGAAGCTCGCTACAGGTGTGTGCGACGCAAGGACAGAGTTGGCTAAGGTTTAGTTTGAGCTGAACCTTAAGATCGCGAAGCTCGAGTTGAGGGACTAGCCTTCGACCCCACCAGAAGTCATAGAGTAGCGCAAGGCAACTGCCATAGTATAGGTCGCAGTAAAGTAGTGCACTTCGCTCTTCGAGCAGTCGCTAGAAATAGTTACCAGCGTGTAGCTAGGAAGATCCCAACGTACAACAGCTAGAAAAAGAAGAAAGGGAAATGTAGCAGAAATATGATGAGGTCAAAGAGATAGTGCGCACTGTCGCCATCATGCAAAGGTTGGCGAAGTTGCAGGAAGTGAAGGCACTAAAAGAACAGGTGGACGCAGCACAACCTAAGGGGCAATACTGAAGGCCAATTTGGGGCCTTAGCTAGATGAAGCCTATGTGCTCATGACCTCCATTGAAGGAAAATTGGCTAGTCTGCAGGCAACACAACAGAAAATACAAGCAGATAGTGCAGGACCAAAAATGGAGCAGCTAGCTGAGCAAGCTAAGCAGATGACGATGCAGTGTACCACCAAGGTTGAAGTAGTGCAAGTAGAGTTGGGAGGTCTTCGTGACAAGATCTTCACACTAGGAGAGTGACTCAAGGGCGAGTCACCAGATTTGTGTTTGGGACCTACTGGGAACGGGTCCCCTAGGGTCAATTTTGGGGTTAAAAGCCTAATTTTTGGGGATAAAGGCCCAAGTTTTGTATAAAGAATGTAAAGTCTCTGCATTTTGTGGTTGCGGAGCATGAATATATAAAGAGTCATCAAGGGTTTCCCCTTAGTTTAAGTAACTTGTGTCAGCTTTATGAGATCCACCCTTGGTCCGTGGACCATGGAAATGTATAAAAACGAGATTCTTCGAAGAGTCTAAGGCAAGTGGGGAGTTCTTAGCAGTTTTTGGCAATTGATTGATGTAATGGGTCTGTGAGGGTTAAGAGTGAAGAGTCTTAGCGTAGGAAAGAGGCTTTGCAACTGAGTGCGGAGAGGCCTAGGGTAGAAGTCTGCAACTATGTGTGAACCCTTGCAGCTATGTGCGCAGGGAAGTTAGAGTTTGTACTGAAGATCTAAAACACCAATAAAGAGAATTGTTCTGGAATTACCTGTGTATGATCCATTTTATCTCTGTTATAAATACTTGCGATTATGTTATGTTGAATATTGGGTTTATAATTTAATGTTGTATTTATGCGTGAATCTATATGTGTTGCTTTGTTATATGAACGCAAGTAATAATATATGTTTACAAGAAGATAATCATAATGCACGATAAAGTTATTCAAAACTTAAGCCAATCTGGGTAAAAAGGAAGTAAAGACTAATTATATAGGCGCGTAAGTGCTTGATCCGCCTGTCAAGGGTACGCGAAGGATGATCGTAGACCTTCGCGGAGGTCTGAAGGACGAATAAGATAAGTATATCGATAAGCCCTAAAAGGTTCATTGACCTACGTGAGGGAAGGTTTATGGTATAAAATTACATCATAACCATCTCAGGGTGCAGAAACTTGGTTCCTGCATCCCCCCATACTACTTCAGGTGAGACTTCAGTCCGTGCCCCGCGAAATGATGCTGAAAGGGCTAGTAGTGTAGGGATTTTCTTGGCTAATTAACATTGAACCTCGGTTAGGTTCCATCAAACCAACAATTAGTTGAAAATGAATTAGATCTAAAAATAAAATGTCTCAGATCTGACCGAGGAGGAGAATAGATATCATATGAATTCTTTGATTTATGTGAACAATATGGCATAAAAGGATAGTTTTATGTAGCTAAAACTCCTCAACAAAATGGCGTGATACAAATAATGAATAGAACTATTCAATAAATGGCTCATGTTATGCTTGATGAGTCTGGAACTCTTGACACCTTCTGGGGTGAAGCTACACATACCACAATAAATATTCTCAACAAGGCTCATGTTCGTGTGAATAGTAATAAAACTCTGTATTAACTTTGGTATGGTAAGCCTCCCACTATAAAGCATTTTAGAGTTTTTGGAAGAAATTGTTTCATAAAAAATAATGATTAAAAACTTGGTAAGTTTGAAGCTAGAGAAGATGAAGGAATACTTCTTGTTTACTCATCTAGAAGCAAAGGATACAAATGTTACAATAAGAGACTTTGGAAATTTGTTGAATGCATTGATGTTGTGATTGATGAAGAATGCACATATTGCAAAAAGGCAACATCAACAAAAGAGGATGATAACGATGAATTCTTTCCCACGTCAAATAGCAATGATATAGAAGAAGAAACTAATGAAGCAATAGAAGAAGACACATCAGACAAAGAAAAGGCTCCATCTAGGTATGTTCAAAAGAATCATCCAGAAACTCAAATTCTATGAGAAAAGGAATCTGGGGTACAAACAAGAAGAACTTTTGTAGGATCTCCTAGTTATCTAGCTTTATTATCCACCATTGAACCAAAAAATGTAAATCAAGCTAGTAAAGATGAATGTTGGGTTAAGGCCATGAATGAAGAACTTAATCAAATTGAAAAGAATGATACTTGGGAATTGGTTCCAAGGCCTCATGATAAAAATGTTATTGAGACAAAATGGATATTCAAAAATAATTTGAATGAAAATGGAGAGGTCATTAGGAACAAAGCTAGACTTGTTTGTAAATGTTATGCTCAACAATAAGGTATATAATTTGAAAAGACATTTGCACTTGGAGACAAACTTGAAACCATAAGAATGTTTCTTGTATTTTCAAGTTTTTGAAATTTCAAAGTTTATCAAATTGATGTAAAATCTGCTTTCCTTAATGGATATCTAGAATAAGAAGTATATATTGAACAACCAAAAGGATTCATTTTGGGGAATGATGAAAACCTTGTATACAAACTCAAAAAGGTTTTATATGAGCTAAAACAAGCTGTATGGGCATGGTATTATCGTCTTAACAAATATCTTCAACAACAAGGTTTCACAAAAGGATCTGCAGACATCAATTTGCACACAAAAATTGAGGGTGATAAAATGCTAATTATTGTTGTTTATGTTGATGATATCAACTTTGGTAGTAATGAAGAAACTATGAGTCAAAACTTTGCTTTTGTTATGCAAAAGAATTTGAAATGCCTTTACTTGGGGAACTAACCTATTTTCTTGGTCTACAAGTGCAACACACAAAATATGGCATCTTTCTCTCAAAAACACAATATCTCAAGTAGATTATGAAGATGTATGGGATGGAATATTGAAAACCTGTATGTACTCTCATGCTGACAAGATGTAGCCTCGGTTCTAATGATGATTCTCCCGCAATAAACCAACCAGAGTACAGGTCTATGATTGGAAGTATGATTTATCTAACAAGTACCAGACTAGATATCATGCATGTAGTTGGGATTGTTGGATGTTTCCAAGCCAAACCAAAGGAGTCACATCTTCAGGAAATAAAGAGAATATTCAAATATATCCAAGGAACCCAAGACTTTTGGTCTATGGTATCCTAAAGATGCATACCTTACCCTTCATGCATACACATATGCAGATTGGGTTGGAAATGTTAATGATAGGAAAAGCACTAGTGGAGGTGCATTTTACATGGGGGCCTGATTGGTATCTTGGTTCAGCAGGAAACAAAGTTCCATTTCCTTATCTATAATGGAAGCAAAATATGTGGTTGTTGCATCTTGTTGCACACAACTTCTCTGGATGATGAAAACATTACAAGATATAAAAATCAAATGTTCTCCACCCATCTCCATCCTCTGTGATAATATAAGTGCTATTAGTATTTCGAAAAATCCTATTATGTAGTCCAAGACCAAGCATAGTCCATTTAAGTATCACTTTCTATGAGAACAAGTGCTTGAGAAAAAGGTTAAATTGGAGTATGTTCCCTCCAAAGAACAAGTTGCTGATATATTTACTAAACCTCTTCCTAGAGAAGCATTTGAATATCTCATACAGAAACTGGGAGTTGTCTCTGCCTCATCTCGTTGTTAATCTAGTCTACTCAGTCTACAGGTGAAAATAAAATAAAATCTAGAAGGTTTCTTTCTATATGTGGGTTTCATGAAGTATAGTCACGTATATACGTGAGTTTCTTTACAGAAAGTCGCGTATGTTTTTATCTAATAGAAAAAAATTGGGACAGACTCAAGATTAGCCTCTGACATGCTACTAACAGCTATGATTTGATTTTTTTGGGTCTGGTGTTGATGGGTACATTTTGCTGATATGGTATTGAGTTATGTGTTTCTCATTGATATTTATCTGATTGATGAAGATTCTTTGATGAATGAGTTGTTGACAATGAACAGGTAGCACAAGTTCAGGGGGGGCATTAACCTTGCAGAATATAATGCATTGTTGGCATTATGGTTGCTGAATTATGCTACTATTAAAGATCTTTTGGCCTCAGTTATTAATTTCTTGTCTATCATTTGATGTAAAGGTCATGTGGAGACCAATGATGTAATAATTTTCATACTCAGTCATGTATGGACTTTTGAGGTCATGTCAAATATGTAATCCCACTTGGTTGGGTGGTAGTGTCAAAAATGTAATCTCACTTGGTTGGGTGGTTGAGTCAAATATGTATCCCCACTTGGTTGGGTGATTGATGTAAGTATGAGTCCTTGGTGATAGGAAGTTCATACTCAGTTAAGTTATAGAGTCATGTTCTTCATTTGAAAATATTTATGAAGATTCAGCATGTGCTCAGGGGGAGCATGGACAGTATAGTGAAAATCAAATCCAAAGAGGAATCTTTGGTCTGCCCTTTGTCCTTGATGTCAAAGGGGGAGAGTATCTTAGTGTTTTAATAATGATTATTTTATGTATCTAACAGGTCTCTACAGGTTCAGGTGATCATCACCAACATGGTTTCCATCAAGTCCAAATGGGGATATTGTTGGTATTATGATGCATGTGTTGTCCTTGATGGAAACTCACTTGTAACAAAATAGGTATATGGTAACTATATGAATCCACAGGTAAGTTCAGAGGCGATAGAATGATGGAACATAATAACAGAATGGTGGGACAAAGGTTTACAACTCAGAATTAAAAGTTTGATAAAGGTGAATATTTGAAGATCTATACATAGGTTCGTTAAGGCCAAGTCACGTATACACACAAGTACAAAGAAGAAAAATAACAGGTGAATATTTGAAGATCTATAGGCAAGTTCATCAAGGCTAAGTCACGTATACACACAGGTTTGGTGAAGCAAAGTCATGTGTAGTTTTTGCACTATGGTATTCTAAATACCAGGGGTCTTTACCATGGTATTGGCCCATAATAATGAGCACGAAAACAAATATTGATCACGTCAAAGATTACCACCAGCACTAGTGTAGTTTTGACCCGTGGTATTGGATAAGGGCTAAACTATATAAGGAGGTGAAGATCAAAGTGCTAAGTGTGCATGTGAAAGGGTTTTTTATGAATACTTCAATATGAAGTATATTTGCATTATAAGGGCCATAATTGAAACATAGATCTGAAATAATTATGCACCGATGAATACAATGATGGATCAGAATCATGAGACCTAAAATGAATTTCCATTGTATGATCTGCTCATGGATTGACTAGATATAACTACTGACACATGTTTTTATCTCTGAATATTATGTTCCAGGTATTTCTGAAGTTCTGAAGAGATGCACAATTTTAGGTCAAAATTTGCAGATCTGTACGTAGGTTGATCTCGGTGAAGTCGCATATACATGTGGGTTTGTTTCTTCAAAGTCACGTATATAAAGGAAGGGTTTCTGTTCATTTTTGCATATCTGTATGCAGGTTGGTCTCGGTGAAGTCACGTATACATGCGGGTTCGTTTCTTTAAAGTCACGTATATAAAGGAAGGGTTTTTGTTCATAAATGATTGATCAGTGCTGCTATATCTAAGTTGCCTGTCAATATGTCCTCATGTCGATCTGGGTTGAGTGATAATGTCTGAAGTAGAACTGATTGAATGATGAAGTTGAATTTGGTTACATGTTGATTGGTTGAAAATATTATTGATGTTGCTGACTATAGGAGGGTTTTGTAAGCTAAAAAAATATTTCAGAATATCTCTGGTCAACTCTATGTCTAATTCAAAATTACAAGTTTTTAGTATGTTAAGATCTATCTGCAGGTTGCCCTACATAAAACCACGTATACACATGGGTTTCCTTAAGTAAAGTAGTGTATACATTTTGGCATATGAATGATCAGGGTTGCAGTTGATTATGTGTGTTGATGCAATATTTGGTTTCAGTTCTTTGTTCTGTTTACAATGATCACACTGCTTTGTTTGAATTAAGTTGGTGTTTGCCTCAGTTGATCTACAAGTTGTGATGTATTAAATCAGGTGGATTCAGTGTGAAAATTTAAGAAACGTGGTCCATGGATGTTGCTAAGGGTTGGAGCCTTCAATGAAGAAGTCGTAACTTCGTGCGAGTGGTAGCTGGTAATCAGATTAGGGGGTTGGAGCTCCCTTTCAATAGAATCTGGAGAACAAGTGAAGGTTGTAGCCTTCTGCAAGTGGGTGCCTATGTACTGGTATGAGTATGCACCAATACAAGATTATAAAAATATTTTGATATTAATAAGTTTGAAGATTGAGAGGACAACAACGGTGGTTTCCCCCACATTGGGTTTCCACCTTAAATCCTAGTGTTCATGTGTGTTTCTTACGTGTGATACTTTATTCTATTCTTACTACACCTACTTACTTCTTATCAAATGCCTGATAAATCTCTTACATTCTGGTTGAAGTTCAACAGATAAAGAATTAATTGTTTTACAAGTTTATTACGCATATGCTAACTTCTTTTACAATAGTCGCATACATACGTGAGTTGGGTTCAGTAAAGTGTGTATATATTTCAAAAAATAAAATCATTATTGTGAGCTTTTAAGATAGTGATTCACCCTCCCTCTCAGTATTTTTCCCAACAAATATTATGGAGATAGATTGGTGTTGATGTGGTACTGGTTCAAGAACAATATACATGAATGAAGGCTTAGGAGTATTGTAGCAAATATCAACTGAAGGACTTCTCTTGAACATATCAGCGACATTGAATGGAGTTGGTAGCATTGACCCAAAACTGAATATGGAGGCTTTGATATGGTGTGATGAACCAAAAATACAAGAAGAATTACCAACCCAACAACCATAGAGATGAAGTGGAAGAGTGTCATGTTCAGGAGCGACTTGTTGCCATTAATAGGTAGAGTACCCCTTTTTCCAATTTCCTTATCCATTTATGGTCAATACCTCTTTATTTTTTAACAAGCATGAGGAGGATAACATACGCTTGATCTATAAGTTCATCCTTCAGATGAATCCATCTGAGTATATTTAATGAAGCCTAAGAAGGAGTGGTTCGTTCTTGTTATGTTTTGTGAGTCCATCGTAGTTTGATGTTTTTGCGAGTCCAAAAAAGGTGAAATTCGACATATTTTTCATGTTTAGAGAGTTTGAAAAATAGACAAGAAAGAAAACTCTAAAGGTTCATTTTCCTAAAGTTGTCTCTTGATTCTGAAAAAGGCATAAAATGAAACTCAAGATAACCTCTTTGCCATGTTCGACTAAGGTATTCCTTTTTTGTAAATAGTCTATCTCAGTCCAAAAAAAGGTTAAAATTATACTAAGTAGACTTATTTCATTTACTTTAACGAGTTCAAAAACACAAGTGCTCAACAATATTTTCATATTTAGGGAGTCTAAAAAGAGTTGAAAGAGGACTCCAGGGGGTTCCTTTTTCATGTGTTTACAGAGCCTGAAAAAGTGATAAAAGTATGCTCCATAGTCAAAATGATCTATTTCAACTCAAAAATGTCATAAGTTCTTTCAAACATCTATTAACATGCTTAGAACATCACCAAAATATTAAAAATATCTTATACATGGTAAAATTTAGGTGACAATAAGAAAATATAATTAAATAATCATTAAAAATTACCATAAATAGGAGAAATGTAATTTCATTTTTATCATTTAACATTTAACCTCTTAGTGAGTGAGCTATGAGTGCATTTCCCACCCAATATTCAGCAGCTAATTGTGTCCAATCCAGTGGATCATTTTCGGTGTCGTCACTTCTAGGTAGGAGATCTTGCCTTCCTCTTTCTTTTTACAATTCCTGTTTTTCATTTCATGCAATTTTTTTAGGTTTTGAGTGATATAGGGATTTAATTTTGCGGTCTAGCTCCAACACACCTCAACAATGTTGAAAATTGAATTGGTCCATTAAAAATTTAACTGCGGAGGATGCTACAATGCATTATCTCCCTTTAGTAGGGTGTGCTAGGCACATTTGATTTTCTTTTTTTTTACTCATTTCACTGAAATTTCACTCAAATTTTTGCATGAGATTTACTCTAATGATTTTTATTGTCATGTTTCAAGTATCTACTAGAAAAAAAATGGATTTTATTTTGGCAGGAAAGAGAACATGAATTCCAAGACTTGGATACTGTCAATTATCCTACAACCATCCAAGCACTGAGAAACTTTGGGCGTCTCAAATTCTTTTGGCTTCCAGGGATGAGATAACAAATGGAACTATTAGAGTATCTTGTCTGGGCGTAGAATGTGTAGGCACAATCCTTGAGACTTGAAGCACATATTCTCAACATAAAGTAGAAGACATTTATTTCTTGACAAGTTTATCCAAGAGAGGTGATCCTATCTCATTATCTCATTCAAGAAGAGGTGGAGAAACCATCAAGGAGTATATTGATGCACATTTTAGACCACGATACCAACCAACCAATGATGGGAAAATCGAGATAAAGGACGTGGTTCATTTTCCTTTCAGAACAATCCTATTCATTATTTCTAGATTGTCTGACAATGATACCTTGCATTTGGCTAATGGGTCCTAAATGCAATACACATTACAGTGCATAGAGCTGACACTGTCCAACTGGAGTGAAGGGGTATTAGCTAACATGAAAGAAAAACTCACCAAGGCAAAGGATGGGTGATTGAAAAACTTTGGGTATGGTTCCATTTTGATATAATTTTCTTTGGAGAGGATTACATTACTCCACCCACAACATGTCTCACTCGAGCTTCCAAATCATAGAGCTCCACGAATGAGGTAGTGGGTTTTGTCTTCCATGAGTTTCACACCTATATTCTTCCAATGGATGTGTACACATCTCATTATGGTTGAAGAGTATCTATATGTAGGGATGGACTACTGCAGAGATCCAGAGCTCATGCTACTTGAAGGAGAGCAATGGAGTGCCATAGGTAAAAAGAAATCACTTTGAATTTTTTATTTTTTGTGTTTTATAATATTTATTTATATTTTTCATGTATCCAAGACTAACTATTGATTCTTACATGCATACATTGGACCCGTTTGACCAGTGGGTTTACCCTATCTTCAGCGTGTTAGAGACCCACAGCAATCACATGTTGGATTATAGGTTGTTGTAGGGCTAAGAGAGGTATTGCAGGATCTCACTATGACTAAGACTCTTGCAGAGGTCAAACGAAATATGGAGGGATTGACCCAAGGTATACCAAAGACCAGGGTCAATCAGATCCCTATGAGACTACAATGCCATACTATTGGAGTGTAGAGCTTATTAGCCAGTTGTTGTGCAAAATAACTCATGCGGTTGTGTGTTATTATGAGCACCATCAAGATTAGTCTACTAGTGATCAGGTGCTCAGTATTTAGCTCAAAAATAAAAAGTTCTCATAATCACTCCAAACCTGAATGACCATGTCCGTCTTGGCAAAAATATCCCAACACAACTCGTTTCACTGAAAACCGAGTTCGTATGAGGAAGATAATGAATTTTGTCTGCTTTGCCAAATAAATGAAATTTTTCAAAAAAATGTACAGTCACTGCACGGTCAGCAGTCTGTACTGCCGACATGGCAGGTGACTGGGTAGGGTCAAAGTTTGGTCAACTACCAATCAGGTTTCACCAAGTGTTAGATTTTGGTTGGTTTTTAGATGGTGATGTGGCATGTTTTTATTAGTTTAAAGTGGACCAATGAGGAGGGGACAAGTAGCAAGCCCAGAGGCCACCACATGCCCCTCCCCAAAGGCCCAACTATGGCATGCTTTACCAAAATTTTATGGCATGCCAGGGGGTCGAACTGGAGACCTACGCCATACAAACCTCACATCTTACCGTTCCACTGCCACGTTACAACTTAACACATAACGGGTTCCGCATATATTTGAAGTTTAATGTAGTTGTGGTTGGGGGGTTAGGAGGGCCAGCCACGTGGTCCAACCCTCCCATGTGAACACTCCAGCAGTTACAGCTAACCAACAACCAACTCAAATGGTAATGGAAACCGTGAATTTTATGCCACATATGTGACCACTGCTACATAACCCACATGCTAATGGTTTGCCACATAACTGCATGATTTAATGCGCATAACGACACCATGTGACCTCCTCCGCTTAAGCCACTAGCTAACAATTTTACATAACTACACAGATTTGTGCTAATCACGATTAGTCATTAATTAATCACACTTATATTTAGTTAAATTCAAGTTTAAATTGGCGGAGAATTCGGGGAACCCTCCTATTTCGGCTATAACTCTAGTTTTGGTGGAGTTAACTAGAGTTCCTCCAGTTTTAGAGGAGGTTTACTAGGAGAAATTATTTTTGATCATAACTGGAGCAAAATTTGACCAAATGGAGATCAGGAAAAGGTGTTCCTAGATTATTTGAGCATTCTCAACACATTGAAATAGGTTTCAGGGGCAGTAGAGCACTGTAAACAACATTTTTTTTCCATATTGAGCTAATACAGAGGCCCAAGCTATGGAAGCTAGACCAAGGATATGTAGCCCAGTAGGGTTGAACTCCTTCATAAAAACATTATGTTAGGTGTTCAATTTGATGGTTTTCTATACTTTTGATTGCTATTGTTCAACACTTGTTTTTCATGTTATTTTTCTCGTGAACTTAACTTAAAACTTGATAAAATTAAATTTTTTCATTCACAAACACAATAAGGGAACCTATGCACATGAATAAATTGACAAGTATTTGTTTACAAATCTGAAGTTGAAATTAACACAGCAAAACTAACATTCAACAATAGATCAACTAGGAGGCTTATAGAGCCATGTTTTGACTACATGTATTTTTGATATGATAGGTCGTGTGGCCATATATGTCCTGGGCACATATTTTTGTAAAACTAAGCTTTTATATATGTACAACTATTTACCTATCAGTGTTTATTTATGTGTTCTATTATCTTGTTCAATGTATGTGATGTGAATTGAATTGAATTTACATATGTCACAAATTTGTCTAAAACATGTTTTGCCAATACATCTGGCAATGTGTTTAAACTTCTAGGAATGTATTTATATTGGATATAATCAAAATGTCTTTCAAAAACGTGAACCCTTAAGAACATACAAAGCATATTTGGAGTTCTAACGGAATACACATTAGTTAAGTGTAGTACTACAAGTTGTGAGTCAAGTCTAACAACTATAAGACAAATACCATGAGAAATAGCATCAAACAACAACTCGATGACTACGTTATACTCAATGATGTTATTGGTAGAGTGACTGATACAAATTCATTGTAAATTCACTAACTCCCCATTTGGAGTATATATATCCCATGCTACGGAGAAAAGGTTCTGAGTACTACGACTAGCACCATCAACATAACCAACATATGGTTGAAGGAATGCTACGATATGCAAATAAAATGTAAAGCAATATTAATAGAATAGTAGGAAACTTCGAAGGGAACACACAACAAACACACTCAACACACCTATAAACAATATGTACACAGTGAACTATGCAAAAATGACTTAAGAATAATATTTCTTAAGGTACAACCCATTTTTTGGGTAGCACCAATAGAACTCCATAAAAATCAATAAGTTCATAGGCCGCTTTAGAAAGAACACGCTTAACGATGTATGAGCCTAGCCACATTGGCTCGAACTTTCCAGATCCTAACTTATCAGACTCTTAATCATACAACAGGACAAGGTCGCCTTCTGAGAAGACCCAAGGCTTGAAATTCTTACCATATTGTGCCTTAATGCATTTCTTGTGGGTCTCATTGGCCATTGTGGCATCACACATGCTTTCATCTAAGCATTTCAGATGCAAGATACATTCTTGTTCTACAAAAATGGTAGGGAAGACTTCGACAACAAGTTTCATAGATGTAATTTCGCACTCAATAGGAAGGATTACTTCCAGACCATATTGAAACAACATGAATCTGATAGAAGTTCAAACATAAGTTCGATATGCCCACAAGGTTTCATAAATAATAATATTCCAATCCAATTTGTGTATCCCTATCATGCGTTGAAGCATCATTTTCAAGACTTTTTTGATTGCTTCAACTTGCCCATTCGCCTATGGGTAGTAGAAAGTTGATATTTCATGGTGAAGGCCCAAGTTGGCAACAATTTCAGACATCATGTGATTATGGAAAGGCTTCCCATGGTATGTAACTATAGCCTATGGTACATGAAACCTTGCAATGACGTGATTGAAGAGAAAGATAGCAATTGTTTCACCGGTGTTATTGTATGTAGGCATCGCCTTGACCGACTTGGTAAAATAGTTTACTACCACAATGACGTAGCCATGCCCCTCAGCCGAGTGACGGTTACATGTCATAAATTCAATGGCCCATTTAGCGAAAGGGCCAACAATAATAATAGGGTGTAAAGGAGTTGGTGGAGCATGGGTTTTACAATTGTATATCTGGAAGGTATGACACTTTTGGACCACGGGGATACAATCGCGAAACATAGTAGACAAAAAGTAACAACACATAAAATCTTGTTAATTTTAGATAACATGGTATGTTATATTCTTAAGCACAATTTACTTCAATGTCCCTTTAGTAGCCTAATGATAATTTCCAATTATATCTAGTAGCAATCACATTAACTCATAAACATTGAAAGTAAATGCATATAGAACATAAAATCATATGTAGAAGACAAGCCTAGACAAGGGGACACAAGATGTGGTGGATGCCAGGGACAAACCCCAATGTGGGGAAACCCTTTGATCAAATCTTCTTATTATTCTTCAATAAATCAGCAGTCTAGAGAGAGAGAGTACAAATATCATAAGTACAAGCCCAAAATAGATCTGCCAAATCAACAGTCAATGCATCCTTAACCAGAAAGTCAACGACGGTCAAAGCTGCCCCAAATCAACTTTTAATCAACTCAGTCAATAGTAGAATAGTATAGCCCCAAGAGGGTTGAAGTCAACCCAAAACATCTCGGTCAACCCAAACAATGCTTGCTATAATTTATATGGTCAAACCAAAAAGTCAACACTACAGTCAACATGTTCAAACTGTCCCTAATCACCTCAAATTTCGTGCCAAAGAATGTGGCCTAAAGATATTAGAATTCTTCCCCCGAAATAAAATTAAACTCATGGTCAAAGTGCCCAAGGAAACGTTGGTCAACACTACCCTAATCTAAGAAGGATCACTCCTATTTATACAATTCGTTGAGGGTGAGGAGACACATTTATTGGGTTTCATGAGCCTACATTTGATTGAGGTTGACCTTGAAAATTTGACCATGAGAAAGAATAAATTCAAAATCCCATTTCTCCTTGTTAGAATGAGATGATATTTATATCAAAATTGTACCTCTCTGAAAGAGGAATCCAATGCAATAATCATCTCCATCATATGAGTTGTCATAAGGTGGAAGTTGGCATTAGTTTACAATTTTAACACTCCCTCTCAACTAAGGATAATACCACTTGCCAACCCATCATCATGCCAACCTGTCATCCTATACCATCCTTGTCATCACTATCCTTTACTGATCTACTCTACTCTGCTAAACTATGAATTAATAATGAAGAAGAAGTGATCGAGAGTGTATCATACCACTCTCCACTAGCTAAATTCAGTCCTTAATCCCAGATCAAGTTTTTGGACACCATGCATCCTAGCCATAGGGAGTAAGAAAGTACACGATGTGCCCATTGGTAGTGATATAGTCTTAACAAGATTTTCCCAACTCATTGGCCAGATGAGAGGTACTTCCCATGAGTCTTGGACTCTATAGGTAGGATGTGTGTCGAGGCATCCACAGGAGAAGGTGAAACACTCATCCTGCTCATATGCCACAGGAGAAGGTGAACCACTTATGCTATGCATATGTCAATCATAAGGGAAGGTGAAGCACTCATCCTACATACATGTGTTTGGGTAAGGGAAGGTGAACCACTCACCCTACACACATGTCAACCATAATGGGGTATCATAGGGGAAGGTGAACCACTCACCCTACACACATGTCAACCATAATGGGGTATCATAGGGGAAGGTGAACCACTCACCCTACACACATGTCAACCATAATGGGGTATCATAGGGGATGGTGAACCACTCACCTTACACACATGTCAACCATAATGGGGTATCATAGGGGAAGGTGAACCACTCACCCTGTATCCACCGCACCACTAGGGGAAGGTGAACCACTCACCCTATGGTCACTCATATCTAGCTCCAAGAAGTACCCCAAGCCCCTAGGAGCTCCCAGAGATTTGTGTCCAACTCATACGGGACCCTCATAGGAGGGTTGTTCCATGACTCCAAGTCTCACTCAGAAGGTTAAGAATTTGACCTTCCGCAAGGGATTTGTGAGAATGTCAGCAACCTTCTCATCTGTTCTAATATGTTGGAGCCTAACTGCTCCTTGTTGCAACATATCCCAAATAAATTGGTACCTAATATCAATGTGCTTGGAGAGGTCATGGAACACAGGATTCTCTGATAGATGAATCCCACTTTGGTTGTCGCAGAAGATCACGGTGGTATCCAACACATCCTCATACAGCTCATTGAAGAGATTTCTCAACTAGACTACTTCACAACAGGCCATACTTGCAGCAATGTATTCGGCGTCAGAAGTGCTTAGTGCAACTGATTTCTACATCATACTCATCCAAGATATATAAGAAGACCCTAAAGAGAAGCAATACCCAGACATGCTATTACGATCCACCACACTGCCAACCCAATCAACATCTGTATATCCATGTAGCATCAAATTCCCGACAATGTATCTCAATCCATAATGGATTGTGGCCCAGAGATATCTCAGAGATTCTTGATAGCAATCCAATGAATGTGATGAGGCTTCACCATATATTGACTCAATGTGTTCACAACGAAAAATATGTCAGGACGAGAGTTTACCAAAAACATCAAGGTCACCACAAGTTCATGATACTCAATATTGTTTGCTAATTTGGGACCAACAACACTTCCACATAGCTTCTTAAAATTGAGTTCCATCGAAGTAGTGACAGACATGCAGTCCACCATCCCACATATCTCAAGTAGCTTCACAATATATTTCCGTTGAGAAAGGAAAATCTCACCTGGATTTTTCCAGACCTCCAACCATAGGAAATAATACATCAGTCCTAGGTCCTTCCTCTTGAACCTGGAAGCCAACTCCCTCTTGCATTGATGAATGAGAGGGTCAACACCTGTCAGAAAGAGATCATCCACGGAAAGGACCAGAATGAGAGGTCTCTCCTTTTCAAACTTGAAGTATAGTTTCAGGTCAGAATCACTTCTCGTAAATCCTAGCTTCATAAGATAGTTATCGATCCTCTCATACTAAGCCCTAGGGGCTTGCTTCAACCCATGGAGGGATTTCTTCAATCTACATACATGAGTCTCATGATATTGAACCTTGAAACCCTTGGGTTGTTCCACATACACTTCCTCCTTAAGAAAACCATGTAAGAAGTCAATTTTGACATCCATCTGGTGGAGGTTCCATCCTTTGGAGGCAACAAGGGCTATGATCGAATGGATGGTGGTATATCGGGAAATTGGTGAAAATATCTCATCATAGTCTACTCCTTCCTTTTGAGAGAAGCCTCGAGCTACAAATCTAGCCTTGAATTTCTCATCGCTCCCATCAGCTCCATGTTTCATCTTGTAGAACCATTTTGAAGTGACCACTGACTTATCCTTGGGTGTAGGAACCACATCCCAAACATCGTTCTTCATGATCGACTCATATTCCTTATTCATCGTATCCTTCTAAACATGTTGCTTCACAACTTCTTCGAAAGTACAAGGCTCAAATTGTACAATGGTACTCATGGTAGCTAAGTACCCTTGGTAGCTAAGTACCCTTGGTACCTATTCGTCTTCTTGCTTGCACAAAATGTCCCCCTGGGTGAAACATGTTTGTCAGCATCTTCAAGAGTATCTTTGAGCCACAAAGTGATTTTTCTTGAATTAAAGGGCTCACTAGGAGGTGGATCAATGGGATCCATCGGAGCTTCCACATTGGGCATATGTTAATTGGATGGAGGTTCATCCTTCTTTTCTGAATCAGCATCATCATGGTCCTTCCTAGGGATAGGAAGATCTCAGATCTTTCTAAGAGAAGAATCTTCATTGAAAGTGACATCATGACTTAATTCCACTTCCCTTTGACTAGGCACCTAGATTCTATATGGCTTTGAAGTTTCACTATAGCCCACAAACATTCCTTTCTTCCCAGATGCATCTAGTTTGTTTTTTTCTCTTTCAGCACATGAAATTATATGGGACAACCAAAAATGATAAAATGAGAAACATCAAGTTTCTTACTAGTGAATACTTGTTCGGGTGTCTTGAAGTCCAAATCTTGATGTGGGCATGGGTTTTGGACATACACATCGGTGTTGGCAACTTCTCCCCATAAGAACTTCAAAAGACCTTGATCATGAAGCATATCTTGGGCAGCTTCAATGATAGTGTGATTCTTCCATTTGGAAACACCATTTTGTTCAGGAGTATATGCAGTTGTAGTCTCCCTCTTAATGCCAGCTTCTCTAAAATAGTCTTTGAATTCATTTGACTCATATTCGGTCCCATTATCGGTCTTCATTATTTTGATCTTCTTCCCTGTTTGATTCTCGACCAAGGGTTTGAAGGAGCATAACCATTTTAATACTTCATCCTTCTTCTTTAATAAATAGATCCATGTTTTGTGAGAGAAGTCATCCACGAAAATAACATAGTATAACTATCCACCCAAAGATGTCATGGGCAAAATACCTAACATATCAAAATGGACCAATTTAGGAATATCGGTGGTTTGGGTCTCAGTTGAGGGGAATGGTCCCCTTGTATGTTTTCCAGCTTCACATCCCTGTCAAACACCTTCATGATTTAAGTTTAATTTGGGCATCCATTTGACCATATTCCTTACATCGGGTAAGGCTTTGAAATGAAGGTGAGAAAATATTCGGTGCCATAATTCGGATTAAAGAGAAGTATCACAAGTCATTTCTCCCAACAGAATTCCTCCAACCTGATATAGACCTTCCACCCTTAATCCAAGAGTAAATTGATCTCTTGGGTTCCTTTTCCGAACATGAACCTTCCCATCAATAAATTTCACCTTAAAACCTTTGTCTTCCATCGAAGAAATAGAAAATAATTTCTTTTTGAAATCAGGTACATAGAGCACTTCTTGTAAGTGGAGGGTTTTACCTTGATTAAGTGAAGAGTAACAGTCAAAATTCATTTTAAGGGATAAGTGGCATTATCCCAAGTATAATATCCATATTTGTCTTCTTTTCAACCAAGTTATAGAGGGCTCCCTTATACCCAGTGAATTACCTTAAGGCACCACTATCAATCAACCAATGGTCCAATGTATCTGCAGGAGAGGTGGTGGAGAGAGAAGAAATAAGATAAATTTATTTTTTCTTTGCAAAATTAACTTCATCATACCTGGAGTTTCTTGACTTCTTCGGAGGACGGCCACCTCCATTTTGAGTATCAAGATCATTCCTCTTTCCTTTGTTATTGAACATGTTGTTCCTTTGATTGACATTGCCTTTGAAGTTGTTGTTATTATTGTCATCATCTCTTGGAGTATCCTTTTTGTGAGGACACTCTCTAGCGAAGTGGCCAATCCTATTACAATTGAAGCACCTTCCTTTTCTTCTCTCTTTTAATCCTGGCTTAAACCCTTATCCTTGATTCCTTGGACCAACATTTTTCCTTCTATTAGAATGGAGAAGGCAATAGGATTGTTTCCATTTGAGGGCTTGTCTCTTTCCATCATCCTTATTTCTTCTTGAGTGCATATGGCCAATAATTCATCAAATCCCAGAATCCTTTTGTTGTTGAGGATGGTAGTGTTAAACACATCCCAATCTCTTGTAAACTCTCCAAGTGAAATAAGAGTAAGCTCCCGATCACCAATGACTTCAATAGATAGGAGATCATTCTTGATCTCGCTAATCCTCCTGAAGTAGGATTGGATGGATTCTCCTCTATCCATCTTGATATCTTTTAGCTTTTTCTTGAGAAAGAGAATTTGATTCAAATTATTTACTTTGAAAATCCCAACCAACATGTCATACATCTCCTTAGATTTTTCCAAATCAGAAATATAGGCAACCAAAGGCTTATGAATATAATAAACAATAACATTCTTAGCTTTAAACTCACCTTTGTTGTACTTGGTTTATGCAGCAATGGATGCATTTGAAGAAGGCTCTGCTATTATTCCTTTTACATAGTCCCTGGCATCATTTTCTTCCAACGTCAAATCCAAAGTCACCTTCCATGCATGATAGTCAGACTTGTCCTTAAGCTTGCCCTCAGATTTGAAGAAAGATGTAGTTGTCATTGGGACTAGTTCCAAGTCCTTGTCCAATAACTTCTCTTAGTGATTTATTTTCTTCACTCTTGCTTGGGATTTGTATTCACCTCACCTCTGATACCATGTTAATTTTAGATAACAATGGTATGCTATATTCTTAAGCACAATTTACTTCAATGTTCCTTTAGTAGCCTAATGATAATTTCCAATTATATCTAGTAGCAATCACATTAACTTATAAACATTGATAGTAAATGCAAATAGAACATAAAATCATATGCAAAAGACAAGACAAGACAAGAGGACACAAGATGTGGCAGATTCCAGGGACAAACTCCAATGTGGGGAAACCCTTTGATAAAATATTCTTATTATTCTTCAATAGTTCAGTAGAGACAAAGAGTACAAATATCATAAGTACAATCCCAAAATAGATCTGCCAAATTTGCAATCAATGTAGCCCTAACCAGAAAGTCAACGGTGGTCAAAGATGCCCCAAATCAACCTATAATCAACTCAGTCAATAGTAGAATAGTAAAACCTCAAGAGAGGGTCAAAGTCAACCTAAAATAGCTTGGTCAACCCAAACAATGCTTGCTATAATTTCTACGGTCAAACCAAAAAGTCAATGATGCAGTCAACACATAAAAAATATCTCCAATCACCTTGAATTTCATGCCAAATAATGTGGCCTAAAAATATTGAAATTATCCCCCCAAAATAGAAGTCAACTCATGGTCAAAATTCCCAAGGCAATGATGGTCAACACTTCCCTAATCTCAGAAATTTTGGCCTCCAAAACCAGTCCAAAATCTACCTTCCTTTCACACGTGCGAAGAAGAGAGCCTCCAAGTTGTACGAACCAATCAATAGAGGAGAGAGAATATGATGTGATGAGATGAGTTACGTCAAAATGAGAGAAGGGTCACTCCTATTTATACAATTCGTTGAGGGTGAGGAGCTACATCTATTAGGCTTCATGAGCCTACATTTGATTGAGGCTGACCTTGACAATTTGACCATGAGAAAGAATAAATTCAAAATTCCATTTCTGCTTGTCAGAATGAGATGATCTTTATATCAAAATTGTACCTCTCTGAAAGAGGAATCCAATGCAATAATCATCTCCATCATATGAGTTGTCCTAAGGTGGAATTTGTCCACGGGTTAGATGAATCTATAAGGAACAATGAGTCATTTGGTATAGAATCGTCAAATGTCATTTCAGTTGCGGGTGTGGGAATGTCACAGGTTAGTTTGACAAAGACCAAGGATTACTTGGATTTTGGTTTGATGAACTCCAAATCGAATACCTGGAGGATGAAAATCCATTTGGAATACTTTGCCCCAGTAATTTCCATGACAATATGTACGTCATGGGGTTGCAATAAGAAACAACCATAGTCTTGCGAAGAAGTATATAGTGATGAAACCTTTGGACAACTTGGAAAACCGCTAAAGGTAACTTTTCAATGTGATTATATTTGATCTTGGTATCATTTAAGTTCCAACTCAAATAATAAATGGGATGTTTGTCCCTAACATTGTTGTCTCTGACCAATACCATAGAAATGGTAGTAGCTACAACGACGAGATACAGGAAGTAATCGCATTGATAATCTAGGGGATGCAACAATGATTCCCAAACTAGAAAAAATTTCAAGGAATCAAACACCTTTTGTGAAGGGTCATATGAATTAAAGGGAACCCCTTTCTTCAAGAATCAAGTAAATCCTTTGGTCAATTAAGCATAATTTGGAACAAATCTCCTTAGAAAGTTAGCCTTCCCGTGGAGTCATTGCAGCGAACCAAGAGAGGAAGGAGTAGGTAGATCGAGGATCACCTAGACTTTCAATGAATCTATATGAATTCATTGCTTTGATACAATGAATTCGAGAAGTCACTTGGATTGCACACAAAACACACACTTGTGTGGATTGAGCTTGATTTTATAATGTATACAACGTAAAAATGTAACCCTAAGATGCATGGGATGATCCACACAATGTTTTGAATGGGCATGTATGTCATCAAAATATAGTTTTACAATGTGTTTAATATCATGGAAGGAATAATTAATTTCCCTTTAAAGAGTCACCCCATCATTTTTCAATTTGAATGGGAGATTTCAATATGAAAATCTGCCCCATGGACAAATAAATGTAGTTTTATGTTGGTTTGATGGGAGAATGTTAATTTGATTGTAGTTGGAAAAACCATCCATGAACTAAAGTATCTCACTGCCAACACAATTGTTGGTACCATTCCATGACCTCCTTTTTCCTCTTGAAACACATCGTTTGCCTACCTTTTTCCTTCATACATCTCTTAGACCCCTTGAAATTGATTAGTTAATAGTATTATAGTTGTTAGATGCATTAAAATTGATTTATGAGTTTTATGTTAAAGAATTAGGGATTTTTTATAAAAAGTCTACAGGAAGTTACAACATCCTGTAATTGGTTTATTGTTTGACATATGGCATGACAGCTAAGCTAAAGCAAAGGGTAGGGATGAAAAATAGAATGTACAAGCATGGACGAACACCTACCTACAGCAGAACCAACACTCCTGAATGCGCAGTCAATGATGGTCAAAGCACAGCGTGTTGGCGACAAAAGCAGCAACAGCATAGGGTTCTAAACCGATTTAGTTTTGTTCCTTTTTGAAATCGGTTCAGAATGGAAACAACTTAAAAACTATTCCATAACAAAAGCGGCAACATCCGCATAACGAATGTACATTCGTTCCAAAATGTAAATGGTGTTAGTTTTTTAAAAGACATATGTAAACACAGTTATGTGTTGTTGGTTAGTTGTTATCTATGTATCGTTTTGAAAAATAGAGCTTTTGAACTTAATACCAGAACTCAGTTGCAGTCACGATTTTGTTATTGCGTTGATTCTATAGTTGCTTAAGCGCAGTCTAGTATACCTTTGAAATGCAGATGGGCCCTGCGTGGAACGGGTATACTGTCATTTTATTTTATTAGCAACTTATGTATGCACAGTGATTAGAGTTTTGTTTATGCTTTCGTTGATTTAATTAGCAATTCGTATGAGTGAAGTTTATGATGGTGGCTTGAAGGATTCATCGCTGAGATCGTTGAACTGTATCCTGTAAGGGATCTGATCTTTCGTTATTTTTAAAAGCATCTTCATGAAACCTGTTTCTCATGTATTTGAATTTTAAGTGTGCTTATGATTTCACTATGTTTCCATCTTTCATGAATGATAAACATTGAATGTTGAGTGTTCACTGAACAGGGGTTTTATGCACATCTTCCTCGTAAGGGGATTGAAATCTTGGTTTAAGTAATGCACAGTGTTTTTAGAATAGGTAGATGAATTGAGTGACCTGAGTGTCCAGGTGATAGGGAGCATACCTCAACCTTCCGTAAAGAAGTTTTGTAACCTACCATCATAAACACTTAGTTAGGAATCCTTTATGTCTATAGATTGTAGACACATGCCTCAAAGTTTACTTATCCTGGTCGATAATAAATATAGCCTAATCTAGCACCCTAGATAGGACACTACATTTTGGCGCCGTTGCCGGGGAGGCATAGTTAAAGGATTTGAAAAAAAATTATAAACAAAAACAAGCAAAAACATAGATTTAGAAATCATGTTCACTTATGCCTAGATCTAGAGATAATCAAGGTAGATTCATAAAAACCCCCCATCCAAAAACTAACCAATCATCAGGACCAAAATCTTTAGGAAATACAACACCAGCTGAAAGGTAAACTTTATTAGCACACAAATCACAAAAGAAACACTTTCCTAGATCCTCTACACAAGGAGAAAGTAGCACAGTGACCGAACAATCTTTCTTTAATCTTCTCTTTGAAACAAGTGACACTGACACAGAGGAACCTATTAAAATGGCTGAGGAAGGAGATGGATCAGTACCAAATCAAGGACGAAGAGATGAAGAAAAGTCAACCTTTAAGTTTCCTATTCAAGAGCCACAAGAAGATGATGAGATCAAAATGAAAAACATACCTCCATCCGTGCTACCAAACTTTTATGGTATGGCTTCAGAAGACCCAGACTCATTCTTGTTCGAGTTTGACATTGTATGTCGAACATATGGTTACACAGATGATGCCCATAGGCTTAGACTCTTCCCAGCGACATTAAAGGCATCAGTCTTAAGATGGTTCATGGGGCTTGGTGAGCATGCGATAATTGATTGGGATGGCATGAGAAGAATATTTCTAAAGATATATCAACCTTATTGTAGATCCAAAGATTCCAAAGATGATATCTTTAGAATGAACCAAAAAGAGGATGAAACCTTAGAGGAATACTTAGAACGGTTTGTCTACAATTTACAAAAATCCAAACACCGAACTATGCCTCTTGATTTGATTCGCACAATATTCTTGAAAGGAATCCGAGAGGAATACATTGATGATCTTAGTCTGATGGGCAAAGGTGACATTTCTACCTTACCTTTTGAAGAAATCGCTGAATTATGCAAAAAGTATTCAAGGAGCAAAGCTAAAATTGGAAAAAGAACCTTGTCATCCAAAGTCACAAAATCTGCTTCAGCAAGTGTCACAAGGGCTGAAATAGGGAATCTGTTAGAAGAATTTAAAACAGATCTGTTAAGCACCTTAGGGAACCAAATTGACACTCTAAAAGCTAAGAAGAAACAAGAAGATGAAGATCAGATAATGGCTATCTTCTGCCCAAAATGCCGGAAGAAACATGCCTTAAAAGACTGCCCATTAGAAAACATCCAAGTTTGTGCCTTCTGTACTGAAAATCATGATATATTTAATTGTCCTAAAGTTAAGGTTTTGCAGAACTGTAATATGGCAGCTAATGCAGAGATGGAAAATGTGTATTAGATGGGCACAAAGAGACCATGGCAGCCAAGACTAGCACCTCAAGGTATGTTTCCAAATCAAAATTTGCAATTTCTTGTAAATGATCAAATGTATGCTCAAAATTCATGGAATGTACCCATGCCATGGCAGCACCAAAATCACCCATAGCAACAATGGAGACCATCTCAACAATACTCTCAATCATATCATACATATCCTCAATCATACCAACCATATTCGCAGCCATATCAACAATATCATCAGCCATACTCATCACATCCTCAACCATATCAGCAGTACCCTCAGCAGCAAGTTGTTTACCAACCTCAACTTACTCAACAAGCACTGCCTGCTCCTCCACCAATAAATCCACCACAACTGCAATTTCCATCTAACTCACAACCTCCCAGACCTACTCAAATTCCTGCTCAAACTGTCCCAAATCCAAATAACAGAGCAGAGAGGCCAGCCTACAATGTAGAAGAGGGAATCTCTTATCCCACACTACCCTTGCAAAATATCAACTTGAGGTCTGGTAAGGTACTCTACAAAGATTCTCCAACAACTGATAAACAAGAAGAAAACACAGAAAATGAAAACGAAATGACAAATCAAAGAAAACTAAACGATGATAGCAAAGATAAGCAAATGCAACCATTGCATCCACCTTTTCCAAACCTTTTGGTCCAAATGAAACTTCCAATGTCTATACCACAGTTTGATGTTTTAGATGATCTCAAGAATGTCTATATAAAAATTCCGCTACTGCAAGCCATAAAAGACATTCCCATATATACTAAAGCAATCAAAGAAATGTGCCTTAAGAAGCCCACTAGGAAAAGGATTGATCCACAAACCATTCATGTTATAGGACATTTAGCTGGCCTTATGACAAATACCATCTCAATGGAAAAGTATGTTTATCCTGGTATCCCCAGAGTTACTACAATCATTAACAACATACATATTCCAAACACTTTAATAGATCTTGGGGCCGTAATAAATGTCATGACTCTTGAAACCATGAGAACACTCCAGCTCATAAATTTGCAACACACAACGATTGTTCTAGAACTAGCTGATAGGTCTAAAGTGATTCCTGAAGGGATTTTGGAGGACATAATTGTTTCACTAGACTCTTGGGAGTATCCAGTGGACTTCTTAGTTCTTAAACCCAAATCCAATTTAGGAGGGCACCCTATCATCCTTGGTAGACCATGGTTAGCGACTGTTGATGCATTCATAGGATGTCGATCAGGAAACATGATCATTTCAAGAGGAACTGAAAGAAAACAACTCACTCTTTATCCATCGGCACAATCACCAGCAGTAACACACAATTTATGGCTTGATGATAAATACAATGATAAAGAAGAAGTACAATTTGTTTTTAGCATCGACCAAATCTATGATTTCCAAGAACAAAATAATAATGATTTGGTAGAATTGTTCCTTTCTCAACCTGATATTTCCGAAAATTTGAGAAACGACCAATATCATGTTGCAGATGTGCTTTTAGCCCAAAATTTTCAGGAAACATGCACCATTCAATATTTGCAAACAACATTTCATGATATTTTTCCAGTTCAATCCATCACAAACACACTAAGTCAGATCATAGAGATTAGTCCAGGGAAAACTCTGAACATTGGCAATCACCTAGACTCATCTCAGCAAGAGAAATCGATTCGACTATTGAGAAAATACCAGAAAGAATTTGCTTGGGACTACACCAATATGCATGGGATTCACCCCGACACATGCACTCACCATATTTATACAGATAGTACTATCAAACCAGTGAGGCAACCGCAGAGAAGAATGAACCCCATGCTCCAGGATATTGTCAGAGAAGAATTGCAAAAACTGTTGAGAGTTAATTTTATATATCTTATTTCTAACAGTCAGTGGGTATCCCCATTGGTAATGGTGCCCAAGAAAAATGGTAAGTGGCTCATTTGTGTTGATTACAGACAATTGAACAAAGCAACGCTCAAAGATTATTTCCCACTACCATTTATTGACCAAGTGTTAGACACATTAGCTGGGAAATCATCATTCTCTTTTCTTGATGGTTTCAGTGGCTACAACCAGATCAGGATAGCCTCAGAAGACCAGGACAAAACCACATTCACTTGTCCTTGGGGCACTTATGCTTATAATGTTTTGCCATTTGGACTTTGCAATGCTCCAGCTACATTTCAGAGAGCTGTATTAGCTATTTTTGCTGATTTAGTTCATGATTGTGTTGAAGTTTACATGGATGATTTTTCAGTGTACGGCAATTCATTTGAACATGCATTAGAGAACCTTGAAAGAGTTTTGAAAAGATGTATTGAAGCTAATCTATCCCTGAGCAATGAAAAGTGCTTTATGATGTTAAACAAGGGGATAGTATTAGGCCACTATATTTCTTTTCAAGGCATTAAAGTTGATCCAGCAAAAATCCAGATCATTTTTGATTTGCCAATTCCAAAGAATCAAAAAGAGGTAAGAAGTTTCCTTGGGTATGCAAGCTGTTACAGAAGGTTTATTGAACATTTTAGTAAAATAGCTTTACCTTTGTTTAAGCTTCTAACAAAAGATGTACTTTTCAACTGGAATGAGAACTTCCAGCAAGCATTTGAAGCACTCAAAAAGAAGTTATCAACCGCACCAGTCTTAAGAGGGCCTAACTGGAGCCTACCATTTCATATCTTTACAGATGCATTTGACACTGCAGTAGGTGCCTCATTAGGCCAAAAATAGGAATCTTGTAATTATGCCACTTATTTCATTAGCAAGAATCTAACACCTGCAGAATTAAACTACACAGTCACAGAAAAGGAAACACTTGCCATCATATATGTTGTGAATAAATTCCGACATTATATAACTAGTTATGAAGTCTTTGTACATACTGACCATTCCGCCATTAGACATTTAATGAATAAACCAATAACTAGTGGCAGAGTTACCAGATGGTTATTATTGTTACAGAAATTTAACATCACAGTGTTAGATAGACCAGGTAAAGAGAATCAGGTGGCAGATTTTCTTTCTAGACTGCAAAATCCAGGTGAGACTGTTCCGGTTGAAGATTCTTTCCCAGATGAAAATTTATTTGCAATTTCCATAGTGAATCCTTGGTATGCTGACTTGGCCAATTATTTGTCTACAGGAAGGACACCTCCATACTTTACTCCAAAGGAAAAGAAGAGACTAGTCAAACAAAGTGCTCGATACTCATGGATTAATGGCGATTTATTTTACACTGGTTATGATATGATTATTAGACGATGTGTAAGAAATGATGAGATAATTGATATTTTAAAATCTTTCCATGATGAACCGTGTGGTGGGCATTTTGTAGCTAAGCGAACAGCATTCAAAATTCTTAGTCTTGGATACTACTGGCCATCCATTTTTAAGGATTCCAAGAAGCATGTGAAGAGTTGTGATAGCTGCGAAAGAATGGGCAGGCCAACAGCTACAGATGAGATGCCACTTCAGCCCCAAGTTCACCTAGAGCCATTTGAAAAATGGGCTCTAGATTTTATAGGACCCATTAACCCAACCTCCAATGGTAAGAAGTACATCTTAGTATGTACTGATTACGTAACAAAATGGGCTGAAGCAAAAGCACTAGTTAGAGCCACCGAACAAACAATGGTAATCTTCCTTTTTGAAGAGATTTTTGTAAGGTATGGAGTACCAAGGGAAATAGTGATTGATCAAGGTACTCAATTTACTTCAAAGTTAGTGAAGGACATCACAGACAAATACCAAATCAAGCACAGAAGAAGTACACCTTACCATCCACAGGCCAATGGGCAGGTGGAATCCACAAACAAAACTTTGGAAGGGATCATCACTAAAACTGTGGCAATGAACAGAAAGAATTGGGAAGAGAAGCTCAAAGATGCACTCTGGGCTTATAGAATTACGTGGAAGAATACTACAGGATTTACACCATACCAGTTGGTGTATGGCAAAGAGGTAATGCTTCCTATTGAATTTCAAATACATACTTTTAAACTGGCTGCAGATTTGCAAATTGACCTGAACCAAGCACAACAAGAAAGAATTCAACAGTTGAACCAGCTGGATGAAATGAGGCAGCAAGCAGAGGAAACAACAATCCTCATGCAAAAACAAAGGAAGCAGTGGCATGATGCACATATCAAGAAGAAACAGTTCAAGGAAGGAGACTGGGCTTTGCTTTTTGACTCTAAATTCAGAGATCATAAAGCCAAGTTTACCACACATTGGATGGGCCCATACCAAATTATTCAGGCTTACGAAAATGGTTCATTCAAGCTCAAAACTATTGATGGAGAAGGTCATTCCTTTACTGTCAATGGTCATCGCCTGAAACTTTACACTAAGCCCATCAGCAAGCAAAATTTTCTCCAAACAGTATCTCAACAAAGAGAGGTTGAGATACTGCAGCCTCCAGCTGCAGTATCTCTGCCTTAGTTCATTTCATTTCAATTTATAAATTCAAAATAAATTAAAAAAAAAACAAAACAAAATCTAAAAAAAAAAAAAAAAACACAACGAAAAAAAAAATAATAAAAATGGGTTAGATGTGAAAACCAGACTCTGGCACACTCTAACCCAGAATTCTTACTTGAAAACCAATTCGTTGGCGGGTAAGAATTCCTTTTCTTTTGTTTCCTGTTTGATTCATCAACTGAATAATGACTTGAGGACAAGTCAAAACTTTAGTGGGGGGGAGAAGCATCAGCATTTTGTTTTCTTATCTCCTCATTGTAAATTCTCAAAGATTTCTTATCTCATCTCCTCACTGTAAATTTCCAAAGAAGTTTGTTTCAGCACTCCAGATTTCAATAAAGAAGTTGTTTTGTCATTGTTTTATCTCAGAGGGACCTGGTTAAAAACATTATGCAGGGGGATCTGTTCTGTCCAGAAGACCATGTTACCAACACCAGCAGTAATGGGACCTGTTCAAGACATATAAGAGGGACCTGTTAAGAGATTGTTACTTCAAGATTACTTCAACAAAGCTTCATCAAGTTTCAACAAGGATCCACAGGTTGCTGGTCACCAAGACTTCATCAAATACCAAAGATCAAGGAACCTGTATACATATAGTTCTTTTCCGGATTTCAAAGAAGCTGCATCAACATTTTCCAGATCTCAGAGGGACCTGTTGCAGTCGAATCTATTCCAGGGGGACCTGTTATGAACAGCAAAGAGTAGTCAAAAGAGACTAGTCCTACCTAGCATGCCAATGCAATGCTTGAACAACCAACAAAAGTGTAATGTATTCCTTATTCTTAACATTTAAATTCTTAGATTAATTTTTAATGTTAAATTTAATAACTGTGACTGTTATGATCAATTTCAGAGACACCTCCATACCTATCACTCCTTATCCTATTGTTAATCCCTATCATCTTCCAATACTCCAACCTATCTCATACTTATATGATTTTGTTATCCCCTCTCATATCACCTTTTCAATCTCTGTTACCAACCAATCAGACCCTACAGCCATTCCAACATTTCTATTTGGCCGGGTACCAACAGAAGTAGGACACGTGGTGAATTGTTTGAAAACCAAATGTTATGCGGGCTTGTTCATTATGTTTGAAACGGTCGAATTATGATTTAACCACCCGACGAAGCCAAATGATGCAAACGACTACCTGAAATCATATCCCAGTACTTCATATATGCTTCTAGCGCTTCTATGATATCATCCATACGACCAGTACAGCCATTCCTCTGTTTCAAAAGATGAATATGCTATGAATTAAGTCAAGCCGGTTATTTCATTATCATTCTCAGTTATTCTATGTTAGCATTCGACTCCTGTGACTTCAACAGTAAGGACTGAAAGTAGCAAGCGCCACGAAAGGAAAATGTAGTCATTTGGGTTCGACCTCCACCATAATTACAAGACAGTCAATCGAGCATCGCTTGGGTTACTAAAGGAGCTAGTGTTAAAGAGCCGAGGACGCCACCAGGTCAGCAGTGTTGGGGTGGAAGACAAAAGGAAACAAATCAAAACTTCTTTGTTGAATTTGCAAAACATAAACAAAGAAGAGTTAGAGCACAACTCTCTGCCAAAATGACCAATAGGGTCGAACCAAGCATATTCGACAGTTCCCAGTATCACGAAGATTGCATTTCAATTCTTAAAGAAATACAGTGGCTGCCCTTTTTAGAGAAATTTCGTGGAAGTAATGAAGAGGTCACCAAACAATTCGCTTTTACATTCAACGGAGAGAAAGCTCTGATAGGTAATTTTTCATTCAAGGCGTCGGAAGACACCATAGCCCAGTCCCTAGGGATCAGCCCAGAAGGGGAGAAGTACTTCAAGACAAAGAAATTTAAAGAGAAGTCATGGAATCAATTTATGTCCAGATCAAGGGTTTCATCCGTCAATTGGAAGAAAGGTGTCCCAAGGAGCTGGCTGGTGCATCCCTGGGACGAGATGGTCTATATCATCCAAAAATTTGTAACTTGTGAAGGCCGCTACAATATTGTTTACTTGTACCATATCAAATTACTGTTACATTTGAAAGGGCAGTGTGTTATCAGTCTGTCATACTTCCTCTTGCAAAGCCTAACCAAAATGTCAAAGACCATCCAAAAGCAGAAAGGTAACGAAGACAAGAGCTTATATCACTTTGGGCTAGTTAAAATTCTTATTGAGTATGAGTTACAGAGAAGAGGGAAAACGTGGAAGGAATTCTTGGCTGCCAACCAAATTAAAGATGAAGAAGACAAGGAAGAACCACAGGAGAACTCAGGATTTATGAATGATATCGATGAAGAGATTCCTATACACAAAGCAAGCAAGGTACCTCCACCTGTTAGCAGTGTGAGGACAAGGAAAATGAGAAAAGAGGATGCTCAGGAAGCAGAGCAAGATAAAAATTTTACCACCTATACAAGAAGAACCAGGAGAGCATCAAAGGCCCAGCTACAAGAAGACCAACCTGAATCAAATGCACCTATACCGATGGATATTGAGAGTAGTGCCCACTCACAACCTGGACCAGGAGCTGAGATGGAGGTTGAAAGCAATAACAGGCAAGAAAGATTCACAACCTGCCATTAAGAAACAGAAGAAACTGGAGAAGCAAATTGAGAAGTTAAAGGAAGAACTAATGGATGCCAATATGCTGGAAAAAGTTATCAAGAAAGAAAATGAATTGCTAAGAGCACAAAGTAAAGAAACTCAACAGAAAAATGAGAAGTTAAGGGAACGAATCATGAACTTGAAGCTGAACAAACAGATATTTGTAAGTGGGCCACTAAATGGTACAACCAAAAGAAGGCCCTCAAGGAAAAGTACAAAAGTTTAAAGCATGAGCTCCATGATCAGAAGGATGCCCAGGTGAAGAAGAATGTGGATACATTGTTGAAGGCAGCAGAGGTACAAGCAGGTACAGAGTTCAGAGGAAGCACATCGGGGTTAGCATGAGTTCATGCTAATTCATTAAGTCGGGGAGAGATGTTGGTACCATTCCATGACCTCCTTTTTCCTCTTGAAACACATCGTTTGCCTACCTTTTTCCTTCATACATCTCTTAGACCCCTTGAAATTGATTAGTTAACAGTATTATAGTTGTTAGATGCATTAAAATTGATTTATGAGTTTTATGTTAAAGAATTAGGGATTTTTTATAAAAAGACTACAGGAAGTTACAACATCCTGTAATTGGTTTATTGTTTGACATATGGCATGACAGCTAAGCTAAAGCAAAGGGTAGGGATGAAAAATAGAATGTACAAGCATGGACGAACACCTATCCTATAGCAGAACCAACACTCCTGAATGCGCGGTCAATGATGGTCAAAGCACAGCATGTTGGCGAAAAAAGCAGCAACAGCATAGGGTTCTAAACCGATTTAGTTTTGTTCCTTTTTGAAATCGGTTCAGAATGGAAACAACTTAAAAACTATTCCATAACAAAAGCGGCAACAACCGCATAACGAATGTACATTCATTCCAAAATGTAAACGGTGTTAGTTTTTTTAAAAGACATATGTAAACACAGTTATGTGTTGTTGGTTAGTTGTTATCTGTGTATCGTTTTGAAAAACAGAGCTTTTTAACTTAATACCAGAACTCAGTTGCAGTCACGATTTTGTTATTGCGTTGATTCTATAGTTGCTTGAGCGCAGTCCAATATACCTTTGAAATGCGGACGGGCCCTGCGTGGAATGGGTATACTTTCATTTTATTTTATTAGCAACTTCTGTATGCACAGTGATTAGAGTTTGGTTTATTCTTTCGTTGATTTAATTAGCAATTCGTATGAGTGAAGTTTATGATGGTGGCTTGAAGGATTCATCGCTGAGATCGTTGAACTGTATCCTGTAAGGGATCTGATCTTTCGTTATTTTTAAAAGCATCTTCATGAACCCTGTTTCTCATGTATTTGAATTTTAAGTGTGCTTATGATTTCACTATGTTTCCATCTTTCATGAATGATAAACATTGAATGCTGAGTGTTCACTGAACAGGGGTTTTATGCACAGCATCCTCGTAAGGGGATTGAAATCTTGGTTTAAGTAATGCACAGTGTTTTTAGAATAGGTAGATGAATTGAGTGACCTGAGTGTCCAAGTGATAGGGAGCATACCTCAACCTTCCATAAAGAAGTTCTGTAACCTACCATCATGAACACTGAGTTAGGAACCCTTTATGTCTATAGATTGTAGACACATGCCTCAAAGTTTACTTATCTTGGTCGATAATAAATATAGCCTAATCTAGCACCCTAGATAGGACACTACAACAATCATCAACAATATGATCGATAAATGGGGTAGGATATTTGTCTTTAGGACAAGCACGATTCATGTGTCGGTAATCGACAAACACACAAATTGTTCCTTGTTTCTTCATGACAAGAACAATATTTAACACCCAATCAGTTAGAGGTACTGGGTAGATGAAACCAACATTAATAATTTTTTCAACCTCAACCTTAATAGCAACAACCTTCTTAGGATGGATTGTTCGTAGGTGCTAATGAACTGGTTTAGCATCAGGATATGTTCTGATTTCGTGTATAACAATGTTTAGATCTATACCTAGCATCTCTTCATACGACCAAGTGAAAACGTTTTGAAATTCCTGGAAAAGTGCTTTATAGATATTGATCTCATCAGGAGAGTAAGATGCATCGATATGTACATTCTTGACAATTCCAATCTTGATCAAAATATCAAGAGGGATAGTCTCTTCAATATTCGACAAATTCTTCTTTGAATCGACAATGTGGATAGATATGGAATTCACATATATCTCAACAACATTGGGTGAATATATATGATTAATATTATCCTCGAAAGAATCTGGCAAGGAGGAACGATGATGATTTTCATCCCACGGTGCATCATTTGGCATCATGACCTCCATGATTCTTTCATCAGTACAAAACGTAATGAAGAAATGATTAGAAGATGTGTCATTATCTAAGGAATGATCAACCCAATTGATTGAAGATAAAAAAATTAGAGTGTGTCAAACAAGATGAATATATAAATTCATATTCGACCTCAATAGGACTAAGCGACATGCAGTCAACAAAGGTATCAATATTATATTCATCTAGTAGTATCCAAGGATCATATGGAGTAGTGCAAGAAGATATCATGTTGACATAGGTAACCAGGTTCACATTGTTGGGAAGGGGATAAGGAAGAGGAGGAGGAAAAGAAAAGGCTCCCTTAAGGGAAGAATCCTTAAGCAATCCCACCCCAACATGCTAATATGGATGTTGTGTTTCTCCCACAAGAGGGATGCTTCCAGTAACATGAGAATTATTGGAAAAGAAGGCAAGTTGATCAATGGCTACTATGCCCCCTTTATGAGGGAAATCTATCATTCGGAAATAAGTTGAAATGACAATAGCCATAGCATATATCCATGTATGACCCAGTAGAATATTGTAATCTAAAGGTCCGTCAATAACTTCAACTTCCCCTGATGTTATCTTTCCACCTAATCCAAATTGTAACGAATTCAAAATTCCACAAGGCTTGAAGCCTCTTACATCAAAGGCCTTCAGAGTAGTCAGTAACTGATTTAATTAGGGAGAACCAATGGCCATCCAACATGAAAGAGACATGATACAGGTTTAAGCTCCTTCATCCACAATGGTTCGCTGGACATTCTTACTTCTAACAACAACCTAAATCGTGAAATCCAATTGTGTGGGAAGTATAGGCGCATGATTGTCATGATTAAATACTACAAGGTTAGAATCCGAAGGATCAACAACCCCAACTGTGACAAGTAAAGCCTTCTTCTATGTGGGAAAATTTTGTAACACCTCGAGGCTTAACATAACTGAAGGGGCTTGAACCAGATCCTCAACTTTGTTATAATTGTATGCAACTCCCACACAAGGTTTGAACATGGATTTATGAATAACAACCTTGGGAGGTTTATTGGTCAATTCAATAGGAATCACATTTGGTGTAGGCTCTGAAGTAGAAGAGGTACAGCTGGAAGGTTGATCACTAGCCTTATCAGTTGATGGATTCACATTACCATAGTCCATATTTCTCGTTGCCACCATAACATCATTTTTCGGCTTGGTGGAGGAAAGCATCATAACCATGTTAGAAGAGGAAGCAGGATCTAGAGCAACCATGTTAGTCTCTGTTACACCTCATTTTGTCACCATGACACTTGAATGGTAAAATGGATCTCTCGCCATCCTTAGACATGTTCCATTGCACTCCCTTAGAGGTCAAACAATCAAAAACCCTTGAAGAATATGAGAATTTAGGGTAAAATTGCCTTTTATAACTTGTTAAGTATGAGCTATGTGCTTTTCCTAGCCAGTTTCCACGCTTTTACAGTTTTTATCCTTGAAATCTGTGCAAAACTGTGCTTTGTCTTCCACTATAGACTACGCAGTCAACCTAAAGAAAAGTAAAAATAAAAAGTGAATTATAGAAGCATAGTTGGTCGAATATATCCCAAATGAAAGCTTTTGAGGTCATATCTATTCGATCCATACCCCTCATATCATGGAGCTAATTCCCTTTCATCAAGGAACCCTAATCTCCCAATTAAAGGATCTCATCATTCTCTTTTGGATTTGAAACTTATTCCTCTTGGTATATAAATTGACTAGGGGTTAGAGGGATTAGGGAGTTCAGAGAAGATAGACTTATGTTGTTGGATTTAGATTGGAAGGCTTATCATCTAAGGAGAGGGTTGGAGGCATTCGGGAGGAACCTTATGACATCAAGGTAGAGGTTGTAAGGCTCTTCATTATCCTTGAATTAATACAAATGAATTATTTTTTCCATTGTATTGTCTTACTGAAATGATGAATGATTTATGTCTCTTTTGATATTCATTAAGATGATTTCAATTTCTAATCTCCTTGATCATTAGATTAAGCTTGTTTGAATTATTATGTTGCATATGCCTTTGATATTTCTTATGTCTGTGGTTGCAGGTCTTTTCGAGCATTGAGAAGCTACATTGAGACAGAGCAAGGATCTTCATCAAGCATTTCACAAATAGGTAAGAGGCTTATTCTCCTTCTCTTGTATTTACAATTCAAATGAAGTAAGCTTATGAAAAGAGCTATTCAATAGTTTTTGTGTTTCTAGTTTCCTTTAGGATCTAGGGAGATCGCTCTTGTTAGCAAGAGGGATTTATCTACCTAACAAATTGGTGACCATAATGGGGACACTCAAGCTATTCCAGGATATCTTAGATATCCTCCTCCAGGAACAGGACTCATCCCTCAAGGTATCAATACCCGCAGCAGGATCCTAAGTGTTAGTTACCATTTATTGTAACTTTGTATTTACCGAAACTATCTTAGTTAAAAAATGATCTCATTTTATATCTACCGTTTTGGGCAAAAATCCCTATAATGTTACCCAGTGACATTCCTAAATTTGAAGTTAAATCGGGAGAGGACCCATCAAATCATGTTATGAATTATCATATTTGGTGCACATTGAACTCACTAATTGATGATTCCATTAGGTTACAAATTTTCCAACGGACCTTAATTGGTTCGGCAACCAAGTGGTATGTTGAATTACTGCAAGCTTCTTTTAGCACTTTCAATGCCCTAGCCACTTCTTTTCTGACACATTTTCAATTGCCCATCTAATATGATAATGATATTGAACTTTTAACTTCTCTAAAATATTCAACGTAAATCCATATTTCAGATAATATTGATGAATGGAGACGAAGACACCATTTAGTAAAATTGTATATCCCATATCAGATTTTGGCCAAATGGTTCATAAAATCACCTTTTCCAATGATTATTAAGATGTTGCCAAAGGTGGCGTTGTAACTGAAGAACAAGTTATCACTCGTGCCCAGTACTTAGATATTTTTTATACTCAATCTGGCACTTTGTATGAAGAAATTATACATCTGCCTCGTCCAGGTCAAACCAACCCAACCCTTACAAGATCACATGCCACTGATGGTGTGATTGGTTCTTTGAGCCAACAATCTAAGACTAAAAAGAAGAATTCTAAGAAGAATCAGATTTTGGCTTTACGAGATTTACCCGAAGAAAATCCTTCTCCTAAAATTAATTCTGAAATAAATGTCGTAGATTTAGCTATTAGTAAGAACAAGAAACCCATAGGTAAAAAGAAAGGAAAAGGTAAAACGAAATAAAACATTTCCCCTAAGGAAAAATCAAAGGAGAAAGAGCCATCTGATGAAAAGAAGAAACCTCACTATCCTTGTTTAATCTGTGATGATCATCATTACACCAAGGAGTGCCCCCTTGGTGCTGGAGTTTCTAAATTCGTTAATCGTTCACCTTCTCCCACTACTTTGAAGGATCCATTTCCTTCTCAAGATAGTAATATGGTTTCCCATAACCCATCTTATTCTTCCACATCGATAGAGATCATGATGATTTCTTCACCAATTATGATAGCTACGAGATATAAAGACTATAGATCTAAAAGTCCTAGTTTAGATGGAGATGCTTCCAGTTTACTTGGTCAAACTTCCACATCACCCCTCCTACTTTTGAACCTTTATGTATTGAAAAACCTAATCCTAATAAGTTAATTTGAATGCCTCCTAAAGTTTTTCTTTGAAAGTCATCTTTTAATCCTCATGCTAGAGCTACTCAGAATTACAACATTGTTGAATATCTGGCTATGTCACCTTCAACAATGTCAGATCTCGAAGTGCTGCAAACTTGTCCAACACATAGGAAATTATTTTTATCAACTATAGGAGTAGTATATCCCCAATACTCTAATCTAATCATTTTTTATCTCGAAAATCATGTACCACGACTCCCATATCAAATGGCCTTCCAGATACCAGTTTTTGTCAAAACTAGATGAGTTTTTCGAATAGTAATTGACGAAGGAGTATCTACATGCATTATGTCTATCGCTTGTTGGAAAGATTTAGGTTCTACAATGATCAATGAGTCTCCCATGACTTTTAAAGCCTTTTATGAAATATGTTTTCGACCTTATGGAATTTTGAATGACCTACCTATATAATTAGAGGGTAAAACAATTATGATTGAAGTTGAGGTCGTTGATGCTCAATTTTATTATAACCTTTTACTTAACTGAAGTTGGACTTATTCCATGATTGTTGTGGTCTCATCATTTTTTCAAATGATCATGTTTCCTCATAAAGGAAAAATTGTGAAAGTAGACCAATTGTCTTATTATACTTCAGACCCTAACTCTACTGGTAGCATTCCTTTTTTTGGAAATTCGACTACTCGGTATGAGGATGTGGGTGTTGGTCTTCTAAAAGACTCGTCTCTTATGGGAACTTTCACTTTCCCTCCATTAAATTTTCCTCATAACATTTTCCCAAGTCAATATGATTGCATCAAGCACTTTCGAGTCTTCTGATCCTTGGAAAGTGCCTTCAGAGTCAAAATTAACCTTATACAGAAGTGAGATGCCTATTAGCCCTTTTGAATTGGCTTATCAGGCAGTTCAGTCCTTTTCCAACTCATCACCATCTAAAAATGATTGAGTGAATATGATCATTGATGATTATTCTCATTTGTCTCGTTTAGAACCAATATCGATACCTAATTCTTTTGATAAAAAGTTTATAACAAATGAATGAATCATGGAGGTAATGACTTTGGATGAAATTCATGGGATGATTGCCATGATCACTCATCTTTCTTACCCTCCCTTGAAAAATTGAGAATGATTTTTCATCTATAGTTTCATATGAGATTGTGAATGATCATGAATGTCTGATGTCTATCCTTTATTTTGAATATGAAAATAATTTAGGAAACATATCAACAACTGTGCCGATTAACATCTCAGTGAAACCAGGGATTACTAAAAATATTCATGTAGGTGTTTCTTGTTCTTTGGAAGAAATTTCAACTTATAAAGCCCTATTTTAGGAATTTTGCGACATTTTTGCTTGGTCTTATGAAGAAATTCCAGGAATTGATCCTAGTATTGTAGTACATGAAATCAAGACTTATCTAGATGCTTTACCTGTTAGACAAAGATTGTGTTTGGTCCATCCGCAAAAAGTTGCTTCTATAAAAGATGAAGTTGAAAAACTATTAAAAGCATGTTTCATTTACCCTAATCCATTAAATGATTGGGTCTCCAATATTGTACCAGTCAATAAAAAACAAGGAACCATTAAATTATGTGTCAATTGCAGGGACATTAATAAAGCTTGTCCAAAGGACAATTAACCAACCTGGTATATCGATCAAATTGTTGATGATTGTGCCACAAACGATATTTTCTCTTTCATGGATGGATTTTTTGGTCAAAATCAAATAAAAATACTCCTACTAATTAACATAAAACTGCATTCATCTGTCCATGGGGAACTTTCACTTATCACAAACTCTCATTGGTTTGAAGAATGCTAGGGAAAATTTTCAAAGAACAATGTCTTACGTGTTTCATACTATCAAATATAATGTACAACCCTACCTAGATGACCTACTAGCTCATTCGTTGAGACAACAAGACCTCCAATGCATTTGAAAGCAATCTTCATTAGATGTGGGCACTACAATATTTGTTTGAATCTACACAAATTCATTTTTTGCGTACAATCTGGTCGACTAATAGGATTTTTTGTTTTGAAACAAGGAATTCATGTAGATCCTCTTATGATAGAGGTAATTCTAAACTTTCCTTCTCCTTCTAATCTTCGTCAACTCCAGAGTTTGCAAGGGAAAGATTTTTTTTTAAATAGATTAATCCATAACTATGTCGAACTGACCTAGGGTTTTACGCGAATTTCGAAAAAGGGCATTCCTTCTATTTGGGATGAGATTTCTGAAAAAGCTTTTGATGGATTGAAATACGCATTGACCCATGCACCATTATTGCATTTCGCGTGATTATCACTGAGATTTCTTTCTATACCTAGCTCGGTTAGATGTCACCATTGGCATGGTGTTAGTTCAAGAAGATGAATCTAACATTGAACATGTGATCTATTACCTAACTAGAAATCTCACTAAAAATGAGATCAAGTATGCACATGTGGAGAAACTAGTTTTGGCAGCCATTCAAGTTGTTTAGCATTTTCGTCACTATATGCTCTTGCGAAAAATAATTGTCATTTCAGATTGCAACCCTATGATGTACACTATTACCAAACAATTGCTAGGGGGCAAGTATTCCAAATGGATATTTATCTTACAAGAATTTGATTTGGAATTCGAAGGATCTAAATCAAAGAAATCATTAGTTTTCACTAAATTATTATATGACTTTCCCTATATTAACACATAAAAAATGGTAGAAGATTCTCTTGTAGATGAATCTCTCTTTGTTATTAGTACATTTTATCCTTGATATGGAGATATCTTCATATATCTTCAAACCTAAACTTTTAGGCCTAAGTTATATCGAACTCATCATTGTTGCATCTGCTACCAATTTGAACAATATAACATTGTTGGTGACACTCTTTATGATCGTGGTACTGATTCTATCTTTCGACGTTTATCAACTCATAAATAGGTTGAAAAACACTAAATTATTTCCATTCTGGAGAATGTGGTGGTCATATGTTTGGGTATGCCACTGGCCAAAAGATATTGCGTGTTGGCTATTTTTGGCCATCCATGTTTAAATATTGCATAATCGTAATCAACAAATGCCATAATTGCCAAGTTTATGATCGCAAGATGTGAGGGCCCCAGCTCCTCTTCTCCCTATTATAGCTATCGATCCTTTTTCAAAATAGTATATAAATTTTGTTACATGTAACCCTCACGCGATCGGGGGCATGAGTATATGTATATTATTCTTGCGGTTGATTATTTTAAGAAATGGGCCAAGGCGATGCCTACATACAAGGATGATGACGAAACTACATCAATTTTCATTTTTAATCATGTGATTGCTCAGTCCAGTGTCCCACAGGCCATATTTAAAGATCATGGTAGCCATTTTTTCAATTTTATGATGACTGAACTATCTACACTGCTTGACTTGCGCCATGATAGCTCAACCCATTATTATCCACAAGCAAATGGTCAAGTCAAAGTTGTTAACAAAGTTTTAACAAACATGATTAAACAAATAGTTAGTATTCATAAAGAAAACTAGCATACCATGTTTTTTCCAGCCTTCTGGGCATACCGTACTGTCTAGTCAATTTAATGTCTTAAATTGCTCTACATAAATTATCAATCCGGGTATCGTAAACTGATGAAGTGTGGTGCACCATATGTGCTTAGTTAACCTTTCTCTTACTTCGTTGTTTTATAGTTTATGTTGTTTTTGGGGTTTTGTTCTTGTTGGTTTTCTAAAGTGTTTAATGCAAATGGAAATCCTATTCTAAGGTCTTAAGAATACTTTTAAAGGACAAGTATGGATAAAGATTTCAAGACAAGGCCTATGTCCCTAATGGTAACTTCCAAAACTTAACACTTCAAAAGAACTTAAAACATGTTATTGATGGAATTAGTATTTAAACAAAAGTGTAAATATACAGCTAGTTCAATCAAAATAAAATGCAATAACCAAACAATGAGCTAGTGACTATGAGACCCAGTATCCTTGCTGCTTCAGCAGAAGGACAAGATGATTCTATCATGTCATTAGTCATTAAAAGGCTATGTGCATCACTAATCTACAATCAACCGGTTGAACACACTTGCATGAATTAAAATTGCATGAATGAAAAATCTAATCTATCAAACTTGAAAGCAATTTATGTACAGCTAATATACAAAAGCATAACAAAATTAATGTAAAACAACAGTAATCAAAACAACTTGTTATGTACAGCTAATGTACAGAAGCATAACAAAATTAAATGCAGAATTAAATGACAACTATACAAGGCTTTAGTGTGCAGGGGCCCTCTGCCACTTGCATGAATTAAAATTGCATGAATGAAAAATCTAATCTATCAAACTTGAAAGAAATTAAATAACATAATGAAATCAAAGCAATATTTACAAAATGAAATCTACTCTACCTTACATTCTAATATGCTCCATGACATCTACTTCACATCTCCTTCCATGTTGAGAACATCAAAGCTTTATTCAAATTCTTCAAAAGTACAAAGTACAACAAAGTTCTCCAAAGCTTTCAAAAGCCATCAAGGAAGAACTACAAACTCCAAGCTAAGAACTCACAAGCTAAAAGACTAACAAGCTAAGTTAAAATAGACTAACAGATGAAGGAGAGAGATCTCCTATTTATACAAAAAGATGAGAGCCATCTTATTAATGAGAGTCCATGAATCTCTCCCTCTACCTCTAGAGTCCTAATCAAAATAGGAACTGATAAGACACATGTCTTCTTAGAGTTACAATACAATTAGGAGATATGACACATATCCTCATGATCCCATGATTCTTTCCAACCAAATTCGAATTTGCCTTAGAGTGCCACATAAGGGTCTTCTAGAAGTCTCCTTTCAACCTACACATATCAACAACCTCAACCCATTTGTTAGGTATAAGCATATGCACATTATTTTCTAATGTTTAACCACAAATTCACTTAAAAGGCTTAGAAATAATAAAGATTGGAAAAACATAAAGGTGACCCAATGATAATGAAAGTGGGATGAATGTGGTGACATAGTAGTGAAATGGAGGTGAAATGGAGGTGATATAATGGACATAATAGTGAAAGTGTAATGGAAATGAATGACATTTTCAAGACTCAACATACCCCCCAACTGAAGCTATTGCATGTCCTCATGCAATATATATTACATTAACTCTTTTGATCCTTGAGCTTTGGCTTAACTTTGCATGATATCATTTGATAACTTCATATTTCTGCAAAGTGTTTTACTTGAATTGCAACATGGTTGGTTCTTGTGTTACAACCATTTTTTTTTCTTTGTTGCCTTCTATTTTGATCTTTGAACTTTGCATAATGATATTTTGATTATTGTTGCAAAGTATATCTTTATTGGATTGCATGATGGTTGGTTCTTGTGTGACAACCATGATTTTGTTTGTATCCAATTTATCCTTTAAGCACTTTTTCAAAAGCCATGCTCATAATAGCAATGTAATAGTTAATATATGTTGGAAGTATGTGGGTTCCTGAATATGATATGGACATGGAAATATATGAATATGAATGTATTCCCCCCCCCCCAACTGATGGTATTGGCAATTTTATGAAATGAGGAAGAGAAATGTTTTTCCAACAATTATCATTCTAGCTTTTTATGGAATTCTATGGTCAAAAGTTAGAAAATGACGTACCTTCACTTACCCTTTGGAATGGATGAGTTGTATGTGTGGTGGCTGAAAATTTCTGATCATATTCTTCTTAAGGTGGCTGAACAAGAGGAGTAATGGATAGAGAGATAAGATGACTTTTTATTGCTTCTACTAAAACTTGTTGAATCTGCTCCAAAATGCTGAAAATAATAGTCTTCATGTCTTCAAAACTCATTGGCACAATTCCTACTATGTGAAAAGATGTTCTGATGTCGAACATAGTAGGAAATTGTTGGCTTAGTGGCCATTAATGGATGCCGCTAGTCAACACGAGAACTCTCACCATTGATGACAATGAGAGTCAAGATGCCCAAACACATCTTGCTAGGTACGAATGAATTTGCTGAAGTTGAGTCACCTAGAAGATCTGACGAACAAGGGACATTAATGTATTTCCATTGTTTATCAGCATGAGGACTTGCCATTAAGGCATGCAAGCCTCAAGGTGTTTTTACAAAGAACTTAGACTCAAAGGACTATGGACTCAATAATTTGCATTGAAGCAGGGCTTATTTGCGGAATGAAAATGACAGGAAATGGAAGATGAAAATGGAAAATGGCAATGGAGAACAGAAATGGCAATGGCAATAAACATGGGAATGAGCTTCTTGCTTTTATTTGTGGGTTATGAATGGACAAAAAGAGATGGAAAGTGTATGTGAATGTAAATGGAAAATATGGAGTGAAATGAGGTGAATGGTTTATTATGAAGTATGGATGTGATGGATGGATGTGATGGAGACAATAGTATCTGAAATTTTTTCAAGTGTTTGAATCTGATTTTGCATCATCATATTTCCTCTTTATTGCTGATCATCCTTTTATGAAACAAATTGGTCTCTTAGAGAGACACCATTCTCTTGTAGTCATTTGTCCTTCCTCCTGGAACCTGCAAAAAAAACTAATACCTCTTCTGCAATGGAATGTAAGATTATCAAAGGAGAGAGGTGATCAATCTCTCTAATTATGATATTTACACTCAAAACTAAGAATTTGTATTAATGAAACAAGTCTTCAAAGGAAAAATCAAAAGAATTTATACCTGCTTTGAAATTGGTGCCCAAGTTGAATGTTGCTTCTTTCCAGCAATTTATTTCATTATTTGCCATTTCAAACTCTAATGATAGATTTATCATTGTATAGATCTTGTTGATATCTTTCCAATGATAGTTAAATCATCAAAATCTGATTTTGTATGAGAAAGATAGGCTGATTTGAACAATGAGGTTTTTCTGGCTGCGGAATTAGACTTTAGCTGCGCATGGTTCTGTAGCTACAATCTTGGATACAAAGTTAGCCATTCATATTTCATCATCAGTCCAAAATTAATCAATACCTTCAGAAAAGTGAGCAAATAACTTATTCATTTCATTGATTCAAAATTATTATTTTTTCTTGACATGCAGCGACTCAGTGTGGCGACTTAGTGATAACACACAATTTGACTTCCTTTTGACCGAGGTCTTTTTCATCAAATTTGATCAAATGAATATGACACCATCCATGTACCAACATTCCCCCAGCTACCCATGTGACTTGTTTTGCTTGATGACACCTGCAACCTAGAATTTAACAAAATAGCTGCGGAAAGTTAAGCCAGCTGCGGAAAGTTGAGCTAGCTGCGAAAAGTTAAGCTAAAACAGTCGATCATCAATTTTGGAATTTTTTTTTTCATTGTCTGCATGTAGGAACTTTGTGAATGGAGCAAAACAATCTTATTAATGGACTTATAGTTTGATAAACAGCCTATAACCATGATCATAACTATTTGGCCATTTCATAGACTTAAGCCCTTCCGGTTCTTCCCTCAATAACAGACCCATTCTTTCCTTCTTGTTCTAACAATTCATCTGCATGAATGATGGATGAAGAAGATTCATAATGTGTTAGCGGGGAATTGACATGGTTTTATGGAGAAAAATACAGTGATGGTAAATGGAGAAACAGAGAACAAGTGGCAGGAACGGAGCGGAGTAGTGAAGTTAGATAGAAATTTCCAGATCAGTTTGGACTGGTTCACGTGATGGAGAGCCGTGTTCAATTGGATTGCTTTTAACCATTGTTTTGTTTAATTTAGAACTGTTATTAATCGAGAGGTGGCGGAGCAAGTGCTTAGACGGGTGGCAAAATCAACAAATGGTTTTTTAATGACAAAGAGTCGTATTTCAACTACAGCGTGCCGTGTTTGAATTGTTCTCTGTGCATTTAATAAAAATCTTTTTTTTCCTCATATTCAGTGACACGGTGGATGATCTGGCCGCCAAGGAGATAGGACCTGAGTGGATTTCTCTTCCTCAGGCACGCGGAATTGAATCACACATTCAAACTATCAGTTAATTAACTCAAATTCCGTTTTTCTTCACGCGGCGGCAAAAAAGAGGCTCCAAAGAACCGAATATTTCTCCCAGACCGCCACAAATTTCTTCAAATGGTTTCTGGGTTATCTAATTGACCCACCTGGAAAAAAAACCCATGTTTTATTTTCTTGAAATTCGCCTTTGTTTGGGCAAATCAAGCTCTCAAAGTTTGACGTTTTTTTTTTTTTCTGTTCTGTATTTTTTTCTGAGTTGATGTTTTTATTGCTGCATTCGTTTTTCTTGTTTGATTAACAAATGAATCCGTATAGAAATTTTCAAATACATTAGCATTGTTTCATTTGTTATGATCAGGTATTTGATGGAATGTAAGCGATGGTTTCACAAAGGCGGAACGGTTGTATGAGCGGAAGATGGAAGAAGATTGCGGAAAAAAACCAGTGGTTGCAAAAAGAATACAGAGCATACAATGAAAATGTGTTTACAAAACAGAGACTTGTATAAACAGATCCTCAACTAGCAATCGTAAACTCTAGCAGAATTTTAAAATAAAAGGTTGCGGGGTGCAAATTCATAAAATGACTGCAGAGTGGTGTATTGGATTGAAGAAAACAAAAAGTTTCTTTATCCTTTTGTGAAGATCCAAAGTCCTGAGAACATAAATTAAGAACAAAAAATATTTGGTTCTCTCGGACTTGCCAATTGATAGATCACTCCACCATTTCTCAGATTGCAAGATAGGGAGGAATTTGGATACCTTGATATTAATGCAAATGAATCAGTAGTTCTATAGATATTTCAACACAATGTGTTGTCAATGCCTTTTCTACAAGATATCCAACTAATCCTTCATACCTTTTCTTTGAAAACCAGATCAGCAGAATTCCAACCAGATTCCAAAAATGCAGAGTTTTTATTTTAACACAACAGAGTTTTGATTTATTTGGTTTTTGCAGGTTCATTTTAAGGCCAAAATTTGAACATGGATGCATACTGAGGCCACAGTGAAACCTAGGATTGAGGATAACCATAGATTGTTTTTCTTCTCTTTTTTTCTCTGAAATTGTAAAATTTTATAAAAAGGATTCATGATTTTCAATTTCAGGCAGCAAATACTTTAAGAAAAACATGTTAAAAATGGGACTTTGATTGAGGTCTTAGGCTGGTTTTTCATCGATCTGAGCTGGGTGACAAGGATAAGATCCATGTCGGGACAATTCTGAAGATGCCCATGTGGTCGGTTTTTTCATTGAATGCTTGTAACCTGCTAAACCATGAAACAGCTGCGGAATCAGGGCAGTTTCCGCAGCTAAGTTGCAAAACCTTATTAAAACAGGATACAGTGTTTTGAAGACCACTACAAAGCATAACCAGACAATTTTGGACAATTTGAACCTATCAAAGCAGTTGAGTTTCATTTTTTCATCATTTTTTTTTATTGAATCAATTGAAATGTTGAAGTTTATTTTGTCTCCTTTTTTTTCTTTTTTTACATAATAATTCTTTTTCTGATCCTCTAGATCACACAAAGTGCAAGAGGAGAGCATACTCAAGAATTATTAACTTTTTTTTTTTACATAACAATCATTTTTCTCATCCTCCAGATCACACAAAGTGCAGGAGGAGAGCATACTCAAGATTTGTTAATTTTTTTTTCAGATGTAAGAAGTAAGGTCTCCTAATTACACTTCCCCGGCAACGTCGCCAAAATGTCTAGTCAATTTAACGTCTTAAATTGCTCTACATAAATTATCAATCCGGGTATCGTAAACTGATGAAGTGTGGTGCACCATATGTGCTTAGTTAACTTTTCTCTTACTTCGTTGTTTTATAGTTTATGTTGTTTTTGGGGTTTTGTTCTCGTTGGTTTTCTAAAGTGTTTAATGCAAATGGAAATCATATTCTAAGGTCTTAAGAATACTTTTAAAGGACAAGTATGGATAAAGATTTCAAGACAGGGCCTATGTCCCTAATGGTAACTTCCAAAACTTAGTACTTCAAAAGAACTTAAAACATGTTATTGATGGAATTAGTATTTAAACAAAAGTGTAAATATACAGCTAGTTCAATCAAAATAAAATGCAATAACCAAACAATGAGCTAGTGACTATGAGACCCAGTATCCTTGCTGCTTTAGCAGAAGGACAAGATGATTCTATCATGTCATTAGTCATTAAAAGGTTATGTGCATCACTAATCTACAATCAACCGGTTGAACACACTTGCATGAATTAAAATTGCATGAATGAAAAATCTAATCTATCAAACTTGAAAGCAATTTATGTACAGCTAATATACAGAAGCATAACAAAATTAATGTAAAACAACAGTAATCAAAACAGCTTGTTATGTACAGCTAATGTACAGAAGCATAACAAAATTAAATGCATAATTAAATGACAACTATACAAGGCTTTAGTGTGCAGGGGCCCTCTGCCACTTGCATGAATTAAAATTGCATGAATGAAAAATCTAATCTATCAAACTTGAAAGAAATTAAATAACATAATGAAATCAAAGCAATATTTACAAAATGAAATCTACTCTACCTTACATTCTACAAAGCAATATTTACAAAATGAAATCTACTCTACCTTACATTCTAATATGCTCCATGACATCTACTTCACATCTCCTTCCATGTTGAGAACATCAAAGCTTTATTCAAATTCTTCAAAAGTACAAAGTACAACAAAGTTCTCCAAAGCTTTCAAAAGCCATCAAGGAAGAAGTACAAACTCCAAGCTAAGAACTCACAAGCTAAAAGACTAAGAAGCTAAGCTAAAATAGACTAACAAATGAAAGAGAGAGATCTCCTATTTATACAAAAAGATGAGAGCCATCTTATTAATGAGAGTCCATGAATCTCTCCCTCTACCTCTAGAGTCCTAATCAAAATAGGAACTGATAAGACACATGTCTTCTTAGAGTTACAATACAATTAGGAGATATGACACATATTTTCATGATCCCATGATTCTTTCCAACCAAATTCGAATTTGGCCTTAGAGTGCCACATAAGGGTCTTCTAGAAGTCTCCTTTCAACCTACACATGTCAACAACCTCAACCCATTTGTTAGGTATAAGCATATGCACATTATTTTCTAATGTTTAACCACAAATTCACTTAAAAGGCTTAGAAATAATAAAGATTGGAAAAACATAAAGGTGGCCCAATGATAATGAAAGTGGGATGAATGTGGTGACATAGTAGTGAAATGGAGGTGAAATGGAGGTGATATAATGGACATAATAGTGAAAGTGTAATGGAAATGAATGACATTTTCAAGACTCAACACGTACTACTGTGAAAACATCTACGGTTTCACTCCCTTCAAACTTGTATATGGTTTGGAGGCAGTTTGTCCGATTGAAAGCGAAATTCCATCTTTGAAGCTAGCCATCAAATTATTACCAACTACCTCTGTAGAGGAAGAGCGTTTTTTGCACTTAGCATGTCTAGATGAAACTTGTTGTGAGGCCACACTGGCTTGCAAGGCTCACAAAAATTGAGTTAAGGCTCAATTTCATCAAAGCGTGAACCCTCGTTCTTATGCAGAAGGTGACCTAGTCTTGGTATACAATCAAGCTAATGAAAAATTAGGTACAGGTAAATTCGAGCCCATGTGGCATGGCCCTTACATTGTAAAACACGTATTAGCTAAAGGGGTCTATGAGCTAGTTGATTATGATGATGTTTCTTTAGGAAATCCCATAAATGGCCTTTACCTAAAGGATTATTATGCATAAATTATTTTGTGAAGACGTGTACATTACTTTTATTATATTTTTATAAGTGTGTGTGGTAGTTTTAGCATTTTTTACTGTTCACTACTATTCCTAATTATCTTGTTTTGCACTTGATTTTCATATGTCAACGTGCCCTCAAACTTACATTGGCTTTGCTGATGGCACTAGTTGTAGTAAAAAAAATTAGTCTTCCACATCTTGGGTCATTTATTCACACAGTGATGAGTTAGTTTCCATTCATGGGATATACCTTAGTCAAACAATGAACAACATAGTAGAATATAGTGTAGTTATTGAATTGTTGTCTAACACCATCTCATTTGGCATTCAACATTTGATTATTAGGTTAGATTCACAACTCATAGTATTACATATTAACAATGTCTATATGGTAAGAAGTCCATCAATATTAAGAATGTTTTTACGGGTTCGTCCTTTGGAAAGGAAGTTTGATTACATTGAATATCAACACATTCCAAGAAATTTAAACACATTAACCTATGCACTAGTTAATCACATGTTAAATAAACATTTGCAACATTTGTAAGTAAAAACAATATCCATCCACATATTGAAAAAGATGATCTAAAATCAAAAGTAGTAGTCTCCATTAAGATAAAGTTTGTAGAGAGTGTGTTATACAATATTTCATCCAAGGACATAAGGCATCATGGCCTTTATTATCTAAATATGTCGATACAAAAATCAAAATGTATCCCTAGAAGAACAAGCAGTTAAGCATGATGATGATCATGATAGCAGACTATAACATGAGCAACTTGGCATAACAGTCGTCTGAGCGGCCTTGGAACCCCAACCACATGCCTTTGGTACTAGAGAGGCAAATCATCAATTATAGTCTCTAGGCTATCTATATTCAACTTATCTAAGTTGTGTTCGAGCTCAGTCAGTGCCTTTGCTGCATATGGGTCTAGTGTTGCAACTGTTACAGGTTGGTCACCCCGCTGGTCAAAATGCCATAATCTTGTTGATCAAATTAGGCGTACATATGCATTAGCATTTCAAATGATTAGCCTTGGAAGAAAAAAATATAAAAAAAATTGAAAACATAAAAAGAAACATGAAAATTAGAATTTTTACCTAGGTCATCCCACCGCATCCCTACTGGAAGTGGGATATCTGGGTCACCCCTATAGTCCATCCCTGCATATGGGAAAGCCTTGATCAAGATTATCTATCACCAACCATACAAAAAACTCAGGTGCATATCTCACCACCAGACCATCACCTCCATGTTGAGCCATAAGCGAAACCCACCTCTGCAATTGTGGATCTCGAGGCCCTCCCTCATCCACCAAAATCTATTGTGGCCTGAGGAGTGGAATCCTCTCTAAAGCAAAGGAAACAATAATGGCACCATAACCAAAATTTTTAGTTTACCATTCTTAGCTCTGGTCATTTGTCCTTTCATATTGACAACCACTGCCTCACACCAGTTAAAGACCGTGGACTCCCAACATTCCACAACGGTTTGCATGCAGGCCTTTGTGGCTAAATGAAGAGCTACGCCGCCACACAGGTTTCTAACAGTGAAAACTATGGTTCTCAATGCCAGGTTACCAATAGTTTGAATATTAATCCTGTCGTCCTTGAGCTATGCATTGCCATAGTATTGGCATAGGTATCCAATAGTAGTATCTCCACCCAGTCTTTACCCATATAAATAAATATCAACCCCTCTACGGGAGAGCCCAGTGAAAAAATAGATTTCATTGACATCAATGGAGAGACGATGATCCTCGATCACAAAAAACTAATCATGGACATCCAAGGTTCTCATCAACCATGTCATTAGCTCCAGTTGAGCTTTCATCCCCCAGATTATCTAGTAGTTATAGAGGCCACAATTTCTCAAGGCCCGCAAAGTTGTTGGATCATCCAAATCTATTGCATCATGGTTTTCATGTTCTCTCTCCCTCCATTCCATTTTGAATGGTCAATTATCCTAAAAATGACATTTAGAAAGAGTTAAAATAACATTTGAAACTAGTTTGGGATTTTTTGGAGCAGAATTTCTGCATTTTGAGAACCCTCGGCTCCTGCGCGAGCAATTTTTACTGGACAGAGCATAGCTACACTATCCCTCTTAGAGGAACAGTCTAGAACGCGTGTCTTTGTACAATAAAAATTACCAGCCTACGCGGTCCCAATGAAGGGTAACCGCACAGGCCCGAGGACAAATTTTTCAACATTAAACCCCCAAAAAAATCAAATGAAAGCCTAAAAATGAAATTTGAAAGGATGAAAATGTCGATATTTGAGAGATCTCTTACTTGGAGGAAAGGTTCGTGATTTTGTCCACTAGTTTTCTCGGAATCAACCCTAGAAGTTTGGTAGTAAAAATCCCTCTTTATGCTCTCAAAATGGTTAAAAAGCAAATGGTAAAAATGAAATTACTTTTTGAACTTTTATAAGTTTTTGGTAATTGTTTTTTTTTTTGCCTTGAGCCTTTTAAAAGTCAAATTTTTAGTGTTTTTAAACCTAATATCGAGAAGTTATGATAATTATCGAATTTAATGTGCATAATAGATTACAACATAAAAGTGGATCATTTTCACTGTGAGCAGACTTTTATCAATTTTTTGAGCTCTTGAAAATCACGAAAAGTGAAACCATAGAGTCCTCTTTAAAGTCCTTTTTAGAGTCTTGAAACATGAAAAGATTACCGAGCACTTGATTGTTCGAACTCGTAAAAGTAAATGAACAGTCGTCCACTTAGTATAAATTTACCCCTTTTACGGACTGAACTAGATTATTTGCGAAAAATGTATACGTTGAATGATTATAGTCAATAGAGTTATATCTTGTATTATTTTATCCCTTTTCAAGCTTGAGAGCATAAACTTACGAAAAAGAACATGATGGATTTTACTTACGTTTTTCTTCTAATTCTCTAAAATTGAAAACATCGAGCTTTACTTTCTCCAAGCTCGTTAAAATTTTACGGTAAAAGAACTGAATGAGTTTTCTTTTCATGTATATTTCAAACTCTTTAAATAAAATTACATCGAGTTACCCCTTTACTGACTCGTAAATATTAAACAGTATAGGACTCGTTAATTATAACGAGACCGAACCACTCCTCCCTAGGGTTCATTAAAAATACTTCAGAGGACTCATCCGAAGGATGAGCTTATATGACAAGCATATGTTATCCTCTTCAAGCTTGTGAAAAAAAATAAAGAGGTACTTTCCAGTAATGGTGGGGGGGATTGGGAAAAAGTATTCATTTTACATTCATCATAAAGGCAGTATGTAACTTTTGAACATGACACTGTGTTACATCTATGTCTGGGTTGGGGAATCCATTTGTCTTACAGTTAATCGAACTCCATTGAAGGCCTTCATTTAGTTTTGAGTATTATCATTGAATCAAATGCTTCCAAGTCAATTGTCATGTCGCTATGTGTTCAAGAGAAGTTCAACCTCAGTTCATGTTCCTTTGCAAATTTTAGCCTTCTATCGCATCAACCATCCCAGAGTTAGTCCTTGCAAATTATTCTTCAAACTTGACATTATGTTTCGTATCGTAGGCTCTCCCATGACAGGTCGCTTCTTATCAACTTCAGCTCATTATCTAGGAAGTTGATCTAGAAATGTTCAGTACCTTGAGGCCTGCATGCCTTAATGGCAAGTTTCTCATCTTCAGCAACAAGTTCTCATCATTGGCCTTCGATCGAACGATTCTATGAGTGTTCGAGTTCAGATCATCTATTCACACTTCATAGAATGTACTGGAAGTACCTTGAGAACCATTGTCATTATTGGTGGTTTCTCTTGTGCTTGTTAATGGTTCACATCATTGACCGTAATAAATTGGTTTCTACCATGTTTGACTTTGAGACATTCACTCACATGACTAGATTCGTACTACGAATTGAGAAATGGAGATGAAGACCCTGGATCTAGTTTCATCAATCCAGGTTGCAAGGAGTTTTATATTCATGATTATGTAGACAAATTCATAGATGATGGCCACATCCATATTGTGTCTACTATTGATACGATTCGTGAGTTTTTCTGTACTTGTTTATTGAATTAGTTTTACTCTGAGTATGGGAATGCCTACCTTAATGATGATTATATATATTGCATTGTAATCCTTGATTGGTTCTTGCAGGTTTCTAATGATTGTCTCCAATTCAATATTTGGCATGATAAAGCAGTCCAATCTTTAAAAATTAATTTTCAGATGTTATAGATATTATCCAAAAATATATGATAAATAACAAATATACCCAAGAAATAACAAGATCTGAATATAGATAGAAATGTTTCTTTATTAATCAAACTCTTAAGGTAAGGAAACACCATACATTCACTCCTTAAGGAAGGAGAACACTCCACAAGCCATATGCATGTTCATACAATATTCCTTCACCTCTCTCAATGGGGAGTCTCTAGCCTCTATATAGGCCTCATACATACAATACCATGGGTCATTACCATGGTTCCCTCAATACCATCTATCTAATACCATGGGCTTATTACATTATTGCTAACTACTTATGGTCTCTTACATGATACGGGTTAACCATCCCATTATTATATTATTCCCTTGGGTACCTCTCTCTGTACACAATACTATCCCCCCTAGGTATACTACATTCCAACCCCCTTAAACATGTTTCATCACCAAAACATAAGAAGAACACAAATAATAAGATCTACTCAAAAGAGTAGTCCACTGGTACCATGCACGTGCATCTAGCCATCCAAAAGAAAGGTGAACCCTCGATCTAATTGGTGCTTCGCTCGCTTGAGATGGAAGTTGACCCTGGTAGCTCTTCTGTGTTGATGTGTAGTAGGTGGATCGTCGCCCCTCTCTATCTGTCATTCAGGGATTGTTGTCCTTGTGGCTAATTTGTTGCCATCTTGTAGGTTGTTTTCTTGCGGGGTGATGTGGGTGGTGATATGCTGAAGTTTTAACCAACGGTGTAGCTTTCTTTAATTCACCACCTAATGGAGCCTGATTGGTATCTGGTGACGTTTTTTGTTGTTGCTTATTTTCCAATATTACTTCAACCACGAATTCTTCATCTGATGTATCCGTACCTGTAACATTTCCAGCTTCAGCCTCCTTGGACTCTACTTTTTTTTCTTGTACCTGGTTTGATGTTTGTGTTTGTTTGTCAACCATCAAGGGTTCATCATCAGATGTGTCAGTCCCTGGAACATATTCTGATTCAGCCTCCGTGGACTCTACCTGTTTATTGATGGAAATATCCTGCAATGTAATTTTCTTCTTTGTATACCAGAGCTTCAGGAATTTCTTCTGCACAGTATATTGATAGTACCCGCAGATTTCATCCAAGGGTATCCTAAAACAACATCCACATTAGCCATATCTGAAGCATAAAGATCACAATGCAACACATACTTATCCATAGAAAGCTTCAAATCTTTATAAACATGAACATCTTCATTATCAACCCATGTGTTTTCAACGTGTTTTGCTGGCACTTGCAATTTTTTGGTCAAATTAACATTGATAAAATTATGCTGGCGGCAAGGATTTATAGACACAATGATCTTCTCCTTCTGAATAAATCCATGAACCTGTAATAAAGATATACCAGTAGGAAATAACCCCACATGTTTCTCATTATCTTGTTTTCTGGCATGAGACCATCTGTCTAAAAGCAATTTTTCAAATTCTTCATCAAGCAGGTTGGAACACTTCTTTTGGTTAAGTAATTCCCACCATGTGGCCGCCTCATCTTTAAATTTAGCCACTACCCAAAATTTCCAATGTTTTTCCCATAATGACTTTTGTGTTTTTATGTGTTCTTCAATAGTAGGACCATTATCTTTTCCTGTAAAATCTGGAACCGCCATGAAGAGTGTTTTGAAAAAAAATTCACTTACTTGGCGAAAATTTGAAATGGCCACAATTTAGTCAATATTGCTCAGAATCCCTATTATGACATGTTTTCTGAAATGGAACAACCATTCTGCTTCTTCCCATGTGATAGAAATCCCAATCTAGACACTGGAATTCCATATTCGCACTACAATTGTCCCGTCATCACAAAAATTTATAAAAAAAAAAAAAAAAAAAAAAAAAAAAAAACTAATTTTAAATCAGTGATATCTCCCTCATCCGGACTCCAATTCGGCCGATTAAAAAAAAAAAAAAAAAAACTGATTTTAAATCAGCGATATCTCCCTCATCTAGACTCTGATTCGGCCAATTTTTTTTTCAAATTGAGTATTTTTTCACAAAAAACTCAAATCTGCAATTAGATTCTACAGATCATGCACCAAAATGTACAGATCTGATCCGCAAATTCGTCGCCCCGAAAAATGTCTGCAACACAGCTAGTTTTTAAATTAGCGATATCTCCCTCATCCAGACTCTGATTCGACTATTTTTTTTTTGAAATTGGGTATTTTTCACCAAAAACTCAAATATGCAATTATATTCTGCAGATTTTGCACCATAACGTACATATCTTATCTGCAAACTCGCCACCCTGAAAAATGTCTGCAACACAACTGATTTTTAAATCAATGATATCTCCCTTATCCGGACTCTGATTCAACTGATTTTTTTTTTCAAATTGAGTATGTTTTCGCCAAAAACTCGGATCTGCAATTAGATTCTACAGATTTTGCACCAGAATTTACATATCTGATCTGCAAACTCGCCGCCCAAAAAATTCCTACAAAAAATATAAAAAAAATAAAAATACTCTGTTTTGCCCAAGAAAGTGCTCTGATACCACTTTTTATAGATCTGATCCAAAAATATATGATAAATAACAAATATACTCAATAAATAACAAGATCTGAATATAGATAGAAATGCTTCTTTATTAATCAAACCCTTAAGGTAGGGCAACACCATACATTCTTTCCTTAAGGAATGAGAACACTCCACAAGCCATATCCCTGTTCATACAATAATCCTTGACATCTCTCAATGGCGAGTCTCTAGCCTCTATATAGGCCTCATACATACAATACCATGGGTCATTACCATGGTTCCCTCAATACCATCTATCTAATACCATGGGCTTATTACATTATTGCTAATTACTTATGGTCCCTTACATGATACGGGTTAACAACTTTACTTATTACTATGGCCCATCCCATTATTACATTATTCCCTTGGGTACTTCCCTTTGTACCCCATATTATCCCCCCTAGGTATACTACATTCTCAAGGCCATAGTTCCCAAGGATCAACTCATAATTCTTGATGTCATAGTTGTTGAGGTCATAGTTCCCAAAGATGAACTCATACTTCTTGATGTCATAGTTTTTTGGGTCACAATTCTTCATATCAAAGTTTAGTTCCTAATTTCTTGAGGTAAAAGTTCTCAGAGTCACAATTTGTGAGTTCTTGAGGTCATAGTTCTTGAGGTTGCACGTCTTGAGACCACAGTCTTAAAGGCTAAGGTGACACTTTCTAAGGTTAAAATTCACTATGAACCCATGAATTGTGACTAATACTATTTTATAAAAATTATTGCACCCAGAGACACCCAATATAGGATAGATGTGTAGATGTTAGATGTAAATATTTTTTAAATTCAATTTCTTATATAGTATTTTTGTTTTTATTAATAAAATTATGAATAAATTTGTAAATAAAAATACATATCAGATTAAAGTATATAATATAAATATTAGTTATGAATTAATGTCCATTTTACCATATAAATTAATATAATATGTAGAGATGTTGTAATGTGCTATAAACGTTTTGACTTCGTCAAAATAAAATAAAAAATAGAAAATAATAATGATGATTATCAATAAAACATTACATAAAATTAAAAATAAAATAAAATATAAAATTACTAATATTGAATAATAAAATCAGACTAGATTCATCTTAACTCGCGATCTACCAAGCACCAAAAGAAATAGAATCCCTCGAAATAAATTAGTTTTATTGGTGATATTCATGACAATAATTATAATCCTAACACAATACATATTACAATACACTTTAAATATGTTTACTTTGTATTGTGGGGAAAAAGAACAAGTTAAATTACTACGCTAATTTCAACATTAAAACTCCATAATAATAATAAAATATTAAATTATAAAATTTTATCATACTTTATAAAATAAAATTTCATGTCATTTAATGTTATTGAAAAATTACAACATTAAATTATAACTAACATAATAAATTTTTAATCATTTTTTTATATAATAATAATATATTTTAATTTTATCTCAACTTTTATCTTTTTAATAGATAACTAGATCTAGATCTGTAAAATTTTGAGTAGACAACCTTTCAACTGAAAATGATTTAATAGTATATTTTATTTTATTTTTATAAGTAAGAGAACAACCTTCTATTAAACTAGCCAAAATTACATAATGTACAAGAAACCGCACCCGCTCTGAGAGAGTGTCCCAGCCAGGAAGACCGACAGAAACCCAAAAGAAGTCCAAAGAAGCCCTAGAAACCATGGACCGAGGCCCACACAAAGCCTACAAGTATTCCACCGAGGGTCCACATTGGGACCCACAATGGACCACTCTACAACCAACAAACGGACCCGACGACAACTAAAACAATAAACAATTTTGGGTCCAAAACTCTCGAGCAACATGCAGGAACCAAATCCTACCGTTGATTACACAACCCTGATCCAATGACCATCATGGATATCGGGTGGACGAGAAGCGGGGGGGTTAACCATCCGATGAGGGCGGTTTTCTCTCACCTCTTGTTGCAACGTGTCACACGATGAGTGGATTCGGAGGCACATAGAAAAAAACTAGATACCATTTTTATCCCGCCCGATATACCATTTGTGGTTTTGCATCCGCAGTTTCACAGAAAAACCAGAGCGCTTTGTCGCCAAGCGATGACCGTCAGACCATTCCCACAAACATTTCTGAGCCTTCCACCTGGATTCTCCGTCAAATAGCCATTGTGCCAAATATAAACAGGCAACCAGATATATGGTGCTGCCCGATTCGTTACCTTCATCATTCAACCGAAATTGATCAGAGTTTTGGAGAGCAGCCAAAACCAAAAAATGTAGACGATTTAGGTGACCCCATCCTCCCGCCTATCTCTTGAATCCCTTCGATCAGTTTTTCTCACCCATAGTTCCATATCTTTGGTTGCTAGATGGAAACAATCCTCTCGCAGTTTTCTGGTAGGTAACGGCTCCCAATCATGCTGAGAATCCCTGTCCCTATTGGTCACTCCTTCATTGGCCAACCGATCCGCTAACATATTTGCTTTCCTTTTCACATGAACAAATCTTATTGTTTTAAGGGTTTGCAGGTGAGAGTGTATATGGTAAAAAACCTGCAGTAGCTTCCAATGCTTCAACACTTTATGTGGAAAAGTTCCATTGTGTATTTTCTTGGCTGCTCTGATGATCAATTATGAATCTGCTTCAATGATAGCATTCTGTAAATTTGCCTCCACAAAGATTTCCAAGCATTTCTCTAATGCTAGGAGTTCAGCCACGTTACTGGTACCCTTCCCCAAGTGGCCATGGAAGATGTATTTTGTTTGCCCCTAATGATCTCTTATGGCACACCCAAAGCCAGCTACCCCTGGATTGCCCTTAGAAGCTCCATCAATGTTTACCTTGAAGAAACCCTGTGGAGGGGGCTTCCAACTACTGGCCCTTGTGTTTATTGTTCTCACTCCCTTTATTAATCCTTGAGGACTGATGAACTGGAGTCCCAAATTAAGTATAATATTCTCCTCTTGAGGTAGAGGAGGATCCTTAGGAAGTGACTTCAATAGGCTTTTTACTGTGTCTTTAAGTTGTTTTAGAATTTGATCGATTATGTGCTGGGGCTCACTAGCTTTATCCTTGAAGATTCGCTCATTGCACTCTTTCCAAACATTCAAAATGCAAAGCCTGGTACCAGCATCCAAGCTTTGTTAATGATTTCATTCCCTAAGAATTTCTTTCTCTAGTTTTTCAAAGTGTTAGAGATGTTGAGACTATCCCTGTCGGTTTGTCTAAAGATTGAGGCCACCCAATTCCACACCTTAGCAGAAAAAGGGTAGAGGTTGAGAAGGTGTTCAATTGTTTCCTCATGTGTGCCACAGAGGTGACATTTGGAAGGGCCACTGAAGCCTTTCTTTAGGAGGTTTTCCCAATTTAAGATCTTTATTTGATGCACTAGCCAGATGAATAACTTTATTTTCATCCAGTGAGGAGTTTGCCAAAGCTCCTTCCAGACTTGATCAGTATTCACAAAGTTAAATCCTGTGACTGCCTATTTTGCCTCTTTGAGGTTAAAGTTACCTTCATTATTCTTCCCCCATCTTAGTTGGTCAGGTGAGGAGGAAACCAGAATCCGTCTATGCTCTAAGTTCTGGATAAGAGCATTTGCCTTGGCCTTCAAAGGACTCTCATCGTTGTAACTTAGATCCTTCCATTTCCTCCATTTTTCATTATTCCTTCCTTGGTCCCAGAAATATTTTACCATTAATAGACCTTTGCTATCTATGTCTCTCTTGAGGGTTGCTAGGTCAATCCTGTACAAGATGGGTTCCTGTTGCCAGCTGTCCTCCCAAAATCGAGCACGGTCCCCTACTTGGATTTCCCAAAAACAGTGTTGCTGAACAATGCTTTTATTCTCCCAAGCAAGGTTCCAAATGTGTGAGCCCCTGATTTGTCCTGACATTCTAATATGATCCTTCTCCTACCAATGTTTGGCATACTTTTGTTTCCAAATCTTGGCCTAGGGGGCATTTGGCTCCTTGATCCATCTCCACCAAAGCTTAGCTGCCGAAACTTTGCTGAGAGTCTCTGGATCATGCAGCCCCAAGCTGCCATGGCTTTTGGGCTTGCAGAGCTTGTCCTAGGCAACTAAATCCCACTTCTTTTTCTCTTCCCCTCTGCCCCACAGAAAGTCTCCTTTTATGCTCCTTATTTGCTGCTTAATACCTTGAGGAGCAGGGAGAGCTGCAAACATGAAAATGGGAATGGCCTGCAGTATCGCCTGTGTGAGCACAAGCCGCCCTGCTACGTTTAAAGACCTGCATGTCCACTTTTTGATCTTGTCCTGAAGTTTATTTAAAATTTGTTCCCATATTTTCTTTCTTAGAGGTTTGTCAGTAAGAGGAATGCCAAGATATTTGGAAGGTAATTGTTCCCTTTGAAAACCAAGAATCCTGGTAATGTTTCTCTATATAGTAATATTAGTATTAAAGAAAAAAACTTTGGACTTGTTGAGGCTTACCTCTGTACCTGTTGCCATAGCAAAGTCGTTTAGGATATTTTTTATTGCTCTTGCTTCCCTAACTATGGGTATGCCCTACAACATAGTATCATCCACAAATTGTTAATGAGTGTTAACCTCTCCATCCGGGGTGAGCTTGATACCCTGAATTTGACCTTCAACATTTGCCATTTTGATTGCCCTACCTAGCCCTTCCATCATGAGGACGAAGAGGAAAGGTGAGAGCGGATCTCCTTGCCTGAGCCCTCTGGAAGGTGTAAAGGTACTTGAAGGAGCTCCATTAAGCAGAATGGAAAAACTGGTCATGGTAACTAGTGCCATAACCCATCTTATCCAGTTTTGGTCAAAGCCATAGGCTTTTAGAATAGCTATGATATAAGACCAGCTAATTTTGCCATAGGCTTTCGCAAGGTCCAAATGAATGATCATATCTGCTTGATTGTTGCATTTGAGAGAGTGTACCACCTCGTGCTTGGATGATGTTGTTGAGAATTTGTCTTCCTTCCACACAGCCTATTTGCTCTTCCGAGATGAGGGAAGGTAGCAGGGGATTGAGTCTATTGGATATCACTTTGGAGATGATTTTATACACCACATTACATAAGGCTATGGGTCAAAATCCATCTGGATTCATAGAATTTTCCTTTTTGGGGATTAAAGCTATGAAGGAAGCGTTCAGTGCTTTCAGAACCTTTTTGGATTTTCTCGAGTCTTCCGTAACCTCAAGGATGTCCTGTTTGATTTTTTCCCAACAGGCTTTGAAGAAGTCTACGTTGAATCCATCTAGGCCTGGTGCTTTTCCACTTTGCATTTCTTTAATCACCTCAGTGACCTCCTCTTCCGAGACTGGCCTGTTGAGATTGTGGTTGTCCTCTCTAGTAACCAACTTAGGGATATACTGAGTGAACTGATCAATGAACCTAGATCTATCCTCCATTGGCTCCTTTGCAATATTGAAGAAGTGTTGTACTAGACTCAATTCCATGTCTTTGTGAGAGGCAAGCTCAATACCCTGAGAATCTTTAATCTTTGTGATTCTATTGTGTGCTTTGTGGGCCATAGTGGATTTGTGGAAGAATTTTGTATTTCTTTCTCCCTCTTTGATCCACTGAATCCTAAATTTCTGTCTCCAGAAAATTTCCTCTTGTAAGCATCGATCCTCCCATTCTTCCTGCAAAGAGTTAGTTAGTTTTTGCCTCTCTTCATTGAAGCCCTCTGTGATATTGATCTGATTGATTTCCAGGAGTTTCTGCTCAGTTTCTATTATGGCTTTGAGGATATCAACAAATTCCTTTTTGTTCCAAGCTTTAAGTTTGGATTTGATATGTTCCAGTCTCTGCTAGAGCATGAACATTTTAGTACCCTGAATATTCAACTCCTCTTTCCACCATTTATCAATGTTACTGGTGAATTTGAGGTGTGCGAGCCAGGCATTTTCAAATCTGAAGGGCTTGTTTCTCGGAGTGCCCATAAAGGTAGCTTCTAGCTGAACTAGCCAGTGATATGAACCTCCAAAGGGCAGAATGTAAGCTGTGATGGCTGGTCCTGTGAGGAGGAGATCCTCAGAAATAATAAATCTATCAAGTTTGGAAGCCACTTAGGAAGCCCCTTCCCTTTTATTGTTCCAAGTGAAGGTTCCATTAATTGTCTCAGTGTCCACTAGTCCCATGTTCATAATGAAATCTTGGAAGGCTTCAGAGTCTCTACCTAGCTGTCTAGTGCCTCCTTTTTTTTCTAAAAGAGATTTTATCATATTGAATTCACCTACAACTATCCAAGGCATATTGGGATGTTTTGCTCTTATACCTTCCAGGGAGGTAAGAAGCTTGAGTTTATCTGCTTGCTTTTGAGGTCCATAAACATTTGTTATCATGTATGTCTCCTTATCACCGACAGGATTACACACCAAAGATAGATAGTTCCTGGATGCTTCAGCATCCAGGATTCCAAATTTCTGTGGATCCCACAGCGTGAGAATCCCACCTGCCAAGTTATTTGCCTTAACCTCTAAATACTCATACTTGATTAACCATTTGTTATGAATTTCTCTTATTTTGTCCATTGAACATTTAGTCTCCTGAATAAAGACCATGTCTGGGTTTTCTTCTTTTATTCTATTACTTAGATTCCTTTGTTTCCTTCTACTACCTATTATACCACTAATATTCCACGTTGTGAGCTTCATTAAGAAAGGTTAGTAAAGGAATAGCTGGTCAGATCTTTCATCTTACCTGAGTTAATCAGTAGTTTTCCACATTCAGTTAGCAGTTCGTTATGTCTTTTCCTTCCTCTTTTCTTTCCTGAGTTCTTTGGAGATTGTGCCTATGAGTTCTCCATAATTTTGATCCCACTTGGCTCCTGGCTTTCGTGGTTTCTTTTGACACCCGTTCCCTTCGATTGTGCCCTCCATAGAAAGAGTTGTTGAACTCGATCATAATCTTCTTTTGGCAAGGAGTCCACTCCTTTGTTCCAGAAATATTTCTAGATCTAGATTTTCCCTGTCTAGAATCTCCTGTAGTTCATGGTCCTCCGTTCCTGCCTCACTTGGAGTCATCTCATGGTCCTTACTGATCTCCATGCAGCTTGGTAGATCCTCCTTCTGCTGGTTGTTTACTGTGATATCCTCCATTTCAGCTTCCGTATCCTGCTCCTTAAATACATTTTCCCTGTCCTGGACTGTCTCCACGTTCTCCTCTACTTCCTCTAGGATTTTGAAGCTATTGTGTCTTGTGTATCTGTCTTCACTGATCTTCTTGTGTGGTCGTTTACCCCCTTTCCCTTTTCCCCCAACCTTGGTGAAACCTTCGTGATCTCTATCCAAAGAGGTTTTCCCATTTCCTTCCATATTGTTTGTTGGGAAGTCTCTGAATAGATGGTCGTGTTCATGACATTTGCGGCACCTGAATGGTATGTGCTCATAGTCCACCATTTGCACCCATTCTTCATCATATACCTCTAAAATTATTGCTTCCACAAGGGCTCCAAATAGATCCATTTCCACACATATTCGGGTGAAGGAGGTATATTTACCTTTAAGGGTTGCCTCTGGTATCTTCAGAAAATGCCCCAACTTGTTGCCTATGGTTTTCAAAGAATCTGGTTGCCAGTAATCTAGAGGTAATGAGTATAGTCTAATCCAAACCGGTACGGATGTAAATGTTTCACATTCCGGGACAAAGTTCATCATCCATGGCCGCATGTAGAGTCCTGTTGCAACATAGAAGTAAGGCCCTCCTTCGAACACTTTGTCTTTGTCCTCTAGGCTCACGAACACCACCGTGAAGAAGACCTTAGAAACCAGATGTAAATGTATTTCTCCCTTTGGCTTCCAATGGCTCCTAATCCAGATATGTAATGCCCTCTACGTTGGCCATAACCCCATGAACTTGTAAATGATCGCATGTTCTTTCATATGGTCCCTATGCGCTTGAATCGCTGGATCACTTAGTATGACTCGGGGAATGATGCTCGATTTGGGTTTACAAACTCCCGTAGTTCTTGTGGAGGTCGTTTTTCTGCTGCCGCCTCCCTTCTCCTTTTCTTTACTTGTTTCTTGTTGATTTCCTTCCTGATCCTAGAATTCGTTTCTTCCAACTGTCTCCCTTGCCTCTAGCTTCTGAAATATTTTCTGACGGTTTTTTGAAGTGCTTCCCTCCTGCTTCCTTGCCTCCCTCTGTGACTGCCTGACTATAGGAGGGAGCGACGCTCCCCCCTGCGCGTCCCGCCATGGAACCCTAATGCAAAACCCTAACACCAACTTCAATCCTCGATCAAGTTGCAGACCAAAACATCTACTATATCATAGCTAAATTCATGAGGAAAATAATGCATTCATCCAAAAGGTGAGTGGGCTTGGCCCAGGCAAGTCGCTCCTCGCGACTAGTCAACGCCCTCACTCAGGTTTGAGCACAAGACCTCACCGTCTTTACGAGCCCGACTTTACCAACCAGCCGCCTCCGCTGACCTTAAAGGTGAGCGGGCTTGGCCTAGGCAAGTCACTCCTCGCGACTAATCAACGCCCTCGCTCAGGTTTGAGCACAAGACCGCACTGTCTTTACGAGTCCGACTTTACCAACCAACTGCCTCCACTAACCTTGATTTAATAGTATATTTTATTACTCACTATTTCAAATCCATTTAACTCTTAATATCATATCAATTGAACCTTGTTTATTAAATAAATATAGATTAATTAAAGAGATGCTTTTACAAGGTAAGGTGAAAGAGGCGTTACATAATATAACATCAAAGTAATGGTTGATGTTCAAAGTTTAAAATTAATTTTTAATAAAAAATCTAATATCAACCATATTAATTTAGTATTTTATTAATAAATAATAAAGCCATTGTTTATTAAGCTTACAATAAAAATGTTAAAAGTTTAAAATTAATTTTTAATAAGAAATTTAATATTAATTATATTAATTAATAAATAATAAAGGTATTGTTTATTAAGGTTATAGTTTTGTTGGATGGTAAATTTTTTTAGTAAAATTAAGTAAGAAATTTTTCAAAAAAAATATGACTTTTAAAATGTTTGAATTATTTTTTTATGGTGAAAATGGATTCAACACTATCAAAAAAATTTGAGAGTACTTTAAAACTTTAAAATGGATTTCTAAAAATTTCAGCTAAATTTTATCAAAATCTTACAAATTATGACATTAATATATTAGTTAAAATTAAAATAAATAAATAAAATTATTTAACATTAATACAATTGAAATTACTATTATCCAAAATTACCATTGGGAAAAAATATTTTTATTATATGCATTTAAAATTAAAAATTACATAGAAAAAAATTTAATTAGTTAATGAAAAAAATATATTCTACTTTTAAAAAACTCGAAAAGTTTATAAGTTTAAGCCATTTAGACAATCAAATAATCAGAATCTTTTAAGAACCAAAAAAACCTCTAGAACAAAAAAAAAAGGTGCGGAACCAGTAATTACTCCCATAAATTTTAATGTTGTGTGCTGTCAGCTTGTGAAAAATCACTCCCTCGTATTAAAACTGCAGAGGCCATACACCTGGGCACAAAATTACACTACCTTTAATAAATCCTATTAAAAACATGGAGGCGATACAGCTGGGCAGAAATTTGTAAAGCAAAACTACATATCAGGGAATGGTCTTTATGGATGCGAGCGAAGGTTTCATATGGACGGATGATTGTAGAATCGGATGCCCCGAAGTTGCAGGCGTCTCTGCTTGCTTCCATGAAGCGTGCCATGTGCTATGCTCTTCTCTGCATACTGGCCTACTTGCTTCACCTTCATCGACCTCCCAAACAAAACTGTTGAGCATTGATCTCCATTCCAAACTCCAGCCAATTGAACTACCTCCTGTTGAAACTCACTCTGTGCCCCTTCACCCGATGCTAACTTCCTCACAGTTTCCTGTTGTACATCCCGCAATACCTCTGCAGAATTAAATTATGTACTAAACCCAGGTTCGAATCATAACCCAAAAAAAAGAGAACTGGGCAAACAAATACCCGGGCAATCATTCCACGGACTATCCTGCAGGCTCACCATGCCTTCGAAAGTTCCATCTCAGGCATCTCTGTGAGTGAGAAAATTCGTAGAGAGATTGAACATTTTCTTGATAGTTGCAGGAATCGATGAATGCTCGAACTCTGAGCTTCGAGCTCGGCGATGGATCGATGACAGGAGTTATATCTATCAATTCCATTTCAAAATTCAAACCATGGGGCGCGTTCAATCTCTTCCACAATTCAATTTCAAATTTCAAACCATGGCGCCCATTCAATCTCTTCCACAATTCAATTTCAAATTTCAAACCATGGCGCCCATTCAAGCTCTGTGAGAGAGCCTTATTCAAGCTCTGTGAGAGAGACTTATGCATCCCCGAGGTCTGTGCCTTCCATGATTGCACATTGTAGGCCATCAAGGTGTATATAGCTAATATGTATATATAGCTAGCAGATTGGGTTATATTAATGGTAGGTCATTAATATGTATTATTAGTAATTGCTCCAAAATGGTGCAAAGTTAGGTCGATAGGATAGTTAAGTTGGAAAAAGTTGTAGTTTAGTTTATTTTGTTAAAAATTTATATTTATATTGGACATTTTATCTAAATAGAATGGTTGAATATTGAGCATTGAAACATAAATCTATATAAATTATATAATAGAGTCAATTAATATGTCAATGTGCATGTCAGGAAATGTAAAAATGATTATTTGGTACAACAATGAAGTTATGTGATCCACACAAGGTCTGCAAAAATGTCACGACACGAATTGTGATTTTAAAACATTGGACTTAACAAGTTAGAGAGTGAAAAATGAGAAGGAAAGAAGTTTTTATGATTCCATTGCATTATTGATTTATTTGTTGAGTATGAGCTAGCATGGAGACCTTCATTGTTGGAAAGAAGAAGAGGGTTTGGCTCACCGACCAAAGGTGCTTCATGGTGGATAATCTTGAGTTCGATTACTCGGAGCCTCCTGCAAGATAGAAGAGTTGTGAGAGGAGGAAAACAATATAAGAAGAAATAGATACAGTAGATTTCAAAAAAGGACAAAAGGAGACGAATGAGAGGAAGTTAGCAGGAGAAGTTGTAATGTATAGAGTTTGATGGAAGGCCATGCAGACACTTCTTTTAGGAGAACAATGGAGCCCCACTTTTTTTTAGGAGCACAATGGAGCGTGGTCGAAGATCCCCAGATGTTGTGAGGGCATTGTGAGTAGAAGGCAACAAGACTTCATGCTTATGAGTTACATCAGAGAGAGATAGAGATAGACAATATCAAGGGGATGCAGCCCTAATTGCACAAATTTTCTCAATGGCAGTGACTTGGAGGACTGGTTGCAACTCAGTAGAACCAGCCATCAATAGTGAAATTGCAATGTTAGTTAAGGTTGCCTCCATCTTGTTATGCTTGTGTTGTACGAAGAGAAGCAATGCAAGTCGATAGGAAATGTAAATGCATAGCAATATAAACAAATTGTGTAGAGAATTGAAGGTAAAGGTTACATAATGATCCTAAATAATATATGCATAAGTAGAAACTTGACATAGACCATACACTTGTTCCAATATCTAGGAAACATTGTCTATTCTGTCACAGTAAATATCAAGTTTTGACCAAAAATTATTTCCCCGAATTCCAGCCAAACACTCTAAAACATATACTAATTAGACAATACCAAAATCAATATTTATTTATTTTTATTTTAAACAGTTTATATATAATCAAATTTTTCCCATTTTAAAATAAAACAAATAAATTTTCCCTGCACATATATACACTTTCCCATCAACATGATAGTTATATTTGAATTTTACTCTTATAATTAAAAAAATCCTATCAATATAATTAATATGTGAAATTGAAAGAAATACATCCTCACACTTCATGATCCAAGTTCAATCAATAACATGTCCGCCAATAATATATAACATGGTATAAAACATTCCACATGTCCGCCAATAATATATAACATGGTATAAAACATTCCTATACATATTACATTATTGGATGACCTCTAATATTATATATACCATATATATATAAAGAATTCCTATTTTCTATCTACTATATGTGTATCTTTCAATCAACACTTTTAACCTGATCCATCTGTTCACTTGGATTGAGTTTTCATACTTCCCTCTTTTCTGGAACCAGAATTATAAATTTAAGGACCACCCAACCAATAGATTAAAGTATATAAATTCTTACCTTTGTGTTAGTTTGACAACGAACTTGGGTAAACAAACGTAGTTAAACAGTTTTTTGTAACGAATAATTTTAGTTATGTAATGGTAATGACATGAATATATCGAATGCCATGTAGAGGAAATTAATCATTGAATAAAACAGATACACATTCAGTTTCATTTGTTCTTGGTCTTTTCCCATTTTCTTGCGATTCCTTTCTACAAGTGGTATCAGAGCTCCAGAGCGGAACGTTTGGGTGTAAGCGTGCAGATCTTTGCTGAGGAGAACGCTGAAATCTGAGCGTATTTGCTGTAGAACGCTGAAAGCGTGAAGACCCTTTCTGAGCGTATTTGTTGTAGAACGCTGAAATCTGAGCGTATTTGTTGTAGAACGCTAAAAGCGTGAAGACCCTTTCTGAGCGTATTTGCTGTGTAAAACGCCGGAGGAAAAAAAAGACCTGTGTTGTTGCTATCAGATGCGTGCTCCAGATGCGTGCTCCTGCTGAGCATAGTACCTGCGTTGTCTGATGCGTGCTCCTGTTGAGCCCTTTACTGTGTAAAACGCCGGAAAAAGACCTTGCTATCTGATGCTTGCTCCTGCTGAGCGTAGTCAAAAAAAAAAAAACTGAGAGTAAGGCTGTGTATGCATGCTGGCCGGTGGTGCTGGGCGTGTGGCTGCGTCTACTTGAGACCAGTGAGGCGTGAAGGGCTGTCGTCGTGTCTGCTAGTTGCTGCAAGTAGGATCTGCGTGAAATCCGGGTATTGATCGGAGTTTCCAGACTTCTTTTTTTTCAGCAGAAATTTTTTTTTCTGAAGTTTGAAATCAAGTCAAGTTGTGGTTTTTATAAAATATTGAAAAAAAAGGGAAGGGTTTGCAGAAAATTTTTTTTTTAAAGACAGCAGCAGATTGAAAAAGTTGTTCAGCAATTTTTTTTTTGGACATCAGAGATTGAAAAGGGTGTTGTTTTTTTTACAAATATTGTAGAAGAACAAGTTTGCAAGGGATTTGCACGAATGTTGTGAAACTAGAAAAACAAAAGGGTTTGCAAGAAACAAAGGATTTGAAACTTGTCTTTTTTTGTTTGAATTGGGGAAGTTATTTTTTTTTGAAAGCCTGAAATCCTAGGAAGGAGGAAAAATGGCCAAGATGTCGAATGCAAGATTCGAGGTGGAGAAATTCACCGGAAAGAGCAATTTTGCTCTTTGGAAACTGAAGGTTAAGGATCTGCTTGTGCAACAAGGGTTGCACAAGGCATTGGATGGGGTTACTAAGAAACCTACAACCATGACTACTTCAGACTGGGAGGACTTGGATGCCCGAGCTCTCAGTACCATCCGGTTATGTCTAGCGGATGAAGTTCTCTTCAACATCGTTGAAGAGACTACGGCGTCAGGTTTGTGGGAAAAACTTGAAAACCTTTATATGACAAAATCATTAACCAACAGAATTTATCTGAAACGACAGTTATACAGTCTTCGAATGAAAGAAGGTTCAAGCGTTGCAGAACATTTGAATGTTTTTAATACACTAATTTGTCAATTAACAGATATGGAAGTCAAAATACAAGAAGAAGATAAAGCCATAACCTTGCTGTGTTCTCTACCTGAATCATGGGATCACTTCGTAACCTCAATCAGCTTCAGCTCTGCTGATTCTTTGAAGTTTGAATCAGTCGTGGGAGCTCTTCTGTCTGAAGAAGTACGAAGGAAATCTAGCACCGATACAACTACATCAAAAGCCATGGTCGCTAGAGGACGCTCAAAGGAAAGAGGAGACAAACCAAGGGGGTCTTCCAGGTCGAAATCGAAGGGCAAGAAGTGTAAGGTAAAATGTTGGAACTGCGGTAAAGTTGGACACTTGAAGAAGGACTGTTGGAAACGGAAGGAATCCGAAAACCTGAAGAACGAAGCGAATCAGGCTGATTCAGGTATTGTAGACGAAGTTTTATCTGCTGAAGATTTGTGTATGATAGATGAAACTTCACCTGAATGTAATGTCTCTCAGAGTTTTGATAGCTGGCTGTTAGACTCTGGTGCTTCGCATCATATGTGCCCACATAGAAATTGGTTTACTTCGTATGAAAATGTAAACGGTAGTTCTGTGTTTATGGGTAACAATATGTCATGTCAGACTGTTGGGATGGGAGATATTAGGATTAAGATGTATGATAACACAGTTAGAACATTAACTAGTGTTAGACATGTACCTGATTTGAAGAAAAATTTAATCTCTTTGGGAGTGTTGGATTCAGATGGTTATAAGTTTACAGGTCAGGATGGCGTCTTGAAAGTCTTCAAAGGTGCCCTTGTGGTTATGAAGGCAGAGAAGGTCGGGAATCTTTACAAGTTAAAAGGAAGTACTCAGGTCGGTGAAGCAGCGGTTGCGTCAGAAAAGGAAGAAGCAGGTACTCGTCTGTGGCATCAGCGTTTGGGTCATATGAGCGAGAAAGGTCTTCACATACTGATGAAACGTAAATCTCTTCCCGGTCTGAAATCCTTGAATTTAGATTTCTGTAAACATTGTGTGTATGGGAAACAGTGTAAACAGAGATTTAAAGTTGGCAATCATAATAGTAAAGATGTTTTAGACTACATTCATTCTGATCTGTGGGGGCCTTCCCCTGTTATGTCATATGGAGGTGCATTGTATTTTTTAACGTTCATTGATGATTACTCTCGTAGAGTTTGGGTCTATATGCTAAAAAGGAAAGCTGATGTATTCAATGTCTTTAAACAATTTAAAGTAATGGTAGAGAAAAGAACAGGCAAATCTATTAAATGTCTAAGAACTGACAATGGTGGTGAGTTCACTTCTGTTGAGTTTGAATAATACTGTAAGGATGAGGGCATTGTTAGACACAAAACTGTTGTCTATACTCCTCAGCAAAATGGTGTTGCTGAGCGTATGAATCGGACTCTTATGGAAAGAGCCAGAAGCATGATCAGCAATGCTAACTTGCAAAAGGAGCTGTGGGCAGAAGCAGTATCTACTGCTTGTTATTTAGTTAACAGATCACCTTCAGTAGCAATTGATTGTAAAATTCCTGAAGAAGTTTGGACAGGTCAGTTTTGTGACTATTCTCATTTGAGGATATTTGGCTGTGATGCTTATTCTCTGATTCCGAAAAATCAACGTTCAAAGTTAGATCCAAAGTCGAAATGTTATGTCTTTGTTGGGTATGACTATGCAGTGAAAGGATATAGGTTGTGGGATCCTACATTGCGGAAGATAGTCGTTAGTAGAGATGTAACATTTGATGAATCCTCTTTGTTAAAATCAAATGTTGAAAGAGTTGAACAGGAACAGGTATCACCGTGTCAACGAGTTTAGTTGGAGGCTAGATCTTTCGGTGACAGTCGAAAGGAAGGAGAGACTTCTGGAGACAAAGGTGTTGAAGACACAAAGGAAGTCGTTGAATCTTCTGAACCAGTGCAAGTTTCTGAACCAGTTCAGCAACCAGTCACTCTGAGAAGATCAACAAGGGAAAGGAAAACTCCCAAAAGGTATGAAGATTCTGCTTCATCTTTTGCTTTGGTTACTGAAGATGGGGAACCGTCTTGTTATCAGGAAGCGATAGATGATACAGATAGCGAAAAATGGAAAAAGGCTATGGAAGAAGAAATGGACTCCTTAGCCAAGAACAATACCTAGGATCTTGTAGAGCTTCCTGAAGGGAGAAGTGTTGTTGGATGTAAATGGGTCTTCAAGCTGAAATGGAAAGTTGATGGTAGTATCGAGAGATATAAGGCGAGACTGGTAGCAAAAAGGTATTCTCAGGTTGAAGGTATAGACTTTCATGAGATTTTTTCTCCAGTTGTAAAACTTGTTTCTATACGTACTGTGTTGGCACTAACTGCGTTGCTTAATCTTGAGTTAGAACAGTTAGATGTTAAAACAGCTTTTCTACATGGTGATTTGAACGAAGAGATATATATGGAACAACCAGAAGGTTTTGTACGAGGTCGCAGCAGAAGATTAGTTTGCAAGCTCGGGAAATCATTGTATGGTCTGAGGCAGTCTCCCAGACAATGGTACAAGAAGTTTGATTCCTTCATGGTGAGCCAGAACTTTATAAGAACATGGAAGAGATCAACAGGTTAAAGGCTCAACTCTCTAGGGCGTTTGATATGAAGGATCTTGGAGCAGCAAAACATATCTTGGGCATGGAGATACACAGAGACAGGAAAAATGGTAAGCTTTGGTTATCACAGCAGAAGTATGTGGAGAAGGTACTTGAAAAGTTCTCTATGAATAATGTGAAACCTGTTAATGTTCCCCTAGCTTCCCATTTTAAGTTTTCTTCGGTTTTGAGTCCTAGAGTTGATGAAGAAAAGCAGTATATGTCTCATGTACCATATGAAAATGCGGTAGGCAACTTAATGTATGCGATGGTATCTACAAGACCTGACATTTCACATGCAGTTGGAGTTGTCAGCAGGTTCATGGCAAATCCAGGTAAAGAACATTGGCAAGCAGTGAAATGGGTGCTTCGATATCTAAGAGGCACAAGAGATCATTGCATCGTCTTTAATGGTAGTGAAGGATCAGTCTGCGGATATGTAGATGCTGATTATGCAGGTGATTTGGACAAAAGAAGATCTACTACAGGTTATGTCTTTACTCTTGCAGGTGGAGCAATTAGTTGGATGTCAAAGCTTCAAGACACGGTTGCATTGTCCACTACCGAAGCTGAATATATAGCTGCTTCAGATGCCAGTAAAGAAGCAATCTGGTTAAAGGGTTTGCTCGATGAAATTGGAAGAACGCAGGAGAAAGTGAGTGTACTTTGTGACAGTCAAAGTGCTATTCACTTGGCGACAAACCCTGCCTATCACAGCAGAACCAAGCACATTGATGTGAGATATCATTTTCTGAGACATGTGATCGATGGTGGAAAAGTAGCTCTTAAAAAGGTCCACACACGAGAAAATTGTGCAGACATATTCACAAAGCCAGTTACAGTAGAGAAGTTGCGGTGGTGTTTAGCTTCTCTTGGCTTGCAGGAAAGATGATGAATGGGAAAATTGTTGTCAAGGTGGAGTTTGTTAGTTTGACAACGAACTTGGGTAAACAAACGTAGTTAAACAGTTTTTTGTAACGAATAATTTTAGTTATGTAACGGTAATGACATGAATATATCGAATGCCATGTAGAGGAAATTAATCATTGAATAAAACAGATACACATCCAGTTTCATTTGTTCTTGGTCTTTTCCCATTTTCTTGCGATTCCTTTCTACACTTTGTAGCCAACAACCTTGTTGGAAAAGGATAACAAGGTTCTATAAACCATGAAGTCAAAGCTGGGTGGAGTGTATGATCATATGTGGCCATACAAAATACACCACATCAACGTACCATATTGGTTATTCCTTGATGTTTATAACATGTCTAACCTTGCATCTTATGTGGTTTTGTACACAAATAATTGTGTGCACATTGGTTATTCCTTGATGTTTATAACATGTCTAACCTTGCGTCTTATGTGGTTTTGTACACAAATAACTGGGTGCACAACTACTAGTCCTTCACCACAATATGACTAACTCTTGGTGCGCCTCACAAATAATATTTCTTTGTGCAGTTACAATTTTATTAACTGTTAAAGAAGTTACAAAATCACCACTCTTAACTGCACTGCAGAGCAAAATTACCAATTAGTACTCTTAATTGCACTATAGTACAACGTCATTACAATAACACTGTAAAACCAAATGACTAAACATGAAGGCGAAAAAAGAAAACAAGATACATGGTGTCATATGAGCTTCAGAGATTGTACTCTACATGTTGTTTGTAGCCAGAACATTCCCATCTCTGCTTTGCAAGTTCTTGATTCAAGTTCCTGATTTTAAAAAAATGGACAAATAATGCCAGAGATGCCACCTTAAGGGGAGGGTATTGTTACATCTTATAAAAATACTCTATTAGATTAGTCCATGAAGTAGTTGGATATAGAGAGAAATGTGCACCCTTTTGTAGAATGTACAAATGGAAAAACCAACCTCCATGAGTTTGTTGCACCATATCTTTTCATGCTACATGCATCCAAGCAAAGTGAGTGTTATATTTTGTTCATACTATCAAAACTCCAAGTATCTTGTTACATTTATAATATTTTTCATATTATCCCTTCTTACATCTTGCACATTGCCCTCTATATCCCAACCACACCTCCATGGACTAATTTATCTCACTCCAATCCAATAAGGGTTGCAGCACACTCACTTTGTTTAGATGAATGCAACACAAGAAGATATGTTGCAGCAGACTCATTGAGGTTGCTTTATCTATTTTCACATTGTATAAAAGAATCTGCATGTTGTAGTTGGATACAATGTGCATCCCTTCATCCAATATACAAAAAAGGAAAATGACCTCAATGACTCAGCTGCATCATATATTCTCATGTTTCATGCATCTGAACAAAGTGTGTTATAGTTTGTTCATACTATCAAAGATGCTCCAATTGCCAAATTGAAATTAAGTAAAATTGCCTAAATACTGCTCCTCATACATGCTTTTCCAAATTCTAAATGGAGGACTCACGTGAATGAGTGATTCGACTTCTCATGTAAGCACGAGTACTCTTTTAAATTTTATTTGCCTTTGAAAGTGGCTTACTTCTGTTGATTATTTTTGCATAATTGTATAAGCTCCTAATTCTCAGAGCTTCATTATGTCAAGTTGACTAAATTTATGACAGGTAGCATTAAGCTCGACTACTAAAATGAAACAATTGGACAGAAGTGGGTAAGGCGGGGTTGTGCATGCTCAAGTTATATGGAGATAAGACTTACTTTAGCATTTTAGTCATGGAAAAGACACCTAACAGTTCCTATACATTTATTGCACTTTGAAGTTACTTTTTCACATGGATATAGAAGCCTACCCTTAAACAAATTTTTCAAGTCAGCTTTACTATAAATCTAAATTGTTCAACTTGAAGGAGGGTGAATTGGTGAAAATCTCATAAACATGAAGGCTAAGCTAAACCAACAGAGACAGTCCTTATATACAAGCCTACTGGTATGATATACAGAAAGCTATATACAAAGTATGGTAATTACCTATTTCATAATAGATGTACTCTTCAACTGCAATACTTCTTGCACAAAAAATTGATATTGTGAAGGATAAATGAACGAAAAATCTTAGAATATTTAGATTGTTGCTTTGGCATTGCATATCATTTTATTTCAAACTGAGATGAAGAAGGTGCAATTTGGGTTTCTAGGATCCACTGTGGTGCTAAGGCATTTGGATTTATCAATTCCAGACACACATGGTCTTCTAACTTGCAGAATTGGAAGCTAAGGTAATCATACAGAGCGACATTGTATTCAAATCAAATGAAGGAAAAATAATAATCTAGACAAAGTAAGAAGCAAAAACAGTGTTGATAAATTATACCTGAGATCTTTATGATGACGTTGAAGCCAACTGTCTAAGGGGTGAATCTGCTCGACTCAACATTGATCTGCGCCTTCGTTGCGTATAATCAGTGGTGAATGATGAACCTGATCCTGTGTAGATTAAATACATGTACGAGCCTCAGAAAAGAGGAAAGTATTTTTCATGCACATAAATGCCATATCTAGAACTGGGTTTAATGTAAAACGGAGGAACAAGAGCAGCGGCACGTCTCAATTTGAAATTGGAAGGAGAGGAAGAAAATCAGAGTCTACATTAGAAGAGGATAAATGCCATTTCTGAAACTGGGGTTAACAAAAAACACAAGAAATAGCTTGGAAATGGAGTTACATTTTTGGCTCTGTGTATGCTTTTCTTTCAAATTGAAACGGAGAGGGTGCACTTCAGGTTTCTAGGATCCATCAGAAATGGTGTAAAAATTAGAACTGGGTTTAACAAAAACGCAGCAACAGGAGTTAAAAAAAGGGCGTAAAAAACTGGGGTTAACAAAAATCGCAGGAACATGACTTGAAAAAAAAAAACATAAAAATTAGAGTGACATGTGTCAATTCACATTGGTAGGAGAAGGACGAAATTCGAAGCCTTTGATTGGTTGGATCTGCCCAAGCCAAGCCCGCATAGGAAGGCAACTCCTATTTTGTAGACCATAGCAATATTAATGCGGTTTGACATGGGGCCAATATAAGACGATACAACACGCCGCGCGGTGATGAGAGAGAAAAAAAAATAGCAGCGTGTTGTATCGTCTTATATCGGCCCCATGTCAGACCGCATTAATATTGCTATGGTCTACGAAATAGGAGTCGCTCACATAGGAATGCATATCGGCGTAAATATGTATGTATAGCTATCACATTGGTTTAGCCATCAATATGTATTAATAATAACATCCTCAATCTGTATTTGCCTAAGATCTCAATTGGGTTATATTTGCCTAAGCATTCAATTGGGTTTATATTTTAATGACTAAAAATGAAAATCCATTAATGTTATTTGCAAAAATGACTTGAAGAAGAGACTTGCTCTAAGCGTATTTTTTATTGTAAATCCAGACTCAGTGTATTACATGGCTCAAGTTCTAAGCTCTCTAAGGGATTTTCATTTCACAGTTCCAATACGTTTTCCCAAAGAAGGGTAAGCTTGACAAAAAAATTTAAACAAAATTTAACAATGGCAAATTCAACTAAGAGAAAATATCAAGTTAAGGATTCAAGATTAGGATAGTCCAAAGTTAGCAATCTTCTCGTCAGGTACAAACATTTTTGTAAAACAAATCATGGCAATCAAAAAGATAAGCTAAGGTTTCTTGAATGTGTGCATGAAGCAAAAATATGTCAGGCTCAGTTGGAAGAGATGTTGTCATGTGATGTAAATATTAGCGGTTTTCAGACTCTGGGTTTTAACAACCCATGTTTTTCTGTTAGGTCCCTATAATACTAGTGATTACCCCATTACAATTGTAGTTGTATCCCTTATTAATATTGTTGTGCCCCTATTGTCCGCATATTGTTATTATTATGCCCCATAGAATCCCTCTATTGTTATTTTTGTGCCTTTATATTATTATTGTTAGGTCGGTTGGATTATATTGTGACTCCTTAGACTCCTATATATAGAAAGGAGGTTTTGTCATTTGAATCATCAAAGAATCATTCATTTGTGTAATGTAAAGGAGGTTGCCCCCTCGAAGAGGCTGAATTCTAAGGCATTGATCTATCTTTTCTATTATTTTGTGAGCTGATTTCACAACATTTTCCCATGGTATTTTTCTCTAATGTAGCCTATTTAAAGCCATAAAATTCTAACGAATTTTCTTTTTTTTCAAAGACAATGATTTCGTTGAGGAAAAAGCCAAGTGCAAATATCACATGTCAATTGATATCTTGAAACAAACCACATTGTCTTCTATAACATGGGTATAGTCGTGTTGTGACTCCTACAAGGAGGGCTTTTCCATTTTTGACAACAAAAAAGAAGTTCTATCGTAGTAGGGACAAAAACCAGGAATGACCCATCTACTTACAAAATACATGTTTCCATTTTCTTTTTATCATATATTGTGATAATTTAAATTTAAATTTTATATTAAATTTTAATATTTTAATATAAAATTATATCATATATTTTATTTAATTAATCCAAATTATATATATATATATATATAATTTTTTTTAAATTACATACAAATTTACATCTATATAATTATTGAGCTAAGAGGGATTAAATCAATCTATATGCATCTTAACTTTGGATCTATCAAGTATTTGAAGGGATTAAATCTCTCAAGTTTTGTACTCAAAAAAGACGTTTGAACCTTGAGAAATTTGATCCCTCTCGGCACTTGATAGATTCGGAGTTAAGATGGATCTAGGCTAGTGGGTAAAGGATACATGGAATATCTACCCATAGGAGGGAAAGGAAGTGTGAAGATGATTGAAGAATCTATCAAATTCATATGGAGAAGATGCAGATGAAAATCTCATATTTACAAATTAATATCGCCCTTATACATATCTACAGTTTTACTTTTTGATCTACATATATTATTTGGATATTTGCAAAACATTGTAGATCCAAATTATATCACAACGAACCTTAATTCAAAAATTCAAAAACAATCTTCATGAAACAATAACATATCTCCCTAACAAACAAACAAAAATATTGATAAAGAAATAAGGTTAAGGCGTTTGAGTATTCATCCTCGTTGATCCGTCATGGCCTTATTCTCACCATGATTTTCTCATCATATCAACCTCCCCTTACCATGGCTCTATGTGGAATAGAATAAGCCTCAAGTTTATATTCTATTACATATTTCATTTTGATATGGCTAAAAGAAGCTCATCATGAATGGCCAATGAGAACAATACTAAACAAAAAATACAATGTATAAAGGAAGGAAGGAACTTTATGGAATATTGGGAGTGGAAGGGAGATATACTTTGGTAAAAGGGTAGATTATTTTTATGCCCTTGGTCAAAGTTAAAGCAACAAATATTAAATGATTCCCATGACTATCTAAATATTAAGTTAAAGCAACAAATATTAAACAATTCCCATGGCATGCAAGGTTCCTAAAGACATATCAAAGGGTCAAAAAATATTTTTTTGGGAATGAAGGAAGAAATATATTCAAAAATTTACAAGAGAATGTTAGGTTTTCCAAATAAATAAAGGAGAGACAGTAAAAAGCATGGTTTCTTCAGCCTTTACACCCATTTAATCAAATATGGGAAGATATATCATTGGACTTCATTATAGAGTTACCAAAATCTGAAGGTAAGGATGCAATGTTTGTGGTCATTGATAGACACACAAAATATGCACATTTTAGTGCAATTCAAAGTACATAGTGGAAAAAGTGTTCATGCAACAAATAAACAAAAACCTTAATAAAAGAACTAGAAATTGATGAGCTCATTTTCTTCTTGTAACTCTTTAAAGAATTTATGTTGTCACCAAAACTGCTAAGATCTTGTACTCTAGAATAAATTAATCAAAGGGAAAATGGAAACTTTAAAACTTATGCATACCTCCCCTCACTATTATTTTCCATCCTCACTTATATGCCTTCTGCTTGGTTTTATGTTCTCCTTGGGTAGTTGGAGGGAAAATTTTGTAGTTTTTAACCCCGTACAGAAATTACCTGCATACGAATTCTAAAACACAAAAAATAAAAAATGCGAGAACATAACACATAAAACACATATACATAGATATTTTCCCCTGGATCCCAAAATTGGCACTACCAGCTTGATTTTTCATTATGTTCCTTTCAATGTTATAATACATATTTATACATGCTGAAGCATCCAATACCATGGACCGAAAACCATCGCATTCAATACCATGGACCGAAAACCATCGTGTCCAAAAAACATGTGCAAAAATCATGTACAAAACCATAGGTGGGTCCGCCCAACCTAACATAGGGTCCAAAACCAAAATTTTCCAAGGCGCTACCCCGGACCCCATAAAGTGGGGTTACGGGTACACCTCAAACCCCCTGTGACCCACCCCCCGACTGCACAATCGACGCAACGAAGGGGGGGCTCCGCCCCCCTCTAAACCCCCGGTTAACTATGTGGGCTAGTCGTGGAAAGAATATAACACAACCCAACATTCTCCCACTTGTTGTTTTCTTTCCACAGGGGGCCACAAGAGAGCTTAGTCATTTATCCAACCCTGCAATGCCCATTTTTTCTCTACACTAAGAGAACTTCTCAGAGCTCACAGATTTTGTCAATGCATCTACAGTATTCTTCAAAGTGTCCACCTTTACCAGAAACACCTTTTTGTCTTCTATCATATCTCTCACAAAGTGATATTGAACATCAATGTGCATTGTCTTTGAATGATATGCAGGGTTCTTTGCCAAGAAAATTTCACTTTAGCTGTCACAGTCTATCCTTATAGCTCCCTATACTAACCCCATACTTGAACACAATCTCTACAACCAAACGTCTTCCTTGCTTGCATGAGTGGTTGCCATGTATTCTACCTCTATAGTTGATAGTGCCACTATATATTGTTTCTTACTCATCCAACTGACTTCACCTCCAAATAGGTTAAACACATACCCACTTGTAGATCTTCTCTGATCCGGATCTCCAGCCCAATCTACATCAACAAAGCCAGGAATATCCAACACTTTGTACAATCCTGGTCTTCCTTGGTAGAACGAACCATAATCACTAGTGCCATGCAAATACCTAAAAACCCGCTTCACTATTGTCCAGTGCTCCTTCCCTAGTTTTGACATAAACCTGCCCAATACTCCCACTACATGTGCAATGTCCGGTCTAGTACAGACCATTGCATACATAAAACTACCGACTTCACTTGCATATGGAACACGAGACATGTCCTCTTCCTCTTCTTGTGTCTTGGGACACTGTTCAGTAGATAACCTCACACCTACAGGAATAGGAACCTTCATTGATTTACTATCCTGCATATTAAACCTTTGTAGTATTGTTTCGACATACTTCCTCTGGTTTAACCAGAGCTTCCTCTTTTCCCAATATCTTTTAATTTCCATGCCCAAAATGTAGTTTGCAGCACCAAGATCTTTCATATCGAATTTGAAGGACAATTGGGTCTTCAAATCCTGGATAATTTCTTTGTCATTTCCAACCAACAACATATCATCCACATACAAGACCAAATAAATAACACGATCACCAATTAATTTAAAATACACACAATGATCTGCTTTGCTTCTGGTGAAGCCAAGTCCCCATATAAATGTGTCAAATTTATGATACCACATCCTTGGTGAAAATTTTAACCCATACAGGGACTTCTTTAACTTGCATCCCAGTTCTTTCTTACCCTTCACCGCAAAGCCTTCAGGTTGCTTTATGTATATTTCCTCTTCCAAATCCCCGTGAAGAAATGTTGTCTTCACATCCATCTGTTCTACCTCAAAATCAAAAACAACAGCAACAGATAAAAGTAATCTAATAGAAGTTACCTTGGCAATAGGAGAAAAAATATCACCAAAATCAATTCTCAGCACTTGGGAATAACCTTTTGCTACCAACTGAGCTTTGTATTTCTCTACCTTTCCTTCTGCATTTGTCTTCTTCTTGAACACCCATTTGATGCTAATGGATTTCCTTCCAGCGGGCAACTCCACCAGATCCAAAGCCTCATTTTTAGGCAAAAATGCCATTTCATCAACCATGGCCTCTTTCTAGAGTTTTCCATCCTCTGAATCTACTGCTTCCTTCACAGTTCTGGGATCATCATCAATAATAGATAAATAAAAATTTGAAGAGAAATCAGATGGACTATACCTTTCTGGTTGCCTTCTTTCTTGAACTGATCTTCTCACTCCCAAAGTTTGTGGCTCTTCATCTTCTAATTCCTCCTTTGTTGTAGAGTCTGATTCTTCCTCCTTTAGCTCAAACTCTATCTTCTTAGGTTCCTTTGGTTGGACTTCATTTTTAATAACATCTTTCACCTCTCTGAACACCACATCTCGGCTGTACACAACCTTCCTTGTTACTAGGTTACAAATCTTATAACCCTTTAAACCATCCTTATACCCAATAAAGATGCACTTTTTAGATTTACTATCTAACTTGGTTCTTTTCTCCTTTGGAACATGTACATATGCATCACATCCAAATACCTTCAGATGTGAAATAGAGGGTTTCTTACCAGTCCATACCTCTTGTGGAGTCTTATCCTACAACACTGATGAAGGTGATATGTTGACCAAGTAATATGTTGTCTGCACCGCCTCTGCCCAGAATTCCTGTCCTAACCCGGGACCACTGAGCATGCTTCTTGCCCTTTCCATCAACATCTTGTTCATTTTTTCTGCAACTCCATTTTGCTGAGATGTATATGGAGTAGTCATCTGTCGTGCTATACCACACTTCTTACAGAATTCTTCAAATTCCTTGCTGCAAAACTCACCACCATTATCTGTCCTCAGCACCTTTATCTTCTTCTCTGTCTGATTTTCCACGAGAGCCTTAAATTCTTTAAACCTATCAAAGACTTCAGATTTCTTCTTAAGGAAATATATCCATGTATTCCTTAAGAAGTAACCTATAAATGATACATAGTACACAGACTTACCCAGTGATGGAACCTTCATAGGTCCAAACACATCACTGTGCACAAGCTCTAATATATGTTTCGCCCTCTTACCACCAGAGGGGAAACTCACCCCATTTTGCTTCCCATATACACAATTTTCACATAAATCAAAATCCAGATAGCTATTACTCATACATTTACCATGAAGTATTCGAGGGCCCTTCTCTCCGATATGTCCAAGCTTTTGATGCCACAGCATGGTCTTCTCTCCAGAGACCACTAGACTTTTTGCTCCACTTACAGGAACCACGGAACTGTTGCACCCATCAACAACAGTGCTACCTTGCAGCTTGTACAGAGTTCCAATCCGAACTCCCCGCATCAATACTAGTGCTCCTCGAACCATCTTGCAAGTGTCCTTCTTGAACACTTTTTTTACACCTGCATCATCCAACTTGCTTACAGAAATCAAATTTCTGGCCAATGCAAGAATATGCAGAACACCTGGAAGTGTTCTAACCCTTCCACCTTGCAGCTTCAACTTTACTTTTCCGCGACCAATGATTATAGCCTTACTATCATCCCCTAAGAAGACATCACCACCATCATATTTCTCATACTCGCAGAACCACTCTCTATGGGGAGTGAAGTGAAAGGATGCACCTGAGTCAATCAACCATGCCTCATGATCTACATCTGTACGTGAAGAAGCCAAGTACACATCCCCACCTTCATCTGAGGTGGTTTTCTCCTCTACAGAAGGAGCATCATTAGATCCCTTTCCTTTGTCAGGAGCTTTAGACTTACAGTCCCTTTTGTAGTGTCCTTCCTTTCCACATTTCCAGCACACAACCTTTACAGGTTTTCCTGGAGATTTAGATTTCCATCTAGATTTAGATCTCCCACTCGATGACTTATTTTTGTTTCTGTTCTAGGATTGTTCTCGTACAAACAAGGCATCACCATTCTGGCTCTCCATATTTTTCCATCTCATCCCCTCTGTCAGCAAGGATGAGACTATTTCATCAAACTGCAAGGTAGTTGCATTGCTACTATTGCAATAACCAGACTATCCCACGAATCTGGTAGAGAACACAACAAACTAATGCACTTATCTTCATCTAAAATTTTAATATCAACAAATGCTAACTGACTTACCATAGTATTAAATGCATTCAGATGCTCTGTCACTGAGTCTCCATCTTTCACCCTCAGGTTATACAGCTTTTTCTGCAGGAACAGTTTATTCACCAAAGACTTAGATTGGTACAAATTCCCTAACTTGTTGAAAATGCAACAAGATGATGGAGCTTAGTGAAAAGAAGTCGCCTTCACTAAGTGGGCCCGCAGGTTATTTTTGGCGCAAAGTCTATTTTTAGACTATGTCTATTTTTAGACATATGTATCATGGTCTATGAGTTGCAAGATGCTATTTGTGGATGATTGGTCATGTTGGTAAAAATAGATGGACTTCTATTTTTAGACATATGGGCCAAGTCTATTTTTAGACTGCCAGGCTAAAAATAGAACAGTCGAATATTATTAGCTCTTAATAATATTTGGACTATAAACATTATCTTATCCTCTTGGAGCACTTCAGTTCGAGCTACAGACGTGGCACATGCAACTGTCAGAAGGAAATATGCTTTTCTTATGGGTCAGTTGAGCTATTGCACGATGGACTTCAGTTAGAACTCAAGTGATTGAGTTTGGTGGAGTTGATTGAGGAGTTGATGGAGTTGTGTTCAGTTTGACTTGGTTGAATTAGTTGTATTTAGTCTAACTGCAGAATACACTAGTGATGAGTGATGTGAATTAATTATTAATTAATTCACTAATTATTAACTCATAAAGCAACTAAAGAATACATCTGTTAACTCAGTGCATAGACAGTTCAGTGGAGACAAGTGTTAGAGGTGAGTGAAAGGGCAAGACAGCTGTCAGTTGTGACTATAGTTGTGCATGAGATTTGCACAATCAATGGATTGAGTATTGCCAATGAGGATTGCGTGGTTTAGCCAAGGGAAATACGAGTTTGGATCAGCCATTCTCATCCATTCTCATGCAATATTGCGCAGTGGAGGCAGGCAAGCAACGGAGGAGATTTGAACCTGTGATTGATTTAGATCTGAGCTAGTTTATGTGTAGCAGGTGGAGATAGTACTGAGTACTTGTGAGGAGTATTGTACTATGTATTGTTACATGTTCTCAATCAATATAATATATAGATAGTTGGGGGTTTTCAGCTGTATTCTTTCCCCGTGATATACTGTGTTGATATGTGTGATTGATGCTTCAATGTGCGCATGCGATTATTTTTGAATACTGCAAATTGATGATCAATAGTAGAGGAGGTTATGTATTATGCACGCATTCTGCAAATAGTGTATAATTAGGATAATCTCTATGAATAAGTGTTATATTATTCAAAATTTCTACATAACTTGTCCCACAAAGCCTTCGTTGTATCTTCCTCTGATACATTCAGCAATACTGAATCTGATACACACAATCGTATTGTGCTCTTTGCCTTCCAATCCAACTTCTTCCATTCTTCATCGGACACTCCTATTGGTTTAGTACCCGGATCTACCGCAATCCACTGATCTTTATCCACCAACAGATCCTCCATCTTGAGTTTCCACAACTCAAAACTCTGACCATTAAATTTCTCAATCTCTATCTTTCCACTACTCGCCATCTTCTTTCACCGCTAGAATCGATCTCGCAGATCTCCCACTGAACAAGGTCTACCATAGGCCCGAGCGAAACCCCTCAGCAACAAACGCGTCCCCTTGAAGCCAAAACAGCTTCGATACCAAACGTAGCTTTAAACCCCGTACAGAAATTACCTGCATATAAATTCTAAAACACAAAAAATAAACAATTCGATAGCATAACACATAAAACACATATACATAGAGATTTTCCCCTGGATCCCAAAACTGGGACTACTAGCTTGATTTTTCATTATGTTCCTTTAAATTTTATAATACATATTTATACATGTCGAAGCATCCAATACCATGGACCAAAAACGATTGCGTCTAATACCATGGACCGAAAACCATAGCATCCAAAAAACATGTGCGAAAATCATGCACAAAAACATAGGTGGGTCCGCCCAACTAACATAGGGTACAAAACCAAAATTTTCCAGGGCGCTGCCCTGGACTCCATAAAGTGGGGTTACAGGTACACCTCAAACCCCCTATGACCCCCCCACCCGCTACACAATCATTGCAACGAAAGAGGGGGGGCTCTAACCCCCCGATTAACTACATGGGCTAGTCATGCAAAGAATATAACACAACCCAACAAATTTGTTTTATAACTAATGTTTGTATTATGTTAAACTCCCTTTCTTTTTAATTCCAGAGAAGGCATTTAGAAGGGGCCTTTTTAATCAATTAAATTTATATTAGTAGGTGTTGTCCCCAATCATGTATATAAAATATTTTCATTAACCTTGTAACTCCCATGTAACAAAGCATATTTAAGTGTGACATCATCAAGAATACTATCACCATAGAAATCGTACATATATAGCATCCCAATATTTATTATCATTTATAAACAAACATGTCAAATAACCCTCGTGTCTCCCATCAGCAATAATGTCATCAAAATGTGTACCATAGTCAAAAAATAATATGTTGTCCCAAAAACATAATAACATTGTAGTTTGAAGTATGTCCAAGCAAAGTAAAATCACATCATGCCAGAGAAATAAATCATGTCAACTCGGGAGGTCTACTAGTTCTAGCCATGTAGAATGGTATTTTCTCCTTCTCCTTTTCTCCTTGTACCTCCAGGTGCATGTATTGAAAGGATATTTCTCTCCTTCCCCCTCCTTCCGTTGTAGGAATGCCAACATGTGTATGTGATGAAGTGGCCTCAAAGGGAGAATGTACAACCATGGAAGACATATGAAACTTTAACAAGGCAAGATATGCAAGGGAATCAGGGGGTTGTTGAGCATAGAAGGAAGTGGCATGAAATAATGCAAAAGGTACCTTAAGATAAATGATCACGTGGTGAACTAAGTGATGAGACATAGTAGGCCAATGTGCAAAGTCTAACATGGGCCTGATAGGGTTAGTCTCCCAACTATCATTTTGTACTGGTTGTTATTGGTATACACGATTTTTTGGAATTTCCATTATGCTAGGATGCGAGAGAGGTACATTTTGTGAAGCATGTGGATTAGGAGGGTGTTGTAGCTTCTATAACCCCCTCCAAAAAATTTCTTTCATTTAAATTTTGGAGCCCCTGTAATGTCATGTGAACTGTCATCTTGAGTCACCAAAGTCATGTGTGGTCACATTTCTTTAAGTGTTCAAGTCTTCTTCTAAAAAACCTAAGTGTTGAAGCTATTTTCTTTCACATGCTTAGCTCATTTTTCCTTCATAGCACATTCTCCCAAGATAGGCCTAACACACTTATTGGATACAATGGAGCGCACTTCTTGGCAACAAGCAGAGTGCACTTCTTGTTGGTAGCATGGGTGCACTAGTGGAGAAGTTCACTACCTGAAGGAAGTGAAAGTGCATCTCCCAAAGATACTGCTAACACACTCCTTGTTGACAATCAATGTGCACTTCTTGTTGGCAGAGGGAGCGCACTTTCCCAAGTTAGCATTATTGCACTTCCTAGTGGAAGTCGTCACACTTTCATCTCCTAGTTTCCCGAAATGCTTTGAGTGCAGTTAAAAAACATAAACGTAATTGCATGAGTGTTGTTCCTAATATAAATATTTTACCCCAAAGCTCATTCATCTTTCACCTTGGAGCTCTAAACATTTCTGGAACACAATGAGAACTCTCTCATTTTTTGTTTCAAGTGCACCAACTTCTGGGTAAGTTTCTCAACTGTCACTTTTGTTTGATTTCACTTTTGCATGTGTCACTTTTGCTTATTCTTCCTCTTGTATGTGTTGCTTCACTCTTTCATGTGTCGTTTTTAGGTCTCTTCACATTCTTAGACCTAGCACACTTTCTGATTGCAGTTGACACTTATGTCACATAGACTTGTGCCCTAACTATCTCACTCAGATATTAGTGTCGTTTCAATGTATAAAAGTTGGTTTTGGGTATTGTGCATACTCTTGTCATAACTCTGATTGTGCATGTGTGTGTGATCATGTTAAAGACTTGTTTGTATGCTCTTTATCTCTCTCTCGTTCCTTCGATCTCACAATTAGTCAATATTGGGGCTCTTCCTTGTCCTCACATCTTGTGCAAGCTATGAACACATTCAACTTTCATCCAAGTGATGAGCACATCGCACACTTCTAAGCGTTTGTGTTGAGGCTATTGTCTCCTAAACATGTTCGCTAAACCCATCCTGAGGTCACCTTCCTTTGCAAGTGCATTGCACTTCTTTGGAGCATAGTCACCCACCTCTTGCTACATACACTTTCCCTATGCGCCAATCCTTGATGATCCTTTCTTTTATGAGTGCATTACACACTCCAAGTGGAAAATTAGGCACCCTTGTACACTTGTAGTTGTGACTTACACTCAAACTAGAGACTTTCTCCCATTAATAGCACATTGTGCATCCTTACGCCTTAAGATTCTAGCCACTTTCTCCAATACTTGTGCTTTGTGCCCAATCTTGTTCCTCTCTCTTGCCCTAAAACAATGTGCACTTCCATTGCCTAGAGCTCAACCCCTTTTCTCCTAAACCTACACCCAAGATAGCTCGTCTCCTAGTCTTAGTGCATTGTCCCATCATAGTTAGCATCTTGCATGAGTAAACAAGGTAGAATAGGTGATTTTGGCATTGATGTTGTCTTTCCATGAGAGAATTTCATTTGCAGGTACTATCATATTAACATGGAAAATGGTGTTCAAGGATGTCATCAAAGAGATATTTCAAAAAGGCACTTATGGAGATGACATACAAAGATACCATCATGCAAAAATAAAGGAGTTTTGAACTGCGACAAATAGGTGTCAACCCAGGATGACTTGGAAGGCTATAATACTATATCCAAACCCTTTGTAGGGTGAAGATGAATTATATTTCAGATCTATCATAAAGAGTTGAAGACAGTAGCAAAAAATAAGACTTGGAATGGACACATTACAATGAAATTTCATGCCACAGTTGCCAAATTGTAACTTTTCAAAGTGTAGATACAAGAGGGTTATTTTGTCCCATGTATTTTGCCACAATTTGTGGAATGTAACTCTGTAATTTCAAAAATAAGAAAATGAAAATATGTGGAAGCCCAAGGGTCACACATGGAATGTGAAAAGTCACTAGGAAGTCCAAAGGTCCTGTAGGAGCTCAAAAGTTATGCGGGAGCTCAAGCGTCATGAGGGAGGTCAAAAGTCACATGGGAGGTGAAAGGTCACCTCATTTGTTATAAATAAACCCTTATAACTCAGGAAAATTTATTTTAGCGTTGGATTCTCAAGCTTGGCATTGGAGAGAAGATCACTCTTTTGAGGAGCAAGTGGTGGCTTCATGTTCCATTATTGGGGCTAGTGATGCATCATTATAATTGTGTATCTTTGAACTATCACTTAATATTTTGAAGCTCTATGAGCCGTACATACTTTCATGCATATATCGTGAATGTTATAAGACTATTCTTTCAAGTTTGTGATGTATCTTTTGTGTTCATATGTACCAAAGAAAATAAACTATTTCTTTGGCTTTGGTATACATCTTTGAATTGTGCGTCCTTACTTTCTTTCATGACCATTGTTACTTTGTGAACTATTTTGTAGATTAATTAACGATTATCTTTATGAATGTGTGTGTATCTTTATTAAGATAGTATTATTACTTTTCTTCTAAAGGCTCACTCTTTCTTTCCCCATCCGTGAAAACAACTTATAAACATTTTCATTTCATGTTTCACAAAGCTAACTTACTTGCTTATTGTTGGTGTCTGAGTGTGAACGCTATGGTTCAACCCTTTACCACATTAATATGTCAATCTGGGGTCATTTATTATTGCAAGGGTATCATGCACTATATATGCAAGGGCAAATTCATAATCCAACAATTGATCAGGAATTCAATTAATTAATTAAACATGCAATTTGAAATAATAAATAAATTGTAACAGCAAATGGAAATGACAGCAATAACTAATCTGTAACAGCAATGGAAATGACAGAAATAATTAATCTATAACAGCAAGCCGATTCACAGCATTCACATCAAACCATTATAGCGAAAAGAAGAAATACATTAATTAAAAAGAAACTAAGCACACATTACTTCAGCAGCACATGATCAGGAAACCGGGCCCAACTCCTTGATCAGGGTTGTGGTAGAAATGATCGAAGGCTAGATAATCAGAATATTAATATTGCATTAATAAAAATGAAAATACAGAAGTCTCATGATACATTCTTAAAGCAAAACCTTCAACATCTGATCTGCTACCCTACATATGTGTTTTCCCTAATTTGTGTCTTTTAAATATACAAATAGAAAAAGGGAATTTACTACAAGATTTATTGCAAAATATCAATAAGCAAGATGAGATCTAAGAGATCTTTCCATCATGATTTAGCTGGAACAAGTTGAATTTGGTCATTTCAATTGGGGCAATTTGGAAAATGGCCACAACAAAAAATATATGAATATATCCTTCGAAGAACCTTGCTTTTCTCCCAATCCAAACTGAATTTCTAAAAACTGCTCATTGAGAAACTGATTTGGTCAGTTCTGAACAAAACCTACATCTCGGATTTTTAAGATTATTCGTATTTTGCCCGAAATGTCCAATGCAAAACTGTCATGTTTTATTGCAGCGAGGGTATTGTTATATCTTATAAAAAATACTCTATTAGATTAGTCCATGAAGTAGTTGGATATAGAGAGAAATGTGCACCCTTTTGTAGAATGTACAAATGGAAAAACCAACCTCCATGAGTTTGTTGTACCATATCTTCTCATGCTACATGCATCCAAGCAAAGTGAGTGTTATATTTTATTCATACTATCAAAACTCCAAGCATCTTGTTACATTTATAATTTTTTTTCATATTATCCCTTCTTACATCTTGCACATTGCCCTCTATATCCCAACCACACCTCCATGGACTAATTTATCTCGCTCCAATCCAATAAGGGTTGCAGCACACTCACTTTGTTTAGATGAATGCAATACAAGAAGATATGTTGCAGCAGACTCATTGAGGTTGCTTTATCTACTTTTACATGGTATAAAAGGATGTGCATGTTGTAGTGGGATACAATGTGCATCCCTTCATCCAATATACAAAAAAGGAAAATGACCTCAATGACTCAGCTGCATCATATATTCTCATGTTGCATGCATCTGAACAAAGTGTGTTATAGTTTTTTCATACTATCAAAGATGCTCCAATTGCCAAATTGAAATTAAGTAAAATTGCCTTAATATTGCTCCCTCATGCATGCTTTTTCAAATTCCAAATGGAGGACTCACGTGAATGAGTGATTCGACTTCTCATGTAAGCACGGGTACTCTTTTAAATTTTATTTGCCTTTGAAAGTGGCTTACTTCTGTTGATTATTTTTGCATAATTGTATAAGCTCCTAATTCTTAGAGCTTCATTATGTCAAGTTGACTAAATTTATGACAGGTAGCATTAAGCTCGACTACTAAAATGAAACAATTGGACAGAAGTGGGTAAGGCGGGGTTGTGCATGCTCAAGTTATATCGAGATAAGACTTTAGCATTTGAGTCATGGAAAAGACACCTAACAGTTCCTATACATTTGTTGCACTTTGAAGTTACTTATTCACATAGATATAGAAGCAGACCCTTAAACAAATTTTTCAAGTCAGCTTTATTATAAATCTAAATTGTTCAACTTGAAGGAGGGTGAATTGGTGAAAATCTCATAAACATGAAGGCTAAGCTAAACCAACAGCGACAGTGCTTATATACAAGCCCACTGGTATGATATACAGAAAGCTATATACAAAGTATGGTAATTACCTATTTCATAATAAATGTACTCTTCAACTGCAATACTTCTTGCACAAAAAATTGATATTGTGAAGGATAAATGAACGAAAAATCTTAGAATATTTAGATTGTTGCTTTGGCATTGCATATCATTTTATTTCAAACTGAGATGAAGAAGGTGCAATTTGGGTTTCTAGGATCCACTGTGGTGCTAAGGCATTTGGATTTATCAATACCAGACACACATGGTCTTCTAACTTGCAGAATTGGAAGCTAAGGTAGCCATACAGAGCGACATTGTATTCAAATCAAATGAAGGAAAAATAATAATCTAGACAAAGTAAGAAGCAAAAACAGTGTTGATAAATTATACCTGAGATCTTTATGATGACGTTGCAGCCAACTGTCTAAGGGGTGAATCTGCTCGACTCAACATTGATCTGCGCCTTCGTTGCGTATAATCAGTGGTGAATGATGAACCTGATCCTGTGTAGATTAAATACCTGTACGAACCTCAGAAAAGAGGAAAGTATTTTTCATGCACATAAATGCCATTTCTAGAACTGGGTTTAATGCAAAACGGAGGAACAAGAGCAGGGGCACGTCTCAATTTGACATTGGAAGGAGAGGAAGAAAATCAGAGTCTAACATCAATATGTATTAATAATAACATCCTCAATCTATATCTGCCTAAGATCTCAATTGGGTTATATTTGCCTAAGCATTCAATTGGGTTTATATTTTAATGACTAAAAATGAAAATCCATTAATGTTTATTGCAAAAATGACTTGAAGAAGAGACTTGTTCTAAGCGTATTCTTTTATTGTAAATCCAAGACTCAGGGTATTACATGGCTCAAGTTCTAACCTCTCTAAGGGATTTTCACTTCACAGTTCCAACACGTTTTCCCAAAGAAGGGTAAGCTTGACAAAAAAATTTAAACAAAATTTAACAATGGCAAATTCAACTATGAGAAAATATCAAGATGACTAAGTTAAGGATTCGAGATTAGGATAGTCCAAAGTCAGCAATCTTCTCGTCAGGTACAAACATTTTTGTAAAACAAACAAATCATGGCAATTCAAAAAGATATGCTAAGGGTTCTTGAATGTGTGCATGAAGCAAAAATATGTCGGGCTCAGTTGGAAGAGATGTTGTCATATCATGTAAATATTAGTGGTTTTCAGACTCTGGGTTTTAACAACCTATGGTTTTTTCCATGGTATTTTCTCTAATATAGCCTATTTAAAGCCATAAAATTCTAAAGAATTTTCTTTTTTTTTTCAAAAACAATGATTTTGTTGGAGCAGAAGCCAAATGCAAATATCACGTGTCAATTGATATCTTGTAAAAAACCACATTGTCTTCTATAACATGGGTATAGTCGTGTTGTGACTCCTACAAGGAGGGCTTTTCCATTTTTGACAACAAAAAAGAAGCTCTATGGTAGCAGGGGCGAAAACCAGGAATGACCCATCTACTTGCAAAATACATGTTTCCATTTTCTTTTTATCCTATATTGTGATAATTTTAATTTTAATTTTATATTAAATTTTAATATTTTAATATAAAATTATATCATATATTTTATTTAATTAATCTAAATTATTTTATATATATATATATATATATATATATAAATTTACATATATATATATATATATATAAATTTACATATATATAATTATTGAGCTAAGAGGGATTAAATCAACCTAGATGCATCTTAACTTTGGATCTATCAAGTATTCGAAGGGATCAAATCTCTCAAGTTTTGCACTCGAAAAAGACGTTTGAACCTTGAGAAATTTGATCCCTCTCGGCGCTTGATAGATTCGGAGTTAAGATGGATCTAGGCTAGTGGGTAAAGGATACATGGAATATCTACCCATAGGAGGGAAAGGAAGTGTGAAGATGATTGAAGAATCTATCAAATGCATATGGAGAAGATGCAGATGCAAATCTCATATTTACAAATTAAGATCGCCCTTATATATATCTACAATTTTACTTTTTGATCTACATATATTATTTGGTTATTTGCAAAACATTGTAGATCCAAATTATATCACAATGAACCTTAATTTATAAATTCAAAAACAATCTTCGTGAAACAATAACATATCTCCCTAACAAACAAACAAAAATATTGATAAAGAAACAAGGTTAAGGTGTTGGAGTATTCTTCCTCGTTGATCCATCATGGCCTTGTTCTCACCACGATTTTCTCATCATATCAATCTCCCCTTACCATGGCTCTATGTGGAATAGAATAAGCCTTAAGTTTATATTCTATTACATATTTCATTTTGATATGGCTAAAAGAAGCTCATCATGAATGGCCAATGACAACAATACTAAACAAAAAATACAATGTATAAAGGAAGGAATGAACTCTATGGAATATTGGGAGTGGAAGGGAGATATACTTTGGTAAAAGGGTAGATTATTTGTATGCCCTCGATCAAAGTTAAAGCAACAAATATTAAATGATTCCCATGACTCTCTAAATATTAAGTTAAAGCAACAAATATTAAACAATTCCCATGACATGCAGGGTTCCTAAAGACATATCAAAGGGTCAAAAAATATTTTTTTTGGGAAAGAATGAAGAAATATATTCAAAAATTTACAAGAGGATGTTAGGTTTTCCAAATAAATAAAGGAGAGACAGTAAAAAGCAATGTTTCTTCAGCCATTACACACATTTAATCAAATATGGGAAGAGATATCATTGGACTTCATTATAGAGTTACCAAAATCTGAAGGTAAGGATGCAATGTTTGTGGTCATTGATAGACACACAAAATATGCAAATTTTAGTGCAATTCAAAGTACATACACTAGAATCCAAGTGGAAAAAGTGTTCATGCAACAAATAAACAAAAACCTTAATAAAATAACCAGAAATTGATGAGCTCATTTTCTTCTTGTAACTCTTTAAAGGATTTATGTTGTCACCAAAATAGGTAAGCTCTTGTACTCTAGAATAAATTAATCAAAGGGAAAATGGAAAGTTTAAAACTTATGCATACCTCCCCTCACTATTATTTTCCATCCTCACTTACGTGCCTTCTGCTTGGTTTTATGTTCTCCTTGGGTAGTTGGAGGGAAAATTTGTTTTATAACTAATGTTTGTATTATGTTAAACTCCCTTTCTTTTTAATTCAAGAGAAGGCATTTAAAAGGGGCCTTCTTAATCAGTTAAATTTATATTAGTAGGTGTTTTCCCCAATCATGTATATAAAATATTTTCATTAACCTTGTAACTCCCATGTAACAAAGCATATTTAAGTGTGACATCATCAAGAATATTATCACCATAGAAATCGTGCATATAAAGCATCCCAATATTTATCATCATATATAAACAAACATGTCAAATAACCCTCGTGTCTCCCATCAGTAATGTCATCAAAATATGTACCATAGTCAAAAAATAATATGTTGTCCCAAAAACATAATAACATCGTAGTTTGAAATATGTCCAAGCAAAGTGAAATCACATCATGCCAAAGAAATAAATCGTCAACTCGGGAGGTCTACTAGTTCTAGCCATGTAGAATGGTATTTTCTCCTTCTCCTTTTCTCCTTGTACCTCCGGGTGCATGTCTTGAAAGGATATTTCTCTCCTTCCGCCTCCTTCAGTTGTAGGAATGCCAACATGTGTATGTGATGAAGTGGCCTTGGAGGGAGAATGTAAAACCATGGAAGACATATGAAACTTTAACAAGGCAAGATGTGCAAGGGAATCAGGGGGTTGTTGAGCATAGAAGGAAGTGGCATGAAATAATGCAAAAGGTACCTTAAGATAAATGATCACATGGTGAACTGAGTGATGAGACATAGTAGGCCAATGTGCAAAGTCGAACACAGGCCTGATAGGGTTAGTCTCCCAACTATCATTTGTACTGGTTGTTATTGGTATACATGAGTTTTTGGAATTTCCATTATGCTAGGATGCGAGAGAGGTACATTTTGTGAAGCATGTGGAGTAGGAGGGTGTCGTAGCTTCTATAACCCCCTCCAAAAAATTTCTTTCATTTAAATTTTGGAGCCCCCGTAATGTCATGTGAACTGTCATTTTGAGTCACCAAAGTCATGTGTGGTCACATTTCTTTAAGTGTTCAAGTCTTCTTCTAAAAAACCTAAGTGTTGAAGCTATTTCTTTCACATGCTTAGCTCATTTTTCCTTCATAGCACATTCTCCCAAGATAGGCCTAATGCACTTATTGGATACAATGGAGCACACTTCTTGGCAACAAGCAGAGTGCACTTCTTGTTGGTAGCATGGGTGCACTAGTGGAGAAGTTCACTACCTAAAGGAAGTGAAAGTGCATCTCCCAAAGATAGTGCTAACGCACTCCTTTTTGACAATCAATGTGCACTTCTTGTTGGCAGAGGGAGCGCACTTTCCCAAGTTAGCATTATTTCACTTCCTAGTGGAAGTCGCCACACTTTCATCTACTAGTTTTCCAACATGCTTTAGGTGCAGTTAAAAAACATAAACCTAATTGCATGAGTGTTGTTGCTATATAAATATTTTACCCCAAAGCTCATTCATCTTTCACCTTGGAGCTCTACGCATTTCTGGAACACAATGAGAACTCTCTCATTTTTTGTTGCAAGTGCACCAACTTCTGGGTAAGTTTCTCAACTGTCACTTTTGTTTTATTTCACTTCTACAGGTGTCACTTTTGCTTATTCTTCCTCTTGTATGTGTTGCTTCACTCTTGCATGTGTCGTTTTTAGGTCTCTTCACATTCTTAGGCCTAGCACACTTTCTAATTGCAGTCGACACTTATGTCACATAGACTTGCGCCCTAACTATCACACTCAAATATTAGTGTCGTTTCAATGACAAGTTGGTTTTGGGTATTGTGCATACTCTTGTCATAACTCTGATTGTGTATGTGTGTGTGATCATGTTCAAGACTTGTTTGTATGCTCTTTCTCTCTCTCTCGTTCCATCGATCTCACAATTAGTCAATATTGGGGCTCTTCCTTGTCCTCACATCTTGTGCAAGCTATGAACACATTCAACTTTCATCCAGATGAGCACATTGCACACTTCTAAGCGTTTGTTTTGAGGCTATTGTCTCCTAAACATGTTCCCTAAACCCATCCTGAGGTCACCTTCCTTCGCAAGTGAATTGCATTTCTCTGGAGCATAGTCACCCAACCTCTTGTTGCATACACTTTCCCTATTTGCCAAGCCTTGATGATCCTTTCTTTCATGAGCGCATTACGCACTCCGAGTGGAAAATTAGGCACCCCTTTACACTTGTAGTCATGACTTACACTCAACCTAGAGACTCCCTCCCATTAATAGCACATTGTGCATCCTTAGGCCTTAAGATTCTAGCCACTTTCTCCAATACTTGTGCTTTGTGCCCAATCTTGTTCCTCTCTCTTGCCCTAACACAATGTGCACTTCCCTTGCCTAGAGCTCAACCCCTTTTCTCTTGAACCTACAGCCAAGAAAGCTTGTCTCCTAGTCTTAGTGCATTGTCCCATCATAGTTAACATCTTGCATGAGTAAATAAGGTAGAATAGGTGATTTTGGGACTGATGTTGTCTTTCCATGAGTGAATTTCATTTGCAAGTACTATCATATTGACATGGAAAATGGTGTTCAAGGATGTCATCAAAGAGATATTTCAAAAAGGCACGTATGGAGATGACATACAAAGATACCATCATGCAAAAATAAAGGAGTTTTGAACTGCGACAAATAGGTGGCAACCCAGGATGATTTGGAAGGCTATAATACTATATCCAAACCCTTTTGAGGGTGAAGATGAATTATATTTCAGATCTATCATAAAGAGTTGAAGACAGTAGCAAAGAATAAGACTTGGAATGGACACATTATAATGAACTTTCATGCCACAGTTGCCAAATTGTAACTTTTCAAAGTGTAGATACAAGAGGGTTATTTTGTCCCATGTATTTTGCCACAATTTGTGGAATGTAATTCTGTAATTTCAAAAATAAGAAAATGTAAAATATGTGGAAGCCCAAGGGTCACACATGGAATGTGAAAAGTCACTAGGAAATCCAAAGGTCATGTAGGAGCTCAAAAGTTATGCGAGATCTCAAGAGTCATGAGGGAGGTCAAGAGTCACATGGGAGGTGAAAGGTCACCTCATTTGTTATAAATAAACCCTCATAACTCAAGCAAATTAATTTTAGCGTTGGATTCTCAAGATTGGCATTGGAGAGAAGATCACTCTTTTGAGGAGCAAGTGGTGGCTTCATGTTCCACTATTGGGGCTAGTGATGCATCATTATAATTGTGTATCTTTGAACTATCACTTAATATTTTGAAGCTCTATGAGTCGTACATACTTTCATGCATGTATCGTGAATGTTATAAGACTTTTCTTTTATGTTTGTGATGTATGTGTTGTGTTCATGCAAGAGAACTTGGAGGCTAAAATCATGAGTGATGTTATAACAAATTTATCTATAAACCATTATTAGCAATATCACTCATAATAATCATCAATTTATTAAAAATAAAGGAGAACAAATATTACTTATCCACAAGAGCATAATTAATTATGAAAAGGAATTATATAACAAATTAGGGTAAATAATGTGATAAAAGAATAGTAGAAATGGATGAAATGGATGTTAAGAAGTAATAATAATAATGATAAATTAGGGATCCAACATCTCCCCCAAATTGAACATGATGCATGTACTCATGCAACCCAATGCCTTTGTATTAACCAAGAAGGGGAAATAGTGGTTGAAAAATATGAATGAATAATGCTCAGTGGTTTTTTCGAGACATTCTCCTAAAATTTTATACCCTGGGAGGTCACAGGGGGTTTGAGGGGTACCAAAAATTTTGGTTTTGGACCCTATGTTAGGTTGGGTGGACCCACCTATGGTTTTGTGCATGATTTTCGCACATGGTTTTGGACGTGATGGTTTTCGGTCCATGGTTTTGGACGCAATGGTTTTTCGGTCCATGGTATTGGATGCTTCGGCATGTATAAATATGTATTGGAACATTGAAAGGAATATAATGAAAAATCAAGCTTGTAGTCCTGGTTTTTGGATCAAAGGGAAAATCTTTGTGTATATGTGTTTTATGTGTTATGCTCTCGCATTGTTTAATTTATGTGTTTTAGAATTCGTATGCAGGTAATTTCTGTACGGGGTTAAAACCTACATTTGGTACCAGAGTTGTTTTGGCTTCAAGGGGACGCCTTTGTTGTTGAGGGGTTTCGCTCGGGCCTGTGGTAGACCCTGTTCAGTGGGAGATCTACGAGATCGATTCTGGTGGTGAAAGAAGATGGTGAGCAATGGAAAGATAGAGATCAATAAATTTAATGGTCAGAGTTTTGAGTTGTGGAAACTCAAGATGGAGGATTTGTTGGTGGATAAAGATTAGTGGATCACGGTAGATCCAGGTACTAAACCAACGGGAGTGTCCGATGAAGAATGGAATAAGTTGGATCAGAAGGCAAAGAGCACAATACTATTGTGTGTCTCAGATTTAGTATTGTTGAATGTATCAGGGGAAGCTACGGCGAAGGATTTGTGGGACAAGTTAGGGACTTTGTACCAATATAAGTCTTTAGTGAATAAACTGTTCCTACGGAAAAAGTTGTATAACCTAAGGATGAAAGATGGAGACTCAGTGACAGAGCATCTAAACGCATTTAATACTATGGTAAGTCAGTTAGCATTTGTTGAGATTAAAATTTTAGATGAAGATAAGTACATCAGTTTGTTGTGTTCTCTACCAGATTCGTAGGATAGTCTAGTTATTGCAATAGGTAGCAATGCAACTGCCTTGCAGTTTGAAATAGTCTCAACCTTGCTGACGGAGGAGATGAGACGGAAAAATATGGAGAGCCAAAATGGTGATGCCTTGTTTGTATGAGTGATGAGCCCCAATTTTTGGTAACAAATTGGGCTCATTTGGCCTACTTACCTTGCTCAACCCTTCATCTTTTATCACTTATGCATTCATTTCTTGGTATATTCGTGTTATTTGTAGGAAGAAGGGCAGGCATTATATCTATGTGGCTAATACATGATGATTTCAGGTTTTTTGGCATTAAAGGGAGCAAAGACCACGCAGAAGGAGACAAGGAGACAGCAAAGGTGGCATTGCAGGTTTATAGGGAGGCTGTCTACAGCCTTAATGACCTCCCTCGTGATCTCCACCCTAACTCCGAGCTCCAACAGCTCTCCCCACCGAGCTTAAAGGCAGCCAACAGGTTCTACAGGAACAGCAGTTTAACTATTAGTTGGACAGCCGAGCTCCATTAATTGAGGAAGCCAGCTTGATCCTCATCATGTATAAATATTAAGGTCATGGCCTTTGATAGGAGCTTTTTGAACTTTTGAACTACTGTTGCAATTTCTAAGCACGAGCTACAGCTCGGTTTTTTGCTCTTTGTAAGCCAGTTTTGGCATGTCATTAGACTCATGATTATTCAATAAAGACAGGCAGCTTTTGATCCAATTCTGAGTTTTTAAGGGAGCTATAGCTCTCAGGTTAGGGCCCAACCTGAGAGCAATAGACCTCCTCTTCTTTGTATTGTTACTTGTCTTTCTTTTCAGCACTTTATTCCTCTGTTTTGACATGCATTTAGAGATTACAGTTTGCTGATTTGATTTCTTTTATGTGATTGAGTAAGATTAGTTTATGGTTCAAGTGTTTTAGTTGCTTAGATTAGAGTAGAAGGATCAGCATTCATTAGAGCTCCAAGAAAAGGCCGATAGTGCACTCACTGCCATCTTTGTTTAGAGATTGGGGGTGTAGACCGTACCAGCCACCAAAAACGCAGTCATACACTTTCATTCAAGCTGGAACACAGTCATTTCAATTGTAGATCCATCCATGCATTCTGATCTTGAGCAGTATTTCCTCATTCCAACTCCATGCACGATTTTTCTCTGAAGTATACATTGTTGTTCGTTGATTTAATAACACAGTTAGGATAAATTGATGAATTCTCGATTTTGTGCAGATTTGTTTCCTTTACATTGCGTTGCATCACTCGGTTATCTTCTTCTTCTTCTCAACCGCTTCTAAAGCCACCTACCCAACCTCTGTTCAGATCGTTTTCCTTCCAACACTTCCACTGTTCACGTAGCTCCATCTTTTTGGACTTTTCATTGCTTCCACTCTTCCATTCACTAACTAGCTGCAAGCACTCTTTCCTCATCTCATATCTCTGTCCCTGAGCCATCATAAGCCCCCTCTCCATTCTACCTATCCACCCATACAACTCCTCCATCACCCAAAACTCCAACCACAGAACATCCTGTAGAAGTTAGCAGACTTCCTGTAGAAATCCCAAGCTTCCTGTAGTATCCCCTGCAGACATCCTGTAGAAACCTGTAACCTCGGTTGCCGAGCACCTGAACATTGTGGACTTCTATGGAATGATGTTTTGGATCCTCTGGAACCTCTCCTAGCCCTCCTGACCTTTCCCAAGCTTTCTTTCCCTTCGAACTACTCCTGCGCAGTCAAACCCTAATAAGAAACAAAATCACAATAACTCCAAACCACTTAAGAAAAAATACAAAAACAATGTTCTTTTCAGTAGAAGTAGCTTAGTTTCATGCATCTCATATCACTAGAAGTAATGGCATCATTTCTAGAAGTTTGCACACCCACCATTGCATCATAGAGATTAGACTAGTCAGATTAGGGTTTACTAGGGTTTCCCTGTTTTGTTGGCTTTCAGTTCATTATTGCAAAGTAGATCAATTTCCTTTGAGATAGCCTTTGTCCATCATTTAGAAAGCTTCTTCTGAGAACATATAGAAGTTGGCTTGAGCCCTAGCGGACTTGTGCCAGCTGACCAAGTGACAGCTGCGACAAGAGCTAGTACTTGTGCATACAGCACCGTCGCTTCCAAGTTTGTTACGAACTACCGGGTTGATAAAATTAGAGATAGGAAGCTCCATGAGTTGTAGCATTATTGCTACAATACTGGAGCCCACCATCTTTTTGGCGCCGTTGCCGGGGAAGCGTCAGAGTATTAGTAATTGTTTCTTTTCTTCTATTTTCTTACTCTTGCCTTCTGCTAAGTAGTTTATTTCATTTCCATTCTGCAAAAGTAGCATAGACATTTCCTGCTTTCATAGATTAGCATTTCCTGCTTTCATAGATTAGCATTTCCTGCTTTCATAGGTTAGCATTTCCTTCTTTCATAGATTAGCATTTCCTGCTTTCATAGATTAGCATTTCAATTCTGCAATTTCATTTCTGCAAGCGTAGATTAGTGTTTCAATTCTGCAAGCGTAGACTAGCATTTCATTTCTGCAATTTCATTTGAGCAAAGTAGATTAGTTCTTTCCTGCTTTCAGTTTAATTCTGCATCTTTATAGTTAGTTGTAGATCAATCTGTTTCAGTTTTGCAGGTACCACAGAAAAAAACAAAAGCAATCAAAAAAGTCTTTCCATTTCATGCCTCGTAGGAATCGAGATAAAATAGGCAAATTCTTACCCAACACCCCCACCACATCACTGAGTCACCCTTCTCTCTTCTTCGGTGACAGTGATCCAGAAGAACCTATAGGTGAACCTCCTGAGATATACGAAGATCCTATAGCAGAAGAAGAATTAGAGACCATCCCATCTGAAGCTATGGCTGACAATAGAAGAGAAGATGAGAGAATAGAAGGTGCCTTCCTCATCCGAGAGACCAATGGAGAGATGAAAATGAAGAACATTAGCCCCTCCGCTTTACCTCACTTCCATGGACTGACTACTGAAGATCTTGATACCTTCCTGTTTGAGTTTGTTGTCCTTTGTAGAACTTATGACTATACTGAAGATGAGCAGAAGCTGAAACTCTTCCCTTCCACTCTTAAGGATGCAGCATTACGTTGGTTCATGGGCTTACCTGGGAATAGTATCACCACCTGGGCTCAGATGCAGCAAGCTTTCAATACCAAGTACAGGGATTACTGTAGGTCCAAGGAAACCAAGGGAGAAATCTTTCAGATGACCATGGGAAATGATGAGTCCTTAGAGGATTATGAGGAGAGGTTCCAACTTAGCTATAAGCGGGCCAGGTGCACACTTGACCCTGAATCCCTCAAGTTGGTCCTGCTCTGAGGAGTCCCTGAAGACCTCTTAGATACCCTTCACATGTTAGCTGGGGGGGACATTTACCAACTGCCTTATGAGGACATCAAGACTGTGTTTAGAAACCATTCCAGGGCAGCTCGGAAACGAGGTAGAGGAAACCTCCTCTCAACTGGTGTCCCTTTCTCCAAACATGAGTTTGCAAATCAATTGGAAGATCTTAAGAGTGAGGTGAGACAGACCATTGCCATGCAGCTAGACACATTCAGGATCCAGCAGAAAAAGGAAGAAGCTGAGAGAGCCTTGGCTATCTTCTGTCCTAGATGTACCAGGAGACACCCTAAGAACGAATGTCCATTGCATTCGGTTGAAGTGTGTTTCGTTTGTGAGGAGGACCATCCCACAAACCAATGTCCAACCTTACCTGGATTTAAAGCCATGTACCAAGGGACAGAAGCTCCCATTGAACCTCTCTATTACCTCAACCAAAGGAGGCCACAAGGACCTAGAACTTACCAGGAGGGGATGCAAGGGGCACCTCAAGCTTATTACAGCCCCAACCAATCGACTCCAATGCCTTCCTGGGGTCCCCCTGCTCATCCTTCCTGGTCTATGCCTCCTCCATGGTCTTATCCACCTCAGTACCCTACTCAACCCACTACTCATTCTTATCACTCACAGGCCCAGCCACAGCCTCAGTGGAGTGCACCTCAGTCGGGGTGGAGGCCCCAATACAACACTCCTCCTGCCATTTTGCCTCCACCACCAGTTCAACCTCAACCATTACCTCCTGCTCCTCCAAGGCAACCTCAAATACCTGCCCAACCGAACCTGAACCCCAACAATAGACAGGCCCAGCAGGTATACACTGGGGAAACATCATGCCCTACTTATGCTGTGGAGATCCAGGAGATCAATCTTCGATCTGGCAAGACTCTTCCAGATCTCCAACCTCCTCCCCCAGAGGATGAGGAAGATAAACAGGAAAGTGAACCAAAGGCTATTCCACCCTTTCCTGAGAGACTAACAGCCACCACACAACCCAACCCAGAGGAGGATGAGCTTCTGGGTGAGGTCAAGCAGTTGTGTGTAAAAATACCACTTCTCCAAGCCATCAAGGATGTGCCAATATACAACAAACTGGTTAAGGAAAAGTGTTTCAAACACCCAGGCAGGTGAAAGAGAGATGTTTCAACCATCAATGTCTTAGGACAACTGTCTGACCTTATGTTAGGACAAGTCATCTGCCCAAAGTATCTAGATCCTAGGAGTCCTGTAGTAGATGTCCACATCAATGGCATCATCATACCTCACACTTTGATTGATTTGGGGGCCACCATTAATGTGATGACCAGGGATACCATGCTCAAACTCAATCTTCAGGGTTCCTTGAGGAAGACCTCGACAGTTCTGCAACTTGCAGATCGCTCCACTGTGACTCCCGAAGGGATTGTGGAGGATGTCTTGGTCTTTGTCGACTCTTGGGAATACCCTGCAGACTTCTTGGTTCTGCAACCCAAGGCAAAGCTTACTGGATATCCTCTTATTTTGGGAAGGCCTTGGTTAGCCACTGCAGATGCTTACATAAGTTGTCGTGCAGGAAATATGACCATCAAAAATGGTCCTATGTCCAAGCAGCTAGTCCTATATCCTCCTGCCCAACCTTCCTTAGAGCATGACTTACCACTTTGGTTGGAGGAAGGAGAAGAGGATGAAGTGTACTCAGCACCTTTGTGCACCCTAGATACCACCAGAAGAGACCCCCCAACCGAGGATGACTTGATTGAGACCTTGATCCAGAATCCACCTTCCAGTGTGTTAGCGTTTGAAATTTCACCTCAGGCTGAAAAGGCAAATCTCAAAAGCTACATCAAACCATTCAGCCTCGTAGCTAGCCCTACGGGGCAGGAGAAGGCTCTCTCCGGTCAATCTCGTTAAATTTTCAATGGGAAGAGATGACCAATCAAGGTAACACAGATATTAGGCTAGTAAACTGATTTGAAGGTTGATTTGGGGGTTTTTTGGGGTTTTTGGTGGCAAATTGAGGAACTGCAATTTAGGGTGCGGGGATTGGACACAGTTTCTGCAGGGAAGTCTTTGGGGCAAGGTAGGAGATTGTGTAGATGTCTTTAGCTGAAATGGATGATCTGGAAGAAAGATAAGAAGGCTAAAGAGAGCAAACAATGGATTTGAATTCTCTTTAGACAGTAGAAAACATAGAAATTAAACAAATTTAAAAGCAGAGCATGGCTAGCATGAATTCTAACTTTATCACTTCATTTGTTTAATATGCAGCAGTATAGAAAGGAAATGAATCACATAACAAATCTTACAATAACATGAAGAGACACACCATCAACACAATGAGTCCACAAGAATCCCAATGATGACTGCAAAACCCTGGTCTTCCTTAGCCAAAAATTGCAGAGATACAAGCAAAATATACAATGATAGTTCCTCCCTCAAGAGTCCAACCATGAAAATGAGCATGAAAGTACATAATATAGATGATCTAACCTCTTTCCCTGCCTCCATGGGTCGAGCTCACTATCCTAGGAGCTGTTTGAACAACTTCTAAACTAAGCACTACAAAATAGGCAGTCAAAACAACTTGCCTCTAAAAACTTGGAAACCAGTTCATACAGTCAATTTTACCCTTTTACATGAGAGAAACTTCTAGAAGAGTAAAACAAGGGTAAAAGTATCCAAAAAGTGCCACAAGTACAGTCAAAAGGACCACCATCGACCTCAGAAAGTCAAACTGGAGCTAAACTGCAAATTCTGGGGTGAACTGGTCAAATCTGGCACAAATTTCCCTGACAGGTCGCGCACATCACTCTGACAGGTCGCGCACATTCACAGCTCTGTTTGAGGGCCTTCCTAGTGTCCAAATCAGGTGCAAGATAGCTCGTTGGAAAGGCTTGCGAGTCTACTTTCCAACCCCACCGGAATTTTTGAATTTGGAGTTGATTTGACCCCTCAAAAGTCATTTCTCCCAAGACAGCTTTCTGCAACTCAAAATAGGGGCAGAAAGTCAAAATTTGCATGTATTTTGAGCTTTTGGAAGCCCAAATCTCCATAAAATCTGAAACCCATCCATAGGCAAGTGTATTTTTGCATGAAAATTCCAAAAATGCAAAGTTTTCCCCGTTCTGAGTTGCCCCCATGTAGGGTCACGCGCGTGGTGAGACCCGTCAAATGGCCAAAACCTGTAAAATTCCCAAAAATGCCAAAAATGCTTCAAAACTCTCAAAATTTCTTGGGTTTGCTGCTAGGAGGATGCTAATGAGTATCATGGTGAGTGAGAGAGGCCTTAGCCAAGATATGGAGCGGGTTGGTCTTCTTCTTCCTCTTGCAGGCCTCGGACAACCTCCTCTGGAATATCTTCATCTTTGCTTTGCAAAAATGCATCCTCGCCCAGTAATGATTCTTCATGTTCCGTAGCAGTCTCTTGTCCTGGTTGGCCTTCTCCAACAGCCTCTCCAAGTGTGCATTCACACGGATAAGCATGGATTCCCTCTCCTTTGGCAGCAAGTCATCAGGCCTCCTACGGTTGATGACTCGGTCACTTCGAATCCTCCACAGCTCATCCAACTCTTTCTCATCCTCAAGTTGCTTGTTGCACTGCTCAAGATAGTTTATTGTCCATTGGGCCATGTCGAGCTTCTGTTGTAACAAGCGGTTTTCCGCCTCTCTCTGTCGGATGATCTCATGCAAATCTGAAGTGGGGGAGCGAGCATCAATATCAATGATGTCAACCTGTGTGTCACCGGCTCTCTCCTCCTCTGTCATGGGCTGTTTGCCCTCCCGTACTGCTGATGGAGAACGCGAGGTCCCTTCCACCTGGTGTGGAGATAACACTCCCTGACCCGTAGATGATGATGGCGAGACCCCTTCCACCTGCTGTGGAGATAGTACTCGCCGAGCTGCTGCAAACAAGGCCCTCGGGCCTTTCTGATAAGTGAGCTGAGGTGAGGAAGCAACATGTCTCGGAACAGTGATCTCAGGCTGGTGTGACGGACCTCCCTCCTCATAAATGGCCTCTAGCTCTGGCTCTGGCGGTGGTGGCACTGTAAAGAACTCATGAGAAATGAAGTCTGCCCATGGAATGCCCTGCTGACTCAACTGATGGGAAACAATGAGCTGGATGAGACCATGATGGCACAAACTCCTATACTGCTGAGCTGGGGACCACCTCTGAAACACGAACACCATCCTCTGAATGTCCTGGAAGAAGAAAACCGGGATGTTCATCATCCTCACTCGGGTAAAGTGCATCAACAGGTGAATGTGATAAGAGAAGACCTGTGAAAATCTCCCCTCACATGTGAAGTAATGCATGATAAGCCGCATGATCGGAGCATACTCCCCCCGGAGGAATCTGAAAGGAAAGACCCCCGACAAGTGGCTCATGAATGCTGGCCTGACATATGGCTCAAAATAAACATAATCCAGCATTTTGCGCTTGGGCCACACCTCACCCACATTTGGTATCCCGGTAGCCTCTGAAATCACCTTCGGAGATAGCACAAAATTCACCCCTGCAAGAGTGACCTGCCCATCCTGAAGGTGCAAAAAAAATAAGCGGGCCAACTCCCTGTGGTGCTGAATCTGGGCAAGCCTCTCACAGAACTGAAAACATGACATATAACGGAAACAATTCACTGCCATAGGACAGGCCTGCAACTCTGCCAAAGAGGTGGGCTCCTCTCTTTTATGATGACCACCTTTGCCACCCCTACGAGGCCTCCGCTGTACCTCAACCTCTGTGGAAGAAGACCGGTCATCACCTTGCTCATAGGTTTCAGTGGTTGACATGGTGCTTTTGAGCAAAGTGGAGAAAATAGATAAAGTAGACTGCTGCCCTTGCCTGCAAAAATGCTGAGTTGTATGCTGTTTTCAAGGGGAACAAAATCATGAAGGAAATGTTAGGGGAGGGGATTTTTCATAAGGAAAGGGAAACATATAAAAATAGGGAATTTCTAAGGGACAATTCACAAACTGTCAAACATACAATCTCATCTTAATCACCGGGAAATCATTTGCAAAGAAATGTTTTTATTAGGGAAACATGGATGATAATAACCAAGGGAAAGGATATACATGCTCAACAGGGGGTAAGGGACAGCATGTATAACAGGGGTATGGGGCAGCATAGATCACTAGCATCAACAACTTGCTCTTTGATTTTGTCTTTTGACTGTACATTATAAGGCATACTCTGTTTTTCAAGGGATTCATGTACATTTGATGCTAAGGGAAACAAGGGATTCTTTTACATTTGTCATAGGGGAAGGAGGGATTTATTTACATTTTTGTCAAAAGGGGAAAAGGGATTTCATTGACAACTTCAAAAGGGAAAAGAGTTGTATTGAAACAAGGATATTAGGGGATAGAAGGGAAAAGGGAAAACAGGGTTTGGTTTTGGGAGACACAGCAACATTATTTTGGTAATGAATACTCAAAGCAATATGTCTTTTTGATAAATATACACAGCTGCATTGTCTTTGTTTTTGCTTTGAATATACACAGCAATATGTTCTCTGTTTTGTAATGACTATGCACAGCCATATTGCCTTTCTCTTAGTTTTGTCATTTTGCCATCATATTGCCTTTTTCTTTTTGCACATCATTTTGTTTTTCTTGCATAGAAATTTGTTCTTTTGCTGTGTGTGTTTTTATATCACAATGGAGGGTATTAGGGTTTTGGGAATATGTTTAGGGAGGGATAGGTTTTGACATTTGGAGATGGGAAAATTTTAATTTCTTTGCAAATGACATATGATAGAGATGTATAATGACAATTGCGAAATCAATGGGAAAAAATGGAGGGAATATAAATGGGAATAAAAACCTTGAAAAAACACCAACCCTAGCACTATGCCTACATGAACAAGCAATAACTAAAATCCATTTCTCTTTACATTCTTGGTAGCAAAAATATATATAAGCACAAGCCCAACATCCTTGATTCAAGCATCCAACACGTTAAAAGACCCTACCTCGATTGATTTGGCAAGCACGAGGGCGATTGAGCAAATTTTGAAGCGGTTTTGTGAGTGACAGGTTGACGGGTCGCGCACAGGCTTTGACAGGTCGCGCACGGGCTGACAGATCGCGCCCGTTATGTTTTTACACTGCGGAGAGGCGCCTGACAGGTCGCGCACCGCCCAACAGGTCGCGCACAGTCCCTGACAGGTCGCGCACCTGAAAAACGACCAATTTCTCTGCAGTTCGCCTTCGTTCGCCTCTTCGCCCTATCTCTTTGCCTTGCAAGCTCTTAGATGCACAATGAGGGTGTTTTAGAGGGAATTTGACTCTTTATAGGCCCAATTTGAAAAAATTTACTTACCAAACCCACTTTCTAATGTTTTGCCTTGACACTTTCTTTTAACACTGTTTTGAGTTTTCTTTTGTTCTGAATTTGACTTTTTGGGTGCTTTAGCTCCGTTCTTTTTGCAGGTAGACCATCTGATGGACTCTCCTTCTGGCTTGCTGGGGACTCATGGACCTCTGACTCATGATCTTGCAATGACATTTGACTGAAACCCTAGACCTAAGACTTTGGACTTCAAGACAAAACAAAACAAGTGTGACACAAGCTCATTAACTGATATGACCTGATCCAGCAAAGCCAAGAAGGGAACAAGGACCAGCTCCTCCATCAGTTTTATGGCATGCCTAATGGAATGCAAAACTGACATTGATGAGACACCTACTTATGCATATGCAAAGAGTTTTTTGATCACTGATGGAGGGCATCATGACCGACACTAACATTGGCTCCAATGGGGATGGTAGCTCCTTGGAGGTGCCAAGAACCTTAGACCTCTGGGAGAGTAGACCAGTGCTTTCAGCCATTGGGCAATGGAGTCAAAAACTCAAGCTGAAATGCATGACTGAAAACCGACTCAAACTAACTTAACAACAAGACTGAAAATGGACTAACAAAGGACTCATGACTCATTTATTGAATGAAAACTTGACTGAAAACTGACTGAAACTTAACTGAAACTTGACTCAAACCGACTCGATGGCAAACTGAAATAACTTGAAAAAACTCACTCAAGAGACCAAACAAAAATGACTCATGACCGACTTAAAACAAAAATTTACAAAGCTTTTGGAAAAACGGCAACAATCCATCAAGATTTGGAATCATGATGACAACCACCTGCATACTAATGAAATATGTACAATCATGTATAATGAGATTTCCAATGTAACCAATCCAGCAAATGGCTACATACCAAATTTCTGCTCTCGCTTATCTCGAGCAGGCAAAACGATGAACCTGTAGGCAACTCAAAATAACCACTGAAACCAAAGCTTATGATAATGAACCAGGCAACATTTATCTTTTCTAATGCTTGCAGAAGAATGCCAAAGGGATCTTGATAATCCTGAAGCACTACCTTGTTTGGAGATCCAGCTGCAAAAATATAAGTACTCGCTTCATTCTGATCTGAAAGAACAGTGGGTTGCTGATTGATAGGAAGGCACAGAGAAGTATAAGCTTCTGCCATATGAGTGTTAGCTGTAAATTCCTTGACCGTGAGAAATTTTGACATATTGTCTCTCTCAAGCTTATATTCCTCAATTTCATGGTCTAGGTCATTCTTAAACAGAAAACAATCCTCAAGATCATCAAACATGACAGCCTCATCATCTTCATGAAAGAAAATATTATCTGTTTGCTGATCTATAAAACTAATTACAAGACTGTCATCATTTTCAAAAGAGGAAGAAGTTTCACCAACACTTTCGTGACCATGTGCACACTGCCAATTTGCTTTAGCTTGGGTTGTAGCATGACCTTTCAAAAGCTGATCTATCTCCTCTTCAGACAAAGGAGATAAGACTTTTTGTTTCCCTTTGCTCAAACAAGTCTTGTCTTCTTGAAATAACATTTCAAAACATGAAAAATCTGAATGACAGTCCTGATCTTCTGAAACTTGGAAACATTGTTGATCATCTTCATATGACATGGCAATCAAGCTATCCAAATTATGATTGAAAGAAGAGTTTTCACTTACTTGAACAAAGATCTCATCTTGATGTTCATGAGCTGGCTGAATTACCTCCTCATGCAGATCTAGTTCCGGTGAGGTGGGAGCACTTAGATTTGTAACTCCGTTTTCTTCATGCCAGCTGATCTCAACAGTCGAGTTCTTCTTTATAGGATTCAACACAAGGTATTCTTGGTCACCATGATCTGAATTTTGATCTGAAATAGCTGAGTTGACTGCATTACATTCTAAAATTGAATCTTGGCTACCTTGTACGCTGTCTTCTTCTGTGGGCAGATCTAAAACAAGCTCCTCTCTTTCATCAATTACAGCCATATGGCCATCTTCAACCTGCTGATCTTGACAAGTATCCTCTAAGATTTCTATGTGCTGCTGAAACGGCTTTTCATACAGGGCTTCCATGATCTCTTCATCCATGAAATTATCATCTTCATAAAACTTCTCAAGGCTTTCAATAAAACTATAGGCATGCTTGCAACAGTCGTGAACTAAATTCAATGATGGATAAGAGTCCTTATATCTTTCAATGAACATAGCATGAAAATCCTTTAAACAATAAATACAAGCAGACGGCAAACTTTCATACCATGATTGGGCTTTACCTTCCAAAGTGGCCAAGAATATCTTCATCAAGCAATCTTCAGGAAAATCGACCTTCAACTTGCGAATATGCATGTGAAATCTAACCAGATGTAGAGCAGCGTCCTTCCTACCATCATCGTCAAATATAGGCAGATTCCTTGACCAATCTACCTTCGGAATTTTATTTGGAAAACCAGGAATGTGATCTCGGCTCAAGGGAGCATATCTTCTTGCAATCCGATCCATCTTGAAAATCTCAAAGCTACTGATCTCCCTGCAGTGAAGTCACCATGAAGCATTGATCTCTGGAGTTTTCAGTGAAGGAGTCGCCAGTGAATGATTTCAGCCTTTCAAGTGTCTGATCATTGTCCACTATCAACAATTAGATCTGAACTTGATATATGTACTGGGGTGAAATACAAATGAAGTGTTGTATTCACAAGCTCACGGAGATTGACTGAAGCAGCGTTTATCTACTAACGCTGATGTAAAACAAGAGCGTTTTCGAAGGCTACCTGGCATAACTTCAGGCTCCGTCTAAGACTTATGAAACACACACATCAATCAATAAACAAGTTTGTTCTCCCCAGTATGGTCGCCAGTATGTTAGCGTTTGAAATTTCACCTCAGGCTGAAAAGGCAAATCTCAAAAGCTACATCAAACCATTCAGCCTCGTAGCTAGCCCTACGGGGCAGGAGAAGGCTCTCTCCGGTCAATCTCGTTAAATTTTCAATGGGAAGAGATGACCAATCAAGGTAACACAGATATTAGGCTAGTAAACTGATTTGAAGGTTGATTTGGGGGTTTTTTGGGGTTTTTGGTGGCAAATTGAGGAACTGCAATTTAGGGTGCGGGGATTGGACACAGTTTCTGCAGGGAAGTCTTTGGGGCAAGGTAGGAGATTGTGTAGATGTCTTTAGCTGAAATGGATGATCTGGAAGAAAGATAGAAGGCTAAAGAGAGCAAACAATGGATTTGAATTCTCTTTAGACAGTAGAAAACATAGAAATTAAACAAATTTAAAAGCAGAGCATGGCTAGCATGAATTCTAACTTTATCACTTCATTTGTTTAATATGCAGCAGTATAGAAAGGAAATGAATCACATAACAAAGCTTACAATAACATGAAGAGACACACCATCAACACAATGAGTCCACAAGAATCCCAATGATGACTGCAAAACCCTGGTCTTCCTTAGCCAAAAATTGCAGAGATACAAGCAAAATATACAATGATAGTTCCTCCCTCAAGAGTCCAACCATGAAAATGAGCATGAAAGTACATAATATAGATGATCTAACCTCTTTCCCTACCTCCATGGTTCGAGCTCACTATCCTAGGAGCTGTTTGAACAACTTCTAAACTAAGCACTACAAAATAGGCAGTCAAAACAACTTGCCTCTAAAAACTTGGAAACCAGTTCATACAGTCAATTTTACCCTTTTACATGAGAGAAACTTCTAGAAGAGTAAAACAAGGGTAAAAGTATCCAAAAAGTGCCACAAGTATAGTCAAAAGGACCACCATCGACCTCAGAAAGTCAAACTGGAGCTAAACTGCAAATTCTGGGCTGAACTGGTCAAATCTGGCACAAATTTCCCTGACAAGTCGCGCACATCACTCTGACAGGTCGCGCACATTCACAGCTCTGTTTGAGGGCCTTCCCGGTGTCAAAATCAGGTGCAAGATAGCTCGTTGGAAAGGTCTGCGAGTCTACTTTCCAACCCCACCAGAATTTTTAAATTTGGAGTTGATTTGACCCCTCAAAAGTCATTTCTCCCAAGACAGCTTTCTGCAACTCAAAATAGGGGCAAAAAGTCAAAATTTGCATGTATTTTGAGCTTTTGGAAGCCCAAATCTCCATAAAATCTGAAACCCATCCATAGGCAAGTGTATTTTTGCATGAAAATTCCAAAAATGCAAAGTTTTCCCCGTTCTGAGTTGCCCCCATGTAGGGTCGCGCGCGGGGTGAGACCCGTCAAATGGCCAAAACCTGTAAAATTCCCAAAAATGCCAAAAATGCTTCAAAACTCTCAAAATTTCTTGGGTTTGCTGCTAGGAGGATGCTAATGAGTATCATGGTGAGTGAGAGAGGCCTCAGCCAAGATACGGAGCGGGTTGGTCTTCTTCTTCCTCTTGCGGGCCTCGGACAACCTCCTCTGGAATATCTTCATCTTTGCTTTGCAAACTTGCATCCTCGCCCAGTAATGATTCTTCATGTTCCGTAGCAGTCTCTTGTCCTGGTTGGCCTTCTCCAACAGCCTCTCCAAGTGTGCATTCACACGGATAAGCATGGATTCCCTCTCCTTGGGCAGCAAGTCACCGGGCCTCCTACGGTTGATGACTCGGTCACTTCGAATCCTCCACAGCTCATCCAACTCTTTCTCATCCTCAAGTTGCTTGTTGCGCTGCTCAAGATAGTTTATTTTCCATTGGGCCATGTCGAGCTTCTACTGTAACAAGTGGTTTTCCGCCTCTCTCTGTCGGATGATCTCATGCAAATCTGAAGTGGGGGAGCGAGCATCAAGATCAATGATGTCAACCTGTGTGTCACCGGCTCTCTCCTCCTCTGTCATGGGTTGTTTGCCCTCCCGTACTGCTGATGGAGAACGCGAGGCCCCTTCCACCTGGTGTGGAGATAACACTCGCTGACCTGTAGATGATGATGGCGAGACCCCTTCCACCTGCTGTGGAGATAGTACTCGCCGAGCTGCTGCAAACAAGGCCCTCGGGCCTTTCTAATAAGTGAGCTGAGGTGAGGAAGCAACATGTCTCGGAACAGTGATCTCAGGCTGGTGTGACGGACCTCCCTCCTCATAAATGGCCTCTAGCTCTGGCTCTGGCGGTGGTGGCACTGTAAAGAACTCATGAGAAATGAAGTCTGCCCATGGAATGCCCTGCTGACTCAACTGATGGGAAACAATGAGCTGGATGAGACCATGATGGCACAAACTCCTATACTGCTGAGCTGGGGACCGCCTCTGAAACACGAACACCATCCTCTAAATGTCCTGGAAGAAGAAAACCGGGATGTTCATCATCCTCACTCGGGTAAAGTGCATCAACAGGCGAATGTGATAAGAGAAGACCTGTGAAAATCTCCCCTCACATGTGAAGTAATGCATGATAAGCCGCATGATCGGAGCATACTCCCCCCGGAGGAATCTGAAAGGAAAGACCCCCGACAAGTGGCTCATGAATGCTGGCCTAACATATGGCTCAAAATAAACATAATCCAGCATTTTGCGCTTGGGCCACACCTCACCCACATTTGGTATCCCGCTAGCCTCTGAAATCACCTCCGGAGATAGCACAAAATTCACCCCTGCAAGAGTGACCTGCCCATCCTGAAGGTGCAAAACAAATAAGCGGGCCAACTCCCTATGGTGCTGAATCTGGGCAAGCCTCTCACATAACTGAAAACATGACATATAACGGAAACAATTCACTGCCATAGGACAGGCCTGCAACTCTGCCAAAGAGGTGGGCTCCTCTCTTTTATGATGACCACCTTTGCCACCCCTACGAGGCCTCCGCTGTACCTCAACCTCTGTGGAAGAAGACCGGTCATCACCCTGCTCATAGGTTTCAGTGGTTGACATGGTGCTTTTGAGCAAAGTGGAGAAAATAGATAAAGTAGACTGCTGCCCTTGCCTGCAAAAATGCTGAGTTGTATGTTGTTTTCAAGGGGAACAAAATCATGAAGGAAATGTTAGGGGAGGGGATTTTTCATAAGGAAAGGGAAACATATAAAAATAGGGAATTTCTAAGGGACAATTCACAAACTGTCAAACATACAATCTCATCTTAATCACCGGGAAATCATTTGCAAAGAAATGTTTTTATTAGGGAAACATGGATGATAATAACCAAGGGAAAGGATATACATGCTCAACAGGGGGTAAGGGACAGCATGTATAACAGGGGTATGGGGTAGCATAGATAACTAGCATCAACAACTTGCTCTTTGATTTTGTCTTTTGACTGTACATTATAAGGCATACTTTGTTTTTCAAGGGATTCATGTACATTTGATGCTAAGGGAAACAAGGGATTCTTTTACATTTGTCATAGGGGAAGGAGGGCTTTATTTACATTTTTGTCAAAAGGGGAAAAGGGATTTCATTGACAACTTCAAAAGGGAAAAGAGTTGTATTGAAACAAGGATATTAGGGGATAGAAGGGAAAAGGGAAAACAGGGTTTGGTTTTGGGAGACACAGCAACATTATTTTGGTAATGAATACTCAAAGCAATATGTCTTTTTGATAAATATACACAGCTGCATTGTCTTTGTTTTTGCTTTGAATATACACAGCAATATGTTCTCTGTTTTGTAATGACTATGCACAGCCATATTGCCTTTCTCTTAGTTTTGTCATTTTGCCATCATATTGCCTTTTTCTTTTTGCACATCATTTTGTTTTTCTTGCATAGAAATTTGTTCTTTTGCTGTGTGTGTTTTTATATCACAATGGAGGGTATTAGGGTTTTGGGAATATGTTTAGGGAGGGATAGGTTTTGACATTTGGAGATGGGAAAATTTTAATTTCTTTGCAAATGACATATGATAGAGATGTATAATGACAATTGCGAAATCAATGGGAAAAAATGGAGGGAATATAAATGGGAATAAAAACCTTGAAAAAACACCAACCCTAGCACTATGCCTACATGAACAAGCAATAACTAAAATCCATTTCTCTTTACATTCTTGGTAGCAAAAATATATATAAGCACAAGCCCAACATCCTTGATTCAAGCATCCAACACGTTAAAAGACCCTACCTCGATTGATTTGGCAAGCACGAGGGCGATTGAGCAAATTTTGAAGCGGTTTTGTGAGTGACAGGTTGACGGGTCGCGCACAGGCTTTGACAGGTCGCGCACGGGCTGACAGGTCGCGCCCGTTATGTTTTTACACTGCGGAGAGGCGCCTGACAGGTCGCGCACCGCCCAACAGGTCGCGCACAGTCCCTGACAGGTCGCGCACCTGAAAAACGACCAATTTCTCTGCACTTCGCCTTCGTTCGCCTCTTCGCCCTATCTCTTTGCCTTGCAAGCTCTTAGATGCACAATGAGGGTGTTTTAGAGGGAATTTGACTCTTTATAGGCCCAATTTGAAAAAATTTACTTACCAAACCCACTTTCTAATGTTTTGCCTTGACACTTTCTTTTAACACTATTTTGAGTTTTCTTTTGTTCTGAATTTGACTTTTTGGGTGCTTTAGCTCCGTTCTTTTTGCAGGTAGACCATCTCCTTCTGGCTTGCTGGGGACTCATGGACCTCTGACTCATGATCTTGCAATGACATTTGACTGAAACCCTAGACCTAAGACTTTGGACTTCAAGACAAAACAAAACAAGTGTGACACAAGCTCATTAACTGATATGACTTGATCCAGCAAAGCCAAGAAGGGAACAAGGACCAGCTCCTCCATTAGTTTTATGGCATGCCTAATGGAATGCAAAACTGACATTGATGAGACACCTACTTATGCATATGCAAAGAGTTTTTTGATCACTGATGGAGGGCATCATGACCGACACTAACACAGTGCACTATCCTTAGAGAAATTGGTGGAGGATGCCCAAGCCAGCACCTTAGTGGATCTTTGTACGACCAACCCTGTCACTCCCAAAGTCAAAAATGTGGAGTTCGGCCCTGAGAGAACATTAAAGATCAGCTCCTCCCTATCTCCTTCCCAGGAAAAGGAGTTGTATAGCCTGTTGGCCAGTCACCTAGATGCTTTTTCTTGGAGCTATAAGGAGATGAAAGGAGTCCATCCCTCGGTCTGTACCCATCACATATACATCAAAGAGGATTGTAAACCTATTAGGCAACCTCAGAGGAGAATGAATCCAGCCCTTAAGGACATTGTCAAGGAAGAATTGCAAAAACTGTTGGATGCTGGATTCATTTACCCCATCTCAAATAGTGAATGGGTGTCCCCTCTGGTGTTGGTTCCCAAGAAGAATGGGAAGTGGAGAATCTGTGTGGACTACCGAGAACTGAACAAAGCTACCAAGAAAGACCATTTCCCTCTACCTTTCATAGATCAAGTGTTGGATGGACTGGCAGGAAAGAAGTTCTTCTCTTTCCTAGATGGGTTTAGCGGGTACAACCAGATCCAAATCAGCTCGGAAGACCAAGATAAGACCACCTTCACTTGCCCTTGGGGTAGCTTTTCCTACCAAGTTCTTCCCTTTGGGCTATGCAATGCTCCTGCTACCTTCCAGAGAGCTGTCTTGAGCATCTTCTCGGAGCTGGTCCATGATGCAGTGGAAATCTATATGGATGACTTCACTCCTTACGGGGCCAACTTCCAGGAAGCATTGTCCAATCTGGGAAAAGTCCTAACCAAATGCATTGAGATGAACCTGTCCCTTAGTCCTGAAAAATGTGAATTCCTGATGACTGAAGGGACCATGTTAGGGCATACCATTTCTTGCCAAGGGTTACAGGTGGATCCTAACAAAATTGCTCTCATCAAGAAGGTTCCACCTCCTCAAAAGGTAAGGGATGTTCGGAGTTTCTTAGGGTTAGCAGGGTATTACAGGAGATTCATTAAGGACTTCAGCAAGCTAGCCTCGCCATTGTTTGGCCTGTTGGCAAAAGATGTGGAGTTTAAGTGGACTAATGATTGTCAGAGGGCTTTGAATGAATTAAAGGACAAGTTGGTGTCAGCCCCAATCCTGAGAGGTCCAAACTGGGCCCTACTTTTCCACATCCACATTGATGCCTCGAACAAAGCCATAGGTGCAGCTTTAGGACAAGTCGAACAAAAACTTCCATATTCCATTTACTTTGTTAGTAAAGACTTGTCCAAAGCTGAGCTGAATTACACTGTAACTGAGAAAGAGTTTTTGGCTGTGGTCCATGCACTGAACAAGTTCCGACACTATATCACTGGCTATCAAACATTTTTACATACAGACCATGCTGCAATTAGATATTTAATGAATAAACCATATGTGAATGCTCATATTATTAGATGGTTACTTTTGTTGCATCAGTTTGATTTGACCATTGTTGACAAACCAGGTAAAGAAAATGTTGTTGCTGACTTTTTATCTAGATTGGATTTGTCTGCAGATGAGGATGGAACAGTGGATGACCAGATGCCTGATGAACATCTGTTTTCTATCTCAGCACTCTCTCCATGGTTTGCTGATATAGCAAACTACCTTGTTTCAGCACAGTTCCCTCCGCACCTATCTTCAAGAGAGAAGAGCAGAATCATTAGAAAAAATGGCTCATTTACTTGGATCGGGGGCAATCTGTTCAAGCTTGGCCCTGATCAGATCTTAAGGCGTTGTGTAACGGAGGAGGAAGTCTTTGATATCCTCCTCACCTATCATGATGGGCCTTGTGGAGGACATTTTGCAGCAAAGAGGACTGCCTTCAAGATCCTGCAGGCAGGCTACTATTGGCCCACACTTCATCAAGATGTCAGAAGATATATCAGCCAATGTGACCAATGCCAAAGAATGGGGAAACCGACTCAAAGGGATGAGATGCCTCTCCAACCTCAAGTGACTCTTGAGACATTTGAGAAGTGGGGCATGGACTTTGTGGGTCCTATCAACCCTCCTTCGAGGCAAAGGTCTTACATCATTGTGTGTACTGACTACCTGACAAAGTGGGCAGAGACTAAAGCAATCAAAGCAGCAACAGAAGAAAAGGTGGCCAAGTTCTTAAGAGAAAACATCTTCTACAAGTTTGGCTACCCAAGAGAGCTGGTCACCGATCAAGGGAGCCAGTTCACATCCAACCTGGTTGAAGACTTACTAGCTCACCACAAGATCAAGCATAGGACTTCCACCCCCTATCACCCTCAAGAAAATGGGCAGGTGGAAGTCACCAATAGAGCATTAGAAGGGATCTTGACTAAGGTGGTGAGCAGCAGCAGAAAGGACTAGGCAGATCGCCTGGTTGAGGCCACATGGGCTTACAACACAACCTGGAAGACCACCACCGGCTTCACACCTTATGAGCTAGTCTATGGGAAGAAAGCTTTGCTGTCCATTGAGTTCGAATACAACACTTTGAGGATGGCAGCTCAGCTAGATCTAGATCTCAGCCATGCACAACATGAAAGGTTATTGCAGTTGAATGGACTGGATGAGCACCGAATGCAGGCCCTCCTTCACTCAGAAGTGGTTCAACTTCAGAGAAAGGTGTGGCATGACCAACATCTCCATGACAAGCAATTCCAGCCGGGAGATTGGGCTTTGTTGTATGACTCCAGATACAAAGATTTCAAGGGAAAGCTGAGAACCAGATGGCTAGGACCATATGCAGTGGAAAAATGTCATGACAATGGATCTGTGCTTATTCGGACCATTGATGAGGAAGCCATCCCCATGCTTGTCAATGGGCATCGATTGAAGATCTACAGGAAGCCTCTCTCAAGACAAGAGTTCATCAAAACTATGGAGAAATCAGTGTTGGTCATAGAGAAGGGTTCTGCCTCTCCTTTGGGCATACCCTGAAAGATCTAAAAAAAAATAAAAATAAAAAATAATAATAATAATAATAATAATAAAGATCCTTGGGTGAAAACCTTTATGAGGTGCCCAAGGCAGGCGGTAGGGGTGAAAACCTCATTGAGGCGCCCCTATTGTCTTTCAAAAAAAAAAAAAGAAGATTTGAAAAAAGATCCTTGAGTGAAAACCTCTCTGAAGCGCTCAGGGCAGATGGCAAGGGTGAAAACCTCATTGAGGCGCCCCTGTTATCTTTAAAAAAAAAAAAAAAAAAAAACAAGGTCAGCAGATTCATAATGTAAAATTGCATGCAGGTTGCAGGTGTTCTATGGAGGAGAGGAAGCCTCTCAAAGCTAAGGGTCCTTATCATGCTGTCAGGAGACCTCACCAGCACCTCCTCCAAGAATACTCATTTTTTCTAAGGTATGTGCAATTTTATTACAGCTTGAGTCTTCTACAGGAAGACACAGATTTTCTACAGGAAGACGCAGATCTTCTACAGGAAGACGCAGATCTTCTACAGGAAGATGCGGATTTTCTACAGGAAGGTGTAGACTCCCTACAGGAAACGCAACCTTTCTACAGGAAGCTCTGTATTTCTACAGGAAACTTCCTGTAGAAGTTCAGGACGGCCCAGAACCCATCTTATGAGGAGATCTAACGACTAAGGATCGGTTTGGACGCATGCAAGCTATTGTTATCTCCCTTGCACATTGATTGTCAACTCGTCCTACCATCCTTGTCGACATGCAACGAAGTTACTTGCACCAGCAAAGTAGATCGATGAGTTCTCAAGAAAAAGTAATTTTTAAATGAAAAAACTCTGAGATCTCATACCATATCCGTCCGAGTCATCCAGAAGCCCTGGGAGCGTGATCGGGAGGCCAGATCCTTCGTCGTGCAGCATGCACCCAAGGAGGAAGAACTATTACAAGACATCTCGTGGGAGTCTTGTAACAGTTAAGCCCGCTAGACTGTATACTATTCACAGCGTTGGCCATATGCAATGAACGCGGACGCATGCAGCCAAGCATCAACTCCATCGTCGGCAGCCTGTAAACGTGAACCTTCGGGCCTGTGCAAATTCACCAGCAGCAGATAGATCCATTCATCATCGTCCAAAACCCGAAAAATCGTGTTGCAGCCGCGCAGGTAAGTGTCTCGACCCTCTCTTCCGTCAGATCGCATGAATTTTACTTTGAATTGTTTGCAAAGTGTAAGGTGAAGGGGTTGAGCGGCTGTATGGCTAGTTGACTGGCCACGTCGACCGGTTAATGGTCCAGTCAGATGTTTGGGTGGCGACCGTGACAAAAGGCATGATCAGCACACACGTGAGAACAATCCCCGTCGGAAAAAACGGATTTAGCAGAAGAAACGGCGGCGGATCTGCTGGAGAGATGATGCGGTAGTAAGTGAACACGCAATCAAATGATGGAATGACGTCATCCAACGGTCCGGCGGGGACAGCTCACCTCCGCGCCACAGATTCCGCCGATTCAAATCTAATCGGCTAGATTGGCCGCATGCATTTATCATTTGCCGTTGGAGCCTCGAGTGAACATTCAGATCTCTCTGCAGTTCGAAACTCCGAGCCTTTGGCTATTAAAATGGCTGAGAAGCACCACCGAGAGCGCAGACCAACTGCAGTCTTCCCCAGGAATCACGCGCTGCTTCTACAGGAAAGTTGCTCCTACAGGAAAGCTGTTTCTACAGGAAGGCGGGTTCCTCACATAAAAAGGTGGCAGATAAAAAGGTAACCCTGAACCTTCCATGCAATTGGTTTTTAAAGGTGGCAGAATCCTCGTCTACAGTCTGGTTGTAGGAAATGGTTGAAAGTATTGTCTGTTGTGCATAGACTGTCGTTCTACAGGATGTCAGTGAATTAAACTGTGTTAAGGTCCTCAGGGATAAGTTTTGTGGATTATTTGCACGACGGAGGCGTAATTCTACGCTCTGTCCCAATAAGCTAAACTTCTTCCGCATTCGCCACCTCTAGCAACAGTTTTTATCATGCCGGGTGGGTTTATTAGACGGGAACCCATTGATTCATCAAAATTAAGAGAAAACCAGGAGGTGGTTCAGCTCTTCACACGGGCACAATGGATATCCTTTTGTGATAAGTTGCAGGGTCATGACGACGAAGTGGCAGAAGAATTTTTACAAGCCTTGAGGCCGAAATCCAAAACACTGGCCACCATGAACTTCAGGGGCCTAAGCCTCAAGCTCACCCCGCAGTATATCAGTCGAATTATTGAACTTCCAATGGGTTTTCCATGGGATAAGGAAGAAAGGAAGTTGAGCCAGCAGGCAAAGAAAGAATTCTTTCCACCTGAGGAGGAATTCACAGAGGACAAAAATGGGGTGCGAAGAACCAGCTTGCTGCCACCATGGAATGAAGTTAGCCTGCAAATCATGAAGTATATAACCTGTGAAGGCCGTTTTAGCATCGTGTACGCGTATCACTTCAGGTTGCTCACTGAATTGAGACACCAGATTGATCTTCCTGTAGAAAATAAACTGAGCATTCCTTATTTCCTGCTACAGTCTCTAATTGAGTGTGCCACAAAGTTAAAAGAAGGCATACCAGATCAGGTAGCCCACCATGGATTGATCAAACTTCTTGTGGAGGATGCGCTTCATTCATATAAGGTTCCCCTCTCATGGGAATCATTCAGAAATTTGACAAGAGATGGAGACATAAGGATGCTGACCGAGGAAAGTGGCTCCTCCAGCAGTGAGGAAAAAGAAGCAGTGGCCGCGGAAAAGAAAGAAACAGGCCAGAAGACCCCGACCACAGTGCAGAAGAAAGAACAAAGGAGGAAGCACGAGAAAAAGGATGCTGAGGAAAAAGGTGACACACCCATTTTGTCAGCAAGAGAGAAAAGGTTGCAGAGCAGAACGGACAAAGCTGAGAAGGTCCACATCAGCACAAGTACCTCATCAGCACCTGCAACCAAACCAAAAAGTAAAACCCATGCAGCAAAGCAAGCCAAGGTGGTGACACCTGTGTCTACAGGAAAGCAGAAACAGGCTTCTACAGGAAGCCCGAAAACAGAAAAAGGGTCTTCTATAGGAAGCCCGAAAATTATTGAAAAAGGGGCTTCTACAGGAAGCCCGAAAATTACCAAAACAGGGGCTTCTACAGGAAGCCCGAACTTGGCTAAAACAGGGTCTTCTACAGGAAGCCCTGAAAAGGTGAAACCCAAGGAGAAGAAGGTTGATATTCTAGCAAGGGAGGCAGCAGCTGTACTGGCTAGCCTTAGCACGCCACCTAAGCCAAAAGAAAAGAGGAAGAGGGAGACCCCTCTATACTCTGAAGTTCGAAGAAGTTCGAGAATAAAGACGGGCAAGCCACAGCCCCCATCCAGCAGCCAAGTCACTACAGGGGATGCCCCTACTTCACCCAGTGAGAGGTCCCCCTCGAAGATATCGGTCACCTACGAGAAGGGGAGCCCAAAAGCAACTACTTGGAAAAGAAGGATAGACCAATCGCCTTCAAAAGCCCGGCTCAAGGTTAAGGAAGCAGAGAAGAGGGAAGGAGCGGCACCCTCATCGCCACCAAGGGCAGAACAGGCAGAGCCACCAAGAGTAGGGAAGAAAGAGCGTATTCCGGAGCCTAGTTCTCGGCCAAGGACAAGGAGCTGGGGCAAAATTGCTCAAGGATGAGCAAATATTTTAGCTGGGGGGTGATGATGAGCCCCAATTTTTGGTAACAAATTGGGCTCATTTGGCCTACTTACCTTGCTCAACCCTTCATCTTTTATCACTTATGCATTCATTTCTTGGTATATTCGTGTTATTTGTAGGAAGAAGGGCAGGCATTATATCTATGTGGCTAATACATGATGATTTCAGGTTTTTTGGCATTAAAGGGAGCAAAGACCACGCAGAAGGAGACAAGGAGACAGCAAAGGTGGCATTTTAGGTTTATAGGGAGGTTGTCTACAGCCTTAATGACCTCCCTCGTGATCTCCACCCTAACTCCAAGCTCCAACAGCTCTCCCCACCGAGCTTAAAGGCATCCAACAGGTTCTACAGGAACAACAGTTTACAGCAGTTTAACTATTAGTTGGACAGCCGAGCTCCATTAATGGAGGAAGCCAGCTTGATCCTCATCATGTATAAATATTAAGGCCGTGGCCTTTGATAGGAGCTTTTTGAACTTTTGAACTACTGTTGCGATTTCTAAGCACGAGCTACAGCTCGGTTTTTTGCTCTTTGTAAGCCAGTTTTGCCATGTCATTAGACTCATGATTATTCAATAAAGACAGACAGCTTTTGATCCAATTCTGAGTTTTTAAGGGAGTTATAGCTCTCAGGTTAGGGCCCAACCTGAGAGCAATAGACCTCCTCTTCTTTGTATTGTTACTTGTCTTTCTTTTCATCACTTTATTCCTCTGTTTTGACATGCATTTAGAGATTACAGTTTGCTGATTTGATTTCTTTTATGTGATTGAGTAAGATTAGTTTATGGTTCAAGTGTTTTAGTTCCTTAGATTAGAGTAGAAGGATCAGCATTCATTAGAGCTCCAAGAAAAGGCTGATAGTGCACTCACTGCCATCTCTGTTTAGAGATTGGGGGTGTAGACCGTACCAGCCACCAAAAACGCAGTCATACACTTTCATTCAAGCTGCAACACAGTCATTTCAATTGTAGATCCATCCATGCATTCTGATCTTGAGCAGTATTTCCTCATTCCAACTCCATGCACGATTTTTCTCTGAAGTATACATTGTTGTTCGTTGATTTAATAACACAGTTAGGATAAATTGATGAATTCTCGGTTTTGTGCAGATTTGTTTCCTTTACACTGCGTTGCATCACTCTGTTATCTTCTTCTTCTTCTCAACCGCGTCTAAAGCCACCTACCCAACCTCTGTTCAGATCGTTTGCCTTCCAACACTTCCACTGTTCACGTAGCTCCATCTTTTTTGACTTTTCATTGCTTCCACCCTTCCATTCACTAACTAGCTGCAAGCACTCTTTCCTCATCTCATATCTCTATCCCTGAGCCATCATAAGCCCCCTCTCCATTCTACCTATCCACCCATACAACTCCTCCACTCCTGCATCACCCAAAACTCCAACCACAGAACATCCTGTAGAAATTAGCAGATTTCCTGTAGAAATTAGCAGATTTCCTGTAGAAATCCCAAGCTTCCTGTAGGATCCCCTGCAGACATCCTGTAGAAACCTGTAACCTCGGTTGCCGAGCACCTGAACATTGTGGACTTCTATGGAATGATGTTTTGGATCCTCTGGAACCTCTCCTAGCCCTCCTGACCTTTCCCAAGCTTTCTTTCCCTTCGAACTACTCCTGCGCAGTCAAACCCTAATAAGAAACAAAATCATAATAACTCCAAACCACTTAAGAAAAAATACAAAAACAATGTTCTTTTCAGTAGAAGTAGCTTAGTTTCATGCATCTCATATCACTATAAGTAATGGCATCATTTCTAGAAGTTTGCACACCCACCATTGCATCATAGAGATTAGACTAGTCAGATTAGGGTTTACTAGGGTTTCTCTGTTTTGTTGGCTTTCAATTCATTATTGCAAAGTAGATCAATTTCCTTTGAGATAGCCTTCGTCCATCATTTAGAAAGCTTCTTCTGAGAACATATAGAAGTGGGCTTGAGCCCTAGCGGACTTGTGCCAGCTGACCAAGTGACAGCTGCGACAAGAGCTAGTACTTGTGCATACAGCACCGTCGCTTCCAAGTTTGTTACGAACTACCGGGTTGATAAAATTAGAGATAGGAAGCTCCAGGAGTTGTAGCATTATTGCTACAATACTGGAGCCCACCAATGAGGACGGTCCCAGAACAGAAACAAAAATAAGTCATTAAGTGGGAGATCTAAATCTTCAGCAAAACCTGTAAAGGTGGTGTGCTGGAAATGCGGAAAGGAAGGGCACTATAAAAGGGATTGTAAATCTAAAGCTCCTGACAAAAGGAAAGGGATCTGATGATGCTCCTTCTACAGAGGCGAAAACCACCTCAGATGAAGGTGGGGATGTGTACTTGGCTTCTTCAAGTACACATGTAGATCATGAGGCATGGTTGATTGACTCAGGTGCATCCTTTCATTTCACTCCCCATAGAGAGTGGTTCTGCGAGTATGAGAAATACGATGGTGGTGATGTCTTCTTAAGGGATGATAGGAAGGCTTGAATCATTGGTCACAGAAAAGTAAAGTTGAAGTTGCAAGGTGGAAGGGTTAGAACACTTCCGGGTGTTCTACATATTCCTGCATTGGCCAAAAATTTGATTTCTATAAGAAAGTTGGATGATGCAGGTGCAAAAACAGTGTTTGAGAAGGATACCTGTAAGATGGTTCAAGTAGGATTGGTATTAATGTGGGGAATTCGGATTGGAACTCTGTACAAGCTGCAAGGTAGCACTGTTGTTGATGGGTGCAACAGTTCTGTGGTTCCTGAAAGTGGAGCAGAAAATTTAGTGGTCTCTGGAGAGAAGACCATGTTGTGGCATCAAAGGCTTGGACATATTGGAGAGAACGGCCTTTGAATACTTCATGATAAAGGTATGGTAGAAGGTATGAGTAATAGCTCTCTGGATTTTGATTTCTGTGAAAATTGTGTACATGGGAAGAAAAATCGGGTGAGTTTCCCCTCTGGTGGTAAGAGGGTGAAACAGATATTAGAGCTTGTGCATAGTGATGTGTTTGGACCCGTAAAGGTTCCATCACTGGGTAAGTCTGTGTACTATGTATCATTTATAGATGACTTCTCAAGGAATACATGGATATATTTCCTTAAGAAGAAATCTGAAGTCTTTGACAGGTTTAAAGAATTTAAGTCTCTCGTGAAAAATCAAACAGAGAAGAAGATAAAGGTGCTGAGGACAGATAATGGTGGAGAGTTTTGCAGCAAGGAATTTGAATAATTCTGTAAGAAGTGTGGTATAGCACAGCAAAAGACTACTCCATATACACCTCAGCAAAATGGAGTTGCAGAAAGAATGAACAAGACGTTGATGGAAAGGGCAAGAAGCATGCTCAGTGGTGCCAGGTTAGGACAGGAATTCTGGGCAGAGGCAGTGGATACTGCATGTTACCTGGTCAACAGGTCACCTTCATCAGTGTTGGAGGATAAAACTCCACAAGAGGTATGGACTGGTAAGAAACCCTCTCTTTCACATATGAGGGTATTTTGATGTGATGCATATGTACATGTTCCAAAGGAGAAACGAACCAAGTTGGAGGGTAAATCTGAAAAGTGCATCTTTATTGGGTATAAGGATGGTTTAAAGGGTTATAAGCTTTGGAACCCAGTAACAAGGAAGGTTGTGTACAACCGAGATGTGGTGTTCAAAGAGGTGAAATATGTTATTAAACATGAAGGCCAACCAAAGGAACCTGAAAAGATAGATTTTGAGCTAAAGGAGGAAGAATCAGACTCTAAAGCAGAGGATGAATCAGAAGATGAAGAGCCACAAACTCCAAGTGTGAGAAGATCAGTTCGAGAAAGAAGGCAGCCAAAAATGTATAGTCCATCTGCTTTCTATTCAGATTTTTCTTTATCTATTATTGATAATGATCCTAGAACTGTGAAGGAAGCAGTAGATTTAGAGAATGGAAAACTCTGGAAAGAGGCCATGGTTGATGAAATGGCATCTTTGCACAAAAATGAGGCTTGGGATCTGGTGGAGTTGTCGGCTGGAAGGAAACCCATTGGCAGCAAATGGGTGTTCAAGAAGAAGATAAATGCAGAAGGAAAGGTGGAGAAATACAAAGCTCGGTTAGTAGCAAAATGTTATTCCCAGGTGCTGGGAATTGATTTTGGTGATATTTATCCTCATATTGCCAAGGTAACTTCTATTAGATTACTTATATTTGTTGCTGCTACTTTTGATTTTGAGGTAGAACAGATGGATGTGAAGACAGCATTTCTTCACGGGGATCTCAAAGAGGAAATCTGCATGAAGAAACCTGAAGGCTTTGCGGTGAAGGGTAAGAAAGAACTAGTATGCAAGTTAAAGAAGTCTCTGTATGGGTTAAAACAGTAACCAAGGATGTGGTATCAGAAATCTGATACATTTATACGGGGACTTGGCTTCACTAGAAGCAAAGCAGATCACTGTGTGTATTTTAAATTAATTGGTGACCGTGTTATTTATTTGGTCTTGTATGTGGAGGATATGTTGTTGGTTGGAAATGACAAAGAAATTATTCAGGATTTGAAGACCCAATTGTCCTCCAAATTCAACATGAAATATCTTGGTGCTGCAAACTATATTTTGGACATGGAAATTAAAAGAGATCGGGAAAAGAGGAAGCTCTAGTTAAACTAGAGGAAGTATGTCAAGACAATATTACAAAGATTTAATATGCAGGATAGTAAACCGGTGAAGGTTCCTATTCCTGTAGGTGTAAAGTTATTTGTTAAACAGTGTCCCAAGACACAAGAACATGAAGAGGACATGTCTCGTGTTCCATATGCAAGTGCAGTTGGTAGCCTGATGTATGCAACGGTCTGTACTAGACCAGACATTGCACATGCAGTGGGAATATTGAGCAGGTTTATGTCAAAACCAGGAAATGAGGATTGGATAGCAGTGAAGCGGGTTTTTAGGTATTTACATGGCACTAATAATTATGGTTTGTGCTACCAAGGAAGACCAGGATTGGACAGAGTGTTGGATATTCGTGGCTTTGTTGATGCAGACTGGGCTGGAGATATGGATCAGAGAAGATCTACAAGTGGGTATGTGTTTAACCTATTTGGAGGTGCAGTCAATTGGATGAGTAAGAAACAATCTGTAGTGGCACTATCAACTAAAAAGGTAGAATACATGGCAGCCACTCATGCAAGGAAGGAAGCAGTTTGGTTGTAGAGATTGTGTTCAAGTATGGGGTTAGTATAGGAAGCTATAAGGATAGACTGTGACAGTGAAAGTGTAATTTTCTTGGAAAAGTACCCTGCATATCATTCAAAGACAAAGCACATTGATGTTCAGTATCACTTTGTGAGGGATATGATAGAAGACAAAAAGGTGTTGCAGGTAAAGGTGGACACTTTGAAGAATACTGCAGATGTATTGACAAAATCTGTGAGCTCTGAGAAGTTCTCTTGGTGTAGAGAAACAATGGGCATTGCAGGGCTAGATAAATGACTAAGCTCTCTTATGGCCCGCTGTGGAAAGAAAACAACAAGTGGGAGAATGTTGGGTTGTGTTATATTCTTTCCACAACTAGCCCACGTAGTTACTCGAGGGTTAGAGGGGGGGAAGTCACAGGGGGTTTGAGGGGTACCCGTAACCCCACTCTATGGGGTCTGGGGCAGGGCCCCGGAAAATTTTGGTTGGACCCTATGTTAGGTTGGGCGGACCCACCTATGGTTTTGTGCATGATTTTCGCACATGGTTTTGGACGCGATGGTTTTCGGTCCATGGTTTTGGACGCGATGGTTTTTCGTTCCATGGTATTGGATGCTTCGGGATGTATAAATATGTATTGTAACATTGAAAGGAATATAATGAAAAATCAGGCTGGTAGTCCTGGTTTTGGGATCCAGGGGAAAATCTCTGTGTATATGTGTTTTATGTGTTATGCTCTCACATTTTTTATTTTATGTGTTTTAGAATTCATATGCAGGTAATTTCTGTACAGGGTTAAAACCTACTATTAGTGGCCACATATTCAAGTTGAACAACATTAGTAGCAACTTTTTTCCTTAGAAAATAGAACTTAATTGGAATATGCTTGTCCTTAGAATGCATGACAAGGTTTTTAGAGATGTTGATAGCACTAGTGTTGTCACACATCATTGGAATTGAATCATTCAAATCTACCTTGATGTCCTTTAAAGTTTGCTTCATCCAAAGAATTTGTGTGCATCAAGTGGTAGAAGCAATGTACTCAGCCTCAATCGTAGATAATGAGATTGAGTCTTGTTTTTTCCTAACCGAAGAAACAAGACAACCTCCCAAAAAGAAAGTTACTCCATAGGTGTTTTTCCCATCATTAAGGTTACCTGTGAAAATCAGCATCAATGTAATCTTTTACTTTGAATTATTTTCCTCTCACATTTAAGTTTGTTGTGTCTTACAGGAATTTGAAATCCTTTTTACGACATTGACATGGCTCTCTCTAAGGTTGGCTTGAAATCTGGCCACCAAACCCACAACTTGCATTATGTCTGGTCTAGAGGCAAAGAGGTACAACAAGCTTCCAAACATTGATCTATAGGTTGTCTGGTTTACAAGAGGGGTTCAATCATCCTTGCGTAGCTTACATCTAGTAACCATGGGGGTATTTACTAGCTTGGATTCTTCCATCCTAAAGTTCTTCAGTGTTTCTCTTATATACTTAGATTGGGAGATGAAGATGCCATTTTTAGGTTGAGAAATTTGCAACCCGAGGAAGAAGGATAGTTCTCCTATCATAGACATCTCAAATTATTTCTGCATAGACTTGGAAAATTTGTGACCCATCTGTTCAAAATCACTCCAAAAGATAATATCATCCACGTTAACCACAACAACTAGTATATGATCATTTTCAGTTTTTATATATAGATTATTATAAGAAATTACTCTTTTAAAACCTTATTGTTGAAGATATTTATCTAATTTGGCATACTAAGATATAGCAGCTTGTTTTAGTCCATACAGGGCCTTTTTCATTCTGTAGACATGACCTTCATTCTATGAGACCATGAACCCTTATGGATGTTCTATATATACTTATTCTTCTAGATCTCCATTGAGAGAGGATGACTTCACATCCATTTGATAAACCTTGATATTTTCATGATTGGAAAAAGCAAGAAACATTCTAATGGCTTCCAATCTTGCGACAGGTGCAGAAGGTCTCTTCAAAATATACTCCTTCTACCTATGCATATCCTTTGAAAACTAGCCATTCCTTATTTAGATTATTCTTAAAGACCCATTTGGTGCCTATAACATTTTTGTGTTTGGATCTAGGGACAAGCTCGCAAGTGTCATTTTTCATGATTTGGTCCAATTCTTCATTTATTGCTTTCACCTAGACCTTTTCTTCACTTACCTGACTAAGATTTTTGGGAGATATTTGTGACAACAAGATAAGATTTGCGCAACTTGGACTGCCAAGGAATTTCCCCCTAATTTGAACACCGAGTTTTCTATCACCAATAATTTGACTTTCTGGGTGTTGTTTCTACACATACCTAGAAGTAGTTTTGTACCTTTGTGATGTGTCTTCTTCTTCTGTTTTTACTTCTTCTTGATATGAGAATCTAGAAGTTGAATCTTCCTCTTCATTTGAGTTCTAGTTTTCTCTAGATGACTCTGAATGTGGCACTATTTACAATATCAATGCAATCTTCAGATATTTTTGTTCTCTTGCATAATCATTTGTAGCCTTTACTCTTGGTTGAGTATCCAAGAAATATACCCTCATCAACTCGAGAGTCAAATTTTCCAAGATCTTTATCATTTCTCTTGATATAACATTTTCTCCTAAATACTTTGAAGTGTTTCACTGATGTGGTTTCCCTTTCCATAATTCATAAGGATTCTTGTCATTGTTAGGCTTGAGTTGTGTCATGTTTGATAAATATATAGTTGCTTGTGTTGCTTCTCCCCAGAAGGTGTGTGGAACTTGCCCTTCATCCATCATTGCTCCGCCCATTTCTTGAATTATTATGTTCTTTGTCTCTACTACTCAATTATGCTATGGTGTTGGGGATATTGAGAATTTCCTCCTTATGCCATATTCTTCACAAAATTCTTCAAACTCTCTCGAGGTGAACTCTCCTCTGTTTGATCTTAATGATCTAACCTTCATATTTTTCTCATTTTCAACTTGAGCTTTAAATATCTTAAACTTTTTCAAGGCTTCTTGTTATAGACATTTTTGGGCCCTACAACCCCAAGCATGAAATGTCCATAAATCAAGGGCTCCTAAGTCCCTAAAAGTGTTGTTCTAGCCCCTAAAGGAACAAGGTCAATAGATTACAGCTTCTTCCAGAAGTTCTCCATGAGAAACTGCTCAGAATTGGTCAAAACAGGATCATTTCAGCTGCTCCACTGGCTAGGTGCGTTGCATTGCACCTAAATACACTGTGAGGGTGCGTTGCATTTCAAAAGTCCCTTATGTGGGGTGCGATGGGCGAGAAATGACAAATGGCAGTGTCATTCCGCGAGGTGGAGAGACAATGGAAACTTCCAGAATCTTCTCCTATGACACTTGCCTCACTGAATTCAACCAAGGATGAGTAAGAGGCCTTCAGTCTCCAAGTGGAAGCAAGAACTGACAGAGAGAAGACACTAATCAAATCACAAGCTGACTCATCCTCCTTACAGATATCTAAATATGGATCCCTCATCCTAGAGATCCAGAGGCTGGAATTTTGCATATTGTAAGGAATTGTTGTTGGTTTCTAGAGACAAACATCAGATTGTTGGGTGATTTATGCTTTGTTTGAGGTGAAGAGGGGCTTCTTTGCTGGGAGGTTGATGCTGGGTCGGAACCACTGGTTATAACTCCTCCTGGATCTTTTCTTGTTTATCAATAAAAACTATTTGAGTTTTCCTCCATGCTTTTGTACCATTGATGCTTGTTACATTTTGTATGGTTAACTTAAATCTGATCCTAAGTTGTTTATGAATATAGATCCATGTCTTTGTATAGTGCTCTTCTTCTGTGATCTTACAGGTACTTTGTGAAGCTAGGCAAGCAAGGGAGCAGGTAGCTGGAGACTATCAAAGAAGAGAGGGATTGGATCAAAGGATTAGCGCAAGACACAGGTTGGTTCTTTCTATTCCTCTCTATCTATAATTCATAAAGGAAATATAAAAGTAGTTTTTCTCTGTTTGTTTCTAAGGCAGCTGTCACACCTTAGTGGGATAGAGCAGTTCTAAATAGACACTTTTCCCTGTAACAAAATGGCGACTCCGCTGGGGAATGTCTAATTAGTTTGTTTGTGTATCTCTTTGTTTGCTTGTTTCATAAACTTATAAGTAGCATTCGAACTGCATTTTCCATAAAAAATGCAAAGTAGAAAACTGCTGCTTCAATCCATTCACTGGATCTGTTTATGATTTAAACAACTAATTCACAAACTATCTGATTGCCCTTGTGATAGCTCTTAGATCCTCCTTAGATCTACTCCTGATTGTTGCATTACTGATTGCTTTTTACTCGGCCAAAAACCAAGGACTGAACTGCAAACTATGACCCGGAACCCGGACAGAGTCTCGTTTCTGGCCCAGCGCAGGTACTGTTCAGAGATCCTGAATTTCAGCGCACTTCCCGAAAGGGCAACCTGTGCTGCATTTCAGATTCTCTGTGTTACAGGTGCGCTGATCAGACTGACTCTATGCAGTTGTGGTTCTTGTGCTTCATTCTTTCCAGTTCTATCCCTGAATTTTGTTGCCTGTGATCAGTATATGTCTATTTGAAACCTCTTTTCCTTGCTGTTATTCCACCTCCTTTGTACAAAAGAACTGTAGATGTTTTTGTGTGTTTGTTGAGTCATTTATAGTTCTCCTTAGAAAAAGTAGCGTAATCGTACTGTCGTCCTTTGATTTGAATCTGTCGTAAAGAGTTTGATTGCTGTTGATGGTTGATTATCCTATTACTATTTCTTTTGGTCTGAATTTTTTATTTTCTAGTGTCAAAAACGAGTATTCATTTCAAAATCGTAAGGTGTCGTAATCATCTCTAGTTTTGATTTCGAAAAGAAGCTTGTTTATGTTTGTCGCTTGAAAAGAAATTCAGATTTGTGCATCAACTTTCTTTTTAGCATCCATATACTAACAAAGTCGAAAACAAATACATGCATGTGCATTTGCATATAGACACTCTGTTTGGCTTGATTTAGGAAAGTGCATTTACAGTGTGCTCTTTGCTCTTTGTGAAAAGATTATGTCTTTCTTTTCCCTAGTAGTTAGGATTTTCATTGCATAAAAGAGATAAAAAGTTTGTTTATCATCTTTAGATTGCATTTTAGGAATTACATCTACATCTCGTGGTGAACCCAAAAGGAAAACTTCATAAGCAAGATTAACTTAAAATAAATTCAATGAATCTAACAACGCTTTGGAACTTAACGCACAACATTTAGAGGTCTAGTCTAGAGACGTATTCCGGCGTCGTAAAGCCTGGTAACTGTTGTCCTCACTGATGGTTGGGTGATTCCTCCACTTTGAGACGATAAGTGCCAGTACGGACTTGTGCTCCCACGTACCGTCGAGTATATTTTGGGAGACCCCTATAGGCTTAAATCCTTTATCCTTAGGAAGCCGTGTCTGCCGCCCTATCGATCGCAATGCACTGAACACAGCATTCGGGAAGATTGACTGTCGTACCATAAAAAGTATTCTGCAGTTTTGCGATTGGTTTGGTACTCCCTCTACCTAGATCTCCAGAGTAGTCCCTTTCGTTCCTTTTCAGACTCCTTAACGGAAAAGGTCCATCTGAGCACTTGTCACTTCAGGCTCATCAAAAATCGAAGGAGACTAGAGTCATCTTTTGTTTTTTCTCGACTCTTAAAAACTGAAAAAACAAGTTGTGTCAAAGCGTCTAAAATTCATTTAATTTGGAAACATACTTCCCCTTTATTTTAGTTGATCGAGTAATCCGCAATCATGGAAGAAAGTCAATTGAAACCCCGTCGTTCGCGGAGGCTTACGAGTAAACCATCTTTGTCTCCAGAATCGAAGCCAGTACGGACAAAGCGAACTCGTTTAACCAGTTCCAAATCTCCTATTAAAGTTAGAACAAGTGTTCCAACGACATCAGAGACTCCGGTTACTCCAAACATTTCTGGAATCCCTGCCTCTACAGAAGAAGTTCAACAGCCACAGAGGGACAATGATACTGATCCTAGTCTGAGAGTAAACACTTGCGTTACCGAACCAGTTCCATCTACAACCGGTTCAGAGAGTCTTACTCTTCAAACATCTGTCGCTGCCGATTCCATACCTTCTTCGGCACCAGAAATATTCTACGGACCTGACGGTCTTCCCCTTCCACCTGGTCTGATTTCCATAGAAGAAATTGTAGAAGATCCTCCAACAACTACTCCAACGCAATTTGGAGTTGGGATCACTCTATATCCTTCTTCATCAGAAGTTAGTCTACCACCAGCGGAAGCTCCTGTAGAATCGCTAGGTAATCTTTTGGATAGACTACAAATGTCTGAACAACCGTCAACATCTAGGACTGTGTCGTCTGACACAGCGACGGCAGAACTCCCTGCTATCACTCTGACAATGTTCGCCGGTATACCATCTGTCCCGACTAGCTCTCAACCGCTAGAAGGAGCCCACTCAGGGGCTACTTCGACAGTATGGTCTGTTCCTGTTTGTTCATCCGAAATAATATCCGGAAACTCTTATGTTGAGTCTCAACAAATTGATCCATTTGGAGGTCAATTTGGGCAGTCCGGCCCCCAAGGGCAAACCATTCCCTTGAGTTCTGGATTACCACCGTATGGGGGGCAGTATACCCTTTCATTATCCCCTCCGGGAGGATATCCATACGGGAGTTCACAACAACATTCAGGTTATACTGGAATTACCTCAAGCGGTTGGGTACCAATACTACCTCAACAACCAAGAGTTGTATACTCGATGCAACAATGCTTACCTATGTCAAACATACCGACTACGCTAGCTATTGTGACGGTGTCGCAAGTTCAAGCGCTACCTGTTGTATGCCAACCTCAGGTTTCTCAGTTTGTAATGCAACAACCCCTTGACCCTGCGACTCAACCACAATCGCCGACTGGTGGAATGACACAGGTTCAAACGGGTACAATTACCCCTCATCTTGGTCAAACTGTTAGTATCGGTCAACAGCACATGGCTTCACAACCATGGCTAGTACAATACCAACAACCGCAATTCCAACAAGTATACCAAGGTTTTGAGCAACAAATCTTTGCTAATAGTGGGCAGCCGTACATTCAAAACGGTCAAAATCAACCATTTTACAATGGTCATGTCCACCAACCTTACCAAACATACCAGCATCAGATGCATTATGCTGGTATGCAAAGACCAACTACTCAGGCAATCCCATCTTATCCTGGGTATGCTTCACCTAACCTGAATCAGCAGTTACCCTTTGTGGCAACTTTAGAGTTACCTGATTTAAATCGGTTGACAAACAATCCAATTGCTTACGCCCCTTGGTGGCCAGCGATTCCACATAAACTTCCATCAGATATTCCTAAATTTAATGGAAATCCGGGTGAAGATCCATCGAATCACGTGATGACCTTTCATCTATGGTGTTCATCAAACACCTTAAATGATGATTCGATAAGACTTCGCCTCTTTCAGAGGACGTTAATGGGTCCGGCGGCAAAATGGTACATCGAATTGCCTAGAGATTCGTTCGACAACTTCAGTACCTTAGCCACAACCTTTTTAACCCATTTTCAGTTACCAATAAGGTACGAAACGGGAACAGAACTTCTTACCAACTTCAAACAGACAACGGCCACTCACATCTCTGATCATATACATGAGTGGCGACGTCGTCATAGGATGGTAAAAACGTACGTCCCCGATCAGCTCTTAGCTGAATGGTTTATCAAGTCATTACTGCCTTCCATCACGGAAGATGTGGCAAAGGGGGGGTCGTAACAGAAGAGCAAGTTATCACTCGTGCGCAATATCTGGACTTGATTTACACTCAGTCCGGCACGCTCTACGATAAAATACCTGACGCCCCTAGACCGGAATTCTCAATTCCTCCTCCTCCTAAATCGAACAATGACTCTCATGCCAGCGATGGCGTGATTGGCACAATAGAAACGAAATCGACAAAGGCTACATCCAAAAAGGCCCGTAAGATTTCAAGTCAAAATGCGAAGGATGATTTTCTTGCTTCGGAAGTAAATGCCGTATCGACAGATAAAGGCAAAGAAACCAAACAACCAGGGAGCAAGAAGAAAGGCAAAGGGAAGAAGAAGAAACAGGAGGAATCATCACCTGAAAAATCTTCTTCAAACCCTCCTGGAGATAGGAAACCAAAAAATCCATGTCTCATATGCGATGAGGATCATTGGACCGCAAGTTGTCCACACAGAGCTGAGGTTAAAAAATTCTTCAAGAATTCGAAAACCTCCGCAGTGTTAACCGATCCGTTTCCAAATCCAGGAACAAATCTGGTTGAAAGTGAAAATGCTTCCCCGTCTCAAGTGCTAATGTTGTCGGTTTCAAAACAGCAAAATGATGCTTTGATATCGACAAGGAACAAAGATTATGGGAATCCACAGCTGTCGAACAACAAGGATAAAGATCAACCTAGTAGTTCGACAACAACTTCCACGGAAGTTACGCCACCCATCATTCCTGAATTGATAATAAAACCACCAAAGGGAGTAGTACCCAATTCGACGTTTAATCCCCGCGCTAGAGCGGCGCAGCATTATAATATAGTGGAAGATTTGGCACAATCGCCATCCGCTATGTCGACTCTTGAAGTACTACAGAATTGCCCATCCAAAAGGCAGGCTTTATTATCAGCCATTGGTGGGATAGACCCAAAGGATTCCAATCTTGTATCCTTCGATCATAAAGGATATGATCCTCAATTACCAGCTCAACTAGCTTTCCTTGTTCAAGTGAAAGCCCTCAACAAAACTGTTCATCGAACAATTATTGATGAGGGAGCATCTACATGCATTATGTCGATGAGTTGCTGGAAAACTTTAGGATCTCCAACCTTGTCGTGATCTTCGACAACATTAAAAGCATTCGACGGAAGGATATATACCCCATATGGTATTCTAAGTAACTTGAAAGTTGAACTAGGAGGGAAAACAGTAGAAATAGATGTTGAAGTAATCGATGGCAATCTTGATTACAACATCCTACTAGGAAGGCCATGGATATATGCTATGGCGGCTGTTGTGTCGACCTATTTCAGGAAGATTGCATTTCCCTTTCAAGGAGGGATTACAATTGTCGATCAACAAAACTTCCTCCCCAATGGTTCTCAAGTTACAGGAAGCATTCCCATGATCCATGGAAACCCTCATTCACTTCAAGATATCAGAGTAGGCCTATTACAAGATCCTATACTAATGGGAACTTTCACCCTTCCACCTCCAATCAACTTTGGCGGAAGTAGCGTCGATAGGAACCTGCAACATGATATCTTCTACAAAGATCTCAGAAAACGATATCGACATGGATCATGCAATGGTTTTGCCCCCAAGCCCAACAAAAATATTATAGCAATCAATGTTCCTAGCATGGGAGGCTAACCCAAATCAACACTCATCAAGCGTTTGGATAGATAGGTCTAGAGAATATGGTACCCCTTCAGATCCTTGGTCGCAAGTGCATGTCACTGACAAAGGAATTGTCCAATCAATGGTAATTGAAGGAGCACCATGGAATGATTCCCACCATCGTTCCCTTCTTCCGGATTGTGGAGAAGATACTCAAGATGACCTTTACCATCCTTCAGTCTTTGATTTCCTATCAAATACTGTAAACACGGTGGATTCTGAGCGAAACTTGTCCAACATTGAAGAGACTATAGCCATAAATATCTCGACCAAAACAGATGTTGTAGAGAATATTTATGTTGGCAAATGTTGTTCTCCTTTAGAACTGGAAATATATAACGCTCTTTTTCGCGAATTCAGAGATGTCTTTGCTTGGTCATATAGTGAAATGCAGGGCATTGACTCGAGTATCGTTGAACACGAAATTAAGATGTATCCAGATGTCAAACCAGTACGACAACGGCTAAGGCAAGTGCACCCCAAGAAAGTTGCTGCCATTAAGGTAGAAGTTGAAAAACTTCTCCATGCTGGTTTCATCTACCCGGTTCCTCTAACCAATTGGGTATCGAATATCGTCCCTGTTATGAAAAAACAAGGAACAATTAGAGTGTGCGTCGATTATAGGGATGTAAATCAAGCTTGTCCAAAAGACAACTACCCTACACCCTTCATTGACCAGATAATTGATGAATGCGCCAGATGCGAAATCTTTTCATTCATGGATGGATTCTCCGGGTATAATCAAATAAATATCCGCCCACAGGACCAGTCAAAGACTGCATTTATTTGTCTGTGGGGCACATTCGCATATCGAAAATTACCCTTTGGTTTAAAGAATGCAGGGGCGACGTTTCAGAGGGCAATGAATTATGCCTTCCATGATATCAAAAACATCGTTCAACCGTACCTCGACGACCTTCCGGCTCATTTCGTGAAAGCGGACTGATCATCCGCAGCATTTAAGAGTGATATTTCTACGTTGCCGACACTACAAGATACGACTCAATCCACACAAATGTGTATTTTGCGTCAGTTCTGGTCGTTTACTTGGCTTTGTAGTCTCCAAGGACGGGATTCGTCTCGACCCATGTAAGGTCCAGGCAATCATAAATTTTCCTCCACCTTCGAATTTGCTTCAGATTCAGAAACTCCAAGGGAAAGCAAACTTTCTAAGGAGGTTCATTCCAAATTACGCTGAACTTGCTAAAGGTTATACACGTCTTTTGAAAAAGGAAGTACCCTTTGTCTGGGATCAGGTTGCGCAAGCTTCCTTTGATGCTTTAAAAGAATCTCTAATGAAAGCATCATTAATGTACGCTCCTGATTATCAAAAAGACTTTAACTTGTATCTGGCTGCAGCAGATACGACCATCACAATGGTTTTAGTTCAAGAAGTCGATGGAATTGAACATCCTATATATTATTTAAGTAAAAACTTAAATGATACAGAAAGCAAATATTCTTACGTTGAAAAGCTAGCACTTGCAGCTGTTCAAGCGATACAGAGATTTCGACACTATGTCCTCTTTCGAAAAACTACCATTCTGTCAGATTGCAACCCCATGAATTACATATTGTCGCGACAGTTGCTGGGGGGAAAATACTCAAAATGGATAGCAATCCTACAAGAGTTTGATCTGGAATTTGTAAAATCCAAATCAAAGAAAGCTCTAGTTTTCGCAAAATTATTGTGTGATCTCCCATCGTCGTCCAATGATGACACATCCGAAGAAACAATTGTGGATGAAAATTTGTTTCTGATATCTACAAGCAATGAGTGCTATGGGGATATAATCATTTATCTCCAAACCCAGAAATATAGGCCAAACACCTCCCACTCTGAACAAAAACGTATTCGATACCAAGCAAAAGACTACATGATCGTCGGTGATACAATTTACCGTCGTGGTACCGATACAGTTCTGAGAAGGTGCTTCACCCATGAGGAAGCCGAAAAAGTCCTGAATGATTGTCATTCAGGCGCATGTGGGGGGCATCAATCTGGAAATGCTACAGCGCAAAAAATCTTATGATCAGGATACTTTTGGCCAACAATGTTCAAAGATTGCATAACCGCAATCAGAAGTTGCCATGCTTGTCAAATTTTCGATAGCAAAACCAGAAGACCACCCGCACCTTTACAACCAATAGTTGTTGGTGGGCCATTCGCCAAATGGGGCATCGATTTCATGACATATAACCCCACCTCGACCGGGGGGCATGGGTATATCATAGTCGCAGTTGACTATTTTACCAAATGGGCCGAGGTGATGCCTACATTAGATAATACTGGTGAAATAGCTGCCCTCTTCTTTTTCAATCATGTAGTCGCCAGATTCGGCGTACCACAGGCTATAGTCATAGATCATGGATCACATTTTCGCAATCACATGATGGTCAAATTAGCTGCCAAACTAGTGTTGTCTCACAACAGCTCTACTCCATATTATCCGCAAGCCAACGGACAAGTTGAAGCAATCAACAAGGTCCTGAAAGGCATGCTGCAAAGGATGATTGGAGTTCACAAAAGAAGATGGAACCTAATCCTGTACTCAGCTTTGTGGGCTTACCGAACATCGGTAAGGAATGCAACCGGGTTCACACCTTTCCAACTGGTATATGGCCTGGAAGCAGTCTTACCAATCCAGTGTGAAATCTCGTCCCTCAAACTCGCAATTGATCTCCTCCCCGGAACTTCAGAAGAAGAGGCTCGTTTCTTGGAATTAATCCAATTGGATGAAACCCGTCATGATGCCGCTTTGGCTAACGAATCCCATAAGAAACGAGTCAAGACGCAGTTCGACAAAAATGTCAAACCCCGTGTCTTCTCAGAAGGTGACTTAGTCTTGCTTTACAACCAAGAATCCGATAAATTGGGAGCAGGTAAATTTAAGTCTCTATGGATGGGCCCCTATATTGTTAAATGAGTGTTAGAAAAAGGAGCCTACGAGTTAATGGATTATGACGGAATTCCACTGGCACAACCTCGTAATGGGTTGTACCTCAAGCGTTATTATGCGTAATGGTAACCTGTGTTCTTTTATTATATTTTTGTTTTCGCTAAAGTGTTTATTTTGGTCAAGTAATCCACTTTTTACATTTGTTGCAGATGTCAAACCTATTGGAGTCATGTGTTGGATATGCCGACGGAGCGAGTCGTAGTTCGCGGAACCTATCCTCCACAGCCTGGGCCATTTTTGATCCAAGCGGCAAGTTAGTAAGTTTCAGAGGTGTATGTATTGGTCGATCAACGAATAACATCGCTGAATATAGCGCGTTGATAAAACTTCTCTCTGATGCCATCACACATGGTATACGCCGACTAATTGTCAGGCTAGACTCACAACTCGTAATACTACAACTCAATGGTATATATTCCATCCGAAACCTAGCTATTTATCGAATGTTCCTAAGGGTTAAGATTTTGGAAAGACAATTTGATCTTATTCAATATCAACATATTTCCAGAAACTTAAACACATTAACTGACTCATTAGCAAACTATGTGTTAGATAGACATTTGCAACATTTATAAAAAGAAACACATCATCAATGTTTTGCATGTGGATCATGTAGCTCAACCAAAATAAAACTCCGAAAATCAAAAATATATATAACTGTTTATGGTTTACACATAATGTTCTGTAACCAAGACAAGAACGGTCAAATGACCCAAAAACTCAAAATGCTAGGGGGCACCCTAGTCTAATGATGCTCGTGATAGCAAGTCACAGCCTGTGCGATCATGCATAAGAGACGAGTCCATCGTCTGGGCACACCAGTAGTATGCCGTTGTAACCGCAAAGGTAGCTCGTCGGTCCTCACATCTGGAATACCGAGAGTGAGGCCCTCAACCTGCTCCTGTAATGCTGTTAGAGTCTTGGCCACATCGAGGTCATGAAGAATAGCTCTTACGGCGGCCTCTCCTGCTGGGGCAGCAGCTGGCACTCTCAGGCGAACTACTGGACGAACAGGACCAACATCTGCATGTACACATGAGTTTGATTAAAGTCTTGATAGAATAAAGCACAAGGACATTATAAACAAAAAATGATAAACAGGAATATGGTCAAAGATTTTACCAATGGTGCCCCACTGCTCGCCATCCGGCATTACTAAATCTGGATCACCCCGGAAGTCCATGCCGGCGTATGGATACTCATAATAAACCATCTCCTGACGATCAAACCACCTGAAGAAGGTATCAGAAAATGAAATATGAGACTGGCCAGCATGCCTAGACATATGGTCAACCCATCTCTGCATACATGGTTCAGTAGGAGAAGGTAAATCGAGTGCAATGTACTGCGGCTGCATCAGTGGTATCTTCTCCAAGGCAAAGGCGGTCAAAATAGAACCATACCCAAAGTTCTTCAACCTCCCGCTCTTTATCTTGGTCAACTATTCTTTCGTCACAATAAGTACTGCGTCGCACCAGTTGAACACCTTCGGTTGGAGGCATTCCAAGGCATGCTGCATGTAAGATCGGTTGGCTACATGAAGAGCCGCACCACTGGCCATCCTACCAAAAGTAAACAGAATAGTCCTGAGGGACCTGTTAGTGACATCGCGGATAATGATCTTGCCATCTTTACTCGGCTGAGATCCTTCTCTGCAGTACCGACGGACATAATCTCTCACAGAATCGCCTCCTCGAGCCGAACCTGACAAAGAGATGGGGGCACCCCGCCTCAACAAGCCAGTCAAGAAATATATGTCTACTACAGTCAAGGGGATAGATTTGCCCCTGATATGGAAAACCTGATTGGTAGGATCCCAAGCATCGAGAAAATACTGCAGTAAGTTGATCTGCTGTCTCATGCTAGAAATGCGGAAGAACTTCAGCAAGCCACAGTTCCGCAGCGCGTTCACTATAACTAGATCATGTAGGGCAAGCATGTCCTCTTCTTCATGCTCACGTTCTCGCCATGTAATGGTCATCTTACTCCAAAGATCTCTGAAAAACAAACAAGAGAAGAGTTAGATCCTGATTTTGGCAAGAAACAAGCAAAATTTCCATCAAAAATTGTGCACAGAATTCCTTCTTTGCACCCATCGCACCTGCAGCAGTACTCTGGGTGCGTTGCATGTCAGATGGCCTTCACAATGGCCAACATTCAACGCACCTTTCGATACACAGAGGGTGCGTTGAAGGCAGAACGAGTTTTTCAAACCCCAGGGGCTCAAAAAAACTAGGAATCAAGCTCAGAATGCAAAATGGAAACCACGAAAAGAAAGAGCTCAGGTTTAGCTCCTACTTGGTCCAGATGGCGCCGAGAATCATCTACAGAATCTCCTGAAATCAGCTGATGAAAATCAAGGGGGAAAAGCACCTCCGAAGCTCCAACAAACCAAAGTTCAAATGAAATGGTAAAATGAGAGGTAAAAACACTTTTTCATTACTTTTTAGGTAGTTCAAAGTAAAATATTAGTGTTCTAACTCGTTTTCAAGCATATATTGTTCATTTCTGACTAGTTTGATGAAGCGGTTGAAAATACAGTACAATCTTTGAAAGAACTAAGCTATTTATGGTAAAATCAAAAAGGGACCATTCAATCGAGCAGTTTTAGCACATAGTTCAAGCTCGTTAAAAAATAAACATAAGACATGAGCAAATGTTTCCACCCGCGTTTAAGCTCGTTAAAAAATGAACTATTCCCCGGTAAATAACCATCGTGAATGTAGTACTTCAGCCATTAAAGCCTTGGTCGTGTTTGCACCATCACCTCCACTTTTTCATTGGCCGATCATTCACCTCCATTTGATTGTGTACCCATTTTGAGGAACAACTGCGAAGAGTGATTTCACTAGCCATCCTTGTGACACTGCCGTGATTGGAAAATTCCAAACCTTACCTAGAATCAGCTGCTACCCGTTTTATCACTCGTTCCTCAAAAGACGAGTCTCCTTTAAGCTCTTTTCAATTGACTCGTAAAATATGAAAAGATTGTCGAGTCCTTGGCCTTTCCAGCTCGTTAAAGGGACAGGAAGTGCTATCCCTCCTCTAGATTTTAATCTTTTTGGACCTGAGGGATTATTACACAAAAAGATCGAGCGCTTGTTTTATTCGGCTCGTTAAAAGTATCGAAAATTCATCCCTTCTGTATTGTTTTATACTTTTTTCGGACTTAAGGGATTAGATGACGAAAAAGGAATTTTGGAGTTTCCTTTACGTTCCTTTTCAGATTCTCTAAAATTGAAAAGGACAGAGTTATCTTTGTCGTTAAACTCGTTAAAAAGATTAATAGCGACAAACTTGTCTATAGACGAGAACGAGTTTCACTATCGCTAGGCTCATTAAAACATAGCGATGGGTTTGCCCGAAGGGCAAATTATAGAACAAGCATATTTTATCCTCCTCAAGCTTGACAAAAATAAAGAGGTACTGGTCAGCAATGACTGGGGAAAATTGGGAAGAAAACTCAAAGAAACTTTGTTGGTAGCAAGTCTCTCTTGAACATGACACTTCCACTCTGTGTCCAAGTCGGGTTGGGTTGTTTCATTCACCGGTCACATCACCATGGTCACGCCATACCATCCACATTTGGGGTTAATGCTACCAATCCATCACATCAGTGTTGCCGATATGTTCAAGAGAAGTCATCCAGAGAAGTCACCTGTGTTTCACCCACTACCATACATTATACTCCATTCTTTCATGAGAGCCACCCTGAACCTTATATCACCAGATCGTTTTCACCTCCATCAAAATCATTTGCTCCGTTCCGTGTCATTGATGTGGGATTCATTAAGGCCCTCCTGTGACGGATCACTTCTTGTCGACATCAGCTCATTATCCAAGAAGTTGATCTAGGAACACCCCATTCAGTACTTTGAAGCTTGCATGCCTCAATGGCAAGTTTCTCACTTCCGGCGACAGGTTTACATCAATGGCCTTTGACTGAAAGATTTTGCGTGGTGTTCGACGCCAATTCCTTTATTCACACCATGTGAATTGTACTGCAGTACCTTGAGGATCATTATCATTATCGGTGATTCCTCTCGCGCTTGTTAACAGTTTACATCATTGACTGGTAATCAAGCGATGTCTTTCCATGTTCGACTTCAGAACATTTCTCACATGGATCGACTTGTACTTCGAGTGAAGATCGGACGAGATTGAAGACCCCGAATCTAGTTTCATCCATCCAGGCTGCGATATATATTCAGGGAAATAAAGACATTAAATGTACATCATTGCTGCACAGATAATCATCCACTCAAAAGGATGATGGCTCTACCAGAATCATCAGTCTACACTCAGACGATTGTCTGTCCTATGTACATGAAAATGAATTTATAAAGCTGAGCATGGGAATGCCCGCCTCAACTAGATCATGAAAATAGTATGAAGATAATGTATTGTATTGTATCTTATTACAGGTCTCCTCCCAGCATTGAAAGAACTTCGGATCCTCATAATAAAGCATTTCACCCGACACCAAAAGTTTAACGGCCTCATACTTTAGGGGGCAACTGTTATAGACATTTTTGGGCCCTACAACCCCAAGCATGAAATGTCCATAAATCAAGGGCTCCTAAGTCCCTAAAAGTGTTGTTCTAGCCCCTAAAGGAACAAGGTCAACAGATTACAGCTTCTCCCAGAAGTTCTCCATGAGAAACTGCTCAGAATTGGTCAAAACAGGATCATTTCAGCTACTCCACTGGCTAGGTGCGTTGCATTGCACCTAAATACACTGTGAGGGTGCGTTTCATTTCAAAAGTCCCTTCTGTGGGGTGCGATGGGCGAGAAATGACAAATGGCAGTGTCATTCCGCGAGGTGGAGAGACAATGGAAACTTCCAGAATCTTCTCCTGTGACACTTGCCTCACTGAATTCGACCAAGGATGAGTAAGAGGCCTTCAGTCTCCAAGTGGAAGCAAGAACTGACAGAGAGAAGACACTAATCAAATCACAAGCTGACTCATCCTCCTTACAGATATCTATATATGGATCCCTCATCCCAGAGATCCAGAGGCTGGAATTTTGCATATTGTAAGGAATTGTTGTTGGTTTCTAGAGACAAACATCAAATTGTTGGGTGATTTATGCTTTGTTTGAGGTGAAGAGGGGCTTCTTTGCTGGGAGGTTGATGCTGAGTCGGAACCACTGGTTGTAACTCCTCCTGGATCTTTTCTTGTTTATCAATAAAAACTATTTGAGTTTTCCTCCATGCTTTTGTACCATTGATGCTTGTTACATTTTGTATTGTTAACTTAAATCTGATCCTAAGTTGTTTATGAATATAGATCCATGTCTTTGTATAGTGCTCTTCTTCTGTGATCTTATAGGTACTTTGTGAAGTTGGGCAAGCAAGGGAGCAGGTAGCTGGAGACTATCAAAGAAGAGAGGGATTGGATCAAAGGATTAGCGCAAGACACAGGTTGGTTCTTTCTATTTCTCTCTATCTATAATTCATAAAGGAAATATAAAAGTAGTTTCTCTCTGTTTGTTTCTAAGGCAGCTGTCACACCTTAGTGGGATAGAGCAGTTCTAAATAGACACTTTTCCCTGTAACACTTCTGGTTTTTCTTTCAACAACATTATCCAAGTGGCCCGAGTAAAATCATCAATAAATAAAATAAAGTACCTTTCTCCTCTTACGCTATTTGTTCTTCTAGGACCATAGATATTAGTGTGAACCAGCTCCATAGGTTTATAGGTTGAGAATTCCTTTGTCCTAAAATGAGTCCTTGTTTGCTTTCCAAACTGACAGGATTTGCAGATTGAGCTATCGGGCTTTAACAATCTTGGCAGTACTCTAACTTCTTTTATTTTGTTGATTTTTATTAAGTTGTCAAAATTTATTTGACCAAGTCTTTTATGCCATATCCATGTTTGATTTGTCGGACTCATGTAGCACCGTACTCTAGAATCATCAAACACATACACATTGTTGTGAGTCCTGACTACCATTCCTACAAGATTCCCATTCTTTGCTTTTTGGATATCATAGTCTCTAAACCAAAAAGTCACATTATTTCCATTATCACACATTTCACTTACACTAAGAAAATTGTGCTTGAGGATGGCATGAGGCCTTCCACATACAACACATTTTGGGCCTTGGTCTTCTCATCAAGATTGACTATTCCCTCCCCCTTAATTTTTGTTGGAGAATCATTTCAAAAGGTGTAATTATTCTCTTTATCTTTTTCTTTTAAAAACAAGAACTTACTCGTGTCCCCAGTCATGTGTTTACAGCATCCACTATCTACATACCATCTATTATCTTGATCATGTGTGGACAAATCAAGTCCACATTCCTCATTTTTCTCAATCTTTTGCTTCCAACTGCTCTTGTCCCTAAAGAATGTTGGTTGCTCGTTGAATTATGGTTTGGTAAAGTATTCAACCCTGCTTCTACACTCACTTTCATTGTGACCAAATTTATTACACTTGAAGCATTCAATTTCATCCATTAGGGGAGAGAAAGGATCCTTATTCCTAGGGAGTGAGTTATGAGCTCTAGAACTTCTATAATTTATATATAATATATTTTCATCTCTTTCAACTTTGGCAATTCTACAATTAATGGCTTTATGTACAAATATATGACATTTATAGCAATATCCATCAAACAACTTAGGCTAACTGCATTTGAAAATCGATGAGTTTGAGTTGATTGCTTGTAACTTAGTTGTCTTGTTTACTCATTTGCATACTTGTGTGGAGGAGTATTTGAGAAGTTAACATTCTTGCTCCAATATTTGAGTGCTTATCTGACTTGGTTTTGGTTTATCTCCATTGACTCTACCTTGTAACACCTTTGCAAAGCTCTGAGGGCTTATGAATCTTATAGACCTAAAGCTTGTCTTTCCTTTAGAGGACTTTTGTGATTCAGAATATCCTAGACCTATCTTATTTTCTGGAGACCTTTGACTACTCAAGATGTGATTTAAGTTATATGTTCTTTCAGCAAGTTTTATGTCTAGATCCTTCTCAAACTTGGACTCCTCAAGGTCTATTCTCAAGGAAATTATTTTTGCTTCTAAATTGTGACGATGCTCTTCCCATTCGAGGATCGAGTCATTTAGAATATCTTCCTTTCTTTTTGCTTCCTCTAACTTGAATTTTAGGGACAAAATTTATCCTTTACATGTTTCTAGAATCATCTCCTTCTGATCCTTGATCAGCTCTTGTTTCAAAAATCTATTCTCATCCTCTAGTTTTTCACAGGTTTTTGTTTTCTTCTAATTGAAGTACTAGATTATCTTTTCTTTTAATGGATTCTTTAAGTTTTTCTCTTTGATAAACAAACTACTCATTTTCATAGTTTTACATACCTTCTTTAGCTCACAATAGTTGCTCTTTTAGTTTCTTGTTCTTCTTTTGGCCTTCTTTAACTCATCAAGAGCACTGATGAGCTCCCCTTCGACATCCACTACTCCTTCCTCCTACTCAAGGTCTGAGTCATTCTTATATTTCAAGCCATCTTTGAATGCCATGATTAAGAACTCATTAGGCTCACCTTCTAAGGAATCCTCATTTTTTTCTTCCGATGCAGAGTTGTCCTCTTGGGACTACAGCCCCTTCTTCTTGAAGGATTTCTTCTTCTAATATTTTTGAGATTTGTCTCTGGGCTTCAACATGTTATTCTTTTTTGTATTTTCTTTATGAGGGCACTTAGAATAAAAATTCCCAACTCTTCCAAAATCAAATCATTTGATGGGTAGTTTACCCTTATACTTAGTTGAACCACATTTTAATTTCCTATCAAAGTGAGCCAACTCTTGATCAGATTCACTGTTTGAACATTCTTGGTGATCTTTGTGCTCCTTAGTCTTCTTAAACACTTTGAATGTTGCTTCCCTTGGTTCAGTTTTATCCTTTCCTAATCTTATCTCATAGGTTGTGAGGGTTCCATGTAGTTGGTCCATTGTAAGATTTTCAAGTCTTTCATCTCCTCAGTGGTTGATATTTTGGCATTAAATCTCATAGGCAAAGATCTCAAAACCTTCTGAACAACTATTTCCTCTTTGAGATGTTCACCAAGTCCTCTAATCATGTTTGTTACTTCATAAAATTTAAGGAAATATTATGCTCTACTTTCTTCTTCATTCATCCTTAAGCTCTTGAATCTCATTCTAAAAGTTTGAAGCTTGGTTTTCTTAACTTTCTCATCTCCTTCATGACTCTTGTTTGGTAAATTAATTGTTCTTAATTTACTTCATTAATTGTCAACCAAGATTTGTGTACTTGTGAAATGTATGTGCACTATATATGATAGGATTCTTCTTGTGAATTAATTTATTCTAGAAATGAAACTAGTTCTAAGTATGGAAACAAATTGGAGAGTAATTACGCACATATTATTTCAATCTAAATTTATATTAAATCATAATTAACCGACTTGAAATCCACTTCTTTGCAGAAATTGAAAATCTATCTTAAGTTGCATAATTCAAAACTTTATTCTAATTGTATGAAAGTAAAATGCTTTAAAAGCAAAATTTCAAGAAAGAAACAATCTAATTCTATTTTTGCATAATTCAAAGAATTCTACACTAAATTGCAAACGAAAACTCTTACACTAAATTGCAGCAAAGAAATTCTATATTAATTGCATGAAAGAGAAATTGCCATAAAAGGATCTATTTTCAGAAGATGAAATGAAAATATTTAAAACTTTAGAATGATTAATTTTGTGTGTATTCATCCTCTAAAGAATGTTTCATCAACAATTAAGAAAACTATTTAAGCTACAAAATGATTAAGTGTTGGAAAGAAGATGCATTCAATAATTGAAATCTTTTTAATGCTTTTATGTTTATGAGTACTCTAATAAAAATGAGAATTTCTAGAAATACAACTCTAATGGAAACAAATTCTGAAAGAAAATAGAATACTAAGGATAAGAATTTCAAAACTAAACTATAAACAAAACCTCACTGCTCGAGAGGGGGCCCTCTCGTGAGTGCAGGTCAGCTAGTAATCATAAAATCTTCACACACTCATTGAGAAGAGTAATTTATATTAAACTGAAATAGATTACATCGGTATTCACAATAAAACAACTATAAACTTCAATATTCAAAAACTTATGTCTGAGGTCTCAGCTTACAGCCTTTATACAAATTTCTTAAAACGATTTTGGGATATTTATGCCTACACGACATGTGTTGGTTTGACATCTACGAGATAGATTCGATTTAAAACTCAATCTCTTTATGACTTGCTACTGAAAGAGCAAGTCATATGAGATTCATCTTGATTCAAAATCTAAAAGTTAAACAGGTCTTCAATCTCACTCACTTGATATTGTTTTATTCCTCTACTTGATCACTACACGTCGTTTCAGAGTTTGACTTCTTGATCTCTCAATCCTCATAGCTTGCCAAGTTGTGTTGATAGGTGGTTATCCATAAGGTGGATAATTTTCATCTCCGAGTAGCCTTCATCCCTTATTTGAAGTGTTTCAAGCTGTCTAACAATGAATATTGTTTCGGAAACCAATATTAACTGCAGAATGTTTGTAATCCTGTCATTGTAAGAATATTTTCATTATAATTAATTAAGAAGCAGAGATTCTAATTATGGATGGTGAATACCTTTTTGGGAGTTGAACTTGACATTGAACATGCTAATTTTGCAACAAAATGGTGCTAAGAAGGTGAAATAAGAGGGCAAAACGGATAGTCAAAAAGAAACAATTCTAAACTTCAACAACTCTTATTAAGTTTGTCCCAAACTTCCTTGCTAACTTACAATGTGTTATCTTTACTAGTTCAGAATGATTAAGACCAACAAGAATGTCATTATTAGCTTTTACATTGTTTCCATAAATATTTTTACCATCTACATTTGTAGGAGGGGTTGTTGGGAGAGCATATTCAACTAACACAGAGCTCCAAATATCTACCCCTAGGGACATGAGATATACACCTCCATCTTAAATTTCCAAAAAAGATAGTTTGTCCCATCAAAGACTAGTACCTTACTTGATTAAGCATCCTAATTCTCTTGTGTAGACATGAATCATTATAGATCTACATTTAAATGGTTAAATCGTTCCTAAAGGAACTAGGCTCTGATACCAATTGTTGGAATAAAGAATTACTGAGAGGTGGGGGGGGTTGAATCAGTAATTAGTGTTTTTTAACAATTAATCCAAGTTCTTGCTTTCTATTTTAATTTGGAAATCACTCATGTGAGCACTCACAACTACATATGTAAGAAACAACACACATTTTTATGAAACCAACTCACAAAAATATAGAAAAGAAAGATCAATGCCTTAGAAATTAGCCTCTTTGATGGGGCAACCTCCTTTACATTACACAAATGAACAATTCTTGGATGCCACAAATGAAAAAACCTCCTTTCTATATATAGGAGTCTAAGGGGTCACAATATAATCAAAGCCAACATATAAATAATAATATAAGGGCACAACAATAACAATAGTCAACTTCTGTAGGGCATAATAATAACAATATGGGGACAATAGGGGCACAACAATAACAATAAGGGATACAATGACAATAGTAATGGGGGAATCACTAGTATTATAGGGACCTAACATGCCCCTCTCCTTCAAAAAAGTGTTATCCTCAATGCTTGAGTAGTTCTAGATGATTTTGTATAAAATTCTCATCCTCCCATGTGGAATCTTCAGCAAGTAAGTTCTTCCACTTGACAAGATACTCCGAAATTGATCGATTTCACAGTTGTTGAGTTCTTGTTTATGTGACTGCTTCAGGTTCCAATATGATTTTTCCTTCCTCGTCAAGTTCTGGCAATATTGTTTGAACTGGGAGCTTGTCACCAATAACCTTCTTTAAGCATGAAACATGGAAAACTGGGTGCACTCGGGAAGCTGCAGGAAGCTCCAATTTGTATGCCATAGTACCAATCTTTTGCAACACCTTGTACGGACCATAATACTTTGGTGATAATTTATTATCCTTCTTATCTTGCTTGAGGGACATTTGTTTATATGGTTGTAGCCGTAGAAATACCCAGTCACCTATATCAAAACTTCTTTCATTGTGATGTTGATATACCTATTGTTTCATTCTATTATGTGCCAAAGTTAGGTTATCCTTTAAGAGTTGGAGAACTTGTTGTTGATGCTCGATGTGGTCTTCCACTGCTTAAACCTTAGAATTTTATCTTAAATATGATGTGATGAACGGTGGGTGATATCGATAAAGTGCCATAAATGGGGTCATTTTTGTTGCAGTATGGAAGGAAGTGTTATACCACCATTCAGCCAAAGGCAACCATTTGACCCATTGTGTTTATTTATCATATACAAATGCTCAATGAATATATCCTTCCAAACATTTTTTTACTATATGTCGCTTACAATAATCTTTGGGTTTCCATGTAGCTTTTGAATTGTTTACATAAATGCAATAGAAACTGTACTGGCTTTAAATGGATGCGATAATGCACAAAAGTGTGCATACTTGGTAAGTCTATCAAATACCACCATGATGACACTCTTTCCTTCGGACTTTGGTAAAACTATGATAAAATCCATTGAAACCTCCTCCCAACATTGACTTGGAATGGATAAAGGTTGTAATAGACCCGGGGTCTTAATTATTTCAACTTTATTTTGTTGGCAAACCAAACATTCCACCACAAAATTTTGAATATCATATTTAAGGCCATCCCAATTAAAAATCTTGAGTGCCCTCCTAAGGGAGAGGCGTGCAATTCCATAAGAATCTTTTGTTTGAGTTTGGAATTCTGACATAGGTATAAGCGATCTTTGTACCATAATGAATCATTTTTCCAACGAAATGTATCAGATGTACTGGGATCTTGTTATAACTTTTGAATGAGTGGCCACACTTCTTTGTCATTCTTCCATTCATCCCTTGCTTTGTTTATCCAATCTGGTTGGAGAATAGAAATTTCACAAAGCAATGCTTCCACATCCTCATCCTTTCTTGAGAGTGCATCTGCCACAACATTTTGCTTCCCTTTTTTGTATATGATTTCAAAGTCATAACCCAACATCTTTGTGACCCATTTTTGTTGCTCTTCTAAAGATAATATTTGTTCTAAAAAATATTTAAGACTATCATGATCCATTTTTACCTTGAAGTGTCTTCCCATTAGGTACGGTCGCCATTTCTTAAGTACATGTATTATTGCCAACATTTCCTTCTCATAAATAGCTTTGTGTAAATACTTTCCTTTGATTGGAAAACTTTCAAAGGCAAGGGGTATTTCTTATTGCATTAAAACAACACCAATTCCATTTCCTAAGGCATCACATTCCACAATAAATACATTTATGAAGTTTGGCGTAGCTAAGACTGATGCTTGGCACATTACCTCTTTAAGATGTTCAAAGGCCTTTGTTGCTTCTGGAGTCCATAAAAATTCATATTTCTTCAATAATGTTGTTAGAGGTGATGCTATTGTCCCATAATTATTAACAAACTTGCGATAATACCCTGTCAACCCAAGAAATCCTCGCAGATGCTTTAGGATGTGGGGATTTTCCATTCCTTAATGGCTTTAATTTTGTAGGGTCTACCTTAACACTTTCATGAGATACAATGTGACCCAGATATTCCACCTCTTGTACTCCAAAGAAACATTTGGAGCTTTTTTCATATAATTGTTTCTCCTCCATTACTTTGAGCACCTTGTCAACATGTTGAACATGATCCTTCCAAGACTTGCTATAGATTAGTATATCATCAAAAAATACTAACACAAATTTTCTAAGGAAGGGTTTGAAAATGGAATTCATCAAACCTTGAAATGTAGAAGGTGCATTGGTAAGGCCAAAAGGCATGACCAAAAATTCATAATGACCCTCATGAGTTCTAAATGTTGTTTTTGGAATGTCTTCAGTCTTCATTCTGATTTGATAATATCCTGAACGAATATCCAACTTGGTGAATTAAATTGATCCATGCAATTCGTCAAATAGTTCATCAATGACAGGAATGGGAAATTTATCTTTAATAGTGAGCTTGTTGAGCTCCCTATATTTCGGACACATGTGCCATGATCCATCCTTCTTCTGCACCAATACCACTGGAGCAGAGAAAGAACTTTGACTAGGTTGAGTTATACCAACCTCTAGCATTTCTGCAACCATGCGTTCAATTTCACTCTTTTGGGCATAGGGATATCTGTAAGGCCTGATTTTTGGAGGAAAACTTCCTCGAATCAAATGAATAGCATGATCATGATCACGAATAGGTGGGAGACCTTTGGGAGTCTCAAATACCTTGGAATGATTTCCCAATACTTTTTGGAGATCTGGAGAAATAGATGATTTCAATGTGGGAACCTCTAGCGAACATAATTGTGCAATTACACCTAGTTGTTATTTATTTAGAAGCTTTGTCATTCCATTAGAGCTAATTATCTTTCATGGTTTCCCTGCAATACCTATTAATTCAAATTCCTTTCCTTTTGAATAAAATTTCATGAAAACTTCTTGAAAATTAATAGTTATTGTACCCAAGGATTGTAGCCATTGGACTCCCAATACAACATCAACACCACCCATTGGAATGGAAAGAATTGGGTTACTCAATACATATTCTCCCATGGATAGCTCGATATTATGGCACTTTCCAGAGCAATTTATGGTTCCTCCACTTGCAACCATCACTTGACACTTTGGTGCTGGAAATAAGAAGAAATTCAATTCCCTGGCTATCTTACAATGAATAAAATTAGGGGTACTGCCCGAATCAATCAACATTATTACCTTTTTCTTCCTAATATGTCCTTCTATCTTAATAGTTTTAGGATTTGTAATTTCGTCCAATGCATTACAAGATATGGTCGGATTCATTTATTCTTTCTCTAGGGTTTTTTCCTGGTGTATATCCTCTTCTTTTGATGTTTCTTGTTCCTTTTCTTCCTCCTCTTCACAATCTATGTAAAATAATTTCTTCTCAGGACACTTATGACCTTTAGTGTATTTGCTTCACAACTGTAACAAAGACCTTTTGCTCTTTTTTCTTTCAATTGTTTAGGTGTCAACCTTGTAGGTTGTGGAAGGCTAGGGGAAACAACACTTCCATCCTTATAGGTGTGAGTGGTAGGCTTCCTTGTTGCCATAATTTTTCTTTCCATTTTTCTTCCCAACCTGAATGCCTTCTCCAATGAGTTAGGTTCCCAAAGGCAAACCTCATGTTGGATGTTATCCTTTAAATTCCCTATGAACACATCAATCCTATGCTCCTCTGGAATATCTTTTATCCTTATATTCAATTTCTGGAAGTCAGGGAAAATTTTAAGAACCCCCCCTAAATTTATAAATATAATAAATGGGCGAATCTCCATGGTATATAGGAAAAATGGAAGGCGATTTTATCAATAATATAATATGTATATATAATTTTTTGGCGAATCTCTCACCAGGCATGGCGAATATTTTACTCAATTATAAAATCTTGTAAGATCTTGGCGAGTCTTTCACTAAATAATAAAACTTTGTAAAGTCCTAGTGAATCTTAGCATTGTGAACTCTTAGAGAAGAGTAAAAATGGATCTATGTTGGTTTAATCCCCCCATTTAAATAGGCCACATTCTAGGTGAATACCATGGGTCAATACCATGTGCCATTTTGGTGAATACCATGGGTCAATACCATGTGCCATTTTTATTTTTATTAATTCTAATATTAGGGTTAATAATGGTTTTTTGCATGGTATTAATAGCAATCTAGTCCATGGTATTTGTCCCATAGTATTTTTCCCATAGGTTTCACCTAAATAGAACCCATTTCTTGAGTGTTCGTAAATATAAGGTGAATTATGGAGTAAATATAAAAAAATGTTTTATTTGTTTACCATACCTCTAGTTTATTTATATTTTTATTAATTTACCATACCTCTGTTACAAATATGGTATTTGGCCCATAGGATTCACTTAAATAAAACCTCTTTCTTAACCCTTCATAAATAGAACGAGGGTTATGGACTAAATATAAAAAGAGGTTTTATTTATTTACCATACGTCTAGTTTATTTATATTTTTATTTATTTACCATACTTTTGAGTAAGTATAAAAAGACGTTTTATTTATTTATCGTACCTCCACTTTACTTATATTTTTATATGGACTAAATATAAAAAGAGGTTTTATTTATTTACCATACGTCTAGTTTATTTTTATTTTTATTTATTTACCATACCTTTTGAGTACGTATAAAAAGACGTTTTATTTATTTACCGTACCTCCACTTTACTTATATTTTTATTTGTTTACACGAGGTGACTTATGGAGTAAATATAAAAAATGTTTTATTTATTTACCATACCTCTCATTTATTTATATTTTTATTAATTTACCATACCTCTTTTATAAATATGGTATTTGGTCCATAGGATTCACTTAAATAAAACCTATTCTTGAAAATGGGCGAATGGATTCACTTAAATAAAACTTATTCTTGAAAATGGGCGAATGGAAGGTTGTAACTCCTAATTTCAAGGGCTAAATTTACCTTTTTTACCCTCTCCCTTAAAATAAGGTGGGCTATTTGAGGTGATTTGTAAAAATGTACTATGATACAAAATATTCGCCCACTAAAAATTTAAAACCCCTTAATTTCGCCAAAGGGCGAACATTCGCCCCTAAAATTATCCTTGCTGGAAGTCCTCAATGTGCTCCATCATTGAACCCGTTTGTTTAAGGTTTATCAATTGGCTAAAAAAAGTGTTGCTTTTTGTATCCTCATAATGTGCTATCATTTCTTCCGTAAAAATTTTCCAAGTGACAATTTCTTTATGAGAGAAAAGCCATCGATACGATACAAATTGATTGGGTTCTAAATATAAAGTTGCAATGTGTACCTTTTGTGTGTTTTTCACATTATGGAGATCAAAATATTGCTCCATCTGTAGTATCCATGTTATAGGATCCTTGCCATCAAACTTCCTCATATCGATCTTTGGAACATGGTGGGTTTTCAATCCAACATTAGATTCTATGGAATCATGATTAACATTTCTTTTGTTCTCATCATGAGTTTCCTATACTACCTTTTCGCCATTAGGAAGCATTTCTTGAAGCAAATTTGCCAAACCTCCTTTCAAACCTTCCATGTCTTTCTTCAAATCTTCAATGTTTACTTCTAAACCATCCATCTTAGATTCCACGCCATCCATCTTAACTTGCACGCCATTCATATTATCTTCCACGCCATTCATCTTAGCTTCCACGCCTTTCTTTAAACCATCAATCTTAGCTTCTGTTACCTTTTGTGAGAGTGAAATTTGTTGCACTTGATCTCGTAATTTTGATATATCATGTTGCATTTCTTCCTCTTCTTCATGATTCATGCTAGAGCTTTCAGGTTGCTTACTAGGTGTTTCCATTTTCTTTCTTCGGGGCATCAATTAATGATAATTATGCTTCACTATGCCCTTTGAACTTCAAACTAATTTTTCAACCCAAACTTATGCAAAATTTTAAAAAGACTACACACCTTTTTTTCGCTTTGTAGAAGCTCGATATTGAATCTGTTGTATCTCTGTAATTGTGGATCTCCAAGGTCTAAAATTGCTTCTTGTGGTAGCCCTCTGAGTCCTATTTCCAATGCCACTAGTCTGATCAAAATTGGATTCTCCAAGAAATAGTTATGCCCAATCTCCCGAGATGACGTGATTATAAAATTTTTTAGTAGTGCGAACTTGTACGACGTGTCACTGTTTCGACCTTTGGATCTAAAAAAATACACAAAAAACTATAGTTTGTCCTCTTTCTGTAACTTCTTATGAAATTTCAATATGATGCTCAGAGAGAAAGTTATGACAATTTTCCCAAGGTCACATGTTTGGAATGTAATTCGGGAGTCTGCAAAAACCCTAACTTCCGCAGATCATATATCTGAAAATATAGCAAGACAAGATCTCAAATTCAGACCCATGGTCAGAAAAATTTTGGCTCAAATGGGTTTTTTTTAGCTTTTGAAACATCGTAGGAAAAAAGTTATGGCGACAATTCCACGATGACCTATTTGGAGTAGCGAAACCCTAGAATCCAAACCTCTGATACCAAATGTTATGAAACCAACTCACAAAAATATAGAAAAGAAAGATCAATGCTTTAAAAATCAGCCTCTTCAAGGGGGAAACCTCCTTTACATTACACTAATGAACAATTCTTAGATGCCACAAATGACAAAATCTCCTTTCTATATATAGGAGTATAAGGGGTCACAATATAATCAAAGCCAACATAACAATAATAATATAAGGGCACAACAATAACAATAGTGGGCTTCTATGGGGCACAATAATAAAAATATGGGGACAATAGGGGCACAACAATATAAGGGATACAATGACAATAGTAATGGGGGAATCACTAGTATTATAGGGACCTAACACACATCATCAACATGAGCAATCATATGGACACAGAGATTTAACATGGAAATCCAAAAGGTAAAAACCATTAGTATGTTTGTTATTATGATGTAATTTGATCTCCTACTCAATTCCATCAATTTGTTTGTGAGCACCCACTCACAGGAGGCCCAAATCCCCTTCAAATTAGCAAGACAAAACTTTTCAAGAGGCTCCAACCTCTTATAAATGTATGCCTCAACCTACTTCAGCCAACTGTCTTATCTTTCATTCAATTTTCAGACTAAAAAAAATTGCCTAATTCTATTACTAAAAGGAATAAAGAATTTGATCTGATATTTATTACAGCTCCTTCCTCTTTACTCTACTTCCAGACACTTAGTTTCCCTCTTCTCTACATACTCGACACTATTTCACTCTTTTTTCTTCACAACTCCTCTATACTGTTTTCATTCACTCAACCATTCAAACCTTGCATACCAATCCTCTCATCCAACACCCTACTACTCTAGATGCCCTACCCACACATCTAGTCCTCACTCTCTCTCTTCCTTATACACTTCAACTCCTTCTAGGGATATACTTCATCTGAGCCTTATGGTTTTAGATCATGCATTAATTGAAAAAGAGTACATCAATTAGAACTGAAACAACACATTATTAATGAGTTAGTTCCACATAATGGTTTCTTTCACGAAACCAGTAACATTTAATTTTTTAGCATGGCTCACTTTTCTTATTCAATTTGATTTCCACAGTTAAATTGATTATTCATTGTGCCTTTCACTTTCCTAGTAAAACTGAAAGACTTGGTTCATTCAATTTTTGTATGGCGCAGGGGTGTACTATGTCTTTTCCACACTTTCTTGAGACTAGGAATTCTATCCAATTACTTGAAAGGATTTTTTCCATTTAACACAGGATGGAATCAAGAATATTTCATTTTTCATTTGGACAGATTACAGAGAAAGTTCATTGCTGAAATAATTCACTCCACCAACTCCAATTATCGAGCTATGTTAATTAGTACAGTGCAATGTCATCAGTCTTAATTCCTTTGCATGAGTGAGCTTCTTGAGGTTCTGAAATCAATTTAGGAATTTACAAGATTTAGCGAATGTTTCATCTTTTAGCAGGCCTTCAAATTTAATGGAACACCTGCCTAACATGGCATTTATGCCAAATACTCCTCATTCCACCTAATATGGCCTTTACGCTAAATATGGGCTCGAATTTTAATGATGGTATGGAGGTCAAAGGTTGTCCCACTTTACCAACTATGCACCTGCATTTGGAGCTACTAGCTTGGTGGCCTGACTAGACCAAAGGCCCAACTTGGGGTCATTGTCTTTTGATTTTTGCTGAAGAACAATTAAAAAAAATACATAGGAAAAACTCAACAAAACGATCCCCTAGTGCAAACCTCTAGGGTCATGCCACATCATCTAGCATATATCACGTCCACATCATGCTAACGTCATCCATGCTTATGTGATTCCATATGTCACCAAAATTTGGCCAACTTGGTCCCCCAAAATGTCCAAAACTTCATGCCACGTGTCACATGCTTGGTGTGCAACGTCACCCTATGTTGACATCATCCTATGCCACTAAGATGTTTTCATGTGTCCTCACTCTATTAGTCCATGTTGTCAAATGTCTTTATCATTGGTATTGGGTCCCACATTGATCGAGTTTGGGGTCAGGTCAGCCCATTTCCTACAGCAAGGCCCAACTCGCCGGAGGCCCGACTGGATCGAGGGTCGGGTCTCAACTGTCCATCTTTGTTTTTCCATGTGGCCTGGCTTTCTTAGCCTTCTTACTACCAAAATTCAACTTTTAATAGCTTTTGATCTTGGAGGCCTTTTTGGGACTTCAGAATACCATTATAAATCTCTTTAAAAGCACTTTACAACTGTGCCACTTCCAAAAGCATCTGAACTAGTCTCCTTAGGCAAAAATTCCTTCAAAGGCAAAGACCCACAAGCACCATAGTTATATAATATTTTAGCTTCTTTAACTGAACTACTACTATGATGATTCTCTACAAAATATTATGTCTACCATGAGACTCCCCCTAAGCTAAACACACCATGCATCTACCATCCTTGCCCATTTGATATCAATGTTAAATCGTTTGACATCAATGTTGTTATCACTTAGAAATTTCCTCTTGGTTGTAGGAGAGAATTTTCTAAGGTGACCTTTGCAATCCAACTTACATATTGAAGGTTATCCCCTTCAATCCAGAGAGGGCTCTCTTTGGCAGTATAATCACTAAATTAGCAATTGACTATACATTCACACAGTGGCTAGATCTTCAGTTGAGTAGTGTTGATGTAGCATTTGGTTGGGCATGAGGTAGATATTCCATGGGGAAATGGAGTCAACAAGATAAGGTTTATGTCAACTTACCAGAATACTTGCTATTTGATCAGGATTGAAAAAGGAAAGGTAGATAGCACATCCTAGACATTTGTCATCGTTATAGTTGGAGGAAGAAAATAAGAGAATATTCCACTATAGTAGGGCATATGAAATGAATCCTAAAGTAGCTTTAGAAGATAGGAGTGCAAATATTTGAAATCTATGAAACAAAGCATCAGATGAATTTTTTAGCATTTAATCTTATTCAAAGTTGGAGGAAGAAAATAAGAGAATAGTCCACTATAGTAGGGCATATGAAATGAATCCTAAAGTAGCTTTAGAAGATAGGAGTGCAAATATTTGAAATCTATGAAACAAAGCATCAAGGCAAGGATGAATTTTGTAGCATTTAATCTTATTCAAATATTCAGAAGAACAAACATTCAAATGATATTGCAAAGAAGGAAACATTGAAACTGTAGAAAATACATACTAAAACATACCATCACATGAATCTTTATATCACTATAGAGTCTACTGATCTTGGAAAACTGTAGATTGATAAAGCTTTCAATGCACAGGCAATGGCTATTCTTTCATCAAAAACCAACCCTTGGTCCTCCTTTTACATTTAATTTATAGAAATACTACATAGGTTTCAGATCCACAATTTGTGGAAAGTATTAATTACAATAACCATCAAGATCCAAAAGAAATGGATCTAAAAAACATCTTCACCCATATTTAGTTTGATCCCAAGTTGAATTTGATGAGGTGGCCTTCAGCTGTTGACTTGGCATTTTTATAGGAAACAGAATTTCGAAAAATTTGGAAAATTTCTGAAAAATAGGCTTCAAATATGCATTCGGATCTCCCAAACCATGATATCTGTGTAAAAACTAAAAGAGGTTTTTTTCAATCAGCTCATTCCCCACAAAAACCTCTTTCATATTTGGAAAATTTATCTTCATATTCTCGAAAACCTCTCCCAACATGGATGACTAAAACAGGAAATAATTAATTATTTAAAACCTAAAAATAGGTTGCAAATATTCCTTCATATCCTTCAAACCATGCTAGCGAGGTAAAAATTGGGGCTTTTTTAAACTAGTATGTGACCAACAAAAACTTATTTTGGTTTTTACAAATTCATCTCTATATGTTTGGAAATTGCATTTGAAATTTGTGATTAAAAGAGGAAAATAACAGAATTACAAAATCTGGAAAAATGGGCCTCATATATTCCTCTATAATTTCAAACCATGATGTTTGGGTAAAATCTGGAAGATTTTTTTGAAATCAGCTTGTCCCAAATAAAAACCTTTTTTAGTTTATAAAATTCCTTTTCAACTGTTCGGAAATTGTGCTTGAAGATGGTGACTAAAACAGGGAAAAACATAATGTTGCCATTTCTCCTTCTTGTTGACTATTTGACCAAAACCATAGGGACTTCATCTGCAGACTTACAATCCACAAATATTTGTATAATATAATCATTCGGCCATGGAATATGTTGGCCAAACTATCCAAAAAATTCATGAAATATATTAGTCAAAATTAGGGTTTTTACAACAAAATAAATTCCCTTGTTCTTGGCTCAAGGTACTGCTTCACCAAAAATGCACATTTGTTTATTCTTCCATGGCTTCAACAGCTTGAGCAAGGAGGTCTAATTTATCCTGACTTCTTGTCACCTTTTTGGTAGTTTTTTGTATCATTTTATCAGCCTTTAGGGTTTCTTTCCCCTTTCTATCAGCATGCTATGTTTTCCTCTATCTCTTTCTGCTCTTTGAAGCTTGCACAGTCTCTTCCTCTGCATCAATAATCACTGTATCCTTCATCCTAGGGTTCATTTTAGCCTTGAAATTTATTCTTAGCTTGTTTGTAGGGCGAGTATGAGATATTTTGCAATAAACCCTAGGCTCTGTTTCCATTTCTTCCTCCCCTGTTTCCATTTTCTATTTGCATTTTTACTTTGTGCTACTATGTATTTTACCTCCTCTTCATCTAACATCATTTTATGTTGTCTTCTTTTTCTCCTTTCATAAACCCTAACCTCTGGTTCTTTCACAGGGTTTTCATCATGTTTTTCAACAGGGATATGACTAGGCTCTCCCTTTGTTTCCTTAGCTAGGGTTTTGACATAAACCTCTTCACATGACCTGATCGACCCATCTTTGCAAAGACTCTAACACTGCAAATCCCTCTACAGTATTGAATTCCCCTATTTTTATGTTCCAAACACTTTTAAAAATTTCATGCTTATTGTAAAGAGATTTATGTGTTTGCTAGAAATTACCTTTTTAAGGTAAACTAGGTAATTTATGGATTGAGTTTAAACTTCCTTCTTGGGATTTACAATGCAGCTAGTTGTCACATCATGGATGGAAAAGGGTAGGGTTTTGTGAAGAAATTCTCAAGCACTTGAAATGATGGGGTTTCAAAAATCTATCTTTTAAAATTTTCGGTGAGTGCTATGAAAATTCGTAGTGCAAGTTGTAGGCTTGTTGTAGGTTAATTATGCTGTGAAAAACTTAGGATAAGCTTAGGGTTAGGTAAAAAGACTTGATTAGACATTTCCTTAGGCTTATATAGAAATTTACACAAGAAATTTTATAGGCCCTTTACATAACCATGATTTTGCAAAATGAACTGATAAATATTTCCTTTGGGCCTTTAGGGAAAGGTGCAAACCTAATGCTAACAGTTGGCTCCAATGGGGATATTGTATCCTCAAGAGGTAGTAAGAAAACGTTGAACTTGTGCCTGATCCATTGGGTTTCTCCCAAATTGAAGATTAATAACTTGACTTGCAATTGAAATCAAACTGCAACCTGCAAACCATGACTTGTGATCTAACCGAGTCTAATCCTTATCAAAAACATTGATTGAAAATTGAAAACCAAAATGTTGAAAAGATGCTCTAACTATGAACTTATTAGACAACATCCTACTCCAATCTACTAAAAATATCCCCAATCAAATGATACGGAATTTCCAATGTAGCCAGGCAAAGAGATGGCCACTCACTGGAATTCTTCTCACACCTTCCGTAATCAAATACATAAATGTAAAGGATGGCAACTCAAAATGAAAATTGAATCCAAAACCTGAGCTTATGATCAAAACAAACTCCACCTTTACTAATGACTATAATAGACTAGCCAAAGGATCATGGAAAACATGCAAATTAACCTCTTTTGTATGAGCAAACAAAAGAGAACAAGATTCATTTACAACTATTGGTTGTTCTAGCTTTATACCTTGATTCTCAACATTATTTTCAAAAAACATGGCAGTAGATTGTTCACCATTCTCATCAGAAAAATACTATATACCATCTAGAATAGGTTCAAATATGACAACCACATCATGTGCATTAAAAATAATATCTTGCTCATCAAACAATTTTTATCTTGCCTCATTAACCTTTAGTAACTTTGTTTGAAAATTGTCAAATTGACTTTCAGATGAAATAATTTCTTGTACATGATTCTCTTGCGAATGTGAGAAAACACCAATATGAGAACTTTGACAATTATGAATTTCAGTAATTTCATCATGGGACAAAAACTAAGAAAATGATTGATTTGAAGAGGCAATAGTTTGATTATCCTCATACTCTTGATCACATAAATGTTGATAAAATTGTTGCATGTCTTCATCAATTTTAGGGGATGAAACATGAATGCCTTCACCAAGAAGTCTATCTCTTTCATTTCAGTTAAGGGAGAAGTTGTAATATGCTTAAAATTGTCTTGATTATCCCGGAAACTAGCCTTTATTGTTTCCTGTTGAGAAAAATATTCAAAAAGGGTTTCTTGAATTTCTTCATCCATTAGCTCCTCATCACCAAACAAACTTTCAAATCCACAATTTGTGGAAAGTATTAATTACAATAACCATAAAGATCCAAGAGAAATGGATCTGAAAAACCTCTACACCCATTTTTAGTATGATCCCAAGTCAAATTTGATGAGGTGGCCTTCAGATGTTGACTTGGCATTTTTATAGAAAATAGAATTTCGAAAAATATGGAAAATTTCTAAAAATTAGGCTTCAAAGATGTATTTGGATCTCCAAAACCGTGAAATATGTGTAAAAAATGAAAGATGACTTTTTCAATAAGCTCATTCCCCACAAAAACCTTTTTCATATTTGGAAAATTCATATTCATATTCTTGAAAACATCGCCCAAAGTGGATGACTAGGCAAGAAATAATTAATTATTTAAATATTAAAACATAGGTTACAAATATCCCTTCATATCCTTCAAACCATGTTATCTGGGTAAAATTTGAGTGAGGGTTTTTTTAACTAGTATGTGAAAAACAAAAACCTCTTTTAATTTTTACAAATTCATCTCCAAATGTTCGGAAACTAAATTTGAAAATTGTTAGGATATTCCGACACATAAGAAATAGTTAAGTATAACTTGTTCTAGTGTAGAGTTAGGTAAAGTGTGTTTCTTTACTATGTACTTTTGTAACTTACAATCTGATGGTCATGATATGTTCTAGACATGAAGTGTTCTGATGGTTCATTCTCTCCTCGGTATTACCGACACTTGATCCGTGGCTTAACACCCGATTGGTCCATGATCTCTATTTAACGAGCATGGAAGGTCATTTTTAAGGTGGTCGTTCATGAGAGAAGCTTATGTAAATTTTCTTTCTTTAATTAAGAAATTTCCTAATGTGGCCGCGTTGGCTTAGGCTGTGGACTATATCCCTCTTTGAGGGTTTTAACCACGTCAAGAATACTGGTGTGTTGATTTCTAATCTGTTTGTGAGCGGTGTCCTTTGGTGTTATATCTTAGGAACTTACCCTGTAAATTCCTACATGGTACCAGAGCTATTTGAGGACCACATCCATTGGTGACCTAAATGCAAAGCTGGTACAACTACTTCTGGTTGTCGTTTCCTAGATCTACTATTTATGTATGCTTTCAGGCTGAGAGAACTAATCTATTGTGTTAGGAACATTCGTTTTAGTGAGTAACCCCTTTCGTTTCATGCGAAAAGGTTTCTGGTAGCCCTAGCTACGTCATTTATAAGATCGGGAGGTATACAATCTTTATTTGCAGTTTTGTTATTCATCTCTTTGTTTATTTATGTTTATTTAGCTCTCTATTTTTTATTACCGGATCTATACCTTTCATTTCTGCGTATGCTCTTTGCCCCACGACTTTGTGTGATCTGGGCAAATCAGAAACAGAAAGGAAGGATTTTCTCATGCGTATGCTCTTTTACATCGCGCCTTAGTGTGATCTCGGAAAATCAGAAACATTGAGGAAAATATTTATTTTCCGGTGAAAGCTAACTTCAAGCCATAAGATAAGCACTCACTCCAAAGCATCAGTGACTAAAAAAGAAAAGAAAAAAACCCTTCCTCTTTTCCAAAAATTACTAACCTTGTAAACTAGCTCACTTGGTCCAAAGTTACTTTATGAGAATAGAGGTCTTAGGTTCAAGTCTTTCCTTTTGTTGAGTTAGTTTTTTAAAAATCACATGTAACTTATGTTTTAAAGTTACTTTATATAAAAGTGTTCTCACCCATTATAAAAAGTGAGTCACTTATAATTCTAAAGTCTCGTTATCTTTTATTTAAGTTACAATTTAGTGGGTAGCTCCTAAAGTACCAGTGTAAAAGTGACTTTCACTTATTTATAAAAGTGGGCCACATAAATTTTTTTTAAAGTGAGCTAATTAGATTAAGTTTGGATGGGGGGAATAGGGGAGGAGAGGGGTTTTCTTTTTGAATACAACATTATCATTCACTTCTGCACATTCACGTACTTCATCGGTATCTTCAACAACTTTTCTTCAAAAAGCCATAACTTCTTCATCCAGAAACCGTTTTCAGAGCTGTTTTTTTTAATTGGCTTAATTTTTCAAGATATTTCCATTGGAACACTTAGTTTCAGCATCTACAACTTTAGTTTCTGTTAAAATGGAAATTCCATGCCAAATTATTCTTGACAGCACCAACTACTTCCAATGGTTATCCTACATTGTGAATTTACTTAAAAGTAAAGGTCTTTATAGAATAGCCTTAGGCCAAGACTCTAAACATAACGATGAAGATCAAGTGGCCAAATGGGAAAATAGGCAATATCAAGCATGTGGGTTGATAGGGATGTCTATTTCTCTAGACCTTAGATTCCATATTGCATAACTTGATACCCGTGATGAAGCAATGAAACAGCTCAATAAATTTTTTGGAATTAAAAACGAAATTAGAGCCCATCAACTCGAAAATGAGTTGCTTACGTTGGACCCCAATAACTTTTCTTCCATTGAATATTTTTTGTCCAAGTTCAAGACCCTTAGACTTCTCTTGGAAGGTGTTAAGGTTAAGAAAGAAGATGGTAGACTTATCTATTCCATTCTTACAAAGTTAGGACCAGCGTACTCTGTGTTTGTTTCCACCTTCCATTCTACTAGAGAAGCCTTTATTTCTCAAGGACAAGCCTACAAGTCCCCATCTTTTTATGCCTTTTATGATTCTTTAATAAGAGAATAAGAAAAACTCTTATATATTAGTCTTCTTAATCTTGGAAACTCTTCTAAGAAAGCCTTAGCCACCCAACAGCAACCAAATTCAAAGAATCCTAAGAAGCAACATTCTAAAAATAATGTTCCTAAACCAACCAAGTGTCCTAAGCACTTTCAGTCTCAAAATGAAAAATCAATTTAACAAAATGATAAGACAAATAAAAACAAAGGGAAGAAGATTGATACAGATTGCAACTTTTGTAATCGAGATTGCCACTTAGTATCAAAACACTTTAAGAAGATGGATGCCTTGGAAGTAGCAATGAAGAAGAATAACATCCATTTGGAGCACTCTTCAACTTCAACTTCATCTTCAGGAATAACACTTTCTGCATGTGGTTTTCAAGCATCTTATTCTGGTTGTGCACTAAATGTATTTTCTTCTTCTCATTCTCATGAGTGGCTCATTGATTTTGGAGCTTCTTATAACATGGCCAAAAACAAAGCCATGTTTTCTTATTTAAATGATTGTAACACCAAAAATATATATGTTGGTAATGATAGATCTCTTAGTGTTGTATGGACTGGAACTGTTCATCTAGACAATGGTCAATTTAATGATGTATTATTTATTCCTACCTTATCCTGCAACCTTCTATCTGTATATCAGATAACTCATTCAGTTGAAGGTAAAACCGTTGAATTTTCACCTCATGATGTTGTAATTAAGGACCTCAGAGATCCTAAATAGATTTTAGCTACTGGAATTGCTAATGATTCTATAACGTTGTATAATTTTAACAACTTTGGGTCATCAACTCTTCCCTCGGTGTTTGTTGCTCATAATGATGAAGTGAGCAAACTTTGGCATGAGCGATTTGGTCACTTAAACTATTGCTCCCTTCAAAATCTATGTAAAGAAAATACGGTGACAAGTATTCCTATGGTATCTTGCAGAGATGGTGTTGTTCCAGATGTGTACTCGGAAAACATCATCGGGATAGTTTTGAAATACATGCCTCTTGGCATGCCTCAGCCCCTTTACAGCTTGTGCATAGTGATTTATGTGGTCCACTTTCAGTTGTTTCATTCTCTAGCTACAAGTATTTCTTAACTTTCATTGATGATTTCTCTGGATGCACTTGGGTATACTTCCTAAAACTCAAGAGTGAATTATTTAACATGTTCTTGGCATTTAAGGCCTTTGTTGAGAAACAATCTAGACATCAAATTCTTAATCTAAGATCTGATAATGGCGAAGAATATATTAACAACAAATTCATCAACTTTTGCACTGAGCATGGAATTCAAATGCAACATATTTTTCAATATACTCTGCAACAAAATGGTGTAGCTGAAAGGAAGAATCGCACCTTAAAGGAAATGGCTAATTGTATGCTTCAATCTAAAGGACTTAGTCTTAATTTTTGGGCAGAAGTAATTAATTGTGAAAATTAAATAGTCAATCGCACTCCTACTAAGGTTTTAAAGAATATCACTCTAGAAGAAGCATGGAGCTCAATTACACCAGATGTAAGTCACTTTCGTGTTTTTGGAAGTGAAGCATGGGCCCATATTCCAGATGAGAAACATAAATCCTTAGAACCTAAGAGTGAAAAATGTATTTTTGTTGGATAATGTGAAGATGTCAAAGGATATATACTTCTTTCACCTAAATCCAAAAATGTTATCATTAGAAGAGATGTAAAGTTTGCTAAAAATATATTGGCCTATGAGCCTAGTTCGGTGGATGTGCCACCTCTCTCTATCCATTCTACTTCTAAAAATATTTCTTCTTCATATGATGACAACGAGGATGACAATCTTCCCCTGCATTCTCAGGGTCCTCCTTCAGCTCCATAGGTTCCAAAATGGGTCCGTGCTACTTTGGATGTAGCAGGTTCTCTTGCAGTTGATCCTACAGATCAGCGACGTACACGTTCTCAGCTCGATAGAGCCTCTTCTTTACTGGCTCAAGATCTAGTGAATTATGATCCTGACACCTTTGCAGAAGATTTAGGCCATCCAGATTGGGACATAGGTATGAGTGAAGAATATCTTTCATTATTGGCAAATGATACATGGGATCTTGTTCCTCTTCCAAAGGGAAGAAAACTTGTTAGATGTAAATGGGTTTGCAGAACCAAGTTTGGACCAGATGGGAAAGTTCATAAACATAAAGCTTGTCTTGTTGCTAAGAGCTTTTCACAAGTTGAAGGCATTGACTATACTGAAACCTTCTCCCTTGTTGCCAAAATAAACTATATCCACCTTATTCTTTCCCTTGCTGCCTCTTTCAAATGGGAAGTCCATCAGATGGATGTTAAATCTACCTTCTTACATGGGGACTTGCATGAAGAAATCTATATGGAACAACCTCTTGGATTTATACAAACGGACTCCAGCCTTGTATGTCAGCTTAAGAAATCCCTTTATGGTCTCAAGCAAGCCCCTCGAGCTTGGTATGCCAAAATGGGTATATTTCGTTTAGATACTGACTTTTCTAGGTGTCATTCTGACAATACTGTCTACACCAAGAAAGTCGGTAAGTATCTTATCATTCTTTTTCTTTATGTTGATGATCTTATCCTTATTGGTAGTGATCCCAACCTTATAAACCATGTGAAGTATAGCCTTAAAAAGAAGTTTGAAATGACATACTTAGGACACTTGCATTATTTTCTTGGTCTTCAAGTCTTGCAATCCAAGGAAGGTATTTCCCTTTCCCAATCCAAGTATGCCTGTGATCTTTTACGCCACTTTCACATGGAATACTGTAAGCCAACCCCTTCTCCATTTCAGTCTGGAGCCAAACTTTTAGTCACTTGTACTTCCCCTAAAGTTGATGCTACCTTATACTGTCAGCTTGCAGGAAAACTTTTGTATCTGATCCAAACTTGTCCTGACCTTTCCTTTGATTTTGGCCTTATTGCTCGTTTTATGTAAAACCCACATGAAAGTAATTGGAAAGTAGCTAAAAGAATACTTTTTTATGTTCAAGGTACAGTTCAGTTTGGGATTCATTATAGTGCAGAAGCATCTCCTCTATTGGTTGGTTTCATTGATTCTAATTGGGTTGGTGACCCTGATGATCGGAAGTCTACTACAGGTTATGTCTTCACTCTTGATTTTGAACCTTTTGCATGGGCTTGCAAGAAATAAAGTGTCATTTCTCTTTCTTCAGCAGAAGTAGAGTATCGTGGCGTCGTAGAAGCTAGTAAGGAAGTCCTATGGCTTCGTCAGATCCTATCAGAGTTTGGCTTTCAGCAACAGCATCCAACTTCACTTTGGTGTGATTATCAAAGTGCTATTCAACTATGCAAAGATCCAATCCAACATCAGCGCAGCAAACACATTGAACTACACATGCACTTCATCAGAAAGCTCATTCATGACCATGTTCTTGAAGTGCAATATTTTTCAACCGATGATCAAGTTGCAAACATCTTTACAAAGGCTCTCATAGAGGTGAAGTTTACTAAACCTTGATTTATGTTTGGAGTTCAGGAAGTTGTCACTAAGGGGGGATAGGCTCTAATGCGTCCTTCCTTCTCCTATTGTGTCATATTTGTACATCCTTCAATCCTATCCCAAGTTGTTCTTAAGGGGGAATGTTAGGATATTCCGTCACGTAGGAAATAGTTAAGTATAACTTGGTCTAGTGTAGAGTTAGGTAACGTGTGTTTCTTTACTATTTACTTTTGTAACTTAGAATCCAACGGTCACGATATGTTCTAGACATGAAGTGATCTAATGGTTCATTCTCTCCTCAGTATTACCGACACTTGATACGTGGCTTAACACCCGATTGGTCCATGATCTCTATTTAAAGAGCATGGAGGGTCATTCGTAAGGTGACCATTCATGAGAGAATCTTATGTAAATTTTCTTTCTTTTATTAATAAATTGCCTGAAGTGGCTATGTTGGCTTAGGTTGTGGATTGTTTCCCTCTTTGAGGATTTTAATCACGTCAAGAATACCGGTGTATTGATCTGTGATGTGTTTGTGAGCGGTGTCCTTTGGTGTTCTATCTGAGGAACTTACCCTGTAAATTCCTACAAAAATAGTGGCTAAAACAAGAAAATAACAGAATTACAAAATTTGGAAAAATAGGCCTAAAATATTCCTCTGTAATTTCCAAACCATGAAGTCTAGGTAAAATTCAAAAGAGGTTTTTTGAAATCAACCCATTCCCAACAAAAAAAATAATTTTGTTTTTTTAAATTCCTTTTCAACTATTCATAAATTGTGCTTGAATATGGTGACTAAAACGGGGAAAAACAGAATGTTGCCATTTCTCCTTCTTGTTGACTATTTGACCCAAACCATAGGGACTTCATCTGTGTGCTTATAATCCATCAAAGTTTGTATAGTATCATCATCCAGCCTTGGAGTATGTTGGCTAGACTTTCAAAAAACTTCATGAAATATATTAGTCAAAATTAGAGTTTTTACAACAAAATAAATTCCCATGTTCTTGGATCAAGGTATTGCTTCACCAAAAATGAAAATTTGTTTATTCTTCCATGGCATCATCATCATGAGCAAGGAGGTCTAATTTATCCTCGCTTCTTTTCACCCTTCTGGTAGTTTTTTGTATGATTTTATCGGGCTTTAGGGTTTCTTTCCCCTTTCTGTCAGCATGCTTTGTTTTCCTCTGTCTCTTTCTTACCTTTGAAGCTTGCAAAATCTCTTCCTCTGCATCAATAATCATTTTATCCTTCGGCCTAGGGTTAATTATAACCTTGAAATTCAGTCTTAGCTTGTTTCTAGGGCAAGTATGAGGTTTTCGCAATAAACCCTAAGCACTCTTTTCATTTCTTCCTCCCCTGTTTCCATTTTCTATTTTACTTTTTTACTTTGTACTGCTCTTTGTTTTGCCTCCTCTTCTTCTAACATCATTTTTTGTTGTCTTCTTGTTCTCCTTTCATAAACCCTAACCTATGGTTCTTTCATAGGGTTTTCATCGTGTTTTTCAACAAGGATATGACTAGGCTCTCCCTTTGTTTCCTTAGCTAGGGTTTTGACATAAGCCTCTTCACATGACCTCATCAACCCATATTTGCAAAGATAAAGCACTACAAATCCCTCTACAGTATTCAAGTCCCCTGGATGGACACTACAAACACTTTTAAAACATTCTTGCACGCTGTAAACAAATTTTTTCATTTGCTAGAAATTACCATTTTAGGGTAAACTAGGAAATTTAGCGTTCAAGTTTAAACTTCCTTCTTGGGATTTACAATGCAACTAGTTGTCACATCAGGGATGGAAATTGGTAGGGCTTTGTGAAAAAATGCTCAAGAACTTGAAATGATCAGGTTGGTAGCTCGAAAATCTATCTTTTAAAATCTTTAGTGAGCGCTATGAAAATATTTCGTAGCGTCAGATGTAGGTTTGTTGCAGCCTAATTACACTGCAAAAAACTTAGGATAATATTAGGGTTAGGTGAAAACACTTGATTAGACATTTCCCTAGACTTATATAGCAATTTACACAAGAAATTTTATAGGCCCTTTACATAACAAGTAGTTTGCAAAATGAATTGATAAATATTTCTTTTGGACCTTTAGGGAAAGGTGCAAACCTAATGCTAACAAATTCAAACACACTTAATTCCACATGTCATCCTAAACATGCCAATTGTCCAACAATGGTAAGCAAGAGGTAGAGTATAGTAGTAGTTGTTGGGTGATTTAATTGCGAGTTAAATCCTTGTCATTAATTGTCAACTCGGTGTTCGTAGAACTGATGAGGTATACTTGTACTATATGTACTAGGTGGTTATTTATTAGAATAGATTAATCTAATTCAATTGAAAGTAACTACAAAGTTAATTAAATCAATCCAATCCAAACCAAAGAAAACATAAATAAATTGAAATCACACTTGCATAAAGGAAATCACATTTGCATAACTGAAATCACACTTTCAGAATTGAAATCACACCACACTTGTATAAATGAAATCACTCTTGCAAAATTCAAATCACACCACACTTGCATAAATGAAATCACACTTTCAAAATTGAAATCACACCACACTTGCATAATTGAACTCACACTTGCTGGAAAGTAAATCACACATGTGGAAATGAAATCACACTTGCTGAAAGTAAAAGCACACTCGCATGAAAAGAAATGAAATAACAAAACTATATTATGTTACCAATATGTACAAAGGTGTGCAAACTGTGGTTGATGGGGGCCCTCCATTCCTTAGCAAGCACACTAAACAAACTATCACATCTTGGAGATCAAAATGGCAGTATGTATTTCATAAAATGAGTTACAAGATATTACAACAATTCTCCCTCCTCACTTTATAAACCACATGGACGGAACTTGGAACCTCCAACTAGCAACTAACAACTAACACTAACACTCACAACCTCTAACTTGCATCTAACAACCCTTTGTATGAAGTTTTCACTCCTATTTATACAAAAATTGAGGATAACTATACAATAAATATAGATCCTTAGGTTTCTCCTAAATCCACATTTATCTCTTGTGGTTATAACCAATGTCCTAAAAATGTAAGATACAAATCCTCTCATCCATGATTCTTCCCCTTTGTATGTGCATAGGTAATGATCCGCATCTTCTACAATTATTCCACAAATCCTCATGAGTTCAAATGTGAAATTCGAATTTGTGGTTGGATGGCCAAGTAGGACCCTCCTATAATCTCCAAGTAGGCCTACAATATCACAAAATTCATATCACTTTTAGATATATATGGAAATATGTTAATTTCCTAACATTTAAGCACAAAATCACTTATAATACTTAAAATTAATGACTTAGAAAATAATAATGATAAACCCATGTAATGATGAAAATGGTTACTTAATGTAGGGTTATGGGGTTATAGAGTTATAGAATAAAGGTGAAAGTGGATGACATTTTGGAGGCCCAACATACCCCCCAACTGAAGATGTTGCATGTCCTCATGCAACTATTGCATTGATTCACTTAATCATAAGTTTATCTTCTTGAAATGTTTTGCTTCTTTATGAGCTTTGGCTTTGTATTAATTCTCTTTTAACTTTGCATAATCATATCATTTGATAATTTTTTGTTCTTTTTGCAAAGTGTACTTTGAAATACATTTGACTACAACATATATATTTTTTATGGTTGGTTCTTGTGTGACAACCAAAATTTTATGAGTATTGGTTCTTGTGTAACAATACTTTTGTTATTTTTGTTGCATCAAAATACTTGAAAACATTGAGAATTCCTTTTTAAGTCCCATAGTGATTGTTAGCCATTTAATGTGCTCATCAATTGATCATTGCAAAACATATAAACTTTTTGAATAAAAATGCAATAATAGTTGATTTGGGAAAAATATGTTGGTTAGGATGAAATGAAATGTGACATGTGGCATGAAATATGAATATCCCTTCCCCCCAACTTAAGGTGTTTTCAGTTTTCTTGCAAATGAGAAAGAGAATATGAATGTGGTGAGGGATTTTCCAAAATCACAATTTTAGCATTTAAGGAATTACACGATTAAAAATTAGAAAATTACAAGCCTTCACCTACCTGAAAAGTGGGCAAGCTATGTATATCGAAGAGTGTGGTTGTTGTTGTTGGATCATGGAATATGAAGTAAAAGAATATGATCTTGCTTCTTCTTTCTCTTGGTTGTATGAATTGAGGATGAGATTGGAATCTTTATTATTACGGATGTTGAATTGAGTCTTGTTGAAAACTTCTGAAATCATGTAGTATTCATTCGTTCCCACTCGATGGCATAATTCTTATATACATGAACAAATGTGTCAATGTCGAACATAGAAAAGAAATTGTTGGATTATTAGTCATTAATGAATGCCATTAACCAACACGAGACTACTCACCATTGAAGTCAATGAGAGTCAAGATGCCTAAGCACACCTTAGTAGGTATGAATAGATGTGTCGTAGTCGAGTCACCTAGAAGATCCAAAAAACAGGGGACATTGATGTATTCCCATTGTTTATTGGCGAGAGAGCTTGCCATTAAGGCATGCAAGCCTCAAGGTACTTGAAAGATCTCTATTTTTTTATTCCAGATGATGTGTCGGAGTCGATGGGTCAAAACTTGTTAGAAGGGAGGCCTTAATGAATCCTCCATCATCTAACACGAGCATGAAATAATAATTTGAATGACTAAATATGAAATATTTGCATTGAAGCAAGGTTTATTTAAAAGAAAGGAAAAGGAAAATGGGGTGACTCAACTTTGTAATGGAGTTGAATGACTTTATTTTTGGGTTAAGGTGAATGAAAATGAGGCAGGAAAGCATGAAGATTGCAAAGGAAAATGAGTTTTTGGTAGTAGAGAGATGGATATTTGTAGATTGACTGCATGCTTAAAATGTGTATCAATGGTAAAATTGGCATGTGATTAGTAGCAATAGTGTAGTGGATCTGATTTTACATTGAATGATCATGCTCTTCTAAAAGAAAGTTGGTCTTTAAAAAGGTACTCGTGCATATAGTGCTCTTCTTTCATCATCCTAGAACCTGCAAAAACTTAGCAATTTTCCTGCAATAAAATGTAAGACTACCAAAAGAGAGAGGTGATTAGTCCCTCTTCATTTGATATATACACACAAAAAAACTCATAAATAACACTAATAAAACAAATTCAAGGACAAAAAATTAAATGCACTTTTACCTGATCAGTACCATGGATCACATGTTATTGTTTTGTTGGTGACTTCTTCATTGTGTTTCTAACCATTTTTTAGCTTGAAACCTCTTCTCCATACACTTAATGCTTCATCAATAGACCATAAACCAAATTTGCATAAGCTATTGAATTGTGTCGATTCTACAGCTACGAAAAATATGGATCGTTGCATTGTCTTGTCGCTTTACAACTTGAAATTAGACTCGAATGGTGGTTTTTCAATTATCACAGTTGGGTTTTTAATGTTTGCAGGATTTTATGAAATTCTAAGTCCATAATTGTGTTTGCTTTTTTTCTCTAGCACTCCACCCTTGTCCATAATCTCGTGGATCAAGAAAATGCTCAAAATTCAAAATTCTTGGATCAGCTTTAAACTAGCACCAAAGTGTATATCTCATCGCCCTAAATCCAACGCAATTCATTTCACTAAAATTTGACTTCGGATGCTCTCGAAATTGCATTCTAATCATTTTGTGAAACAGCTAAAAAAATGAATTTTGTGTTGCAGGAATGCCCAATCAGTAATTTGTACGCAGACTAGGTCATGACACATGGCAAATTTTTATTGGTTCTCATCAGCCTATGCATGATTGACACTTGTCTCTGGTTTATTGGTTGACACGTGGTTGTTTCTGATTGGTTCACGGGCTGTTGTGGTGGCCTAATGAGGGACTGCCACATGGACGTTGCAATGGCTGCCACATGGCCTCCTCATGGTGGACAAAATTTATGTGAGGGTCGAACATCCCTCCATAGTAATTGAACTCAAAACCTCATATAAACCACAAAGCGCTTTTACTGACTCCACTACCATATTTCTTGTTAAATAAAGTTCTGAAACATGTATTTAATTTTTAACTCGCGCACATTTGGGGAAGGGCTAGGGCTAAGCCCTAGCCCTTGGTCCCATGCAATATAATATGACCAGGGTGCAGATGACATGTGGGCGGTTTTAACCGTTCTATAATTTCAATCACGGATTGGGATTGTAAGCTAGGTTCACATGCTGTTTCGGATGGCGGGGCGCACAGGACAGTTTTGGGTCGAATTGTAGGCTTATTAACAACATAATTGGGCAAAAACTTAAAGCAATGATATCTTTCTCAATTTTTGGCCAAATGAGGTGAAAAAGAATCAAAATAGGAGTTTTCGACAGTGTTGAATCCATTGGAGGCATTATGTTTATTGTTTGAGTTTTCTAAAAGCCTGTAATTATACTTTTGTTATTTATTTAGATTCCTTATCCAAATTTTATTGCAAAATTTTAAAACTAACTTGGTTCAATTTTGTTTTCTGATCTTCTAGGTCGCAAAGAGTGCAAGAAGAGAGCATACTTAGAAATATTGAAACTCTTTATTCAAAAACAAAGAAAAAGGATTCGATTTCTAACTTCAAATTGTGGCTCTCAAAACTTTATTTGTCTCCTTCTTCTCAAATATTCCTTCTCTTTCTACATCTTCCTGCAAATGATTAGTGAGTTGGTTGGCTCTTACTGCACCACCAATAAATAAAATTGCAAATAAAATAAAATCTAACTTAAAAACTCTATAAAAAAAATGCACATTACCAAACTTGGTTTTTATTCATTGATTCTATCCTACTCTACTCTACTAGAAATAGAAAATTTGTTTCAAGTGTATGCATATTTCCTGTGTAACCATTCGCATAGCAAGAGTCAAAAGATATTCATGCTTAGTTTTGAAAAATATGCATTAAAACACATCAAAGAATGAAAAACCAATTGTTTTGATATTGCAATTAGGAAATAAGGTGATTTGGTCCTTGATGTTAGAAAATTATATATTATGGAGCAATGGAACACATAAAATATTGCAGAAATATAAACACAGAAAACGCACAAAACAAGAGAGACACAGATATACGTGGTTCACCCAGTTTGGGTTACGTCCACCCTGAACAGCCAGTCCTTCCTTTCTATTATCCAGCAAAATGAAGAGACACAACCTACAGCAAATCCGTTGTAATATCCTCTGTTTTCTCTCACAGTCTCACCTCTCTGTTTCTCGCTCACACAGAATACACATCTATCACACAGCCTCAAATACAATACCCTCATACAAAGAGAGGGGTTGCCTTCTAGGGCAAAAAACCCTAAACAAACATAAGTTCTACCGTCAGATCATCCGCCTAATGAACGGCCCAGATTGACTAGAAATTACTATACTTTTACAAGGCAATTTTACATTTATTTTTGGCTTCGGGGGCGCTGCCCCCGAGCCCCCGCCGGGGGACCGCTGGCCCCCGAACCCCCAGCCGGGGGGGATGGGCCCCCCTAGACCCCCGCGGGGGGGACAAGTCCCCCCCGCGTGGAGGGGTGTACAAAAAATCCTGGGGTATACATCCGGCTGAAACAAAGACCTCTGAACAATCATGCTCCACACGCAACACTTGATTGGAACCATCTTTTAATAAGGCCATGACATTCCTGATTCCTTTATTGGTTTAAATCACTTTGAATATCCTCCTTTATTATGCATTCCTCATATTATAGTAGTTTCTCACCATCAACAGTGTTGCGTGATTCTTCAGACTCTTCAATAAATTGACAAGAGGAATCAAAAGAGACTTGAATATCTTCTTGTGGAGGTGGAGAGACAGATAAAATTTTGAATGCAATTAAAATATACTCTTCCTAAGAAGAAGATATCCTAGTTGTTGCTAGGATTTGAAAGAGTTTTTGGAAGGACGTTCTTACTCCTTAATTATCTGTGAATTACTCCAACTGGTTGATAATTCCTGTCATGCACACAGATTAGTACGAAGTTTTGAAAAAATATTAAAATCTAAAATGAAAAATGATTTTAACATACTTTTAACCATGCATCTAAAAATGAATGCAACTATAATGAGTTGTATAAACTTCAAAATAAACACCTATGTATACCTCCCTGGTAATGGTGCCAAAATGTTGGGTGATTTAATTGCGAGTTAAATCTGTGTCATTAATTGTCAACTCGGGGTTCGTGGAACTGACGAGGTATACATGTACTATATGTACTAGGTGGTTATTTGTTAGAATAGATTAATCTAATGCAATGAAACTAACTACAAAGTTAATTACATCAATCCAATCCAAACCAAACCAAACATAAAGAAATTGAAATCACACTCGCATAAAGGAAATCACACTTGCATAAATGAAATCACACCACACTTGCATAAATGAAATCACACTTGCAGAATTCAAATCACACCACACTTGCATAAAGGAAATCACACTTGCAGAATTGAAATCACACCACACTTGCTAGAAAGCAAATCACACCTGCTGAAATGAAATCACACTTATTGAAAGTAAAAACACACTTGCATGAAAAGAAATGAAATAACAAAACTATACAATGTTACCAATAATTGTGGTTGATGGGGGCCCTCCATTCCTCAGCGAGCACACTAAACAAACTATCACATCTTGGAGATCAAAATGGCAGTATGTATTTCATAAAATGAGTTACAAGATATTACAACAATTCTTTCTCCTCACTTTATAAACCACATGGATGGAACTTAGAACCTCCAATTAGCAACTAACAACTAACATTAACACTCACAACCTCTAACTTGCATCTAACAACCCTTTGTATGAAGGTTGCACTCCTATTTATACAAAAATTGAGGATAACTATACAATAAATATAGATCCTTATATTTATCCTAGTTCCACATTTATCTCTTGTGGTCATAACCAATCTCCTAAAAATGTAAGATATAAATCCTCTCATCCATGATTCTTCTCCTTTGGATGTGCATAGTTAATGATCACATCTTCTACAATTATTCCACAAACCCTCATGAGTTCAAATTTGAAATTCGAATTTGTGGTTGGATGGCAAAGTAGGACCCTTCTAGAATCTCCAAGTAGGCCTACAATATCACAAAACTCATAACACTTTTAGATATATATGAAAATATGTTAATTTCCTAACATTTAATCACAAATTCACTTATAATACTTAAAATCAATGACTTGGAAAATAATAATGATAAACCCATGTAATGATGAAAATGGTTACTTAATGTAGGGTTTTGGGGTTATAGAGTGTTGTTGGGAAAAGTATCCAATACGGAATGACCCTATCCCACTCTAAGGGCGATAGTACCTCAGCAACAATCAAAGCAAAGCTATTCGAGATTACTTCTTTATGAGATGTAGGAGAGGGGAGAAAGAGATCCACTAACTGTTGTCTTCCGCTAATGATTGATCCAATCTTCTCTCTTTGCTGCTTGCTCCCAGCTCCTTGCTCTTTCACTGGCCCAGCTACACCAAGATCCTGCAAAATGGCAAGAGAGGGAAACTACAAGAAGCATACATTCATAATTGATTCAAGGATTAGAATAAATCAAATACACAAGTATAGCAATACACCATTGAGACACATGCATATAGAAGAACCTCAAATGCTTTATTAATGGAAGAAGTAAAGTTCAGGAAGTAATACAACCATAAAAGGCCCAATCCAGCATCACCTCCCAGCAGAAAGAAATCTCCTCTTCACCTCCTTCAAGCAAATCACCCAATAGTTCTATACTCAAACCAACAGCACTTCCTTACATTCACAAGATTCCAGCCCCCTTAGACCTCATGAGAGAGCTCTATATATAGGAGTTTTGGAGAAAGGATGAGTCAACTTGTAGCTAGCATGAAGCTGACTAGTGTCCTCTCCCACTTCAGTTATTCTTCAGTTCTTGAGTCCACTTGGAGGTTCTTGCTTCCACTTGGAGATCTAGACCCTCTTACTCATCACTAGTCGAATTCCCTGATCCAAGTGTCATTTTGGAAGCTTCCTGGGCATTGACACCTTGAAGAATGACTGTGCCACTTGTCCCAACTCGCCCAGCGCAGGTAGCCTTCTTTGCAGTTGACATTCAGCGCAGGTAGACAGTGGAGCTCTTGACATTCAGCGCAGATGCTCAGTGGAGCAGTTGACATGATCCAGAATTAGCTTGTTTTTTAGTGTTTTCAGGTGGAGAACTGATATTCAGTGCTGTGGTTTGCTGACCTTGTTCCTCTAGGGGTAGGAACAACATGTTTAGGGACTTTGGATCCCTTAGATTATTGACATTTCATGCTTCATGTTGTAAGGCACAAAAATGTCTATAACAGTTGCCCCCTAAAGTATGAGGTCGTTTATCGGGTGAAATGCTTTATCAGGAGGATCCGAAGTTCATTCAATTGCTGAGAGGTGACCTGTAATAAAATACAATACAATACATTATTTTTCATTCTGCTTTCATGATCTAGCTGAGGTGGGCATTCCCATGCTCAGCTTTATAAATTCATTTTAGTACATAGAACAGACGATCGTCTGATGGTAGACTGATAATTCTCTGCTGAAATTATCATCCTTTCAGTAGGATGATCATCTGCTGCAATGATGTACATGTCAAATGTTTTTATATTTCCTGAATATATATCGCAGCCCGGATGGATGAAACTAGATCCGGGGTCTTCAAACTCGTTCGATCTTCACTCTAAGTACAAGTCGATCCATGTGAGAATTGCGCTGAAGTCAAACATGGAAAGACATCGCTTGATTACCGGTCAATAAGGTAAACCGTTAACAAGCGTGAGAGGAATCACCGATAATGATGATGACCCTCAAGGTATTGCAGTACAATTCACGTGGTGTGAATAAAGGACTTGGCGTCGAACCCCATGCAAAATCTTCTGGTCGAAGGTCATTGATGTATACCTGTCGCCGGAAGTGAGAAACTTGCCATTGAGGCATGCAAGCTTCAAAGTACTGAGGGGGGTGTTCCTAGATCAACTTCTTGGATAATGAGCTGAAGTCGACAAGAAGCGATCTGTCAAAGGAGGGCCTTAATGAATCCCACATCAGTGACACGGAATGGAGCTAATGATTTTTAGTGGAGGTGAAAACAATCTGTGACATATGATTCAGGGTGGCGATCATGGGTGGATGAAGGATAATGTATGGCAGTGGATGGGACACGGTTGACTCTTTCTGAACAACATCTCTTGAACATATAACGACACTGATGCGATGGATCGGTAGCATTACCCCAAATGTGGATGGTTTGGCGAGACCATGGTGATGAGACCGGTGAATGAAACAACCCAACCCGATGTGATACGGAGGAAAAGTGTCATGTTCAAGAGCGACTTGCTACCATTAAAGCTTTGAGGTTCTCCCAATTTTTCCCCAGTCATTTCTGACCAGTACCTCTTTATTTTTTTCAAGCTTGAGGAGGATAACATATGCTTGTTCTATAACCTGCCCTTCGGGCAAGCCCATCGCTATGTTTTAACAAGCCTAGCGATAGGGAAACTCGTTCTCGTCTAAAGACAAGTTTGTCGCTATTTAGTCAGTTTAACGAGTCTAACGACAAGGAAAACTCGGTCCTTTTCATTTTTAGAGAGTCTAAAAAGGTACAGAAAGTTAACTCCAAAATTCCTTTTTCGTCATCTAATCCCTTAAGTCCGAAAAAGTATAAAACAATACAGAAGGGATGAGTTTTCGATAATTTTAACGAGCCGAATAAAACAAGCGCTCGACCTTTTTGTGCAATAATCCCTCAGGTCCAAAAAGATTAAAATCTAGAGGAGGGATAGCTCTTCCGGTACTTTTAACGAGCTGGAAGGCCAAAACTCGGCAAACTTTTCATATTTTACGAGTCAGTTGAAAAGAGCTCAAAGAAGACTCGTCTTTTGAGGAACGAGTGATAAACAGGGATAGCAGCAGATTCCAGGTACAGGTTGGAATTTTCCAATCACGGCAGTGTCACAAGGATGGCTAGGTGAAATCACTCTTCGCAGCTGTTCCTCAAAATGGGTAAACAATCATATGGAGGTGAACGATCGGCCAAATGAAAGTGGAGGTGGCAGGTGCAAACACGACCAAGGCTTTTATGGCTGATAAATTTTACGATCAGAGCGGTTATTTACCGGGATGGGTTCATTTTTTAGTTAAAAATGAGCTTAAACTCTGGAGGAAACATTGCTCACTGCTTATATTTATTTTTTAACGAGCATGAATACCACGTTAAAACTGCTCGGATCTTGCGTTTATTTTTTAACGAGCATGAACTTTATGCTAAAACTGCTCGATGATAAGTTTGCATGCCCCCAGCATAACAACGCAAATCGAGGTGCATGCCCCCCAAGCTTCATTGCATTCAACTTGGTGGTTGGAATGAAGGTTTACCTTTGAGATTTGGAAAGGGGATTGTTTTCATTTTTTAATGAGGTTCACATAGTAAATGAACTATCCTCATGACTCCTTGTTTCATTTTTTAACGAGGTTGACAGGAGATAAGAACCATCCTCAGAGCCCACTGTATTTACAGTATTTCTATTAGGGCGATGATCCACGCTGACAAAATGTTTAGGAATCTTCCGAATCCATTAGATATAGAAGATTTCATATTGTAGGTTTCCACTGTGGCCACTTCCGTCAGATTACTTGTAGGCGGTAGGGCAAAAGTACCCATTAAGGCAGGGTCTTTTAGGAGGCCTACTCCAATATTTTGAAGTGAATGATTGCTTCCATGGATCATTGGAATGCTTCCCGCAACTTGTGAACTATCGGTGAGGAAAGTTTGTTGGTCGACGACTGTAATTCCTCCTTGAAAGGGAAATGCAATCTTTCTGAAGTAGGTCGACACAACTGCGGCCATAGCATATATCCAGGGCCTTCCCAGTAGGATGTTGTAATCGAGGATTCCGTCGATTACTCCAACATCAACTTCTACTGTTTTGCCCCCCAGCTCAACTTTCAAGTTACTTAAAATCCCATATGGAGTGTATGATCATCCATCAAATGCTTTTAACATCGTCGACGATTTCGACAAGGGTGGTGAGCCTAAATTTTTCCAGCAACTCATCGACATAAGACATGTAGATGCTCCCTCATCAATAATTGTCCGATGAACAGTTTTGTTGAGGGTTTTCACTTGAATAAGGAAAGCTAGTTGAGCTGGTAACTGAGGGTCATATCCTTTATGATCAAAGGCCACGAGATTGGAATCCATTGGGCCAATCCCACCTATTGCTGATAATAAAGCTTGCTCTTGGGAGGGGTAATTTTGCGGTACCTCGAGTGTCGACATAGCGGACGACGATTGAGCCAGGTCCTCTATTATATTATAATTCTGTGCTATTTTTGCACGAGGATTAAGTGTCGATTTGGGTACTACTCCCTTTGGCGACTTTATCATCTGTTCAGGAATGATGGGTGGCACAACTTTGGTCAAAGTTGTCGTCGAACTACTAGGTTGTTCATTAGCCTTGTTATTCGACTGCTGTGGATTCCCGTAATCTTTATTCCTTGTCAAAGCATCATTCTGCTGCTTTGAGGTAGACAACATAAGCACTTGGGATCGGGAAGTATTTTGATTAACAACCAGATTTTGACCTGGATTAGGAAACGGATCAGTCAATACTGCTGGGGTTTTTGAACTCTTAAAGAGTTTCTTAACTTTAGCTATATGTGGACAATCTTTCGTCCAATGATCCTCATCGCATATATGACACCCTGCTGGGGGTTTCCTTTTTCTCCCTTTCTTTTTCTTCTTTCCCCCTGGTTGCTTCAATTGTTTGCCCTTGTCGGTTGACATGGCATTTACTTCCGAGGCAAGAAGTTCCTCATTTGCATTTTTACTAGAAATTTGGTGTTTGCCAAACACGCCATCGTTGGCGCGAGAGTCATTGTTTGATTTAGGAGGAGGAGGAATTGAGAATTCCGGTCTAGGGGCGTCAGGTATTTTATCATAGAGCGTGTCGGACTGAGTATATACTAAGTCTAGATATTGTGCACGAGCAATAACTTGCTCCTCCGTTACGACTCCCCCCTTGGCCACATCTTCCGTTATGGCAGGAAGTAACGACTTTATAAACCATTCAGCTAACAGCTGATCTGGAACGTAAGTCTTTACCATCCTGCGACGACGACGCCACTCATGTATATGATCAGATATATGTGTGGCCGTCGTCTGCTTGAAGTTGGTTAAGATTTCCGTTCCAGTTTCATACCTTATCGGTAATTGAAAATGGGTTAAGAAAGTCGTGGCTAGGGAGCTAAAATTGTCGAACGAGGCTCTAGGTAATTCAATATACCATTTAGCCGTTGGACCTGTCAATGTCCTCTGAAAAAGGCGAAGTCTTATCGAATCATCGTTCAGGGTGTTCGACGAGCACCACAAATGAAAAGTCATCACGTGATTCGACGGGTCTTCACCTGGATTTCCATTGAATTTAGGAATGTCCGATGGAAGTTTATGCGGAATCGCTGGCCACCAAGGGGCATAAGCAATTGGATCATTCGTCAGCCGGTTTAGATCTGGTAATTCTAGAGTTGCTACAAAGGGCAACTGTTGAGTCAGGTTAGGCGGAGCATACCCAGGATAAGATGGAATCGCCTGAGCATTAGGTCTTTGCATACCAGCATAATGTATTTGATGCTGGCAACTTTGACAAGTTTGATGGGCACAACCGTTATTACACGGTTGCCCATTACTTACAAAGATTTGTTGCTCGGGTCCTTGATATGATTGCTGGAATTGCGGTTGTTGGGTTTGAACCAGCTCCGGTTGTTGGACCATTTGCTGTTGTCCAATACTAGATGATTGACCAAGATGAGGAGTCCTAGTACTTGTTTGAGCCTGAGTCGCTCCAGATAAGGAGGCACTAACCGGAGGTTGTGATTGAGTTGTCGAGACAAGAGGCTGTTGTATGGCAACCTGAGAAACTTGGGGTTGACATACAACAGGTAGTGCTCGTACTTGCGACGCAATTAACATACCAGGTATAGTGGCGACATTCGACATAGGGTGGACTGGTTGCATTGAATATGCAACCCTTGGTTGCTGAGGCAGTATTGGTACCCATCCGCTGGATGTAATTCCAGTTTGACCTGAACTTTGTTGTAAACTCCCATATGGTTGCTCTCCGGGGGGGAACAATGAAAAGGCATACTGCCCTCCATATGGTGGAAATCCAGTGCTTAAAGGATAGATTGGCCTTTGAAGACACATTGGATCAAGTTGTTGAGTTTCAACATAAGAAATACCAGATGATAATCTGGATGAAGAAATAGGAACTAACCATGTCGTCGAAACAGTCTCTGATTGGACTCCAGCTTGTTGTTGACAATTTGCCGGGACAGATGGTATACCAGCGAACATCGTTGGAGTAGCAGCAGGAGGCTCTGCCGCTGCTGTGTCGGATGACACAGTCCTGGATGTCGACGGTTGTTCAGACATATTTTGTCTATCCAAAAGATTTCCTAGCGATTCTACAAGAACTTTGTGATGAAGGTAGACTAACTTCGAAGATCAACGCAGGAATAAAGGGTGATTGTTCCGTTTAAAATAAATTGTTAACGACGCTTTAGACACAACTTGCTTTTTCAGTTTTAAAGAGTCGAGAAAAAGCTAAAGATGACTCTAGTCTCCTTCGATGTTTTAACGAGCCCGAAGTGACAAATGCTCGGATGGACTTTTTCTGTTATAGAGTCTGAAAAAGGCAAAAAGAAACTGCTCTGGAGATCTAGGCAGAGGGTGTGCCAAACTTTTCGCAAAACCACAGAATACGTTTTACGGTACGGGTGGTCGATCTTCGTGAATGTTGTGTTCACTGCATTGCGATCAGTAGGGCGGCCGACATGGCTTCCTATGGATAAAGGCTTTGTTCCTATAGGGGTCTCCCAATATATACGCGACGATACGTGGGAGCACAAGTCCGTATTAGTGCCACCGACTCTCAGGAGGAATCACCCACCTTCTTCGAGATCGATAGTCACTACGTTTAACGACGCCGGAACACGTCTCTAGCTTAGATCTCTATGTGTTTGTGTTATGTTTCAAAGTGTTGTTATGTAAATTCAATTTATTTTAAGGTTGATCTTGTTTAGCAGTTTGCCTTTATGGATCACCACGAGATGTATAGTAACACTCCTAAATGCAGTCTAAGATGATAAGCAAGCTTTTCAATCTTTCAACTTTGAAAATCTTAACTACTGAGGGAAAAGAAAGACATCATCTTTTCACACAGATCATAGAGCACACACTAATGCACTTTTTCCTAAATCAACATACAAGCTGTCAAAATGCACATGCACAATGCAGGTATTTCTTTTCTCTTTCTTAATGTTGGTGCAATACAAAAAGAAAGCTGTTGTATAATTTCGAATTCAATTTCAAGTGAAAGCAAACAAGCTTGTCCAAAATCAAAAGACACCTTAAGATTTACTTGTTTCGACACTAGAAATATATAAATTCAAACCATATGACGAAAGCAAAAGCTCAATCAGCTATGAACAGCAAACAAACTAACTCTTAAGATCAAAACGACACTTATCACAGGTCTAGATCTAAGAGGCCACAACAAGACTAGTTCACTTTCGTTATGGGAAGCTGTAAATGATATAAGAAATACACAAAGAACAAATACAGTTTCTTTATACAACCGAGGCGGAATAGTGGCAAGGAAAGTTGGTTTCAGATAGGTACATTGACTGGTAACAGACTGCAAAAACAAGGATGAAAACAGGGCAATAAACAGGAGGGAACCCCAGTAGCACTAGGCAAAACTCGTTCAGCGCAGGTAGTACACTGGCAGTTTGACCTTCAGCGCAGGTAGCCCCTTCGGGAACTGCGCTGAAATGCAGACTGCCTTCACAGTGCCTGCACTGAAGAGATAAACTTTCGTTTTTCTCAGTTTCCGAGTCACAGATTGCTCAAAAATTCACAGTTTTTGGCCAAATCAGAAGCTATCAGTCAAGTACACACTAAGGGATGAAAAGGAGGATGAAAAGATATCACTAAGAGCTGTTCAGAGTCCTTGTGGATCAGCTCTTCAAATCATAAACATGCCCAGAAACTGAGCTAGAGTAGCTGCCCTCTACTTTGCATTTGAAAGATCCAAATGCAGTTCGATTCGGTACTCCCTGTGTTTATGAAATGAATAGCAAAAACACAAACAACCAACAAGATACGCTCCCCAGTGGAGTCGCCAATTTGTTGTTGGGAAAAGTATCCAATACGGAATGACCCTATCCCACTCTAAGGGCGATAGTACCTCAGCAACAATCAAAGCAAAGCTATTCGAGATTACTTCTTTATGAGATGTAAGAGAGGGGAGAAAGAGATCCACTAACCGTTGTCTTCCGCTAATGATTGATCCAATCTTCTCTCTTTGCTGCTTGCTCCCAGCTCCTTGCTCTTTCACTGGCCCAGCTACACCAAGATCCTGCAAAATGGAAAGAGAGGGAAACTACAAGAAGCATACATTCATAATTGATTCAAGGATTAGAATAAATCAAATACACAAGTATAGCAATACACCATTGAGACACATGCATATAGAAGAACCTCAAATGCTTTATTAATGGAAGAAGTAAAGTTCAGGAAGTAATACAACCATAAAAGGCCCAATCCAGCATCACCTCCCAGCAGAAAGAAATCTCGTCTTCACCTCCTTCAAGCAAATCACCCAATAGTTCTATACTCAAACCAACAGCACTTCCTTACATTCACAAGATTCCAGCCCTTTTAGACCTCATGAGAGAGCTCTATATATAGGAGTTTTGGAGAAAGGATGAGTCAGCTTGTAGCTGGCATGAAGCTGACTAGTGTCCTCTCCCACTTCAGTTATTCTTCAGTTCTTGAGTCCACTTGGAGGTTCTTGCTTCCACTTGGAGATCTAGACCCTCTTACTCATCACTAGTCGAATTCCCTGATCCAAGTGTCATTTTGGAAGCTTCTTGGGCATTGACACCTTGAAGAATGACTGTGCCACTTGTCCCAACTCGCCCAGCGCAGGTAGCCTTCTTTGCAGTTGACATTTAGCGCAGGTAGACAGTGGAGCTCTTGACATTCAGCGCAGATGCTCAGTGGAGCAGTTAACATGATCCAGAATTAGCTTGTTTTTGAGTGTTTTCAGGTGGAGAACTGATATTCAGTGCTGTGGTTTGCTGACCTTGTTCCTCTAGGGGTAGGAACAACATGTTTAGGGACTTTGGATCCCTTAGATTATTGACATTTCATGCTTCATGCTGTAAGGCACAAAAATGTCTATAACATAGAGTTACGGAATAAGGGTAAAATGATGGAAATGAAAGTGAAAGTGGATGAGATTTTGGAGGCCCAACAGTAGTGCATCATGGTTGACTGATTTTGCAAAATGATGTTCTCTGGAATTTTATTATACAAGTTAATGAATTAAAGATTAAATAATTTGATAGTTTCATATTTTGTAAAGGTAGCATTATTGTATTCTTAGGGGAGATAAACAAGGCTCTAAGGTTGGACGTAAGTATATTTAAACCAATAACAAAGCTTCATCTAGGTAGAGAAGGCTTTGAACAGAAGTTCAAAGAAATTGTTGTTCCTTTTCCTTTTAGGGAGTTCACAAACAAACACCTGCAATTGGCATTATCATTGGTACCAATATTATGACATGATTTAGAAAAAGCAATTATATGTTAATTATCACTAATGGCACCATTAGTCAAGAACTTGGGCAAATTATCCTTAAATTTGGGTAATGGCGTATTAGCAGGCATTAAATTTAACGAGGAGGTTGCATGCCAAGGAGTGGTATTCACATAGTCTTTGGATTGAAATAAACCATACTTCCTTATTACCTTGCTTGGATTAGTGGTAGATTGTACATGATTAAAAAAATGAATACAAATAGTCAATTAGATAGTTGATGATGTAGTTGATGAAGACTGTAAGGAAGTGTTGGTGGCGCTGTAAATCCATGAACCAAGGGGGTCTCCCCAATGTGAAGTCCCAACTAACTTCACACCGTTTGGACTAGGAGAATCATCCAGAGTATCAACCTGGTTGCCATGTATTCTTGTAGATTTATCTTAGCTACAAAGTTCATCATAAGAGAGTAATACACATGTGTAAGAGAGTAATACACATGTATCTTTGGATCAGCAGTTGAGTATGCCTTGTGAAATGTTCAACTGCGAAAAGTATCAAGGTCCTTCTACTGAAAGGGAAGAGAAAAGTGAACCCTTTAAAGACAACTAATAGTACAAATCTAGAAAAGGCATATAAGCATATACATATGAATGAATTGTTGATCATCCAGCGAAATAGTTCACAAGGAAGCAACGATTGTTAAAGAAAATACAACACACCTTCAACAAGATAAGTACCAAACCCATTGAAATAGTCCATTTTCCTTAGTACAAATGAAATAACATACATTGCAAACATTCAAAGAATAGTCTTATGATATTCACAAAATATGCATGGAAGTGTATTGGCTCAACGAGCTTCTGAATTAAGTAAAATTTCCAAGATACATTAAGATAGTGAACAACACTAGCCCCAATAGTGGAGCATTAGAGCAGTCACTTGCTCCTCCAAAACAACTATCTTCCTCTCCAATGCCTAGTAGAAAGAACTATCTATGACCTTTTGACCTCCTACGTCACTTTTTACATTACATGGATGACTCTTGGACTTCCACTATACATTACATTTATCCCATATAGAATTTACATAATCCACCAAATGATGTGGCACGTGATGACTCATGACATGACATGACATGACACTACCGACATGGACTTTGTGATGACATGGCAATGTCAAGTCACCCTTTTCTACTAACTACATTTTCTTCTTGAAATATGGTGCGTGTTTTTATTCTTTTTCCTCCTCCTGACTTGAAAATAAGGAGTCTTCAATGTGATCTTGATATTTTGTCTTTTATCGTAATCATGTGTTGCTTCATCTTCTCACCTGATGATCATCTGGTTTCTACAAATCCATAGGTGTCTTATAGCATGGTCCCCTTCTCCATCTCCTTCATCATTATTATGTCATAGCATGGAATAATACCTACAACTACAATCCACTTATGACAAGACAACATTAGTTTGATAAACCCCTAATCTAACGCGTTTCATGAAATCACTTGTTAGGGTTGGAACTGGTGACTAGTTGAGTGACGGACTCGAGGATTGCGCAGTTCTAGAGGTCAAGGTCTGAGACTGAGGCTTGAGACTATGCAATGCACATTTTTTGGAGGCCACGGTTAAGGGATTGTGTTGTAGAGGGGCTCAAGAGCTCAATGTCGAGGCTTGAGGCTTGAGGTTGCCCCAATGAGCCTTAACACTATGTAATACACAATTTAGGTTGGGTTAGGCTCATTAATTTCCCAGTTGGGGAACTCAAGGAGGTAGGTTGAGAGCTTGAGCACTAAGTTTTCCCACTGCACAGTTCTAGTAGGAGAACAAGTTGGGAGATTGAATAGTTGAGAGGTTCAAGAGATCAGACTTGAGGCTTGAGGCTTGAAGTTTCCTAATGTGAAATTCATGAGCGAGGACAGTCTAATGTATTGGAAATTTCACACCTCAAGCTATCAGGCTAGAAGCTTGAGGCTTGAAATTGCATAGTTCTGGAGCTCAAGGGTCAAAGATGGGTATTGTGACTACGCAATGTGCAGTTCCAAGAGGCAAGGTCAGGGCTTGAGTAATAAGACTACGCAATGTAGAGTTAAGGAAGGTTGAGTAAGGTCAAGATTCCCGGGAGTGAAATTTTTTTGATGAGGCTAAGTGTGGAGTCAGTGAGACAAAAGTGAACAAGGATAAAAATTGACCATGATCACACACTTAGAACCATTGAAGACACAAAATTGAACACTCAGAATACATGAATAACATACTTCCCTCGACAACATGGCGACGCCTTTCCCCGAGTGCGACACTCAAGGTACACTTGGAAACAATAGTAACGACACTTATCCAACAGTGCATAAAACTTTGGGAATGAATGTAAAACATGTCAACATGACTAGAGGGACTCATCAACACCAAATTTACCCTTTGAAACAAGCCAAAACTCCACTTTGCACAATAAGTGACACTTCCCATGCCAAAAGACGACTTTTTCTATATGAAGAAAAAAAGTGCGGATGACACTTGCGATATGCGACAACAATGAAAGTGAAACATGCTAGAGTGAAGATGACATGAAAATGACACTAATTAAAGTGAAATCAAGGAAAAGGGACACTCAAAAACAATAAAACGACCTTCGTGAAAGCGAAGGTGTGCAAAAGCGACAATTTGAAAAACTCATCGAAATATAAGTACAAATTCAATCAGGAGTGAGAAACTATCAATGACAATGTGCACCGACTGTTGACACGAATTGAACATTACATAAGCACTATCTTGGTGGACTTTTTTAGGCCTAATCAAGCTTGTGAAAGAATGCACTAATGAATTCATCACAGTTTGAGCATGTGTGAGCAGGTGACTTCAACACTTACAATCCAAGTAGGGAGCTCAAAGACTTAAAAGAGTATCAACCGACCAAGAAGTGACTATGGAACAACCGATTGCAAGATCCAAAATAGGCTCCAAAATTCAAGTATAGAAAAAAAAAATTAAGGGTGTTTTTCATTGCGACAACGCTTGGTGACACATTGGTAGAACTTCCAATTCTTTTCCTTGGTAAATCCTTTGTGCAGGGTCTAGTGGTTCTGGGAGTATTGATTCATCATTCAGATTACTTTGGATTCCCCACTTACCCCATGTATAAACATAGTCCCCTTCATCCTTCCTCAATTGAACACAATCTTAAAACCAACTATATCACAATGTTTTGAATCAGGAGAAGGGTAATGTTTCTCGCGAGCTTAAGATATTTAGATTATAGTTTTTCATCTTTGGCGTTTCTCTGCTGCTAGCAGACCTAGACAGTACCCCAGTGAAGTCACTTTAGGAACACAAACATTATTCTTCTGTTGGCGAGCCTGGATAGGACCCCGGCAGAGTTGCTTGCTTCACCTCACTACGTAGGAAGCCTTTCTCTTCTTTCACCCTTATTTATTTATTTTATAGGATTATGCATTAGCACTTATTCATTTCATGGGTGGAAGAGGGATCCTGACTTATTGAGAGCAGAAGAGGTTGTTCCTTCAAATAAGCATATATAATACCTCTAATATTGTTTTACTCCTTTTGATTTTCCCATGGTCCTCCTCTACTTTATTGGATAAGAATGGATAACACTGAAACTCGAGTGTAGGCATGAGGTTTCCAAAGTAGACACGGATATCATGGTTTGACATAGAGATTTCCTCACGTAAGGATTGTATTTTATGTCAAAACATCATCAACCAAAGGATGACCAAGATGAGGAATTAGAAGGCTTGATTGTTAGCCAAATGTTGCAGTGTCACAAAGCCCTTTTCTATTCTGCGACATTATCTTCAAGCCAAAGGGGACATCCTTCATGCAAAATCTTATTAAATAAAACATGAAAAAAATCCAAGACATAACAAGAAAACAAAACCAAAAGGACAAATAAAAAGGAGGCTAGACCGAAAACAGAGTGTGAGACAAACGTCAAAAAACACAAAAAAGACTACAGAAGACGAGTGCAAGATGAACATGCAGGTAACCTAATATGCAACTAGACCTACTCATAAACTAACCGTCTAGAACTTCAAGGTTACGTATAATGAAATTTCCAATATAACAGTCGTAGTTTCTCCCGACTTGCATCCACAAAGATATGAGCAATTAAAACAAATATAAAACAATGTGTAAAGGATAGTATAAGAGCTTGAATAAATTGCACAGAAAATTGATGGTCTTTCCTATCAGTAGAAAATGTGTCATAGTCACTACTTCTACCCAACTTGCGATCTTAACTTCTCGATGAAAATTGTAAATAAACAAACCTCAAAAGCTTCTTGTCAACACACCTTCATCTGTGTCATCCTTCCTAGCAAGCATGAGAAAAGGCCAAAACTTGTTATTAGAAAAAGGACTTTCTAAGTAAGATGCCTCTAGACAATCATAGATTGGATCATGAAATTTGAAACAATCGTCTTGAAATCCCTGATATATTTGAAAAGATGAATTTGCAATTAAAAGCGTTGGATCAAGATGAGAATATTTAAAGGGAAAATAAATTTGATCACATTTAGAAGGCTTGTCAAGATAGTAAGGGCCTGACTTAACTGTCATCTAAGGCTGAAGTGGTTCGGTTTCTTGAAAATTATTTGAATAGTGATATAAGCCATAGATATTAATCAATGTAAAACAATTGTCATCAGATATACTGGAGGGAAATTGATAAAATGAATGACAGTTACTATTATGATTAGATGGACTGCTTGTGGCATGGGGCTATCGGTTAGAAGACAACACACGGTAACTCATGCATCCATTAGCACTCAAGAGGAATTCAAGTGTGATGAAAAACAAGATTCGCGATATGACATTCACAAGAAAAACCAGGAGTCGGTTATTATGAAATGAATTTGATAGACATTATTCCTTCAGCCAAAGATGATCTTTGAAGTGATCAACTTCATAGTCCCACGACTCTACGAGAGATACACATTCCAAACCTGAGTTTGATGCAAGAGTCTTGCATGGAGATAAATCATCTAAGATAGAATCTTAAATCCGATCAAAAACCAATTCTCGAAAGTTTGAAATGCTACATCTGAAATACAAAACATCTTTTAAGAAGGAATTTGCATCGAGTGAAACCATGCAAGGAAACAGATTTTGAGAGAGAAACCAGATCTGAATTAGTTTAGGGACTATTTGTGAGATCCTGACATAACCATCAACAAAATTTGAAGTGCCTCGTCTTCCTGACAAGTCCCATAACTCTCAGGGATTGTAATATCACATTTTGAAGATTGAACCATATCATGCATGGTGTAAGGATAGCTACCACCCATGATTTCAATAATACCACTTCTAAATGAATGGAAGCCATCTTTATCAATGATTTGATCAGATTTTACAATTTCAACAACCAAATTACCCAAGCTAAAAGATTCTTTTGATCACAAATCTGAAGATGTATGAATTGGGGAAAGTTCATGAGCAAGATGATTTCAAGAGTTGCCTTCAAGAAAAATAAGGTATGATGAGGGATGGAAAGAATATTTAATGATTTGATTGTTTTCTTTTTCATCATGGATAACCTCACTACCTTGTGTCAATTGAGAAGTTAAATCATCAGGTGAAGAACTTGAAGAGTAAGGAGTATCCTCGTTGCAAGTTGATGCACTGCAAATGGTAGAACACAAGGGACAATGAGATGAAGAGGAAGTTTCCATAAGAGCATATTCTTCAACCAAATCAGATTCTAGATCTAAATATTTTAAATCAAAATCTTCTAGAGGAACCGAAAGATTGGTTGATGCACTTGGGAATTCATCATCACATACAACAACAGAGTCATCATCATCAAAATGATTGTTTCCCAAGACTTCAGATTGATTAGGTAAGTAAATTCCATTTGATTCATCACTGAGATTCTCATATTGAAAATCAACCAAGGATGGAAGAGCATTATCTTGACATGGGGAAATTTGAAAAAGAGAAGAAATATCAAAGGTCTCTTCACTTTCTTGCCCCTCTACCTATGTAATGTGACTGCCTTGTACCTGATTTCAATTTGAACCATAAAATAGAAATTCAAGGGAGTGTGAATAACTAGTTGGTGGAATAGATTGATCAAGTGTATCATGATAAAAAGAGTCATGGCATGTAGATGATAGAGGGTGATAGATGTCCCTTAAAGAAGTAATACTTTCAGTGGAACAAGATTCAGGATTGAGGTTAAGAATGCTAGAATCATCTTGAGGAGTGGAAGAATTAGTCTTCACCATAGGCTTCATGAGCCATTATGATCTTTCCTCCATTGGATCTTAATCATGAAAAGAAGAAGGAGTATGAGAATATGGATTAGGAATTTGATTTGTAGGTATTCCAACTTTACTATCATCGCAAGGAGGCACCCGCATTGGTACTGGAAAAGGAGGAGGACAAGGAAAAAAAGGAGTAGTAGGTTCCTCCTCTAAAATTAGAGGTTCTTCATGATTTACAAAATTTGGGGAAGTAGAAACATCAGGGGGTTCAGATTCACCATGCAAAGAGATGTGAACCAAACACTTAAAATTTTGTTTAAATAAATCCCAATCCATGTCTTCTACCGTAAATTCATAAAAAAGGTGAAGGAAATGTTGGGAAAAATACTGAGAAGGGGGGGGGGGTGTGCATCAGTATTTTAAATTTTTCTTTTCTAAACTGTATACGTGATTTTACAGAAGCCAACCAGTGTATATACGCGACTATAACGAATGAAACCAGCGTATAGATAATAAACTTGTAAAGTAGTTAATTCATTTTCTGTTGAGCTTAAACCAGTGCATCGGATCTTTATTAAACATTAGATAAACAGTAACCAGGCACAGCAATAACAAAATAAATAATAACACATAAGCAACACACATGAACACCAAGATTTAAGGTGGAAACCCAATTGCGAGAAAAACCACCTGTTGTTGTCGTCTCTATCTTCTTTTAATATAAAGAAAATATGTTTACAATATTGTACTAGTTCAAACTCATAGCAGTACATCGGCACCCACCTATAGAAGGCTACAACCTTCTCTCGTTCTCCAACTTCTACTGGAAGGGAGCTACAACTCCCTAACTCTTGTACTAGCCAATATGTTTACCAATACGTAGGTGTCAGCCTACAGAAGGATCCAACCTTCACTCATTCTCCAACTGTTACTGAAAGGGAGCTCCAACCCCATAGCTCTTGTACTGGTGGATATGTTTACTATTATGTAGGTGGCGGCCTACAGAAGGCTACGACCTTCACTCTTCCTCCAGGGACCACGTTTCATAAATTTTCAAACTAGATACTCCTGGTACATAAAAACACAATATGTAGGCCACGTTTCATCCAGTTTTCATATTGGACCCATTAGTAACATTGAAGCTCAAAATCAATGACCATTACAATACAACCAATCACTGAAACCCATCAACACTGAAGCAAATTATAATCAATAAATCTGAACAATCTGATCACTGTCACCAAAACACAGACCTGAACCTAAAACTCTGCATCAACAACCAATACCAACTGCAACTTCAAAAACATATGTCATAATGTACACGCTACTTCGAAGTGTCGAACCAGCGGTATATGTACCTTCACCAAGGCGAACCAATGCATAGATATGCAGATAATAACTTATATCTTCGCAGCTATTTCAGAGTTTGCATATACCTAGATCATGGCATATAAAGGATAAAACATGAATTAACAATCAGATCTATACTTTCCTTTATCAGATCATTCAACGATAAGTCATTTCATGTCTCATGATCCTGATCCAACATTGTATCCAAAGGTGCACAATATATTTTAGATCATATCATAACCATCGCCTTTACAACATAAAATATACTTCAGATAGAAGTATTCGTGAAAAAAACTTTCACTTGCACACTTAGCCCTTTGATCTTCTCCTCCTTATATAGTTTTAGCCTTTCTCAATACCGTGGACCAAAACAACACTTAGAACCTGTGGTATTCTTAGACGGGATCAGGTAACCATTATTCCACTCAATATTGTGGGCTAATACCATGGTATGGACCCTTGGTATGCATTATGTTAATTTTCCATCCCATACGCCCTTTTCCTTCTGTGAAAGTGTGTGCACACGTATACGCTCTTTTGTTCTGTGTACTCGCGTGTATACACTACTTGGACTAGGTGAACCAGCATATACTTCTTAAAAAATTCTCTTTCTTCAATCTCTGGAGTATGATCTGTAATCCTTTGTTGTTACCTTTGAATTGACTTGTTGCACTGTGAACTACCATCATACATCACTGATTCATTTCTGGGTATCATATATGTGAGTTTCCATCAAGGACAACACCTATACCATAATGCCAACAATCTCCCCCTTTGGACTTGATGGCAACCATATTGGTGTTTATTACGTCAAGTTATAAAACTTATTAAATATATCAAACAACCCCAAGATACTCTCCCCCTTTGACATCAAGGGGAAAGGGCAAACCAAGATATTCCCCCCCTTAGAGATGCACTATGTTATCCATGCTCCCCCTGAGCACATGCAGAGTCTACCGAGATATTTTTCAAAAGAATAATCATGACTCTATAACTCATCTATTTGAGTAGGACCTTCCTATCACCAATGACTCATACATACATCAATCACCCAAACAAGTGGGATTACATATTTGACATGATCTCAAATGTCCATACATGACTGAATATGACAATTATTACATCATCCTTCCCATGCAAAGTGGGCTTAAAAATTACATCATAGGTCTTTACATGACCATCACATCAAATGACATTAAAGACATGTTGTATCTCTAAGATGATAATGGTCAGCTATCATGCCAGGGCATCTAAGATATTTGTTTGGGGGGTTTTGTTTTAATTTTGGAGGACCAATGTATGAAACAAATTTAAAACAGTCATGCCTAACCTTTTTGAATAGTATTAATATTTAAACAGAGGGCTGTTATTAAAATCCACACAGTGATATAGCTTGTTTAGTGATGAGCAGAAACTGAAAGATGATATGACTATTACAATTTTCAAATAGAAAATTAAATAATCATAAGTAAGAAAACCTTCAAACAATGTTCAGAAAGTTTAACAGAATATGCCTAAGATTACAAAATATGTTGATGATTTTATGATTTAGAGGGAATTAGTTAAACAAACAGTTTATATAATTCATTCTCTTTAAAGGTGATCACTTCAGAAGCTTATAGGAGTAAATTGAAGCACAACTATTCCTACCTGTTTATCTTTGTAAAACTTAAGAATATGAAGAAAGAACACAGTAAATGAAAACTGGAAAACTTACAGGGAACACAAAACTGTATGAATCAAAACTCAGAATCCTTTGCTTTTGTATTAATGATTCAGAAAAAGCCAAGTACATTTAATGCTTACAAATGTTTCTTTCAAGGGTGCAACCCTTAATAACTCATGGAAGGGAGTTATTTATACAATCTTAGAGCTAAGAAAATATCTTAAAGAAATTTACAAAAATAGATCAATACAAAATCAGGAATATAAACTGATAGTCGATCTGTCACTATTTTGGTGTTGAGTTGTTGATGACTATTCCTGGAAACGCTGAAAACTATTGAACTATTGATGACCTGTCCTGGAAACATTGAATGTTGTTTGATCCTCTTTTCAGTCAAGTAAATCAGTTAACTATTCCCAGCATTTCTTATCTGGGATAGACAACTTAGTTACCCTTCGATAAACTTCATCCATTTCTGTATATTTAGTAAAAGTGGGTTTTACTGGAAATATATGTTTGATTTCATTTAGGATGAAAAAGGTATCTTAGAGTGCATTCAGCACAAACTTTGGTGTTTCTACACCTCTTATGTTTGAAACTGAAGCTGCATGGGTACCTACCTCTGTAGGCTTTTGAACATAATCTTCAACGGGCATTAATTTGTCATTTATCACAAGCATAGAGGGCAAACCCTTGCTGGTCAAGGGTTCTAACTTGCTGAAAAATCGTTGAACTATGAAATTAATGATGTTTCATTTTTCCTCCAACTGAAGAACGAGGTTCTTCTTTGTAATGATCTTCTTCACTTCCAATATGGTTGATGTCCTATCATTTATACTTAATTCTTCAAGCTCATAGTTGTCTTTAGAATTTAGAAACTTGATTACCTTAGTGGCAACTTCTAGCATGTCCTCAATTTCATTGGAGATAGTTTCAATAGTTTCCTGAGCTTTCCCCAACAAGTATTTTTGATCAAAGATTATCTTGATATAAGGTCAGATATCCTTGACTGATTTAGTAATCTCTTGCCATAAAATCTCTTTTGCCAAACCCAGTTTGTTTCCAAGGTAAGATTCTTTGATTTCTTTCTACAAAACTTCAATCTGACTTTTTGCCCTTTGCAACTCAGTTGTGTGTGAATTGTCTACAGCTTCTTTCATATGTTTTATTTCCTTCAGTTCATCCTAAAACTTCTTAATTTCTACTGTCTGACTGGACAGGGTCTTAACAGCTTCAGCAAGCTGTTCAGCTCCTTCTGTTGTACCTGTAGTTGTTGTTGTGCCTAAAGTAGAAACTTTGGTTATAGAGACTGTTGAAAGAGGAACTACATCCATTGGAATTTGAGCCCTTTTCACAACTTCCTCTTTCTCTTTGACCAATTTCTCCATTTTCTCCTCCATCTGTTTTATTTGCAGATTTTGTTCCATGATGAGCTTCATCATGTCAGATTTCTAAGTCTCAGTTTCTTCAATCTCCTTGGTCATTAGGTCCTCAAAAGCTGGCAGTTTGAGCTGCTTCCTTAATGCTGAGAGCTCGGCATTTTTCTTCTTGACAAGTTCTTCTGCAGCATTTATATTTGAGGGATCATATCCCATCTTCAGCACCAAATCTTCCAAAGATTTGATCTTGGTGTCCTTTGTCAGTGAGGAAACTTTTTCCAACTTGAGTTGTGATTGTGTATTGGCCAAGGTGACCTACAACTTTGACAAACTCATGGAAGTGTGAGTTAAAGTGGAAGAAATCATCTGGCCAGTCTGTTTGTGCATCTCAATTTGGTCAATTGGATGTACATCTTTTACATTAAACTCAAAGGAGGTTTGCTTCTGATAATGTGCAGGAGTCCTAGGCTGTGGAATTTGAGCTTGTAAGAAATCCATTTGCATCTTACCCTTTTCAGAGTCAAAGACTGAAAGAAGTCTAGCTTGAGAGCTGGAAGAGTGTTTCCAGAATTGAGTATAAGTGTTCAACTTCAATTCCTCATTCTTCTTCTTAATTTCACTGAAGACATGAAAGATATCATCTTCTTTGTCCTTCTGACTAGTTCCACTGGTCTGAATCACCTGTTGTTCCTGAGAAGTAGTGGAATGAGTGGGGGACTGAGTAGACTGTCCACCAGACTGTGTAAAAAGAAAAGTCTCTCCAAGTCCATCAAATGTTGTTTTATGTGGCTCATTTGTTGCACCAACCCTCAGAGAGATCCTAGGTCTCTTCTTTCCATGTACAATTCTAAATCCCTGGATTGATGCTTCAGTTGTAGGGGATGATTGTTCTTCCCTTCCTCGTTTAGCTACCTTTTCATGTGCAAGTGGAGTTTGTACATTTGAAGTAGAGACTTCCTGTTCTTCAACTTCTTGAAGGGTGTTCTCCTTCCATTCTAAATGATTTTTGTACTGCTCTATTTTAGGCCTGGCTGTGTGGTGGTATGGAGTAAACTTATTTTCAACCCTGAGTTTTGAAATTACTCCCATTGGGTCATAAGACCAAGTGAAGCTGAGACCAAACTTCATTTCCTTCAATAACTTGTCTGCTTCTTCCCCTGTTGCTCTAGTATTACAGATAAAAGGACCAACCTAAGCCTTTAGCTTGAATTGTGATTTCTTCTTTGCAGCTACAAAATGTACTTCATATGCATTTAACCTCTGCCTAATATATTCCAATGAAAAAAATTTGATAGGGAGGTACTTAGGAAGTTTGTAGGGTGGAAGCTTACAGCCATAGACTCTGATTTATGTATAGTTTTGGTAAATATACCAATCTTCTGTTGTGACTTGATCAACCAGCTGCAATACTTTCACATTTTCATCACTGATTCTTGGTACTAGAGTGTTGCTCATAAGATTAATAGCTGGATGAACAAACAATTCTATGTGTTTTTTATATGTGAATTCTTCCTCTCCTTCATTCCCATAGAAGTCCAAAACATCACTGGTTTTTTATTGCCTTATTCATCTAACTTCTGCAAGGTAAATGGAAACTTGTCTCTCTGAAAGTATATAAAAAGATATGCAAGTACTGAAGCATACTTGAATACTTCTTTAGTATTAAACTGGACAAATTGTTCATGGATGGCTTCAACTAGAAATTGGCTAAAATTATAGAGAACAGTGGGTTTGGAATTAGCAAAAAAGATAGACAAGAAACCTAGGATGGCTTCATTTACATATTGATTAGAATTGTAACCAAGCAGATAAGAAAGAATAGTGATAGTTTGCTTGGTTTTGCCTGGGAACATGGATGAATCATAGGGAGGGTTTCTTTTAGGCAAAGGGATATCTACAGCTAGGAAAAGTTCAAGAGTTTGAGATCTTTTAGTGAAATCTAGCTTTTGATAGGCTTCTATCAGGCTTTCATGAGAAAAAGGATGGGTTGGTGCAATAGTTGGGGCCTGCAACATCTGTTAAATAGACTGAGCATTGATGAAACAGAGGATTTCTCATGTAGGTGAAATGATAGCTCTTTGACTGGGATCATAAGATTCATGGAATTTCCTAACAAATTCAGGTGCTATGTGTATCTGTAGGAAAATGTAGTGAGGAAGGTGGGAGTCCCAAAGTCCTATTTCATCTATCTAATCGACTAATTGATCTTCCATCCAGTAGTAGATTTCATACAAATCAAATTGAGAGGAAGACTCAATGATTTTACAGTCTTTGTTGACCATGGGAGTATGATGGAAGTCAACTTGTGGATGAATAAGGGGATTTGGGATTTTTTGCAATTTCCCTTCCCTTAGGAGGCATTTTGTTAGGTGAATTGCATGCTGAACTGGAGGGAAATGGGAAGAATTGGTCTAAAACACAGTAATAACATAAAAACAGTATAACTGAAAATGGATTAGGTGGACCTGGATGTCAGCTTGGTTCTGAACAGAATTGAAAATTCGATTGAATGATGAATCTGTCGTTTAGGCTGCAAGCACAAAATCTCCAGTGATGAATTGAGTTTCAGAAATGTATTATGTAACGGTTTTTATGAAGGAACGGGACTTATAATGAATAAAATGGAGCGGGGTTGTTTGATGAATGGCTAAATCCTCATTAATTATCCAACGAGACTGATAAACGGGTCTATGGAGTATAAATTCATGGGAGTGGCGAATTAAATGAATAACGGATAGGCGGTAGCTGATTGGATAGAGAAAGTGACTGGAAGCGGGCGTGGATGATGACGTAGGAGTGATGGTAAATGATCAAATGAAAACCACGTTCAGGAGCAAGTTAGAGCGGTAAGTTGTTTCGGTATTTTAAGTCTCGAAAGACTAGGATGGAGGAAAAGTAGTTTCGGAGGGTGGTTTCCAAAACTACCCAGTTCGGACCCCCCCCCCTCCCCCGCCGATAAAGTTCAGACGGAAAATGAGGGACGAAAAATGATGTAGCCTGTCAAATCTCTGGAGAGTGTGCGAGATGAAAAATAAAATGAATGAGATTTAACAACGTGAGGTTGAAGTGATGGTGGGGCCAAGATTTCTGTCGGATATGACATGCATGGGGTATTTGCGAATGAATGGATGAAGTTTGGATATTTACAAAATAACATTGATACTTATAATTTATGGTTAATAAAACCCATCACCATATGCACATATTTCCAATGTTATATCTTAGGATAAAAATCCTTTCATGCTCCAATTGTATTTCATTTGTCTACCTACTCTTAACTCCTAACATTTTTTCAATCTTCGTTACCTGAGTGCACTCAGAAAAGCAACTCAACATTTTCCTTTTAATGACTAATTTACTTCTATCCCTTATTGCTTCCATTGGCTCAAATTAAACTGTTGAGCCAATTTTATTTGCTACCTATTGACAAACAATTTAAATCAAATCCAATCATGATTAAACTGTACAATTGGATTCTATGAACTAGTGTGGCATTTAAACAATTTGCACACAACTTTTATTTGCAAAGATAAACTTTGACTAAGAGTAGTGGCATTTGGATTTGCAACACTTTCAGAATTTATTGTTTTTTCTTTTCTCTCTAATCTAACATTTTGTATTTTTGCCTTCCTTTTTTAGGGCATCTATTCTAACATTTTACTTGATATGGAATTATTCATCAAAATATCCCTAACATTTAATATTCTTTTTGTCCATATCCTAACTTAACATATTTTTTTTGGAATGATTTTCATTTTTTGACTAATTGATGCTAACTTACTAAAACCAGAAAATGCTACAACAAGACCAAGGACTTAGACAAGACCATGATAATTATTAGCAACTATCATATATCATATATGATATGCACCATAAGCTTTTGTCAGCAACAAAAAGAAAAACAACCTGTATATATCCATTATCAAAAGAGTCAACTGAATCAAAACAACTATGTGGCTCAAGCAATATAAGTATCATCATGTACCAAGGTCTTCTAATATAATGCCAACAATGCATTATTAGAAGCATAGCATATGCTCCCCATGAACCTGTGCCAATTGTTCACTATCAGATCTGATCATTGCATTTGTCAGTAAGAATCATCAAGACATCATCATCAACCAGTTATTCATCAAGTCATAAACAGCTTATGAGGGCCTAAAGCACTTCTACATATTATCAAAAAACTGTAATCATCATCAATCAGAATAGAAAAGATAATTGATAATTTACCGAACCATATCAGACCCCTTTTTCCGAGTCTGTCCTATTGCTTCTTCATCAAACCAACATATACGCAACTGTGCAGCTTCTAACTCGCGTATATACGCGATCTGTCTTCATAAAAACTGTGTATGAGAATTGGAATACTGAAATTTTATACTTTCAGCTCTTCATGAGTCTGTTTTGTCTATATATTGAGCTATGCCACATCTTTCTGACTGTAATTCCTTCTTCTTCCATATCTTGGAGTGTGATGATGTTTTCTCATTTTGGTATGTTGGCCGAAATTTGCTCCTGCATTCTTTTACTATATGCCCAAACTTGTTACAAGCATAACATCTTATATGCTTCATATTCCTTCTATAGCAATCAATGGCTTTGTGACCAAACATATTGCAAGAAAAAAAATATCCCTTAAAGTACCTGGAAGTTCATGATCTTTATGTGAGATGGTTATCAGCTTGAAACATTCTGCTTCTGCACCTAGCTGCAACATCTCCAAAATTATGGTAGATATGACGTTCAACATTATTCATTAGAGGAAAGAATCAATTATCACTTCCATAGTTAGGAGAAAATTATTTTCTTCGAAGACTTTCTTTCCTTGGTTGTTGATGGGGTTGATCTCTTATCTCCTTGTTGAGTATTTCAGATTTTGCATTAGAATTCCTTGCCTTAGTTTGTGAGCCAGATTCACCTTTAACAGTTTCATGAAAACCAAGACCAATCTTTATAAGTGGAGAACATTGAACTTTGATGATTTCATCTAAGGTTTCTGATCCTTTAGCAAATCTAAGATTCAAAGTTTTTGTCTTCTCAAGTTATTTTCTTAGACTTACTACTTCACACTCTAATTTTTCGTTATGCTTGTCCTTTTCAGAGAATTGATGTGTCACTGTGTCTATGATTGTATCCTTTTCTTCCAAACAGATTTTGAGTTGAGTGATTTCTTTAAGGAAATCTTCTTCTTCTAAGGTATCATTTTCATATGCCATGAGTAGTTTAAAATCTTGATCATCTTCATCACTATTAGACAGGCCATCACTATCTTCATGAGTATAATAACTTCTTCTATTAACTTCTGCATAAATCTTTCCTTTGTCATGGTTGTGTTTATGAGGACCTTTAGCAGCATAATTACCAACTCTTCCACAAGCAAAACATTTGAAGGGACGCTTACCTCTGAATCTTCCGGAACCCCGTTGTAGTTTCTTCACAAAGTTTACCTCATCTTCTTCTGATTCTTTGAGATCTTCCTTTTCTTTTCCTTTTGTGGAAGGTTTGAAAGTAGCTTCTCTGATTTTTTATGGACCTCCTTTCCTTATTTCAAAGGTAGTTAAAATTCCATGAAGTTGAACAATAGAAACAGATTGTAGATCCTGCTTTTCTTCAATGGAATATACTTTTGACTCAAATTTAGAAGATAGAGATCTCAAAATTTTCTCAACTATAGTAGCCTCCTTTATTTCTTCACCCAAATTTCTCATATGATTTACAATCTCATCTACTCATAATAAATAACTAGCAATGCTTTCATCACTATACATCTTGAGAGTTTCATAGTGGATTCTGAGAGTTTGGATTTTGAGAGTTTAGCATGTTTTACCTAGGAGTCCCCTTTATAGCTTTAAATGATTCTCTCCCATATTTATTTGGTTGTGTTGAACTACATGACTTTGACAAATTTTGATCTTGATAGACTTCCCAATAACAAATTGACGGCTTTGGCATTGGTTTCATATGATTTCTTTTTTGTTGGATCTGTGGGGACTGTTGCTCGATATTGGTATCCTCTTTCCAGAATTGCCCAAACATTAGCTCAAAGTGATTGAAGATAGGCTCTAGTTCTTGTCTACCAATATACTAAGTTATCTTCATTGAAGGTTGGTGGTATGATAGATCCCATTCCTTTGTGATTGCTCATCTTGAGAGATCTTCGTTCAAGCGATCAAGCTTCTTCTGAAGGACCTACTCTGATTCCAATTGCTGGGAAAAATACTGAGGGGGGGGTGAATCAGTATTTCAACTTTTTCTTTTCCAAACTGTATACGCGATTTCACAGAAAACAACCAGCATATATATGCGACTATAATGAATGAAACCAACATATAGATAATAAACTTGCAAAGAAGTTAATTCATTGTCTGTTTATCTAAACCGATGCATCGGATCTTTATTAAACATTAGATAAATAGTAACTAGGTGCATCAATAATAAAATAAACCATCACACATAAGCAACACACATGAACACCAAGATTTAAGATGGTAACCCAATATGGGATAAAAACCACATGTTGTTGTCGTCTATGTCTTCTTTTAATATAAAGAAATTATGTTTACAATCTTGTACTGGTGCAGACTCATACCAGTACATAGGCACCGACCTGCAGAAGGCTACAACCTTCTCTCATTCTTCAGCGTCTAGTGGAATGGAGCTACTATAATGTCCCCTAATAATAATAATAATATAATATTAAAATATAAGCAAATAAAATAATAATAATAATAATAATAATAATAGTAAATAGATAATAAATAATGAAGAAATAGAATAATAACAAATAAATAAAATAGTAAAGTTCTAAATAAGTATATATAAAAGTAAAATATAAAATAGTAAGTAAAGTTAACAAAAAGTAAAATAAAATAAGAAAGAGTTAACTAAAAGAACTATAAAAATAGTAAAAATAAGTAAAGTTATCAAAAAGTAAAAAATAAATAAATTAAGAGAAAATTTAACTTAAGTAAAAATTTAAAATATAAATATAAATAAATAAATAAAAGGTTGCATGTCGACATATGGAATGTGTGCATGTGGTTCCCCTTCCAATGTTTGGTCTATTTAATAGATGGGGAGGAAGATGAGAGATCATTTCATCATCCATTCTCTTGGGAGAAAAGTGTTGTGAGACAAAGGATTCCTCGGTAGTAGTATGTTGATTGAGGGCTCGGGGGTGGCCAGTTGTAGAAAGATTTTGTGCAACTGAGCCTATGGTTGGGTGGAGAGTCGCAGTTAACAGGATTCAAATAGCGTTCAACTCTGAAATCACATGTAAGGAATATCATCGCCACAAGTAAGTTGTCTCTACTCATACTTCTGAAATTCTATGTTAAATAGTTAATTAATTGTGTGTTGATTATAAATCGCATAATTGATGTAATTATTTGGATATTTTAAAATCGGGGTTGTTACACCTACAACCCCCTATCTCTTGTACTAGCCGATACGTTTACCAGTACATAGGCGTTGGCCTACAAAAGGCTCCAACCTTCACTCGTTCTCCAGCTGCTACTGGAAGGGAGCTCCAACCCCCTAACTCTTATACTGGAAAATATGTTTACCAGTACGTATGTGCTGGCCTATAGAAGGCTATGACCTTCACTCTTCCTCGAGGGACCACATTTTATAAATTTTTAGACTCGATACTCCTGGTACAGAACAACACAATATGTAGGCCATGTTTCATCCAATTTTCATACTGGACCCATCAGTAACATTGAAGCTCAAAATCAATGACCACTGCAATACAACCAATCACTGAAACCCATCAACACTGAAGCAAATCACAATTAATCAGTCTGAACAATTATATCATTGTCACTAGAACACAGAGCTGAACCCAAAACTCTGCATCAACAACCAGTGTCAATTGTAACTTCAAAAACATATGTCATAATGTATATGCTACTTCGAAGTGTTGAACCAGTGTGTATACGTGCCTTCACCAAGGCAAACCAGCGTATATATCTACAAATAATAACTTATATCGTCACAACGATTTCATACTTCACATATACCCAGATCATAGAATATAAAGGATAAAACATGAATTAACAATCAAATCTATACTATCCTTTATCAAATCATTCAACGATAAGTCATTTCAGGTCTCATGATCCTGATCAAACATTATATCCAAAGGTGCACAATATATTTCAGATCATATCATAACCATATCCCTTACAACATAAAATATACTTCAGATAGAAGTATTCATGAAAAACCCTTTCATTGCACACTTAGCCCTTTGATCTTCATATAGTTTTAGCCTTTCTCAATACCTTGGACCAAAACAACACTTAGAACCTGTGGTATTCTTAGACAGGATCAAGTAACCATTATTCCACTCAATATTGTGGGCTAATACCATGGTATGGACCCTTGGTATTTATTATCTTAATTTTCTATCCCATACGTGCTTTTCGTTCTGCGAAAGTGCATGCATATGTATACGCTCTTTTTATCCAGTGTATCTGCGTGTATACACTACTTGGACTAGGTGAACCAACGTATACTTCTTAAAACATTATCTTTCTTCAATCTCTGAAGTCTAATCTGTAATCCTTTGTTGTTACCTCTGAATTGACCTGTTGCACTGTGAACAGCCATCATACATCACTAATTCATTTATGGGTATCATATGTGTGAGTTTCCATCAAGGACAACACCTATACCATAATGCCAACAGGAAACGATTAGAGAAATTCTCAATTGATTCATTAGGTTTCATTCTTAGTTGATTAATTCTTTTAATAACATCTCGGTAATCATACCTATCAAATGTTTTATGAATCTCCTTCGCCAAGATGGTCGAATGAATGGATATAAGCAAGAGGTAATGTATGACACCATCTCTTAACACAGCCTTCAAATGTGAGGGTAAGCAATCTAGCCATGACATCCTTGCAATGTATTCCATTATAAAGGAAAAAATGGACAACTTGAAATAGATGTTCACAAAGAGTTAATTCACCCTTTCCATCAAACTTAAATTGAGACAGGTTATCAATAACTTCCATGGGGATGGTAAGATCAAGCTCTTTAGAAAAACATCTCAGGATTGTGATTTGGGAAAGAGCCATTTTGGATAAGAGATTTAAAGCAAACTCAATGGGCACAGCCTGTCATCTGGCCCTCCTTCTAGCACCATTTATTGATGGTTCTAGAAATCTGTCAACCAAGGGAGTCTCCCCGATGTGAATTCCCAATTATACCTCACACTCTTTGGAGTAGGAGCCCCATTCGGAGTATCGGCTCGACTGCCATGTATTCTTGTAGATTTTCCTTGGCTACAAAGTTCGACAAAAGATAGTAATACACAGATATATTTGGATCAACAAGTGAGTATTCCTTGTGAAATGTTTAGTTGTAGAAAGCATCAAGGTCCTTCTACCAAAAGGGAAGAGAAAAGTGGGCCCTTCAGAGACAACTAATAGTACAAATCTAGAAAAGGCAAACAAGCATATACATATGAATGAATTGTTGATCATCCAGTGAAATAGTTCACAAGGAAGCAACAATTGTTAAAGAAAATACAACACACCTGTTGTTGGGAAAAGTATCCAATTCGGAATGCCCCTATCCCACTCTAAGAGGTGATAGTGCCTTAGCAACAAACGAAGTAAACTAATTGAGTATTCTCCTTTATGAGATGTAAATGAGGAAGAAGGATGTAACTAACCGGTGTCTTCCGCTAGTTTGTTGATCCAATCACTCCTCTCTTCAGTAGCTCCCAGCTCCTTGCTCCTTCACCGGCCCAGCTTCACCGAATTCCTGGAAGATCACAAGAGAGAGAAACTACAAGAAGATACAGATATACATTCATAAAAAGCTCAAGATCAGATCAAGCTAAACATGTAAGCATAACAAAACATCATTGGTACACAGCATGTAGGAGAAACTCAAATAGTTTATTGATAGAGTAATAAAGTCCAAGAGGAGATACAACCAAGTGAGGCCCAATCCAGCATCTACCTCCCAGCAAAGGAATCCCTTCCTCTCCTCCAACAAAGCATAAATCACCCAATGTACTAATCTCAATCTCAAACCAACAGCAATTCTCTGCAAAGTACAAAATTCCAGCCCCCTGAACCTCTGGGTGAGAGATCCATATATAGATGTAAGCAGAGAGGATGAGTCAGCTTATGTTTTGACTTGTGGCTTCTCTCTGTCAATTCTTGCTTCCACTTGGAGGTTGAGAACCTCTTACTCATCCCTAGTCGAATTCATTGAGGCAAGTGTCATTGGAGAAGATTCTAGAAGCTTCCAGGGTCTTTCCACCTCGTTGAATGAGCTTGCCATTTGTCATTTCCCGCTCAGCGCACCCTGGTAGTGCTTCCACCTGCGTTGCAGTGCACCTAGCTAGTGTAACATCTGCATTTCAACGCAGGCAGCTAGTGGAGCCTCTGAATTGATCCTGAATTGACTATTTCTGAGTGGTTTTTGGTGGAGAACTTCTGGGAGAAGCTGTCATTGGTTGACCTTGTTCCTTTAGGAGCTGTAACAACTTCTTTAGGGACTTTGGATCCCTTGAATTATGGACATTTCATGCTTATAGCTATAAGGCACAAAAATGTCTATAACAACACCTTCAACAAGATAAGTACCAAAGCCAACAAAATAGTTCAATTTCCTTAGTATAGATTAAACAACATACATCGCAATCGTTCAAAGAATAGTCTTATGATATTAACGACATATGCAGGAAAACATGTTGGCTCAACAAGCTTTTGAATTAAGTAAAAGTTCCAAGATACATCAAGACAATGAACACCACTAGCCCCAATAATGGAGCATTAGAGAAGTCACTTTCTCCTCCAAAACAACTATCTTCCTGCTATAGGGATTAATGCACGAGTGTTTGGTGATGTAGAAACCCCCAAGGATCTTCCCGGGATCCTTGGCAGATAGTCAGATTAGTTGTAGTTGTCACAAAGATACATGCATATCTATGTTTAACAAACAAATATCAAAGCGAGAAGGAATTATTACCTTGAGTCTTAGTGTGGTGTTACTGGAGAGCGCAATGCAGCTAGGCAGAAGACACCTGAGCCAGCTTCAGATCAAAACCTGCACATAGAAAATACAAGCATAATATCACAGCATAAAACCTTGATAAACAATGCATGAACATATAAAGATATATATTTGCATATATCTAAGCCACTCATGCTAATGATATTGAATAAACATACAAACAAGTCATACTATCAAGATCTCAGAGTGGAAAACACAATTGCAGTTCTATATTGATGTAGAAAGAGTGATTACAACCATCAGTTGCATCAACCTTCCCTTATCCCTCTAGCTTCTCTCTCTCTCTCCCTTCTTAACCTCTTCTGATGCCTTAGTCTAAGACTCTGCTCGACAGTCAAATAGGTTATCCTTTCAAATAGTTCGACCTCTTTCACAATGGCCCTAGCCTTGCATATATAACATGTGAGGTTAGGGTTTCCAAGTCCTTCATGAGTTCCATTAGGCAAAGTAGTGATGTTTCCATGCCTTTATGCTCTTTCCCGTTTGCATACTCCATTAGGAATTAGTAATTCCCCCAAACAGGTCGAGTTCTGATGTTTCCCTGCTTTTATGAGCTGACATAGGAGAGAATATAGGGATATTTTCTCAGTCAACTCATTCCCTTGACCCATAGAAACTCATTAGGGTTCACTAACGCTCTTCCCAAGGTAACAGACAGAGTTACTTTGGGCACTAACACACCCTTAGCCTTGCTAGGAAGCTTTATAAAGTAGGTTGCTAGTGTTTAGGCAATGTTAGCTTGACAATTGGGCCTGTGAACTTGGTCAGTCCTTCAGTCATCATGTCTTTCTCCTCTGAGCTGATGAGGAGGTCATTTTCCTGTATAATAGATGCCCCCTAAAGTGTGAGATCAAAGGTTGCGATGATGGCCGAAATACTTTATATTTAACTGTACTTTTCTTTGGAAAAGAGATAGAGAGAGAGGATTGGAGCTTCGAGCGGTACGAGAAACCCGATACAACACATATATATAAAACAACTAAAATCATGTCCTAAGTCGAGCATTCCCACGCTCAGTAGCTATGTCAAAGTGATTTTCTCAGAAAAGTGATATGACGATGTTGGCCACCGATAAGCACAATGCGGAACCTGTGTCATAATAGGATCATTCTAATGAGTTGTCTCCAAAAAAAAAAACCGCAACTTGGGAGAGGAAACAAGGCTGAGTGATGCAAGCCTCTACCCAAGGTCTTGATTTCTGCTTCACCGCAACATCATAGATCAATACATGTGAATATAGGCGTTGATGTCGAACATGCACGAAATCGTCTAATTACCAGTCAATAATGGAGACCGTTAACAAACGTGAGGATGGCCACCGATAATGGTGATTTTCTCCAAGATGCACAGTACAATCTAGCAAGTGCGAATAATGTTTTTATTGTTGAACACTCATAGAATCGTTTAACCATGAGCCAATAATGAAAAACCCTGACCAAACACAAGGTGACCTGCCACTGATGTTTGCAAGTACCAAGGCACTGAAGTGTTTCTGGGTCATCTTCCTAGATAGAGTGTTGAAGTCGATAGGAAGAGACTTGTCAAAAGGTAGGCAATAAGGTGTCCTACATCAGTCGACACAAAACGGGACAAGAATGATTGTTTTTTTAGGAATCTTTTGAGCATTGGGTCAAAGTGACAGAGGGCATGATGGTAGGATATACTTGATGGTTTGATGGAGGAAACAAAAGATAAAGGTTTTCCCTTGAACAATAGAAGGCACAACAATGGTTTTAACCATGCAGCACTAGACTCATGAACACCAAAGAGTGTTAGGATACAGATATGCAAGAACATTGGGGTATATAGGCTAAACTCATAGGATGGTAAGATTCATATTGAGAGGCCGTCACAAGGAAGGTTTATCTAAGGGAGTGCCATGTTCAAGGGAGCGACTGCTGCCAAAAAAATATTTTCACAATACGGAACATAATGAAATTGTATTGTCCACTTTCCCCATCTGATTAGTTTAGTGAGTCCCCGGGTAAACTCATCAATCTTTTCATGTTTTAAGAGTCTGAAAAGGACCGTAAAAAGAGTGACTCTATGCCCTATCTGATTAGTTTAATGAGTCCAGACAGGCAAACTTGTCGACTTTTTCATGTTTTAAGAGTCTGAAAAGGATCATAAAAGAGCGACTCTTTTCCTCATATGTCTAATTTAATGAGTCCAAACGAGACAACTCGGTGGTCTTTTCATATTTCAAGAGTCTGAAAAGATCGTAAAGAACGACTCCAAGGTGGGCCCTTTGTCATAGCTTTTAACCGGGTGCGACAAAGGTTTAATAGTGATGATGATGATGATGATGGTTAACGTCCACTGAGACCAAATTGGTCTATCGGACCTATAATTTCTTAATTTCTAATTGTCTGACTCCTTGTCTTTCTTGGCGAGATTGGTGATGTAGCTTTTTTTTCTTCTCTATGGTCTTCCAACTTCCTTTATCTTGCATCTCCTTCATCTCTTCTGGTTCTTGGGACATTGGTGTCTTAGCTTCGCGATCTATTGTGTTCGTCCTTTTGGAGATAGTCGGAGAAGAAGTTTGGTCTAGGAGATCTCCTTTGTTGTTAAAAGAAGATTTATTTTGCGCGTTATTTGAAACCTCATAACTGTCGATGCTTGAGGGGTTGTTGAGTTCACCTTTTTGTTGTTGGGCGGAGCTTTCCCCCTGCTTGTCTTGAGAGTTGTTTCTATCTTGCCCGATTTCTTGTAATTCAGAGTTTTCTCGAGAGTATTCTTCTTGGATGACAGTGTAGTGTTCTTTTTGTGCTCCTTCCCACCATGTAGATCTGTGGTGATTTTTTCTAGCAAAATTTTTCTCGGAGGCTTTTGGGCAATTTTTGGCTAGGTGGCCTGTCTCAAAGCAAGATCGGCATCTGAAGAGGACACTTTCATAATCGAGTCTCTGGTTCCACACATAGTCTTTACTTGTTAGGTGTATTTCCGCTGGGAATCCGGCGCTGAAGTCCATTTCCACACAGATGCGTGCATATGTGGTTCTGGCATATTCCTCTGTTTCTGGGCACCTGCAGTAAAATTTTCCAATTGCATTTTCAATGGCTTCTAGCGAAGAGAAATTCCAGAGATGCAAGGGTAGATTTGGCAATCTCACCCAAACTGGTGCTGAGGTTATGACTGTTGTTGAGGGATCAAAAGATGGGTTCCATGGCCTCATGAATAGGCCTGATTTATCCCAAAACCAAGGGCCAGAATCTAGAATACATTGTCTGCTTTCACGGTTTTCAAAATCTACTATAAAGAAACCCCTAGCACAGGGATAGATATTAATCGCATCAAGAATTAGAGGCTTCCATACCTCCGTGATCCAACTGTGGAGACCTGTGAGCCGCGGCCAAAAACCATTGAATCGGCATATTAGGGCACTTTCAGAGAACTTCAAAGCCTCATCGAGTGAATCCTGGACCACCTGGACAGTGGGAGCTGGGGCTTCACTGACTATATGGACAGGAGCTTGCCCCCCGGAGGCGGACGGAGAGCCAGCAGCTATTTTCGCGAAGCTGGGAGCCATCTAGAGAATGTTCTCCTTAGTAAGCGAGGTAACTTTGACTTTATGGAATAACCCACGGACGTTCTAGATCTCAGAGGTTTTGGCACTACAGATCTAGAGCGCCGCAGCCCTAGATCTGGACGACCATGAGCCCTAGAGCATATAAAGAGCCGCAGATCTGGGCTTCGATAAATTACCAGAGAAGCGAGATGAGCTCTATATCTCAATGGAGCCGCAGATCTAGAGTCTTTGCCGCAGATCTGGAGAGCTGACGAGCCGCAGAGCCTGGACGACACGAGCCGCAGAGGGGACGCAGACAAGCCGCAGAGCGTGGACAAAGTAGAGTCAATGGAGCCGCAGAGAGCCGCAGTCGAGCCGATTCAATGGAGCCGCAGAGAGCCGCAGTCCTGCCGGAGAAAATTCGAAGAGAGCCGCAGTCGAGCCGATTCAATGGAGCCGCAGTATACCCGGAATGGTTCCTTTTCTGTAAGTTAATCTGTTGATTCTGGATAAAGAGAAACCTATGCTCAATAGATGTTTTCCTCATTTTGTTACAAGTACGACGAGATGGAGTAAACTCGATATTCATCGTGAAGTTTTAATGAGTTACGAGACGACAAACTTAATAGACCTTCATCAAATTTTAATGAGTCAAATGAAGAAAACTCGAGGTTTCTTTTTCAGTTTAGTGAGCGAGGAAAAAGAGGTAAAACAACTACTCATTCCTTCTTCATAGATTTAACGAGCCCGAAGAATGGAAAAACTCAGGGATTTTTCTATTTAAGAGCAAGAAATAGTCCCAAAAAGAAAGTGTTCATATCGTCGTCGTAAGTGTTTAACGATCCCAATGACAAAAGCTCGAGGTTTTTTTAATTTAATGAGCTAGAAAATTTCCTAAAAAGAATGCTCGGAGCTTCTTCATAAGTTTTTAACGAGTCTAAAGAAGTAACTCGGAGTTTTTTCGGTTTTATGAGTGAGAAAAAAGTCCCAAAAAAGAATGCTCGCTCGATCTTTTTCAGTTTAGTGAGCTAGAAAAAGAGGGAAAAAGAGTTGCTCGGACCGTCATCGTAAGTGTTTAACGAACCTAATGATGAAAAACTTGGGGATTTTTCAGTTTTAGAGCGAGAAAACATCCCATAAAAGAAAGCACTCATTGAGAATCGAACATGGTCATTTCTGTCGTTCAATCCTGAAAATTCTTTCATCAAAACATGAGCAATTTCTGTCAATATGGGGTCATGGCACATGATAAATATCATTGGAAATGGACTACTTCTACTTTAATGACTTTAATTAAGATAATTCATGTCTCCAAAGTGACTATAAGGGAGTTCTTGAGCCTCCACTTTCACCATTTGCATCATTTGAGAGCTATGAGAGTGTTTTGGAGCTAAAGAGGAGCAGATTTTCCACGGACAATTGCGAGAGATCCGGGCGACCATTCGACGTGCCGTCAGTCCCAAGTAGATGAAAAAACCCTGATCTTGCATTATACAACCTTTTTTTTATCAACTTTTGGTGTGATTTTGTGGAGATATGGGGATCCCTAGTTCATTAATTGCACCTAACGCCCCCTACCAGGTCTGTAGGGAGCGTTAAATGCCCTTTACGACCTAGTGGACGGCGTTAATCCTCTCTATGTGTCACTAGGGGGGGCATTAGTGCATGAGGGTGCACCGCAAAACCCCAGGAAGTGATTTAATGAGCTTTTTTTCCCCATTTGCACTGATTTTTTTGTTGATTTGTGGAGGTTTTGAACCATTATGACTAGTCTATGGAGAGAACGGGCCCATGACCCACAAGAATTGCTGATGCAAAATGATCCTACTTGCATTGCTCTGTTGTGGGTTGATGAAGTATGCTTAGTTGGACTTGATGAAAGGTCAAGAGGACCTTTTGAGCTGGATTATTCAGCACTGGGATGAACATGAGCAGGTGTTCAAGATTGGGGATCATGGGTTGGCCATTGACCGAGATGATATATATTTCTTGAATGATTTGTCGTGCAGAGGAGCACGAGAAAACCTGACCGGGGGTAGGCCTGATCCTCAATCCACCCTAGAGCTGGTTCGAGCTTACTGCATCCCTGAGAGCGGACTCGTCAGCAACAAAGTCCCTATATAGAGGATTAGATCCAGATCTATGAGGGCCATTTTATAGATGAGTGTGTGCTTCGTGGGGTCGAAAAGTCCCCATGTTGTGACAAAGACCCAACTGTTGCTTGTAGTTGAATGTGTCCAGCCATATATATTCAACTGGTGCAGGGCAGTGCTTCATTAATTGAAGGCGAAGTTGATCGCATGCAAGACTCACACCCGACAGAGTTTTGGGTATGGAACTCTCATTGTCTCCTTCATACTTGAGAGGGTGCCAGTTATGCGCCCACGAATGAGCTTAGGTCCCCTCGATCCGAGGGAGCCTAGACAGAGGCGATGGGCATCACTTGATCCTCGCATAGGAGGAGGACCTATCCGACATTTTTTCGAAGAAGATTTCTTCGAATGGCTCAGTGGCCAGATTGTGATGATTGATGACTATACCTACAAGGGCATGGACTTCACAGGTGACCCTAACTTGATTTTTCCACCTGGAAAAAATTGGGGGCCTCAAGGTAAGAATGATTTTTTAGAGTACTCAAAGCATTTTTAAGCTTTTGAATGTTTGTGTTATGTTTTTGTTGATTTTATGGGTGAACAAGTACTGACATGAAGCTTTTTGCTTGACAGAGATGTGGCACTAGTACGACCTGTAGGCGAACTTCACCAAGTGAGGCGAGGAGGCCAACTATACCTGACGAGGAGGGGTGATACTAAAAGCCTTCACGAGGTTCTAAGAAACCTAGAGGGCTTGAGCATGGGTGTGCCCCCCCTTCCTATGAGGGAGATCCCCTCTCATATGCAGTGGCACACAATCAGTGTGCCTGAGCATTTTTTGGTTCCTCTTCGGAGGATAGCTTGAGCAATGTTATCTTTTCATGAGCAGTAGGCTCTATTAGTAGACAAGTGGTATAGCCAGCGGGTGTTTATAGCTAGGCTTAGTAGCCATATTGCACTTAAAACACCCAAGTTTTGGAAATGTTTTGATGTAAAAGACTGGATTCGATATCTATATATATATATATATATATATATATATATATATATATCTACAGATATTTTGGTATTTTATGATGTAAATGTTTTTTAAGTGTTTTTGTAAATTTTTAACTGTGTAAATATTTACTTTCATACATGTATCTATAGTGAATGAGACAGATGCCAATCTAACACATAGTTTGCCAATGAATCAGCAACTATATTAAATTCTCTAGGAATGTGTTCATATGTGATAACCTCAAATTGACGTTCCAAGAGTCGTACCCTTAAATAATGACGTAACAAGATTGGATTATGAACATGATAATGATTTTTCAATTGCATAACAACAAGCTGAGAGTCTAACCTGACCACCAGATTGGAGATGTCCCTTGATGACGCTTCAGTGAGAAGTGAAATTACGGACATGTACTTAGCAATATTGTTGGTGGCAATACCAAGAAAGACTCCCCCGGAACAAAACAGTTCTGACTCAGGTGTGTAAATGACCCAAGCAGCTGATGCAATGTGCCGTGTGTGACGACTGGCACCATCTGCATATCCTACGTATGCTAAGGGTAATGAAGGCATTTGCATTACGAGAAATATGTATGAGACAAATACTTCAAGAAATACCAAAAAATCCAGACACATCAAAAAGAAGCAAAACTTATAAAGACATAAAAGTACAAAGCACATGCCTAGTGCAATACTAGGCATAATACTTTTTCAGATAGAGCCCATTTCGGGGCTCAGCGAGCGGAACTCCTTCCCAATCCTGAAGTTCATATGCCCCCTTTGATAGGGCTTTCTTGACGACATATGGACCGAGACATAAGGTTTGAAGTGTTCCTGCCCCCAAGAGGTCATGTTTTTTATCGTAGAGTAAAACAAGATCTCCCTCTCAGTGAGAATGAGGCTTGACCCTTTTGTCGTACTGGGCTTTGACCTAGTGCTTGTGGGCTTTAAGTGCCAATTCGGCATCTGGACAAGTTTCATCCAGTTGATTTAGGTATAGCAGGTGCTCTTCTTTGGCAGTGGTGTCAGGAAAGAGTTCAACGGTGATTTGTAAGGAAGGAATCTGACACTCAATTGGTAAAACTACTTCCAGGCCATAAGCTAGTTGAAAAGGTGTGAAGCCTGTAGTAGTTTTAATTGAAGTTCGGTATGCCCACAGCACAAGATATAACATTTGATGCCAGCGGGTTTTATGATTCCCTACTAACCTACGGATCATGGTTTTTAAGATGCCATTGATGGCATCTACTTGAACATTAGCTTGGGGGTAGTAGAAGGATGATTGATCCTAGCGAATACCGAGCAACGATGTTAAGTCAGACATCATGTGATTTTGAAAATGAGACACATTGTTAATAACGATCATGCAGGGCACACCGAAGAGACAAATGACCTGATTAAACAGGAATAGCGACGCGGTTTCTCCATTAGCCCGGAAGGTGGGAAGGTCTTCGGCCCATTTCGTGAAATAGTCCAAACTACGATAATATAGTTGTGTCCAGCAGAGGAAGTGGGGTTGCAAGTTACGAAGTCTATCCCCCATTTGGAAAAGGGGTTGACGAAGATAACTGAGTGCAGTAGGGCCAAAAGGGCGCACATTTTCTTTGTAAACACTTGACAAGGATGGCACTGCCGAATATCCTTGATAAAATCTTTGAACAAGGTTGGCCAGTATTACCCTGCGCGCAAAATTTTCTGAGCAGTAGATATGCCAGAAAGATGATCACCACATGTCCTAGCATGGCAGTCATTTAAAACATGTTCTGCATCCTCATGAGTGAGGCAACGTCGAAGAACTGTATCAGCACCATGGTGATATAACGTATCGTTAAGCACTAAATAGTGTCGCGCTTGGTGGCGGGTGCAACAACGGTCACCTGATGATAGTTCAGGGTGGAAACGTTGCGCTTGGAGGTAGACAAGAATGTCACCATACCAAGGGTCAGTAGTGTTGATAAGATATATAGCTTCATCCAGAAGAGGATCATGGGCTATCTCATTAGGATCGACAATGGGAAGATCCAACAAAAGTTCGGCGAATACTAAGGAATTTTTTTCCTTGGCAGCAGTGAACACCAAATAAAATTGTTGGAGGATTGTGATCCATTTGGAATATTTCCCTCTAATTACTTAACGAGACAAAATGTGTCTCGTGGGATTCGCCAAGGTGATGACAGTAGTCTATCGTAGCAATTTTAATATAGGAAGTGGTTGATAGCAAAGACCACTGCCAAGGACAACCTTTTCACATGTGAATATCTAAGTTCGGGCCTAGCCAGGCCTTTTGACAGATAGTATATCACATGCTCACTCTGGTCATCGTGAGTTTGAATCGAGACCATTCCTAGAGAGGATGGCGAGGCTACTAGGTATAGAAGAAATTTGCGCCCATAGTTGAAAGCGCTAAGGAGTGGGGCTGATATAAGCGCCTTTTCCAAGGCATCAAATGATCGTTGAGCTTGATCATCCCACAGATACAACACTCCCTTCTTAAGTAGGCACATAAATCCTTTCGTCAACTCAACATAGTTCATGATGAACCGTCGTAAGAAGTTTTCTTTCCCCTGCAAACATTGGAGCTGCAGAATGGATGTAGTTCGGGAAATTGAGTAATTACCTTTACCTTATCAAGATGAACCATAATCTCGTACTTGGAGACAATGAATCCAAGTAAGCATCTAGACTCGACAAAGAAAACACATTTATGTGGATTCAGACGTATGTTATAAAACTAGCACCTAAGAAAGATATCTCTTAAATGATCTAGGTGTTGCACTCGCTTCTTGGAATGGGCTGGAAGGTCATCCAAGTAAGCTTGAACGATATGTATGATATCGTGAAATGCATAGTCCATGGCCCTTTGAAATGTTTCTGAGGACATAGTGCTTTATAAAGCATTGTTTACACTAGTAGCTAGCATTAGTGAGGAAAAATACTCTAAAAATGGGCTATGGGGATCAGATCTAGGGCTAAGTGCTGAGAGAAGGGTTTTGTATGGTCCTGAGTGGTCGAAAAGGGAATGAAGAAGCACAGGAAGGCCTGGAAGAAAGAGAGATCTAGGCACTTTCTGGGAAAAATCGGGAACTAAGTGTAGTCCCCAGCGAAGTCGCCAATTATGCAATAGGGATTAATGCACGAGTGTTTGGTGATGTAGAAACCCTCAAGGATCTTCCTGGGATCCTTGGAAGACAGTCATATTAGCTGCAGTTGCCACAAAGATACATGCATATCTATATTTAACAAATGAATATCAAAGCAAGAAGGAATTATTACGTCAAGTCTTAGTGTGGTGTCACTGGAGAGCGCAATGCAACTAGGCGGAAGACCCCTAAGCAGGCTCCAGATAAAAACCTGCACATAGAAAAGACGAGCGTAATATCACAGCATAAAACCTTAATAAACAATGCATGAACATATAAAGATATCTAGTTGCATATATCTAAGCCACTCATGCTAATGATATTGAATAAACATACAAACAAGTCATATTATCAACATCTCGAAGTGGACAACACAATTTCAGTTCGATATTGTGATTACAACCATCAGTTGCATCAGCCTTCCCTTACCCCTCCAGCTCCTCTTTCTCTCTCCCTTCTTAACCTCTTCCGATGCCTTAGTCTGAGACTCTGCTTGATAGTCAAATAGGCAATCCTTTCAAATGGTTCGACCTCTTTCACAATGGCCCTAGCCTTGCATATATAGCATGTGAGGTTAGGGTTTCCAAGTCCTTCATGAGTTCCATTAGGCAAAAGCAGTGATGTTTCGATACTCCATTAAGAATTAGTAATTCCCCCAAACAAGTCGAGTTCTGATGTTTCCCTGCTTTTATGAACTGACATAGGAGAGAATCTAGGGATATTTTCTCAGTAAACTCGTTCCCTTAACCCATAGAAACTCATTAGGGTTCACTAACACTCTTCCTGAGGTAACATACAGAGTTACTTTGGGCACTAACACACCCTTAGCCTTGCTAGGAAGCTTTATAAAGCAGGTTTCTAGTGTTTAGGCAGCATTAGCTTGACAACTGGGCCTGTGAACTTGGTCAGTCCTTCAGTCATCATGTCTTTCTCTTGTGAGATGATGAGGAGGTTATTTTCCTGTATAACACTTCCTCTCCAATGCCTAGTAGGAGGAGCCAAGGTGAAAAGTCCTTTTGCATGAACAATGAGGGTGTATATATAACAAATGGGGTGATCATTAACCTACCTTGTGACTGTTAGGCTACCCTCATGATTGTTGAACTTCTCTATGACCTTTTGACTTCCTACATGACTTTTCACATTACATGGATGACTCTTAGACTTCCACTTTACATTACATTTCTCCCATATAGAATTTATATAATCCACCAAATGATGTGGCACATGATGACTCGTGACACGACATGACATGACATTGTCGAAATGGACTTTATGATGACATGGCAATGTCAAGTCACCCTTTGCTGTTAGTTTCTTTGTCTTCTTGAAATATGGTCCATGTTTTTCTTCTTCCTCCTCATGACTTGAAGATAAGGAGTCTTCAATGTGATATTTATCTTTTGCCTTTTGTTGTAATCTTGTGTTCCTTCATCTTCTCACCTAATGATAATCTAGTTTCTTGAGCTCCATAGGTGTCTTCTAGCATGGTCTCCTTCATCATCATCCTGTCATAGCATGAAAGAATACCTGTGACTATAGTCCACTCATGACAAGGTGACATTACTCTGATAAACCCCTAATCTAACAAGTTTCATGAAATCACTTATTAAGGATGAAATTGATGAATGGTTGAGTGATTGACTCAGGGATTGCGCAGTTCCAGAGGTAAAGGCCCGGAATTGAGGCTTGAGACTATGCAATGCATAGCTCTAGAGGCCAGGGTCAAGGGATTGCACAATTGAGGGGCTCAAGGTCTCAAGGTCAGGGCTTGAGGCTTTAGGTTGCCCAATGCGTAGTTCTCGAAGGATAAACTTAAGAAACTGCGTAGTTGAGAGACTCAGGAAGTCAAGGTCGTGGACTGAGCCTTGAGACTTCGCAATCAGTAGTTCAGGCTAGGTAGACTCATCAATTGTGTAGGTGGGGAACTCAAGGAGGTAGGTTGAAGGATTTAGCGCTAAGTTTTCCCACTGTGCAGTTCTTGAAGGAGAAGAAGCTAGAAGATTGCGCAGTTGAGGGGTTCAAGGGATTAGGCTTGAGGCTTGAGGCTTGAAGTTTCCCAATGTGAAATTATGGATGGAGGATAGTCTAATGGATTGTATAGCTCAAGGTGTCAGGCTGGAAGCTTGAGGCTTTACACTGCATAGTGCACAGTTAAGGCTAACTAGGAGGAAGAAGTTGCGCAGTTCTGGAGCTCAAGGGTCAAAGTTGGGCACTGTGGTTGTGCCATGTGCAGTTCCAAGAGGCAAGGTTAGGGCTTGAGGGTTAAGACTATGCAATGCACAATTCAGGAAGGTTGAGTGAGGTGAAGTTGCCCGAGAGTGAAATTTTCCAGATGAGGCTAAGTGTAGAATCAATGAGACCAAAGTGAACAAGGAAAAAAATTGAGCAGATCACACAATTAGAACCATTGAAGACACAACATTGATCAGTCAGAATACATGAACAATACTTTTCCCTCAATGCAACGACATTGCGATGACTTCCCCAAGTGCAACACTAAATGTACACAATACGACAAAAGTGACGACGCTTGTGCAACAATGCATAAAACTTTGGGAATGAGTGTAAAACATGTCTACATGACTAGAGGGACCCATCAACACCAAAGTTACCCTTTGAAACAAGACAAAACTCCACTTTACATGATAAGTGGCACTTCCTATGACAAAAGATGACATTTTCTATATTAAAAAAAAAGTGTAGACAACGCTTGCGATATGTGAACGAAGATAAAAGTGGCACATGCCAAAGCAAAGATGACATTAAAAAGACACTAATTAAAATAAAAACAAGCAAAAGGAATAGTCCAAAACATGAAAACAAAATTCGTGAAAGCGAAGGTGCGCAAAAGCGACATTTTGAAAACCTCAACGAAATAAAAGTAAAAACATAGCCATAAGTGGGAAATTGTCAATGACAATGCACATTGGCTATCAACAAGAATTAAAAATTTCACAAATATTGTCTTGCTAGATTGTGCTAGGCATGTTCAAGCTTGCATGAATTAATGAGCTCATGAATTCATTATGGTCTAAGCATGTGTGAGCAGGTGACTTCAACACTTAAAATCCAAGCAGGGAGCTGAAAGACTTAACAGAGTATCAACCGACCAAGAAGTGACTACATAATGACCGACAGCAAGATCCACAGTAGGCTCCAAAATTCAAGTATATGCAAAAAAAATTAGGGTGTTTTTCGCAGCTACAACAAGAAGAGGAAGTAGATTGGAAGAAAAATTGGTTCTTAACATGACTTTTCAAGATGGAGAGGTCATTCTAGAATAACAAGGAATATCTTGATAAAATTTAAGATGATCCTGAGTGGAAAGCATAACTTTTCATCTTTGAATATCATTTGACAGTTTGTATTCAGGGCTCAAACCACGGATTCTATTAGAAGAACAAGGTTCATTCGTCATAAGCCAACTACCTTCGATCAACACAATCTCTAAGATGCCTTTCAAGGGCTTCTCTCCTTTCTTACAAATCAGTATCCTGATCTATAATAGCCCAAGGTTGTTCCAATTGTGCAAGAGAGATAGAATTATCAAGTATGAAGTTAACTAAGGAATGAGAAATACTTATTTGATCATTTAAATGATTAGGAATATCATCCTAATTCATGGATGGTATGTTTATGAAGGAAATAGAAGTTATGTGACTAGAGATCAATTAATTGAGTCCCCATTATGGTCGCCAAAAGTTATTGATGAGCGAAGTTTCTTATGCTTTGCCGCTAACTTCCTCGAATATGGGCGAGTGAGATAATGGGGCTATGCCCAGGGATTATTGCCCTAAATTAAACCACGCTAAAATAAAATACATTAGAATTGGTGAAACAAAAGAAAACCATTTACAATAAACAGATAAATGAAAATGATATAATATAAATAATCATGTACATCATGTAAAGTAATTAAATTGAAATTTGAACAAACTTGAAACAAAATAATAATTGAATTTATAGACACAATTTTATGATTATACTATGTCATCCATAAGACCGCATAGGTATGTCAATAAATAATATCTAAATTAACTGACAATTGTCGCCACTAATATCAGAAAAATCTGCTCATAATAATCAACAATATAAAGTAAAAAAATTGGAGAAATATGTTAGAAAGATATAGGATGTTAATTGTTGATTTTATTAATAAAAATATGAGTACATTGTATTGTTTTGATTGATTCCTGCAAGAATCTAAACCAAAAGGGGAGGATGGGGGATGAAAATTTTACCCTCTTTTGCAAAGTGTTTGGCTGCCAAAGTGGGATGGAGATTTCTTTCTACAGAAAGTCTATGGATGGTTGTAGCCTTTAGGAAATAAATTTATCCAAACTCACTAGAAGAATGGATATGAAATCCTGATAAGAAAAGGTCAAAGATATATGTCATATGGAAGGTTGTTCTCTTGTAATTTCTATTTGTTGAAGATGGTTTGGCATGGATAGTTGGTAATGGGGAGAAATTAAAGATAGGGGAGGATCCTTGAGTAGGATGTGGAGAAAACTACTGCCTTTCAGATGACATTATCTAAGTTATAAATGACCAGAGCAGGCATATTTTGAATTAGGTTGTTGATCCTCTTAGCACCTCTATATGGGCATGGGGATGGATCAGTTCCCACCATCTTAATATTTCTTTTGAATTTTAGGACCTGCAAAATAATTATACATTGGCCCTAAACATAGCACATGTGTGTATTAGAGAACAGGAGGTCGATACTCTTCGATGGGTCCATTCCTTATAGGGGAATACACTACGAAAGATGATTATGTATTTATATGAAATAACAGACAGTCAAATGCAGTTTCTTGGTGGTGGAAAAAGGTTTGGAAGTTAAAGAGCCCTCCAAAAATGATATTTTCCTATGGTCCTTGCTTGAAAACAAAACACTCACATGGGATCATCTCCAAAACCAGTGTATGTATGGTCTGGGTTGATGTGTTTTTTGTCAGATGGTAGAAGAATCATAAGATCACCTCTTTATTTCTTGTCCTTTCATGGAAGCATATTGGAATTTTATTTGGAATCAAATAAGAGATGTCAAGAATTGGAAAGGAGCATCTTTCTCGAAGTATGGAATGATTGTTGGGAGCAGGTAAATTCAAAGCAATTTAGGAATATGCCTCCTCTTGTTTGTTGGGGTATTTGGAATGCCAGAAATAAAGCAATTTTCAAGGACAAATATTTTGTTATGGATTGGGTGGCAGCCAAGATAATAACATATTTTGAACTCTTACTTGTAGATGAAGGATAGCATACTCCTCAGATTATAGTTATTGACGAGGTCGAAAAATCTAATCCTTGGGAATTTTTCGATGGAGAAGCTTCTGAAAATGGCAATTGTGGTGGTGGGGAAGTACTTTATATTTAAGAAAAACACTCTTTTAAACTTTAAAGCAGTCTTGGGATGGGTACAAACAATTATGCAGAACTTCTCAACCTTAAACTCCTTCTTTTTGCAATTGAATAAGGTATTCAAACATTGCATATTTTTGGTGATTTGATGATCATAGTAAATTGGTTTAATGAGTTGCAGCGATGTCACATTCACACACTAATTCCCATTCTTGAGGAGGTTCTTGATCTCAAGCAGTGTTTAATTAAATTTCTTGTCAACATATTTACAGGGAGTGAAACAATGAAGCAAACGCACTCTCTAAGGTAGGTGCTAGACAGGCTTTGGGAGTATGGAAAATCAACGAGTAGTTGAATGAGGTCAACACATAATATTTTCACTAACCCTTTATTGATGGAAGTTAGGTGGATATCTCAGGTTTAGTTTTTGCTTGATGCCTTAAGGATTACTTTGTTATATGCAGGTCTCTTTGCAGTAACATCAGTTATGTCTATTTGATGACTTTATGAAGCTGTAGAGGCTATTTGTTTTTGTTATAGTTCTATGTTATTTCAGCAAGCTTTTTATTTGTTATGATGACTTCTGGTCTATACCTTGAGCAGCCAAACAAACATGGTTTTTGGTTCACTGGCAGCTGTGCACACTATGCGTGCGACTCACACATTCAAAATGTAATTTTATTTGCAGTAATGAAATTACAATTTTTTCTTCGAGGAAATAAAAAAGGAGAGAGAATCTATACCAAAAATCAATTCTAAAATGTCTGGGATGTAAATAAACTCATACATAGACACTCAAAATGCCAAAAAATAAGTAAGACAAAGTGTTGGGAAACTTGGACTCTTTCGATAACACTGGATCAGCAATATGTTCTACAACACAAAATAATGCAAGAAATAAACACAACATTATATATTCTTGCATTATTTTGTGTTGGGAAACATGGACTCTTTCAATAACAATGGATTAGCAATATGTTCTACACCTACTAAGGGGGTGTGAAAAAAAACATAAGGTGAAAAAACCACTTCAAATTTGTAATGAAGGATATTAAGTGGTGTCTGTTGACACAACTTTTTAAAATCTTGAATTTTGTATTAGGCTAGAAAATTGTGCCTCTATTTGTTAGAAACTATATCGCTACTAAGAGGGGGGGATGAATCAGTAGTGATAACAACTATATTACTTTTAAAGCTTTCAGTTGGATTACCCGATATCCAAACACATGAACAATATTATTAACTATGAATATAATAGTATCATAAAATCAACATGTAAAAACCATGAAAATCATCAACACAGGCATGCACAATAAGACACAAGTATTTCTGGTGGAAACCCTCAAGGGGAGAAAAACCACCCTGCTATTATTGTGTTGCTTAGAATCTGTATTAATTAAATCTTTTTACATCAATGTATTTAGTATTTTTGACACCCATCAGCTAGGAAGTATCTACTCACATGACCCTGCAAACAATCATTCGTTGGAAGCCTCCACAAACAAGAAGCCTTTCCCAAGTACCACGGGACTATCTGCCACCATGGACGTAGATACAATTTCCAAGATACTATTTTTTTGGCTACCACAAGCAAGGAGCTACCACCACTAAGATTCTTTAGGGCCACATTTCAAAATATTTCATTAGGGGAATTTTTAGGTCTAAAATGGGCCTCCTAAGGAAATTATAAATAATAGTGGAAATAATAAAATAAGATTATATTACATCATCAAATTTTAGAGGGAAAGAAAGAAAAAACTACTTTTTTAACTCGTTTTTCCAACTTATCTCCCTATGGGTTTACTCAAATTTCGAGCAGAAACACTCATTAGATGCAAAATTTGATTCCTCATCCAAGGATTAGCCATGTTGCATAATTTCAATGGACCCTGCTACACGAAAAATGAGAAATACATGAAAAACGTGATTGCAATCACAATTTTTTATGTATTTTTAATTTTTTGTGTAGTAGGGTCCATTGAAAGTATGAAACATGGGTACTACTTGGATGAGGAATTAAATTTTGCATCCAATGAGTACACTCACTTGAAATTTGAGTAAAACCTTAGGGAGATAAGTTGAAAATACAAGTTGAAAAAAGTAGTTTTATTATGTTATATTTTTTAATCTTTTTACCTTTTTATCCCAAAAATGGTGAATCATCCCCCATGGTCGACATCGTCATCTTGGATCCTATTGGTTCTTATAAAGTCTATTTTGGTTGTACATTTTTCTTAGGAGGCCCATTTTAGACCTCAAAAGTTCTCCAGTGCAAACTAGGACCCCAACTTCATCAAAGCAATAATCTCTACAGCATAACCATGATAGATCAACAACAACAAATATACAAAAAAAATCTAACACTCTATCAATCAAATTATGCCTCCTCTTCTCTTCTCTAAACATTGTTATATACATAACAAAATATGAACCCTACATAATAAAATTTGATATACAAAAACCATCTACAGCCACCATGCACATCTCTCAAACCATCCAACCATCATCTGCAATGAAGAGAAAATCAATACAAAGTATAGATTGTAATGGAGTTCACCCTCTACATCTTCTCATCAAATTTGATCATTGGTTCCTGCATACAACACTCTGAAATATTTTTGCAATACTGTGTGGGCAGCTGCAGCTTTATTTTTTCTCTCTCAATGCCTTCTCAATGGCATACTCTCACACACTCTAAAGAGCCAACCAAATAACCTCTTAGCATTCTCCTATTTGTAATTTTCTAGGATGATTAAATAAGTAAATTCTACAGGTGATGGAGCACTCGACAACTATGTTCATACACTTGATTTGATCCAGATTTAACTCCTTGACCTAATCTTGCCACTAAATTCATTTATTGAGAGAGATTCTCCACTTCAACCATCTTCTGAAAGTTAGTTAACCTTTTTCCAACCTTAAGATGAAGAGTCTTGAACAAAACAACTGGAAAAAACATAAATTAACCTAAGATGCACGAAGAATGCGAAGAAATTCTAGTTTAGGCTTCATTTGTAACCACAACAAAGGCAAATCTTGGCTATAACCGCACGCATGACACTTGAAATTTTCAGTTGAAGGCTTTCAGTACTCATATGCCTTCTTCACAACAATTGGGGCAGAGTCTAGGGAAAAACACAAGACCTTCACCTCAAAACCTCTACCAACTACTTTCTCACATTATCCAGAATCTGTAGGACTTGTCCAAGTCGTGACAAGTCTCAGAAACAACTCTGTGACCTCATGTTGAGCTTATATAAGACATAGAAACCAACTCATCAGTGCAGGAACTATATCAAGTGGCATCAACCATGTAGCACAATTATAGAAGAGAACTTTGATACATCATGACAACTTATACAACACCTATGCAACATCAAGACATTGATAAGCATGGCAAGACCTCCAAACATGTTCAATCTCTCTAAGCAAGTATCAGATGACATGCTTGTAGTGGGTCATCTTCAGAAGTGAACATGAGACAACATGGCAGCTATCTTCAGACCCTATAACACCATGATAAACTATTACAACACCATGACATACATCAGGAATGCATCAATACAAGCATATGAAACATGATGTCCATCAAGTGGCATCAATGGCAACACCAACATGCTAACAAGCTCCCCATTCAGCACTGATGTCAACCTAAAAGTTCCCTCATTGAAGTGAACTTCTAAAGCTGATTACACACAAAACTCTCTCCCCCTTTGACATAAATGGCAAGGGGCGAAATATATCATGATAAAACACTATGCCTTCTCCAAAACTAAACATGCTCCATCAACCAACTAAATCAACCAATCATGCAATGGGCTCCATCAAGCAAATCATAAACTCCACTCAACATCATATGAATATGGTGAACAATGGGATACATGGCTGAAAGATGAGAACAATAACAACACTCCTCCACTGATATAATAATTGAAGAACATGTGCAATAAACTCCCCCTGGACGTGAGCTAGGTATTACCATAAACACACTAATGCAACAATACACATGTCCTATTAGCAGCAAAAACAAATTTTGATCAACTCCATAGCAGCAGTAGCATATATATCCAATCAATTTTGAAGCAGTCGTAGCATATCCATCTAATCAACTCTAAAGTAGCAGCAACATATACATCATGTCTATCCAGATCATAGCAGCAAAAAACTCATTCAACAACAGCACCAACCTCTCTGCTCATCTCTAGCAGCAACAACAAAACATCAATCCTCTAAAGTAGCATCTTTGGCCATTCTCTGTGCAAATAGAAACATACTCCCCTAAATGCAAACATCTCCATGGTTGATTGTGTACTTATCTATATCACTGATGTTGCCTCCTTGCCACATGCAAGACACTACTCCACATGGATCAATTACTATGACCAAATGATATGCAACAAAGCATAGGGATTCATATGCCTATTACATGGCTACACGAATGACAATACATGGCTATACAATGACATCAATAAGCCCATATATGGTTGAACAATGACTCACATACCTCTCTCTCAAGCATGCATGACTCTAGAATGATCCACCATGATAAGTATGAGAGTATACATGAATTACTTGGGAACACCAATAGCCCATACATAGCTACACCAACTCTCATGACTCACTATACAATAGATGTCAATCATGGCTCATAACTCTATGACTAATACCAAATGACTTACAATGAGAGTACATGATTTCACAAGCATGATACAAGGTTTCATCGATAAAATATAGACCCCAAGACCTCATACATGGCTGAAATATATCTTCCACTATTGAGCATGCTAACGAATACTCTTATGCATGAATCAACCGATATACCCAAGTGATAAAGCAACATAATTCATGACTAAAACAAATCCTCACTACAATGTGTGCCAAACACCATGGCTCACCTATATGCCAGACATTAACAAGTCCATGACATGTATGATAAGCAATAAGTACCCCACATAACAACAATATAATAACAATAACTATCACATGATGGACATGTGTCAACCTCTCCAAATCACCAACCATAGATCAAGATCTCATCCCCATCAATCTGCAATACATAACAATGCTCTTTGGCCCAATAACAACATATATCAGCAGTAACATGAAAGCTCTTTTCAACATGAGAGGAATCATAACAGCATCAACAATCATCATGCACAATATATCAACCCTCTAAAGCTATACATGGAAGCAACAATAACCATATAATGATGCAATGATAGCATCAATACATATCACATCAGCAAACATCCTCATAAATATAAGCACTATACACCACATGCCTCAACATCATGAAGCCATACTCCTGCAAAAATGCAAGCTACAACACTAGATAGTAGATTAGAAACCAGTGAGGATATCTCTAACATCAAATGTGCCTATACATCAAAACAATCCTCAATAAGTATATTTATACGCATGCACTTTTGTTGTCATGGAAACACCATCAATAATTCTACATGTAAAACAATATGTGCCATATGCTCCCCCTGAGGCCATGCAAGCCGCAGTTTCTCCTTGCAGACTCTTGTTGCTCCTTCATCCTCCAAACTTTGAGTGGATGATCTCTTACATCAATATGTCTTCATGTCCTCTTGTCTAGCCTACTTTGCATGTTCTTCATTCTTTGATTGGATGGCCTTAAAAACCTTAGCATCTTGGAATCTTTGGCCATATGACCAGGATTGTCACATATGTAGCACCTAATATGTCCAAGAAATGGAGGAAAGGGTTCATATCCCTTGATATTCCTTTTATTCCTCTTTGCATGCAACCTGCATTCAATATCTTTGTGGCCAAAATCATTGCATGAGTAGAAATAACTATAAAAATGACCATTATACCTGATTTTGGTTGAACTTTGTGAAGGAGGCAGCCCTCTTTGGTTGTTTGCTTGATAGGACATTCTACACCACTACTTCTGTTGTTACATGCTTCTGCAATTTATTTTGATATGTCCATACTTCTGACAACTGAAGCATCTCACATCTCCCAAGGGTGAGAATAATATTCTAAGTGCTTTTCTTGGTATCTCCTTTGGCTTTTCTTCAATCAGCTCCTTATTTAATTGTTGATTGTGTTATCACAATTTTAGTTAATAGTTTTGATGCCCTGATAGTTTCAGTGCCAATGCCGATTTGTAAAAAATATAATGTTAAAGCGCTGATAGTTTCAATGTCAGCACTGATTTGTAAAAAACAGTGTTAAAGCGCTGACAGATAGAATATTACCATTATTGTAAGTTTTGAAAATAAAAATGCACTGACAACCAAAGTAGCAACGCATTTTTGTAAAAATGGTCAATTAAACGCTAACAGCCGAAGTATTAGTGCCAAATTAAAAAATTCAATTTTATTTTGTCCAAAGCAAAGCATTGATGGAGCACACGTCAGCGAAGGAGCAATAATCTATCAAACAAGCGTTGACTAGGCAAATGTCAACGAAAAACTAAGTTTTCCTCTGTTAAAGGCAATAACTTTGGGCGCAGTTTCTGAACATATGGAAACGAATTTTCCAAATATGAAAGAAAATTTTGTCTACAACAAACCCATTAACAAAAACCTCTTTCATTTTTTACACAGGTTTAATGGTTTGAGAGATTCGAAAGGATATTTGAAGCCTATTTTTCAGGATTTTACAATTCAGATTTTTCTTGTTTTAGTCACTGTATTAAAAATTAGTTTTTGAACAACTGGGGATGAATTTTTAAAAACCCAAAATGTTTTTTTTTTTTTGAACAGGCCCATTAACAAATTCCTCTCTCATATTTTTCACAACCATCACAGTTTAAGAGTTTCGAATGGACCTTTAAGGCCTATTTTTCAGGAATTTTCCAAAATTAATTTGTCCTATCTTTAGAGAAAAAAAACGCCCAATCAGTTGGAGAACCACCTCATCAATTCAACTTGGGGTCACATCTTATCTCCTTGATTATTTGATTTAGTAATCTATAGATAGATAAAGAGGTTTGAGATTCATTTTTTTTGGATCTTGAACAGTTTGTAATTTTCCTATAAAGACAAATTCTTTAGAATGAAGAAGGGTTGGGTTTTTTATCAGAAACTTATTGTGCTCTATATATTTTCTAAATTTTAATGAAGGAAGACTAATTATGCAGTAGAGATTCTTGTGTTGAGATATTTTGGATATGTGTTTCCCTATTTCTATTTTCTTTCTATGTTGTCATATGTATGTTCTTCCATGACTGATAAGAGTAAATAAACAGAAATCATATTTACTATGCTTTATTTATATGATCAGTCTTTCACATTTTTTTAACTTGTGCTTTGTAGAATTCATCCTTGTGTTGCTCTTATAAGTATACCACTTCCTTCTTATTCTACATTCCATCTCAACGATTTTAAATCTCAGAGTACCTCAACTACCCTCCCTCTATGAAGGTTTTAGTTTGCTTCTTTCTTAAGCCAAATATTTGACTCCATGCCTAATGGAATTCTATCAAACCCTACCACATTTTGAAGCCTTTTTACATCATATATAGTCATTGTTTTAAGTACATAGTTAGTCATTTTTGACTGAGTTATAGAAGGGATCCCCCTTCAAAATGAAAGGGCTAGCTTTCAATTCAAAATATTGGTTAGAGGTTACCTTAGAGCTTTTCCCTTACAACCAGGGTTTTCTCTAAGTGATATTAGGTTTTGTTGATGGCTTTCTTATTTTCTACTTTTCCTACCGCTATCGTATGTTATGCTTATAGTTGTAATTAAGCTAGTTTCTCCTTTATGCATGTTGCAATCTAACTTGACTGATGTAGAATTTTCGCTATTTTTCAGCTGAGTGGTTTTCCTCTCTAAATCTCTTCTTCATGATTCCATTTCAGCTTCTAGTCTCTCACATTGATCCTCCTTTTCTATGCATTATTTTCTCATTCCATCTTCAATTTTGTTTGCCTCCTCTGGCTGATTTTTTAATCCAATGATCCCTTCTCTTAGTACATTCTCTTTCTCATTGGAAATCTGCAAAAGTCTTTTCTGATCTTTATGTGCAATGGTTAATCTATCCACTTCATCAGATAATTCTTTGATTAATATCATTGTTGATTCATATTCACCTTTAACGAGAGCAATGTCATTCTCATCTTCACTATGTAGCTCAATAGATCCATCAGAATTATAATTCAAAAATTCTTTCAAAATATTACCTTCACATTTGCTCTCTTGTGACACAACCTTTTTGGCTAAAATTTCACAATTCGTTGCTCCATTAGAAAAGGACTAATTTTATTTTTTCTTCAAGTTATTTGTCTTTTGAGGCATCCTCTTCTTGGTCTTTCCCATGGTCCATGATCTACACTCAAGCATTTAAGCTTAACTGAGGAACTAGATATGATACCAATTGTTATAAACTATATCAATACTAAGAAATGGGGGTGAATCAGTGGTGATAACAAATATATTACTTTTAAAACTTTTTCTCGAATTACCAAATATCCACACACATAAAAAATATTAGCAAATATAAATATAATATCAGCATAAACTCAACACATAAAAACCATGAAAAGCATCAACACGAGTGTTATCACTCACTGCTCACTCACTACTTTGCAAATGATCAGTTGTCTAGGATGCATAAGAATAGTGAAGTTTAAGCCATTTCCTAAGCCAAATAAATTATCAGAGCTTGATTATACCCTTTCCATCGCATAGTGCTTAGAAAGAGCTTTACAATGGTATATAGAAGTCCAAAAAAGGACTCCTGGATCAGAAGTTAGAACTTGTTGAAGATTACCTTTGGAAGACCCAAAAAACAAAGAAAAAAACATTAAGGGATGAAGAAAAATCGCAATCGGAGGTCTGAGACAAATCACAATCGTAGATCGAGATTTCTGGTAGGCAAGAGATATTGGTGGGGTGCAAAAACATCAATCTGTCAATCGTTGATATCGCATATTGGAAGTCGGCGGGTCCGAGCAGAGCATTTATCGGTATATCGGCAGTCCGGGACCCTGGGCACAGAACATCCTGCAATATCGGTGATTGGTACATCGACATATCGGCGAAGTCTGGGAAATCGGCGATCGGCGCATCGGCATATCGGCAAAGTCCTGGAAATCAGCGATCGACAAGGTCTTCATTATAAGACCGTGCTGAATTGATTCTATGATACAGTGTAAAAGCTCCGGGAAAGGCCGAAAACCAAATACAAAGGAATTATCTGGAAAAACAATGGTCGGGCCACCCTTTCTCTCTCCTCCACATGGCAAAATACGGTAAGTCCTGCAGTCCCGCAATCTTGCAGTCTCGCAGTCCTGCAGTCCCGTAGTCCTGCAGTCCTGCGGTCACGTAGTCCTGCATACTGCATCCTGCAATATCGCTATATCACATTCCTGCGATCTCGAATCCTGTAACATCGCAGTCCCGCACACTCCAAAACCTTGCGTTATCGCCGGCCGAAAACCATTTACAAAGGAATTTCATTGAAAAACCAGGGATGGCTGGACCCTTTCTATATCCTCCACGTAGCGGTATGGTGAGTGATGTGGTGGTACAGAGGATGATGTGGTCGTATGGGGGACGCGTGTCATTTAGTTTCGTTGTTTTCAGGTGTCCTATGGGGCCATTTCCGGGTGACATGTGTCACCACTCACAGGGTGACATGTGTCACCACTCACAGGGTGACACATGGAAGTGATGACGTCACCCCGCAGATCAGTGATCACAAGTGTCTTGGGGAAAAGATAAAGGTAAGGTGCATTCAGTGCCAAGATGCGGGATTCTGAATAACAAAGGAAAAGACCCCCTGCACAATAGTGGAAAGCCTTAGCACCTGAAGGGCTAAGCCCCTGGTTCCAGCCCCCGGTCAAATGAGGAAAATTACAAAAGGGGCTATAATGAAGGGGGCTAAGGGGGAAATCAAAAAAGCATGCGTTTGGCCTGCTTCAGAGATAAAAAGTTGGCGCCTAATATTCTTATCTATTACATTGCAATACACAACCCCACGCCAGATCAAGGCGTCGATTGTATTCAGCAGGAGTTTAAAGGTAGAAATGACAAGATCGATGTCGAAAGAAACTGTAGCAGTAAATCAAGAAAAGGGAGCATTCAAAACCAAGTATGGGCAGACTCAGAAATGGCTCTTTGTGACCCACTTCCAAGGTCAGTGTCGAAGGCACTAAAGGCATAAATGACAAGAGTTAGTTGAGCAGCACATGAGACCATACCATGAACTAGATGCAGCCTGAAGCTGAAGTAATTACAGGGAGGGGCACGGAGATATTGCATTAATGTTTCATATGTTTTGTGATCTTCTGATGTGCTTTCCTTTATGAGGCAATTACTATTTTTGTGATGGTTTTTGGACACATAGCCTTCCCTAGCTGATACAGCAAGATGATCTAATAGCTAAGACTCCGCCCAGGGATATTTTGTATTATTTCAAGATTGATAACGCACCCCCTCTTCTTATAAATAGGGAGTAGAAACATTGAATAAAGGTTCAGAAATATGCAAAGAAAGGCTGATATTTTTGTCAGTTTGTATCACTTAGTTACATAGATCTTGTAGAATATCACAGGAGTAGTGGTGATTCCCCCTTTTAAGTATTACAGTGTGTTATTTCCTATTTTCATCGATTTTGTCTATTTCCTTCTCTGAATTCATGCAACAATAGATGCCATAATATTTCCTACTTGCCTACATATTCATTTGCATTAAGCTGTTAATGTACATGCATGTTTGATGGGTTGAAATTATATCTTTAAGCTGCACGACATGAATCATAGCATACAACTTCTTTTCTATCCATTATATCTACCTGTAACTCAGATAATTATAGCAAAGCTCATGGTTTCAAGCTTTATGTTTTTAATATAGAATTCTTGGTGCTTTGAGCTCTACATTTTGAGTTATCCCTTCTCTTTGTCTTCTCTCATTTATTCCACAAAGTTGATTAAGATGTAAGGCTTTGAAGAGCTTGGCCTCCACTATTTTCTGTTATATTTCTAGGAACTATGTATGTGTAGAAATACCAAAATCACTGACTTGTATTTTTGGATGAAAGAACCAACTCTTGACTCTTATATATGTGTATATAACATGGGTGATGTCTCCTCCTACTTGAGAATCATTTGAGACACACCAATCTAGATGTACCTAGGCACTGGTCTTGTAAGCAATCTAAGGTTGTCTCTAGGAGCTACAACATCTTCTGGCGTCGTTGCCGGGGAACATATTGAAGGATTTTTCCCCTGGGATATGAAAAATTGAGCAACCTTCATGTAGGTGAGCAAAGTCTATTCTCATTTCATTTACATCGCCTTGGAAACTCCACACCCCCCTCATTATCATTCATCACCCTAGATTTTGAAAGGCCTCGTACTCACTCATACACCTCTTAGCAGAAAGCCCCATTTGTATCTGACCCTAAAAAATTAACTTTTAGGAAAGTCTGGAAAGAGAAAACTTCCCCTACCTATGCTACCATCTCACCATCCTTTGCAAATTCCTCCTCCAGTTCTTAGCCCACTCTTGCTTACTATTCAGGATTGGCTCCTAAGATCCTAACATACCTTGCTTCCAGTCCAGCCACTCAAAACCCTATGGTTTTGACCCAAGTTCCTCAGCTAAATCTTCATCCCCCTCCTTTAATTCAGATGGCTCTTCCAGGATTTTTGCTAAATAAGTATGCACCTCTTGATTTACCTCAGCCCCTAAGTGTTATGCCCTAGGACTACTTAAAGCTTTTTCCTAGGTTTAATGGGGAAGATGAAAATTCTGCTCAAAAACACATTCAGGCCTTTTGTGCTTTTGCTGAGAACCTGAATGTAGAATAGTTGCATGTGGTCCTGAGACTTTTTGTATAGTCCCTTGATGGAGAAGCCAGAAAATGGTTTAAAGCCCTACCAAATGCCTCCATCACCACTTGGGAGGAACTTGAAACCTCTTTCACACAAAAGTGGGGTGAGAAGAGAAATCATGAGTACCTCCTCACAGAGTTCAATGCCATCAGGAAGAAGCCAAAGGAGGATATCTCAGAATTTAATAAGAGGTTCAATAAGCAATATAACAACTTGCCTGTTGAGATAAAGCCTCCTCTGGTTGTTTCTCGTGTAGCTTACTTGGGAGCCTTTGAATCCGACTTTGGTTTTACCTTAAGAGAAAGTTAGTATCCTACTTTAGATCAACTCCAAGTTGATGCTCTTGAAGTAAAAGAAATTTTTTCCTCAATAGGGAAGTCAAGTGGAAAGAAGGAAACCACTGGGAATAGAAGAGGTAAGGAAGAAGCTTCCTCCTCTCATCAAACAAGGGAATCACTAGTCCTAAAGTTGGAGGAGCTAGATAAACTCATCATGAGTTTGTCACATAAGGTTGGAAATCTCGAAATTAAGAACAAGAGTCTCTCCAAACAAAATTCTCAAGGCAACAATTGGGGATATAACTCAGAATAGAAGGCCTCCATTACAAATATTGCCAAGGGAAAGAAAGGAATAGTCGGATCAGATCCCTCATCCTCTATATTTAGAAGATGATCTCGATGAACAATGGTCAGATACATAGGAGATGCAGGGAAACTTATATTCTGCTTTCTCTGAAGAAGAACATGGAAATATGGCTCACCAGGAGGCCAGTCATGATAGAGAAACAACAGAAAATGAGGAAGATATAGATTATTATTGTAAACAATTTGCAGATTTCATGCAACTACAGCTACACCAAAGGTATGATCTAAGATATTCATGAAAGAGGTCAAGGAAGCCAGAACAACAAGAAGCAACTACCCCCCAAACTATTCCCTCAGTACTAGATAAAGGGAAAGGTAAGCTGAATCCTGACCCTGCCAGGGTAAAATTCCCCTTGAATAAGGAAAGAAATAGCTCAGAGGGGCACACGGCAAAGGAGGCACCTGTTCTATAGAAAAAATATCGGTGGTAGTGAAGGAGAAGCAAAGCGGGAGGTATAGAAAAGACCTAATCTACATTCAACCTTCAAAAGGAGCTTGAAAAGGTAAAGATTTGTGTTCCACTAACTAAGCTTCTGAATCAGCCTACCTATAAAGCTCAGGTATCTTAATTCATGCATCCATGAGTCTCATCACCCATCCATGATTCTCTAAATCTTAAGGAAGAGAGGCCAATGGTGGTCTTTGGGCCGCATGTGGAAGAACTTGATCCTTCTACTACACCTTTCTATGTGACTCTACAACTCCATGACCTTCATTTGCATAATTGCATGTTGGAGTCCAGAGCCTCCCACAACCCCATGCAATTTGAAGTAATGGAACATCTTGGTTTGCAGATCACCAGGGCCTATAAGGACCTATACTCCTTTGACTCCAAGAGGGTCAAATTTTTAGGAATGATAAAGTATCTGGTGGTGAACCTGGCTCAGATCATAGTGAAGAGCATGGTAATGTACATAGTAGTGGCAGATGTACCCCCTCGTTCTGGCTTGTTTCTATCTAGATCTTGGGTTTCCAAGGTGGGGGGCTCTATCAAGTTGGATCTAACTTATTCCACCATTCCCACCTTTGGAGGAGAAAAAAGGAGGCTATATAGAGAATCCAGGTTTGTAAAAACTGTGACCTCAGATAAAGGCTCAAAAAACTCCCTAGTGTATGGAAAAGAAAGTGACCTCTCCTGTCTACCCCTAGAATAAGATGAGTCTATCTTAAAAGAAACATTAGTCCACCTAACATGGCAGTTAGAACAACAGCATGCAAGTGAAAGCAAAGTATGGAAATTATATTTTGATGGAGCCAATTCAAAAGAGGGAAATGGGGCAGGAGTATTGTTGGTATCTCCTGAGGGCCGATTCATACCCCTCTCATTCAAGTTGGAGTTCGAAGCAACTAAGAATGTGGTGGAGTATGAAGCACTGCTCCTTGGGTTACAAACTACAAAAAATATGAATATTGAATGCCTAACATTTTATGGAGACTCTGAGCTGGTCATAAGACAAATCAGAAATCAATGTCAGGCCAAACACCCCACACTAAGGACCTACCGCAATGAAGTGTGGAATTTAATTGAAAACTTCTTCTTGGCTTTAAATATCCAATTTCTGCCCAAAGAAGGAAATAGAATGGTTGACTCCTTTGATGTAGCTACAAGCACTTTCATGCCCCCTCCCTCTCCTCGGATATGAGTTGGAAGTCAGGTGTAGACCCTCCATACCTAATAACATCAATCACTGGTAGGTTCTCGAAGATGACGAGCAAATGAAACGATTCATAGAGGTCGTTGGGGAGTTTTATAACTCCACCATCGATCAAGAAGAAGAAGAAGAAGCAGATCAAGAAGCCACTTCATGGAAAGACGCAGTGGCTAGGCACAAAATTTTGCAAATGAAAGGGAATATTATCCCTCACGGAATCGTCCCACTACAAAGGATTTTTAATAAAAATGACATAGCCGCTAAACAAATGGCTCCTAAGATGGAAGATCAAGTACAAGATTGCAACATTGGTTCGGAGGAGGAGCCCCAGATGATCAAGTTGTTAAAAGGAAACCCCTTGCATTACAAACAGAGGTATTCAGATCTTTTCAAAACCTACAAAGATGTTTTTTCTTAGTCTTATGATGATTTTAAAACATTTGATACTAACATCATATAGCATAAGATTCCTTTGAAAAGTGGAATGAAACCCTGCAATCAAAAACTTAGACAGATAAATCCACTCCTACTCCCCTCCATTGAAAGGGAGGTAAGGAAGCTTCTCCAGGAAAAGATCATAGTACCTTTAAGATACTCTGAGTGGGTAGCGAATTTGGTCCTGGTTCGGAAAAAGAACGGAGAGATAAGGCTATGTGTAGACTTCTGGAATCTAAACAAGGCGTCTTTGAAAGACAACTACCTGCTGCCCAAGATGGATAATATATTGCAGAAGGTGGTTGGTTCAGCAAGAATGTCCATGATGGAGGGGTTCTTTGGATACAATCAAGTGGCAGTTCAATCCGAGGATTAGTAAAAGAACGCTTTCACCACCCCGTGGGGAACATTCATGTATGCTCGCATGCCTTTTGGGCTGATAAATGCAGGGGCCACATTTCAGAGAGTTATGGACATAAATTTTGTGGGATCATGGTGGTATACTTAGATGACATCACAGTCTCTTCCATGACTGAGGAGGAATGCATCCTCCACTTAAAACTCGCCTTTGAGAAGTGTAGGAGATATGGTCTCTCCCTGAATCCTAAGAAATCTCAGTTCACCCTAAGTGAGGGGAAGTTGCTAGGACATATAGTAGCGCAGGAGAGTGTTAAGAATGATCTTAAATGAGTTGAAGCCATCAGCCACATTCCTATGCCTAGGAATATGAAATAAGTTCTAGCCTTCTTGGGGAGAATAAATTTCTTAAGGCGATTTATACCCAACTATGCAGAGATAGTCAAGGGTATTACAAACATGCTCAAGAAGGGAAATGAAGTCAAGTGGAGCCCTATCCCCCATGATTCTTTTAGTAGAATCAAAGAAGCTTTGGCTGAAGCCCCAGTGTTAGCCAACCCCGACTATTCAATGCCTTTCTACATCTTTTCTTTCACCTCTCCACATACCATCATTGCAATGCTGCTACAGAAAAATAAAGCGGGTTATGAGTAGCCCATCGCCTTCTTCAGCCAAGTCCTAAGGGACGTTGAGCTAAAATATAATATATTGGAGAAACAATCCTATGCACTGGTAAAGGCTCTGAAGGAATTTCTCATGTATGTGCTACAATCTAAAATCACAACATTTGTCCCAATGATAGCAATCAAAGACATCCTGGTGCAAGGAGACAACAAAGGAAAGAGGGGCAGGTGGATAGCAAAAATACAAGAATACGAGCTAGAAATAAAGCCTACCAATCTCATTAAAGGCCAGGGGTTGGCCAAGGTTTTATCTGAATCCAACTACCAAGCACTAGGGATAAAATTGATCATAGAGGAAGGCAGACCAGAGGATCACCAAAGCAATATTAAAACATCTAAGTATAAAATCTATGCCAAATACAAGGGATCACCTTGGTATAAGAACATCGTTCATTACCTCTTATTCCTAAGGTGCCCATTGGGGCTGGATACATCCAAATACCGAAGCCTGAGATTGCAAGCACAGAAATATATCATATCCAATGGCCTACTCTACTAGAAGGACCCTGTGGGGGTATTGTTGCTATGTTTGGTGGAAGGGGAGACCCATAAAGTGATTGGGGAGTTTCATGGAGGAGTCTATGGAGGGCATTACAGCTGGAAGACCACGGCACACAAAATCCTCAAGGCTAGATTCTACTGGCCTATGTTGTTTGGGGATGTTCATTCCAGAGTCAAGATGTGCCAGAAATGCCAAGTGTTTGTGGAAAGACAAAAGTTTGCTCCTCTCCCCTGATTCTTGTGCATGTGGAGGAGCCTTTTAAACAATGGGGACTAGACTTCATAGGGGATATAAACCCACCATCCAATGGCCAACACAAATGGATATTAACAGCCACTGACTATTTCACCAAGTGGGTAGAGGCCATCCCAACTAGAAATGCTACAGACTCAATGGTGATAAAATTCATGGAGGAGAACATACTATCCCGCTTTGGTTTTCCTTTCAAAATCATCACTGATAATGCTTAGGTATTCAAATTTGCCAAGTTCACCAGCTTCTGCCATAAATATAATATCACCATTGGGCACTCCACTACATACTACCCTCAAGGCAATGGCTTGGTTGAGTCCTCAAACAAAGTTGCGGTGAGGGTGTTGAAGAAGACCATCACTGAAAATAAAAGGAACTAGGACTCCCAACTGAAGTTTTCTATATGGGCCAACTGAGTAACGCCTAAATGATCCACTGGAAAATCACCTTTTGAGCTAGTGTATGCCAAGGCTACTGTCTTCCTGATCCAACTAGCAATGCTAGTAGCAAGGTTTCCACAAGAAGTCGAGGAAGAGCCAAGTGCCTTAACAAGAAGGATAAATTAGCTCATTGAGCTTCAGGAAAACAGAGAACAGGTGGAGGCCAAACTGTCCAATTACCAACAAAAGATGAAATCTATGTTTAACAAGAAGGCCAAGGACAAACCTCTTCAACTAGGAGATTTAGTTCTCAGGTGGGATGTCTAATGGGAGGACAAAGGCAAACATGGAAAATTCGATCCACTATGGTTTGGCCCCTTCAAGATTGCAAAAGGGAGAGGTAACAACACATATCTTCTTGAAAACTTGGATGGTGAATTGTTGGAACTGCCAGTAAATGGTCAGTTCCTCAAAAAAAAAATTCAAAATTAGAAGTACTTGTCTTATACTCATTGTAAATATCCAGTGTGTGTATTGCAATTTTTATTTGAATTTTCATTTTATGTAAAAATTTGAACTTATCTTTTGATTAGAAGTGACTCCATGCCCAAAGGATTAGTTCACAATGTGCAGGTTCTCAGCACCTTGCTAGCAAGGCACTGTCCCCAGGTGGAGCCAATGTTGTCACTCACTACTCACTCACTGCTTTGCAAATGATCAGTTTTCTAGGATGCATAAGAACAGTGAAGTTGAAGCCATTTCCTGAGCTACAGAAGCTATCAGAACTTGATAAGACGCTCTCCATTGCATATTGCTCAGAAAGAGCTTTCCAATAGTATATAGAAGACCAAAAAAGGACTCTTGTGTAGAAATTCCCACTGTAGATCAACAAATTATGAAATATACTAATGCAAAATACAAGATCTACTTCTACAACAAACTTTGCGGAAGCTTAATCAAATTGAGCAAGATCAATGAGAACACATATAACTGAGAATGAGAAATCAATCACACATAACACAAAAGAAATAACCAGGGGAAAGCCTCAACCTAAAATCCCAATCTTTGTATTATCATACAAGTGGAAATATGTTCAAGTTACAAAAACAATCAACTCTCAAGCTATCCTGCTCTCTCTGCAATCAAATAATACAGCTCACAGACTGAGTAGGCACATGATATGCCTTCCCTCAGCCCTCCAAGCCTCCTATTTCCTTGCGCAATTTTTCTTGGGGTCCAATGATGTCACGTGTGAATTTACCTCATCACACTCACTAAACTGAAGAAGTAACTGCGCATTCTCCAAGGAAATAATTCCTTCTGCATGCAAGAGATATTCACAATGGAATATTCCTGCAACTGATAGTACAATGTCCCTCCATCTAATCTCAACTGGGTCTCTGTCTGAACTGACATGCATGAGTTATTTATGAGAGAATATTCAGTTATCTGAAGTGCAGCAGTTACATGCATGCATGCATTAACTAAATGAACTCACAATTAATTCAACAAACTGTTTGAACTAATCTAACTGGACTTGACTCAGTTAATTGAGCCAACTAATTACAACTCATCCTTATCTCTTTAACTGATGGATAAATTCCTCAATCAATGGAGAAACTATTACATGTCCCCACATAGACTTCATGTTTGATTTTCTACAACTAATTAACTCAAGATGAATTAATTAATTATTTTACAAACAACTACTAAGATCAAATTCGAATTTTTACTTCTCTATTTTAGTTCAGGGATTAACTAAAATAGGAAGGTATCCCGAAATGCTATTTATAGCAGTACTAAATTTAGCACTTCTATATTTAGCATTTCTTGTTGCTATTTTCAACACTCCCTCTCAACAAGAAAGGGATTATCAGTGACCCCAATCCTGTCTCTGTGGAACTCGAACTTGCATTTTGACAATGCCTTCGTCAAAATATCTGCATCCTTTTCCTCGGTCGAAACATATAGCAACAACATGATCCTCTTGACCACAGTCTCGAAGATGGTGATACCGGATATCAATGTGCTTGGACCTGTCATGAAAAATTGGATTCTCGGAGAGTTTGATACAACTCTGATTATCGCAGAAGATCATGGTTGGATCCATCCTCTGACCAAACAATCCCACTAGAATCTTTCACATCCAAATGGCCTCATATGTAGCCTGACAAGCAGCCATGTATTTAGCCTCTATTGAGCTAAGTGCAACTGATCTCTGTTTCCTGCTATACCAAGAAACTGCAACTGAACCAAGGTTGAAGATTCCTCCAGAAGTGCTCTTCTGGTCTGATGGACTCCCTGCCCAATCCGCATATGTGAAGCCTTGAAGTTTCACTCCCTCTATCCGTCTGTACCACAATCTGAACTGAGATGTGCCTCTAAGGTATCTCAGCACATGCTTCGCTGTCTTCCAAAACAGCTTGGTAGGCTAAACCATAGCTTGACTCAGCTGGTTCACCGCAAAGCATAAGTCAAGTTGTGCGTTCACCATATACATAAGTGAACCCACCAGCTGCCGATAAACAGTAGCAGCTACTACCTCATCTGAAGTAGCATCCTCCTTCCTCCAATTCCCAGCTAGAGGAGTCTGCATGGGCTTGCACTTCTCCATGTGAAAGCGCTTGAGTATCTCATTGGCATACTTGCCTTGAGACACAAATACTTCACCATCTTTCTGCCACACCTCCATGCCTAGAAAGTAGTGCATAAGACCCATGTCTTTCATTTTGAACTCTCTTGCAAGGTCCTCCTTGCAAGACTGGATCAACTAATCATCACCTGTCAAAATCAGATCATCGACATAAAAAACAATGATCAATGGCTTACCTTCTACCACGATGTGGTAAAGGTTCGCATCTGCTTCACTCTTGATGAAGCCCAACCCGGTGAAATAATTGTCGATCCTGGTGTGTTACTGGGAAAAGTGTCTATTTAGAACTGCTCTATCCCACTAAGGTGTGACAGCTGCCTTAGAAACAAACAGAGAAAAACTACTTTTGTATTTCCTTTATGAATTAAAGATAGAGGGGGATAGAAAAAACCGACCTGTGTCTTGCACTAATCCTTTGATCCAATCCCTCTCTTCTTTGACAGCTTCCAGCTACTTGCTCCCTTACTTGCCCAGCTTCACCAAGTACATGTAAGATCACAGAAGAAGAAAACTATACAAAGACACGGATCTATATTCATAAACAGCTTAGGATCAGATTTAAGCTAACCATACAAATGTAACAAGCATCAATGATACAAAAGCATGGAGGAAAAACTCAAATAGTTTTTATTGATATACAAGAAGATCCAGGAGGAGTTACAACCGATGATTCCTGACCCAGCATCAACCTCCCAGCAAAGAAGCCCCTCTTCACCTCCAACAAAGCATAAATCACCCAATACTCTGATATCTATCTCAAAACCAACAGCAATTCCATACAATGTGCAAATTCCAGCCTCTGGATCTCTGGGATGAGGGATCCATATATAGATGTATGCAAGGAGGATGAGTCAGCTTGTGATTTGATTAGTGGCTTCTCTCTATCAGTTCTTGCTTCCACTTGGAGACTGAAGGCCTCTTACTCATCCTTGGTCGAATTTAGTGAGGCAAGTGTCATAGGAGAAGATTCTGGAAGCTTCCATTGTCTCTCCACCTCGCGGAATGAAACTGCCATTTGTCATTTCCCGCTCAACGCACCCTCATAGTGCATTTAGGTGCCTTGCAACGCACCTAGCTAGTGTGTTTAGGTGCTATGCAACGCAGCTAGCCAGTGGAGTAGCTGAAATGATCCTGTTTTGACTTATTCCGAGCAGTTTCTGTTGGAGAACTTCTGGGAGAAGCTGTAATTTGTTGACCTTGTTCCTTTAGGGGTTAGAACAACACTTTTAGGGACTTAGGAGCCCTTGGTTTATGGACATTTCATGCTTGGAGCTGCAAGGCACAAAAATGTCTATAACAGTTGCCCCCTAAAGTATGAGGCCGTTAATCGGGTGAAATGCTTTATTATGAGGATCCGAAGTTCTTTCAATGCTGGGAGGAGACCTGTAATAAGATACAATACAATACATTATCTTCATACTGTTTTTCATGATCTAGCTGAGGCGGGCATTCCCATGCTCAGCTTTATAAATTCATTTTCATGTACATAGGACAGAAAATCGTCTGATTGTAGACTGATGATTCTAATAGAGCCATCATCCTTTTGGTAGGATGATTATCTATGCTGCAATGCTGTACATTTTAATGTATTTATTTTCCTGAATATATATCGCAGCCCGGATGGATGAAACTAGATCCGGGGTCTTCAATCTCGTCCGATCTTCACTCGAAGTACAAGTCGATCCATGTGAGAAATGTCCTGAAGTCGAACATGGAAAGACATCGCTTGATTACCAGTCAATGATGTAAACTGTTAACAAGCGCGAGAGGAATCACCGATAATGATAATGATCCTCAAGGTACTACAGTACAATCCACGTGGTGTGAATAAAGGACTTGGCGTCGAACACCACGCAAAATCTTTCGGTCGAAGGCCATTGATGTAAACCTGTCGCCGAAAGTGAGAAACTTGCCATTAAGGCATGCAAGCTTCAAAGTACTGAATGGGGTGTTCCTAGACCAACTTCTTGGATAATGAGCTGATTTCGACAAGAAGTGATCCGTCATAGGAGGGCCTTAATGAATCCCACATCAATGACACGTAACGGAGCAAATGATTTTGATGGAGGTGAAAACGATCTGATGATATACGGTTCAGGGTGGTGGTCATGAAAGAATGGAGTATAATGTATGGTAGTTTGTGGGCACAGGTGACTTCTCTGGATGACTTCTCTTAACATGTCGGCGACACTTATGTGATGGATTGGTAGCATTAACCCCAAATTTGGATGGTATGGCATGACCATGGTGATGTGACCGGTGAATGAAACAACCCAACCTGACTCGGACACGGAGTGGAAGTGTCATGTTCAAGAGCGACTTGCTACCAATAAAGATTCTTTGAGTTTTCTTCCCAATTTTTCCCCAGTCATTGCTGACCAGTACCTCTTTATTTTTGTCAAGCTTGAGGAGGATAACATATGCTTGTTCTATAATTTTCCCTTCGGGCAAACCCATCGCTATGTTTTAACGAGCCTAGCGATAGTGAAACTCGTTCTCGTCTAAAGACAAGTTTGTCGCTATTAATTTTTTTAACGAGTTTAACAACAAAGATAATTCGGTCCTTTTCAATTTTAGAGAGTCTGAAAAGGTACGTAAAGGTAACTCCAAAATTCCTTTTTCGTCATCTAATCCCTTAAGTCCGAAAAAGTATAAAACAATACAGAAGGGATGAATTTTCGATAGTTTTAACGAGCCGAACAAAACAAGCGCTCGATCTTTTTGTGCAATAATCCCTCAGGTCCAAAAAGATTAAAATCTAGAGGAGGGATAGCACTTCCTATCCCTTTAACGAGTTGGAAGGCCAAGGACTCGGCAATCTTTTCATATTTTACGAGTCAGTTGAAAAGAGCTTAAAGAAGACTCGTCTTTTGAGGAACGAGTGATAAAACGGGTAGCAGCTGATTCCAGGTAAGGTTTGGAATTTTCCAATCACGGCAGTGTCACAAGGATGGCTAGTGAAATCACTCTTCGCAGTCGTTCCTCAAAATGGGTAAACAATCAAATGGAGGTGAATGATCGGCCAATGTAAAAGTGGAGGTGACGGTGCAAACACGACCAAGGCTTTAATGGCTGAAGTACTACATTCACGGTGGTTATTTACCGGAATAGTCCATTTTTTAACGAGCTTAAACGCGGGTGGAAACATTTGCTCATGTCTTATGTTTATTTTTTAACGAGCTTGAACTATGTGCTAAAACTGCTCGATGCGGGTTTATTTTTTAACGAGCTTGAACCTTGCAGTAACACTGCTCGATAAGTTTGCATGCCCCCAGCATAATAACTCAAATCGAGGTGCATGCCTCCCAAGCTTCATTGCATTCAACTCGGTGGTTGGAATGAAGGTTTACCTTTGAGACTTGGAAAGGGGATTTGTTTCATTTTTTAATGAGGTTGACACAGTAAAAGAACTATCCTCAAGACTCCTTGTTTCATTTTTTAACGAGGTCGACACGAGATAAGAATCATCCTCAGAATCCACCATATTTATAGTATTTGATAGAAAATCAAAAACTGAAGGATAATAAAGGTCATCTTGAGTATCTTCTCCACAATCCGGGAGAAGGGAATGATGGTGGGAATCATTCCATGGTGCCCCGTCAATTACCATTGATTGGACAATTCCTTCGTCGGTGACATGCACTTGCGACCAAGGATCTGAAGGGGTACCATATTCTTTAGACCTATCTATCCAAACGCTTGATGAGCGTTGATTTGGGTTTGCCCCCCAGGCCAAGAAAATTGATTGCTACAATATTTCTAAAATGGCGATGATCCATGCTGAAAAAATGTTTAGGAATCTTCTGAACCCATTAGATATAGAAGATTTCATATTGCGGGTTTCCACTGTGGCCACTTCCGTCAGATTATTCGGAGGCGGTAGGGCAAAAGTACCCATTAAGGCAGGGTCTTTTAGGAGACCTACTCCAATATTTTGAAGCGAATGATTGCTTCCATGGATCATTCGAATGCTTCCCGTAACTTGTGAACTGTTGGGGAGAAATGTTTGTTGGTCGACGATTGTAATTCCTCCTTGAAAGGGAAATGCAATCTTCCTGAAGTAGGTCGACACAACTGTGGCCATGGAATATATCCAGGGCCTTCCCAGTAGGATGTTGTAATCGAGGTTTCTGTCGATTACTTCAACATCAATTTCTACTGTTTTGCCCCCTAGTTCAACTTGCAAGTTACTTAAAATCCCGTATGGAGTGTATGATCGTCCATCAAATGATTTTAATGTCGTTGACGATCTCGACAAGGGTGGTGACCCTAAATTTTTCCCGCAACTCATCGACATAATACATGTAGATGCCCCCTCATCAATAATTGTTCGATGAACAGTTTTGTTGAGGGCTTTCACTTGAATAAGGAAAGCTAGTTGAGACGGTAATTGAGCGTCATATCCTTTATGATCAAAGGCCACAAGATTGGAATCCATTGGGTCAATCCCACCTATTGCTGATAATAAAGCTTGCTTTTGGGAGGGGTAATTTTGCGGTACCTCAAGTGTCGACATAGCGGACGGCGATTGGGCTAGGTCCTCTACTATATTATAATTATGTGCTACTTTTGCACGAGGATTAAATGTCGATTTGTGTACTACTCCCTTTGGCAACTTTATCATTGGCTTAGGAATGATGGGTGGCACAACTTCGGTCAAAGTTGTTATCGAACTACTAGGTTGTTCATTAGCCTTGTTATTCGACAGCTGTGGATTCCCGTAATCTTTATTCCTTGTCAAAGCATCATTTTGTTGCTCTGAGATAGACAACATAAGCACTTGGGATCGGGAAGCATTTTGATTAGCAACCAGTTTGGTCCCTGGGTTTGGAAACAGATTAGTCAATACTGCTGAGGTTTTTGAACTCTTAAAGAGTTTCTTAACTTCAGCTTTATGTGGACAATCTCTCATCCGATGATCCTCATCGCATATATGACACCCCGCAGGGGGTTTCCTTTGCCCAGAAGGGTTTGTAGAAGGTTTTCCAGGAGATGACTCATCCTGCTTCTTTTTTCTCCCTTTCTTTTTCTTCTTGCCTCCTAGTTGCTTCAGTTGTTTTCCCTTGTCGGTCGACACGGCATTTACTTCCGAGGCAAGAAGTTCCTCATTTGCATTTTGACTGGAAATCTTACGGGCCTTTTTAGATGTAGCCTTTGTCGATTTCGTGTCTGTTGCGCCAATCATGCCATCGTCGGCATGAGAGTTATTGTTTGATTTAGGAGGAGGAGGGACTGAGAATTCCAGTCTAGGAGTGTCAGGTATTTTGTCATAGAGTGTGTTGTAAATCAAGTCCAAATATTGCGCACGAGCAATAACTTGCTCTTCGGTGATGACTCCCCCTTTTGCCACATCTTCTGTAATGGAAGGTAACAAAGACTTAATAAACCATTCAGCTAAAAGCTGATCAGGAACATACGTTTTTACCATTCTACGACGACGTCGCCACTCATGAATATGATCAGATATGTGAGTGGCCATTGTTTGTTTGAAATTTGTAAGAAGTTCTGTTTCCGTTTCGTACCTTATCGGTAACTGAAAATGGGTTAAAAAGGTTGTGGCTAGGGTACTGAAGTTTTCAAACGAAGCTCCGGGCAATTCGATATACCATTTTGCTGCTGGACCAGTTAACGGCCTCTAAAAAAGGCGAAGCCTAATCGAATCATCATTTAGGGTGTTTGATGAACACCACAGATGAAATGTCATCACATGATTCGACAGGTCTTCACCCGGATTTCCATTAAATTTAGGAATATCTGACAGAAGTTTATGCGGAATCGCTGGCCACCAAGGGGCATAAGCAATTGGATCATTCGTCAGCCGGTTTAGATCTGGTAATTCTAGAGTTACTACAAAGGGCAACTGTTGATTCAGGTTAGGCGAAGCATACTCAGGATAAGATGGAATCGCCTGAGCAGTGGGTCTTTGCATACCAGCATAATGTATTTGATGCTGGCAACTTTGACAAGGTTGATGGGCATAACCATTATAGTATGGTTGTTGATAACCGCTTTGGAAATGCAGTTGCCCATTACTTACAAAGACTTGTTGCTCAGGTCCTTGATATGATTGCTGGAATTGCGGTTGTTGAGATTGAACCAGTCCTGGTTGTTGGACCATTTGTTGTTGTCCAATACTGGATGATTGACCAAGATGAGGAGTCATAGTACTTGTTTGAGCCTGAGTCGCTCCAGATAAGGAGGCACTAACCTGAGTTTGTGATTGAGTCGTCGAGACAAGAGGTTGTTGTATTGCAACTTGAGAAACTTGGGGTTGACATACAACAGGTAGCGCTTGTACTTGCGACGCAGTCACCGTAGCAGGTATAGTGGGAATATTCGACACAGGATGGACTGGTTGCATTGAATATACAACCCTTGGTTGCTGAGGCAGTATTGGTACCCAACCACTGGATGTAATTCCAGTTTGACCTGAAGTTTGTTGTAAACTCGCATATGGTTGTTCTCTGGGAGGGAACAATGAAAAGGCATACTGCCCTCCATATGGTGGAAATCCAATACTTAAAGGGTAGATTGGCCTTTGAATACACATTGGATCAATTTGTTGAGTTTCAAAATAAGAAATACCAGATGATAATCCGGATGAAGAAATAGGAACTGACCATGTCATCGAAACAGTCCCTGATTGGACTCCGGCTTGTTGTTGATAACTTGCCGGGACAGATGGTATACCATTGAACATCGTTGGAGTAGTAGTAGGAGGCTGTGCCACTGCTGTGTCGGACGACACAGTCCTGGATGTCGACGGTTGTTCAGACATATCTAGTCTATCCAAAATATTTTCTAGCGATTCTACAAGAACTTGCGATGAAGGGAGACTAACTTCGAAGACCAACGAGGGAAAGGTGATGATTATTCCGTTTAAAATAAATTCTAGACGCTTTGACGCAACTTGTTTTTTCAATTTTTAAGAGTCGAGAAAAAACAAAAGATGACTCTAGTCTCCTTCGATTTTTAATGAGCCTGAAGTGACAAGTGCTCAGATGGACCTTTTCCGTTAAGGAGTCTGAAAAGGAACGAAAGGGACTGCTCTGGAGATCTAGGTAGAGGGAGTACCAAACCAATCGTAAAACTGCAGAATACTTTTTACGATACGGCAGTCAATCTTCCTGAATGTTGTGTTCAGTGCATTGCGATCGATAGGGTGGCAGACACGGCTTCTTATGGATAAAGGATTTAAGCCTATAGGGGTCTCCCAAAATATACTCGACGATACGTGGGAGCACAAGTCCGTACTGGAACTTATCGTCTCAAAGTGGAGGAATCACCCAACCATCAGTGAGGACAATAGTTACCAGGCTTTACGACGCCGGAATACGTCTCTAGCCTAGACCTCTAAATGTTTTGCATTAAGTTCCAAAGCGTTGTTAGATTCATTGAATTTATTTTAAGTTGATCTTTCTTATGAAGTTTGCCTTTTGGGTTCACCACGAGATGTAGATGTAATTCCTAAAATGCAATCTAAAGATGATAAACAAACTTTTTATCTCTTTTCTGCAATGAAAATCCTAGCTACTAGGGGAAAAGAAAGACACAATCTTTTCACAAAGAGAAAAGAGCACACTGTAAATGCACTTTCCTAAATCAAGCCAAACAGACTGTCAATATGCAAATGCACATGCATGTATTTGTTTTCGACTTTCTTAGTATTGATGCTAAAAAGAAAGTTGATGTACAAATCTGAATTTGCTTTCAAGCGACAAACACAAACAAGCTTCTTTTCGAAATCAAAAAGATAAAGACGATTACGACACTTTAAGATTTTGAAATGACCACTCGTTTTTTACACTAGAAAGTCACAAATTCAGACCAAAGGCAATAGTAAAAGTATAATCGACCATCAACAGTAATCAAACTTTCTCCTATGATCGAAATCGACACTTGCGACAAATCTAAATCAAAGGACGACAGTACGAGTATTCTACTTTTGCAATGGAAAACTGTAAACGATGCAACAAACACACAAAAACATCTACAGTTATTTTGTACAAAGGAGGCGGAATAACAGTAACGAAAAGGGGTTTTAAACAGACATACATATATTGATCACAGGCTGCAAAATTTAGAGGCAAAACTGGAAAGAATGAAGCACAAGAACCTCAGCTGCACAGGGCTAGTCTGATCAGCGCACCTGTAACATAGAGAAACTGGATTGCAGCGCAGGTTGCCCTTTCGGGAAGTGCGCTGAAATGCAGGAACTCTTAACAGTACCTGCGCTAGGCCAGAAACGAGAATCTGTTCGGGTTCTGGGTCACGGTTTACAGTTTAGTCTTTGGTTTTTGGCCGAGTAAAAGCAATCAATAATGCACAATCAGGGGTAGATCTAAGGAGGGTCTAAGAGCTATCACAAGGGCAATCAGATCGTTTGTGAATCAGCTGTTCAAATCATAAACAGATCCAGTGAATGGATTGAAGCAGCAGATGTCTACTTTGCATTTGTTATGGCAAATGCAGTTCGAATGCTACTTATAAGTTTATGAAACAAACAACAAAGAGATACACAAACAAACTAATTAGACATTCTCCCCAGCGGAGTCGCCATTTTGTTACCGGGAAAAGTGTCTATTTAGAACTGCTCTATCCCACTAAGGTGTGACAGCTGCCTTAGAAACAAACAGAGAAAAACTACTTTTGTATTTCCTTTATGAATTAAAGATAGAGGGGGATAGAAAGAACCGACCTGTGTCTTGCGCTAATCCTTTGATCCAATCCCTCTCTTCTTTGACAGCTTCCAGCTACTTGCTCCCTTACTTGCCCAGCTTCACCAAGTACCTGTAAGATCATAGAAGAAGAAAACTATACAAAGACATGGATCTATATTCATAAACAGCTTAGGATCAGATTTAAGCTAACCATACAAATGTAACAAGCATCAATGATACAAAAGCATGGAGGAAAAACTCAAATAGTTTTTATTGATATACAAGAAGATCCAGGAGGAGTTACAACCGATGATTCCTAACCCAGCATCAACCTCCCAGCAAAGAAGCCCCTCTTCACCTCCAACAAAGCATAAATCACCCAATACTCTGATATCTATCTCAAAACCAACAACAATTCCTTACAATGTGCAAAATTCCAGCCTTTGGATCTTTGGGATGAGGGATCCATATATAGATGTATGCAAGGAGGATGAGTCATCTTGTGATTTGATTAGTGTCTTCTCTCTGTCAGTTCTTGCTTCCACTTGGAGACTGAAGGCCTCTTACTCATCCTTGGTCGAATTCAGTGAGGCAAGTGTCATAGGAGAAGATTCTGGAAGCTTCCATTGTCTCTCCACCTCGCGGAATGACACTGCCATTTGTCATTTCCCGCTCAACGCACCCTCATAGTGCATTTAGGTGCGTTGCAACGCACCTAGCTAGTGTGTTTAGGTGCTATGCAACGCAGCTAGCCAGTGGAGCAGCTGAAATGATCCTGTTTTGACTTATTCTGAGCAGTTTCTGGTGGAGAACTTCTGGGAGAAGCTGTAATTTGTTGACCTTGTTCCTTTAGGGGTTAGAACAACACTTTTAGGGACTTAGGAGCCCTTGGTTTATGGACATTTCATGCTTGGAGATGAAAGGCACAAAAATGTCTATAACATGGTGTACCAAGCACGAGGTGCTTGCTTCAGCCCATACAAAGCCCTCTTGAGTCGACACACATGCGACTCACGATCGAAGGTCTCGAAACCCTCTAGCTGCTCAATGTACACCTCCTCCTCAATCTTCCCATTGAGGAATGTTGTCTTCACGTCCATCTGATGGATCTTCGAACCCATATGAGCTGATAGTTCCAACATCGACCTGATAGATGAGTACCTTACTGAGGAGCAAAGGTCTCATCGTAGTCGATCCCCTCGAACTGTGAGAAACCTCGGGCAACAAACCTTGCCTTATGTTTCTCAACACTACCATTAGCTGCTTACTTTACCTTGTAAATCCATATGGAACTCACCACTGACTTGCCCTGAGGTCTTGGGAAAACATCTCACACACTGTTTTGAATGATCGAGTCATACCCCTCTACCATTGCATCAACCGAGACTGGTTGCTGCACTGCCTCCTCGAATGAAGAAGGTTCGATATCTACACACTCTCCAAGAAGGGCCATGTACCCAGTGTACCACTCGAGTTACCTCCTTTGTCTGCGCTGAGAAGATGGTTGTCCCACATTCTCCCGCGCATCCAGCATCAACATGTCAGCTTCCCTTGAGTGTTTCCGCCCATCTCTGGAAGTCTCAGCATGAGTGGATGTCTCCGCTCCCAGATCCTCTGCATGCGACTGCTCCGCATCAATCTAAGGCTCCTCCTCCTTCGCAACTGAAAGTTCCTCCTCTGCATGTAACTTGGGCTCCCTCTCAAGTGATAATCGCATGGCTTTCTACTCGTCGAACTTCAGATCCCTGCGTACCACTATCCTCTGACTGGTAGGCAGGTACACCTGATAGTTGTGGGGTGTATTCGTGTACCCCACAAGTATTCCAAACTTAGGTGTTGAATCCAGCTTCTTTCGGGCATCTTTGGTCACATGACAGTAAACTGATGATCCAAAGATTCAGAAGTGACTCACATCTGGTCGCTTCCTAGAAAAGGCCTCCATAGGTGTCTTCATTCCCAGCATACGATGCGGACTTCTATTCTACAAGTATACTGTTGTATTGCATGCCTCAGCCCACAAATGCAGTGGTAGGCTTTGGTCATGCAACATCACTCAAGTTGCTCCCACAATCAATATGTTCTTCCTTTCAGCCACCCCATTCTGTTGTGGGATATGGGGTGCCGTCAATTCCCGTTTAATTCCTTCTGCAGCGCAGAAGTATTTAAACTGTTGGGAGACATACTCTCCACCATTTGTCACTATGCAAGGCTTTTATTTTCTTTCCAGATTCTTTCTTTGCCAAGGCTTTAAACTCACAAAACCTCAAGAAGGTCTGATCCTTCTTTCTCATAAAGTAGATTTAGCATCTACGAGAAAAAACATCAATAAAAATAACATAGTACCTTTGTTTAGCAGTGGAGGCTATAGAGAAAGGTCCATAAACATCTTAGTGAACTCGCTCCAGGATTGCTCCAACTCTACTGTCTCGATCCGGAAAGGAATATTTCGCATAATTACCCAAGGTACAACCTTTGCATGTATTTATCTGCTCCAGTTTTCCCTTGGGAAGTCCGGTAGAAATTTGTTGCATGATCTTCAGGGCTCCATGGTGCAAGTGACCCAGTCTTCTATGCTATAGCTCGCCAACATCTTGGCTCTGCACCATCTCAGCTTTGGAACTCAATGCAGCATAGTCGTCAAGGTAGAGATCCTTTCGTTTACTAAGGACTACATCATAGCCTTTATCTTCTAGCATAGCAACAGACACAAGATTCTTCTTCAGACCTGGTACATACTTTACATCAGTCAGGGTGAGAGGAGCTCCATGCTCCCTCTGAAACACAATCGTACCTTCACCTGAAACACAGTACTTTCCATCATCGCCCATCTCAATCCACATCTGGAGATCCTTCTCCTCCAAGGTACTGAAAATATTCTTGTCACCTGACATGTGGAATGAAGCTCCATTGTCCAAGTACCACACACATACCACCATGGATGAAACCATGCATGTGATAAGAGAGAAATCCAACTCAAACTGTGAGGCCAGTGCCTCACCATCAGATCCCTTCGAGGATCCCTTCTTGGATTTCTTCTATGGACAATTTGTAGCATAATGGCCCACTTCATGACAATGAAAGCATCGCACTTTCAATTTGTCAAACTTCTTCCCACCATGGGAAGAACCGGATTTGGGATGGGATGCCTTCCCTTTCCTTTTCCTCGCCTTACTCGCTAAGGCTATATTTTCCTCATCATCTTGCTTTGATGAGGATCCATCTCTGGTGCTTCTTATTATCTCCTCCTGCATCAGGTCCGACAAGAAGGATTCTCCTTGCTCTAGCCACACATTTCTTCCATTCTGCTAATTCAGTAGCGTCAGTCGGCTTGGGGACTTCTTGATCAATAAATTCCTTTAGACCGTTATCCTCTAATACTGCTTCCATGCGATCCTTCTAGGCTATATAATTCGAGCTACCATCAAGGGCATACTCGAGTCTTAAACCGTTGAACGCCATTGGTGAAATTGAGATGTGATAAGAACTCGATTTCTATATTCAGGAACCTCAAACTTTGAACTTCTCCCTTCTTGTATACTGTTCTTTGCTTTGATCACCTTTGCTATGATACCATGTAGAAATTCCCACTGTAGATCAACAGATTATGCAATATACTAAAGCAAAATACAAGATCTACTTCTACAACAAACTTTGTGGAAGCTTAATCGAATTGAGCAAGATCAATGAGAACACATATAACTGAGAATGAGAAATCAATCACACATAACACAGAAGAAATAACCCGGGGAAAGCCTCAGCCTAAAACCCCAATCTCTGTATTATCATACAAGTGGAAATATGTTCAAGTTACAAAAAGAATCAGCTCTCAAGCTATCATGTTCTCTCTACAATCAAGCAATACAACTCACAGACTGAGTAGACACAAGATATGCCTTCCCTCAGCCCTACAAGCCTCCTATTTCCTTGCGCAATTTTTCTTGGGGTCCAATGATTTCACATGTGTGAATTGGCCTCATCACACTCACTAAACTGAAGAAGTAACTGCACAATATCCAAGGAAAGAATTCCTTCTGTATGCAAGAGATATTCACAATGGAATATTCCTGCAACTGATAGTACATTGTCCCTCCATCTGATCTCAACTGGGTCTCTGTCTAAACTGACATGCATGAGTTATTTATGAGAGAATATTCAATTATCTAAAGTGCAGCAGTTACATGCATGCATGCATTAACTAACTGAACTCACAATTAATTCAACAATCTGTTTGAACTAATCTAACTGGACTTGACTCAGTTAACTAAGCCAACTAATTACAACTCAAAATTACAACTCATCCTTATCTCTTTAACTGATGGATAAATTCCTCAATCAGTGGAGAAACTATTGCATGTCCCCACATAGACTTCATGTTTGATTTTCTACAACTAATTAACTCAATATGAATTAATTAATTATTTTACAAACAGCTGCGAAAATCAAATTCGAATTTTTTACTTCTCTATTTTAGTTCAGGGACTAACTAAAATAGGAAGGTATCTCAAAATTCTATTTATAGTAGTACCAAATTTAGCACTTCTATATTTAGCATTTCTTGTTGCTATTTTCAACATACTGGATCAAAAGTTAGAGCTTGTTGAAGATTACCTTTGGAAGACCTAGAAAACAAAGAAAAAACACTAAGGGATGAAGACAAATCGCAATTGGAATTCTGAGACAAATCATAATCGCAGATTGGGATTTCTGGCAACAAAGGGATACTAGTAGGGTGCAAAAACAGTGATCCATCGATCACATATCGACAGTCGGCAGGTCCAAGCACAACATTTATTGGCATATCGACAGTCAGGGGCCCTAGGCACAGAACATCCCGCAATATCGACGATTGGCACATCGGCATATCGACAAAGTCCGGGAAATCGGTGATCAACGAGGTTTTCATTCCAAGACCATGTGGGGGCCGATTCTGTGATACAATGTAAAAGCTTCAGGAAAGGTCGACAACCAAATACAAAGGAATTATCCGGCAGTACTGTATCCTACATACCGCATCCCACAATATCACTATATCGCAGTCCCGCGATCCCACATCCCGTAACATCACAGTCCCGCACACTCCAAAACCTTATGTTATCGTCGATTTGCAATATAGTGTTACATTGTCGGGGGAGGTTGAAAACCATTTACAGAGGAATTTCATTGAAAAACCAGGGCCGAGCAGACCCTTTCTCTCTCCTCCACGTGGTGGTACGGCGAGTGACATGGCAGTATGAAGGGTGAAGTGGTCGTACAAGGGACATGTGTCATTCAGTATCGGTGTTTTCAAGGGTCCTATGGGGTAATTTCTGGGTGACATGTGTCACCACTCACAGGGTGACACGTGGCAGTGATGACATCACCCCACATATCGGCGATCGCAAGTGTCATGGGGAAAAGCTAAAGGTAAGGTGCATTCAGCGCCAGGATGCGGGATTCTGAATAACAAAGGAAAAGGCCCCCCTCACAGCAGTGGAAATCCTTTGTCCCTGAAGGGCTAAGCCCCTGGTTCCAACCCCCGGTCATATGAGGAAAATTACAAAAGGGTCTATAATAAAGGGGGCTAAGGGGGAAATCAAAAAAGAGCTTGTTTCACATGTTTCAGAGATAAAAAGCCCGCGCCCGAGAGTATTCTCTGTTACACTATAATACACAACCCCACGCCAGATCAGGGCATCGATTGTATTCAACGGGACTTTAAAGGTAGAAATGACAGGGTCGACGCTGAAAGCAACTGTAGCAGTAAATCAAGAAGAGGGAGCATTCAAAACCAAGTATGGGCGGACTCAGAAATGACTCTTTGTGACCCACTTCTAACGTTGGCGTTGAAGGCACTAAAGGCAAAAATGACAAGAGTTAGTTGAGAAACACAGGAGACCATACAGTGAACTAGATGAAGCCTAAAGCCAAAGTAATTACAGGGAGGGGCGTGGAGATATTGCATTAATGTTTCATCTGTTTTATGATCTTGTGATGTGCTTTCCTTTATGAGGAAAAAACTGTTTTTGTGATGTTTTTTGGACACAGAGCCTTCCCTGGCCGAGATAGCAAGCTAATATGACAGTTGAAACTCAGCCCAGGGATATTTTGTATTATATCATGATTGATAACGCACCCCCTCTTCTTATAAATAGGGGGTAGCAACATTGAATAAATGGAAATCTGCAAAGAAAGACTAAAATATTTGTGAGATTGTATCACTTAGTTACATAGATCATGCAGAATATCACAGGAGTAGTGGTGATTCCCCATTTTAAGTATTACAGTGTGTTATTTCTTGTTTTTGTCCATTTTGTCTATTTTCTTCTCTGAATTCATGCAACAATAGATGCCAGAATATTTCATACTTGCCTACAAAATCATTTGCATTGAGTTGTTAATGCACATGTTGTTTGATGGGTTGAAATTATATCTTTAAACTGCCCTAGATGAATCATAGCATACAGCTTCTTTTCTATCCATTATATCTACCTGTAACTCAGATAATTGTAGCAAATCTCATGGTTTCAGGCTCTATGTTTTTAATATAGAATTCTTGGTGCTTTGAGCTCTACATTTTGAGTTATCCCTTCTCTTTGTCTTCTCTCATTTATTCCACAAAGTTGATTAAACTATAAGCCTTTGAAGTGCTTGGCCTCCACTATTTTCTGTTATATTTCTGGGAACTGTGTATGTGTAGAAATACTGAAATACCTGACTTGTATCTTTGGATGAAAGAACCAACTCTTGACTCTTATATATGTGTATAGAACATGGGTGATGTCTCCTCATGCTTGAGAATCATTTGAGATACACCAATATAAATGTACCCAAGCAATGGTCTTGTAAGAAATCTAAGGTTGTCTCTTGGAGCTACAACATCTTTTGGTGTCATTGTCAGGGAACATATTGAAGGATTTTTCCCCTGGGATACGACAAATTGAGCACCCTTCGTGTAGGTGAGTGAAGTATGTTCTAATTGCATTCACATCACCTTGGCGAGTCCACACCCCCCTCATTATCATTCATCACCCTGGCTTTTAAAAGGCCTCATACTCGATCAGACACCTCTCAGCAGAAAGCCCCATTTGTATCTAACCCTGAAAAAATAATTTTCAGGAAAGTCTGGAAAGAGAAAACTCCCCCTGCCTATGCTACCACCTCACCAGCCTTTGCAACTTCCACCTCCAGTTCAAGCCCATTCTTGCTCACTATTCAGGATTGGCTCCTAATATCCTGACATACCCTCCTTCTAGTCCAACCACTTAAAACCCTATGGTTTCGACCCAAGTTCCTCAGCTAAATCTTCATCCCCCTCCTTTAATTCAAATGGCTCTTCCAGGATTTTTTCTAAATAAGTATGCACCTCTTGATTTACCTCAGCCTCTAAGTGTTATGCCCTAGGACTACTTAAAGCTTATGCATAGGTTTAATCGGGAAGATGAAAATTCTGCTCAGAAATACATTCAGGCCTTCTATTCTTTTGCTTAGAACTTGAATGTAGAACAGTTGGATTTGGTCCTGATAGTTTTTGTATAGTCCCTTGATGGAGGAGCTAGAAAATGGTTTAAATCCCTACCAAATGCCTCCATCACCACTTGGGAGGAACTTGAAACCTCTTTCATGCAAAAGTGGAGTGAGAAGAGAAATCATGAGTACCTCCTCACAGAGTTTAATGCCATCAGGAAGAACCAAAGGAGGATATCTCAGAATTTAATAAGAGGTTCAATAAGCAGTATAACAACTTGCCAGATGAGATAAAGCCTCCTCTAGTTGTTGCTCGTGCAGCTTACTTAGGAGCCTTTGAATCTGACTTTGGTTTTACCTTAACAGAAAGGAAGTCTCCTACTTTAGATCAAATCCAAGTCGATGCTCTTGAAGCAGAAGCAAATTTTGCCTCAACTGGGAAGTCAAGTGGAAAGTAGGAAACCACTGGGAATAGAAGAGATAAAATATAAGCTTCCTCCTTTGGTCAAACAAGAGAATAACCAGACCTAAAGTTGGAGGAGCTGGATAAACTCATCAGGAGTTTGTCACATAATGTTGGAAAGCTCGAAATTGATAACAAGAGTCTCTCCAAATAGAATGCTCAAGGCAACAACCGGGGATATAACCCACAGTATAGAAGGCCTCCATTATAGATAATGCCAAGGGAAAGAAAGGAATAGTCAGATTAGATCCCTCATCCTCTATATTTAGAAGATGATCCCGGTGAACAATGGTCAGATACACAGGAGATGTTGGGAAACTTATATTCTGCTTTCTCTGAAGAAGAACATGGAAATATGGATCACCAAGAGGCTAGTCGTGATAAAGAAAAAGCAGCAAAGGAGTAATATATAGATTATTATTGTAAACAATTTTCAGATTTCATGCAAGAACAGATACACCAAAGGTACGATCTAATATCTTCAAGAAAGAGGTCAAGGTAGCCAGAACAACAAGAAGCAATTGTCCCCCAAACTATTCCCTCAGTACCAAATAAAGGGAAAGGTAAGCTGAATCCTAACCCGACCAAGGTAAAAGTCCCCTTGAATAAGGAAAGAAATAGGTCAGAGGGGCACACAGCAAAGGAGGCACCTGTTCTGCAAAAAATTACCTGTGGTAGTGAAGGAGAAGCAAATCCAGGAGGTATAGAAAAGACCCAATCTACATTCAACCTTCAAAAGGAGATTGAAAGGGTAAATATTTATGTTCCACTGATTGAGCTTCTGAAGCAGCCTACCTATAAAGTTGAGGTATCATAATTCATGTATCCATTAGTCTCATCACCCACCCCTGATTCTCTAAATCTTCAGGAAGAGAGTTCAATGGTGGTATTTGGGCCACATGTGGAAGAACTTATCCTTCTACTGCACCTTTCTATGTGACTCTCATAATCCATGACCTTCATTTGCATAATTTCATGTTGGACTCCGGAGACTCCCACAACCTCATGCCTTTGGAAGTAATGGAACAACTTGGCTTGTAGATCACCAGGCCCTACGAGGACCTATACTCCTTTGACTCCAAGAGGGTCAAATGTTTGGGAATGATCAAGGATCTGGTGGTGAACCTAGGTCAAATGTCGATGAAGGGAGTGGTAATGGACATAGTAGTGGGAGATATACCCCCTCATTTTGGCATGTTGTTATCTAGATCTTGGGGTTCCAAGGTGGGGGGCTCTATCAAGTAATTTTGTGCATGCTAATTTTCTTTGGCTCTGTTGTTGGTTAATTTTGGATATGTTATATTGTTTTCTCTCTTATGTATTGCTCCATGCCATGATTATAGGGGGAATTCCACGTCATTTTAGTTTTAATGTGTCTACCTTATATTTCATTCACTTCTAGTTTGCATGATCTTTTTATAGACATTCAGCCTAAGGTGGCTTGGCACCCCTCTCGGCCTTAAAGGTCCGCTCTTGGAAAGAGAAATCCAACTTGAGAAATTAATAACCCAGTGAGTAAGTTAGATCAACAAATGGCAATGGATTTGTTGGTAAATCAACGACTCTCTTCAATGAAGATTTTTCATTAACTTGTCCCTAAAATCCATTCATTTCTACTTATCCATGACCAAAAGGGAAGACGTCACCATAAGAAACTATATATTTCATGAATGAATATCAGTGAATGTACCAGAATTATTATTTTATGTTTATTAATGATCTAAATTGAAATGCATGAGTGCGAATAACTTAGGCACATGTTGATTTTTAAAATAAAAGAAAATTCAAAAAAAATTGATCACAAAAGCAATTATGATCTTGATAATGGATAACCTTACTAATGTTGTAAGATATGAATAATCACGGTAATAAAATATGTGTTCTAAGGAACTGTTTTGAAGACGTATATATATTTTATGATATAACCTAAGCTATGGACCATGGTTATAAACTATACTTGCGGGCTCGAAGTTATGATACATATTTATGTGTTGCAATTTGAATTGTTTGGCATACGTATATGGCGGTGGACTATGTGTTAGTTCAAGTCCTGTGGAGGTTAATGTGTATTATGTTAGAAGTTATATGACATATGAGATGTATTGTTGATATAATGTAATCCTCCTTGTGACATCGACTTAAGATAATACGCATGGCAATGTTCTTTGGCTTTGTTGTTTGTTAATTTTAGATGTGATATATTGTTTTCTCTCTTATGTGTTGCTCCACGTCGTGATTATAGGGAGAATGTCGCATCATTTTAGTTTTAATGTGTCTGCCTTACATTTCATTCACTTCCAGTGAGCATGATCTTTTATAGACATTCAGCCAGAGGTGGCTTGGCGCCACTCTCGGCCTTACATGTTTGGTCTTGGAAAGAGTAAAATCTAGCTTGAGAAGTTAAAAACCCAGTCACTAAGTTAGATCAATGGATGGAAATGGATTTGTTTGCAAATCAATGGCTCTCTTTAATGAGGGTTTTTCTTATTTGGCATTTTAAGAAATCAACCTAGAGAATTTGGGGTTTATTTCAAAAAATTTACCACTATTACTATTATAATCTTTGTGCCTAATTGAGAGTTCATAAAGGGGTTAGTCTGCAAGTCATTGGACATTTGTCGGGTGTCCATTCAATTCATGTGTCGACATTCCGTGGGAATTGCAGGTAAGTTGATTGTGGCTAACTATACAGTAGATTATGTTTTTACTTTGATTGGTAACTCTTTGTTTCCACTGTACATAATCACCTTGTCCATCTAGCTCATTACCTTAGAATTCACTCATGAGGCTCTGTTTCTCAACAAATAATACAATAAAATGAGTATCCATTTGCAAAATCTAATAATTCAGCTCCCGGTAGATCTGAACCTTGTTCGATTGAGGGTTTCTATTCAGAATGATTATGGTAATTTTGTTACAAAGAAATCTTGAAGAGTTGCTCTAATTGTGAAGAGACCCCTTTAAATCTTGGCTCGGCCCTTTCCAAAACCTTTGTCTAGATTCTATATACGAGCTCCTTTTCAAGTTTTGTTCATGGAATCTACTTAAGTTTAAACCTTCATGCGTGAATAAAAAGTATGGGTTCCTTGACAAAGATACCTTAACCCCACTTCAGTTTTAATTTGATTTGCATGGGTTGCTCTCAAATTGAACTATTTGTATCAATTTGCAATAAAGCCCCCTGTTCTCTTTCACTGTAAATTACTAGAGCTTCTTGCCTATTTCCTTACACTATCCACCTCCAACTGTTGAAACCCTATTATTTTATGTAAAAAAAAACTTACCTAAAAGAAGATATGTTTAACACCCTTCACGACCATATTTAAAATATTATTATTATGCAAATGTTATTATTTAATTTTTTGTCAATTCTAGATATGACAGAACAGTGGTCAAACATGCATGAAAAAAGAGACATTTTCAAAAAATGTATGGAAGAAATTATTGAAATTGCTAAAGGGATAATTCTGAAAGAATTCTTAGGGGCTTAACCTTTTTCTATTCCATTGCACCTTTTCATTCCTTAGTCTAAATTAAAACCCTCATACCACCTTACCAACCCATGTTCCTATTTATAAAATAGTTCATTAATCTTTGTATTAAATGCATGTTTTTTGTAGTAGTTTGAAAAGGAAATGAGTTGATGTATCAACTTGCCTTATTTTTTTGGTTACTATTAATGTTTTGGTTTATTTATAGAAATGATTTCTAATTCCAGAAGGTAAGGTAGAGGTAGAGGAAGGGGATACAAACCCCCTAGTTAATAGGATACTAGGAGGAACAAAAACACTCGCTTTTATGTTCACTTTAATGTTGATTCTGAAGAGTTTCATCAGTTGGCCACTACTAGATATTTATACCTCGGTTCTCCCAATTTTTCTTGTTATCCCCTCGTTTACCATAATAGTACCTCCCCTTATTTAAGGCCTCATCCTATCATTCAAGAAATTCTTATTCTTGAACCTAGTAATAATATTTAGAATAACACTGATGGTTGGAACTTTGTTCCAAACCCTCTCGATACCTAAGATAAAGGTTGGGGACCAGTTCCCAATAACTCAGTCCACCATACACCTACTCGTTCACACTCTTCTGCCATTCATGCATCATCTTCACCATCTCATGAAATCAATCCTGACTCCAATGCTAAGCATACCACTCCTGCTACTATAAAATCTCATAATATTTGTGATGCTACACTACTTCCTCCAATCTTGTTGATTTTGAACCACTGCATGAGAGCCCTGACAACCCAAATTCTTGTAAATTTGTGCCTAAGGCTAAGTGTTCCAATCCCAGTTCCGATTTTGCAGCTACTTATACTATAAAGCTTAATAAAAAACAACAAACAAGCACTCAACAATCAATGATTTCAATGGAGAAATTCTTATCTAAGGAAAATCGTAACTTTGTTTCTTTTTCATATAGATTCTGATGGGTTGACTTACTAATTCATTTTTTTACTGTGGCATATTTTTTATGATAGTATATGAAAACTTGCATGATTTATGTATGGGAATTCATGCACTTTTTGGACATTATATATATATATATATATATATATATATGGACATTATATATATATATATATTGGAATTTGTGATGCAGTTGTTGGATGTAGTGTTGTTGGTTGGCATTGATGTCAACCTGGTAGCAGGACGATAACATGAGATGTAGTTGATTGTATATGCATATGTTTGACTAGTTGCATGTGTTATTGGCTTTTGTATGGATCCTATGGCAGATGGAGCAGCTTGGTATGTGTGTGGATGATGTGGCATGAGCTATGATCTATGGCTTGTGTGTGGCTTGTTACAGATGGATTTGTTGGTTTGTGCCACTGGTTGCAGATATTTTGTATTGGAGGTGGCTTGGTTTGGCTTTTGTCAGATGTTATGGCAGATGTTATGTTATGGAGTTTGTTTTTTGGTTGTAATGGCAGGTGACTGGGTTGCAAGGTTTATCACAAATGTTTTGACAGTTGTAGAGGTGTTGAAGAAGGTTAGCAAAGGTTTTGTGTTAAGTTTTTTTTGGTTTTCTCCATACTCTGCCATAACCACACCAAGCCATCCTTATGCATTCAGTTATAGCCCTTTAACCGCACGGATGTAGTTATATGGGTGCGGTTGCAGTCAAGTTTTTAATGATTTGTGTGTGCGGTTGCAGGTTTAATTAAGACTTGATTTCTCCCCTGGTACTGAGCATGAGTATAACAATACATTGGTATTTTCCATTGGTATTTGATTTGAGAGTGTGTGTAATACCATGTTACAAGTGTCCTTGGTATTGGCATTACCATGGTATTACTATGTGTGTGGAGCAAGTTGGCACATGGTATTGGTACTACCATAGTACATGTGCCCGTGGTATTGGCATAACCATGGTATTTTCTCGTGGTATCGTTTTGGAGATTGTTGAGGGTATTTTGGCATGTACTTGTGTGAGAATATTGAGTTTTTGATGGACGATGTGTGAGTGTGAGAGTGTGCTACAATGTTCTATCTAACACATTGTATATAAGTTGTGTTGAGTTGGGGGATTTTATCATATTTCTTATTTTTTATCGGAGAGATTGTTGGGTTACTCATGTTGAGCAGGATTGAGAACCCAGCTTGAAAATGCATGAAACATGGTTCACGTGGAGGTGTTGAAGGGGTTGAGACTTTATAGCAGATAGTATGTAGAGAAGGTGGGAGATTTCTAGCTGGCAAATCAAAACAGGAAGCAAATTTCTCCAAAGTCCAGTTGTGTTGGGTGAGGCTCTTTAGTCGTGGTGGCTTCCAGCAAACAGTTATTCATAGAGTCATGAGAGAAGAGTCTTTTTATCTGGTGTAGCTAGCAGACCGTCATAGGAGTCGAGTCTTCTAGCTAGTGGGTGCTTGCAACTCTATGTAAAAAAAAAAAAAATCAACACTTATTAATATAAGATTTGAGCAGCAACAGCAGTGGGTGTTTTTTTTCCCTAGAGAGGGTTTTCCACCATAAATATTGTGTCCTCTTATGTGCATGGTTTATTGTTGATTATTCATGGTGTTTTTACTTTGTTGTTGTAATGATTCTACATGCTATTAATTTTGTTTTGATGTTGGCTCACTAATCATTTGGTGTTTTAGCATAAATAAATAAAAGTTACAGAATCACAGTTACAATTGATTCACCCCCACTCTCTCCTGATATATATATATATTTTTTATTTTTATTTTTTTATTCCAATATTTTAGTTTAATGAAGTCAATATAATAATTGATTGTTTTGTAAGCAATGTGTGCTTATGTGCATAACACGTGATAATATCATGCATTTAAATTTATGTTGATGATATATGAGATACTATGATTAAAATGGATGTGGGTCCTCCCTCCCCTTTGTGTCATGTGATAATCCCCATTTTTTTAGCCCAACATTAAATGTTTTCCTCCTATCTATTTGATCATTTGATTAGTCAATCACCTTTAATTAAAAGGAAATAAAGAGACGGTTACTTAACTGTCATGAAAGCTACTCCTGTACAAATATCTATTTAATGAAGGAAAACAGGATCTCAATTATCACACAGAGTATGGGATTCTTTTAAATAATGCATTGATGGAGGTTTGAAGTCTTCCTTGCTAAGAAAGTTGCATACGAGTGTCTGAAAATGTCTTACTGAACCAGCTACAACAAGATTAAGTTTAATTTATTGTTCACTATTGCTTACATTTTACTAATGTGGTCATTAAACACAGTCATTTGTCAAGAAGCTATATTTATATATTGTTTAATCTATAGAGTTTGATTCTATTATATCTTAGCAGTATTATTCAAGTATGCTCAATGAAGGATCGATTTCTAATCTTATCACCTTGTGTTCTCTTTTTGCTATTTCCTTTCTTTACTTTTTTTTATCGTTGTATCTTTTGTATTATACATTGCATATCCACTATTAATAAATTTTATTTTAAATACAGTGAGCAATTTCCTTGATATTCACTTTATGTTGAGTCTATTGTTCATGAATGTGATGAATGTTTGATCATTTACTATACAAGCATTATGTTGCAAGTTTTCTTTATTTTTGTATATATTTAAAACTTCTTTTCATTTGTAGTTGTTGGCATTATGAGATAAGTGTTGTCCTTGATGGCAAACCTCACTGATGACAAATCATAGTACAGAAGGTCAGCAGCAAGGAATTGATGATCAGACTATAAGAAGAAGAGAAAGTTCATACACGCAGGTTCGTTAAGCCCAAGTCGCGTGTACACGCAGGTTGGCTTCAGCAAAAGCGCGTGTATGTGGAAAAGTACCTTTGGTCCATGGCGGTTATTCCTTGGAAGTTGTGCCTATGGTTTTGGACCTTGGCGTCTCGGCGGACGTGTTGATCCCTAGTTTTGAAGTTGATGGTATTGGATTTCTATGGTTTTGGCTCTTGGTATTGAACAAGGCCTAAGGCTATATAAAGGGAAGGAAATCATTAGGCAAGTGCATCTGAAATGTCTTGAATATCTGATGAAGCATTAGATCCAGTATGCAAGGTTATGGGTTGATGATGCATTGCTTGATCTGAGCTAAGGAGAGATCTCATCGGTTGATGGAGAGCAAGATCTAAGGAGAGATCGGGATCAAATGGTTTGAAATGAACTATCTTTATGATGCTTATTCTAGATCTACATACTGACGCATGTATTGTTCTATAAGTATTATGAGTATGATTGATGTCTGGTACAGCTGCAAGTTATGAGAAATTATTTTTAGATCTGTACGCGGGTTGTCTTTGGAAAAAGCGCGTATACACGCGGGTTTGATTCATCGAAGTAGCGTATACATTGTAAAGCTTGATATTTGAAGTTGCAGATGGATCTGATGGTTATTACAGAGTTCTGTGTCTGCTCTGTGTTCTGATGACTGTTGTTAACAGGGTTTCAGTGATTCAGGGTTTGATGATTGTTTTGAGCTTCAATGATAGTTATGGGTCCAGTATGAAAACTGGATGAAAAGTGGCCTTGCAGATTATGTGTTGTGCTTCAGTGTATCCAGTCTGAAAATTGATGAAACGTGGTACCTGGAGGTGAGAAGATTGTAGGCAAGCACCTACGTACTAGTATCTAAGCTAGTACAAAAGCTAAGGGAGATCTTTGGAGCATTGTAGCAGGTAGCAGCCTGTGTACTAGTAAATGGATCGGCTAGTACAAAAGCAAAGGGGGTTGTAGCTCCCGTACTGGTATAAGACTGCACCAGTACAAATATTGTAAAAGTATTTTCTTATTAAGAAGAAGATTGAGATGACTTGCAGCAGGTGGTTTTCACCCACATTGGGTTTCCACCTTATATCTTTGTGTTCATGTGTGTGGCTTTTGTGTGATGATCTGTTCTGTTATACTGTACCTGTTTACTGTTAATATGGTTAATAATGTTCTGATGCATTTACTGAAGATAAGCTGACTGAATCATAAGATTTCTGGATATACGCTAGTTTCTTTAGACACAGCAGCGTGTACACGCGGGTTCACTTAACTAAAGTAGCGTATATGTTTTTGAGCATTGAAAAAGTTTTATTGATCTGATAATACTGATTCACCCCCCCCTCTCAGTATTATTTCCAACAATTGGTATCAGAGCCGGTCCTTTGATAGAAGCTTGATCGCTTGAAGGAGATCCGTAGAACAATGGGAAAGAAGCTTAAGAAGAAAGCTCATAAGAAGAAGAAGACATCTCAGAAGGACTATGACAGTGGGAGAATCGATTGGGGATTAGGTATAAGAGGCTCTTCAGATTCAGAATCAGATTCAGAATCATTATCAGGTATGAATGTGTTATCCTCTGATGTTCCTACTATATTTCCTTGTGAAAGTGATGGAAGTGATAGTGAAACTACTGAACATGCTTTTATGGGTGAGCAAGAAAAGTATCAAATAGAGGCAGTATTTAGAAGGCTTACAGACAAAGTTAAAGATCAACAAGATCTATTGAACAAAAGGGAATGTGCTTTCAAAGAAGAAGTTACCAAACTAAAGGCCCAACTAGAAGAAGGAAACAAGGTAAGAAAGCTACTCAAGGACAAGGAAGACCAATGTCAAAAATTGCAGCATGAAGTGACATCATTAAGAAAAGAAGTCAACGAAAGAAGCACAACCATCAAGAAACTCAAAGATAGATCCAGCTACTATGAAAATCTTGAAGCTATGATCCTCTCACTAAAGGAAGATCTTGAAGAATCCAAGAAGCAGAATGAAGATCTACACCAAGCAATTGAAAAACAAGACAACGAAGTCATCAGCTTAAAATCACAGTTGGAATGTGCCTTCAGAGTTCGTCAAATTCAGCAGGATCTGTATGAAAAGCAAGAAAAGGAGATTCTCAAACTAAGGCATCAGTTGGAAGAAGGAAGGAAAGATGGAGAAGACATGAAGAAGCAATGTCTAGAAAAGGAGGAACAACTTCAAGATGAGGTAAATATCTTGAAAGGTAAATTAGATGAAAAGGATAAACTTTTGCGATTTCAAGATAGCTCTAAAGTCTTGGATGATATTCTTAGTAGTCAAAGGTCTCCTGCTATCAAGACTGGTCTTGGTTTTCATGAATCTGTTGAAGGTGAATCTAGTTCACAAGGTGAGGCAAGGAACTCTAAAGAGAAATCTAAAATGATCAACAAGGAGATGAAAGGTCAACCCCATCAACAATCAAGGAAAGAGACTCCTCAAAGAAAATCTGTTACTCCTCCTATGAATAATGTTGAATGTTATGTATGTCATAATCTTGGACATGTTGCAGCTAGATGTAGAAGAAGAAGGGTTCAAGACCATCATGCAGAAAGATCATCACACTCAAGGTACTTTAATGGATATTGCTTTGCTTGCAATATGTTTGGTCACAAAGCTGCTGATTGCTACAGGAGGAATATGAAATATGTAAGATGTTATGCATGTAACACGCTTGGACATATAGCAAAGGAATGCAGGAACAAAGGATGGACATCACACCAAAAGGAGAAAACCTCATCACACTTGAAGATATGGAGGAAGAAGGAAGTACAGTCAGCACAATGTACTGAGACACAGCACAGCACAGACATATCAGACTCAGAGGGAGCTGAAAGTGTAAAACTTCAGTGTTCTGAATCTCATACGCAAGTTCCTTGAAGGGAAGTCGCGTATATACGTGAGTTAGACACTGCAAAGTCGCGTATATGTCAGTCTGAGGAAAAGCAGTGGGAACAGGATCAGAAAAAGGATCTGATATGATTCAGTCTGTTATTTGCTCTATTGGTTACAGTCTGCTGAGGATGTGTGGAAATGTTTTGTTACTTGTATGATGTCTAGAAGTGTCTTTGATCCTAACTTGGGGATGATGATGTTTTGATGCTTATTGCTGATATATGCATGATCAGATCTAACATATGGCACAGGTTGAGGGGGAGCATATGCCTTTAATAATTCATTGTTGGCATTATGGTTAATAGTCCTTGGTGATGATTCTTATATGGCTAAATGATATATCTTGCTGTGAGTTGTCTATGATAAAATCACATATGATTCTTGGGGTTACATAATTGATGATCAGATCAGATTTATGGTTGATTCCTTGATGATGCATATATGGTGCTTACATGGTGACCTTCATAAGGACAAGGAGAAGTACAAAGTTTGAATACACATCTTCCTCACTTGATATCATATGCATAAAGGTCATACAGTTATGATGCAGGCACTCTTGTGGATAAGGATTGTTGCTGTTGATGATATCAAGAAGTTTGACAAATGAGCTTGAGCTCAAGATACATAATGTTGATACATGGATGACTACTCAAAATTGCTTTGTTGGAGACATGATGATGAGTTCTTATCTATATGATGATAGGTTTATACTTACATATGTTAATTGATGCAGATGTTCCCAAGTAATGATACTTGGATCATGTAGAGCTTGATGAAATGGCTATGGTGGTTTCACACATGATACAATGTGAATGACTCTGAATTCTGTTCAAAGGGATGAATTGATGCAGACATACCTTGTTATAGGTTGATGACCTATTCTCTACAGGACTTTTACAGGTTGCTGATATGGAAATTTGTGTACGCGTGTTGTTTAAAGGATATCCGCGTGCATACGCGGTTTTACAAGGGGATAGTCGCGTATATGGTGTACGCGTGTTGCGTAAGGAATATCTGCGTATATACGCCTGTTTATGTGTATACAGACGCGTATATGGAGATTTGAAGAAAATCAGCAGGGACAGATGTTGGTTGCAGAAAGTCTGATATAGGTCTGACAGAGATCATCTGGCACAGGTTCAGGGGGAGCAGATAATCTTCCAATGATGCATTGTTGGCATTATCTTAAAGCTTTTGGTTCTAGTTCACATTTGGTGTTGATTTCAGGAGGAACAAAGGCGGAAGGAGCTCAGAAAGATCTCTTGGTTGCTGATCTAAAAAGATGTTTATCAGATGCTGCTGGTGACTTTCATAAGTCTTGGTCTAGATCTATTGTCTCTATGTCATATATCTCTTTTGTGGTATCTCTTTCATGGTGTCAAGGTCATGTAACGGCCTATTTTGGTTTCCCCACTATGCCTGGGATGATTGATGCAATGTGATTGGTTGTCATATGTAAAATTTTGATGTATTCCCACTTGGTTGGGTGGATGAGTCAATTTTTGTATATCCTCACTTAGTTGAGAGATGGATGTATGTATGAGTCCTAAGTGATAGGAAGGTCCTTTATGATGTATAGAGTTATGTTCTTCTTGAAGAACATCTTTTGTAGACCTTGCTTTCAGTCAGGGAGAGCATGATCAGCACACTTCAGCAAGAACAGAGATTCAGCATGTACTCAGGGGGAGCATGGACAGATTGGTACACCTTGGCATATACAAAGGGGGAGACTATTCAGAGATTTCAGCAGGTACTCAGGGGGAGTATGGATAGTGGAATGATTCAGCAAAGGAAGAGAATATCTTGGTCCACCCTTTGCCCTTGATGTCAAAGGGGGAGAGTGATTTGGTGTTGTTGCCATCAAGTCCAAAGGGGGAGATTGTTGGCATTATGATGCATGTGTTGTACTTGATGGCAACCCTCTCATAGAAGAATATCTCACTTATGTATAACTGGATGAATCTTCAGAAGAGATATCAGATGTGACTGATGGAGGACAGCTCAAAGGAATCAGATGATAGTTCTAAGTGTGACAAGTTAGCTTTGCCATGAATATCTCACTTATGTATAACTGGATGAATCTTCAGAAGAGATATCAGATGTGACTGATGGAGGACAGCTCAAAGGAATCAGATGATAGTTCTATGTGTGACAAGTTAGCTTTGCCATCAAGTCCAAAGGGGGAGATTGTTGGCATTATGAGATAAGTGTTGTCCTTGATGGCAAACCTCACTGATGACAAATCATAGTACAGAAGGTCAGCAGCAAGGAATTGATGATCAGACTATAAGAAGAAGAGAAAGTTCATACACGCAGGTTCGTTAAGCCCAAGTCGCGTGTACACGCAGGTTGGCTTCAGCAAAAGCGCGTGTATGTGGAAAAGTACCTTTGGTCCATGGCGGTTATTCCTTGGAAGTTGTGCCTATGGTTTTGGACCTTGGCGTCTCGGCGGACGTGTTGATCCCTAGTTTTGAAGTTGATGGTATTGGATTTCTATGGTTTTGGCTCTTGGTATTGAACAAGGCCTAAGGCTATATAAAGGGAAGGAAATCATTAGGCAAGTGCATCTGAAATGTCTTGAATATCTGATGAAGCATTAGATCCAGTATGCAGGGTTATGGGTTGATGATGCATTGCTTGATCTGAGCTAAGGAGAGATCTCATCGGTTGATGGAGAGCAAGATCTAAGGAGAGATCGGGATCAAATGGTTTGAAATGAACTATCTTTATGATGCTTATTCTAGATCTACATACTGACGCATGTATTGTTCTATAAGTATTATGAGTATGATTGATGTCTGGTACAGCTGCAAGTTATGAGAAATTATTTTTAGATCTGTACGCGGGTTGTCTTTGGAAAAAGCGCGTATACACGCGGGTTTGATTCATCGAAGTAGCGTATACATTGTAAAGCTTGATATTTGAAGTTGCAGATGGATCTGATGGTTATTACAGAGTTCTGTGTCTGCTCTGTGTTCTGGTGACTGTTGTTAACAGGGTTTCAGTGATTCAGGGTTTGATGATTGTTTTGAGCTTCAATGATAGTTATGGGTCCAGTATGAAAACTGGATGAAAAGTGGCCTTGCAGATTATGTGTTGTGCTTCAGTGTATCCAGTCTGAAAATTGATGAAACGTGGTACCTGGAGGTGAGAAGATTGTAGGCAAGCACCTACGTACTAGTATCTAAGCTAGTACAAAAGCTAAGGGAGATCTTTGGAGCATTGTAGCAGGTAGCAGCCTGTGTACTAGTAAATGGATCGGCTAGTACAAAAGCAAAGGGGGTTGTAGCTCCCGTACTGGTATAAGACTGCACCAGTACAAATATTGTAAAAGTATTTTCTTATTAAGAAGAAGATTGAGATGACTTGCAGCAGGTGGTTTTCACCCACATTGGGTTTCCACTTTATATCTTTGTGTTCATGTGTGTGGCTTTTGTGTGATGATCTGTTCTGTTATACTGCACCTGTTTACTGTTAATATGGTTAATAATGTTCTGATGCATTTACTGAAGATAAGCTGACTGAATCATAAGATTTCTGGATATACGCTAGTTTCTTTAGACACAGCAGCGTGTACACGCGGGTTCACTTAACTAAAGTAGCGTATATGTTTTTGAGCATTGAAAAAGTTTTATTGATCTGATAATACTGATTCACCCCCCCCTCTCAGTATTATTTCCAACAGTAGTTGCGTAACAAACATCTGTGGCTAATACGTGTATATTGCTAAGTCAGCCATATAATGGTTGTAATATATAAGTACTTCGAAGTTGTACTATAGTTAGGAAGGCTATAAATCCATAACGTTCCTAAAGTTCTTGGTTTAGCCAACCAAGCATTCGAAAGGATATTGAAGGACTAGCATATTCATCAACAATGTCGTTGACAATAGGTTGAGGTAGTATGAGATTGTATGGTGAAGATTCAATACATTTCCGTGCTTGATGCACAGTGAAAGATTGCATACCATTATTGTGTGATGGAGATATGGGTTGGGGTTTATCGTTTTCACATAAATTTTCATTGTGTTAGCCATGGCCATGGGCTATGCATATATGTATAAGTAAGATGAAACCCATAACATGACAAAACATATTTACACAGAGGGTCGACGTTGGCAGAGTATGGACTGGTGGCATATGACTAGTCTGAAGGCATGGAATGAGAGAGCAGATAATTGCAACCATCAAATCGTTGTATGCAAAATGAAAGTGGTGTTCTAGGTAGTAGGTTGGGTAACCGACTTTTTCTCTTATAATCTACACTTTGTCTTAGCTATGGCAAAGGGCCTTTGCATAAAAAAAGAAATTGGAAAGCATGGCATGACGTTGTCACCTCTATTGAACAAAAACATGAGCCCAAATTATATAGGGGAACTTCAAAGCCATGGATGGTGTTTAAAGATGAAGTGGAGAATCCTAATATTTTTTACCTATGTATGAGGGCAAAAGAATGATTTACACAATGGAATAAATCGTTCAAGAGTAAAACCACTTAGTTTGTTGAATGCATGATAATGAAATGATAGAGGAAGAAGTGAAAGGGAAAAGCCATGGATATGATTAACTCCTACACCGCGTTGAATAAACCAAATAAATCCAAAATTTACAAAATAACCATTAACCAATGGGAGATGAGACTAAATTATTCTTCTGCATGTGGCCAACACACTTTATCTTCCCCAGAGTTGGTTGCTAGCGATTCCCTTCAGTTGTTGTGATCACCAAACTAGGGTTCTAAAGAGCCACTCAACTTGGTTTCTCCTAAAGAGAAAAAGCACATACCAACTAACTCTACTTAGTTCTAAACCCTGACATGCTCCTTTTCTATGGTGAAGTAAATGCACGTCGTGTCTCATAACTTTGGCCAGTAATCAAATATTTCACAATATAATCTACATAATACTATCACAGGGATATTGTTTATGACTTCACAAAAAATATTTGGTATTTATGCCATGGCCTTTAAATAACCTATTAATGCTCATGTTGTAAACACTTACGATGGCCTAATTGACACCATCCAATAGTCTTGTGTGTGTGTCATAAAATGTCGGTGGGGTCATTTATGTTCATTAAAGAAAGTATGATACATGCTACATATAACTTACCCTTTGCAAATACCTAGTGCCACAAGCATGATGCGGATGGTCTTTCCATAGTTTAATTTACACCATGTGCCTCCCTAAATATGTGTTAACTATGCTAACAAGGCTCATAATGTTTAAAAACCACAGTGTTGAGTATGTCTTCGCAATAATTTACACCATTGGCCACATCGTATGTGTTGGTAACATTAGTGGGGCCAAGCTAGGTTTAACATTTGGAATGAAGGAACTCTCACCCATGCATACACGCCCATGATGACCATGACACTTATGACCTGTCATCTAATTATTTATGTTCAATATTTTAAATGACCAACTTTTCAAAACCATGCCCTCATCCTATTTATGTCATTCATGAGGTCATACTATTTATGCCATTAGATTTTGAGTTAGATATTTTGAGCGAAAATTTTGATAACTATGCTCTTATACCTTCTATACCATTCATAGCTTTGTCAAGAGGTTTCCATTTTGAAGCTCATGTTTGTACAATGTATTTTTGTCGTAAAAGATATGACCATGTTGTAAAGAGAAATCGATGAGTGCGGGAAGTATTTATTTTCCTATCATATCTAAGATTGATCGTGAAAAAGTATACCCATAATGATGTTGTGGATGTCAAATTCATGAATGTATCAATGTTGTCAACATGATTAAAACTTTCAAACCACATATGAAATGTATATATAATCATATATATATAACAATGTATAACTCCATGTGCTGATGTGAGAATATGTAAATGTTAAATGATTTCATGCAAGCACTCCTTATTTCTCTAGGGAACCCCACCTACTGTGTCTTAAATATTTTAATTAATCTAGGGATATTATTTTTTAGCCTTTTTAGTAGGAGGAGACATGATGAACTGCAATGGCTTGCACAATTTTTTTGAAAGTGGCTCAACACAAACCTTGTTTGGTTTTGAAGGTGTTCTTCTAGGTATCTTCTTCTCTAACTTGAACTTGGTAATATGTATACTTTCATTCCATATTAATGAAGTCTTTGGCTTATTGCACCTAATCTAGCAAATCATCTGTCTAAGGAATGGGTACATGTTCTTGAGCATGATTTTGTATAATCAATACACATCCACCAAGTCCCATCTTTCTTTGTCACAATGATGATGGGTAAATCACATGGTGAGGTACATGGTTGAATTACAGCTTGTTCCAATAGCTCCTATACAAGCCAATGTTTCTTTTGCTCCACTTCCCTCTTGGGTAGTAGCCCTTTAAGCTCTTGGAACACATCCCTATATGCTTGTAGCAACTCTTCTAGTTGTTTTGTTTGTTTCTTAGTACAACCCTCCAAGGATGACTTTTCTCTCACTAACTCTTCTATATAATGATTTTCTCTTAAAAATTGCAAAACATACTTCTTAGGAGAACCAAACAGTTTCTTAGATTGGTTAGCACTTACCAATGAAATTTTGGACTTGTTCTTGTGTGCATTGATGGTGAAGGATTTTCCAAGCTTGATGAGGCAGTATTAGTTGGTTCTCCACATGAAGATTTCATCTTGCATGTACGTATAGGGACTTCCAAACACCACTCCACATACATAAAAGGGAAATACATCTAGTTCTACTTCATCAATAAAATTAGCACTGGTAGCAAATATGATTTTGCACTATTTGGTTACCACTATTTCTACATCCTTATTTACCCATCCAATGGATATGGGCTTGGATGATCACAAACTTTGAATCCCAATTTGTTGACCAACTGTGCTACAATGATATTTTCCTTTGATCCCAAGTCGGACAAAGAATCAATATTTTTCTTCTTGACCTATATTTTTATATGGAAGAGTCTTGTATTTTCCTTCTCTTCATGTTATTGAAGGCTACTCAGGTTCACCTCTTTATGCACTGATGTACAAATAGTATTCTCATCCATGGTCGTGAGATTTTTCTTCTTAATATATTTCATTTTGATATTCACGTTGAGCTCTAATACAACTTCCAACACTTCTCCTCTGTATCATCGTCAATGTTGTAGTGGTTCCATTGGTTGCTAATATCTTTTTATTAGTGTGTTGTGGTTGTTATCTTGTTTTTCCTTCCCCGCCTTTTCACTTCTTCTTCCCCTCCTTGGAATCTTCTTAGTGTTATTTCTACTTGCACCCACTTGATTGCCTTTTCTTTTGGACTATGTTCTCTAAGTATTGTGCCTATACACAAGCCTCATCCACCAATTTGGGTTTGGACTGTAGGTTTTAACCCTGTACAAAAATTACCTGCAAAGGAATTCTTAAAAACATAAAATATACAATGGTGAGAGCATAAAACATAAAACAGATATACACAGAGATTTTCCCCCGGATCCCAAAATCGAGACTACCAGATTGATTTTTCATTATATTCCTTTAAATGTTACTATATATATATATATATATATATATATATATATATATATACATGTCGAAGCATCCACAAACACCAATCCATTAACCCTGGATTAGAACATAACCATAGTTCCCTTAATTGGATCTACAAGATACCATGGGAAGAAAACCAACATGCCCAAAACCATGTGCAAAACCCATACAAAAAACCATAGGTAGGTCCGCCCAACTAATATAGGGTCCAAAAAAAATTCTTGGGGCGTTGTCGCCCCCTCGCTGCGCCTGACACAACGAAGGGGGGTGGCTTCCCCCCCCCCCCCACAACTTCGCACATGGGGCTAGTCATGGAAAGAATATAACACACACCCAACATGGACACCATCACTTTCTTCTGCAAATGGCTATGTAGACCCCCTGGATACTTGAGGAGTACATCTCGGTTCAATGGGGAGATATCGAGCATTATGGCCATCCCTTTAAATTCTATGGTGTACTATTATACACTCTTCCCATGTCTCTACATAAAGTAATGCCACCGGATCCGCTATCCTCTGAATACCTGATAGGATAAAATTGTGTCTTTGTGAGGGTTCTGAAATCCTCCCATTTAATAACTAGAGATCTCCTCCAACCTCAAGGTCCTTTCTGTCCATTTCCCACCAAGTCAAGGCATGACCCTTTAATTTTAGCCAACAAACAAAATCTTATGTTCTTGCTCTATATTATGAGCACTAAAATAAACTTCTAATTGTTGCAACCAATGGTTTAGCTTCAGAGCATCAATCTCACCTTCATACGACTTGATGTGAACCTTCATTTGCCACGTCACTCGAGCTAAGATAATCCTTTTTGGGTTCTTTCTTAGACACTCTTTCTAGTTCTTCCTGCTCTATTTATTTCCCCTCAGATCTAGCCTCCATGTTAGACCCTCCATCTTCTCTAAATATCCCAAGCTTGTAGGTTAAGGCCACCATGAGGAGGCTTTCATTATGGTTTATATTTGTGACTTGTGCTTTTACTTGTGCAAACATCTCCTCTACTAGAGCTTAAGGGTTATTAATAGATTTTTTTACCATTGTTGGAGTTTTATGACTTTTGACTTAGCCAATCTAGATCCCTTAGAAATCACCACAATATACTCAAAGAAACCTACTCTAATACCAATATGATCTATAAACTGTCATGGATATTCCAGTGGACAATTTTCCACAACATATCTAATGAAATTATACTTAAAATCCAAAACTGTAATATGAGGGTTAATTTCTCTTTAGATTTATAGATTCATTAATTATTGTGTTATGCTTATGCATGTGGGAGATAGAATATGTACAAAATAGATATCAGTTAAATAAGACTCACAAACCAAATTTTAGGAGACAACCCATCTGGAAGGTGAGGTTGCTTAGCTATCTTTCTCTGAATGGAAAATGGATGCAAGTACAAAGAAGTGAGACATGTGGCCTGTCGGCTACTATAGTGCACAAACCCTCTCTGTTTGTTATCTCCCTATCCACTCTCAATTACTTTCTCATCTATGGAACAAAATGCACTCGAATAGAATGGAACCCCTTTTTCCTCCTAATTGCTTAGTCATAACATAGTATGATAACCAACAAATGGTTAGGTTTAACTCGTTCAACTCTTAACTAGAGATACAACATCAACTCATCTAGAGTCTTCATCATGATCATGTGCCTGACCACTTTTCCATGAATAATGGGGGTTGACGTGGCATCCTCTCAAATCATGGTGGTCAAAACAGGAAGGTAAACTTCTGGGTGCAACTTTTGCTTACGGTCTCTGATTGAGGTGGTTCTTACATCATTGAAAGGTATTTACATGTAGAATAGTGCTAAAATGTGTCTTTATTAAGCAGTAAACTATTAACCCCAAATAACAGTATTTGTTTCTTCAAATTTTTTCTCGAAGGTTTCAAATCCTAATTTTTCAAACTGGGTCCCACTAGTAAAATGTTCCTATGAGTTGGTTCCTCCACTTTTTCCACTACGAAAGCATTAATATGGATGAAAAATAATATAATGATCAAGTTAGCATCAAAAATGGATTTTTTAGGGGAGGCAGGAGTAGGAGGGGTATTTTTTCACCCCCCCCCCCCCATGAAGATAGAGAGATAAAATTTTCTTAGGGCCTAGGCATCGCCTCAAATAATCAAGTTGAAGCCTTAGCTCTCTAGCAAGGATTTAAAATTGCATCCATGAGGGGTATTCACCACATAAGTGTGATCGATGACTCATTGATTATCATAAAAAAAAAAATGCCACAAAATCAAATATTACATGGAGAATGATTTGCCTCGAATATATCATCGAATAAAGCTCTTTATAGGCAAATTTGAAAAACTTGACTTTTATCACATCAAGAAGGAAAACAATCAGTTAGCTGACAAGCAAGCTTAAATGGGGCAAATATGGCCCAAGGAATGCTCTTTGAAGATCTAAATAATCCAATTTTGTGTTATACACCATGATTGCACTCAAATAAATTTTGATTGTTTCCATGGTTACCATTAAGAAGGAATTACAGCTTGACATCCCACTAATGAATGTTTTTAATTTCAATGCTTGGAAGAGCATGAATGAGCGACATTATTGGAAGGAGTCTACTAATCAAGTAATTAGCTAGGAACACACGAAGGGTATTGCCAGGTTTTAGGATAGGTGGAGTAACGATGGAGTTGCAATAACTTCCCACACCAGGCTCGGACTGGGTAGTATTGTTTATGAATTGAAGTGGTAATTCTTGTTCACATGTGCATCCAAAATGGCAGTTATTGCAATGGAATTTCGAGATTAGTCTATGTAAGGATGGGACATAAGCATTCAATGTGACAATATCTCCAATGCAATTGATTCAAATCAAGGTAAGAATTTGAAGGGTCAAGGACACATGCTGAAACCGATGTTGATTCGCATCAGAGCTAGAGAAATTGGTGAAATAGCTTTTACAAGCAGGAACAACACCATTAGGTCCTTGGAGGAAAAACTAGAAGTGCTAAAAATGGAGGTATCAGCTCTAGTTTCCAAAGTAGGAGATCAGATAAAGACTAAGGCTCACTCCCACTTTGTTCTGGTTTCAAATCAGCTTGGTGAATTATAGAAGGATGTGGAGTTCCTTTAGGCATCTATAGATTTGTTGATCATTAAAAGGGAAAAAATAGACTATGAGGTGGAAAATATGGAAGTGTCTATGGAATCCACTGTGGTTAATGTGCTCAAAGAGGTATTTGGCATTGACGACCATCAGTATGGAGTACAGGATGAACAAGTGGCAGAATTGGGGAGCGAAGCAACAACTAAACCACCACCGGAATGTTTAACAGGTCGCGCAACATATGGAAACAGGGCATGAAGCACCCTTGCAAATGGATGTCAACCACGATGTGTCAGATGCGCCCAAGGCAAATAAGGATGAGGGAAGCGGGTAGCATTTTCATTAATTCCATATTTTGCAATGTTTTTCAATTTTGTTATATATAATGGAGTGTTTTGGAGATTTTGTAAGATAAAATTTGTTAGATATATAGTGAAGAAAAATCAGTTTATAAGTAGGCTTCAACTTGAACATTACTGGAAAGCCACTAATGAAACTCTACTCTTGAATGTAAAGGCATTCGCCTATTTCCAACTCGGTTAATACAAATCTAATCGTTCCTTTAAAAAAAGGGATTTATTGATTAAAGGGGAGTGTTAGGAATAATCGAAAAGATGAAACTAAAACTAATTAGTTCTAGAATCACCACGAAAAAATCTAGATTTAGCCTAAATAACTCTTCTTGTCCTGGTTTTTAGGAATTGATTCCGTCAATATTTTCATATATATTGTAATTAGTTTTATGTGATAATTCAATTGAATTGTGTGTTTATATATTAGAGTAATGATCTCTCAAGGCTGCTATGATTTTAAATAGTTGCTAAACATCAATAAGCATAAAAAAAACTTACCTCATGATAGATCTCACACTGTCAAGATTAAAAAAGAAACATAAATTTTAACTAAAAAATAACTTCTTTATTATTATTATTATATATATATATATAGATATCATCTTTGTGTATTGAAATGTTATTATATGTTTGTAAAATTTATATTTAAAGTTGGATGAGGCAGCTAGGGTTTTTGCAGAAGACGAGAAAGGAATGGCGAGCTCTATGATGGAGAATACTGCGAAGGAGCTCTGAAATGAAATCAAATAACTCAATCAACAACAATGGGAGATTACACATAGACTACAAGATCAAAAAGGACTTCAAAGGGGCAGTTTTAGAGGGAACATTGTTTGTGTTATGGGAACTATTAAAGGTCATGCATTTGGGAGAGTGTGTGGTCTCATCTAAACTGCATATAGGTCTGAGGTTGAAGAATGGCTCTTAAGGCTTTCATCTTTAAATATTCATGCTTTTTCCCTCTGTTACCCTTGGATTGTAGCAGATTTGATTGAAAAATCCCCTTGTTCTCCTCCATTGGGGTTGGTGGGAAAGACAAAAGAACTGGATCTGGTCGAGGTTGATAAAAACAAGGTGAAAGTTTTCCATAGTTTTGTAAAGGCTTTGAACGAGACCTCAACCCTGTTTTGGGTCTCTAAAGAGGAGCATGTGGTAAATCCAATGCAGATCTTAGATGAAATGGTTGGGGATCCTAATATTCATGCAACAACTTCTATGTGAAGGGAAGCAACTGCATGTTTTTTCTCAGATGTGTGATTATGGCATGACTAGGAACTCCATTATTTTAATGCTTTTTAGGTTGCACGGGGGTGCTTCGAGCTCTAGGAACCCAACTGCTTCAATTACTTACATGTATGTGGCTCTCGGAATAGGCCTTGTTACAATGGAATAGCCACAATTGAGTCCAAGACCTTATATTGTTGAACAATCAGGAGAAGTACCAGATCTAGAAGTAAATCTAAAAGAGGTAAATGAACTCTTTTCGGTTCTCCAATCAAAGGTTTTGATTTACATATTTAATGGGTTTTGAACAAGGCATGAATCTTTACATCAATGGGTTTTTATGACATGGTCCAAATTGTGATATTTACCTTTGTTCAAAAGTTTTTTTCGTTGTTCAGTTTCATTCCCAAGAACATATGGAGAAATTTTTGAAGGAAGGGCCTTGGTTTTGGGGAAGCGCAAGGCTTTTCATCACCTCTTGGTTTCAAAAGTTTGATTCTTCTACAATGGTGACAACAAATATGGCGATTTGGGTAAGGTTTCCAATCCTCCCTCTTCCCTTTTTGCAACATAAGGTTCTAGAGGGTGTTGTGAACACTTTGGGTTCCGTTAAAAATATGGATGTTGAAAGAAGGAAGAAAGGTTTATTCACTTTTGCTCCTATATGTGTATAAATAGACCTAATAAAGGGCTACCTGATCGTATCTTGTTGAAACATAAATCCTTCCAATGGATTCAAATTTTGGACTATGTAAACATGCATTCAGTGGTCGCACATGTTTTCAAACAAGACATCTTTAGGACTTATTCCCCCTTGCGAAAAATCCACCAAAAAAGAAAAATTGGTAGGCTAGTAACAAAAATGGTTGCCAACCTTTTAATCCCATTTTCTAGAGGAAGAAGAAAGGGAAATCAAGGAGGATTTTTCAAAACAATAAGATAGGAATGCCAAGGTTCATGTTGGACATGCACCTCATATGCAGAACAACTTAGAAATATAACGGATCCATGCAAAGGAACATCATGAAACAATGGTTGGGAAATAAGATGGGATGGTGGGCACAAAGAGATTTCATGTTTCAAAAAGCTCAGATTCTGACAAAGAACATCCACCAGAGGTAACCAAGAATGATTTGGAAATGGTTCTTGTTGACCATCCTGCAGGGGATGGTAGAAGGTTCAGAGAAAGAAAGGAAAGAAAGAGAAGATAAGTGATTTTTATATCACTTAATATTCTTCGTTGTAGCTTTTATTTTTAGCTTTTTCCTTGCTTTGGGCCATAAGGCTGCACATACTTAATGCTTTTAGCATCTACAAAATGTAATTTTGCTCCTTTTTTCAAAAAATTAAATGAAATTATAATTTTTTTCCAAGGCAATATATATATATATATATATATATATATATTTCACAATATATATAGCTTATTGTACCAATCCAATACCTGAACAACAATCTCTATAATCATACTATGTCCTTGCTTGTATGAGTGGTTTCCATGTATTCAACTTATATAGTTGAAAATGCCAATACAAACTATCTCTTGCTCATCCAAGTGATTGCTTCTCCAAATAGGTTAAACATATACCCACTTACATATCTTCTTAAATCCAAATCTCGACCCTAGTTTGCATTAACAAAACCATGTATGTCCAACATTTTTTCAAATCGTAGTCTTGCTTGGTAGCACAATCAATAACCAATAGTGCCATGAAATGCCTAGAAACCCTCTTTACTATTGTCCAATGCTCCTTCCGTGGTGTTAATATATACCTGCTCAATATTCCCATTGCATGTGCAATGTTTTGTCCAATACATATTATTGCATGCATCAAACTTCCAACCACATTGGCATATGGAACACGAGATATGTCCTCTTCTTATATCTTGAAACACTAATTTGCGGATAAATTTACACTCACAAGAATAGGTATCTTTATCGATTTGCATTCCTACATATGATACCACTATAATATTGTCTCAATATACTTCCACTGATTTAACGAGAGTTTCTTGTTTGCCTAATCTCTTTTAATTTCCATATTTGAAATAAAATTTGCAACACCAATATCCTTCATGTCAGATTTTGTGGACAACTAAGTTTTCACTTCCCAGATGATTTCCCTATCATTTCCAATCAGCAACATATAATCCACATACAAAAAGAAATAAATAATATGATCACTAACTAATTTGAAATACAGACAGTGATCCACTTTGATCCTTCTAAATCCAAGTCCAAATATTAAGTATCACAATTTTCATACCACATCCTTGGTGATTGCTTTAACCCATATAGGGACTTCTTTTAGCCTGCATACCAACTCTTTCTTTCCCTTCACCGCAAATCGATCTAGTTGCTTCATGTATATTTCTTATTTTGGATCCCCATGTAGGAATGTTGTCATCACTGTTGAAAAGTGTGCAACAAGAAATGTAAAAATAGAAATTGCTAAAAATAGCAGTTTGGTCAATGAGCATTTTGGCCACCTTGGGTGAGAGGTGAAACTGCTAAAAATAGCATTTCTGGGTCCCTTCCTATTTTTAACAGTCCCTGGTCTAACTGTAGGAAGTAAAATTCGAATTTGGTCTTACCAGCAGTTTGAATATTAATTAATTAATTCTCCATGAGTTAATTAGTTAAGGAAAAGCAAACTTGAAGTCTTTGTGAGAACATGCATTCATCTCTCCACTAATTGGGGAATGTGTCCTTGACTTGCTCCACTGATTGAGGAATTAAGGATGAGTTATATATTGAGAGGATTAGTGGACTTAGTTTAACTTAGTCAAGTTTAGTTAGATTAATTTAACAAGTTGTTAAATTAATGAGATACATTTTGTTGATGCTTGCATGCATGTGACAACTGTTATATTCAGATAATTGTGAATTCACCCATGGATAACTGATGCATGTCAGTTCTGTCAGAGACCCAGTTGAGATCAGAGAAGGGACAGTGTACTATCAGTTGGATGAATATTTTTCCTATAAATGAAGCTCATCCATGATGAGGATTTATCTCCTTCAGGTTTGTGCAGTTATTTAAGAGGTTAGTGTTGTGTGTGAGGTGAGAATCACATAGGTTGTAACTGGAGGACCCAGGAAAAACTTTGCATAGAAATAGGAGGCTTGGAGGGCAAAGGAGAAGGTTTGTGAGAATCCTTTGACTGTCTATGAGCAGCAGAGGGATTGTACTGAGAGCTAGATAGCTTTGGATCTAAGGCTTTGTGTAATCCGGACTATATTTCCACTTGTATGATAATATAGAGATGGGGTTTTAGGCAGGTGCTTTCCCTGGGTAAATTCTTTTGTGTTATGTGTGATTGATTCCTTCTTATCAGTTATATGTGTTCTTAATGATGTTGCTCATGGTTGATTAAGCTTCCGCTAAATTTTTTGTAGAAGTAGATCAAGTGTTTTGTTTTAGTACATTGCATTACCAGGTGATCTACAGGTGGGAAATTTCTACATGGTATCAGAGCTAGCTGATCTGTAGAAAAAGTTCTATATGGTATCAGATCTAGCCGATTTTAGAAAAATTCTACATGGTATCGGAGCACAGGTTATCAAGGAAGAACAATATACTGAGAGGAGATTTCAAAGTTTTGAGTTTTGGGCCGAGATTTTTCAAAGAAGATCTAAAAATTTCTGTACAAAATTTTCAAAAACAAATAGCATATTTGGATTCCTTGCAGAAAAAGACCCAAATTCAAAAAAAAATCGGCTGAATCGGAGTTCGGATGAGGGAGATATCGCTGATTTAAAATCAGCTCTTTTTCCAGGAAATTTCGTGATGGCAGGAAAGTGGAAATAGATTGGTGTGCTAGCCAAGAACCTGTATGCACTTGAGGTACAAGATGCATGCAATGCCTTGAGGAGCAAGGCAAAGGTTAGATACTTGGTGGTTGAGAGGGAGAGTAAATTACCTCTCAACATGCAGAGCTAGAAGAAGTCTCAGACAATTGTGGAGGAGCCACGATTTGTGTAGCAGCTTCAGGAGGTTGTGGAGCAGCCACAACAGGGGAAGCTAAGAGGAGATTGAGTAGAGACATCTACTCATGCAGAGACCTCCAGTAGGGGGAAACTTCGAGCCAGGTGGGAAGAGGGATCACATGCAACATACCTCCAGGTAGGAGGTGGGGTGATGTGGATTGATTGTCCCAAGGAGGAGGGGCAGGATCCTTGAGGTACCCAACCTCTTAGATGAGACCTTGCTACGGGAGCCCTGATGTGGAGTAGCAAGAACTGACTAATTGAGTAGAGATAGATGCGTATGGATTAGCAGAGAGAGCTACAATGCAGGGAATCTCAGGACAGCGCATAGCATGCAGACTGCAGCAATGCGAGAGGCACAAGTGTGTTGCACAGTGCTAGGTGGCACAGAGAGGTGTGCAATGGTGCGAGATGCATGGAGATGTTGCAGTAGCGCAAATGTCAAAGAGGAAGCACTTGTCAGCAGCAGGTAGAGCTTCAGCATCAGAGTATGTTTCTAGCCCAACGGAGTGGTCAGTTGGGAGTGTTTTTTGTTCCAAGGGTTGTTGGATCAAGCGGACCTGGTGGATGTGTTGCATGCAAAACATTCCAGAGTTACAGGATCAGGTTCGAGAGGAAGCCTTTCTTGTTGAGAGGGAGTGTTGAAAAGCGTGCAACAAGAAATGTAAAAATAGAAATTGCTAAAAATAGCAGTTTGGCCAATGAGCATTTTGGCCACCTTGGGTGAGAGGTGAAACTGTTAAAAATAGAATCTTCTAAAATAGCATTTCGAGGTCCCTTCCTATTTTTAACAGTCCCTGGTCTAACTGTAGGAATTAAAATTCGAATTTAGTCTTACCAGCAGTTTGAATATTAATTAATTAATTCTCCATGAGTCAATTAGTTAAGGAAAATCAAACTTGAAGTCTTTGTGAGAACATGTAATTATTTCTCCACTAATTGGGGAATGTGTCCTTGATTTGCTCCACTGATTGAGGAATTAAGGATGAGTTCTATATTGAAAGGATCAGTTGACTTAGTTTAACTTAGTCAAGTTCAGTTAGATTAATTTAACAAGTTGTTAAATTAATGAGATACAGTTTGTTGATGCTTGCATGCATGTGACAACTGTTATTTTCATATAACTGTGTACTCACTCATGGATAACTGATGCATGTCAGTTCTGTCAGAGACCCAGTTGAGATCAGAGAAGGGACAGTGTACTATCAGTTGGATGAATATTTTTCCTATAAAGGAAGCTCATCCATGATGAGGATTTATCTCCTTCAAGTTTGTGCAGTTATTTCAGAGGTCAGTGTTGTGTGTGAGGTGAGAATCACATAGGTTGCAGCTGGAGGACCCAGGAAAAACTTTGCATAGAAATAGGAGGCTTGGAGGGCAGAGGAGAAGGTTTGTGAGAAGTCTTTGACTGTCTATGAGCAGCAGAGGGATTGTACTGAGAGCTGGATAGCTTCCAAGCTAAGGCTTTGTGTAATCCGGACTATACTTCCAGTTGTATGATAATACAGAGATGGGGTTTTAGGCAGGTGCTTTCCTCGGGTAAATTCTTTTGTGTTATGTGTGATTGGTTCCTTCTTATCAGTTATATGTGTTCTTATTTATGTTGCTCATGGTTGATTAAGCTTCCACTAAATTGTTCGTAGAAGTAGATCAAGTGTTTTGCTTTAGTACATTGCATTACCAAGTGATCTACAGGTGGGAAATTTCTACATGGTATCAGAGCTAACTGATCTGTAGAAAAAGTTCTACATGGTATCAGAGCTAGCTGATCTGTAGAAAAAGTTCTACATGGTATCAGAGCTAGCTGATTTGTAGAAAAATTCTACAAAATTCTACAATCACGTCCATTTGTTCTACTTCAAAATCAAAAGCAACAACAACATATAAAAGAAATCTAATAGAAGTTAACTTGGCCACATGAGAAAAAATATCACCAAAGTCAATTCCCTATACCTAGGAATCACATTTTACTACTAACCAAGCTTTATATTTCTCCAATTTGCATTTTACATTCAACTTCTTCTTAAACACCCATTTTCTACCAATAGGATTTCTTCCAGCCGACAACTCCCCTAGATGCAAAGCCTAATTTTTGTCTCAGCCTACCACTTCTTCAACCATGGCCCTTTCAGAGTTTTCCATCCTCTAAATCCACTATCTCCTTAATAGTTCTAGGATCATCATCAATCATAAACAAAGCAAAATTTGAATGGAAATCACATTGAATATACCTTTTTGGTTGCCTATTTTCCTGAACTAATCTCCTCAATATCAAAGTATGTGGTTCTTCTTCTTTCAATTATTATTCTTCTATAGAAACTAACATATCATCATTTAATTCAAACTCTATCTTCTCTAATTCTTTCTCTGTCGCTATGACTTCCTGTTTGATAGTATATTTAATTTATCTAAACACTATATCTCAATTATACACAACCTTCTTAGTTTATGGGTTCCAAAGCACCATTCAGACTATCTTTATATCCAATAAAAATATACTTTTCCTCTTTCTTGTCTAGCTTACCCCTATTCTCCTTTGGAATGTGTACATAAGCATCATAGCCAAATACTTTGAGATGTTCAAATAGGGTTTCTTACTAGTCTACACCTCATGTGGAGTCTTATCATCCAAAGCTATTGAAGGTGATCTATTTACCAAGTAGCATTCAATATCCATTATCTTTGCCCATAATTATTGTCCTATATCTATAGCATTGAGCATGCTCCTTGCTTTCTCCATTAGCATCATGTTCATCCTTTCCTCGACTCCATTTTACTGATGTGTGTATGGAGTATTATTTTTCCTTGTTATAACACATTTATTACAGAATTCTTCAAATTCATTTCCGCATAATTCTCCACCATTATCTATCCTTATCACCTTAATTTTCTTCTCTGTCTGATTTGTTAAAATTAGCAACTAGGGCTAAATTCCACATTGTACAACTCAATTGATGGAGATAATGATTGCATTAAATTCCTCTTTTTGAGAGGACCAAAATCGACCTAAATATTATCAAATTTGGACAAGGGAAGGTATATTTTTGAATTATAAGCCCACATGTGCATATTTGCTTGGGTCATCCCTAAATCAAATTAGACACCCTTGGAAGGCTATAAATACAAGTAACCTCAACCCCATTTGTACATCATCATTATACATTCTTATATTCTCTTTCATGGCTTTGGCTCACACAGGTTTGAGGCACGTCCATGGAGAATGGATTCACATGAAGGAGAAATTGCAGGGTCTGAATCTCGCATTTTTGTTTTAGGGTTTTGGGCCTCAATTGCAAGCATGACATAGAGAGATATTGACTACAGTCGCTTGCTGGTCAGCTTATCTGTGTGACTAAAGCTTTTCAGTGGCATGCACAACACGTCCTCCACGAGACTGGCATCTAGGGTTTCTAAGTCACAGTCACAGACTTTCCAAAGGCTGGTTTTGACTACAGTTGCTGGCTTACAGGCTCAAGGGAGTGACTCGATCCTCTTAGTCACTCGCATACCTCCTCCTCCATGTAACTGGGACCTAAAGGTTGAAATTTCAATTGTCTGAAGTTTCCTCTTGTTGATCGCAGTGTTCGGCAGCTGATCGCAAATAGTGACAGTTCATTACAAGCTTCTGAATCAGGGTTTTGAGTATGAGCATTGTTGGGTTCATTTCATGGATATTGTTTAGTTGATTTTTGTTGGATATTTGTATGGATGAAGATATGGATCATTGTACTCTCTTTTGTTGAATCATTCAATGACAATATAATAAGAAGAAGAATTTGAAAGGTTTTCCCCATAGTGGGTTTTGCCCCAGTCTTCGACGAATCCCGGTATCTCTATGTGTGAATGATTTTCTTCTATTGTTCCTTTATGTTTCGTTGCATTGATGATGATGATATTTTTCTTTATACACAATTTCATATATTTTTGAATAATTATGTAAATCTGAATAATGTTATGATGTTATGGGGTGAATTTAATGTGGTAATGAAGAAATGTAATTATCAAAGCAAAGAACAATATAGCCCTAAGAAAAATTAACATGGAATCAGAGTTGGGGTGAAGAAAATTCATTGAACATCACCCCTATGAAGACACATTTGATGGAAGCATGAGAAGATGGAGGAGACCTAAAATAATTCTAGGGTTTGAAGGAAACCTTAGGAAATTTGGCTATTAGGGTTTGATGGATATTATGAGGTTAAGGTTTGAGAGAAACCTCGGTTTATGGAAAATATTTGAGATATGATATCTAGAAACCCTAGCATGATCAATATTAAGATGATCAAGCACTTGTGACATATTTGATGAAGCCCTGGATGGGATATTTTCTATTAGGTCTAATTGTTGATGAAGTTGATGAATATATATTTAAGGCAACAAATCGACAATGGACAGTGATGACTATTGAAGGTTGGTTCAAGGGGGGGATGATCACCTCCCATTGAAGATAAGTGCTTTCCAATTTATAATACTCCTTTATGCCTTTACTGTTGTTTAGACTTGTGGATCTCATTGTTGTTTTGATTATTACTTATGTTTCCTGCATGTATATGTGAGTATTTGGATACCTCTAACCTCTTTATGAGATTTGATAAGTGGATTCTTCTTGAGGATCATATGAGATGCAGGAAAATATGCCTATCGCAGGAAGAGAAGATCCATAGTTTCTCATGATAAGGAAGACGAAAAAGTGCTTCCGCTGCCTATGTCAAATAAGAAGGTGTATAGGTATTTGGATACTACAAGGTATGCATGGTATATTGTTTCAATGTTATTTTTCAGTTGTAATATTGGATTGTAAGGCAAGGCCTAAGGCATGATGAAAATGTATCCTTCACAAATGGATCATATATGCATATGAGAGAAAGTTTGATTCATTGTACCTATGATGAAATGATTCACTTGGTAGTGAACAAGTATCTTACCTTTTAAACATAATGAACTTCTTGATTCTATGAAGCTACTTAATATTGATCTTTGATATATTGGTATACTTGATGTTTGGTAAACATCTATCATTTTGGATATCTTGATCCCATAAAAAAGGCTTGCACATTGATCCTTTTATATGGTAGCTTGACACTATTGATAATGCTTGTGATAAGCATGATAATCATGATGATAGAAGTGTAACAATGAGATTGATATTTAGGATATTTTGTTGACCATGGTTATGTTTTGATGTGCTTAGTAATTAGGTATATGGTAAAATTGAATGCCCTAACTTGAATGATTGAGTTATGTAAAAAAGAAGTAATGTTGTGACCATTATTCTTGAAGTATACTCCTATTAGCTATTTGACACTAAACCTTGATGAAATATTGATATCATGATGTAATGGTGAAGTAGTTGGTGCTAACATATATGACCATGATAAATATGTAATATAGTTTGACTTTATGATCTAACATATTTGTTGATGCGTGACATTATTATAGATAGGTTGATGACTTGAATGAAGATTACTCAAATGGCTTCCCATTCAGAGGGATAATCTCTCTGTAAGATCCTTACTCCTATTATCATTTTCATTATATGTATAGAAGATTATTTATTGTTGAAGTGAGATTTATGGACATGAATAGACAAATATTTGATAGTGTTTGTCTACAGCAAGTTCTAGTCTAAGAAGAGAGAGTTTTCCTTACTCTAAGCCTCAATTGTACGAAAGCAAGCTAGAGGGTGCAGATATAGCGTCTCAACCTCATGGAAGAAATCATATGGGTGCATTTATGCCTGAAGGTCACAAAGCTAAAATCTTATCCATAAAATTAGGAATGCACCAACAATATGACAGTCTTACAGATATGGAGCAGACATCAGAATATCCTATGTGCAGGGAAGTTTGAATGTTTGACTTACTATATAGAATGTGAATGTGCTGACTAAACTCGTGTTTGTAGGTGACTAAAATATGCATATTAGTATGTTATTTCAATTTTATCATTGAAGCTAGTGTATGGCAATATATGATAACAATTACATGGGTTTTACTAGATTTGACCTATTGGCTTGACTTAGTGAGCATATTGACTTGAATGATTGATGATTTTTTAGACCTTTGACATGATGTTTCATAGATATGTTTTGGAATATGGATTATTTGAATTCACGGTGATGACAAGATATAATTTTGATCTAATTTGGTACTTGATGACTGATGATTTGCCTTAATGACAATGCTATGTGGGCATACTAACTTTTAGTGACTAATATTGGTATTCAATAATAGTTTTGTATTGGCATATGATCCGATTGAGAAAATAAATTTTGTTGTGCTAAAATTCCTTTTAAGATTATATTAAAATGCTTGAGGATTTATGAAAAAAATTGCAAGTTTAAACATGGGTTTTTTAGTGTTTTTATGTAATTTTTATGTGCAATTAACATAAACAAATGACTGAACATCGACATATAACATACATAAACAATATCACAAGAGCACATGATAAAGGAGTTCACCCCTCCTGGGCTACGTCTCCTTGGTTTAGCTTCCAATGGCTTAGCCCTCACTATTATGCTCAAAAGTGTGAATACATCAACTTACAATTCTCATAATGCTCTGAAACATGTTCCAGTCGCTCCAAAATGCCCAAAAATGCCCGTGTACCCTCTTTTTGCTCCTGATTTGGTCAAAAACTCAAGAAATTATGGTATTTCCCAATCTTCTACTAATCACACTGCAAATTCCCCAAAATTTGGCACCATCCTACAATTTTTCCCCAAAAAGCGCTAATGGAGTGATAATTTCGTTGATAATAGGGCGAAATTGCCAGACACTTTAAATTTCCTCTAACGCCTTTTTTCCGAAAAATATGGACACATGGGGGTCCATGTGCCCAGGGCTAAGGCCAACGGCCCACCCCCGCCAGTCGAGACCCCTGCTCCCCCTCTTCTGGTGTTCGCATTATGGTGGCATGACCATGGGTTGTCCCTACCCTGAATGGTGTGAATGATAACATTTAAACAAATGCGAAGTTCTTATGTAGTTAAGAACTACATGCATGGCGCGATGGTTGAGGCTTTAGATTTGTTGTGTGAGGTCGCAGGTTTGACCCCTGGTGCCTCTGCCGGGAATTGGAACAGTAATTTTAGTGGCCCCCATGCTGCCACATGGCAGACCCCCAACTACCACATGGCGGCCCCCAACTGCCACATGGCAGCCTCTGGCTGGGCCATGTGTCAGCCCGTGGTTGGCCACCATTCCGACCAATCAAAAACGCAAAAATTCGTCTAATCACAAAATGCCACTTGTCACAATACCATCCGCCAGAGGAGCCCGTTGACCAAGTCAAACTTTCACATACACCTGCAAAGTCAGTGCCACGTCAACATTACGGATTGCTGACTAGGATGTCACATTTTGCAAAAAATTTGTCTGTTTGGGAAAGTGAACAGAACATGTTTCTGGGAGCATACGGTGTCCATTTTGCGTGAAACGAGTTGCACCAGATTCAGGATGCCAAGCACTACGTGGTCATTTAGGTTCCACACCAATCCAGTAACTTTGAATTTTGAGCTATTTTTTTAGCACTTGATCATTCCTCCCCACTGGAAACCTTTTGGACCCCAAATATAACTTTCAGTTGTCTAGTAGGTGAGGGTACAGTTACCTCACCTTTCCAATCTCGATCCATTCATCACCGACTTGGAACTTGTGATCTACACGATACTTGTTGTGCCTTGTTTTGTGATTGCCTTTGCTCTTTTCAAACTGACCTTGCATTGTTTGATGTACCATTTGGAGTCATTCAATGAACTCCTTGGCTTTGTCCATGTTACCATCAATAGCATGATCGTTCTTACCAAGATGATACAACGCATTTGATGCAAATGGTAAAAAAATTCCTCTACTTGATTCCTTTGACTCAAGCTTGAATGTACATCTTGAAAGTATGTATTTTGCTGAACATAAATTTCATGCAAAACAAAATGATGCTTGAGGAAATTAGTTATACAAACAATAGTCCTAGAAAGTACATCAACAAACTTGTCACTTATACCTTTCTTATTCCTTTTGACCAAATTGAATAGTAGAAGAAAACCCATCCAATGAAAGTGCCTTTGACGTTGCAACTTAATCGTTGCACTATTGATAATTTCAGAATGAAATGGCCTTACCATATTGCATAAGGATTGCGCCCATGGCATAGTCGCATACATCAACCTAAAACGTAAATGACTTTTCAAGTATAGAAGAGAAAGTATAAAGGATGAACTGATCTTTTGTTTCAAAGCATCAAATGCCTCTTGTTGTTTGCCTCCCCACTAGAAGACCTTTTGCACAACTGCCAAAGAATGCAAATGAGCTACAATAGAAGAAAATTTAACAAAAATTTTCCTCCAACATTGGACTGCTCCCAAAAAACCTCTTATCCAAATGACTATCTTGGGCGTTGATCAATCCATAATGGCATGAATCTTGGAGAGGTCTAACTTCATCTTACCTTCTCCAATATCATGGTCCAAGTACATCAAAGAAGTTTTATCCAACTCATACTTTGACATCTTCAATAGAAAATGTTCTTGACATACGACATCAAGTATTTTTTTCTCACACATGACATGTTCATAATGAAATTTTATGAAAATGAAAATGTCATCCAAGTAGACTATTATGTCTAGACATGGATTCAATACATCTTTCTTCATATGCATGAAAGTAGTAAGAGAATGGCAAAGACCAAAAATCATAACAGGCCATTCAAATAAACCTCGCTTGGTTTTCAATGTCGTCTCCCATATATCTCCTTCAACAACTCTACTTTGATGATAGCCACTTCTTGAGTCCCATTTAATGAAGTGCTCTCCATTCTTCTTGGGCACCAAAACAATAGGTACACCACATGGTAAAGGAGATGGTTAGATGATCCTTTTGTTCAACAATCCTTGGATTTGCTTTATTATTTCTTCATTTCCCCTTCTTGACATCCTATGCATGCCAATGTTAGAAAGAAGACACTTTTTTTGCAATGGTATTTCATGTTGGATTCTCCTCTTGGGAGGTAATCCCTTTGCTTTCTGAAACACTTCATCATCATGGTTAACTACATCAACCAAATCAATTTTGAATTTTGAATTACAACCATCAAACACTTCCTAATCAACATCAACATTGGGTTTGATCATAAGAAGCACTAAATTCTTGCTTGAATTCACTAGTCTTTTCATTTTCCTTGCATTAACTAATAAAAGATTTAGTTTATTGCGATGAGCTCTCACAATATACTCCACACCATCCTTGAACAAGTGGTACTTGTTTTCATGATGATAGAAGATTTCTTTTCTATCATAGAGGTAAGGACTACCCAAAACAATTCCTGATATATCAAGCGGTACAACATCTAATTCAACTTCGTCAATGAAGTTTGTTGTGATTGCAAACCGAAGAATACATTTTCTTGTAACCTGTAAGTTTGTGTCCTTGCATATCCAACCCAATGGATATGGCTTGGGATGTAAAATGGTTTCAAGATTAAGTTTCTTGACTAAATCATCAGATATCAAGTTGGCTTGAGACCCACTATCAAATAGTGTGTCGATTTTTGTATGTTTTGAGATTACCCTCACATGAAATAATTCAATCCTTGTTTCTTCATTTGGAGTGCTAGTGTGACAATTTGATATACTAGTGCTAGCAATGGATTCTTTTCCTTTTATACCCATGGTTGTAATTTTAGTTTCATCACCCGAATCGGATCCCAAATCCTCTTGAATGATGGCAATTGTCTTTTCTTTTCCTTTGTTGTTGAATTTCTTAGGCCTCATCTCAAGATGAAGCTTCCAACAATTAGCTTCATCGTGACCCTCTTTGGAACAATGTTTACATATTGTTTTCTCTCCTTCCTTTTTAATGGATGCATTTTTCTTTCCTTTGAAACCCTTTTCTTTTTATTTACCCTTAAATGGCTTTTTACTACCCTCTTTTGGAGTGTTTTTACCTCTTGCCTCAAGATGAGTGGCTTGCACACACACCTCATCTAAATTATTGGGATTAAGCATAAGGATAGTATACCTAAGGTAACTGTGTAAGCTCCCTATATACTTCAGCAACGTGTCTTGTGATTGCAAGTCTACACCTAACATTAGAGACCTTTTTTGAATTCTTAGGTGTAATCTAGCACATTTTGACGTTTAAGTTGTCTAAAGTTCCACCAATTCATGATGGCTTTCTGCATATAAGCTAGAGGGTAGAATTGTCTTTTAATTGCAACAATGAAATCAGACCAAGAAATTGAGATCTTAGCATGTTTTTTTTATCTCTTGTTGTGTCTTTGATTCCCACCATACTAGTGCTACACCCTCCATCCTCAAGGAAGCTAATTGAATCTTTATGTCATCTTCTTGAAGGTTTTGAATTTTGCAATAGACCTCCAACTAACGATCCCAATTGTCAAGCTTCTTTGCATTCACTTCACCATTATACATGGGCAGTTCAAATTTAACATCAAGTTTTAATAAGGGTGATTTACCAGTTCCTTTTGAGGCATGTTAATGAGTATGAGTAAGGTTTGTGTTAGTGGAAGAGGGTGAAGATGTTTGTGAAGAAGAAGATGAAGAAGATGGTGGAGAGGGTGGAGGTTTACCTCCATTTCCATTAACTCCTCCTGAAGAACCTTCTCCTTCGGGAGGTTTGGAGCTTTCACCCTACAGTCTAGTATTCCTCTCTTCATATAGGACCTTCACCATCTTTGTCATATCAAAGAAAGCCTTCCTAAATACCTTATCTTCCTCTGTCATTGTAGGCTCTCCTTCATGAGACATACTCACTAGAGTCTCAATTACAACTTGAGGAAGAACTAGTGATGGAGAGTATGGTAACCTTTCCCTCCTTCCCCTTGACCCAACTTTAGGGCTTTCAACCAGCTTCCCTTCTCCTCTCTTGAATTTTAACCTTGTAAGCATGACATTCACTTGCAAACAGTTAAATCCTTCTTGCACAAATAAAACCAAGAGCTTTGATACCAAACTTGATCTGATTGAGAAAATTAGTTTTGTTGTGCTAAAATTCCTTTTCAGATTATATTAAATATGCTTGAGGATTTATGAAAAAATTTGCAAGTTTAAACATGGGTTTTTGAGTGTTTTTATGTAATTTTTGTGTGCAATTAACATAAACAAATGACTAAACATCAACTGTAAATAACAAACATAAACATCACCATAAACAATATCACAACAACACATGATAAAGGAGTTCACCCTTCCTGGGCGACATTTCCTTGGTCCAACTTCCAATGGCTTAGCCCTCTATATTATGCTCAAAAGTGTGAATACATCAGTGTACAGTGCTCAGAATGCTCTGAAACCTATTCCAGTGGCTCCAGAATGCCCAAAAATGCCTGTGTAGCCTCTTTCTGCTCCTGATTTGGTCAAAAACTCAAGAAATTATGGACTTTCCCAATATTTTGCTAATGGCACTGCAAATTCCATAAAATTCGGCACCATCCTACAATTTTGCCTCAAAACATGCCAACAGAGCGACAATTTCGCCGAAATTCGGGCAAAATTGTCGACACTTTAAATTTCCTCTAATTCCTTTTTCCCAAAAAATATGGCCACGTGGGGGGCCATGTGCCCGGGGCTAAGGCCAACAACCCACCCCTGCCAGCTGGGCCCCCCGCTCCCCCTCCGTCGGTGGTCACATTATGTTGGCATGACCATGGGTTGGCCCTACCTCGAATGGCGCGAATGATAACATTTAAATAAACGTGAAGTTCTTATGTAGTTAAGAACTATATGCATGGTGTGATGGTTGAGGCTTTGGATTTATTGTGTGAGGTCGCAGGTTCAACCCTGGTTGCCTCTGCCCAAACTTTGAACAATAATCTTGGTGGCCCCTGGGTTGCCACGTGGTGTCCTCTAATTGGGACACCATTCCGACCAATCAAAAATGCCAAATTTCGTCCAATCACAAATTGCCACTTGTCACAATACCTTTTGCAGGAGGGGCCTACTGACCAAGTCAAACTACCACATACACATGCACAGTCAGCACCACGTCAGTAGTACGAACTGTTGACTGGGCTGTCACATTTTGCAAAAATTCGCCTATTTGGGAAGCGAATAGAACATGTTTCTGGGAGCATACGGTGTCCGTTTTGCAAGAAACGAGTTGCACCAGATTCAAAATGATGAGCACTATGCAGTCTTCTAGGTCCCACACCGATCTAACAACTTTGAATTTTGAGCTATTTTTTTAGCACCTTATCAGCGTCATTGTCCTTGGCACAATGGTTGAAGTAAAAACAATTGTGATTCACTATGAAGTAATCTCACAATAAATGTATGAAGCTTGCATGACTTATCCTTGGTATATGAATGTGCATCTAGTAACAAAAAATATTTATATTATGATCATGAGGATGACTTGATGAAGCTTGGTTTGATATTGCTTGGTAAATGAAAATGTTTTGGCATGAAAATAGATGAACTCATAAATTGATATTTGGATGAGAGCTCTATTTGTCACCTGTTCTAAAGAATTTGTGATATTGATGAGTTTGATATTAGTTTAGATTTTACATCTAAACTTTGTTAAGGTGACTTTGTTGATTTGATTGCACAATATTGATTTGTGTAAGGCTAAACATATTGTGTTGGTCAAGTGTTATGTTTGCAGAAAGCATTGTATGAAGGAAGCTCACCGATCCTAATATGTCTGCATTGAGAGTTATCTAGTGAAGCCATAATGATGTGTCGATCCAAACTTCTACTTAAAAAGTGGTCCAGGGTATGGCTTTGATATTGGTTTTATATATTGATGGTCTATTCTTGATAGGAAATGAACCTCTGATGATCAAAGTAAGAGGGAGATGACCTCTAAAGTTCGAAATGAAAAATCATGGCATGATGTATTACATCTTGAAGTTGGGAAAAGAAAATATATATAGTGAAGCTATTAAAGAAAGTGGAAATGCAAATCCTTGGACACTCCGATCAAATTTCAAGAAGTTATGAAAAGATATTGTTGAACCTATCTTGGAAGTCGATAGTTGATTGAAGCATTGATGTTCCATGTTACCACACATCTGTATATTCTAGGTCAATGCATGATTGAGTTGCTTCATACGCATTGAGTTAACGCCAAACACCCTTCGGGATATTTGCATAGGACAGTCAATTTTTGATCTGAGATATTCATTTTATGATATGTGACTGCATGGAAGCATTGATGCTAATCAGGATCGTGAATGATGATATAATCACATATGTTTGTTGCCTTAGTATGATATTTTGGATGAGAAGTTTGTAGCTTTAAGCACGGACGAGGTTGAGTACGATGTTGCTAGCATGGCTAGCTATGAGGCAGGATGAAGAAGCTCTTTGGAGAGATGTTTGAGCAAGTTTTGGATATGACATGGATACATTGAGATGATAACGAGTGGGAACCAGTTGGTAGAGAATCCTGTATATTGTTGGGACTAAGATACATTCTTATATTGAGACAGCGTTGCGATTTGAGACAAGCTTAGGCTTATGGTTGATGCCTCCATGAGAGGGTGGATGAATAAGGTATCACTTTTGTGATTTATATTTGTTCTACTATAATATTTGGTTTGATGTCTTATATGAAAAATAAACAGTTGTTATTGAGACATGATGATAACCAGATATGAGCACAATGACATGTTGTTGATATACAAAGAGCATTGCTAATTGAAGACACTGAGGCATCTCTTCCCCCTGTTTGAGCTCCCAGGATGTGGAATTGAGATGGAGGGCTCCTGGGGTTGAGGGATCTCTGGACAATAGGGTTGTAGATATTTCTCCCTTATCTGTTACCCATAGAGTTGGAGACATTGCTCCCCTATCTTGGTATTTGCATAGTATACCTCAGTTGGAATCATACCCACCCATAAGCAAGGCTTGTTGGGATTGTCCATCCTTGTCTGGCCAACGAGTTGACAAGGCTTGGGGCATGTGATCCTTACCTTTTCGTAAGTCAAGTATATAGCCCAATCTTGGATTATGATGCAGGTTTTCTACCACATGGCTATTGAGGGTCATTGTTGGTAAGATCAACAGGTAATAGGATGGGTTGAGATGTGCTCCCCTATATCACCTATTGCTCGATATGGGTCGTAGATGTTTAGCTCTCCCATGAGATTTTGGGTTTAGATGTGCTCCCCGATGTGGTTCCAGGTTGAGATGTGCTCCCTAATGATATGCTCTATGATGATGATATGGGTCATAGATTTGGTTGCGCGTTGGTATTTCCCAGGTGGTAGCATTCGGTGCCCCACTGGCAATGATTCCAGGTGATAGCAGTGGCTCCCCGATGAATAGAGGGTGGTAGCTTAAACTCCCCTCCAATGTCAAATTCTTCTTCTTTTAGATTCGACAAAGTTCAACATATGAGCAGGGATAATCAAGAGATAAGCAGGAATAAGAAAGAAAATAATCGAGATGAACAATGACGATATGTAATACTTGAGATTGGATATGAATTGATGACATGATACACATGACATGATGCAGGTGGAATTCTCCCTAGTTAAGAGGGAGTGTTACAATTGGAAACTAGGTCCAAATTACACTTTGGACAACTCATTTGATGGAGATATTGATTGCATTGAATTCCTCTTTTCTAGAGGACCAAAATCGACCTAAAGATCATCAAATTTGGACAAGAGAAAGCATATTTTTAAATTATAAGACCACATGGGCATATTTGATTAGGTCAGCCCTAAAGCAAATTGGAAACCCTTGGAAGGATATAAATACAAGTTACCTCAACCCCATTTGGACATCATCATGAGACATTCTTCTATTATCTTTCTTGGTTTTGGCTCACACAGGTCTGAGGCATGTCCATGGAGAATGGGTTCGCACGAAGGAGAAATTGTAGAGTCTGAAGCTCATATTTTTGTTTTATGGTTTTGGGTCTTAGTCCCAGGGATGACACAGACAGATCTGGAATGTAGTCGCTCGCTGGCTGACTTATCCCTGTGACTGAAGCTTTTCAGTGGCACTCACAACACGTCCTCCATGCAACTAGCATCTAGGGTTTTTGAGTCACAATCGCAGGATATCCAAAGGTTGATTTTGACTACAATCACTAGCTTACAGGCACAAGGGAGCTACTAGATCCTCTCATTCGCTCACACACCTCCTTCTCCATGCGAATGGTACTTAAAGGTTGAAATTTCAGTTGTTCAAAGTTTTCACTCGTTGACCACAAATTTCGGCACTTTACTGCAAACGGTGACACTTCATTATAGGCTTCTGAATCAAGGTTTTAAGTATGAGCAATGTTGAGTTCATTTCATGGATATTATTCAGTTGATATTTGATGGATAGTTGTATGGATGAATATATGGATCATTGTACTCTCTTTTCCTGAAACATTCAATGAAAATCTAATAAGAAGAATAATTTGATAGGGTTTTCCCCATAGTGGGTTTTTCCTGGTCTCCGAGCAATCCTAGTGTCTCTATGTGTGAATTATGTTCTTCTATTATTCCTTTATGTTCTGCTACATTGGTGATGATGATATTGTTATTTCTACATAGTTGCATATGTTGTTGAATAAAGACATAAATATGAATAATTTTATGATATTATGGGGTGAATTTAATGTGGTAATGAATAAATGCAATCATCGAAGAAAAGAACAATATATCCCTAAGAAAAATTAACATGATTTTCCAAAAGAGCCTAAACTCCTTGAATTTGTCAAAGATTGTATATTTCTTCCCAGGAAATAAATCCAGTATTCCTTGAGATGTCATCTATAATTGAGACATAGTACACAGATTTACATAGTCATGGAAAGGACACGGGTCGAAACACGTCAATGTGCACCAACTGTGATATTCCCTTTGCACTTGTAGCACTGGAAGAAAATATTACTTGATTATGCATCCCATGTAAATAATGCTCACATAAGTCAAAATCTATAGAGAAATTAGACATACCTTCTACCATACCATTACCATGTAGTAGTCAAAAGCCCTTTTGTCCAATATGCCCCAATTTTTTATGCCACATCATAATCTTTTCTCTAGAGACTATAGGAGTTTTTCCTTCTTCAGCTCCACTCTCATGAACAACAAAATTATTGCACCCATCACTAACAATGATTCCCAACATCTTATACGAAGTTCCAATCCAAACTCGCCCAACAATACCATTGCTCCTCAAACCGTCCTATAGGTATCATTTTCAAACATTGTTTTTACACCTGTGTCACTCATCTTGCTTACAAAAATCAAATTTCTACCCAATTTTGGGAGGTACAGAATACCAAGGAGCGTTCTAATCCTTCCACCCATGAGCTTCAACTTGACATTCCTTGTCCATTGACTCTATTTTTCGAATCATCTCCTAGGAAAACATTATGGCCATCATATATTTCATACTTGCAAAATCACTCCCTATGAGGAGTCATATGAAAGGATTCCCCTGGGTTAACCTACCATGTCCCATTATCTATATGTGTACTTCAAGAGCCAAGTACACATGCCCTCTTTCCTCCTAAGATTTTTTTTCTTTTATATAGGGAGCATCATTATATCCCTTCCCTTTCTTAATTTTTTTATATGCAATCTTTCTTATTATCCCCTTCTTTTCCATAACTCCAACATACCTCATATATCCTACTCGATGATTTATTTTTATTTCTATTATGTGAACATCCTCTTACAGACAAGGCATCTGTGTTATGACTTTTCACGTTTTTCTATCTTATCTTATAGAAAGTATGATACTATTTCAACAAAACTTAAAGTAGTTGCAATACTACCTATGGCAACAACCAAACTATCCTACGAATCTGGTAAAGAACACAACAAACTGATACACTTTCCTTCATCTAAATTCTTAATATCAATAGTTAATATTTGACTTACCACGGTATTGAAGGTGTTTAGATGCTTTGTCATTAAGTTTCCATCCTTCATCCTTGGGTTATCTAACTTTTTTCTGTAGGAACAATTTGTTCACAAGGGACTTAGACTGATACAAAGTCCCTAACCTATTCAACAATTCTTTCATTGTAGCTTCTCCTAAAACATCCAATAAAACTAAATCTAAGAGATACAACCTTATTGCACTCTTTTCCTTTCAATCTAACTTCGTCCAATCTTCTATTGACATCCCTAATGGTGCAAGACCCCATTCCACGATAATCCACTGATCTTTGTGCATCAACAAATCTTCCATTTTTAGCATCCACAACTCAAAACTATGCCAATGTATTTTTTCGATCTCTATCTTTAAACTACTTATCGTTTCCTTTCACTACAAGAATCAAATCCACGAATATCCCACTATAATAGAGTCCACCATAGTCCTGAGCCAAACCATTAGCTACAAAAGCCCCTCCTAGAAGGTAAAATTGCTCGGTTACCAAGTGTAGGTTTCTTACCATGTACAGTTAATTGCTGCAAATATATTCTTAATAATATAGAAAATATACAATGACACACACACACACATTAACACAAATATTTTACCTCAAAAACCTAAACCAGGAAAACCAAAAAGTTTTTTTCAATATATTCATCTTACAGTATTAAAATAAAATACTCAAGAGAGGAGGGGGGGGAAGGGGGGGAAGGGGGAAGAAACCAGCCTCCATCTCAACCCGATGGCTAGAGTGAGATTGTTGGTACTAGGCCAAGCCATAGGTATACTCACTTAACGATTCACAAGGCTTGAAGCCAATACAACAATATTCATAGACACAAAACCATTACAACAATATTTATTAAAGCATTATAGTTCACCATGTCACTAGCGGGGATTTGAACCTCGGCAGGGAAGATAATAGCCATTCCGCCCAACCACTGGATATAGCCCCAATTGACATATATGGGGGGACTCCCCCCCCCCCCCTCTTTGACCTCCCACTGCTAGACCTGATGCAACATACAACATGTGGAGGTAGTCATGCAAAGAATATAACACATACCCAACACAATCATCAAGACATGACTTCCTCCCACACCAATCAATCCAATTTTGAAATTTCAACCTAACAACCTAATAGTTGCTCATCCAGCCATACACACACACACACACAACACACACATGTGTGTGTGTACATATATGTATATATATATATTTTATAGTCCATTTTGTCACATGTGGTCAATAGGCCTACAAATTGGATTTGTCAACATCCAAAAACACCTTGTCATCATCCCTACATAAAGCCCTAAGCATTACTCTCTCAAATCCTTGAGTTTCTGACCTTCACTACTTCAATTTAGTGCTTTTAAGGCCCAGCACACCTCGGCCCTTTAAGGACCTGCTTTTAGTGGGAGGTTGGTCAGTTTTGCACCTTCTTTGATCAGAGCGGGTTTTCTCTTGTTGGGGGTGTGCTAATCAAGAAAATTTTGGAAAAATAAAAATAATCTCGAAGCTTCCTCTTCCAGAAGCTTCCAAGAGTTGTTACAACCATTTACCTTGGATAAGAACTTTGAATCCTATCTCCCATACCTAGGAGTTTTCACCTCTTATCCCTTGAGCTCATCCTCCCATCAAGAGTGGGTCTGAAGCCTAGACTGGTCAATGGATAAGAATTTTTAAACTACCATCCTCTCCTATATATTTACTGCCATCCACAAGTTAGGGGTTGGCTTTTGGATATTAATCATACCCTTATGTTTTTTCTTTGATCATACGAGAGACATCATTCCCATGCATTAGGGTGGCTTTAAGGTGTATATTGTGGTAAGGAAGGACAATTCAACTTGGGGGGATCTCTATAAGATCAACTTCCACTTTTGGTTGCAAACACCCTCCCTTTCATATTAATACAAAGAGTATACCATTTTCCTACATGTGTTATGTTATGTTTATATACATGTGTTTCAATGCTATGTTGATCGATTAAATAGAGTGATTGGATAATGCTACATAGGTGTCCTAGATCTTTGGCTTGTGTTGTTTGTTTGTGCAGGTTCTAATTATAGCGATCAGAGCTAATGTCGGAGCTGACAAGCCAAGAGGAGACAAGAGTTTGTAACGAATCACAAGTAAGCATCTTTCCATTCTCCCATTCTTATAAAGAAAACTTCAAAGTCTTTGATTATTGTTGTTCTAGACTAGGCCACACACACACACAATTATATATATATATATAGAGAGAGAGAGAGAGAGAGAGAGAGAGAGAGGAAATCTACCTCCCTCTCAACCCGATAGCTAGAGTGAGGTTGCTAGTACCAGGCCAAGCCACAAGTATACTCACTTAAAGGGTTTGCAAGGATTGAAGCCAATATAATAATATTCATAGGCGCAAAGCCATTACAACAATGTTTATTAAGGTATTATATTGCATGTCACGTCACTAGCAGGGATTTGAACCTAGGGAGAAGATATTAGCCATTTCGCCCAACCACCAGAAATAACCCCAATTGACACATATGGGGGCACTTTTTCCCCATTTGATCTCCCCCCCCGCCGCTACACTTGACACAACATACAACATGTGGACGTATTCATGCAAAGAATATAACACATACCCAACACAATCATCAAGTCATAACTTCCTCCCCCACCAATCCAATTTTGAGTTTTTTTAACTTCACAACCAATCCAATTTTTAAATTTCTACCTAACAACCCAATAGTTTCTCATCCACACATTATTATGGTTATGTTATTGAAGTTTCATTTCATGAGCATTATTAGAAAATTTTACTTTCCAAGAGGTTATCCTATTCGTGGTTCAAAACTAACAATTTTGTTTATCATAGCCAAATATTCTCCAATATTTCCCTTTTTACTTGTTTGAATGGGTCATACCTTATTTGTGAATTGTAGTGGCAAATTGAGGAGAAAGGAGTAAAGATGTTACCTTGTATATGGTTCCTTTCTTAGTAGAGTTAAAAAATGATTTTAGAGTTTTGTGAAGTTCATTGTATTCTATAGCTTGGGTAAGTGGTTTTTAATCATATGAGTTTGAATAGATTACTCTCTGTAAAGTCCATGACTCAGTCCTAAATAGATTGATTTATATAAGGTTTTATTTAGAATTCAATCTTGAATAGATTACTCAATGTAGGGTCTTTTTTATGACTCAATGTTAACGACGACCTATTTGAAGCAGCGAAACCCTAGAATCCAAAGCTTTGATACCAAATGTTATGCAACCAACTCAAAAAAATAGATTAAGAGATAGATCAACTACTTCAAAATTAGCCTCTTTGAGGGGGAAACCTCCTTTACATTACATAAATGAACAATTCTTGGATGATACAAATGAAAAATCCTCCTTTCTATATAAGAGTCTAAGGGGTCACAATATAATTAGAGCTGACATAACAATAATAATGTAAGGGCACAAAAATAACAATAGTGGGCTTCTATGCGTTGGAAAAAGTAAATATGTTCGGTCTTCAATAATGTACTTGAGTCATCATGTAATGTATTTGTCAAAAGAATAAAGAAAACAATTTTTATTATTATTGTTGTGAATTATTAAAGCATGGGTTTCATGCTTGGGTCACCATGTTTTAGGTCAAAGTTCCCATTGACGACTTCTAGGATTTATTCTGAGTCTATAGAATTATTGTACATTTAAATAGACCCTTCTTGGGCTTTTGAATCATGTAAATCGGTTTAGTATTGAGTCAAATATGAATTATGGAACCTCCACACCATGTCGGCCTAAGAGAAGATTAGGTCGGCCTAAGGAACCATTCTACGCCACAAGAAGCCTATAAAAGGAAGGACTACGAATTAATTTGGTGCATCACTTCTCATTCTCTCTCTTCTCGACAGAAGTGCGAAAATATGTTTGTTGGGTAAAAGTGCGAAGTAGGAGGCTAGGAAAAAAATTTGTCGGGAAGCTGAAGTGAATGCGAGTTTGAGGGAGTCTAAGGAGTCAAGGAAAATCGAAATTTTGGTGGTGGTCTCTCTTTGTTTTTTTTTATGGATTGGGAGAACGAAGTCTCCCAAGTTGGACTATTGCGAGAAGTCGTGAGCTACCACAAGTTGTTGAATAGTCAGAGTTTCTGGAAAGAGATCAATCTTCTGGAGGCTAACTTGGTGTGGAGGGAAGGTCTGGTCAAGGACTAGGATGAAGAGTCTCAAATAATACTATTGAATGGAAGAATCACTTTGATTGGGTTTTCCCTTCGAGGGGGGTTTTACCTTGGGATGTGCCTACATATTGTGTTCATATTTTATGTGTTGTTTCTTTTGATAATTTCTTGATGAACTAAATAAAGAAGATATAAAGAATCGTAATAATAAGAAACATCACAAGTAATTATCAAGATCGCGAAAATCTTTACTGCTTTTCTGATTTTCCAACATGGTATCAGAGCTTTGGTGACGAAAGAAGAAAAAGGAAAATCTATTCATAGACACTATCTCAAGGAAGGAATCTATCGTTTTCAATGAAGATGTCTAACTATATCAAGGGTGAGAACAAGCTTGAAGGAGTATCTAACTTCAGGTCGTGGAAGAGGAGGATTTACCTAATCCTCGAGAAGAACAAGGTATTAGATCTGGTAAGATGAAATGTAAAGAAGTCTACCGAAGAAGCCAGTGATACTGACAAAGTGAATTTCAGGGTTCTAGAATTGGTGATCACCGCTATATTAGGATTTCCACCCTCTTGGAGTGCATTTGCTTCATGTCTCAACAGTTGGAGAATAGCTCCCACCTTTGAAAAATTGTGGACCACATGTAGTCAAGAAGAATTAAGGATCTCTATGGCTGCCAATCCCAAAGAAGTATCAAATGCTAATGTTACTCATCATAAAGGAAAGATATCAAAGGGACCAAGGAAGAAAGTTGGCATGTCTAAGATAGAGTGTTATCAATGTCATTAAAAGGGTCACTATAAAAGTGATTATCCTGAGAATCTGAGGAATAAGAAGAGAGGAAGAGATTGAGCCAACTTTGCTGAAGAAGGAGACTCAAAGAAAGTCAAGCTCGAAGAATCTGACATTAGTGACTTGCACTATTAAATCCTTTGCTTTACATATCTTGTTTTAGAATTTAGAGGTTTTTAACTTATTTTGGAAAAGACATTTTTGTATTGTTTTAAGTTTGTAGGTTTCCATAAATATTTGAAGAGAGATCCCAACAACTCTCAAAGATAAGTATCTCATGTCTTTTCAGTTTTGGGTTCATGTACTCATTTAGTTTTGATTATATTAAAGTACTAATCACCTTTCTCTCTCTGTTGTCTTGATTAGGGAAAACATTCGTAAGAAGGAGGATCTCTCAGGTCAAGGTTAGTCAAGAAACAAAGGTATGCTTTGAATTCATTGATTGAAAGGATTACTCATTTGATTATCTATTACTAGCCTTGTTATGATTATAAGTATTGAACCCTAGTGATTCTTGTTTGGGTGATTCATCTCTTGATAAATCTACCCACCCCACTCTTATCTGATTTGGTAGAACACTAGACAGGTTCTGGAAAACCCTAACCGAAGGGTATGCTATTGTAAATGTCTGAAACCCTAAGATGATTAGGGATATTGTGAAATGAGAATTGAAATCTTATTGATGAAGTCATGTTTGGGATTTTGGTGTGATTGAGAAATCTTAACTTGTAAGGATTGAGTGATAAGGTCTAAAATCCTTCAACCTCTGAAGTTTTGGTAGTGTATGGTTTGTTATGTTTCTACATTGGAATCCTAGCACATTAGGGTTTGGTGGAATATATGTTTCTGCATTGGAACCCTATCTCATTCGGGTTTGGTGGAATGTGTGTTCTACATTGGAACCCTAGTTCATTAGGGTTTGGTGGAATGTGAAATAAAGACTCTTATATTGTCTTAGAATTGATTTACTTGGTATGTGTGTGTTGTTTGGTCAAACCTTAGTATAATCAATATGTTTGTATATCTAACTCTTACTGATATTTGTGAACTTGGGTTTGACTATTTCATGATATGAATTGTATTTGAATGGTGATGAAATCTAGGCATATAGAGATATGTCCTTTTGGTTGAATCGATAGCCTAGTCTAAGTCAAATGTATTTATATTATTGGACATATGATATGCTTATGCATGGTTATGAATTCCTAGATATGTGTGATGACCTAGTCATTGATGGTCATGAGTCTTAGGATTTAATGAAATCCTTGTCTGAGATTCTAGGATGTTGATGTTTGAAAATCTAGGGTGTTAAATCTAAACCCTAGTGAAGTCAAAAGTTGCTTAGTATGTGTGAAATATAACAATCTGAGATTTATGCATAATATGATTGTTGAGATTGGAAATATAAGGTTTTCTAATTAAATCTAGTCAAAGTAAAATCTGTGGAATATGATGATTTGAGATTTGTATAAGATTGTTGAATTTGTGAAAATGAAAATCTAGGGTTTGCAAGTAACCTTAGTAGTAGTTGGTCATGATAATAATTGATTGATGGTTGATTTAAAAATATATGGGCTTGGAATTAACCTTAGTGGACACTGGCCAGGTTGATGACTAAATTGTGATTGACTTTGATTGATTTGTTTATATGAAATATAGGATTTGTATAAATCCTTAGTGAGAAGTCTAACATATGAAAGACTGTTAGATAATTTGTAGATTTATTTGTGAAATTTTTTTTAAGGTTTGCTATATGTTGTAGTAAGGTGTGTCATGCCTTTGGAAGACATATTGAAACCCTAGATGGAATAAGTGTTGTTATGAAGTAGTCTAGGGTGTATGACAAAGTCCCTAGCAAGATGTTGAAGAGTATATATCTCTTGTTTGTAATTGAGTCTGGGTATCTGATATATGTATGAAATGCTTTCGTGATTCTGATATGGCTAACATCATGCTTCTATAGTTTTGGTTGTACTTGCTATCTAAGTTGTGCAGGTACACAATCTTCAACTTGGTGAAGATGTTCGATGTAACAAGCAAGTTGTGTTGGTACACAATCTTCAACTTGGTGAAGATGTGATGAGCATGATGGGGATGATGATAACTCTGATGAAATGATTGGAAGCCACAAAAAGATTCTCCTATGTTGAAAAAGAAGAAGTTGATCTCTCGGAGGAAGCATGAATAGAAGAGACCTCCCTAAGATTAAGAGGGAGTGTGGATAAAGAGGTGCTTCCTGGTTGAGAGGGAGTGTTAGATATGGTTCTCTGCTTCATGAGTCATGCACTAGACCAGGACTAATAACCGTAAGTTTGAATGAAGGCCATGAACAGGAAAAGAAATTGGAGAATACATTTTGAAGTGTTGTTGAAAGAAGGAAAGGAGGATCTGACTGAAGAATATGTTGTTACATATGAAGTAGGAAGAAAAATGTATGATTGAGGAATCTTCTGTCAAAGATTTGGTTGATAGTCCTACTATGGAGAATTGAGAAGCAACATATGTTGCCTGGAAGACCCCAGAGGTTTATGTTTGATTATATACTTGTGAAAGTATGTTACTGATTGGGGTTGTGTTTGTACAGGTGAATCTCTCAAAGGAAAGCATGTTGGTTACCAATCAATTTGATTGGGAGAGATTGGTTATTCTTGATATAATGGATCAAGGGGTGTTGAGGCTTTACGAGTGAATCATTGCCTAGGGAGACATCTGGTTGACACTTTGTGTTGATGTCTGAGTCCCCGAAGTTGGAAAGGTGGCGTTGGTCATTGAGCTCTGACATGCACCTGGATTTTTGGGTTGGTGGTTAGCAAGTAAGCCTGATGGTACCTAGAGGGGCTGAAATCTTGAGTCCATCTTAGTCCCACCTGGATAGATTGCCCTGGTCAGGAATCTAGTCCATGGTATTGCGGTGCCTAAATTGATTGACTGATTGGACAGATTTCTTATGGCATTGTTGTGCCTAAATTGATTGACTGGTTGGATAGATTGCCCTGGTCAGGAATCTAGTCCACGACATTGCGGTGCCTAAAGTTATTCATGGTTCATATAGTTTGAGATCTTCCATTGTATGTGTACATTATGACTACCTCCCTAGTTACGAGGGAGTGTTGGAAAAAGTAACTATGTTCAGTCTTCAATAATGTACTTGAGTCATTATGTAATGTACTTGTCAAAAGAATAAAGAAAATAATTTTTATTATATTTTTGTGACTTATTAAAGCGTGGGTTTCATGCTTGGGTCACCATGTTTTAGGTCAAATTCCCCATAAAGGACTTCTAGGATTTATTTTGAGTCTATAGAATTATTGTACATTTAAAGAGACCCTTCTTGGGCTTTTGAATCATGTAAATCAATTTAGTATTGATTCAAATATGAATTATGGAAGCTCCACTCCATGTCGGCCTAAGGACCCATTCTACCCCACAAGAAGCCTATAAAAGGAAGGACTACGAATTCATTTGGCACATCACTTCTCATTCTCTCTCTTCTAGGCAGAAGTGCGAAAATATGTTTTTCGAGGAGAAGTCCGAAGTAGGAGGCTGGGAAAATTTTGTTATCGGGAAGCCGAAGTGTTATTTTTAGGTATGTTCCATGCTTAGCGCAATTTACTTCAATTTTTCATATTAGCCCAATGACAATATTTAAATTAGCAATCACATCAGCATGATAGTAAAGTGAAGATAGAACATAAACATAAACCGCAGAAAACAAGCCAAGACAAGAGGACACAAGATGTGGCGCCAGCCAGGAAAAAACCCCAATGTGGGGAAACCCTTGATCAATTCTTCTTATGTTCTTCAATAGTTCAGCACAGAGAGAGATAGTACATATACATCAGAAGTCAACATTTTGACTTGTCAAAATAAGAGTAGAGATCTTCTCTAAGAAGATGAAACATGAGGTAGCAGATCTAAACATAGGTGATTCCATCACCATGCTATACCCATCACTATGCTACACCCATCACTGTGTTGCACCCATCACTGTGCTGCACCTATCACACTGCATCCATCATGTTGCATCAATCATGTTGCATCTATCCTTAATGAACCCATGATTAAAGCTTTGTCTATCTCATATTGGAACATCACCATAAATCTCTCTAATAGTTTGAGATCTCAGCAGTATTACATGCAACAACTCCATACATAATGCTAATGACATGAGTCCTTAAATATCCATACGAAATTTATTGTGATGTTATGGCCTGTGGCCTAACATACAGTCTTCAGGTAGCATTTTCTTTTAGCTTTTCCCTTCACATAGTGACCCAATCAGACTTTATGCAACAGCCTTATTGGATACTTCTACCCAGCATAACATACTCAAACAAATGGCCATGTTGTCACCTACAGCAACATGGCATAATCTTAGCGGCTAGGTGACTGTGTAAGGCTACCTGTGACCATCCTCTTGTAGCTATGGATAATCACCCTTAACTGCATATGGGGTCACATCTAGATCTGCGGTTTAGGATAGTAGATAGGAGCCTCTTCTTAGGCCTCCTTTACTACAGATAGGACAGAGACTAGAGCTCCCTTTAGCTCTTGATTAAAGCCTTATTGACTGCATCCTAATGCACATTTAAATGTTGTTGTTTGGAACCTCCTTTAGATGCCTATAGCACCCTCCATGACTGTGGCTTAGATCCCTCCATGAACTGCGTATACATCTCTTCCTTGATTGCGTCTAGGGCACCGATGTGTGACACTTGATAAGACTGCGATTAGGGCTTGTCAAGACCCCCTCTTTACAGCGAATAAATTCCTCATTTTGTTGCCTATGGAACCCTCACTAACTGCATTTTAGGTGACAAGAACAATAGCATTAGACTCGCGTTTAGGTCACTTCCTTGCGGTGTTATGAAAGCCTTCATCCATGACTATGTTAGGTTCACTTCCATGACAGTGTTAGGTTCTTTGTTAGGACAACGTTAGGGCTCCTCCATATCAGTGTTGAAGCCTTTCCTTGCTATGATATAAGAGCCCCCTTTTGGGCAACAAAGATTCCTCTAATGTAACAATCATCCTCCATGAATGTAGATGATGGCAGCGTATAGATCTCTTTAGACAACATCTAGAGCTAGGGCAAACCTTCTAGGGCTGCGTATTCTCTTAGGGACTCTTCCTTCCACTAAAACCCAAACAAGTGGAGAGGAAGAGATCACAAGAGGTGTGTGTCAAATGACTTGCAAGCCACCTCCTTTTATAGTAACACGTTGAGGATAGATGGGGGAAATTTGGATGCTGGTCGACCTTGACGAATTGTCGCATAATACAAATAAATTCATATCTCCATGAATACATGTCAGAATTGGATGATATTTAGATCAATCCTACACCTCTCGACGAGAGGAATCCAAGAAAAATATTATTTGCCATAAATAAGATGGACCACATGGAGTTTGGCCCTAGTTTCCAATTTTAACATGAAGTGAATGCGTGGAAATCTGAAATTTTGGTGGTGGTCTCTCTTTGTTTCGTGTTCTGGATTAGGAGAATGAAGTCTCCCAAGTTGGACTACTGCTAGAAGTCATGAGCTGCCGCAAGTTGCTGCATAGTCGAAGTTGCTGGAAAGAGACCAACCTTATGGAGGTTGAAGAGTCTCAAAGAATACTATTGAATGGAAGAATTACTTTGCCTGGGTTTTCCCCTCGAGGGGGGTTTTGCACTGGCATGTGCCTACACCTTGTGTTCATTATTTTATGTGATGTTGCTTCTAGTAATTGCTTGATGAACTAAAGAAAGAAGATATAAAGAATCATAATAATAAGAAACATCACAAGTAATTATCAAGATCGAGAAAATCTTTACTGCCTTTCTGATTTTCCAACACTATGGGGCACAATAATAATAATATGGGGACAACAGGGGCATAACAATAACAATACAGGGCTACAATGATAATAATAATGGGGGAACACACTAGTATTATAGGGACCTAACACTCAATCTTGAATAGATTGATCTTTGCAATGTCCTTTTTGTGATTCAATCCTATAAGAGATGGTTCTACATATGTAAACTTATTACTATTTTGAGAATCAAGTAAAGCTAGCATACTATAAATGCAACCTTTGTTATCGTAATCAAATGGTGTACATGTTTTTGTGACTTGTTTTTATTTCCTTTTTCACAATACCAATAGAGACAAAAATAAGTAAGGGGATTTGTTAAACCCTTTTAAAGGAGAGGCATATTTTTTTGCGATCTCCCCTCCACCCTTGTTATCATGAAGTGCCTTGTTCTTCCTGCTTTGATATCAAACAAAAGGAATTAGAGGTGTGGAATATGCTTCCTACAATAACCATTGAAAGCAAAATGTGCATAAATTAAATAAACATAGTTGTAATAATAAGAAATAAAGAAACTTATTCTTTTTTAGGTTATAAAGGTCATGGAAAACCCCTAAGTAATTCTCGTCATTTCAAGTATGGTGCCAGAGAAAAACCCTAGATTCTTCAAGGTATAAGGCCAACCAACAACAAGGCTCAAAACAATTACAACAATATACTCGTTATGAGCTCAACATGTCACTTGCAAGAATTAAACCTAGGTGGGGAGGGTTGCAACCATTTCTCCAAAATACCTAAGATAAACCCAATTGACAACAACATAGAAACACATGACTACCAAACGATAATTTCATGGGGAAAACCCTTTCAAAAGAAAGAATTCCCATGCTCTAAAGCACACACAATGAATTACTCAATAAGTAAATGGTTACAACACATTAGAGAGACTTTGTGCTCTCAACAAGAGTGTTTAGCAGTAGCCTACAAATTATAAAGAAATTTCAGCAACATAACTGTAACTTAAAACTCACACTATTTTTCTCTAACTCTAACATTCAATAAATAGGCATAACAAAAACCATAAACCATTTTCCAAACTACATGTTAGAAACCAACAAAAAATAATTGGTCAAATATTGTTACTTAGCATTCATTACTTGCTAATGATTTACAATTATTCCTTGCTACTAATTAACAATTATTTCATACCCCTACACTACATTTATTTCCTAATCATCAAGTCATGACTTCCTCCCTCACCGATCCATCCAATTTTGAAATTTCAACCTAACAACCTAATAGTTGCTCACACACACACACACATATATATATATATATATATATATATATATATATATATATAGAGAGAGAGAGAGAGAGAGAGAGAGAGAGAGATTAAATCAACCTCCCTCTCAACCTGATGGCTAGAGTGTGTGTGTGTGTGTACACATATGTATGTGTACACACACATAGAGATATATATATATATATAGAGAGAGAGAGAGAGAGATGAAATCAACCTCCCTCTAAACCCGATGGCTAGAGTGAGGTTGTTGATACCAGGCTAGGCCACAAGTATACTCACTTAAATAGTTCACCTAGCTTGAAGCCAATATAACAATATTCATAGGTGCAAAGCCATTACAACAATATTTATTAAGGCATTATAGTTCATGTCATGTCACTAGCGGGGATTTGAACCTAGGGGGAAGATATTATCCATTTTTCCCAACCAGAGATAACCCCAATCTACATATATGGGGAACTTTTTACCCTTTGACCACCCCCCCCCCCCTCGTACCCCTCGTTGCTATGCTTGACACAACATACAACATGTGGAGGTAGTCATGCAAAGAATATAACACATACCCAACACAATCATCAAGTTGTAACTTCCTCCCCCACGGATCCAATTTTGAGATTTTAACTTAACAACCAAACCAATTTTTAAATTTCTACTTAACAACCCAATAATTGCTTATCCACGCATTATTATGGTTATGTTATTGAAGTTTCATTTCATGAGCATTATATGTAATTTTTACTGTCCAAGAGGTTATCCTATTCGTGGTTCAAAACTAACAATTTTGTTTATCATAACCAAATATTCTCCAATATTCCCCCTTTTACTTGTTTGAAGGGTGATACCTTATTTGTGGTTTGTAGTGTCAAATTGAGGAGAAAGGAGTAAAGATGTTACCTCGTCTATGGTTCTTTTCTTGGTAGAGTTAAAAAATGGTTTTAGAGTTTTGTGAAGTTCATTGTCTTCTATAGCTTCGGTAAGTGGTTTTTAATCATATGAGTTTGAATAGATTGCTCTCTGTAAATTCCATGACTCAATCCTAAAAAGATTGATCTATATAAGGCCTTATTTATAATTCAGTCTTTAATAGATTACTCTATGTAGGGTATTTTTATGGCTCAATCTTGAATAGATTACTCTTTGCATGGTCTTTTTTTCAATTCAATCCGATAAGAGACGATTGTACATATGTAAACTTATTACTATTTTGAGAATCAATCGAAGCTAGCATAGTATCAATGTAAGCATTGTTATCGTAATCAAATGATGTACATGCTTTAATGGCTTGTTTTCATTTCCTTTTTCACAATACCAATAGAGACAAAAATAAGTAAGGGGATTTGTTGAACCCTTTTAAAGGAGAGGCATATTTTCTGCGATCTCCCCTCCACCCTTGTTGTTATGAAGTGCCTTGTTCTTCCTGCTTTGATATCAAACAAAAGGAATTAGAGGTGTGGAATATGCTTCCTACAACAACCATTGAAAGCAAAATGTGCATAAATTAAATAAACATAGTTGTAATAATAAGCAATAAAGAAACCTCTTATTTTTTAGGTTATAAAGGTCGTGGAAAACCCCCAAGTAAGTCTCGTCATTTCAAGGATGGTACCAGAGAAAAACCCTAGATTATTCAAGGTACAATGCCAACCAAAAACAATGCTCAAAACAATTACAACAATTACTCGTTATGGTCTCAACACGTCATTTGCAAGAATTAAACCTAGATGGGGAGGATTGCAACCATTTCTCCTAAATACCTAAGATAAACCCAATTGATAACAAGATAAAAACATATAACTATCAAATGATAATTTCGTGGGGGAAACCCTTTCAAAAGAAAGAATCCCCACACTCTAAAGCACACTTGATGTATTACTCAATAAGTAAATGGTTACAACACATTAGAGAGACTTTGTGCTCTCAACAAGAGTGTTTATCAACAACCTTCAAATTATAAAGAAATTTCGGCAACACAATAGTAAGTTAAAACTCACGCTGTTTGTCTCTAATTCGAACATTCAATAAATAGGCATAACAAAAACCATTCACCATTTATGGTTTTCCAAACTACATGTTATAATTGGCCAAATATTGTTACTTAGCATTCATTACTTGCTAATGATTTACAATTATTCCTTGCCACTAGTTAACAATTATTTCATACCCCTACACTGCATTTAGTTCCTAACATAGCTCTACGTTTAATCCTTCCCACAGCTTAGCTTTAATTCCCTTCCATAACTCTACATTTATTTACTACTCTACTATAGGACTAAAAGGTGTATGACATGCATATCCTAACATTCTCCCAATTGTCTTATACCTTTCAAGGGCAAGGGAGAATGTATCAAACCATCATCTACTTGTTGGGGCCCGAAAGGCCCATAGACTCACAGCACCAACTAACTTTACTTATGCTCAATGGTTTCGTTAATACATGTACAACATTCCACAAGTTGTTAGCTTTCTCTAGTATCACCTTTCCATCCTCTACCATGTCCGTAACAAAATGGTGCTAGTTATCTATATGCTTTTTCCTCACATGAAACGTTGCATTCTTAACCATATAAATGGCACTATAACTATCACATTGACTAATTATAACTCTTTGACTTAGTCCTACTTTTGGACAAAATTTCATATGCCAAATGGCATCCTTACAATCATGACTAGATGTGATATACTCTAACTCTAGAACAAGCAAAGTAATCACAATATGTTGCTTGCTCATCCAACTTGCTACTCTACCAAAAAATAAAAACATTTATATGCTCATAGAAATTCTTCTATCTACATCCCTTTCCCAAGGAAAATTCACATAATCATATGCATCCACTATGTGTATGTCCATTGATCTAGGTTGTACCAAGAATGGAATGAAATGTAAGGAAGTAAATGGAATAGACATAGAGAAATATAACAGAGAGCACAGTAATATAGTGAAAACCAATTTCTATTAATAAATGAAATAACAGAATATTGTAGAACACAAATTGGCTAGAATGGTGGTAGTTATCTATGAACATAAAGAGATGGCAGCTCCATGCATTCACAAAAGTTGTTATAAGAGGTCAAAAGAATGGAATTTCAACACAAAGAAAAATCCCTAGAGGTCCAAAACCCTAACCGTAGAAGATGAAATGCCAATTTTTTTTGGGGCCATAGGAGGTTAGTAGGTACATTAACTCCCGAGGGTGCAAATTTTACATACTATATCTATTTAGGGAACATGATAACTCGTTGGAAATAATTATTCGAGGAATACAACTTTTGTTGGGTGTGTGTTATATTCTTTCCATGACTAGTCGCATGCATAGGGGGGTTGTAACCCCCTTATCATGGGGTTTCAGGGGGGCGTTAGCTCCCCTGTACGGGGTCCGGGGCGACACCCCAGGAACTTTTTTGGACCCTATATTAGGTAGGAGGACCCACCTATACTTTTGTGCATAGGTTTTACACATGGTTTTGGGCATAATGGTTTTATGCCCATGGTATTTTGTAGATCTAGTCAAGGGAACTACGGTTATGTTCTAATCCAAGGTTAGTGGATTGGGGTTTATGAATGCTTTAACATGTATATATATGTATTGTAACATTGAACGGAACATAATGAAAAATCAATCGGGTAGTCCCGGTTTTGGGATCTAAGGGAAATCTTTGTGTATTTGTTTTATATTCTTGTCATTGTTTATTTTTGTTTTTAGAATTCGTTTGCAGGAAATTTTTGGACAGGGTTAAAACCTGCATTTGGTATCAAAGTTGTTTGGGATTCAAGGGGACACCTTTGTTGGTGAGGGGTTTTGCTCAGGCTTGTGGTAGACCCTCTTAAGTGGGAGATATGCAGGGTCGATTCTTACAGTGAAAGAAGATGGCGAGCAGTGGAAAGATAGAGATCAAAAAAATTATTGGCCAAGGTTTTGAGTTGTGGAAGTTCAAGATGGAGGATATATTGGTGGATAAAGATCAGTGGATCACAGTAGATCCGGGTATTAGACCAATGACAATGTCAACAGAAGACTAGGCAAAGTTGGATCGGAAGGCAAAGAGCACAATACGGTTATGTATCTCAGATTTAGTATTATTGAATGTATCAGGGGAAGATACAACAAAGGAGTTGTGGGTCAAGTTAGGGACTTTGTACAAATCTAAGTATCTAGTGAACAAATTTTTCCTATGGAAAAAGTTGTATAACCTGAGGATGAAGGATGGAGACTCAGTGATAGAGCATCTGAACGCCTTTAATACTATGGTAAGACAATTTTTATCTATTGATATTAAAATTTCAGATGAAGATAAGTGCATTAGTTTGTTGTGTTCTCTACCATATTCATGGGATAGTTTGGTTGTTGCAATAAGTAGCAATGCAACTACCTTAAAGTTTGATGAAATAGCCTCATCCTTGTTGTCAGAGGAGATGATACGGAAAAATATGGAGAGCCAGAATGGAGATGCCTTGACTATACGAGGATGGTCCCAAAACAGAAACAAAAATAAGTCCTTGAGTGGGAGATCTAAATCTCCAGGAAAACCTGTAAAGGTATGTTGGAAATGCAGAAAGGAAGGGCACTACAAAAAGGACTGTAGATCTAAAGCTCCTGAGAAAGGAAATGGATCTGATGATGCTCCTTCTACATAGGTGAAAACCACCTCAGACAAAGGTGGCTATGTGTACTTGGCTTCTTCTTCAAGTACACATGTTGATCATGAGGCATGGTTGATTGACTCAAGTGCATCCTTTCACTTCACTCCCCATAGGGATTAGTTCCGCGAGTAGGATAAATGTGATGGTGGTGATTTATTCTTAGGGAATGACAGGAAGGGTAGAATCGTCGGACGTGGAAAATTCAAGCTAAAGTTGCAAGGTGGAAGGATTAGAACACTTCAAGGTGTTTTGCATATTCTTGCATTGGCCAAAAATCTGATTTTTGTAAGCAAGATGGATGATGCAGGTGTAAAAACAGTGTTCGAGAAATATACATGCAAGATGGTTTGGTGAGCATTGGTATTGATGCGGGGAGTTCGGATTGGAACTTTGTACAACCTTCTGGGTAGTACTATTATTGATGGGTGCAAATAGTTTTGTAGTTCCTGAAAGTGGAGCATAAAACCTAGTGGTATTTGGAGAAAAGACCATGTTATGGCATCAAAGGTTTGGACATATTAGAGAAGGGTCTTCTAATACTTCATGGTAATGGTATGGTAGAAGGTATGTCTAATTTCTCTCTAGATTTCGACTTTTGTGAATATTGTGTATATAGGAAGCAGAATCGGTCAAGTTTCCCATCTGGTGCTAAGAGCATGAAAGGGATATTAGAGCTTGTGCACAATGATGTGTTTGGACCTGTGTCAGTTCCATCACTGGGTGAGTTTGTGTCCTATGTATCATTTACAGATGACTTCTCAAGGAAATCATGGATATATTTCCTCAGGAAGAAATCTGAAGTCTTTGACAGGTTTAAAGAATTTAAAGCTCTAGTGGAAAATTGGACAGAGAATAAGATAAAGGTGTTGAGGACAAATAATGATGGAGAGTTGTGCAAGAAGGATTTTGAAGAGTTTTGTACCAAGTGTGGTATAGCATGACATAAGACTACTCCATACACACCTCAGCAAAACATAGTTGTAGAAAGAATGAACAGTATGTTGATGGAAAAGGAAAGAAGCATGCTCAGTGGTGTTAGGTTAGGATAGGAATTTTGGGCAAAGGCAGTGGAGACTGCATGTTACTTGGTCAACAGATCACCTTCATCAGCATTGGAAGATAAGACTCCACATGAGGTATGAATTGGTAAGAAACCCTCTCTTTCATATATGAGGGTATTTGGTTGTGATGCATATCTACATGTTCCAAAGGAGAAAATAACCATGCTGGATGGTAAATCTGAAAGGTGCATCTTTATTGGGTATAAGGATGGTTTAAAAGGTTATAAGCTTTGGAACCCAAGAACAAGGAAGGTTGTGTACAACTGAGGTGTGGTGTTTAGAGACGTGAAAGATGTTATTAAAAATGAAGTCCTACCAAAGGAACTTGAGAAGATAGAGTTTGAGATAAAGGAGGAAGAATCGGACTCTACAACAGAACACGAATAAGAAGATGAAGAGTCACAAACTCTAGATGTGAGAAGATCAGTTCGAGAAAGAAGGCAGCCAGAAAGGTATAGTCCATCTGCTTTCTGTTCAAATTTTGCTTTATCTATTACTAATGATGATCCTAGAACTGTCAGGGAGGCAATAGATTTAGAGAATGGAAAAATCTGGAAAGAGGCCATGGTCGATGAAATTGCATCTTTGGACAAAAATGAGGCTTGGGATCTGGTGGAGTTGTCAGTTGGAAAGACACCCATTGGAGGAAAATGGGTGTTTAAGAAGATGAATGCAGAAGGCAAGGTGGAGAAATACAAAGCTCGGTTTGTAGCAAAAGGTTATTCCTAGGTGCCATAAATTGATTTTGTTGATATTTTTTCTCCTGTTGCCAAGGTAGCTTCTATTAGATTACTTTTATCTATCTCTGTTGCTTTTAATTTTGAGGTAGAATAAATGGATGTGAAGGCAACATTTCTTCATGGGGATCTGGAAGAACAGATCTACATGAAGCAACCTAAAGGCTTTGTGGTGATGGGTAAGAAAGAACTGGTATGCAGGTTAAAAAAGTCTTTGTATGGGTTAAAATAGTCACCAAGGATGTGGTATCAGAAATTTGATACATATATACAGGGACTTAGCTTCACCATAAGAAAAGCGGATCACTGTGTGTATTTTGAATTAATTGGTGACCGTGTTATTTATCTGGTCTTGTATGTAGATGATATGTTTTTGATTGGAAATGACAAAGAAATTATCCAAGATTTGAAGACCTAATTGTCCTCCAAATTCGACATGAAGGATCTTGGTGCTGCGAACTATATTCTGGGCATGGAAATTAAATGGAATCGGGCAAAGAGGAAGCTCTGGTTAAATTAGAGGAAGTATGTCGAGACAATGTTATAGAGGTTTAATACGCAGGATATTAAACCGGTGAAGGTTCCTATTCCTGTAGGTGTTAAGGTATATGTTGAACAGTGTCCCAAGACATAAGAAGAGTAAGAGGACATGTCCCATGTTACATACACAAGTGCAGTCGATAGCCAAATGTATGCAATGGTCTATGCTAGACCAAACATTGCACATGTAGTGGGAGTATTGATTAGATTTATGTCAAAACCAGGGAAAGAGCATTGGACAACAGTGAAGCTCGTTTTTAGGCATTTGTGTGGCACTAGTGATTATGGTATGTGCTACCAAGGAAGACCATGATTGGATAGAGTTTTGGAAATCTATGGCTTTGTTGATGCAGACTAGGCTAGATATATGGATCGAAGAATATCTACAAGTGGGTATGTGTTTAACCTATTTGAAGGTGCAGTTAGTTGGATGAGAAAGAGACAGTCTATAATGGCACTTTCAACTACAGAGGCAGAATACATGCAACCACTCATGCAAGCAAGGAAGCAGTTTGGTTGCAGAGATTGTGTTCAAGTATGGGGTTAGTACAGCGAGCTATAAGGATAAACTATGACAGCCAAAGTGCAATGTTGGCAAAGAACCATGATTATCATTCAAAGACAAAGCACATTGATGTTTAGTATCACTTTGTGAGGGATATGGTTGAGGACAAAAATGTGTTGATGGCATAGGTGGACACTTTGAAGAATGTTGTAGATGCATTGACGAAGTATGTGAGCACTGAGAAGTTTGCTTGGTGTAGAGAAACAATGGGCATTGGATCAATGATTAAGCTCTCCTCTGACCCCCTGTTTGGAAAAGGAAATAACAAGTGGGAGAATGTTGGATGTGTGTTATATTCTTTCCATGACTAGTTGCACATGTAGGGGTTCGGTAGCCCCCCTGTACGGGGTCTGGGGTAGTGCCCCGTAAAATATTTTTTTGGACCCTATATTAGGTGGGCGGACCTACCTATGGTTTTGTGCATGGGTTTTGCACATGGTTTTGGGAATAATGATTTTCTACCCATGGTATTTTGTAGATCTAGTTAAGGGAACTACGATTATGTTCTAATCCAGGGTTAATGGATTGGGGTTTATGAATGCTTCAACACGTATATATATGTTTTGTAACATTGGAAGGAACACAATGAAAAATCAATCTGGTAATCCCGGTTTTGGGATCAAGGGGAAATCTCTGTGTATTTGTTTTATATTCTCATAATTGTTTATTTTTTGTTTGTAGAATTTGTTTGTAGGTAATTTCTAGATAGGGTTAAAACCTACAACTTTTAACCAAGGCTAAAATATTCCATGGAAATCCTTGGCCCCTTGAATTTCCAAAAAACATCATTTAGGGCATCAAAATAGTTCTGGAAGTTTGAGAGCCAAAAACCATATAAAAAATTCCAAGAAGATGGAGAACCTTTGAGATAATGGAAGAGGTGGGTGGCCACCAACATCCACCTAGATCATTCCTTCCCTTTATGAAGTAATGGTCTCCATTACATCAAGTTCCCTCATCAGATGGGGAAAATTTTGCTGAATTTGGCTCCTGTTAAGCCACTTGCATTGGTGATGAAATTTCCCTGCTTTGACAACCTGATAGAGTTGTATATGTTGTTGGAGGGTATCCTTTGTCTTGGTGTCCATGATCTAATCCATCATAGCATGTTCAATGCATTCAGGGTTGAGTTTTTTGGGGGTGAATTTATTGCCTACCTCTCAGGTTTCCAACAGAGCTGGAAAATATAGTCGAATTAATGCCACATTAAATATTGGTTGCAAACAATGGAAAGGGGGAATACTCAATTCAAAAAAAAATCACCCAAATCCTCTATGATTGTATAAGTCACATATCATAGTGTTTTAAGCTTCCTATCGGGGCTTTTGAGGTGATTATTCTATAATGTAACCACACCTTATCACCAACTTGAAACTTATGTGGAACCTTGTGTTGGTCATATCGTTGCTTGTACTTGGCATTGGATTTCTAAAGGATATCATGAACATGTTGTTGGAGGTGTTGGATCTGTTCGAAAAATTTGGCTACCCTATCTACCTCGACTTGAGCATGGGAGGACCATGCCAGTGAAGATGCAATGTGCATAACTGCATCAATTGGGGTCAATTGTTGGAACACCAAGCACAGTTGAAAAGGTCTGTGACCAATAGAGTTATGGTGGGCTTTATAACTATGCTCAACATATGAAAGGTTTTCATCCCATGTACGCATATGCTTGGAGTTATAATGTGCAAGATATGCACAATGATCTTATTGACCACTTTTGTTTGTCCATCCAATTTGGGGATGAAAGGCAATTGACTTGGTCAACTTGAAATCCATGAGATACCATAGGTTATAGCAAAAGGTGATGAGAATTTGGCTATACCCATTTTAAATAATGGTTTGATGTGCCAAAATGAACCAAAACACGCTCAAAGGAGAGTTTAGCAGTGGCTTTAACTATGATACTCTTCTTGCATGGTGCCAAAATGTCTAACTAAGAGAACTTGTCAACAACCACAAATAGAAAACCATTGCCATGCTTGGTGGATGGAAATCTTAACATGTATTCCATGGAGACTAACTCCCAGGGATTGTTTGGTGTAGGTAGAGGGGTGTACAACCCCTGCTTCTTGATAGTTGGTTTAGCAATGTCACAGGTAGTGCACGATTTGATATATTGTTAGACATATTCTTAAAGCTTTAGCTAGTAAAAATATTTTTGAAGTATTGCTACTATCTTATCCACACCAAAGTGCCCCACTACCCAACTGTAATGTGCCACCTAGATCAACTTGACATGCTTACTAGAAGGAACACAAAGGCGGCCCAAGTAGCACACGAGCACATCTTGGAAGTGGAAGTTTAGAACTTGTTTACATGCGATCAACATATGGTATGTGGCAAAGAAGTCAAATTCACTCTTTTATAATCATGGCCACCTAGAGGTCTCGTGCCCACAAGAGTTAAGAATTGTGGTTAGCACTAAAACCAAGGGTTGACTGAGACAATTTACGACATGATTGGTGCTACCCTTCACGTAGTTGACACTCAAATGGAATTTGTGTAGGTATGTGGACCTTCTTTTATGGTAGTAATTCTATAAATTTCATTATGTCCACATAAATTATAGAGGCCCATGATCAATGTGGATGATTGTCTTGTCCCCATAATATAACACTTCCATTATTGCCATGCATACACGATGGAGTACATCTCCTTGTCATAGGTGGGGTATCTTCAAGCAACATCAAAATGTTTTTCATTGTGATAAGCCACCAGATGTCCTTGTTAAGTGAGGACCACGTCAATAACACAGTTAGAGGCATATGTCTGAATCTCAAATGTTTATTGCAAGTCTGACAAGGTAAGCATTAGCGCAGGGGAAAGATAGTGTTTTAGATCCTTTAATTCTTTCCATTGTGATTTAGACTAGAAAAATTTTGCTTTTGCTCCACCCTTCGTTACTTGACTTAAAGGCCAAGCAATATGAGAGAAACCCAACACAAACCTTTAGTAGAAGTTATCAAGGCCCAAGAAGCTATGGAGATCTGTTGTATTTGTCAAAGTTGGATAATCCCAAATGAATTGGATCTTGGTTGGGTACACATGCACCCCATATTCATCCACAATGTATCCCAAATATTGGATTATTTGCATTCCGAATGAGCATTTTTCGAGATTGGCATATAGGTTTGCGCCATAAGGTTCTCAAGTCATGTTGAATGTGTTGCAAATGTTCCATAGGTGTTCTGCTAAATATGAGGACCTAATCCAAATATACAACCACCAAATTGTTTGTTAATGGTTGCAAGATATCATCCATAATCCTCGGGAATGTCATTAGAGCATTAGTCAAGACAAAGGGCATGAAAAACCACTCAAAAAGGCCTTCTTTAGATTTGAATGTTGTCTTCCATACATTAGTTTTCTCAATTGGGACCTGGTGGCAGCCTGACTTCATATCAATCTTACTAAAGAACTTGGCAGCCTTACGTTGGTCAAGAAGATCATCAATCCTAAGGATTAGGTATTTATTCTTAACTATGATTTTGTTCAGGGCTCTATAATCAATACAAAGTCCCCATGATGCATCCTTCTTCTAAACCAACAAAATTAGACTCCCACAATGTGAGGAGCTCGATTAAATGTGGCCCTTTTGGATGAGCTCATGAATCTGATGTTTTATTTCCTCATTGTCTAAGATAAATCATCTATATATTGGACCATTAGGTACAGCACCAGGTATCAAGTAAATTGAGTGTTAGACTTGGTAGTGTAGAGGAAACCCCCGTAGGTGGAGAGAATATATCTTTATATGTCTCTACAATCTTGTCCACTTGATTTTATTATGAAGAGAGGCCTTATGTAGAGGTTATCGTGGTTTCACCTTCTGGCTGAACAATGAAGAGAACAAACTTTTCATTCATAGAGATTACCTTTTAGCATTATTTTGACGAGACCAATGAAATTGTAGTAGTTGAGACTACCTCTTGTATCTTGCAGAGCTGACCTTTGAGAGTAATAATGAAAATACATGGATGAGAATCATAAATAGCATGATATTTCAACATATAAGATCGTCCTAAAATGACATCACAAACTTAAAGTGGGGCAACATCACACAATACCTCGTCTTTTAAGGGTTTGATATTGTAGGACAAGTGACACTATTGACTAACATAAATGTCTCATCCATGGCTCAGCCAACTAATGGTGTATGGATGGGGGTGTGGAACTATTAATAACTTCAATATCTTGATGACCTTGTCTAATATTAGGTTCTTTTGGCACCTGTCTTCAATGATGAAATGGAGTGGGGTCCCCTTCACCCACATTCGTGAATGGAAGAGGCACTCCCCCTCTTCAATCTCTTGTGGCTCTTATGGTTGGATCTTTGTGGTCAAGATGGTAGCACTAGGTTTTTCATCGATGATTCAATTTATTTTATCTAACTCTAAATGAGATTCAAAGTCGGAGTCTATTTCCTTTTCTTTAAGCTCCACCAACAATGATTGTTTTGAATGACATTCATGAGTGTTGTGCGAGGGGATTTTGTGGAATTCACACCACTTTCTAGTGTTATTTTTTGACTTCCCATTATCATTCTTCACCTACAACTTAGGTTGGTTGTCTTGAGGTTGGATCTCCTTACTTTTTCCCTTCTTCCACACGTTGGGGCTTCCTTTTCTAGCCTTTTAATGTGGTGGATTAGCTGACCTGGACTCCCGCTTATTCCATTGCTTCAATTTATGCTCAATTTTGATAACATATCGATAAGTGACTCCCAGTGAGGAAATTTTTAGGAAATCCATCTTCGTTTGGATGTACATATGTAGGCCATTATGGTACTTTAATATTAGGTGTTTCTAAGAGTCTCAGATACCCAACTTTGAGTGCAAGGTATGGAAATTATTGGTGTACTCCACACCATCTAGTCTCCATCCTCTCACAAACTTGTCATATGTGTTGGTCACCATAGTTCCCTACAAGGTAGAATTCCTTTTAAAGGTCATCAGTGGAAGTGGCCCAAGTGGGTCCTGCATTAAACATAATAGACTCATTTTCCTTGTGTCTCTCCTAGTAACCTTCCTACCAATCTTCAACATGTGGAATGGATTTCAATTGTACAAAGGAGATCTTCTCATTATTATATATTTTTTGGATAGAGTAATAGTCCTCTGACAAATTTAATCATTTCTCAAAAACATCTACATCGATTTTGCCTTTGATAAATGGATATCTAAGTTAAATTGTACTTGGAAGGGTGTCACACCTCCAAAATTGTTGCTTGTTGAAGGTTCCTCGGCTACTACTAGCAGTGGTCGAAGCATCTAGGCGAGATTGTCCATCATGTCATTCCTTTGTCACGTGAGTGCTTAATCAAGCAAAAACTTGATAGGATCTCCTGCTCTGTCATCTTTCTTTTCTTCCACCATGGGAAGTCACATGGGTTTGCAAAAGTGATAATTTCCAAGTGAAACTAGCATGAAACCCAACTCTCTATACCCTGACCTCATTAGGGACACACACTAACAAACAACAAGCAACAATTTGCTTTTATATCAATGATCCAAGTTGTAAAAGGAATGAAATTATATGCAAAGAGGTAAATGGAACATACATAGAGACATATGGCAGAGAGTACAATAATATAGTGAGAACCCAACTTCTATTGTTAAATGAAATGGAAAAGCACTCTAGAACACAAACTGGCTAGACTCGTGGTAGTTATCTTTAAACATAGAGAGATGGCAACTACACGAATTCGCAAAAGTTGTTGCAAGAGGTTGAAATAATGGCCTTTTAATATAAAGAAATAACGTTAGAGGTCCAAAACCCTAACCCTAAAAGATGAAATGTAAAAAGGTTTGTGGGCCCCAAGGTGGTTAGTTGGTACATTAACTTCTCGATGGTACACCTTTTGTATACAATATATGTTTGGGGTTCACGATAGCTCGTTGGAAATAACATTCCAAGGACTACAACTTTTGAGGCATTCCTTGGCTCCCTACATTGCCAAAAAACATCGTTTAGGGCCTTAAAATGGCTCTAGAAGTTTAGGACCCAAAAATCATAGAAAAAAATCCAAGAAGATAGTATTAGAGGTGGGCGACCATCGAAATCCACCTAGATCGTACATTGAAATATCACTATGATAACAAAAGGAATACTAAGAAATACCTTGCAAATACCTAAAAACCCTCTTTGTTGTAACCCAATGTTCACATCCAAAATTAGCCATGAATCAACTCAAGACTACCATTGCTCAGGCAATGTTTGGTCTAATATAGGCCAAAACATCATCAAGCTACCAATTGCACTACCACAAGGAACAAAAGTCATATCCTCCACCTCTATGGGTGTCATGGGACACTATTAAACTAAAGTCTTAGTTCCCACAAGAATTAAAAAAATCATTGGTCAGTAATTAACCATGCAAAAATGTTGTAGCATAAATTTTACATACTATAGCTCATCCAAAGTTTTATATCTATTCTATCTCTCCCAATATCCATACCCAAAGTATAATTTGCAACCCTTAAGTTCCTCATATAAAATTATATTGAAAGACACAACTTCAGATCATGAATCACATCATTATTGTTATCAAAGAATGACATATGATATACATATAGAGAGATAACAAGGAAGTGACCAGCATCATTTTTATAACAAAGACAACCATCTGATTTGGATCTCATAAATGCCAATCTCGACCAAACAAAAAATCAAACTTTTGGTACAACATTTTGGGAGGAAATTTGAGACCACATAAATACTTTTTTATATGCAAACCAATGTTTTTTTCCCTTTGTGTCATATAGATTGTTGGCATTATGATACAAGTGTTGTCCTTGATGGCAACTCACTCAGAAGCAGGTACAAGTGATGGCAACTCAATCAGAGGACAGATCTTAGTACAGCAGGACAAGAAAGAGATATACGCAAGTTCATTAAGGAAAATCAGCGTATACACGCAGGTTGGCTTCAGTAAAAGCGCGTACATGTGAAAACGTACCTTTGGTCCATGGCGGTTAGTCCTTGGAAGTTGTGCCTATGGTTTTGGACCATGGTGTCTCGATGGTTGTGTCGATCCCTAGTTTTGAAGTTGATGGCATTATGTTACTATGGTTTTGGACCATGGTATTGTGAAGGGCCTAAGGCTATATAAGGAGAAGATCATTAGGCAAAGAGGGTGAAGAAAGGTGTGTCTGACGAAGTGAGAAGATCTGGTATTGCTGGTTATCTGTTCGGGACGCTTGGCAAGGGTCGGATCTGACAGCGAAGGTATAAGTAATTATTTCTAGATCTGCACGCGGGTTTCCTTTGGAGAAAGCGCGTATACACGCGGTTTTGGTATAGCGAAGTAGCGTATGCATAATAAGATTTGATATTTCAGGTTGCTGTTGATTCTGGTGGTTGTTGCAGAGTTCTGGGCTCTGGTTTGTGTTTCTGTGTTCTTGATGACAGGGTTTCAGTGATTCAGTATTGGGTGATTTAGAGAATTATGATGCAACTATAAGTTGATGATTGTATTGCAGTAGTGTTTGTTTTGTACTCATGGATCCAGTATGAAAATGTATGAAACGTGGTCCCTGTAGGAAAGAAGGTTGTAGCCTTCTGTAGGGTCAACACCTACGTACTAGTAAATGGATCGGCTAGTACAAGAGCTGAGGGGGTTGTAGCTCCCTTCGAGAAGTAGTTGGAAAACGAGAGAGGGTTGTAGCCCTCTGCAGGTTGTAGCCTGCGTACTGGTAAAGGACTGCACCAGTACATTGTAAAAGAAGTTTCTTATTAAAGAAGAGAGAGACAAATTGCAACAGGTGGTTTTCACCCACATTGGGTTTCCACCTTATATCATGGTGTTCATGTGTGTGGCTTTTATGTGATGATCTGTTCTGTTATACTGCACCTGTTTACTGTCAATGTGGTTAATAATGTTCTGATGCATTTACTGAAGATAAGCTAACTGAATCATAAGATTTTTGGATATACGCTAGTTGCTTTAGACACAGTAGCGTGTACACGCGGGTTCACTTAACTGAAGTAGCGTATATGTTTCTGAGCATGAAATTTGAAAAGTTTTATTGATCTGATAATACTGATTCACCCCCCCCCCCCTCTCAGTATTATTTCCAACATAGATCCCCTCCTTTAAGTCACCATGTAGGAGTGTTGTTTTAACATCCATCTCTTCTATTTGTGAACCACAAGTTTTTACTAGGGATAATATGAGCCTAATGCTTTATTTTCATGTTATAAGATTTTCCAAAGGTTAAACTACAAAGAATTATATCAACAGTACATGTGGACAAGCTTTAGCCCGGGGATGTTTTGATATGGATTATCAAGGCCCATATTCTTTCAGTGGGGTTGGATTCATTCTATATATTTTAGAGACACGGTAATTTTGGGTCAAAACTAACATAAGAAGAGGAACAAATAACCAAGGGGAATTAAAGGCCTTGTACTACTTATTAAAATTGAGTTTGGATAGAGCGATTGATAAACTACAGATCATGGGTGATTAATCTATGGTCATTAATTGGATGAAAGGAGGCCTCCAAGTAAAAAATAATTCTCTCATTCCACTAGCACATAAATTAAAGACAATATTTGATTAGTTTCTTTGTTTTACTATATTCATATTTATTAAGAACACAATACAATTAAGAATTAGCCCTTAAAAGAAGGAATACAACTACCTCAACTGTATGGTCCCTTGAAAGAAGTACGATATGGCCATACAATGGTTCTACACCAATTTTCCTTTTATGATTTATGAAATCACTTTGAACTTGTAATATTCCAATGTATGGGATTGTTAAGTTTGTTGTTGGTTTTCAATTACTTGATAGATAATATACTTGATATGATGGAAGTTGTGTATCTCTTTAGATGTACTAATACAATGAAATATTTTGAAGAGGTCTATCTCTAGATGATCGTTTTTGGATTGTGCCTAGAGCGCCTGATTATTGTAATGTTAGTCATCTCAAATAAAATATTCATTTCTTGTAAAAAAAAGACAATAGGAGCCTAACAAATGTTAACTTAAAACCTAATGAAAAGATCTTAGCAAAGTCTATCCCCTCGAATGGGGAATATCATTTCACAACCAACCTTGACTTATGTTTTTCAACATTTTTATCTAAACAAATGTTCTTTTTGAATACCTATTTACATCCAATGGGTTTCTATCCATTAGGAAATGGTACTAAATCCCATATATCATTCTTTCCAGGTGCAACCATTTCCTAATCCATGGCCAATCTCCAAGATTCCTTAGTTGTCGTCTCCATTGCCTCTTCCACAACTCTAGATTTGACTATCTTAACCAATACAACAAATACACAATTGAAATATAACTGATTATAATCATACTCTAGTTGCCTTCTTTTCCAACTAGACCTCCTTGGAGATTAAAGTGGGGTTCCTTCTAAATTCTCCAAACCTTGCTCATTAGGTCCATCATTAACTTCTTATTGATTTTGTAGTTTAACTTTATCGATCTTGGGTTGTAACTATACCATTTACTTCTTCTCACCCTTTAATAGCTTAACCAATATGGGAGAAGGTTTAAATTATCTAGAATAACATTCCCAACACACAAATAAAATTTAGCCACAAGATCCCAAAGCTTTAACCCTTCCACAACAATGCAATGGAAAATGAAGATACATTTCACATCCATGTTATCAACCTTTGATCATTTGTCCTTAAGCACATGACCATATGCCTCACAACCAAAAACATCAAATGCAAATGTGAGGGCTTCTTGCTTGTCCAAACCTCCATATGGGTCTTATCCACAAGAGCTAATGTCAGAGACCTATTAATAAGGTAACATGCCATAATAACCACGTATGCCCATAAAGTTTCCTCTAAGTCATATCCACTAAGCATACTCCTCACTCTCTCCATCAATGTTCCATTCATTCATTCTAACTCCAATATGTTGAGGGATAAATATGTAGTTTTCTTGTGCCTTTAAATGTCATACTCCTTATAAAACTTATCAATTTATACTGAATAAAACTCACTACCATTATTAACCATTGACACCTTAATCTTTTACCAATCTAATTTACCAAGAGATATTTAAATTTCTTACATCGACAAAAATCCTCGAATTTAGTTCTATTAAAATATACCCATGTCCTTTTAGAATAATCAACAATGCATGAGAGCCTTGAAAAGCAATAACCTCATAAAAAATTGAATGATTATGTAAGAATTTATTTTTTGTGAGTATTGTATAGATGGAAAACAAAATCATGAGAACATGTTGTTCAATGTAATTTACAATGGAGTTATTCAAGCCTTTAAATATGCTTCGTCACATGCTAATATTGTAAGAAAATACCATTTTTCTAACACCCTTCAGCCACCCAACTAAGGGGCATTATTGTTGATGGAACACCCTCCTCCCACATCTACCCAAGAAACTGGCTAGCCAGAGTAAACATGCGATGAGAGGCCACTATGATATGATTTGACCTCCTAAGTCACGTTAAGGAAGTGGAACCGACAGAAACACACCATACAGACATCCAACATCAACATTAGGACCCTCAGGAACCAACCCAACCTTTCTGCCAACCATACCCTGGGTCCCACTAACATTTTGGACTATGTGACCTCTGGACGCTCTCACAGGCCTACAAGCTAGCGTCCAGGGACCCTTTTTGTCAGTGTTTTGCCAACATCCCTAGGATTTGAGCCACTTTTTCAGGCCCAAAGCCCAGGTCATTGTCCATAATTGAATCACATCTTCATAACAGTAAAATAGTAAGGAAATGATAGTATAAATGAAATCACTTAAATAAGACCTTTATTGAACCCCTACTAACCATGACAGGCATTTCGTCAAACATATCACGAATATGTAATCTACAAGTGTAATTAACAGATCTAAGCATAGGGGTCTCATACTTAGCTGAGAATCGCTAAGAGACATTGATGCCTCAACATATTAACTGCCATTTCATCCATTAGGTCATCGATATTGATTATTCATTTATAATTAAAAACATGATGAGAGTCATACATAACTACTATTATAAAACACATATATAACCATCATAATAGCAACATAAATACCAATGAAATCACAACCATATGATCCACATATAAACCACTTTCATACTCATAGAATTACAAGGAGAAATAACCTCATATTGATGATGAAAAATCCAAACGCAGGATGGGAATTCCACGTTCCACCAAACCGTAGAATGGTTGAGCCAAATCTCTCTTTAGTCATTCACCCTCGTTCCTTATTCTAAGCATCAATGTGGGATCTCATAGAACACATCAATCCAAAACCATCCAGGACTTCCAGAAGCCATCCACCTCAACCCATCAAACGATGATTCCACCTCACGGTCGGACATCACAAAACCATCTTCAGATTGGTCTCTATCCAAGCCTTCTAGGACTTCCAGAGTGTTTGTCTAACCAAGGCTTCTAGGACTAGTAACTCAACCCACAAATTTTACTGGGCTTGTAGAGTGTTTGTCCAACCAGGGCTTCCAGAACTAGTAACACAACCCACCAAGGGCTTCTAAAGCGTTTGTCCAACCAAGGCTTCCAGGACTAGTAACTTAACCCAAGTTGTTACAGGGCTTCTAGAGCGTTTGTCTAACCAGGGCTTCCAGGACTAATAACTCAACCCAAGCTAAGGAAACATGAGAACCAACCAAAACAAAACAAGGAAAACAAATCCATAATCACCATGGTTATCTAGGAAATGGAAATTCTAAGCAATCCACTGTCAATCCCAACCATCCTCCATGCTCATGACAGATCACAATCATCAATCAACATGCATATGCCTTACATGCCAAAACTAGTGACGAAAACATACATGCAACTAGGTACTTGCAATCAAAATCTGATGTAGTTGTTGATCCCAATGTCCTCTTGTGCTTTCCTACTCTTCCCGTGCCTTCTTGCTCCAAAAATCTAAGTATGCCACACCCTACAAGAGTGCTCCAAGAAAACTCTAAGTCTCCAAGAATATGAGAGAGAGAGAGAGAGAATAATGAGAGAGCTCCAAAACTGAATTGACAAAAGGTTTCCACTACCCTTCCATGCCTCCAACATAGGTCGACCAGGGAGTCTCAAGGCCCTATGGCTTTAGGAGTTCTAATTGCCTTCAAGGGTCTCTAGGTAACCTCTAAACCTCACATAGGAATCATATGCCTACACTTCTCCCTCCAAGGCTCCAACCTTTCCCAAGGTACCCAAGGATAAGTGCACTAACACCAAATGGAAATAGCAAGGTCATTGTTTTCCCCTCAAAGAAAGTACAATACTTAAAATAACTGGAACAATAACATGGAATGGAGAATTACACTAAATCCCCACTTTTTATATGTGCGTGTCCAATGTGACAAATGACACTTCTAGAACTCTCCTTAAGAATTTAGGATAAAACCATGTGATTCATGACTTTGGGATTATTTTAGTTTTTCACTTATAAGACCTTAGGCTTAAGCCCCCCTTCCTTGTCCCTTAATCCCCTTTCCCAATCTTGGAGTCCTAGGCCCCCCCATCTCTCTTTTTTATTGGGGTTTGTAGCAATGGTGCATTTTCAATAATGAGTGTGCTTAGATATTACATAGCTAGGTTCATTGGCCTTTTAATGCATGGGCTCGTTGCCCTAATGTTACACAAGTAATCTGGCCTCAAAATATTACATGCATAGCCCAATAGGCCTAACACATATATATACATGCATAAGCACGAAGGCCCAACAAAATTCTAGCACACTGGCCTAATAATAATATGTATATATATATATAGGGGCCATCTTAGGGTGTTACAATGGGATACCCAATAACATGGGCTTACAAGCTACCAAAGGTAAACCCATTAATGACCCAAGTCATTATTAACCCAACATCCTCCCATTTAAAATTGGCTTGGGACAACCACCTACCCCCCTCAAAGTTTCTTAATCGGGTTTCCACGAATAAAACATGTTCCCTATTACCTAGGTTAACATCTACACTTTAGAATGGTGATTCATCAAACAAGGGTATGCATGCTAAAGCATATATTATAACCATATGCCCATTTGCATGTGATTAATTTGAAACTCCAAAATAAATGCTTATCATCACATGCCCAAACATGTGATGCTTAAAAAGTCTACCTGCTTCATTACCCACATACCATCTACTCCTTCCACTTCTCCCATCATCAAACCACTCTTAGTAGAAAGTCAATGTTTTCCTTGCTCTAATACCAAATGTAAAACCCACAACGAGTTAAGTAATATGAACAATCATAAAGCAATCAAAAAATGCATAGTAGATTTCTACCACATAAACTCTTTATCAAAGATACATCTTCATTCACTTTGGCCAATCTAGCCAAGTTTGCCAAAGAATAGGCCGCCCAGGGTACTTTACAATGCAATTCTTTAAGCCTTTAAATGAACTTCATCACATACTAATTTTATGGACAAATACCATGGATTACCCGATAACATAGGCCCTTAAGCCACCGATGGCAAACCCATCAATGATCGAGTCAAAGGTAACCCAACATTCTCCCCTTGACCTGGGATAACTACTTACCCACTTCAAAGTTTATTAATAGGATTTTTAGCAATATAACATGCTCCCTAACACCCAAGTCCATGTCTATACTTTACAATGATAATCCATCAAACTAGGGGTGTGCATTCCAAAATATGTTTTACAAACTTATTCCTGTTTACATATATGATTAAATATGACTCCATAAAGTGCTTGCAATTGCATGCCCTGACATGTTTATTCAAACACAATATGCTCTCCCCATGGCCCCCATCATCAAACCACTCTTGCTAGAGAGCCTAAGTTTTCCTTGCTATGATACTAAATGTAAAACACATAGTGAGAGAAGTAACATCAACACTTACAAGGCAATCACAAATTGCACAAGAGATTTTTACCTTGGAAAACCTTTATTGAGAAAACCAACTTTCAAAGATATATCCTCATTCACCTTGCCAATCTAGATGGAGTTCATAAATCCTTTAAATAGGTATCATCATACACTAATACCATGGGCAAATCACTGGGTTAGTAAACAACCAACAATGAATCCATTAATGATTGATTCAATATTAACCCAACAATTATCACTGATGTTGCAAATGTCTTGTATTATATAGTAACGTATTGTTAATTTTGCTTTGATTTGTTAAATCCTATTTTCATATATCATGAATGTTTCTTAGTGTGCTCCTTATGCTGAAGAAATTTCCATTTCTTCTTTAAACGTTCAATTCCTCTACTTGTAATGTTGATTTCTTCTTACTCTTGAGCCTACCATTTGATCCTTTACTACAATAAGACATCAACTTACTTCTTAATGTGTTCAATTTTCTTATTATTATAAGGAGTTGTGTTTTACTTAACTCGTTAAAAAAAAAGAAAAAAGAAAAATGAGGTGTAGCTAAGATTTAATTTTATAACTCTTTCATTTATCTTTCAAAGTTGAAATTTATTGTTCCAGTTTCGATATCATGATGTCAAACTTTATTCTTTTACTAAGCAGTACAAATTTTTGGTTTTATTATAGCGAATTGATGGTTTCTTCACATGCCTAAGCTACACTTATTAACCTACTTATTTGATGATCTATTCCATGAGTATTTCCAATTAATAAGCTACTAGGAGGGAGCACAAAGAGATTTTTATGAAACATTGCCTTCAAATATCAAAGCTACCCAACATTTAGAGCTTTGATAAATTACACCCATATAAACCCAAACAAATATATATGAGCGAAGCTTAGGCCATAACATTTGTCTTTCTTTTATCATCATTATATGAACTAGAATACCCTATTGTAAGTGAATGTGAAATAAAGAAGGGTGCATTAATGTGTATAAAAATGAAACCATGGGTAACCATGTTGTTGTCACTCACTACATTATGAGTTTTCAGTTGTCCAAAGTGCCAAAGAGAGCAATTAATTTTGAAGCCATCTCCTGAGCCACAAAATCTCTCAAAGCTAAATCGGACCCTCTCCATTGGATAGTGCTCGGAATAAGCTTTCCAACAGTAGGTGGAAATCCAAAAATGGAATTTTGGATCAGAAGTTAGAGCAGATTGAAGATATCCTTTGATAGCCATAAAACAAAGAGGAAAAGACCAAGGGTAGGTTGATCGTAATCGTAGTTTCCTATGAGCTGCGACGGGGGAAAGGATAGAGCAACTTGCAATATCGGTGATCGCAAACGACGGAGGTCCTTAGCCCATAGTGTATCGCAGATCAGAAGTCCCAACAGTCAAGCATATTGGCGATTGCACATAGTAACGACATGGCATTCAACACTTCATGTAGCAGAGCTCCGATATCTGCAAATCAATGATCGGCAAGTCCAACACACCATTCTTAAGGAATTTCGGAGGAATACGTTGATAGTGTTAAAGCAGCAGGAGATGGTCGATGCCGATTTACAAAGGAAATCAAGTGAAAAACTAGAGGCAAGCGGGCCTTTTCTCTCTCCCCCAGGGGGGCCACATGGCGAAATACCATTGGTCCCAATGAATACACAAGGCAGGTGACGTCAACATGACATGGCAGTATGGAGGACACGTGGCACACATATTTGACATTTTCAGGGTTCCTATGGGGGCATATCCGGGTGACACGTGTCACCACTCAAGAAGTGCCATGTGGCATTGATGACGTCATCATTCCTGCAGATCGACGATCGGTGAAGGTAAAAGGCCGCAACTCCAATTAAAAGTCTCTGATTGCGATTTGCGGTAAAGGGGGCTCCGATAACAGGCCTAACCCGCAATCACATGGAGGGCCGAAGGACCAAGGGCTAAGCACAAAAGGGGCCAATCCCGCACATCGACGATCGCACAAGTCAAAGTTCCTCCTCCACCGAAGTCCCTTCCGACTTGCGATTGCGATATGCGGGAACTCTCCCAGATGCAATATTTTATGTGATATGCCTTATGGAAGTTTCGCGTCTGGACAATCGGCAAGCTCTATGAAGTATGGTAGGAAGGCCCTCTACTATATTGTGATTGCGATATTCCAGGTGGGTCCATTCCCACAGATCGACGATCGCTAGAAACCACCGATGTGTGGGATTTTATGCAACAAAGGAAAAAGACCCCAGAGGGGAGTCCAAAGGCCCTAGCGCCCGAGGACTAAGCACCTGGTCATAGCCCCCGGTCTGATGAGAAGAAAGTTAGAAACAGGCTAAACCAAGGGGGGCCAAAGGAGATTAGGACTCACTGTTCTGTGATGCCTCTTAGCATAAAGGTCCCGATGCAACGATCCCTGATAGCATGATACAGAGCTTTAAAGGCGGATGGGTCAGCAGCTGAGACTTTGAATAGAAGTATGGGTAGTGGCATAGCGATATGGGCTAATCCTGTAGAAGCCCCTGCAACAAGAAACCAAGGACTACACGGGTCACTGAAATGAATTCGACTGCTTCGTTGCACGACTTCAGATAGTAAATGGAGGCATGAGGCTCCACCCTGATAGGCAACGAAGGACTGTTGGGACATGCTCCATTTCTACTCCGCAACAGGCACTCCAATCGAATCACTCCCAACTCCCGAGAATGAGCTATTTAGGCAATTAAGGCGAAAGCGACAAGGACCAGCTGAGCAGCTAGAGGGACGCACGATGACAGAGACGTAGCCTGACTGGGGGTTTTCATAGAAACAACAGAGGGATACTTCCTCCCATCATCTTTCAGTTTTCTTTATTTCCGATTATTCTGTAATTTCTGTTTATTTCCAAGAAGGGATCAAATCCCAATTGTAATAATTTTGGGCAGCAGAGCCTTGCACGCCAAGACAGCTAGTCTGTGAGATAGCTGGAGCTCAGGCGAAGATATTTTTTGTAAATTATTAATTCAAAGCCCCCCCTTCTCTGTATAAATAAGGGGGAGAAACACTTAATAGAGGTTCCATAATTTCGCACCCACGGGGGTCTGAATTCTGAGATGCCATTCTTAGTTCTAAATTGCTTGTTCATGGGGGGACTTGGTTGTTGAATGTTATGGACTGGTTATTTGGACCCTCCAAATATTAATGAAATTATCCTCGTGATTCCAAGCAGATCAATGCGCAATATGTTTCCTCTTTGTAAATCTCATTTCATTTGTGTTTTCTTTTCTCTGAAATAGTGTAATGAAGTGATCAGTTTCTCTCTGATTCATGGATTTATCTAGGTTGCTGATCTGGATTTAAACAGGAACGCAATAAAATACATAGATAATCATAAAGACAGATATGCAGCGGAAATAATACTTCATTTCATTACTGTAAAATACTGAAATATGCTTACAACCAGAAATGGAAATAAACCAGCTAGGGCGATGGTAGCTTATCTCTGAGAAGAGATGTGGTGGCTACATGCCTCTGAACTGTGTTACAATGAGGCTCGAAGGCCTATTTATTGTTGAGAAACAATGGAAAACCCTTCACATTCCAAAACCTAACCCTAGAAGATGAAACGCCAAATTGTGGGCCCCGTTTTTGGGTAAGTTGGTACATCAACTTCCCGGGGTCGCGAATTGGTTGTGTTATCTCCGTTTGACGCGCATGATAGCCCGTTGGAAAGATCTCTTCGAGGACTACGATGGAAGAGACGATTTTTTAACAAAAAAATCGTTAGTGCTAGATTTCCCAAAAAACGTCGTTTAGGGCCTTAAAACGGCTCCAAAAGTTTAGGACCCAAAAAACTGCTAAAAATAGTAAATTGCACTATAATTAAGGAAACTGAAAAACTGAAAGGGACAGTTGTGGGGTCCAGATGGGATAGGTGGGTGGTCACCAACATCCACCTGGATCATTCCTCCCCCCTTAGGAAGCAATGGTCCCCATTGCGTTGAGTTCCTCCCTGAGATGAGGAAGCTTCTGCTGAGCTGGGTCTTTGGTGAGCTGTTCTACAATCTCTGATGTGTCCAGAAATGGTGGGAAGTGTGGTCGACGATGGTCCACATTGAACATTCGGTGCAAGCGAAGGAATGGAGGAATGTTGTGCTTCCAAGCATTGTTTCCCGTAGCCTTGGTACTAGTGTAAGAACCATGTCGGAGTGGTCTAAGTTTCTGATGGGTTCTGGTAAGGCGTTCTTTCTGCAGATGTAACCAAACTTTGTTGCCCACCTGAAACTTGTGTGGTACCCCTGTGGGTGAGGAGAAGTTGTTCCTGTGTTCTATCATGACCGTATCCCTTTGTTGCTGCTTCTGTGTGGAGGAATCCTTTGCAGTGGTCATGGATGTAGCAACGATCTTCCCCTTACTTTGGGAGCGAACCAGACCGAAAATGAATTTCCTAGTATGGGAGATGAGCTTGCTTCCTTTCTTGGAAGTGATCAAAGAGGTGGCAGTAGGTGGGGCTACCTCCGGTATCCTGTATAATGAATTATCCAAAGAAATAATGACAGTGAGAGGCCTTGACTCATACATAGCATGTCGCCTCCACAAGTATGGCTGGCCTAATAGTACATCGCAAACATCCAGAGGTGTAACATCACACAATACCTCGTCTGTGAAGGGCTTGATGCTGTAGGGAAGGTGGCACTGCTGGTGAACTTTGAGATCTCGTCCTTCATGAAGCCACCCGATACTGTACGGCTGTGGGTGTGGTGTAGTCGGTAGGCCCAACCGCTTCACGACCTCTGCTGAAATAAGGTTCTTTTGGCTGCCACTGTCGACAATGAATTGCAGTGGCGAACCCTTCACCCACATCTGTGAGTGGAAAAGACGCTCCCCCTCCTCTGGGTCTTCGGGCTCATTCTTCTGGATCTTGGCAGTGGCAACAGTGGCACTGGGATCCGCATCAATGATTTGCTTCCCTTTGCCATTCCCCTTGTTAGGTTCTGGCTCAGGGTCGGAACATGCATCTGATTCGGAAGCCTTCAACTCGGCCACCAGCGACTGCTTGGTCCGACACTCACTTGTGTTATGAGTGGGACTCTTGTGGAACTCACACCACTTTCCTGTGTCCTTCTTCGGCTTCGTGGTGGTGTTCTTTTCTTGCGGCTTCGAGGGGTTGTCTTGGGTCACCCCGCCTTGGCTTTGTCCTTTGGGCTTCGGATTTGTAGATCCAAAGTCTCGCTTCTTCTGTTTGAACTTGTGCTCAATTTTGACAGCGTATCGGTATGCTGTGCCGAGTGAGGAGATGTTCAAGAACTCCATCTCTTCCTGGATGTATCTGTGTAGGCAGTCGCGGTATTTGAGTACCAGATGCAGCTCAGAATCTTTGATACCCAATTGTGTGCGAAGAGTATGAAAAATGTTTGTGAACTCGGGCACATCTTGGTCTCGTCCCTGCCGCAGTGTGGTCCATTTGATGTATTTGTCCTCATAGCTTTTGACAGGGTAGTACTGCTCCTTGATGGCACCCCGGAAGTCATTCCAAGTGGGTGTGACTGAAAATAGTGAGCCTGTACTTTCATCCTTCTGCTCGCAGTAGGTTTCCCACCAGTCCTTGACGTGGGGGGCTGCTTTGAGAAGAGAGAAAACAATCTTTTCCCAACTTGAAAATTCATGAACAGAAAAGTACCCATCTAGCAAATTTAACCATTTATCTACGGCATCTGCGTCTATTTGACCCTTGAAGATCGGGATTTCAAAATTAACTTGTACCTTAAAGGGTGTAGCATTTCCAGAGTAGCTTTTGGAAGCCGATGCGTCGCCTCTGGGTAGCCGCTGAAGGATCTGGGCAAAGCTGTCCATCATCGCGTTCCTTTGTCGCTCGAGGGCTTCTTCGAGCAAGATTTTGATAGGATCTCCTGCCCCCTCATTTTTCTTCTCATCCGCCATGGGAGGTCGTCGAGATTTGCGAGGCTGGTCTTGCAAAGGTTCGACCAGTTCAAGCCCTAACTCCTTATATCCCGACCTCGTTGGGGACATGTAAAGAAAAACAGAGAAAAAGCAGACCGCTCTGATACCGCTGATCTGGATTTAAACTGGAACGCAATAAAATACAGAGATAATCATAAAGACAGATATGTAGCGGAAATAATACTTCATTTCATTACTATAAAACACTGAAATATGCTTACAACCAGAAATGGAAATAAACCAGCTAGGGCGAAGGTAGCTTATCTTTGAGAAGAGATGTGGTGACTACATGCCTTTGAACTGTTCTGAACTGTGTTACAATGAGGCTCGAAGGCCTATTTATTGTTGAGAAACAATGGAAAACCCTTCACATTCCAAAACCTAACCCTAGAAGATGAAACGCCAAATTGTGGGCCCCATTTTTGGGTAAGTTGGTACATCAACTTCTCGGGGTCGCGAATTGGTCGTATTATCTCCGTTTGATGCGCACGATAGCCCGTTGGAAAGATCTCTTCGAGGACTACGACGGAAAAGACGATTTTTTGACAAAAAATTTGTTGGTAGATTTCCCAAAAAACGTCATTTAGGGCCTCAAAACGGCTCCGGAAGTTTAGGACCCAAAAAAACTGCTAAAAATAGTAAATTGCGCTATAATTAAGGAAACTGAAAAACTGAAAGGGACAGTTCTGGGGGTCCAGATGGGATAGGTGGGTGGCCACCAACATCCACCTGGATTAGTTGCTAATAAGCAAACAGTCTCTGCGTTTAAGACAAAGTTACTTTTGTTAGTCTGTAACCTACAATACCTATACAAGACAAATTTACTAATGTTATTTGATTAACTTGTGGTACCTGTGCAAGCCCATATTTACTCATTTTGTTTGGTGATAATGATACCCATGTTATATCTGGTATGAAACCTCAATAAGAACTTTGTTTTTTCTACCTTTCCACCTCCTCCCTCTTCCATATTTCTGCTAGAACATTGTTGCTTAGGAATTTGTTCGTTTACAACCCTATATATCTATTTCCCTCCTTCCATCTCCTCCTCTCCACCTTTACTACAAATTTAGTATTAAGTTGTCTCATTGTTGTGTGTCGGCCACCAGAACAAGACATTTCTCTTTGAGGTCACCCCGATTTACCCCCTGCATTTGGATACATGTATTGGCTTGAGTCTACCTTAATGAAGGCCTATTGAACCAAGCCCTTTTTATTATCTTTTAACTACGTGACAATTGGAGTGTTGCAAACCCCCCCCCCCCCTCTAATAATCTCCTATGCACTCCTCTATTCAAGATGTCCTAGGCATTAGTCTACAATCAACCCAGAGTTTGTCTCTAGTAAGCTTTCTATGTCTCCTGAAGAACTTGTGCTATGAGTGCCGTTAAAAGCGACAACACATGTGAAGGAGGTTGTCAATCTAGTTTGGTAGCCATCCCCCTCAATATTTGCATTTGTCTTTATATGTGCATTTACCATTCTATTGTAGAGAATTTGCCTATATAATATCTTTACAATACACTCTGTCTTCTACTCAGTTTTTATTTTTAATCTATAATATAATCTAATTTGAAAGTCACAATCATGTCAAACACCAAATTTGTGTACAAGACCTTCTTGTTTGTGGGACAATGGAACTATCTCTGCATAATGATTTGGTTGCTAAAGTTTATAGAGGTTTATATACTTTACCCCTTTCTAGATTTGAACTTGTATCTCTTAGAAGGAAACACGTGTTCTTAATTATAATGTTATTCTTTATCTACATCTAATAACTATACCCATAGTTCAAGGAACACATAATGTCCTCAACTCAATGATCCATGTTATGTACACTTATATTTTTTAATGTACTTTGTGTTAAAAATGATAATGGCAACAAGGGAATTTACTATGGATAACTTGCATCACTCATTGAATGTTTTCTTATTTTAAATTTTGGTTTTTATTCAATTCTCAATATTTGAATTTTAACTTCCAAATACCCAATGCTAGTGGAAGTGAATAACGAAAGCCACAAGTGCATATACATTGTTTTTTCCCAAAACAAAAATTCATTGTATTTCATGAGAGAAATATACATGTTTTTGCTTGAACAATGCTGGGTGATGCCATTTTTGGTTGTTGCATTGTCATCTTGGAATATTGCCTTGTCTTTTTTACTAATAAAACTGAATACATCATATGAAAATACATTATTGGGGATATATTCCACCATACTCTTTAAAAGACCGTAATTGTATATTGATACCCTTCTTCCAAATGCAAAAACTAGGAAAAACAAAAAAAATATGAAGAGCACTAGACCTTAATGTCCATCGCTTCAGTCGTTGTACCATCAAAGTTCTCCTATATCATGAAAATACCTGTAGGGAACTCAAAAGCTTCTTTAAATAATTGATCAACTTGAACATTTAATTCTCTACAAATGTGCTTGAAGGAAAGCCATTCAAAAAATTAAAAAGATTCTTGTATAATATGAAGGAGGGAGTTCATGCGCAATTTTTCAATGGAATTCGATTATTTGCCCATTTAATTACCAACTAAGAGTTCCCGAAAATTTGAAGCTTCATAATTCCTTTATCCTTAGCTACCTCCAATAGACATCGTAAACCGAAAATTTTGACTTTGTTGTTTGTCCCTCTTCCATGAGCATATCTTGCTAAGATTAAGTGGTTTGGGGAAATTTATAGAACTATCCCAATTTCTCAAAGGGGAGGATCTCTTTAGCATGCCCCATTAAAATAACCCAAGGGAATATTAATATTAATATCCAGTTTGATTAGTAATCTTGGTATTTTTGTTTTCCATTTAACCTCATATTCCTTAGTCATCCTAGTGATCGTTACAACAAATAATTTTAGGAAGAATATTAGAGCATTTGAAAAGGATCGAGTTTCTAGCCCACCAAATATGATATACGAGGATACAGGGGAACCCTTCAAAACATGAAACATATATGTATGATAACCAACCCTAAAAACAAGCTAGAAGAGAGTCCTTGTCCCATCTTATGTGAAGGTTAAGATCATGTTGAATGGCATGAATTACTTACTTCGAATACAAACAATTAATAAACAGATTAAGAGTAGACTTGGAACTACTTTTGTATAGAGGACACCAACCTAGGTTGGACTAACCACACTTCAGGCAATGCATATACATTGTTATCATTGTTTAATCACAAATTTGTGAGTGCCCATGAATGCATTAAACTATTTACATGTTTTTTTTTGTAAAGTCAAGTTTTTTCATTTATAAGGCAAAATTACATCCATAGGTTGACAAAATGCTATTGGCCTCACTCCTACCAGATTTATTGACCAATAGAAAATTTCCAAAAATGCTACCTTTGAGTCATTGCCAGTTTGATGTCCAAAAATTGAGAGGGACACAATACCAGAAAACTAGTAAAATTAAGAAAAATCGGGAGGTCAAGGAACGTGAAGTTATCGACCGACCTAATCAGGGCGAGGAACAAGCAAGACCAACGCCCCCCCACCCAATAAGTAAAATGAAGGAGCGGAGCGCTTGCTCGACCAAAAGGCGAGGAAGGATCTCTTTTCAGTTTCAGAAGCTTGATGAGTTTAGAGAGAAAGTTTCTATGCCAGTATAGTATTTTAAAACGTCTTTATGCCAGCTCATATAGTAACACTTCGATATGCAACATCTAGGGCCTGGAATCTAATGGCCAGGGCAAAACTTAGATATGGCAACATCATATTATGTTCAAACGTATATATATATATATATGAATCCAATGGTTATAATGGACTTTGTCAATGTTTCTATGGTGACATCATATATTGATGGCTTTACTGTCTCTGGCATCAAATCTAGATCTAGGTCTAGGGAGGAACGAGCCTCCATAGTTCCAGCAAATTACCATTAGGATGGAGAACCGAGGGGGGAGGCAACTGAAACTCATAATGCACACGTTTTTCCATATGGCTGAAATGACCATCCATGTGATCGAAGCTTTCATGTGGACATCGTTGATTGTTGCTGAGATGAACCACACTATATTGCATGTGCCATTGATTCCATTAGAGGTCATTCATGAAGGCAATGAATTCATTTCTGTCACCCTGTCTTGCCTTTGAGAGCTACTCCATAGACACCTGATGTTGCTTGTGCACGGTGAGCATATCTTTTAACACTTCATAATCTGAGCCATGATGTTTGACACAGCTTGCAAACCCCTTCGAGCAATGGTATTCTTCATGTCGATTAGGAGAATTAGGTTGTTCTTGAGTAGGGGTAGGTTCCACTGGAGTTGTCGCCTCTAGAAGAGGGCAACTAGATTGACCCCTTTCCCTAGCACCCCAATGGGCGTGACCATGTTGGCGTGGCATTTCGTGACTAGCTAGAACCCCAGGGCAACTAAAAATGCAAAGAATATTAGAGATTTTCCACTGAGTCAAATGACGTGTAGCCAAGACAGAGAAAGAGATGTAATCTTTGGGAATTTCACAATTTTGAATGCACCTAACCCAGCTGAGAAGCTCAAGCAAGCAGTGCAGTTAAATTTCATCTAAACTAGGAAGCACGAACCCAGAAATAACAAAGCCATGGTCGGGAACATAAACTGCATCCATTACCTTTATCCGTCAGCCAGAGACAAAAGCTAAATACAAAACTTGAAATACTCGATTGGCCTTGCGACCACACTCCCACATAAACACTCATTAAACTATTTACATGTTGTTACGTTGTCACACCTTTGATTATGTTGACTTGCTAATAAGCATAGGTTAAAGTTGAAAAAGTTTACAATTCACTGTAGAATGCAAATGTTACAAGTAACCCAAAGTTTAATGACTTTCAAAAATCAATTCTTTAGCTCTCTATGAAGTTCCAAATGTTTCATTCTGTTGAGGGCCCCGAAATCGGGTCGACAACAAGGGGGATACCCACCCGGTCCGGAACCTGGTTGGCGGCTCCTTGCCCGTTTGGAGTAGCGGGTCCGACTGGGGGTAATGGGACCAGTTTCCCAATGTGAAGGGTGTGCGTGTGTGTGTAGAGTTTGATGGTATTGATTTAAAGGTTTTTCTAAGCTAGTCTTAATTCTAACTGCTAAACTAACTCTATACTAATGTAATCTAATGAAGAAAAATAATACATCTAATCTACGCTAACCCGGGGTGTTTTCTTTTGTTATGCGATCTAGAAAGATTTCAAACAACAACTGGTAATAAAGATCATTCAGCTATTATCAGAATATAAATCAATAAAGATAAACCACTCTGCATAAGAAGTTAGACAGAACAGTTGTGAACAACATATCGCATAATTAGTTATTCATATGTCAAGCATAAATAAATGACTCCACCGTACAGAAGTGCCAAATGGTAATACACACATTCATACAGTAACATATAAAGAACTAAGCTGCATATCACTCTAGGAATACTAGCAGAATTTAGTCAAGAGATAAAAGTACCATTTATGACTGACTTCACTAATAAACTTCAAGCAATAATGATTTATTTCTACTTGTTCTAATATCTGCTAAGAGTACAGAAGTGCAACATCAGTAACAGACATTAAAATGCAAACATAAATAAATCTCGATCCATCCATTCATCAAAAACCTCCTCCGAGGGTGCAGAAGTGCATGTTTTGAGGACAAGTTTTTTGACAGATTTCCGGACCCTTCTCCAATGCAACGAGAAGGGTTAAATACTACTAACTAATTAATCTTAATTACAGAAATTTAGGGAAACGGCTTCAAATCACCGCCCTTTACTAAAATCAAATTTATTTCTAAAACTTAAATCTAATTTCTGACCGTTTCTGTATATTCCCCTTAGTGTTGTAAACAGTGCAACGTTTGCCTGGGAAGAGTTGGCTGGTTGCCTTCTTCTTTCGCTCAGGAGATAAAAGTGGAAATAAACAAGAGCTAGCACCTCCTTCTTTTGCTCGGGAGATAAAAGTGGAAATTATAAGAGCTGGCACCTCCTTCTGACAGACCAGAAGATATTTTCGAAAATCTTTTCTCTAGCTGGGTGTATTCGCTGCATGTATACTTAGAACAACCCAGGTTCTTCTCGAACTGATTTTGCTGTTGCTATTTTGGTTTCTGGTCGTGCGAATGATTGAGCGAGTTAGGAGTCGTGCTGTATGGACAATTCCCTGTGTCGAGAATTTCTTCCGTTCTTTGTTCCAGGCTTTTCTGGAGCGTCCTCCTTCTCTTGTGCTTCTTTCTCTGCTTTACCAAGTCTGAGCTTCAGGATCTTTTGCAAACACGCTGCTTTTGTGCGCCTTTGACTCTTCATCTTGGACAGTCTAATTTCATCAGTGCCGGTTGGATGATAGTCTGGAATCCGCGGTCCTACTGTATGCAGCATCCATTTGCGGAGGCATCTTCTCTCTGTTATCTGATTGGCGCTTTCCCCTTTTCCTTAGATGTTTCCTACATATAGATTTATATCAGTTGCGTGTCTTGCAGTCTACGCAAAGAAGAAGGGAAAATGAAAAGATTGACATGAAAGCATTAAATTCTAATGAATGCATAATCCTGACATTCATCATGACTTGACTCTTCGGAAAATGCGATGCAATCATTTCTGGATACTCAAGCATGTGGTCATTAATTTCCTTTAAGGTGCGCGCTCAATTTTGGGTCTATCGTGTATTTCGGAGAATTCTTGCGATGAGTCTTTTCATATCGCAGATCGCTGACATCGCAGATCGCAGATCGCTGACATTGCAGATCGCAGATCGCTGATTTCGTTCAATGGTTTATACTTCTTAGTGCGACGTTTGCGATGTGCGATGTCGCATATCGGCGATCGGCGTTTCTTGAAGATCTTCTCTTTAAGAGCGCTTGGAATGCATGCGATGCGATGAACTTCGCGTCGCTCTTTCACAGTTTTGCTTTTCGCGCTTGGGGGATGCTTCAGTCTTTCCTTGCGATGCGATTTAAGCCTTAGGGAGAAAAATACAAAAATTTTAACAAAGTATTTTTTGGATTTTTTGTTCAGGGTCCCCCCTTTGCTTGATGTTATGGCTAATATCAAACAAAGAGGGGGGTTGTTGGTGACCACAACAATGGCGATTCACTGTGAAGAACCAGTTATCTCTGCTTGTTCTATTGCACTTTCACTTCCAAAACAGAAAAAATTTCGTATATCTAAATTTTGTTATGGACGGATAGAGTATTACCCCTTATCCTGTCAATGATGTTTCGTCACAACTTTTATTTCATTCTGATTGTTTGCTTCCTCTGGGTTATTTCTTGTATTTACACCAGACATTACTCGGCCTTTTCAAAGATAAAATAAGGTCTTCTCTGCGTACTGGCTTTGTAAAATATGCTCATTTGTCGTAGGTAGAGCCTCTGCTGCCCGCAAGCGTCCATAGCCTCGACAGGGTTACCATGTTATCCAGCAATGATCCTTTTTCCTGTTTGAGGTCATTTACAACATTCCAGAGAAAAATCCTTTCGACCCTTTTTTTTTTTTTTTTTTTTTTAATTTTTTATTCTCTAAAGAACAATGTCTTGGTTTGGTGGCCAAATTATGACACAGTCATTCACTTGATTTACACTTTTGCTGAACAAGCTAGCTCGTGATGAGACCCCTTGTCTTTTGATTGCAACAATCTTGAGTCGTTGCCCTGTTTTGGTAGACAGTATTGGCAAAGTCAGCAAGTTATAATATCTGTGATCATGATAAGCCGGCTCGTGATGAGACCTCTTATTCTTTGAGATATGGTGTTTCCTTGGATTGTTTCTCTGGATGCTGCGATTTTCCTTAGCAGGGAGGAAGTCATTGTTTTTCCTTAAGAAAGCTCTGGACGACAATAATAGAGTTTAAAAACAACAGTTTTGCAGAGAATACTTATTTTATTATTGATGATACCTTTCATTGCGTTGGCGTAAAACAATTTTTTGCCAAAAGTTACTTTCGTCCCAGATTTTTTTTTTTTTGAGGTTGAAACTAACATCATATTCAGGCTAAAGTTAACTCTATCTGTCAATAATAAAAGCCAAATTTTTCAAAAAGTTTTGCTATTTATACAAGTGAAATCAAAATCTGATAGAGAAATGGTATGTTCCTTCATGAATACTATTTATGATCATTCACAACCAACCTTTATTTATAAGAAATGAAAACTAAAATAAAACTAAAAGTATCCTACAAAAATAGAAGAGTGACCTTCTATGGGAAATATATTTTGAGAATTTGTCCATTCACAGGCAGAGAATCTATCCTGCCTGTTAAGTCCTGCAACACAAAAGTCGATGGGCCTATGACCTCTACAATCTGAAAAGGACCAAGCCATAACTTCTGGAATTTCGTATGTTTGCCCTTTTCTTCATGAGCCTTATCCCACTTCAAAACTAAATCTCCCATCTGAAAGTTTTTTCTGGTTATTATGTTCGAGTCAAAAGAGGATTTTATTAGCGCTTGGTGGTGAGCATGGGTTTTCTTAGCCTGTTCTCGTTGTTCTTCTAGTTTGATTATTTCCATTTGTCTTAGTTGTAAGGAGGAAGTAGATACTTCATCAATGTATTGTACTAAGGACAAGGAGGGAATGACTAAGTGAGTAGGAAGAACTGCTTCTCTCCCGTAAACTAAATTAAAGGGAGAAGTGCTGATAGAGGCTTTCTTTGTAATTCTGTCTGCCCATAAGGCGTTTACCAGCGCTTTGTGCCAATTCTTTTGGTTATGGTCGACTGTCTTTTTAATAATCCTGATTAGGTTCTTGTTCGTCGATTCAGCCAATCCATTACCTTGCGGATAGTAGTTGGCAGAATACTTTAGTTTGAACCCTCTTTTGAGCGCGAACTCAGTCATGGTATTTCCAGAAAAATATGAAGCATTATCAAATAGTAAGGCCGTTGGCAATCCAAACCTAGTGATAATAAACTGATCTATGAATTCAATAATGTTTTCAGAATTAGCTGTCTTGAGAGGAACCGCCTCTACCCAATTAGTAAAATAGTCAGTTGCTGTGAGGATATACCTATGCTGTTTAGAGGAGTGAGGAACGATCTCACCTATTATGTCCAGGCCCCATTGACTGAACGGCTGTTCGATGTTAACCGGCTGCAGTGGCATGGATGACTTCTTTTGTTTTCCTGCGGCAGTCTGGCAGACCTGGCATTTCCTTACGTGATTGTACGAGTCTTTGAACAGCGTGGGCCAGTAATATCCTGCACATAAGACTTTATGTGCGGTGGCTTCTCCAGCATAGTGTCCACAAGCTGGTCCATCGTGGAGTTCCTGCAAAACCTTTTCGGCTTCAGTTTTCTCAAGACATCTAAGAAGCACAGAATCATAATTTCTTTTAAACAGGACATCATTTACGAGCTAGTATTGTTTAGCTTTCAATCTCAGGGCTCTCTTCTTGGTGTGATCCAGGTGAAATGGAGCATACCCGTTCTTAAGGAAATAAATGGTGTCAGCATATAATGATTCTGCGTCGTTTAGGCTTACCTCATATGCGTGTACCTCTTCAGACGAGTTTTCAGGGATTTGCGATGCTCCAGCTAACATTTTGCAGAAGCCTTGACCTCTTACGATGTGTGCCGGCTTGATCTCCAGGTCGTATTCTTGTAAGGTGGTGATCCAATTCGCTCTCTTTTCGCCCACATCCTTCTGTATCAGGAGGTTTCTTACCGCTGGAAACGGTACTATGACCTTGGTATGGGCCTTTAGCAAGAAAGGTCTGAATATTTGATCGCTTTGAAAACGGCGTATGCCTGTTTCTCTACGTCTGAATAATTGAGTTCAACACCTTGCAAGTTTGAGCTAGAAAATGCGATTGGAGCTTCCACCTTTTCTTGATTCGCTTGAGTCAAAATTGCAGCATAAGAATTCTCTGAGGCAAACGTGTATAAGACAAAAGGTTCTGAAAAATTTGGGGTTGCTAAAGATGGAGCGTTGATGATGGCTTGTTTGATTAAGTTAAACGCTTCGTGCTCGTCTAGACCCCATTTAAAGTTTGAATTATTTTTTATCATTTTTTGTAAAGGAGAAATAATACGTGAAAAGTCTGGGACAAACCTTTTCACAAAATTGATCTGTCCTAGGAAAGATTGCATGGTCTTTTTGTTATGGGGCATGGGTATCTCGGAAATTTCCTTGATTCTATCAGGTTCAATGTGAATGCCAGATTTGGACACTATGAATCCTAGCAATTTTCCTTCACTCAACGCGAAAAAGGATTTCTTCGGGTTAAGCGAGATCCCATACCTTAAACATCTTTGAAAGATTTGCTTCAAATCTTTGAGATGGTCGCTTCTGTTCTTGGAGTACACAGTTATATCATCCAGGTAAATCACTACCGATTTATTGACTAAACCTTTAAATGCAATGTCCATGGCTCTCTGAAAAGTAGCACCGACGTTGATCAGACCGAATGGCATCTTCCGATACGCGTAGGTACCCCATTTGGTTCGGAAGGTGGTTTTTAACTGATCATCCGGGTGTACTAGCACTTGATTATATCCTGAAAATCCGTCCAGGAAAGACATTAACTCTGAGCCTGCTACTGCCTGTAATATTTGCTCCATCGGTGGGAGGGGAAAATTGTCTTTCTGACAGGCTTTGTTGAGATTCCGGAAGTCGATGCAGATTCTAATATCTCCGTTTTTCTTCCTAACAGGTACCATATTGGATACCCATTTGGAATGTCTGACCGGGAAGATTATTCTGGCTCTCAACAACTTATTCAACTCAGTTTTTATCTGATTTTCCAAGTTGGGGTGGATTTTTCTGAGCTTCTGTTGGACAGGTTTCTCGCTGTCAATCATAGGGATAGTGTGCTGAATGATAGAAGTGTTGTAAGTTTTCAGCTCGTCATAATTCCAGGCGAAGACGTTTTTGTACTGTCGTAGAAGACGGATATATGCTGATTTTTCTTCGGGGGTTAGGCCTTGACCTAGATTAACGTTTTGCGGCTTCTCATCGGTTCCTAGGTTCACTGATTCGTAGTTCAGAGTTGAACTGTAGAGCTTGGCATTAGCTGACCTTTTGAACCGACTTTTTAAGTCATATAAGTCTTCTAGTTTGACCACCGATTTGGGTATAGCATTATCAGTGCTATTTTGTTGTATTTGGTGATCATGACAGTCTTCGTCAATTATCTGGTTTGAGTAGGATCCTTCAGAGGTGAGGAAACTTACGATGTCTGGGTCGTCGTTGAATACCCTCCAGTTGGTGATGTTGTCAGGGATGGACGGTTTAAAAATTAACTCTATCGAGAATCTATCTGGACTAAAGTCTTCGGAGGGAATGAGTCTGGAGGCTACGTTAGCTAACAGGTCTGCGCTTGCATTTTGGAGTCTCGGGACTGACGAAATATTGAATGCTATGAAATGTGTAGTGAGATCTTGTACTAAATATTGATAGTGCTTCAAATGACTTGATAGGCAGTGTATGGTGTTACGTACCTGTTTGACGACGATCTCGGAATCTCCAAAGACTTGAAGATACTTGACGTTCAATCCGATTGCTTTGTATAGGCCTTGCACCAAGGCCTCGTATTCCGCTATGTTGTTCGTGCAATCGAACTCGAGTCTGCATGTAAGCATAGTCTTATTTCCATCTGGGCTCATTAGAACGCACCCTGCTCCTGCTCCCTCGTTGGACTTAGAGCCATCAAAATATAATTTCCAAAATAAAGATGTATTTACAGGGTTATCTAAAAAACTAATACATTTTGAATCATCAATCTGGGAAAAGTTTTCTACTTGGGACAAAACTGAATTTTCCAAATAAGGTGATATGTGAGCATTGAAATTTCCGAGGAAAGAATCTACCGAGTAGTTGCCTATGATGTTGCTGTTGTATGCTATGGCTTCATTCTCTCCTTCCAAATCCGTCACTATGTATTTTTGGTGCAACTCTCGTTCAACCTTTATTTGATTTGGTTTCCCGTTGGAGGGTAACCACATGTGCGACCAGTCGGTTGAAAAGTATCCGTGGAGTTTCTCGAACCAGTCCCTGCTAAGAATCAAACCATAAAATTCAGGGATATCAGCCACTAGAATGTCGATAACCTGGCATACCTTGGGGTTAGACGACAGTCTTATGGTCACTTGGTTAAGTTCACCTATCACTTCGACTTGCGATCGATCAAGTTGAACTATGCGCACTGCGGATTTTTGCGGTTGAACATTCAGTTTGGCACATATTGACCTGGGTAAAATATTGGTTGAGGCACCAGAATCAACCAAGCAGTTGTGCACGTTTCTATTAAAGATTTCATAAGTGAGGAGGAAAGGAGGAGTATGAGATCTAGATCTTCCTCCAATCAAAGCGATGTCATTCGGATCGATTTTATTGATCGTGTTGACCGGAGGTCTTCCTATCTGGTGGGAAGCTACAGCTGTAGGTAAAGGTGTAGTAGGCACGGCATGTAACTCTTTCATCATGATTTTCTGTTGGTGTTTCAATTTGCTCAACTCATACAGAGTGATATTAGCCCTAGTCTTTTTCATGTCATAGATGATGTTATACTCCATTTCATCCGACACTATCAGTGTTCTTGATGGAGGCGTTTGATCTGATTGGACTGGGCTAAATTGGGTCGCTTTAGCAGTTGTTTTCTTTGTTGCGACCTTTTCTTTTGCTGCAGGGCTTGCGCCCTTCTGTTTGGGGAGGATCAAGTTGATTTTTGCTTCGTGTGCTAACCGGAAATGCTTCTTGATCTTCTTCTTGTGGGAGGATGAAATCCCACATTCCTTGCAGTTCCACCACTTCTTCATCGTCGGTCTGTGTTTCGATGGTGCTCTCTTCTTCTTCTTCTTCAGATTCGACGTTTGAGACCACATTGGGTGGCTTCGTCTCCATGGGAGGATTTCTTTTAAAATTCCTAAAAGGCTTTCTTGGGGACGATTCTGCTACTTGCTTTCTTATGTCAATCATCTCATTAGACATGGCCTTTAACACCTTTTGTAATCCTTCCATATCGAAAGGATCTTTCGTTTGCTTCTTCTTGGTGTCTTCTTTGAAAGAGATTTTCTTAGATTTACGTTCTTCGATTGCAGATCTCTTTTCTAGGGCTACTACGCGTTTTTCAACTGCTAACGCCTCAGTCAAATTTTCAACTAAGGTTGTCTTGCTTGCCCTATCTACGAAGATGGCCAAGTTTGAAGGTAAGGCCGTGATGTACCATTCACATCTCACTTCCTCGCTGGGTTGGGAAGCAGCGGGGATTTTGTTGAGGATCTTGTTGAACCGTAAGTTAAAATCTTTAATGGGTTCCCTAGCCTCAGCTTTGAGATTGGATAAATCGTTGATCAGTGTCGCTGTCGATCTATCATCACCGAATTTGGTAAGAAATTGATTTTGAAAAATGTCCCAGCTCGTGATAGATCCGGAGGGCAGCGAAAAATACCATGACCCGGCTGTCCCTTGCATTGTATAGGGAAAAAGTCGGACCACGGCATCTTCGTTGGTAACTGCGTTGAGATTAACAGAAAGCATGAAATTATTGATATGTTCTTCAGCTAGCATTCTTGTTTCTGGATTGAACTTCGGTAGCCATTTCTCAGGATGGGCGGGTATTGGACTTAGGGGTGGAGGCATTAAAACCGCCCCAGGATTGTTCCATGGAGCCTGGGCCATCGCTGAGTTACTAGTTAACAAAAGTGCAGAAGGTGATCTTTGATGTTGAGAAGATGGAGATATTATGATCTTCGATGATTGCGGAGGAAGGGTTGTGGAAGATGGATGGGTGATTTGAGGTGAAGATGTGGGTGGTTGACTTCGCGAAGAGGGAGTTGAAATGGACGAAGTGGACGAAAGAGTCTCTCTGTCAGACTCTGGAAGTGCTTTCCTTGCTCTTTTCCTAGTGGGGAGAGGAATTTCAGTTGGCTGGATGCCAAACCTTTCACTCTTCAATCTGGTCAGGGGATGAGCAGGATTGTACTGCGAAGTCACGCTGCCTTTAGATTTATCAGACCTCTGAGTAAAAATAGAGAATCCCTGGAATTTATGGATCAAAGTTTGAATTTCAGGGAGATCAATGATAAGTTGGTCTGATGTATTAGGGTGTGTAGCAGCGGTGGATGCTCGAGCGACCTCTAGTTCCGAGTTTAATCATACCGGAGAAGTCGGGGAAGTTGGTGAGGGTGATTTGCTCTCAGAATGGTATTTGGATTTTGAATTATGTGCCATTCATAGCTCAGGCCCTCCTTCTAGCGCCAGAAATGTTGAGGGCCCCGAAATCGGGTCGACAACAAGGGGGATACCCACCCGGTCCGGAACCTGGTTGGCGGCTCCTTGCCCATTTGGAGTAGCGGGTCCGACTGGGGGTAATGGGACCAGTTTCCCAAAGTGAAGGGTGTGCGTGTGTGTGTAGAGTTTGATGGTATTGATTTAAAGGTTTTTCTAAGCTAGTCTTAATTCTAACTGCTAAACTAACTCTATACTAATGTAATCTAATGAAGAAAAACAATACATCTAATATACGCTAACCCGGGGTGTTTTCTTTTGTTATGCGATCTAGAAAGGTTTAAAACAACAACTGGTAATAAAGATCATTCAGCTATTATCGGAATATAAATCAATAAAGATAAACCACTCTGCATAAGAAGTTAGGCAGAACAGTTGTGAACAGCATATCGCATAATTAGTTATTCATATGTCAAGCATAAATAAATGACTCCACCGTACAGAAGTGCCAAATGGTAATACACACATTCATACAGTAACATATAAAGAACTCAGTTGCATATCACTCTAGGAATACTAGCAGAATTTAGTCAAGAGATAAAAGTACCATTTATGACTGACTTCACTAATAAACTTCAAGCAATAATGATTTATTTCTACTTGTTCTAATATCTGCTAAGAGTACAGAAGTGCAACATCAGTAACAGACATTAAAATGCAAACATAAATAAATCTCGATCCATCCATTCATCAAAAACCTCCTCCGAGGGTGCAGAAGTGCATGTTCTGAGGACAAGTTTTTTGACAGATTTCCGGACCCTTCTCCAATGCAACGAGAAGGGTTAAATACTACTAACTAATTAATCTTAATTACAGAAATTTAGGGAAACGGCTTCAAATCACCGCCCTTTACTAAAAGCAAATTTATTTCTAAAACTTAAATCTAATTTCTGACCGTTTCTGTATATTCCCCTTAGTGCTGTAAACAGTGCAACGTTTGCCTGGGAAGAGTCGGCTGGCTGCCTTCTTCTTTCGCTCGGGAGATAAAAGTGGAAATAACAAGAGCTGGCACCTCCTTCTTTCGCTCGGGAGATAAAAGTGGAAATTATAAGAGCTGGCACCTCCTTCTGACAGACCAGAAGATATTTTCGAAAATCTTTTCTCTAGCTGGGTGTATTCGCTGCGTGTATACTTAGCACAACCCAGGTTCTTCTCGAACTGATTTTGCTGTTGCTATTTTGGTTTCTGGTCGTGCGAATGACTGAGCGAGTTAGGAGTCGTGTTGTATGGACAATTCCCTGTGTCGAGAATTTCTTCCGTTCTTTGTTCCAGGCTTTTCTGGAGCGTCCTCCTTCTCTTGCGCTTCTTTCTCTGCTTTACCAAGTCTGAGCCTCAGGATCTTTTGCAAACACGCTGCTTTTGTGCGCCTTTGACTCTTCGTCTTGGACTGTCTAATTTCATCAGTGCCGGTTGGCTGATAGTCTGGAATCCGCGGTCCTGCTGTATGCAGCATCCATTTGCGGAGGCATCTTCTCTCTGTTATCTGATTGGCGCTTTCCCCTTTTCCTTAGATGTTTCCTGCATATAGATTTATATCAGTTGCGTGTCTTGCAGTCTACGCAAAGAAGAAGGGAAAATGAAAAGATTGACATGAAAGCATTAAATTCTAATGAATGCATAATCCTGACATTCATCATGACTTGACTCTTCGGAAAATGCGATGCAATCATTTCTGGATACTCAAGCATGCGGTCATTAATTTCCTTTAAGGTGCGCGCTCAATTTTGGGTCTATCGTGTATTTCGGAGAATTCTTGCGATGAGTCTTTTCATATCGCAGATCGCAGATCGCTGACATCGCAGATCGCAGATCGCTGACATTGCAGATCGCAGATCGCTGATTTCGTTCAATGGTTTATGCTTCTTAGTGCGACGTTTGCGATGTGCGATGTCACATATCGGCAATCGACGTTTCTTGAAGATCTTCTCTTTAAGAGCGCTTGGAATGCATGCGACGCGATGAACTTCGCGTCGCTCTTTCGCAGTTTTGCTTTTCGCGCTTGGGGGATGCTTCAGTCTTTCCTTGCGATGCGATTTAAGCCTTAGGGAGAAAAATACAAAAATTTTAACAAAGTATTTTTTGGATTTTTTGTTCAGGGTCCCCCCTTTGCTTGATGTTATGGCTAATATCAAACAAAGAGGGGGGGGGTTGTTGGTGACCACAACACATTCATAATATGATTTTCTCTTTGAAGTATTTTTATTTTTATTTTTATAGGTAATTAGAGGACTTGATAATTAGGTTGGGTTCATACTTGCGTGACACATGGTCAATTTCGATTGCTATCACTATAACTGCTACGTGGACATGAATTCCCTACAGTGCAGACACATGTAAATCAGGGTTTTGAACTTTCAACCTTTACTTAAGGAGTGTCTTAACAATAAACCCGATTACCCATTGATCCACACCCCGTTGGCTACTTTAAAGAAACTTTTGAAAATTATAATGACTAGTTTACCTAAAAGTATTTTTGAATTTTTTTTGAGAAGTGGTTACTACCCCAAAAAATTGACCTCTCTCTCAATGCCAAGGCAAAAATGAGGTTGTTAATACTATGTCAACACCACATTGTATATTTAAGAGCACCACATAGGTTACTCAAAAAACTTAATGTTACTATACAAGATTTGAAAATAAGTGGAGAGTGGGGAGACTAAAACTATTTCTTCCAACTACTCAAGTTAATCCCACACATTTTTCGTGTTTTAATTAGTTTAAAAAATAATTTTAATTTTTATAATTGAAGGAAAATTATAATTTATTATTAATTCATTTTATTTTAAATTAATAAATATATTAAATTTTTAATTCATTCATATGTTAAATATAAAAAATATTTCTTCTTTACAAATAAATTGTAAAATGGAAAGAAATTAATATTTTTGTTATTCATTATTATCCATGCCATTGGTAGGATATAACGTATTTGATATTCCATTGACTTGATATTAGTTCTGGTTTGACTAAAAATTAAATTGTTATCTCCAAAGTTAACATTAGTAAAACAATTCATCTATTATTATTTATTTATTTATTTACCCTGCATTTCATTGACTTTGCTCTTATTCTTCTTATTGTGTAATCATTATTCATTTTTACTCTTCCTCCTTGGGCGTGTCGGACTGCTGTACCTCTGGTTCGATGTATACAGTAAGTACTTGTCAGTACTGCCCAGATATAACACCGTAACTGAGTCCCACATTTTCATGATGACATCACAGAGCCGACGATGTCCCACAGTGGACGGCGTGGCCTAGGCTTAGTCGATGCCAAAAATGTCAAAGGAAAGAGCTTGTTATAGATAGAGTTCAAACCGAATCCATATTTGGATTTTAATCACATCATGTATGATATTTTTAGTAGAACTTGTTGAAGAGCATATTAACAAAAATGTTGAACGCAAGTGTCACAAGTTGCAGCAACCGTGACTCTATTTTTTTAGCTTTCAAATTGATGTGTAAATTAAGATAACTTTTGTACTTTAATCAATTTATAAGATCAATTAAAGTAAATGTAAACTTTAAATTCTTTGCATCATCATCATTGTTGTTGATAACTACGCGACGTTACTTGCTATCAAGAAGTATGTGACATTATTTATCAGTGGTAGTGGCCCTACACTATGCCAAACTTAGCATTACCTAACACTTGACAGTGAATAGGGCAGTGAATAGAGGTTATTACTTGACACAATAAAACATAGGCACTATACTATAGACACCTTTGCTATCTGCTTCTCTGACCTTTCTTTTGTAACATTTGCACACAACTTAGAATATGTGGGTCATTCACCTATAAAACTCAAATTACATTCCACTGTTTAAATTGTAAAACCTCAAATGAAGTGATTCAATCTGTGGGTGTGTGTCCTTTGTATTTATTACTCACATCCCACTTGCTATTACTCCTTTGTATTTACTCAATGTTGTTTGCACTTTCAAATAAATTGTGAATAGACACACTTTGTACATGCTTCCATCTTGTGCGCATGTTGTACACACGTGATCAACACACTTGTATCAATATACATCAATAGGGAAGGCTTTAATTATATTAAACAAATTGAATTTCAATGTTTCGTTTTGTGTAAACAAATACATGCCGCACTTGTTTACCAAAGGATTATATATTCACTTTCTCATTTATACATCTACATATCCTACACTATTAGCATAAGAGTATATATTCACATCCTTTCCCATATTTATATATCCATAGCACGCTTCTTCATGACAAAGGAATATATATATATATATATCATTTTAATTTTTTAATAAAATCTTATTTGTCATTAATATAATACTATTTTTATTATTAATTTAATAAAATATCATTCACACATTAATGTGAGTCATATTCAATGTTAGATATAAGTCATACACAATTGAATTAAGAAGTTTTGTTGATTGTGAAGACTGAAGCATAATAATCATGGTTAAAAGTATGAGCCATTACCATGGTTTAAATTTTTATTTTTTTATAAGATTTAATATATATATATATATTTTTTTTCCCTAAATGTTAAACTAATTACCTTACAACATCACTGCCATATTAAAAAAAGTCCATTATTTTCAATTTATTTTATTCAAACAAAATGTAGAAGAAATAAGGAAAAAAATTAAGTTACCATGGTAGTTACAAAATTATACCTAACTTATAACAAGCTACAAAATTATACCTAACTTATAACAATTTAAGTGTAGAATAATTTATTTTATTTTAATAGGATTTTTAATTCTTTTATATTTTAAATTTATATATAAATAAAATTACAATTACAATTACTGAATATATAATCCATCAATATATTAAATTAAAGTAAAATAATAATTTTTTTTTCATAAATATATGATAGAAATTAATTAATTCTATTTAAAATCAATAAATAAAATGTAAATCAATTATATATTTTAATTTAGTTGTTCATAGTTATTGGATGGATAGTGAGATGTTAAGTTACTCGTTCAATACTCCTCGGCTCTATTTGTGTGTTATTCTTGAACATTATTATGATATAGCCTCATTGTTGTCAAACTTACAGATTTATTATTATTATTTTAAATTAACTCTAAGCCACATAAAACCTTAATTAATGAAATGAAATGACATTTTAAACATAAAACCTTAATTAATGAAATGAAATGACATTTTAAAGTCCATAAGACTAAAAATAGTCTATAGGACCATTAGTTCTCTGTTTTTAATTTTTTGCAATTCAATCCTTTTCCGATTCAAATTGATGATGCGCTAGCCCAACCTTCCAACAATCCCCTCACTAAAAAGACAATGCTAAGAAATTGATGCTAACATGTTCTCATAACTTTCTCTGATGTCTTTGAATGCATCACATTCGAAAATGAAATTTTTTTCCGATTCCAGAGCCCAAATGTACACACCCATTCTTCCCAGGCTTCTTTAGGCCTTTTCCACCTAATATGTTCTCATAACTTTCTATGATGTCTTTGGATGCATCACATTCCAAAATGAAATGTTTTTCGATTCCAGAGCCCAAATGTACACAACCGTTCTTCCCAAGTTTCTTTAGGCCTTTTCCACTGTCCTGTTTTACACCAAAGGTGAGTTGGTTCGTAATTGAGCAATAAGAACCTTTGCCCTCCACGAAATGCTAGCTCCAATGAATTCTTTTTATTGTACACGTAAGGTTGAATTCCTCATTTTAATATTTCTTTCTTCCCAACCATTTTCCCCATACCTTTTTACGAAACTCAAAATCCTTTAGCTCCTTGCTATTTGTGGGACATGCATTGAGGTAGATATTCCATTTTTGCATCCATGTGTAGTTTTGTTTCATCCATGTTTTCTTTCTTTCACTCATGCCTTCATAGAAGATAACATTAGGCCATCTACCTACTTTCATTTGCTCAATTCTTTTTAGATATCTTATGAGCTGCACCATAGCAATTGCTTCAATGGGAGTTGCTCTTGTTTCACTCAACATTATCTCATAAGGTACTGAACTTTTTATTTTGAACTTGCTCATGATCAAACGTTTTTGAATTTTCTCAATTTGTTTCCATTTTGAGACAGGGGTGCTACTAGCCCACAATTCACACCCATATAACATCATTGGACAAACTAGGAGTCCAAAAAACACTTTAATCGTTCTGAATTTAAAGAACATATAATGCTTTCCAACCTCCTAAAATTCTCTTCTTTCTATAATACGTTAATTAAATTTATTGTTGAAATTAATCCCAAGATACTTGTAATCATTTACTTCTTCAAATATTATTAAAATATTAATTTTTAATTTTTATTAATTTATAGGTTAACTATAATTTTTTTCAGTAAATAAAGAAATTAAAACAAAATTCAACTGCCATCCAATCTCCATGTAACAACCAAAGAATAGACCAAATTGCAGGGCAGCCTACAAGTTCAGGGCAGCCTACAAGTTCCTAAGCTATCCTACTTTTATCGCAGGCGTTAAAACTCGATCATCTGTTTCGTAGTCAATATGATCCATGCAGCCGTAAACATCATCAATTGCTTTATCGCTGAAAGTCGAGCGATGCTTAACAGAACTGCCTTGTATATTTGTTCCTACTGTTTTGTCTCTAGACCCAGACCGAATTCTTCGCAGGTTTGAGGTTTGAATTGCAGGGGAGCGAAATCTTCTCTTTTAATGGTGGAAACCCTAGTTTGAACCAGGTTCGAGGGTAGTACATGTAAAACCGTCATTGTAGGAGGAATACATACAGTTCTTAACCGTAGAAGGTTAAATCCGGGGTTTACAGGATGGCTTATACATTGCAGGCGCCTGTGCTATTAGATAAAAGGTGCATTCTAGGGCAAGGGGTCCGGCTTGTTTCCACTGGTCGCATTGCCGGGAAATGGAACCCTAACACTGTTGGGATGCCTGGCATTGGGCGCCGTATTGGAACGATTACCTGCAAGTCCTGGTTGAATACAGAGCCTTTGCAGCGTGATGCTCATGGCGGATGGTCACAGGGCGAAGTCAGTCTCGAGAAGGAGAAGAAAAAAGGTACCTACATTATCTTAAATCTGACAAGTCTCCCATTGTTACTGCAAATTAATTACTGTGTAAAAGATATTCTGTTGCATTGAATTAGATTCTGTGACCGTAATTTCTTCGAGGAATTCGCAAAGTGCTTTAAGGATATGTAATTGTCGAAGCATTTGGTTCAATTTAAATGGAATTATTCTGGTCTCTAAGAGATGTCGGTGCTGACGTGATATAAAAATAAATGCTTCCTGATTAACTTAATTTAAATCCCACTGGAACTTGCTCACGGGCCTTGGCTCACTGGTGAAGTCAGCGGAGTTTTAAGTCGTACACCAGGGTTCCATTATCGATGTGGTCTGTCGTACCCGATTGGCATGATTCTCAAATGGACGAGGTTGGGTGCAAGTCTCGGGCAATTGTGTCAGAGTCATTGCCCCTCGGATCTGGCTTCGAAGAGGAAGGCATAGTGATCGGGTTCATCGATTTTTATTAAATGTTTGAAGTCTGCGAACTGTAACGAACGAGGAATAAGTTTGCTAAACTGTGCTAATTTGAATGCAGACTTGCCATTTTAGGACTGGACCTCGTTTTCCCAGGACTAGACCTTGGGAATGTAATCTCTTCCTCCTGATATGTTAGATTCGGCCACAAAACACTGTATGCCAAGGTCCAGAATACACAGCGTCTCATAAAATTTGCATAAACTCCTGCAGATGGGTAACAAACATATGTTTTGTAGGATTCAAGCAGGGATAGCTTTTTTAACGGCAAGTTTTATCAGTTTTTTGCACTGCATTCCGTTTTTCGAATTTCGTTGTCACCAAATTTGAACATTAACATGAAGACGAAGGTCCACTCTATGGGCTACATCCCATCCGGGGTGTGTTTCTCGAAGTGCTTTCAACAAAATAAAAGTGTCACTGGAAAGTAACAAATGAAAACTATAATTAGAAAGCGGCTCTAAGCTTGTGATTGAAAAGTTACGATATTCTTAACTACTATGATGGACAATAGCATTGCAAAATATGCTTGGATGCTTTACTAGAAAATTGAGAAACCTCTTGGATTTTGTCAATTATCTTGCCCATTATTGAATTTTGATAAAGGTGATGTTTGATATTTTCTACTCCCAAGGCGATGTTCATGTGGGTTGTCCTTTGTTAAACATCATTAAAATGTTTATTGAGCTTTGGAGTCCAAATGATCAACAATCTTGCAAATCTATAGCAAGTAAAATTTGTAGGGGTTTGCTCCTTAACATGTCTTGGGATCTACAAGTGTAACACATATTTAAAATGGTTTTCCTAAGCTAAACACCTAAGAACAAAAGGTGATTGATATGGTTAATCAATTAATACTTAACTTAGAAATATTTGATTGTAAGTTTAAGGGGAAATTCACATGAAACATTTTGAAATCAGATTGGCAAGTTAATATGGTGTAATGCTACTTTTTCATATACCAATAAATTGTGAATTATTAACCAAAAAGCACACTTAGAGCCATGAGGGTCTAGTGTCAAAAATTTGGGTATATGACACAATAAACCTAATTGATTGAGTTGTCATTAGATATTAAGTCAATTTAGACTACTGGATAAAACCATTACAAATTCTTGCTATATAACACACCCCTTTTAGCAACATTTGACAACTTCAAGAATTTTTTGATACACACTCTGACTTTTAATCATAGACAAGTTTTTTCCATGAGGAAATTGAGGATTCTTTCTATCAAAAAGCATATCCATTAATTCAAAGTTGATTAAGTGCTTGACAAAGGAGAGAGATGTTCATTGTATATTTGGAATGAGTTGAGCTAAAATATAGCAATATCAATGTTTCAGGTAATCATTAGGGTGAAAGAAAGCAAGTTGTACAAATGTTGTGAAAGTGTAACAACCACATTTGAACTCCAGGATTACTGTAAATAATTATGTCATTATCGCTTGTAGCGACATTTAAATGTCGTCATGGCGACAAATGAAGTGGAACGATTTAAAAACGATGCATATGTAAATAAATTTCTTTGATAATTAAAAATGTTGAGTAGCTGACTGGGAATGTGAGCACCGATACAGTCTATGATACAACAAGTGGGAACTAGTGAGAGGGTTATAGGAAATTAACCATTCCTGCTATTGCAAGAAAATCTCACCAAGAGATCTATGCCAACTTTTGAATTCAAAATTTTATTACCTTGTTTTCATGCGAACCCATAATTCATTGAATGAAGTAATTGTTAGTTGAAACGACTTCCTGGAACATTTATAGGTGGTTGAGTGACAGTTGTGGAGTACTCTTAGTATTCATTTGGGCAAGTATTCATCTCAGAATTCGAGGGTTGACCCGTGAATGGTGTAGAGAAATGGGGAAAATATATGGATTAGACATCCACAAGTTGATTTAGAACATATCCATAGAGATCAGAGAAACATGGGTTCCTTGTGTGTTCATTTTGTGAGCAGAGAGCTATAGTTTTGAAGTGAAAAATTTGCTGCACAGGTTTGAGTGTTTATACAAAGTTTTGTGTGTGCAAATATGCCTGGAAAAGTGCCAATCACTTATTGGAACATTGCTAGTGCGTTTTGGGCTCTATAAAAACGAATTTTGTATGCCCATTTCTCATCAGAGAGCTCCGGAACTTAGTTGAGAAGTGTGGGTTGCAAATTGATGTGTGTAGGGCTAGTATGATAAGCAATGGGAAAGGAAATCATTGAGGGACTATAGAGCAGTGAAGGGATTTTGTGTTACTATGCTAACTAGCTAAGAGGCATATATGATTGTTGAGACCCCAGGTTCAACAGGAAGAGGAGTTCTTTGATGTTTTTTTATTTTGTGAAGGAGTGTTGCTTTTGTTGAAATTCCAATGCAAGGGGGAATTTCTTAACATGATAATTACTGGTGAAGTTTATTTAGTGTTGTTCTTTTATTTTTACTTTATTATTCATCAAGCAATTACCATTCAAAACAATAAAATATAGATCATAGTGCACAAAGGACAAGAGACACTAGAAATTAGGCTTCAAGCCAGAGCAAAACCCCACAAGGGGGAAAAACCAACAACAATCCTTCTCTTATAAAATCAGATCAAAATGAGGTACCCAAGACCAAGACCCAAAACTACCACGAAAACTCCAAGTCCAACTCTCCTCCAAGTCACCTCCAAAGTCAAAGTCAAACATGGTTAAACTGTCCCAAATCTGGTCAACTCCTGAAATTTCGGCCCCTAAAATTTCGGGCTTGCAGTAGCACAGAAAAAATTCATCCTTCAAGTCTGAAATTTGGTCAAGCAAAATTATCTCTTCTTTGGCTTTAATTCTCTCTCCTTTGACTTCTGCTTTTTGTCCTCCTCCGCATGCTTCAGATGTACTTCTTGTGTATGAATGAATGATCTCCAAATGAGTTGAACTGGCTCGTATATATAACTGTCCCAGAGGGTCGAATGGGTGGCTCTTGGAGGCCCAGGCCGACTTTGACTCAATAAAAAAAATCTTTTTCTTTTCTTACAAAAAGTCCAAACGGGACTTTACTCAAATACATTTTCGTTGACTCAAAATAATTTCCTTTTGACTCTGATAAGCATGAAGAACAGGCTTTGACCAAAAATAAATAACAATAATAAATATGTCAATGATAAAAATTACATTTTATTACATTATGAAGACCGACACTAGTTACATTTTCAACAACTTTCACCCATCCCAAATTTAAATTACATTTTATTACATTATGAAGACCGACACTAGTTACATTTTCAACAACTTTCGCCCATCCCAAATTTCTAAGTGATGATAGTTTCCCCTCATGGTATAATAACTTGGTTAGGGGGTGCTCAACTATAGAGAGCATTGGTGCAGTGGTGCTTATGGTTTGGTGGGAAAGCCTCCTTTCCAAGTCATTTTCCAGCATGAAATTTCAGATAAATGTTGCCTCTGAGTCCTATGAATACTATTCATTTGCTCTTCGAATTTTGTCGGTGAAATTAGAGATGGAAAATGTATGTCTTTTCTTGTATGGAATTCAGAATGTCGTACGCATGCTAAATTTTCATACAAATCTGGTATGGTGATTTGAAGGTGTACAAGTCTATCACTTGATGCCTCCCATGTTTCCCCAACTATAGTGTTGATGGGTTTATAGCTCGAGTAGGTACTTCTGCACAGGCCTATGTATCTAGGCGCGCAGAAGTCCCCCAAGGTCTCCTTAGACACTTGCTCTAGTGTGAGAAAGTTGCATTTGTAACTTAGCCCAAGTATTTTTATTTATTTATTTTTTCTATTTTTATTTATTTATTATTATTTTTTTAAATTTTAATTTGAATTTTTATAAACACAAATGATTAGATTGACTATTAAGTCTGCGCTCGAAATACTTAGGAAATCTTTACATTACTTTTCCATTCACCAGATCCTTAAGAGGAGGATTGAAATCTGTTTCCAAATTTTTTAGCTAAGCTTCTACTATTGTAAGCATTCTACATACATAAGTCTTGCAAAACTAATTTAACAAAAGGACAAATCTACAAAAAGAGGACATGATCAAAATGGAGAGGGATGATCTGCAAGGGGCTTGTTTAAATTAAACTGAGTGCTGGTAGGTGACTGGACTGTACTGTTGGAGCTTTGAACCTCTTTAGAATCCTGCTGAGTCTGCATTTCTGAAATTTGCCTACACAGAGCATCCAATTCATCCTCCTGTCGATGGGTTGTTTCTCTGAGTGTCTAGAGCTCTTCCAAGAGAAATGTGACAATATTCATTTGTTGATGTATTTTCCATTGCAAATCCATATTTTCGATGTGGAGAGCATCAAAGTGCTGAGGGAAATCTTTACAAATGTTGCTACCACCACCTGTAGTTTGAGTTCCTTTCCGGGGCACCATTAAGCATGAACTGGGGAGGGGAGACCAAGATTTGAGATAGACAAGGGACAAAGGGTTCTAGAGACTAAGAAGACAATGAGAAGGGGCTGTATAGCCAACGAACATAAGGGTTTCTAAGAAGTCTGAAAGAGGAAACTTTAAATTGCTTAGGAGTTCAAGAAAAGAGCCAAAGAGTACAGAGTGATGCCGGAATAAGAAGCAAAGGAGTGTGGGCTCAGGACATTTCTAGAATTGCAAGCACAACTTCAAAGAGATACCAAAATTAGAGATGACAATCATGAAGAGGATTATGAAGTACTTAAGAATATAGTGAGATTCATGTTGTCCCAGGAGATATCCAGAGGAATAGTTCCAAAGGCTAATTACCCTGCCAAGACAGTAGAGGACCCTTGCTTCCCAATCATATAGAAAATTCCACTGCACCTCAAAGGAGTTAGCAAATTTGTCACAGTTTGGTGTGGGAAGAGTTTTATTGTTCATTTGTTCCCAAGAAGCAGACCATGTTCCAAAGGGACCAACCACACTTGCACAAACTAGATTTAAGAGGGGGTGTGCAACCTTGACGCTCTTTGCAGACTTTTCCAATACTCAAATCATTTTCCTAAAGAATTTCCTAAGCACGTATATCATTTTGACATCATGATTAGCCACCCCCTGCAAGGTGGAAAAACGTCCAAACCTAGTGCAAGCCGGGCCACCATGAAGGGAGATAAAAAATCCATCCAACTTTCCCCATAAATTTAGTCTTAGGATCAAGGGAATCACACGTTGTAACAAGCTTATCACCATTTAATTTCATAATAGCCCACTTCTCTGGAGCTATCCAAGTTTTAATTACCTGATCAACTTGTTCGTTGCTGTACTGTCTGACTGTAAGAGTTAACACATGCGAGCATGTTGATTTGTGAAGCTTCACATGGCTTGTGCGCTCGCAGTTTGCAATGCCACCTCTGTTACAATGCCCCCTCATTGAACCATAAACTGTACAACTTTATCAAGATTCAAATCGCAAGGTGATGAGACTTTGAAGGGGGATAAGAATATGAGAAGGATTCTCCTTTATACTTGGTGGACATGCAACCTTAATACACTTCATAGAGACTGATATTGGTAAGGGTATAGTTATGGAATAATTTGCCATCCATTTAATTCATTGATAGAATTCTGACCTGCTTTTAGTAGGCACACTATGTTTGCTTGTTTATCAGCAACAACATTTTGAGATCTAAGAACATGAAAAAAGGCCTTAGCATGAAAGTGGCCCAAGATGCCCTTGATTCTATGAAGAAGTTGAGTCAGATTATTGTCCTTAGGGAAGGAGTCTCTGTATAAGTACTGAATGGTAAGGAGAGAGTTTCCCACTATAACAATCTTGGTAAGATTCATTTCTTTAACTAACTAAAGCCTCAGTAGGAGAGCGTATTATTCTGCCTGGTTGTTGGTCCGTTTAACCAAACCTTAGGAGTACTGCAACACTTGATTTCCTTTGGGGTTGAAGATAACCCCTCCCCCTCCAGCCACCCCTGGATTCTTTTTTGAGGCTCCATCAAAGAAGAGGATCCAACTGTTTGTGCCTTTTTCCAATCTTCAAGTTCGCTATTTGCTCATGTTGATCCAAGGGGGCGCTACAATCTTTAATCTCAGATTTGTTGTATTCAATACATAGAGTAAGAGCCTTCATGGTCGTTGCTTTGGCTGGAATGCTAATAATTTTGAAAATGGAATGTTATGTGACAACCAAATTTGCCTGTAAATAGATTTGGGCAATGAGAGCCAAAGCCATTTGAAGTTCAATTTCCCCAAGAATGAGCCCGTATAGTGCTTGTTCCAAGAGGAAATCAAAGAGAAGAGATTGAATGGCATTTTTAAACAGGAGTGTAATGGACCCAAGACAATACACCAAACCTGTTTTGTGTACGGGCATGCAAGAAAAAGATGGTGGACAATTTCTTCACTTTTTTCACATAAGGGACAACGCGAAAGACTTTGGATGACCCTCTTCCTTAAATTATCAGATGTTAGGACTTTTTTATGAGTGAGGAGCCAACAAAAGGCATTGACTTTGGGGATAACATTGTTGTGCTAGAGATTTTTCCAAGTGGAAGATTTGGGTGGCACCTGCATAGAAAACAGGGGCTCTTCATATCCAACCTTGACTGAATATTCATGTGACTTCCATCCTAGTTGGTCGTCGGCGTTTTGGTTCCAAGGGGCATAATTCGTCAGGATTTCTTTCAGGATCTCCACCAAAGGGAGGAGTTTGCTAGGGGTGTCATTGAATTTCTAGCTTGACCACTGTTTCGATCCATCCCACTAGGAAATTTTCGTGGGTGTATTCATTCCTTGGCTGAGTAAGTGAGTATGAAGGGGCCGCAGGACTTCAAAATTTTGGAAAGGGGGATGATACAATATAGATTTTATCCAATGGTGGACTCTGGATCCTTTTCCTGACATCTAACTAAGATTCTTGTTGATCAAGTGAGTTGCAGATGAGATTAGCTTCTAGATAGTAGATCCCTGTCGTGTGGGTTGGATTGGGTTGATACTATTGCCATTAGTCTGATGAGAGTATTTTGCAGTAAGAACTTGAGCCCACCAAGATTTAGGATTGGATTTAATTTTTCAAGCCAGTTTGGCTCCCACAGCTTGATTCATCAAGGTAGGGTCACAAATACACAAACCTAAATGCAATTTTGTAGCATGAACAATAGCCCGGTTAATCGAGTGGAATTTCTTGGTGGAGGATTTGCCTCCCTCCCAAAGAAATTTTCTGCATATGCTTCCCCATGCATTGCAGGATATACTGTGGAGCCAAGAGGGTGGAGAACTGATACAGGGGGGATTGCAGACAGGAAAACCTTTATAAGGACAATACACCTTGCTAAATTTAGCCACCTTGCCTTTTACTTTTGATATTACATTGAGCCAAGCTTGAGAAGAGTGGGATTTGGGGCAAATTGGAATATCCAGATACTTACACTCTTTCCAACTTTCCATTGTACTAAATCTAGAAACATTGCCAATCTAATTTTGCTTGATTAGAGAAATATTCCATGTGAAGATTTGAGACTTAAGAGAGTTGGTTAGACCTATTGGGGCTAAAAGGAAATTGTCCAAGACCTGCTTAAATCTTTTGACTATTACTAAGGAGGCTCCTCCTAGAAGGATATTATCATTTGCAAACAGGGAGTGGTTAGTACTTTTAAGGTCTTAAGTATAGCAAATGCCTGGAAGGCCATCGACCTTGTGCTCAAATTCCAGACGTTGACTCAAGGTATCAGCTACAAGGATATAGAGGAGAAGGGGGAGAGCAGGCACCCTTGCCGAAGTCCCCAAGAGGCTTTAAAGAATCAACAAACTCTACCATTAACTAGAGGCGCGATCTAAGGGTAACCAATGTAAAAGTTGATCCACTCGATGAATTTCTTGTCAAATCCCATTTCCCCATGACCTTGTAGAGGAAGTTGTGTCTAGCTTTGTCAAAAGCATTGGCCATATCAAGCTTAATGATCATTCCTTTGTCCACTCTTGTTCGATTAATTCTATTGCCTCTTGAACAAAAATGATGCTGTCAATTATTTGTCTCCCTAGCACAAAACCTCCTTGATTTTCTTAAATAATTTTATGGAGGAACCTCTTAAGTCTTTCCGCCAGAACTTTTGAAATGATTTTGTAGGAAACATTGCATAAGGAGATAGGTTTGAACTTGTTGAAGGAGGAGGGGTTGATCTCCTTGGGGATCAGGGCAAGAAAAGACGAGTTAATACCCCCTCCCATGCATAGCTGTTTCAAGGAGTATCCAACCATACGGTAAAGGTTGCGCTTAATAATGTCCCAAAAATGTGGATAGGAATGAGCAGAAAATCCATCTGGACCCAAGGCTTTATGCGGGTGAAATGAAAAGACTGCTTACCTGATTTTCTCCTCATTAGGTAGGATGGTGAGTTGTTGGTTCATTTCATTATATATTAGATGCAGGATCCATTCTAGCAATAAGCCTCCGCCTCATCTGAAGATGGATCTCTTTGAGTGTACAAATTGCTAAAATATGATGCAGACTCCTTAATTTGCTGGAAATATTCAACCTTAAATCCATTCACCATAATCTCCTTGATGTTATTCTTTATAATTATTTCTCAATTCTTTGCTTGTTTATGGAAAAATTTGATATTTCTGTCGCCAACCTGCTACCAGACGCTTTGAGATTTCTGTCTCTAGTATTCTTCTTCTTTTAGGAAGAAGTAATATTTGCCAAATGTGAACTTATCTCGGATCATCATTTCTTCTGTAATTCTTCTGTTACTAGCTCAACATCCATAAAAGAGTGGATTTGGGCGATCTTTGTTGATTTTTCAAGTACAATAAATACAAATAGTAATTTTTGAAAATTGATAATTACTTCTAATGATGTAGATATTCTTTTAGCATTTCCAGTTTATCATTAAGCAATTACATTTCAAAAATTCAACCATAAAAGCACAAGGATAGAAAAGATCACAATGAATAAAGACAACACAAGATTCACCTTGGGAATACCCACTTGGGGGAAAAACCCAAAAACCGTTTCCATAGAGAAATTCTTTAGTTCAATGAGAGATACACCTAATTTTGCTAGTCAACTATGATTGTCAAACAAACCAACAATGCTATGGTCAAACCTGGTCAAACAACCCTATTGTCAAGTCAACCTTTTGCCCAACAAACTTGACCCTCTCTGATCTTCCTAGGCCGAAATTCAGCTTCCTAGAATCTGCCCAAAAACTGTCTTATTGCCCAAAATATGCCAGAAAGTCACATGTGCGAAGTCAAGGAGAGAGAGAAATGCTAGAAATAAAATCATCCTTCTTCGTCCTTCTTCTTCTTCACTTGGATGCCCAAAATATATCTTGTCTTGTGAGAGATTGAAGTGTGTCTTGTGGAGGAGGTTTAATGTCTTATTTATAGTGTTTTGCCTATCTTGAATGTGTGTCTCTTCATTGGGGCCTACTTGACTTGAAGGAGGGCCGACTTGAAAAGTTTGGAGCCAAATATTCAAAATTCAAAATTGTTGGACACCTAATCCTAAAGGGTTAGTGTGGAAGCCGAAAAGACTAAGCAGTCCAAGAGACCTTGGGATCTGAAACCCAAGAGTCACAACATTGTATTATAAATGTACATCTCCTGTTAATAAAAAAAGGAACTCACATGATTTATCTTTCCTATTCTTTGCTGTCCATGTGTGTTTAACATGGTATCAGAGCGGGCGAATTCTGGCCCTGCTCATATTTGAGCCACTTGTTTTGTGGTCTCTACCTACATGTCAGTTCTGTCATTCTACTAATCAGAGTTCTGTCATTCTACTAATCAGAGTTGATCAGAATTGCCACCTTATTGAGCTTTGTATTCCTCATTCTGCACCATATTCTTTCCTACGCTCTGTGCACTCTCTATAACCGTTTTCTGCCATATTCTATTTATATTCCCTGCGCTATGCTCCATACAAACCTGACATTTGAACGCTGGTCCGACATTATTCTCCTGCTCTTCTGTTGCGCTGTCTGACCACCTGTTTGAATGCGTTGAGTGCCTGCCATTACCTGTGGTCTGCTACAATTCCATGTGGAGTATGAGGATTGTCCTGAGAATTATGAGGTTGCCCGTTACCTTTTAGAAATGAATCGCTGGAACATTCTGTTACTCACAGTCAAAAATTTTAATGGCATTCATTTTAATTAAGCGTCACAGGCAGTAGAAAGGTGTGATTCGGTTCATAGTGTAAATATTCGATGCATAGTATGTGATTCACTGTGCGTTGAAATCCATGTTCGTGGGTTGATATAAAAGGTCTCCATGTATTGATTAATTATTGGAATGAAGAATTGAACTACTGCTGATCCTAAAACGTTTGAGAAGCTGTTAAAATTGCGTTGAAGGTTATGTAACGTTTGCTCTGAAGCTTGTTCCATTGACATATGTCATGAACCATTGTTGAAACGGTCATCATTGCCTCAAAAGTCATCATCGCCTCGTTCGCCTTCTCTGCCATTGCATAGAAAGTAAAAATAGTAGCAAAGGTCTAGCGGGAGAGAATCCCATCGGCCTTCATGGATTTTGCTGCATCCCACATTGCATCAAACATCTTGTTATTGCCAAGAACATCGACAAGCAGATTCCAGGCATAAGGGTTGTGCTTGCCCCCAAGCAGATTAACAGACCAGTGGAAACCCACTTGGGACAAAATACCTGTAACCCCCCATTCCTTGTAAAATTTTCTGTTTCCCACCCCGGTTTTCAGTTTCACCTTATTTCTCCCATGTAGTTAAATGCCCATTCCCATAACCATACATTTAACAGACTGAAAAAATAAATATTGCTGAAAACACAAATTCTGGAAATTTTTCAGAATGCTGGAAATTGCAGAAATAAAAATCAGCAATTAAAAACAGCCATAAAAACACATTTAAACTCAGTGATTTTTGGTCAACTTGACCCTGGAAAAACCCCCTACAACTCTTGGGGAAAACCAGTTTGAGAGCTCTTCTTTATTTCTGGAAAATGCCTTTTACAGAGAAAATTTTTCAGCAAAAAAATCAGCAAAACAGAAATTTTTCCAGCAAGCAAACTTATCTGTTTTTCAGCTAACAGACAATCTGGAAAATGGCTGTACGAGCTGTACGGACCGTACGGATGTACGGACTGTACGGACGTACGGACCGTACGGACGACCGTACGGACTTGTACGGACAGACCTCGAAATTCGTGCAGAAAATCGCCTCCTCGATATTCGTGCTGAAAATCAATTTTTTCACTGTTTTGCTCACTAAATCTGCCTTTTTCTGCTTGTTCTTTGAGCTGTACGGATTTGCTGAAGTGCTGCCTTGGTATGTGTGCCAAACTGCTGCCTCTTTCTCCTCCTTGTCCAGAAATCTCCTTTGCTCTCTTGCTCTCCTTCTCCCAATCTGCTCATGAAAGAATGAATGATCTTTTTCCTCATTTTCCTCCCTTAACCCAACCCTAAATGACTTTTGGGTGATCCCTAAATCCAATGGCTGAAATAGATTTAGATCAATGGCTGAGATTAAATGCTCATTTAAATCTCACTTTCTATTTTTTAATTCACCCCACTTTAATAAAGACCCACTTAGTCATTTATTTCCAAAGTCACTTTTCCTTTCTAATTTTTCATTGACTTTATAAAGTCACTTTAAAATTAGACTTAGCAACTTTATCACTTAAAGTCACTTTCAAATTAGATTTAACTTTATAAAAATTATAAAGTTACTTTAGGAGAAAAATTAAATTCTTTTGGACACTTTTCCCTAGGCCAAAGATCAAAGCCTTAGGGAACCACCTGTCCTCTGGTACCAAATTTCAACACTCCCTCTTACCGAGGAAGGTGTTCCTCACCACACCCATCTTGTCTCTGAAGTAGACATGCTTGCCCCGTGGTAAGGCTTTGGTAAGAATATCTGCAACCTGCTCATCAGTGGAAATATACTCAAGCTTCACAGCTCCCTTCTGAACATAGTCTCTGATGAAATGATATCTGATCCCGATATGCTTTGACCTGTCATGAAATACTGGATTCTCCGTGAGTTTAATGCAACTCTGATTATCACAGTAAATCACTGAAGGTCTCAACGGCTGACCAAATAAGCCAAACAACATCTTGCGAAGCCAGATGGCCTCACAACTAGCTAGACTGGCTGCCATATACTCTGCTTCCGCTGAACTCAGTGCTATTGACTGCTGCTTCCGGCTGAACCATGACACTACTGCTGAACCCAACCCAAAACAACACCCTGAAGTGCTCTTCCTATCAGAAGCACAACCTGCCCAATCAGAATCAGTGTATCCTGCCAATCTCACTCCATCTCCCTGCCTGTAGTCCAGACCATAATCCACTGTCCCCTGCAAGTACCGCAAAATGTGTTTTGCAGCCACCCAGTGAACCTTCCTAGGCTCACACATAAACTGACTCATCGTGTTGACTGCAAAACAGATATCTGGTCTAGTGTTGACCAAATACATCAAGGAACCAATCAGCTGCCTGTACAATGTGGGATCCACCAACTCGGAATCCGAAGCATGAAGCTTCTTCCAGTTGGTGATCATCGGTGTCGACATGGGTCTACAATCCTCCATGTGGAATCTGCTAAGGATGTCCACAATATACTTCCCCTGCCCCAGGAAGAAATGCCCCTCCTCCTGCCACACCTCCAAACCCAAAAAGTAATGCATCAAGCCGATGTCCTTCATCTCAAACTCCGCCGCAAGATCTCTCTTGCAGTGCTCTATGAGTCTCTCTGCACCTGTAATGATCAAGTCATCTACATACAGCACCAGAATGAGAGGCTCCTCACCAATCACAATAAAGTAAAGGTTCGGATCTGCCTCACTCTTTGTGAAACCCATCCCCTGCAAGTATGCATCTATCCTGGAGTACCAAGCTCTGGGAGCTTGCTTCAGGCCATAAAGGGCCTTCTTCAATCTGCACACATGGGACTCCTTCCCATGCACCTCAAAGCCCTGTGGCTGCTCAATGTACACCTCCTCCTGTATGAAGCCATTGAGAAATGCGGTCTTCACATCCATCTGGTGGATCTTCCAACCCATCTCTGCTGCTATCGATATAATGGAGCGGATCGAAGTATATCGAGCCACGGGAGCGAAGGTCTCCTCATAATCAACTCCCTCTACCTGTGAGAACCCTCTAGCCACAAACCTCGCTTTGAATTTCTCAATGCTGCCATCTGCATCATGCTTTACCTTGTAAAGCCATCTGGAAGTAACCACGGATTTGCCCTCAGGCCTCGGCACCACCTCCCAAACATCATTCTTCATGATAGAAGAATACTCCTCCTGCATGGCCTCTCTCCAGACCTGCTGGCTAGCTGCCTCCTCATAGCTAGAAGGCTCAGAGTCAAGGATGCTGGTAACCATCGCCATATAACTACAAAACCTCTCAGGTGGTCTACTCTCTCTGACCGGCCTCTTCGGCTCAGCAACAGATGTGGCATCTCTCAAGGTGTCCTGAAGCCACTTGGGCTTCCTCTTCCCTGAGCATGCTTCTCCCATAGGAGAATGAAACTCCTCCTCCTCATCACCATCAGTAGCCTGAACTCCTGACTGTCTGTCTACTGTCCTCCTGCCTGCACCTGAACCTGTAGAAGCTGAGGTACCGTGTGAACTGTCCATCAGTGGACTCCCTAGTGAACTGCTCTGTGAACTGCTCTGCATGCTGCCCGGAGCACCACCCCTCTGGCTCGGCGAGCCACTGCTCACTGATGGACCTGTCATCCTCATAGATGTACCTCCGGATCCTCCTGATCCCTGCCCACTGGATCCCTGCGACTGACTCAACTGCTGCTGAGGGTCTGGCTGATCCAGATACTCTAACTCCCGTGACCTCCTAAAGGCCCTGTCCTCCTCGAACTTCACATCCCGTCTGACAACAACTCTCCTCTGTGCAGGAATGTAAATCCGAAAGGCCTTTGAGGTCTCACTGTAGCCCACAAAGATACCCTTCTCTGCGGTGGGCTCTAGTTTGGTCCTCTTCTCCTTGGGTATATAGGAGTATGTAATGCATCCAAAGATATGAAGATGACCAAGATCAGGCTTCTTCCCAGAGAAAGCCTCCTCCGGAGTCATGTGCCCCAAGGCACGATGCGGACTCCTGTTCTGCAAGTAAACAGCTGTGTTGCAGGCCTCTGCCCACAAGAACAATGGCAACCCCTGATCATGTAACATGGCTTTAGCAGCCCCTATGATGGATCTGTTCTTCCTCTCTGCAACCCCGTTTTGCTGGGGGTTGTAAGGAACAGTGAACTCCCTCCTAATGCCTGCCTCCGCACAATAGTCAACAAACTCTCCAAGGGTGTACTCTCCTCCATTGTCCGACCTCAGGGACTTGATCTTCCGACCTGTCTGTGTCTCCACAAGAGCTCTGAACTCCTGAAACCGCTTGAAGACCTCACTCTTGGTCTTCAAGAAATAAATCCAGGTCCTCCTGGAGTGATCATCAATGAATAAAACATAGTACTCATATCCACTCAAGGAAACATGAGACATCCGACCGCTCACATCAGAATGAATCAAATCAAGTATCCCAGTCGCTCTGCTGTCACTGCTGGGAAAAGGGGATTTGGCAAACTTGCCCATCGCACAACCTCTGCAAGTATCATGGTGATCAGTACTGAAATCTGGCACACCTGTAGTGATCTCCCGCAATGTCCTCAAGGCTCCATGAGACATGTGCCCCATCCTGCGGTGCCAAATCTCACACAGCTCAGAACTGCTAGCTCTGCTGTCGGTACTACTGCTCAATGCCAAAAGGGGCTGGAATGCAAACTTGTACACCTTTGCATGGCGTACACCTATCACTCTAGCTGAATCAGCTGGAGTGCCCCTGGGATACATCAACACCTGTCCTCCCCTGAACAGTACCTCATATCCTCTGTCCTCCAAAGCTGAGACGGATATGAGGTTCTTCCTCATCCCTGGCACATAAAGAACATCTGACACTTTCAAGGGAGGTCTGGACTCCCTCTGAAATGTCAGTGTACCCACCCCGACTGCTCTAACAACTCTGTCATCACCGAGTACTACCTCAATATCAGTGCCACTCTCTGAAAGCTCTGAGAAGTACTCCCAGACTCCTGTCATGTGGCGTGAAGCCCCACTGTCCACATACCAGATACCTGTAGATGCTCCGCTAATCGAGGGAAAAGCATGCTCCCTCTGAACCTGTGTGGCAGGTGATCCTGCACTAGAGGACTCACATGTAATGAACGCAAACTCCCGGTCAAAACGACCTGCAAAGTCCTCAATCTCAGCTGAAGCTGCCACATCCTGGTTCTTCCCCTTCTTCTTCTTCTTCTCCGGACACACAACTGCATAGTGTCCCATCTTCTGACAATTCCAACACTTCACTTTGGAATAGTCCTTCTGTGAGTTACCCTGTTTACCTTTACCTTTGCCTTTGCCTCCACCACCGCTTGTGGAAGCCTGCTTCTTCCCTTTGCCTTTCTTGCCTCCTGCCACCAGTGCTACGTCCTCATCCTGCTCAACTGGCTTGGCTGCCCCAAGCTGTCCTTTCCTGATCTCTGTCTGAATGCAATCATCCCAAAACCTCTCCCATGTGGGAAGGGTCTCACGTGCACAAACCCCATCAACAAAGTTCAACCATGAATGGGGGAGGCCATTCACTGCAATACGCACCAACTCAGTGGATGGAATGGCCTCTCCAATCGCTGCCAACTCATCTCTCACATTGGTAATCTTTGTGAGATATCCAGCTGCACTATCATTCCCCATCTTAATGTTCTTCAGCTTCTCCTTCAGGACCATCTTCCGGTTCTCATTGGTACTCTGGTAGAGATTGGACAATGCTGTCCACATTTCATGGGCATTGCTCTTTCCTCTCACATGAGGAATGCAATGGTCTTTGATTCCGTATAGAATCAACCTCTTACCCTTGTTGTTCTTTTTATTATAAGCTGTCAACTGAGTTGCATCAGTAGGCACAACAACAGGGTGCTGTGCTGTATGCACCATGATATCCCAGACTTCTGCCTCCTCAAAGATACTCTGCATTCTCTCCTTCCAAACGCTATAATTTGTATGCCCATCCAACCTATCCTCCACCCTCAATTCCAATGACATCTTGCTGTCCTAAAACTGAAAAATAGCACTGCTGTGGTAAAGATAAAACTGTTGTTTATGAAAAATCAGCTTGCTGGAATTTTCTGAGTGAAAAAATCAGCAGCTGTATTTTTTCCTTTTGCTGTCCCAAACTGCCCTTCAGCACTCAAGCTCTGATACCATGTAAAATTTTCTGTTTCCCACCCCGGTTTTCAGTTTCACCTTATTTCTCCCATGTAGTTAAATGCCCATTCCCATAACCATACATTTAACAGACTGAAAAAATAAATATTGCTGAAAACACAAATTCTGGAAATTTTTCAGAATGCTGGAAATTGCAGAAATAAAAATCAGCAATTAAAAACAACCATAAAAACACATTTAAACTCAGTGACTTTTGGTCAACTTGACCCTGGAAAAACCCCCTACAACTCTTGGGGAAAACCAGTTTGAGAGCTCTTCTTTATTTCTGGAAAATGCCTTTTACAGAGAAAATTTTTCAGCAAAAAAATCAGCAAAACAGAAATTTTTCCAGCAAGCAAACTTATCTGTTTTTCAGCTAACAGACAATCTGGAAAATGGCTGTACGAGCTGTACGGACCGTACAGACGACCGTACGGACTTGTACGGACAGACCTCGAAATTCGTGCAGAAAATCGCCTCTTCGATATTCGTGCTGAAAATCAATTTTTTCACTGTTTTGCTCACTAAATCTGCCTTTTTCTGCTTGTTCTTTGAGCTGTACGGATTTGCTGAAGTGCTGCCTTGGTATGTGTGCCAAACTGCTGCCTCTTTCTCCTCCTTGTCCAGAAATCTCCTTTGCTCTCTTGCTCTCCTTCTCCCAATCTGCTCATGAAAGAATGAATGATCTTTTTCCTCCTTTTCCTCCCTTAACCCAACCCTAAATGACTTTTGGGTGATCCCTAAATCCAATGGCTGAAATAGATTTAGATCAATGGCTGAGATTAAATGCTCATTTAAATCTCACTTTCTATTTTTTAATTCACCCCACTTTAATAAAGACCCACTTAGTCATTTATTTCCAAAGTCACTTTTCCTTTCTAATTTTTCATTGACTTTATAAAGTCACTTTAAAATTAGACTTAGCAACTTTATCACTTAAAGTCACTTTCAAATTAGATTTAACTTTATAAAAATTATAAAGTTACTTTAGGAGAAAAATTAAATTCTTTTGGACACTTTTCCCTAGGCCAAAGATCAAAGCCTTAGGGAACCACCTGTCCTCTGGTACCAAATTTCAACATTCCTCAGCCATCGCTTCCTCAGTGGTTACAGAGGCCCTTGCTGTAGCCAAGGATCCAGAAATTAAGAAGAGAGAAGATGTCATGGACGTAGAAAGAACGCCGGAGCCACCAACATCCTGTCTATCTGAGGGTGCTTTTTTAGCCTTAGAAGAAGCCGAGAAAGTAGGGGAAGCGTAGCTTTTCTTCACTGCTTTCTTCAACGAGGAGGATCGATCTTCAGACCTGGTGGCTTCAGAATAACGGTTGGTATTATTGGTGTTCTCCTTGAGAGTATGGATTCTTGAGAAGCTGGGAGAATTGGGCTTCTTCGGAGATTGAAACTTAGGCCGATACGGAAACGCCATGGCTCATGCCAAAGCTTGATATCTCAGCGAACTTGGGACCCTTTTTTCTTCTGCAAAAATTGAACACTGTGAGAGAATTTGCAGCAGATACTGAGTCTCAGAAATGGAGGGATAAATGTTTGAATCGAAAAGCGATGAGAAGTTGAAGAGATTGCTTCGGACACAAGGGAATCTATTCTTCCATTTCCTGGGCAGCTTACATCATAAACAAATGTTGAGGAACCCTACTCAGGGCCGACAAAAGATCCAAAAGCGCGGGGTATAACTGATCCACGGCGACCATATTAATCTTCAGAGTATGCATTGAGAGTTCGTGATCAGATTCATCAAGCTGGTTATTATGTTGATGTTGATACGTCAGACAGAAAGATTCAGAAGAAGGTCCGGGAGGCACAGCTAGCACAATACAACTATATTTTAGTTGTTGGTGAAGAGGAAGCAAACACTGGACAGGTTAGTGTTCGCATTCGAGATAAATCAACACATGAAGTAAGGAGTATGGATGAACTTCTTAAATTGTTTAGAGAGGAGATTGAAGCGTTTCATTAGCTCAAGGCAGGCTAAGCTGCTTAGAAAATTATAAAATTTCAGAGTTAAAATTCTCCTCGGTCTTTATTTCTCAGCTAATTTTGTTGCCCTGAATTGGAAAGAAATTTTATATCATATTTGGAAGTGAAGAAATGCACAATGTAGTGTAAAAAAACCTGTGTTCTCTGATTAGGAAATGTATATCAAGGTTCAGGGTTTGACCTGAACGAAGTCAAAGTTCTTATTGATGAAATTTTGTGTATTGATGAGTAAAGTGACCACAGAAATATAAAAAATATTTTCCGATATTTTTTCTTGAATTGGCTAACAAGGGACGCCATTCTTGTTTAGTCTCCGATATTGATGCATCTTTGAGCTGCTGCTACAGTCCAGTCCCTTCTTTCTGAGGAACTGCCATGGAAGATTTACAACTGAAGAAAAACCAGAGATTCGTTTGATACTGAGCGTTATTATTGTTGTTGCAAGAGAAAGCAGGAGCGCAGAACTAAAGAACCTGAACAACACTTTTGAGGTAGCATGGTTACACAATGATATGTGAAACGTTTTAAATATTGAATGTGCGCTGTTTTTTAAATATTGAAATGCGCGCTGTCCAGTGATATTTGAAACTATCATATGATCCTGCCATTAGTTTTTGCTTCTCGATTTTTGCACATTTGCCAAGCACTTGGGTGTGTATAAACTACATATCATTGTCAGCTTTAGTAGAGGAGGAAAAGTGATATTTACCCATGCCTTCCACAAGGATTCTGGAGAGACTACTTTACTTATAAATGAATAATATGCAGTGCGGCACACAGACAGGTTTTTGAGGACCCACAGAGTTTTTTGGATGCGTGGATCTATAAAAGATTTTGGTGAGCTGATTGTAATCTTTTATACTGCACACTGATCATTTGCTGACATTTATAAAGGATATTGCTGTGTACTGTGAGTAGATATTATTTTTCTGCATTAAGACAGATGGCCAGAACCAGTGAAGTATTACAGTTCCTTAAAACTTTGATATTATCTACTGTTGATGACACATTACAAATCAGCAAAGGATCTCTCTCAGAAATTCAGACATGTTTACAAAATGCACAAGAAAAGATCGATTTTTTGCAGCTTGAATCACAGCTACAGCAAGAAGAGCTACATCAAAATAGACACCATTCTGAACCTGTTTTTGTTCAAAACATTGAGACAACCACCCATCAGCAGCATGTCAATAATGTTACAGTTTATTCAAATAAAGCAGCAGTTGAACATGCAGATGCAGAAACTCAATCTGCACTTCCCAAGCCCATCATCAGACCTTGGGAACAGCTTGTCCACAACAAGCACAGAACTGGTCTTGGATATGACAAGGACTTGTCCTTTCATATTCCAGACTATGCCAAGCCCATTCAGTTTCAGAGTGCTGGATTCATTTATGACAGTTCACCTGCTCCTCATGACAGCTCACCTCCAGCTGTTCCAGATTCTGCCCCTCTTCCACAGCAACAACAACAACAAAAACAACAGATCGTGAAATGCCAACACTGTGACCGAGTTGGCCATTTGAAAGATCACTGTTTTGATCTTCATCCATGTAAGCACTGTCATAAAACCACTCATTCTTCAAATAGATGCTTCAAAAACAAACGTCCTGCAAGAACAAAGATTCATCTTGGATGGGTCGCTTCTTGGCAATGGGCATCAACAGCCAAGAAGATATTCCAAACGCATGTTAGAACTTGTTCTAGAGTATTGAACAGTCTTGCAGTTGAGTTTTCTCCATCTTCTCACCTTGTATCTGACAGGGGGGGAAATGATGGTCATCTACAAGCTTCAAAGTCACATCAAGCAAGCCTGAGCCACAACCTGCCACACCAGTTTCAGAGTTGTAGCCAGAGACAAAGATGCCCCTGAACATGCCTTCAGTTGGCAATCTGGGACACTTCCTTTAGCAGAAGACTCCAGCTTCTTTCCAGTTTTGGAAGAGTTCCAGGAATTGCATTAAGCATTCCAGAGTTGTTGGTCATCCTTAAACCATCACAGATTGAGAACACTTCCTCTAGCAGAAAACTTCAGTTTCTTGCCAGTTTTGGAAGAGTTCCGGGAACTGCACTAAGCGTTCCAGTGTTGGTGGTCATCCTTAAACCACCGCCCTTTTTTACCAACATTTCATAGAGCACATTCAGCCTAGTGCTGCCATGCATTTTTGCACATTTTGTATTACAGCTCTCTTCTTGGACTCATACATAACCCTTCGGATTAAGGGGGGGAATGTTGGACACCTAATCCTAAAGGGTTAGTGTGGAAGCCGAAAAGACTAAGCAGTCCAAGAGACCTTGGGATCTGAAACCCAAGAGTCACAACATTGTATTATAAATGTACATCTCCTGTTAATAAAAAAATGAACTCACATGATTTATCTTTCCTATTCTTTGCTGTCCATGTGTGTTTAACAAAAATTCAAAATTTTCTCTTTTAAAACCAACATGAAGAACATGTCTTATATTAATCATTTCAAGGGCTAATCAATAAAATGACATGAAGAACATGTCTTACAATATCGTTATATATTTTAAGGCATAAAATATTAATTATGAAGACCGACCATAGCTACAAAATTCAGCACTCCCTCTTAGCTAGGGAGGTATTCATAATGACTATTTAGATGTTCACTTGTTGACAAATTTCTCTAAGTAAAGGTTATAACAATTTATCATTAGCATCAACGTCATTCAACCACCATTATTTTGGTCAACAATTTTAACACATGGTAGATCGACTTCATCAACAAGTTACCATAATTTTGGGTCAGTACCTCTGACCTATTCTTGACAGATGGTACATCATTAGCATCAACTAGTCACCATAATTATGGTCTCTCTGTCACATGGTATACAGACTACTCCTGGTTCACCATCATTCCGGTCAATATCTTTGACACATGGTGAATCTGCAAAGGCCACAGTTTCCTGAGTAAATTTGGGCCTGATGCTAAATGAGCTCACTCAACCTATCTGGAGAGTTTTGAGCTTGATGTTGAAAAGTACCCACTCAACTGAGTGATACTGGGCCTCTAGGACCCTTCTTCCTAATTCAGGTCAACATACTTGACAAAAGAAGAATTACTGTCCTCTATTAGACCCTTCTCCCTAATTCCAATGATACATGACACGACGAGAATGTTTGTCCTAGATGTTATATTATCAACACTCCCTCTCATTGAGGGATGTGTTCTCAAAGAAGTCGAAGCTTGTCCCTGGAGTATACAAACTTCGCTCTGGACAAAGGCTTTGTAAGAGTATTAGCTATCTGCTCATCGGTAGAGATGTGCTAGAGTTTCATTGCTTGCTTATGCAAAGTGTCATGAGTGAAGTGGTGCTTGATATCAATGTTCTTTGACCTGTCATGGAAAATTGGATTCTCTGCAAGCTTTATGTAGCTTTGATTGTCACAATATATCATGGCCAGTTCCAACACCTGATCAAATAGTCTTGCGAGTAACTTTCAGAGCCATAGTACTTCACAACTTGCTAAATTGGTTGCAATATTCTCTACCTCGACAGTGCTAAGTGCAATAGATGTCTGCTTTCTGCTCATCCACAAAATCATAGTGGAGCCCAAATTGAAGCATTTACCAGATGTACTCTTCCTGTCTTCCACACTCCCTGCCCAATCTGAATCTGTAATCCTTGCAACTGTATATCACTATTTGAGACACATCTCAAACCAAAATCAACTGTACCAGGTAAATACATCAATACATGCTTTGTTGCAATCAAATGATCATGTCTGAGTTCCACCTGGAATTGGCTCAAAGTGTTCATTGCAAAGCAAATGTCTGGATGTTAAGTTTAGGTATGTTCTATGCTTAGAGCAATTTATTTCAATAGTCACAGTTAGTTCAATATCTTTTCCAGATTAGCAATCACATTAGCATTAAAGTAAACTGCAGATAGAACATAAACAAAAATCGCAGAAGGCAAGCCAAGACAAGAGGACACAAGATGTGGCGCTAGCTAGGGACAAACCCCAATGTGGGGAAACCCTTGATCAATTCTTCTTATATGTTCTTCAATAGTTCAACAGAGAGAGAGAGTACATATACATCAGAAGTCAACATTTTGACTTGTCAAAATTAAGAGCAGAGATCTTCTCTAAGAAGATGTCACATGAGGTAGCTGATCTGGACTCAGGTGATTCCATCACCTTGCTGTACCTATCACTGTGCTGCACCATGCTGCACCATCATACCATGTCCATCATCACTATGTTGCACCATGTTGCACCATCACCATGTCCATCATCATTGTGCTGCACCATGCTGCACTATGCATCACTGTGCTACACCACTATCACTGTGCACTATGATGCACCATCACCATGTCCATCATCACTGTGCTGCACCATGCTGCACTATGCATCACTGTGCTGCACCACTGTCACTGTGCACTATGCTGCACCATCACCATGTCCATCATCACTGTGTTGCACCATGCTGCACTATGCATCATTGTTTTGCACCACTATCACTGTGCACTATGTTGCACCATCACCATGTCCATCATTACTGTGCTGCACCATGTTGCACTATGCATCACTGTGCTGCACCATTGTCATTGTGCACTATGTTGCACCATCACCATGTCCATCATCACTGCGCTGCACCATGTTGCACTATGCATCACTGTGTTGCATCACTGCCACTGTGCACTATGCTGCACCGCTGCACCATGCTGCACTATGTATCACTATGTTGCACCACTATCACTGTGCACTATGTTGCACCATCACCATGTCCATCATCACTGTGCTGCACCATGCTGCACTATGCATCACTGTGCTGCACCATGCTGCACTATGCATCACTGTGTTGCACCACTGTCACTGTGCACTATGTTGTAGAGTGAGACGATGTATTGTATCAAGGCTAAGGTTGTTGCTATTCTTGGAAGTACATCAAGACTGCATCATACTAGATCCGAATGATACCTCTTGAGACTTTCTGTCTCCATTCATAGGTATGCCTAAGATCTCTTGTACATCTTCGAGACTTATTACACCTTTAGAGTTATGGCAACACTGTAATACATATACATATACATATACATAGTCTGCTATTCCCTGTCTAGTCTTCACCATGATCAACATATGACATGACTGCTGCTATATCATTGTTATATTGAGATAGATATGTCGAGAATATCAACCTGTTGCTGCGTCCTTACACATGGTCATGATTGCACCTAAACCCAAGACATTGGTGCAGTCAATACCCTTTTGCGACTCTCTGTTTTGGGACAACGTATAGGCTTCATTTGGACAACATTTAACATAAGGATGACAACGTATAGTTTAGGCATCCCTTCCATGACAACGTATAGGATTTAGGCTCATTTCATGATAGCATATAGGATTTAGGTTCCATAATAGCGTATAGGAGTTAGGCTCATTTCATGACAACGTATAGGATTCTCTATTAGGACAGCATAGATGCTTAGGGCACTCATTCTATGGCAGCGTATACTCTCAACGACTCTTCCTTCCATTCAGACCCAAACAAGTGGAGAGGAAGAGATCACAAGAGAAAATGTATGTTACTCAAATGACTAATGAGCCACCTCCTTTTATACTAAAACGTTGAGCACAAGTGGGGGCAATTTGGTTGTTGGCCGATCTTGACAAATTGTCCCATAACACAAATAAATTCATATCTCCACGAATACTTATCGGAATCAGATGATCTTTAGATCAATCCTATACCTCTTGATGAGAGGAATCCAAGAAAAATATCAGCTGCCATGAATAAGAAGACCCACATGGAGTTTCGCCCTAGTTGCCAACTTTAACACTCCCTCTCAACTAGGGAGAACTCCATCTGCTGATCCATCTGTCTGACTGTACTATCTCTGCCATCATTGCCCTGCACTACTCTGCTTCGCTGAACCATGAAGAAGAAGAATTGATCGAGAATGTCTCATACCATTCTATACTGACCCGAAGTCAATTCCATATGAAGAGTGTGTCATACCACTCTTATTGACCCAAAGTCAGTTTCATTGATTCTAGATCAATATCACAAACGAGTGTCTCAAACCACTCATACTGATCCTAGATCAGTTTCATTGATCCCAGATCAATGGAGGTCATCCTAACATAGGGAGTATGGTAGATACAACGATGCGTCCATTGATAGTACTACTATGGTCCCTAACCTCATTTCCTTACTCATTGGGCAGATGAGAGGTACTTCCCATGAGTCCCAGATTGCATGGGTAGGATGCCTCGACTGGAGAACCAATCATCCTGTCCCTAAGTCGCCACGGGGTATCACAGGGGAAGGCCGAACCATTCACCTTGTACACAACGCACCATTAGGGGAGGGTGTACCCTATGGTTGCTTGTTGCTCCAAGCAGTGCCCCAAGCCCCCCGGAGCTCCCAGAGCTCAATGCATGCATCATGCATGACCCTCATAAAGGGCCTCTCAACGACTCCAAATTGTTTGTGAAAGTCACAAATTTGACCTTTTGCCAAGGATTCGACAAAATGTCTGCGACCAGTACATTAGTCTCAATGCGATAGAGCCTCCTCGCTCATTGATGTACCATATCCCAGATATTGTAGTATTTGATGTCTATATGCTGGAGCAATCATAGAACAATGGATTCCTCAACAATCGAATCCCCCTCTGGTTGTCACAGAAAGTCACGGTGGTATCCATCATGTGTCAAATAGCTCACTGAGGAGCTTCCACAACTACGCAGCTTCATATGAGGTCATACTCGTAGCTATGTATTAAGTCTCAACAATGCTTATAACAACCGACTTCTGCTTCCTGCTTATCCAGGATATCGAAGCAGAACCCAAAGAGAACCAGCACTCAGAAGTGCTCTTGGGATCCTCCACACTGCTTGCCCAGTCAACATTCGAATAATCATGCAGCTTCACATTTTTGGCAGTGTATCTCAATCCATGAGAGATTGTGCCCTTAAGATATCTCAAAAGATTCTTGGCACCAATCCAGTGAGGCTCAACCATATATGAGCTCATCATACTAACTGCAAATCATATGTTCAGATGGAATTTCACCAAGAACATCAACATGAATGATTTTATGAAACTCAAAGCTATTTTCCGAATCTGGTCCGACATCACTACCATATAACTTCTGAAAGTTAAGATCCTCGAGGTAGTCACGAGCTTGCAGTCTACTTACTTCTGCAAATGAGAGGGTCTGCACCATGTTGCACTATGCATCACTGTGTTGCACCATTGTCATTGTGCACTATGTTGCACCATCACCATGTCCATCATCACTGCGCTGCACCATGTTGCACTATGCATCACTGTGTTGCACCACTGCCACTGTGCACTATGCTGCACCATCACCATGTCCATCATCACTGCGCTGCACCATGCTGCACTATGTATCACTGTGTTGCACCACTATCACTGTGCACTATGTTGCACCATCACCATGTCCATCATCACTGTGCTGCACCATGCTGCACTATGCATCACTGTGCTGCACCACTGTCACTGTGCACTATGTTGTAGAGTGAGACGATGTATTGTATCAAGGCTAAGGTTGTTACTATTCCTGGAAGTACATCAAGACTGCATCATACTAGATCCGAATGATACCTCTTGAGACTGTCTGTCTCCGTTCATAGGTATGCCTAAGATCTCTTGTACATCTCCAAGACCTATTACACCTTTAGAGTTATGGCAAGGCTGTAATACATATACATATACATAGTATGCTATCCATTGTCTAGTCTTCACCATGATCAACATATGTCATGACTACTGTTATGTCATTGTTATACTGAGATAGATATGTCGAGAATATCAACCTGTTGCTGCGTTCTTACACATGGTCATGACTGCACCTAAACCCAAGACATTGGTGCAATGGATACTCTTCTACGGCTCTCTGTTTTAGGACAATGTATAGGCTTCATTTGGACAACGTTTAACATAAGGATGACAGCGTATAGTTTAGGCATCCCTTCCATGACAATGTATAGGATTTAGGTTCCATAACAACATATAGGAGTTAGGCTTATTTCATGACAACGTATAGGATTCTCTATTAGGACAACGTAGATGCTTAGGGCACTCATTCTATTGTAGCGTATACTCTTAGTGACTCTTCCTTCCACTAAGACCCAAACGAGTGGAGAGGAAGAGATCACAAGAGAAAATTTATGTTACTCAAATGACTAATAAGCCACCTCCTTTTATACTAAAACGTTGAGCACAAGTGGGGGCAATTTGGTCACTGGCCGACCTTGACGAATTGTCCCAAAACACAAATAAATTCATATCTCCATGAATACTTATTGGAATCGGATGATCTTTAGATCAACCCTACACCTCTTGATGAGAGGAATCCAAGAAAAATATCAACTGCTATGAATAAGAAGACCCACATGGCGTTTGGCCCTAGTTGCCAATTTTAACACTAGCCCAATATTAACCAAATACATCAAGGGGTCAATCAAGTTTTGATGCATGGATGGAGCTACCAAATCTGACTCAGAGTCTCTCAACTTTTTCAGATTAGTCACCATGGGAGTTGCCATCGATTTACAGTCCACCATTCCAAACTTCTGAAGGATCTTGATAATATACTTTCCTAGACCAAGGAAAATTTCACCTGGGTTCTGCCAAACCTCTAGCCCCAAATATTAGTGCATTAAGCCAAGATCCTTCATATGAAATTCAATGACCAACCCTCTCTTACATTGAATAATGAGATGCTCTATACTTGTCACAATTAAGTTATCAACATACGACAATAAAATCATAGGTTCATTTTTCACAACCTTGATATATAGGTTTGGATCAGCGTCACTTTTGGAGAAACCAAGTGCTGTCAGGTAGCCATCAATTTGAGAATACCAAGCTCTAGGTGCTTGCTTAAGTCCATACAAGGCTTTCTTCAATCTGCAAACATGAAACTCTCTCCCATGAACCTCAAAACCTTGAGGTTGTTCTATGTATACTTAAAAGCAGCCTTTGCACCCACCTAATGTAAATTCCAACCCATAGAAGCAACAATAGAAATAAAAGATTTAATAGTAGTGTACTTGGCAACTGAAGCAAAAGCGTTGAGACTTCTAGGGGCAATAAGTGTAGGAGATTTCTCTTCTTATTGATAACTACTTGTGATGTATTTTTATTTTTTCTTGATTTACTTCTTTCCTTTATTATAATTAGTGTTCTTTATCATTAAACAACTACCAAAACATAAAGAACAATGAGACAATATGACACAAGATGCAGGCGATCAACAAAGGTCAAAACCCTTCCAGCTTGAGAGGAAAACCCATCATAATTCTTTCTCTTCTTATAGACCTTCAATTGACAAATTCCAAGACCTTTTGACCCTTGACCAAGACCCTCCAAAACCAAGTCAATTCTTGCTTCCAACAGCTTCTGCAATTTCGACTTCTAGCAACTTATTTTGCTATTTCGACCTTTCGCTGATTCTTCTGGAACTTCGACCCCCCCCAACAAATTCTTATGCAACTTCGACTTGCCCAACAAATCCTTCCGCACCTTCGTCCTGCCTAACAATTTCTTTTGCAAAAACCCTAGCCCTTGCACGTGTCACATATAATGGTGAATTCTTGCTCCTATCTCCTTCACTGGGATAGATTCTTTCTTCTAGAGAATTCAATTCCAAGATAGCTCTTTTTGATGACCTATCTTCACATTTGCACCTCGACTTTGCTGCTGCAATATTTGCCCTAATTCCTTTGCACTTGTGGAGAGAAGTAGCCCAAAACAAACCCAAAAGAACGCGACTTTTCCTACTTCGTCTTCCTCTTCTTCGCACTTCTTTTTGTCCTTATGATCGAACTTGAGCGAGTGAAGTGTGTCTCCAAGTGAGGTCGAAGTCTCCTTTATATAGGCTTCTCAATGGGTCGAATTGCTCCTTTTGGGTCGACTTGTCCCTTCATGTAGGCCGACTTGATATTTGCATTTATGACGAGGTCTTGGAGGGTCTTTGACTCAAACAAATTCTTTTTACAATATGTAACATGCCTGAAAGGGTCTTCTATACATGACAATGACTAAATAGACTTTATAAGAAACCTAGAAGCACTCAATGGATGCTTTGACCTAAAAATAAAATTCCCTTGAGCATGAAACCCATGCTTTAGGAACATTTTTTTTTTAATTAAATACATAAAATCATGATTACATATCTCATTATGAAGACTAAACCTAGTTAGATATTTCAACACTCCCTCTTAACTAAGGAGGTATTCATAATAAGGTACCTGGACATTTTCAATCTGAAGGATTCTCATAAGAAGAGTCAGATTGGTAACCCATCTATTTAGCATCATATTATCCAGCATTGTCATATAGCAAGGCCTTGAATAACAACTCTACCTCTCCACAATATCAGAGCACAATGCTGGTGAGTCCAATGGTTTATAGACACCTTCATCATTGTTTGTAAAGGAACATACCCCACTTGGGTTCTCTCAGGGCATTTTCTTCTAGAACTATTATTGTCTTGGATTCTTAGTCGTTAAAGAATATCGGTCCTCTACGACTACTCTTATCTTGGATGCCTTACCACATCCTCAAAGAGTATTAGATGCCAGATGCTTACCCAATCCTCCATTCATTCTTCCCAAAGTGAAGACAAGAATAATATGTCTATCTCTCCCTCTCATCCAGGGAGGATATGCCCATTCCTATGAGGAATGTACCCTTTCCTATAAGAGGAGTGTACCCTTTCCTATATAAGGAATGTGCCCAAGCCCCCTCTTAACTAGGGACTTGGACAAGTTCCCTCTTAACGAGGGACTTGCTTCCAACAACTCTTCTAGGTGGAGAACGTGGGGCAATCAACTGCTTTAAGGGCTCCTTCTTTCGATGTCATGAATTTAATCTTCTTTGTTATGGAGCCTTCATCCTTTTGGGACCTTTTCATAGGGCACTGACCATCCATCACTTTCATTCATGAATCATGTCAGTCATGTCATCTTTTCTTTCATCGGAAAGTGGTCCATTATTCCATATCTGACTTCCTTCATACAACTTCCTTCTCCACATGATGTTTCCTTCAGGGTCTTTCATCTCAGCACATGAGTACCAGTTGTAGGTGACACCCGCAACTCTTCCTTCGGTAGTCCTATATAAGCCCATCTAGATATTGTTCAAAAATCAAAATGAACATCAAGTTAACATTAAATTTGTGATGGCCTTACATCATGACATCTGCTTGTTGCCACATCAACATCCTGCATACATATAGACACAACTCCAGGTAGATATTACATGTCAAGGTTCATCTTCCTTTCCAGACTTCATCAGAGTCTTCATACCTTTTCCATGGAGATGTCACAGTCAATCCTTCTAGTCGTCATATGTTGATTTCCATTTCATAATTTCATCTTTCATGATCTCTCGTTACTTTCTTCACATATTGCTTCCCTAGAACTTCTATCCATAGTTCCTTCATTTTTGTCAACAACCTCATAGTCTATATGAGGGCTTATTATGTTGATTTCATTAATCAATATGCGAACTTTCATCTTTCATGATCTCTCGTTACTTTCTTCACATATTGCTTCCCCAGAACTTCTATTCATAGTTCCTTCATTTTTGTCAACAACCTCGTAGTCTATATGAGGGCTTATTATTTTGATTTCATTAATCAATATGTGAACCATGCCTTTAGGCATCCTTCCAAAGGAGGAGATCCGTTGATCAAGCTCAAGAGGTAGAGCATATATCCTCGCTATTTGCAACTATATGACATGACTCAATTTTATCAAATACATGCATACATACCTCATTCCTTTTTGTCATGTTGACTTCCTTCGACAACTTTTTTGATTGAAAGTTCTTCAATCATCTTGACCCGCTTCACTTCGTTGTCATCATATCATCATTCCATGAATCCCATACAAGGTGGAATTCTTAGCAAAACACTTGCTTCTTCCAATAGATGAATCTTCCAATGAAGATTCCAACCAAGGATCTTGATCATCCCCATCCTGCAAATGCTCCTTTCGAATGATGTATGATGAGCTTTATACTAGACAACTTTCTTCTATACATAAGTACTACTTATGCTTCCAATGAGGTTACCAAGAGCTACTTCCTTCTATTGATGACTGCTATAGACTTCTACTTCAGCTATCTTTCAAGCTTCTTATGATGATGTCACGAGCTCTTGCTTCAATCTTATGCCTTTATGTTGCCATTTCCTAACATGATGCATCCTATCATGCTTCTAATGTTTTCTACCATGATAGCTATGCTTTACAAAAAACTTGGAAACAAAGACTTGAAAAGAACTAGGTGAAGAAGATCATCTCAATCGTAGTAGAGATCTTTTACTTCTTCCTTCTTGGATTTCTTCTTTTCAACTTCTTCCACTTCTTTAGTGATATGATCTTCTTCCCTTCCTTTTTTGTTGTTGTCCTTCTTGAACTTTGGACAATCCCTCTTGTAGAGCCCATATTCATGACAACCATAACATTGGATTTTCGACATATTCTTCTTCTTTTTTAGAAGAACAAACTTCCCTTTTCTCTTAGCCAAGGTAGCAAATGCTTGAGATTTCTCGTTTGATCCCACATGAATTTTTGGTTTAAGCCTGGTTTCTTCGATTTTGCATAATGAACACAACTCATTGAATGGAGTAGCTTCCTTCTTTCCATAGATGCTTGATGTGAAGTTGCCCCATGTTGAAGAAAGTGTAACTAGGCTTGGTACTTACAAATGTAATTTTGATCTTTGTACTTGTCAAGAAAAAAAAATATTATTTTTGTACATTACAAGAATGAGTTTCTTGCTCATTCCATAGGTTTGGAAAGTCAAAGAGTCAAAGTCATATATAAGGCGCTCTTCTTGAGCCATCATGTAATGTATATGGGTCAACCGAATGTCTAAGAACAACCCTCCAAGACCAGCACAATCCTCTTAAAGACAAGAAAGCAAAACAATGTAAAATACAGTCAAGTTGGCCTACAAAATGAATCAAAAGACAGTCATGTCGGCTCAATAAAAGACACAACGGATCACACTAACACGTCGGATTATTATGAAGACATAACTACTATATATGCCCAGCTAGGGTATCGCAAATAGCAGTGAAGAACTCGATTTGTCTGAGATTTTTGGAGGTCAGTTACAGGGTCTGAAATTCACATTACAGGAGTGCAGAGAACTTCGCATAAGCCTCTCCAACTTTGCATATATCTCTCTGAAATCTCAGTTAAGAGGCACAAAAATCTCGGATGAAGAAGTACAGTGTTTTTGGTTAGGAGAAGGATCCCTGTGGTTTCAGACAAGCATTATAGGGGTACACACTCTCAACATACTCTCACAGTCTCGGTTAAGAAGGAGTTCAGTTATCCCACAATGATGTATTCTCTGCATAGTCATGACAAGTAAGATCTTGGTGGACACAGTCACATTTTCGATGAAAATCCCAGTGCAATCATGGTGAACACAATTACATTCTCGGGCAAGGTGCAATCATGATCTTAACATGGTTATGATCTCGGTGAAGGAATAGCCATGATGAGACAACCATGATCTCGGCGGTGTTCCAATGAAGATATCAATGATGCAATAGGAATCTCAGTGCAACTCTCATTTATGTGTATGAAGAGCTTGTTGTGATGTTGAAGAACTTGAAGAAGGAATAGTCATGATGCAGTATTAATGATGATCTTGGTGAAGCAATAATGATGATGACGATCTCAGCAATAAGAAGAGCATTGGTGTCTGGGTCTTGGAGTGGCTTGATAGGTCAAGGGCCATGGTTTTGGTATTCGTCAATTGGAATCTCTATAAGAAGAATTTTGTGCGGGTTTTCCTCTCCAAGAGGGAGAGGTTTTGGCCTTGGCAGAAAGTCAACATCTTGTGTTCTTGTCTCTTGTATTTTGGTAACTGTTTGATGAAGTAAGAAATACACACACTAATGATATCAAGATAAGATTGTGCTAATAAGCAAAAAGTTAAAATACCTCACAAATAGTTATCATGCCTAGAAAAATCTTATTAATACTAATTGCCCTAGATTCTTCAACACCCCATTCCTCTGGTAGTCCATTGAGCAGTATGGTAGTCATTTCCTTGTCAGACATTGTTTCTCCCAACTCTTGGGGTTGGTCTCTTATTTCTAACACCCTCATAAAGTATGGGGCAATTCCTTCTTCTCTTGATATTTTCATCTTGTAGAGTTCTTGTTTTAATGATATCACTTCTCCAGGAGTACTTACAGAGAATAATTCTATTAGCTTGTCATATATTTCTATTGTTGTCTCCAACTTCGATACATATGGTATGAGGGGATCTTTGATGGACTCTGTCAAGCCAGGAGGTAACTCCTCAAATGAATTGTGTTTATTCATTAAGATTGTTCATGGTTATATATATGAGGGAGTGACTCTTGGGCTTCACCTTCCGATGACTCTTCCTTTTCCATTATTTACATGTGTTCACCCAATCCCCATGATTAGGTGTCAACATTCTGCCCCTTATTTTTAAGGGATATTGGTGAGTCCAAGCATCGTTCTGAATCTTTCAAGCTTTTCTCACACAAGTGCTTTGGTGAAGATGTCTGCAATCTGCTCATTAGTGGAACAATGGCGTAGATGGATTGTCTTGGCCTCAACATGATGTTGAATCAGATGGTATTTTGTATTGATGTGCTTCGTTCGATCATGGAACTTTGGGTTCTTGGCGAACTTTATTGCAGAGGTGTTCTCAATCATGAGTGGAGTTGAATGTACTTGTTTTACCTGCAAATCTTCCAGAATTTTCCTGAGCCACACAATTTCTTTTGTTGCCTCAGCTGCTGCCACATATTCTGCCTCTATTGTGGAATCTGTTGGAACTGATTGTTTGCGTGATCTCCAGGAGACAACTCTCGATCCAATACTCATAGCATAACCAGAAGTAGATACCCCAGTTTCTTTGTCTTCATCGAAGTCTGAATCAAAGTATCCAATCAAGCTGAAGTCGCCCACCTGTGTATACTTGAGTCCAAAGTCTTGAGCTCCCTTCAAGTACTTTAGAACTCTTTTTGCACAGACCAATGTCCGTCACAAGGCTTTTGCATAAACTTGGGGAGGGTTCCAACAACAAATGAAATGTCTGGTTTGGTAGTAGTCAGGTAGTTGAGACTTCCTACAAGCTGTCTATACTTTGTTGCATACTCAAATTCTTTTCCTTCAATGGATGTGAGTTTTAAGTTTTGTTCCATTGCAGTAGTTAGAGGATTGCACTTAGCCATGCCAAACCTGTTCAACAGATCTCCAATGTACTTCTTTTGAGAAAGGAATATAGACTTAGGATGTTGAGTTACTTCAATACCAAGATAGTAATGAACATAGCTCAAATCAGTCATTTCAAAATTTTTCCTCAATTCTTTATGGATGCAATGTAACTCCCATTGTTCCCTGTCATCAAAAGATCATCTACATATACCACAAGATGTACAACTGTTTTGCCAACTTTCTTGACAAACAAAGTTGCATCATCAAGATCATAATGTTTGAAGTTGAGTTTCACAAGATGCTTAGTTAACTTTTCGTACCAGGCAAGCACTAACACGGCTCGCGGTGCTTGCTTGAGGCCATACAAGGATTTCACAAGTTTGCATACTTTATGTTCATGTCCTTTCACAACAAATCCTTTAGGCTAGGACATAAAAACATTCTCTTTTAGATCTCCATTCAAGAAAGTAGTTTTTACATCCATTTGATGGACTTTCCAACCGTTCTGAGCTACTAGGGCAAAGAGTGTTCGGATGCTAGCCCATTTTGCTGTGGGGGCAAAAGTCTCCTTATAATCGACCCCTTCCTTCTGTGCAAAACCTTTTTCCACAAGCCTGACTTTGTGCTTATCAAGTGAGCCATCAACTTTATACTTGTTCTTGTAGACCCACTTGCAGCCAATTGGTTTGGTTCCCAATGGGGGATCAACCAGCTTCCAAGTGCCATTCTTTATCAAGGCATCATACTCCTTTTGCATCGCTTCTTTCCATTCATCATGAGAAGCGGTTTCTTTGAAGGAAGTTGGTTCAAAATATGTAGACAAATTCACTTCACAATTACAAGAAACATCCATATCAACAGGTGAATCAAAATCATTTACATCACCTCCATTTTGCCTAGTTGAGTTTCTTGTCCCTGTCTTTCCAACCTCATCAGGATGAACACTTTCAAGTGTCTTTGTTAGCCACTTTGGGGTCCTTTCTGAGATGGTCTAGGCTGCTCAGTTGACTGAATCAAGATTGAGTATACCAATTTTGTCGATGACATCACTCAAAGTATCATCAGTGGTTGGAGTTTCATGCAAGGGAGAGAGTGCTTCAGAGGAAGATTCCATAGATTGATCTAGTATAGGAACCCCCCTTCAAGATGTGGAATCTGATTATCAAATTCTTGAAATGATTTTGCATTTCCGAATCTATCCAAGTGATCAAGTTGCTGCTCAACAACATTGTCATCTTTGGAATATTCAAAAAAGATTACATCTCTAGATACAACAAACTTTTTATTAATTTCATCATAGAGAAGGTATGCTTTGGTGGTATTTGAATACCTCAAGAAGGTACACTTACGACTCTTTGCACCAAGTTTGTTTCTATGTACTTTTGGTATCAAGGCATAGCAGGTGGAACCAAAGACCCTGAGATGCTTTACCAAAGGAATGTGGCTATACCACATTTCATAAGGAGTCTTGTTTCTAATAACATTAGATGGACATCTATTCTTTACATATACAACACATAGAACTGTATCAACCCAAAACATCAATTTTATATTTTTGAAAAATGTCATGGAACGTACCATATTTAAGATTGTCCTATTCATTCTTTCAGCTACTTCGTGCTGTTGGGGATTATAAGGCACAATTGTTTGATGTTTGATCCCATGCTGGCGAAGATAGTTTTCAAATTCATTTGAAGTGTATTCTTTTCCATTTCATAAGGAGTCTTGTTTCTAATAACATTAGATGGACATCTATTCTTTACATATACAACACATAGAACTGCATCAGCCCAAAAGATCAATTTTACATTTTTGAAAAACATCATGGAACATACCAAATTTAAGATTGTCCTATTCATTCTTTCAACTACTCCGTTCCGTTGGGGATTATAAAGCACAATTGTTTGATGTTTGATCTCATGCTGGCGAAGATAGTTTTCAAATTCATTTGAAGTGTATTCTTTTCCATTATCAGTGCGAATAGAGTCAATATGAGATTGTGCATCATTTTCAATCCATGTATGAAAGTTCTTGAATGTTTGAAAAGCATCAGATTTGTTCTTCAATAAATAAACCCAACACATTCTGGTGTAGTCACCAATAAATGTCATCATATGTTTATTTCCATTTGCAGAAGGAACAGGCATTGGACTGCATAAATCTGAATGAATGAGTTAAAGTTTTCTATGTGCTCTGGAATGTGAATCATGAAAATAATGTTTGCTATGCTTTTCTAGAATGCAAGCATCACATTGCTCAAGTTTCCTAGGAATTGTAGGCAAACCAATGACTCCATTTTTCGTCAACAAGCGAAGGGTGTCATAGTTCAAGTGTCCAAATCTAGCATGCCATAATAGACTTGATGGGAATGTACCTTCATCATAATGAGAATTGTATGAGAAATTTTGTGCACAATCAGAGGTACCTTGCTGCTTGAGAAGCCTTTCTTCTTCTATCCCTGTCATGACAAGTGAATGATCCAATGCTTTTCTCGCCTCAACCTTGCCATCAAAAATATGAATGGAGTGTCCTTGCTGGCACATGTGTACCATGGACAACAAGTTTCTCCTTAGCTGTGGGAGGTATAAAACATCATGTAGAAGAAAGTCTAGAAGACCAAGCAATTTAAGCCTGATTGTGCCAAGCCCTGATGGCTTGAGTTTTGATTTGTTTGCAAAGTATACTGCTCCATCAACATTGTCAGTAAATTCTTCAAAAAAATCTCTTCGAAAAGTCATGTGGTAAGTTGCTCTTGAATCAAGCAACCAATCATTTTTCCAGGAAGCAAGTGAAGCATTAAACAAGTCTTCATTTACTCCATTATTACAATGTGTTACAACATCGTGAGCGGATTCAGGTGCTGTACCTTTCTCTTTGTCATTGGTTTTAACTTTGGGTTGATTTCTTTCCTGCTCAATTCTGTCCCAAGGCAACTTGCATGTGGATGCATCATGTGATCCATCTCTATTGAGAGAGTTTGCAACTTTGCCCCCCCTGCCTTTGAAATTTCTTTTTCTTCTTTCTCTTCGACCACCTCTACCTCTGGAAGAATCTTGAGCATGATTCTTCTCTTTATATGCAAGACATAAAACTTCTTCAGAACACTGGGGAGCTGTCTTTTTCCCAAAATCTCTCTCTCTCAACAAATTTGTTCACAAGGGAGTTGAAGGTAATTTCTTTGAGGTTTCCATCTGCTTGCAATGACTCAAGATAATTTGAATAAGTGGGATAACGTGCCTTGACAAAAGCTATCAGGGGAATGTCTAGTTCAACATTTATGACTTTGATATCATGCATAATAGATTTTACTTCTGATGCAAGAGCAAGAGGATCATCATTTTGTAATTCAAGGCTGAACAATTTAATCATCAGTTGATCAACTTCAAGCGCAGAGTGTGAGTCATAGAGTTCCTTCAATTTTTATAAGGCTTCAAAAGCATTTGAAAATGGTGAAATATGGCAACTACCTCTTCATTTACAGATGCTGTAATCAAGGCATAGGCCTTGCTGTTCTTGTTTTCCCAAATGGCGAATTCCTTGTCTGAGGTAGGCTTTGTTGGTTCATTGTCTCCTTCTCCAACACAAACTCCTTTCCACGCCTCATTAAAAATGAGAGTGTGTTTGATCTTCCGCGACCATTATGGATAGTTCTCTTTCCCGGTGAGAACCACTCCAACTATAGAGGTCAATGAATGCATTTAAAAATGTGTACTGTGTAAAAAAATGCTTCTCTATTGGCAAAAATTTGCACTTGCTGCGTAAACAAAAATGTAAAAATATTATTTTGATATGTAAATATCAGAGGTATATATGGCAGAGGAGTTTTAACAGGGAGGTATATATGGTATGGAAACACAGTGTTAAAATGTATCTATATATTAAAAAAACGCATATATTAAAAACAGGGAGTGGGAGCGGAGTGGATTCAGATTGCGTTAATGGACAGCGTTACAAGTATTATTGAACACAGTAATAAACAGTAAAACCAGATTGTGGTATGTGGACCTGCAACTAAAAAATCGTATGCAGTAGTGGTATGTAGAGCAACGTTTGGAAGTCGCGTATGGAGGTATGGCATCGTATGGAGGATTAATGCACATATGGAGGCAACGTTAATAGAGGGTTCCACTGCGCAATATCCAAGAGTAAGGGAGAAACCACAATAGAGAATAATGGTGGTGGAGAGTGGTTTGGAGGGCCGCAAAGGGTGGTTTTAGGCCTGCAACAGAGTCGGGAAGGAGGCGGTATTGAGATATTAACTGGAGCGAAGATATTAACTGTGATATGTAAGAAGTATGAATGCTACAAAAATGCATTCAAGCACATGACGGTGGACTGTGGGGCAATATACAGTCACAACGAGCAATAAAAAATGAATGGAGAGGGGAGTCGATGCATTTGTAGAGGGGAGTCAATGCGTATGGACAACGTTCAACGTAACTGTGATAGTGGTGTTCAATGTAATACAACAACAGAGTAATACCACCTATCCCCACCGTACATCTCGAACCTGCATATCATATCAATGGTTTTGTTGACCACTACGTGTCGACGACCCATAGCATTACACCCCCTTTTCGCAAAAGGGTAGCGCCTGATTGATGTGTTTGTGCTGTACAACTATCATCATCAGCGTGAATTCCAAGATGTTATGTAAACCCTTTCTGCATGTGTATAATGTAAATAATCTCCGAAAATCCGTGTCATGTATGTAACGACCTAGCTAAACCTATTTTTCTAGTGACGATCTCCATTTTGGGAGGTTTTTTTCTCACCAATCCATTTTCAGATGGTCGGCAGAGTTTTCCTCCAATCTTACCCCAAAGATGAAATGGATTTTGTCGCTAGGATCTTAAGTGAGCCCTAGTGTTCTAGATCAAGTCTATGTAAAAGTAATTCGGGAATAATCCTAACTATTTGGTTAGGTTATTTTATTACAAACTGCTTGCTCTACTGGATTATATTTGTGTCGCAGAAATGGGTAATCTGTGAGAGTCTATTACAAATGGGTTTTCCCCTTTATGATGTAAAAAATACGAAAATCATGATGTAAAGTGTTTTGAGGGTCGGAAAAATAATTTATTCTCTCATAGGTTAATTAATTAAATTTTTTGACCAAAAACTAATTAAAATCCTAAGCCAGAAATTTAATAAATCCTAGGTCATAGGTAAATTTAAATTCTCCAAAGGCAAAATTCGTCGGTCCTTAAAAATTAAATTTTAAAAGGTCTCGGGACTAAGGTAAATTAATTATTTTGCTAAATTTTAAACCTTTGATCCTTGGGGTTTAAGTCAAAGTCACTTTTTTGGGGAATTAACTCAACAATTAATTTTTGAGTTAATTAAAATGCATTTAATTGAAAAATTCAAACTTCCTCAAGAATTAAATATTTCGACGGATGAGATTAATTTTTTTTTTTTAAATCTTTATCAACGGTCGAGATTGCTTTGACGAGGATCACTCGAACTAGCCGTTGGAGGATTTATCTTTAAATAGGAAGTCATTTGTCAGTTGATAGATCTGACCTTTGAGTTGTGTGCTTAGCAAGAAGCTTTCGTGTAATCTTTTTCTGGATAATAAAGGACTTTGGGGTTAAGTTTTGCTGGTGTTACTCTTCATGGGAATATTGTAAGATGTGTTGTTTTCATGCACAATTTTTTCTAAATCCATTGATGATAGCTTCTAAAGAGTGATTTGAGTACAAGTATCTTGGTCAGTTGCTGGGGTTAGAATAATAATCTAAATTTTGAACATAATAACATGTATCTCTATTTGTTTGAGTTTTTATTATTATTTTCTCGCTTTATTTTTAATGGCTGGATCGAGTTTTGCAGGGAAATCTTGATTTTAGATCCTTGGGCCTTAGGGGAAGTTTTCAGTTGGACCAACCAACCCCTGATCTGTGTTTTCTGAGGACCCTAGTAAAATTAATCTTGGGCTTATCACAAGATTTTTTGTTGGTGATGCACGAAGGTTTTCAAGTTAGCACCTCCTTAAAATTTTAAAAAATTATTTTTTGTGTGGGAAATTGATAGATCTCACTGTTGAAAGCCTTAGATTATCAGATCTGGGAGCGGAGTTGGACTCATACTCTTTAGATCTGATAGATCTACCATTCTTGTGCAATTTGTAAATTTTGTAATCATTTTTCTAATGTGGGTTTTTCTGGGTTTTAGTCTTTATCATTGTATATATCATTTGGGTGTTTTTCTTGTTGTCGTGCAGCTACAGATTTGAGAAAGAAATTTGTGTAGAGTCCAGATCTAGGCCTTGGAGAGTAAGATCTGGATCTCTGGGGGTTTCTCAACATAATTTTCCAGGGATATTATTCAAATTTTTGCGGTCCAAGGGGGTTTGACTTTATATATATATATTATTTTTTATTTTTTCCTCTATAAATTTGAAAATTTTTATAAGGGTTTTAAGAAGATCTGAAATAGAAGTATACTAGAAATGTTTTAAAGAGTTTTTGGGCTACCATTTCTTTGCCGATTGGTTTTTTCGATTTGCTGCTTGGGTTTTCAGATCGCTACAAAATTTCGAATTTTTTTAGAGAATTCTCTTGCCTCCTTTGCTGCCAAAATCACAGCCCCTCTATCTGCTGCGTTTTTTCCAGCTACAGATCTGAGAAATAAATTTGTGTAGAGTCCAGATCTAGGCCTTGGAAGGTAAGATCTGGATCTCTGGGGGTCTCTCAACATAATTTTCCAGGGATATTATTCAAATTTTTGCGGTCCAAGGGGGTTTGACTTTATATATATATTATTTTTTATTTTTTTCTTCTATAAATATGAAGATTTTTATAAGGGTTTTAAGAAAATCTGAAATAGAAGTATACTAGAAATGTTTTAAAGAGTTTTTGGGCTACCATTTCTTTGCCGATTGGTTTTTTCGATTTGCTACTTGGGTTTTCGGGTCGCTGCAAAATTTCGATTTTTTTTAGAGAATTCTCTTGCCTCCTTTGCTGCCAAAATCACAGCCCCTCTATCTGCTACGTTTTTTCCAGCTTGCTTGGCTCACTATCTCTTCAGTTTACATACATCACTTCCATTATATTCGGCTGCAAATTTTGACTTATTTTATCTCTTCGTTTTTCTTTTTTGTTGTAGCCTTCATCCCCTACAAAAAACACTGCTTCTCCTCCATCAAATCTGCTGCCATTCATGGCTCCATACGCGGCTGCCATAACTTGTTGCAAACCTGCATCCTCATCCCCCAAATCTTCTCCCTCCTTTGTTTCCCTTCCTTGCTGCTGGTGCCTCTTCTCCTCCGCGTTTCCCCTCCTTGCTGCCGTTGCCTCTTCTCGTCCGCATTTCCCTTCCTAGCCGTGTCCCTCTCTGCGTGCTGCTCTCCTCTCTCTGCCGCATTTCCCTGCAACTCCCTTGCTCCTCCCATGGCTCACTGCTGCCATATGCGTGCTGCCTTTCTCTCCTCTCTCTGCTGCGTCCTCTTCTCCTCCCATCTCTCGCTGCCAAGACCTGCGTCGAGCTCCTCTTGTTGCCGTTGATGCTTAGCTCCCGCTGCCGTCCAAGCTTAAACCTGCACGCAAAAAAAAAAAAAAAAAAATCGACTTTCTCTTCTTATTTATTTTATTTGTTAGTGTATTGGTTAGAGTTAGGCTTTAGTTTTATTTCTAATTCGATTTTTTTTTATATTTAGTTCTCGTTTCCTTTTTTCATTTTTGGTTTTGTTTCTTTTTTATTTTAGTTTTTCAATTATAATTCATGACTTTGATTTTGTGTTTTGATTTCTTTTTATTTTTATTTTTGATTTTGTTTTAATAAATTAAAAAAATCTTAAAACATAAAAAAATTAAAAAAAAGCTAAAAACTAAAAAAATTTCATTTATGTGACTTTAAAATCCCTAAAAGAATTAAATCAAAAGAGGATTTGCGCTTTCACATTAAATTTTAATGTGGCCTATGGCTCATTAAAATTTCAATTTATTAACTCTTTTTTATTTGTTTTACTTTGGTCACATTAAAAATATAATCTCTTCATTTTACCACATTAAATTAATTGCCTAAGGGATAATAAAATTCAAATTTAAAGTTCTTTGGTGTCAATGGTGTTAAATGTTAAAATTTAATTTTTGTGGTATTGATTTCATTATTGGCAAGTGTGATTAATGTTTTAAAAATTATATTGCCTATTGGAAAATGATTCTAGATCTGAGTTATTAATGAAAATTATTTTAAATCTGGAATATCTTGCATGTTAAAGTTTTGAGCATTCACATTTAATCATGATCGTCACCTTCATCACATTTGTAAATTGCTCTGGGTAACTTGTTTTTATTTAATCTATGGTTAATTGAATATAAAGGCACTGGTCTATAATTATTTCTATTTTGTGGTTGTGTCTTGGTTGTATTAGTGTAAAATCTATTTATCTCAGTTAACCAGGACTTGTTTACATTCGTCAAATTCTCCATCTTTTACTCTCCTAGAGCCTGTGTTCTACAGGCTATTCTCATTCATTCACCTTAGGAACTACCCCTCTTGACTTGTCTAGGAGAGAGTCTAGACTCTAAACGGAGTGAGTAAGGATTAGAGTAACAACCCTTACTCTGAGCGTTGTCGTGGTGCCTAGAAACTTTGTGTGACAATAGGTGTTATACGTAAAAATTTAACATATCCCAAACTTCAACATATTCAAGGTCATAGCGCCTCCGATCAACTGGTTGTTCTCACCGCAACACAACACCTCCAGGCAACATCCCTACGATCACAACATCTCCAGGCAGCAACTTGACTCTTCAATAATAGGAATAAAATGCACAAAATTAGGCAGGGATATGTCAGTCTGTAGAAATGCAAAATAGGGGCAGGAAGGAGTTACAGGGGCAGGAAACCAAAAATAACGTTGGTTCTGATACCATGTCAGGCCAGGAGGTAACTCCTCAAATGAACTGTGTTTATTCATTAAGATTGTTCATAGTTATATACATGAGGGAGTGACTCTTGGGTTTCACCTCCCGATGACTCTTCCTTTTCCATTATTTATTATTTACATTATTTACAAGTGTTCACCCAATCCCCATGATTAGGTGTCAACAAACTCAGTGCGAATCCTTTGAGCCCTTACTTCCCTATTCATGTACTTTACAAGTTCTTGAGCTTCTTCCTTTGGAGGTTTAGTGATTGAGCCCTTAACATGTTCCACAACTTCATTTTCTATGAGGATCAAATCAATCCTCTTCTTCCATGCAAGAAAGTTTGATGACCCAACCAACTTGTTGCTCTCCTTGCAAAAAGACATTTTGATAGATTCAAATGTGGACATAAAGATACTTACTTGTGAAGATACTCTTTGATGACAATATCTTCAACCTGCTGCCTTCTTGATTTTGATGGTGATATTGATAGTGGAAGATGTCTTCTTTCAAAAGTGATCTTTGACTCAAGGAGAGGGAGATCACCTTGAATCCCTAATGAAGATAACAATGCCTTTGGTCTTGCTTCCCTTGGATGAGTAAAGTTCAAGATGCTTCAATTTGTAGATTTCCTCTATTTGAGTAGAGGTCTTTGTTGTTGGAAAATCAGAAAGGCGGAAAGATTTTCTTTATGTTGATAATTACTTGTAATATTCTTATGTTCTTATTAACTTTCTTGTGTTCCTCTTTTAACTTAGTTCATCAAGCAATTGTCAATAACCATAACATGAAGATCAAAGACACTAGATGTTGGCAGACAACCAGGGAAAATCCCTATCTAGGGAAAAACCCAGTCAACAACCCTTCCTTTATTAGTTTCACGAGATGATCCAAGACTTCTCGACCTAGACACGTACTTCCTCCAATCACCAAGTCAACCCTTCCCTTCTTTTGTAGATGATGACCTTCTAGTAACAACTTCGACCTTGCAGCAACAACTGGCAATAGTAATTGAACTTCGACCTAGATGCAACACTTCGATCTAGAAGCAACAACAAAATTTCGACTTCCCTAGCAACAAAACTTTGACCTTCCCAGCAGTAGAACTTCGACCCAACAAATATAGAACTTCGACCTTCCCAGTAGCAGAACTTTGACACAGTAAATAGCCCAGTAAATCCACACGTGTGAGAGAGAGATGACCCAGAAACTTTGGTTTTCTTCCCCAACAAATCTCCTTTTGTTTCTTCTGCAATTTCATATTGTTCTGCCTCTTTCTCTTGGATATCGAACTTGTGTGTGTGATCTCCAAATGAATCGAATTGCCTCTTCCAGAGTTTGAATTACCCTCATGTAGGCCAACTTGATCAGGTAAGGGCCGACTTGGTGTGAAGGTCACAAATGACTTATTTTACTCAATAATAATTCATTTTACATGATTCAAAAGCCCAAGAAGGGTCCTAATTAAATGAACAATGACTCTAATAACTCATTATAAAACCTAGAAGTACTCAATGGGGAATTTGACCTAAAATAAGATGACCCAAGCATGAAACCCATGCTTTAATAAATCATAAAAATAAAAATAAAAATAATTTCTTTTTCTTTCTTTTGATAAATATATTTCATTATGACTCAAATACAATTATGAAGACTGAACCTACTTACATTCTTCAAGACTCCCTCTTAACTAGGGAGGTATTCATACATACATAGTACATGGAAGATCTTGAAACACATGAACCATGAAGAGCAGTTATGGTGCCACAAACTAGATTCCTAACTAGGGCAATCTATCTAGGTGGGACTAATAAGATGGATGAAATCTTTTAACCTCTCTCCAAGTACCATCAGGCTTACTTACTAACCATTAGCCTAGGGAACTAGGTGCATAATGCAAGGTCAGAGCTCTATTACCAACGCCACCCTCCCTACTTTGGGAACTAGACATCAACACATAAGTTGGCCAGATGCCCTCCCAGGGATACGCAATGCCTCAACACATCAAATCTCTCTCGATCAAACAGATCGGTAACATCGAGCATGCTTCCAAAACTTCGAGAGATTTTCTTGAACAATCACAACCCCAATCAGTAACAAACTTTCAAATATACATAAGTAAACATAGACCTTCGGGGTTTTCAATCATCTTGATGCTGCTTCACAATTTATCATAGTAGGACTTAGAGGCTTCCCAAACAGATCTTGATAGAAGATTCCACAATCATACAACTTCCTTTCCTACTTCTCATGCAACAACATATTCTACAACTGGATCTTGCTTTCCTTCTTTCAGCTGTATCTATATATACATTCTCCAATTTCTTCTTCAAAGTATCCATCATGACTATAATATGCCCCCCCTCTCAACTTGGGAGACATGCCCTTTCTTTTATCTAGGCTCCCTCTTAAGTTGGGGGGTTCAACTTCTTTTTATGACATCAAAGAATCTTTCATGGCTTCCATCCTTCTTATTAGAGTCATCCTGATCATCATCATTCATATGACTTCCTTCATCAGGCTGATCAATCAAATCAACTTACGAATATCTTCAACATCTTGAAGATTATGTAATTGCACAACTTAGATAGCAAGTATAACCAAATACATATATAGAAACACGAAGTTAACTATATCAGAATTGTACAATAATGGAAGCAACATACTTTAGACATCAAATACCTAAACTTAGTTAGGTTCATAAAGAGACTCATACTTTTCAATTTCAACCTTCTGCTCGGGTTAGGTTATAACCCTTAGATCACATTAGTAAAACAATCAAGATATCATTCTCATTATATCTAGGGCCTCAATATTTCTTCCAGAGATATGACACACTCTACTATAATATATTGCAAACCCTAGAAGCAATTCAAACAAGTACACTTACAATATATCTAAAAACTTTAGAATTCATATGTTATACTTATACTAGGATTTAATGCAAACCCTAGATTTCATCTTTGAGACACTAAGCCTTAGATGTCAACAATCAAAACATAATCCAAGATTTCAACTAAATGACCAACTTCTACTAGGGTTTGTTGTAAACCTTAGGTTTTATCATAATGGAAACAATATCGCCATATCCTAGAATATCAAACTTCGACTAGGGCTTCGTTACAAACCCTAGAACTTATGAACATCAACAATTAGGTTAGCACATATAAATATCTAAGATAATCATGCACAAACATATCATAACATATATATTGGATAAACCTAAGGCACAAATTTAAAGTCAGACATATAATGATCTTGATTCGGCTAGGGTTTTGATCAGATAGACAAACATACACCTATGGTTTCATTCCTATGAGCTTACTATCGATAAGGGTTTTGGTTATAAACCCTAATTTACCAAAACCTCAATGTCAAGGAATACACAACCCTAAAGGACTAGGGTTTCCATAACAATACTACGACATTACTAGCAAAACCCCAAACTTCAAAAGAATAATATTTTTTAGATTTCATCTTTATAGTTCTTAGTTCATTCTTAAGACTTGCTATTTGACCAAGATTCTTGATTGTGAATAATTTGGATGATGCCTCATACATCTCTTAAGCAAAATATATGTTGGATATATATGGGATGAGGTTATCCTTTATTCCATCCACCATCAGGGTCATGGCTAATATCTTTGTTTCTTTGAACTTTGCCTTTTCTGCAGCACTTGACTCATTTGTAGGCTTCTTTACTGTTCCTCTGACTAGATCGAAGACTTTATTCTTCTCGAGGATGAGATCTATCCTCTTTTTCCATGCCCTGCAATTGGATGCTCCTTCCAATTTGTTTTCTCCCTTCATTGAGTTAGACATTGTGTTTGAAGATGGTAGGCTTGACCTCTTATATGATCCTTTTCCTTGATGACCCTTTTTTCAAACTTCTTAAAACTCCTTATTCTCCTTCCAATAGATCTTCAAGCTGCCTTCTTCCTTCTTCTTCACCTTAGCTCTGATACCATGTTGGAAAATAAAAAAGGCAGAAATTTTTTCTTTATGTTGATAATTACTTGTGATATTCTTAGGTTCTTATTAACTTTCTTGCGTTCTTCTTTTAACTTATTTCATCAAGCAATCATCAATAACCATAACATGAAGATCAAAGACACCAGATGTAGGTGGATAACCAATGCAGATAGGGGGAAACCCTGTCAACAACCCTTCCTTTATTAGTTTCACTAGATGATCTGAGACTTCTTCACCTAGACACAAACTTTCTCCAATCACCAAGTCGACCCTTTCCCTTCTTCTGTAGATGATGACCTTCCAGTAACAACTTCGACCTTGCAACAACAACTGGTAGCAACAACTGAACTTTGACCTAGATGCAACACTTAGATCTAGAAGCAACAACAAAATTTCGACTTCCCCAACAACAGAACTTCGACCCAACAGAACTTCGACCTTCCTAGCAGCAGAACTTCGACCTAGTAAATAGCCTAGTAAATCCACACGTGTGAGAGAGAGAGACAACCCAAAAACTTCGATTTTCTCCCCCAACAAATCTCCTTTTTCTCTTCTGCAATTTTGTATTCTTCTGCCTCTTTCTCTCACAAATCGAACTTGTGTGTGTGATCTCCAAATGAATCGAATTGCATTGTATATATAGCCTCTCCTAGAGTTTGAATTACCCTCATGTAGGCTGACTTGATTAGGGAAGGGTTGACTTGGTGTGGAGGTAACAAATGACATATTTTACTCAATAATAATTCTTTTTACATGATTCAAAAGCCCAAGAAGGGTCTCATTAAATGGACAATGAGTCTAATGACTTAATATAAAATCTATAATTCCTCAATGGGGACTTTGACCTAAAACAAGATGATCCAAGCATGAAACCCATGCATTAATAAGTCATAAAAATAATAATAATATTTATTATGACTCAAATACAATTATGAGGACTGAACCTAGTTACATCCTTCAACATTTGCGGTCTTCCTTTTCGAGGTGATGATTGAGCGAGGTTCCCAAGAATACTTCAAATGTAGAATCCTTTTTTGAACACATTAGAGTTTTTAAGATCTTCTTTAGTGACTTCTTTCAAGATGATGAGGTACTCCTTGTTCTTGTAGTGCTTTTGAGATGAGAGGTCTTTCTAGATGATAGATGATTTTGCTAATCTTCTAATGCTTCAGCCTTTGAATGTCCTTTATTGAGTTGCCCTTCCTTGACTTGTCACCTTAGATCTGATACCATGTTGAGAAATCTAGGGGCAACAAGTGTTGGAGATTTCTCTTTTTATTGATAACTACTTGTGATGTATTTTTACTTTTTCTTGATTTACTTCTTCTTTTCTTTATTATAATTAGTGTTCTCTATCATCAAACAACTACCAAAACATAAAGAACAATGAGGCAATAGTACACAAGATGTAGGCGATCAACCAGGGCGAAAACCTCTCCAGCTTGAGAGGAAAACCCACCAGAGTTCTTCTCTTCTTATAGACCTTCAATTGACAAATTCCAAGACCTTTGACCCTTGACCAAGACCCTCCAAAACCAAGTCAATCATTGCTTCCAACAACTTTTGCATTTTCGACTTCCAACAACTTCTGTTGCTATTTTGACCTTCCAGCAGATTCTTCTGGAACTTCGACTTGCCCAACAAATTCTTTTGCAACTTCAACTTGCCCAACAAATTCTTTTGCAACTTCGTGCTGCCTAGCAGTTTCTTTTTCAGAAACCCTAGCCCTTGCACGTGTGAGATGTAATGGTGAATTCCTGCTCCTATCTCCTTCGCTGGGATAAATTCTCTCTCTTCTAGAGAATTTAGTTCCAAAATAGCTCTTTTCAATGACCTATCTGCACTTTTGCACCTCGGCGTTGCTGCTGCAATATTTGCCCTAATTCCTTTGCACATGTGGAGAGGAGTAGCCCAAAACAAACCCAAAAAGCTTGACTTTCCTACTTCGTCTTCCTCTTCTTCACACTTCTTGTCCTTGTGATCGAACTTGAGTGAGTGAAGTGTGTCTCCAAGTGACGTCAAAGTCTCCTTTATATAGGCTTCTCAATGGGTTGAATTGCTCCTTCTGGGCTGTCTTGTTCCTTCATGTAGGCTGACTTGATCTTTGCACTTGTGACAAGGTCTTGGAGGGTCTTTGACTCATTTTTGACTCAAACGAATTCTTTTAACAATATGCAACATGCCTAAAAGGGTTTTCTATACATGACAATGACTCAATAGACTTTATAACAAACCTAGAAACATTCAATGGTTGCTTTGACCTAAAAATAAATTTCCATTGAGCATGAAACCCACGCCTCAAGAACAATAACAAATTTACTTTTCTTCTTTTATTAAATACATAAAATCATGCTTACATATGTCATGATGAAGACAGAACCTAGTTACATATTTCAACAAAAAGGCTCATTGTAATTCTCTTCCTCTTTCTGGGAGAATCCTCTAGCCACAAATCTCGTCTTATATTTGTCAATATTGCCATTCACTGCATGCTTAATCTTGTATATCCATTTGGAGGTCACTATTGACCTCCCTTCAGGTCTAGGCATAATTTCCCATACATCTTTCTTCATAATAAATTGGTATTCTTTTGTCATCACATCCTTCCAAACTTGCTGGCTATCTTCCTCTTCATAGTCAGAAGGTTTAGAATCAATGCGATTAGTCATAATGCTGCATAAGTAGAATACCTTTTCGGTTTCTTGCTTTCCTTGAAGGTGCCCATGGTGCTGCATGTCCTTCTACTTCCTGCAAGGTAGATCTAAGTCAAGTTGACCCCTTCCTGATTTTAGGAACAACAACTGGATCCATTAGTTCGCTAGGCCCTTCTGGCTCTTCTTGATGATCTATGGGATGTTCTGAAGGATTGGATGGATCTGAGTCTTCTTCCTTGGGAGCTTCACATTCTTCATCCTCATCATAGCCCGTGGGAACTTCTTTAGACTTCCAATAGGCAACATTCTCATCAAAGGTAACGTCCCTGCTGACTTCTACCTGTCGTTGTCCTGGAACATAGATTCTATAAGCCTTTGATGATTGTATCCAACGAATATTCCTTTCTTTCCTGAAGGGCCCAATTTCTTCCTTTTATTTTTGGATATACGAATGTACACTGGAGAACCAAATATTCTGAAATGTTCAACCTTTGGTTTCTGTCTAGTGAATGCTTCTTTAGGAGTCTTGTCTTCCAAAATTCAATGAGGACTTCTATTTTGAATATCGATTGTTGTTATTGATGCTTCACCCCATAAGAACAGAGGCAAGTCTTGATCATGCATCATTGCCTTAACAAATTTTTTAGTAATTGTTCTTTTTTCAAAAACTCCATTTTATTGTGGATTGTAAGGGACTATCATATAATGCCCCTTCCTAAATATTTTCCTAAGGCAAAGAACCAATTTTGTAAATTTTGTTAATTTTGGTCTCAAGGCAAATTTTGGAGGCAAACTTAAGAAAGAGTGAGTCGAAGGGCTTTTAGTGGAATGTGGGGGCCACCTACCAACAAATAATACGCACCACTTAGTAAGTAGTTCAAATTGCCTAAAGAGGTCGAAAATCACACGAGGGACCCACATGAGACTAAGTGCCAACAAGCATAAATAGGTGGAGAGAAGCATCATTTGGGGCCTTTTGACATTTTGATAATGGATTGTCATTCTAGCTGTTTAGCTGAGTTACAAGTGCTGCTTAACACAAGAGCTTCCCAAGGAGTGAAGATTAACCTTTCTTTAGGGGTCTTCGAGTGCCACCCTAGGAAGGATTTTATCTTGTTGTGGAGGATTGGAGAGGAACGTCACATAGGTACACGCTATTCTGGTTTAACTAGGACGCAGAGGGAGAGGCCACGTAGTCATTGGGAGGATTGGTGCCAGAAGTTGGGGTCTCTATTGCTGCAAGGGTGTTCTTGGTCAGATTCTAGCCAAAGGAGGGAGATTTTGGGAGGCAAATGAGAGTCCATCACTACTGTACGAATTGTTGAAGTTTGCTATTGTGTCATCCCTCACAGGCTTGCACAGTTCTCTTGGGTGATTGTTGTGTGGAGTGCCGGTTGGAGGATTTAGGGGCTGAGCTGTTAGGATTTCATTTGGAGGGAGATTATGGGGAGATTGCTAGCATTTTGGGGCAACAATTCATCATTTTCTACTACAGGTGGAGTGTTATGGTATTGGAAGAGGGCCAAGCTATTTGGGGGTCGAATTTGGAGGGTCAAAACCAGAGCAAACCCTTTCTGCGTTTTTCTGGGTTTTTGACAAGGATCACAACCCCAAATCTACAGAATTTTTTGGGCAGTTTTGAGGCGCCAAATCAGGGTGCCAAGTCAGGCAACAATGCAGAAAAACTAGGGCAACATAGATTTTTGAAGGGACGAACTATTGCAGTGGTTAGGCATTGAGAGAATGATCACTTGGTGCTTGTAGCTTGCTTTGAGCAAGCCCAGGTTCACTCCTTCCAATTTTATTGTACTCCAACAGTTTAATTATAATAAAATTGGCCATTTTGGTATTCCAGAGCATTTTTCTATTCTTGGGTGCTTGCCGAATGTTATTGTGTTGTTATTTTTGTGCATGTCTTTGATTATCTCTATAAAATTTCTATTTGGAATATTACATATCAACTTCCTCTTGATCCCAACTTCTTTACAAAAGGCAATGAGTTCCTTGGAAGTGTATTCTCCTCCATTATTTGATCTCAAAATCTCGATTTTCTTTCTTGTCATGTTTTCCACTTTAGCCTTAAATTCTTTAAACTTGCTTAAGACTTCATCCATGGTCTTCATGAAGTAAATCCATGTCTTGCGAGAGAAGTCATCAATAAAGGTTAGATAGTACAGAGAACCTCCAAGAGATTTTACTGGCATCGAACCACATACATCAGAATGAACTAGATCCAAAATTTCTTTGGACCTACTTTCACCACTTGGAAAAGACTTCTTGACATTCTTCCCAAGCGCACACCCTTTACATGCTCCACGCTCCATCTGTAATTCTGGAACACTAGAAACCATATGATTTAAAACTGACAAGGCTCTATAGTGAAGATGAGCATATCTTCTATTCGATAGTTCACATGGGTTGATATATTTATGCACTAATGCTTGAGTTGGTTGTTTCAAGAGGCTATACAACCTTCCTTCATGAAATCTAACTACTCTAGCAGTGTCTATTCTTGAGCCCTTGGGCCATACAAAGACTTTACCATCAATAGAAGCTACTCTGTCCTTTATTTTCCAGACATGAAATAGAAACCAAATTCTTTTTCAAACTTGGTACATATAATATGTTGCTAAGATGAATGTTTTCACCTAATTCTAGCTCAATGGAAGTATTCCCAATGCCTTTGACTGCATAACTATTGTTATCTCTAAGCTCTACTTTATGAGACAATTTCTTTTCCATCAAAGTTTTGAGATTGTCACTGTCTCCTGTCATGTGTCTTGAGGCACCACCATCTACCAAACACAAGTCATCACTATTTGCAACAAAACCTGTAAGAGCAGAAAAATAGAAGAAATCTTTGTCAGCTGGAATTTCATTCTTAGGTTTCTTTGGACATTCATCAATGTTTGCTATGGTAGCATGTTGCTTTCACTTTCTCTTTCATTCGATCTTTCAGGCTAATGACTTCTATATTTAACAAATTTGGGACAATGATAGCATTGAATCTTTGACATATTATTCTTCCCTTGAGGAGTAGGTCTTCTACCTTCATTTCTTTTTTGGAAGCCAAGCTTCTTTCTTCCTCCAACCTTCTTGGATTGTGCTACAAATGCTTGAGGAATGACCTTCTTCAAATCTCTGAATCTTTCCTTTTGATACAAGTCTAGATTCTTCTTGAGTACATAAGATCCATAGTTCTTCAAAACTTGGAATTTCCTTCCTGCCACGAATACTAGATGCAAACGAATCCCATGAATCGAGCAGACCATTAATTGCTGTAGTCACAAGTTCTTTATCGAAAATGATTTCATCAATTGCTTGAAGTTGATCATTTCTTGACATTTTAACATCACGAAGCTCATTCTTCAAACTCATTGCTTGACCAATATTGTTGATGGTGTAATCCAACTAGGGCATCATACTTCTTCTTTGAAGTATTAAGGTTTTTGACATATGGAATCAAATGATCTTTGATAGAATCTACAATAATACTTCTAACCTAAGTCACCTGACACGAGGATTCGGGGATTCGAGTGTCAGATTCGGACACGTTGACCCCCTATAACAGGGCACGTAGGATTCGTTATATATTATTTTATTAAAAAATATATATATATATATATATATTTCTTACACAAATTCTAATTAATGATGCAAATTCATTGATTTCAAACATAGATCTTCATCTATAGCATGCATAGTACATACAAAATTCAAATACATGTCAGTGGTCACATAAATCATGATTCATAATTCATAAACGAAAGACAACTTACAACTACAAGATAGTAAGATAAAGATACTGACAATTGTAGTTTTCTCATTAAGTCATCAAATCAAAATGTGTTACATAGGTAGTGTTGGTGCAATGCCAATGGAAAATAGAAATAGAAAATATAAAACAACTACAGGTATACAAGCCTCAAGGCAATAGGTAATCATCAATCCTCAGAGTCATCATCAGAATCAGCATCAATGTCCTCATCATCATGGTCACCACTGCTCTTCTTTGCATCCTCCTCCTCCCCTATATCCATAGTCGCCTCTGGATCTGTTGGTGTGGAGGATGACCCCTCTAAGTCATCAAATCTAATAGGCTCTAGCACTGGATCATTGAGATCCATGTTGGCCAATGCCAACTCAACACTGCTGTCCAGACCCATATCATTAGGAAAATCTTGTCCATTGGACCAAGTGCAATTGCTCTTCTTTTTGTTGCTTGTCCCCCAACTGAAGTAGAACTCTCAAATGGAAATTTGGTGGTGCCTTTCCTCAAAAATGGAAAGGGGTCTTCATTCTTGGTTTTTTTTGATTTTGTAGCCACATTTTCCGTACCAACATTGGACTCCTTGTCCATTTCTTTCCTCTTTTGTAAAGGAATAGCTTTACAAGCTCCAATTCCACAACCCGGTAAAGCCAACAAATGGCCTTTTACACGGAAATATGTGCTTTTAAAAGCAATGTGACAAAAGTTGCATCTCCATTGCACATTGACTCCTCCTTTCCCCTTGGTGCTTGTCCCATCCTTTCTTGTGACATATTTCCACAAAAGATATTTCTCAATGTTGTCTTTAGGTCCTCCTCTTCCCTCAACATTACTTGTAGCAGACTCTGATGATATTGGGGGAGGAGGGGCATCTCCAATGGAGACATTCTTCCCCTTCCTTTGCCCCCTAACTGCTGCCTTTGATTGAGCCATGAATACTGTAAAAAAAATGAACAAAACATGCACAAATTTGTAAACAAAAAATCATATACAAACTGTTGTAATAGAATAAGAAATGCAAAAAAATGGAGCTGAAATGCACTTACCTGGTGCTTGAATCTCCTTGCCAAACGCTCTACTCCCTTAGCTCCTTGCTCCAAACCCTTAGCTCCTTGCCCACAGCTCAAACTATGCAAAATGAAATGAGAAATAAGGTGAATGAATAAAAGAATAACGTGCTTGTTAACCCGCGAAAGTCGTTTTTTTGGGATACGAATCCCAGAATCGGGATTCAATGTGCCCGTGCGGGATTCGTACGAATCTTGTACGAACATGTCGAATCTTGTTCTGGGATTCGAATTCCTGGCGAATCGTATCCGATTCGCAGGATTCGGATTCGTCCGGGGGTTTCAACGAATCCAGTTACTTAGCTTCTAACTATGATGTCATCCTTCTCATACTTTGCTTTTGCTTCATTGCCTGAAGGCTTATTAACCTTTCCCTTCACAATATCCAAGACATCATTCTTTGCAAGAATGAGATTAATCCTAGTCTTCCAAGCCTTTAAATTTGTAGCTCCTTCTAGCTTGTTCTCTGACTTCATAGAGGAACCCATGGTTATAGACAAACAATCAGATTGTAGATGTAGGTCTCTTTAAGAGTGATCTTCAAAGCCCTTTTCTTTACCAAAGGTCTTCAAGAGTGATCTCAGTGTCCTTTCCTTCACCAAAGCTCTGATACGATGTTGATTTTCAAAGTGCAATAGATACAAGCACTAATTTTTGAAAACTGATAATTACTTCTAATGAGGTAGATTGTTGGAATGTGCAACCAGATATGAAAGATAAGCGTGAATTACTTTATTATTCTCAAAGATGTTACATATAAATACATTGCGTGACCCTTGGATTCATCTTTCAAGGTCTCTTGGACTCCCCTTGATGTTCACCTTCCACACCATAAACCTTAGCGGATTAGGTGTCCAACATTCCCCCCTTAATCCGAAGGAGTATATATGAGTCCAAGAAGAGAGCTTAATAGAAAAAAATGCAAAAAATGCATGGCAACAATTGGCTGAATGTGCTCTTTGAATGGTGGTTTTTAAGGAAGACCACAAACCCAAAAGGTGGGAGAACTCAAGGTCTTCTACTGGTGGTGGTTTTAGTCCGACCACCAACACTAGAATGCTTAGTACAGTTCCTAGAACAATTCCAAATCTGGCTAGGAGCTGAAGTCTTCTGCCAAAGGAAGTGCTCCCTATTGGTGTGAAAAGGGAGACCATTGGGATCTCAACGTGGAATGCTTGATGCAGTTCCTGGAACAATTCCAAACCTGGCTAGAATTTGAAGTCTTTTGCTAGAGGAAATGCTCCTTAATTCTTGGAAAAGGGAGATCATTGTGGTCTCAACTAGCAGTGGTTTAAGGCTGTCCACCAACTCTGGAATGCTTAGTGTTGCTCCTGGAATAGTTTCAAATTTGGCTAGAAGCTTAAGAATTTTGCTAGTGGAAGTGTTGGAAAATGCAAAGTGGCAACTATTAATTCAGATTTTCCTTATTCCTTAATACTTGCTTGTGAACTTTAATTATCTTTTTGTGTTTTGTTATTAGATCTTTTCATCAAACAAATATCAAGATCAAAAACAGGGCAATGGACACAAATATTAGGCTCCAAGCCAGGGCAAAACCCCTCCAATGGGAAAGCCCAAAAATCTTCTCTTCTCATAGAATCTGCTTCAAATGAGATCAACAAGACCCAAAACCTTAGATCACAACCTCCTCCCAACACCAAGTCAACCCTTCAAGATGACTTTCCAACTAGGTCAAAGTCACACCAAGTTAATCAGAGACAAACCGTTCCAAAACTGCTTTAGATTTAGAATTTCGGCCCCTAGTTACAAAATTTTGAACTTGCAGCTTCACTGCTTCAAAAATCTCAGCCCCTCGGCCCCTGCAACAGCGTTGCAACTTCACACGTGTGAGAGAAAACTAGGGCAACACTTCGGTTTCTTCTTTTCTAGCTGCTGCTCTCTTCTTCCTTTCCTTTCTTGTTCTTCTTCCTTAGCTTCGCGATTGAGATCAAACTTCCTTGATTGTAGATCAAATTGGTGACTAAGTGAGGTCAAATGACTTTTATTTATAGTCTTCTTTATGGGTCAAATAGCCCTTTTTGGGCCGACTTGTCTCTGCTACTTTTTACAAGATACATATTGCCCGAAAGGGTTTTATAAACATGATGTTGACCCTATTGACTGATGACAATAAATCCTATCACCTAACAAACCCTAGAAGCACGAAGAACATGCGTTTACGTAGAAGACCATTAATAAAGAGCATGAAACCCACGCTTTAAAATAATAACTTTTTCTTTTCTTCTTTCATTACTTACATAAGATACAAGATACATTTTAAAATGAGTACAATAACAATTATGAAGACCAAAACTAGTTACATTTCCAACACTCCCTCTTAACTAGGGAGGTATTCATAATTGTACCACTAGTACAACATCATTCTCAAACTGAAGAGTTCTCATAAGAAGAGTTGGATTGGTAAGCCATCTTTTAAGCATCATCATCACATCATCATAACCAACATTGTCAACATAGCAAGGCCTTGACTAACAAGCTCTATCTCTCCATAAGATCAGAGCACAATGCTGGGAGGCTTTACATGGATACCACACTACCTCTCAAGGCACATACCCCATCCGAATGTTCACAAAGTATGTCCTTTTAGGACTATTCTTGTCTTGGATTCCCAATCCTCAAAGAATATCGGTCCTCTTCAACCACTCTTGTCTTGGATATCCTGTCCAATCCTCAAAGAGTGTTGGTCCACGAGACCACTTCCCTATCTTGGATTCCCAATCCTCAAGGAATAACAATCTCATATGCTTACCGAATCCTCCACCATCCTCTCTCGAAGGCCTTCACTTAGACTTACGGATGTTAGTCCTGGTCAAGTGCTTGACACATGAAGAAAAAAAATGCACATGTGATGTCCAACATCACTCCCTCTCACCTAGAGAGGATATCCCTATTCCCTCTTTACCAAAGAATAGATCCTTGCTCCTGTTCAATGAGACTCCTTTACTCCCTCTCAAATCCAGAGGAGATTCTAAACTTCCTTTCTATTTGTGAAGTCAACACCATAAGCCCTATAGCTTGTCTCCATAAGAGTATGAGGTACTTGTTCTTTACAACTACATGGCTCCCTCTTTTCTTTGCATCTCATTATATCAAGCCTGCTTTCTTCCGAGGTATCATGGAGCCATCTTTTTTCTTCAATCTTGTGACAGGAGAGGATATCCCTATTCCCTCTTTACCAGAGAATAGATCCTTGCTCCTGTTCAAGGAGACTCCTTTACTTCCTCTCAAATCTAGAGGAGATTCTAGACTTCCTTTCTATTTGTGAAGTCAACACCATAAGCCCTATAGCTTGTCTCCATAAGAGTATGAGGTACTTGTTCTTTACAACTACATGGCTCCCTCTTTTCTTTGCATCTCATTATATCAAGCCTGCTTTCTTCCGAGGTATCATGGAGCCATCTTTTTTCTTCAATCTTGTGACAGGATCTAGGTCATCAATCTTGCACATCACTTTCATCTTGTCATCAACAATAAAGGCATTATATCGAACCTTTGCAATCTTCAAGCTAATCATAGCTTCCTTGTGAAAGTGATCTCCTAGTTGTTGTACGAACTTGACCTTCAGGTTATCTTCTTACACTGCTACCTCTTAATCCCAAGATGGAAACATCTTGTCTTCATAATTGCCAGGACCATATCTGCTATTCATACGGTTGAACTTGCCACAATTGTCATCATGGATTCCTGCAACATCCTTCCAGGTAGCAAAACAACACGTGAACTAGATAACCAATAAAAAAAATATAAGACTTACCTCATCATGATGTCCTTCTCATTACATCATCAACATCTTCATCGTCCATCTCCACATGAATATTCCTTCATGCATTAGAGTGCACAAGGACCAAACTTGATTACCATGTTTCATTTTTTCTTCTGGAGACTATACTGTATGTTGATTATTATTCTACATAATATAGAGAAAGTCTTAATTCTTTATCCATCACATAATCATATTAAGCATGTTCTAAGTGTTGAAAAATGCAACAAGAAATTCTCAATTTGATTTTGTATATATTAAATTGAGAAAATTTGAATTTCCACGTCAACAGACAACTTGGATGATGTTAACTTGTGTGACATGGCTTGAGTCACCCAGTTTACTCAATAAATTCGAGTTGGAGGAGTTAGAGTTCAGTTCTGCATCTGTGATTGCTAATTTGTAGCAATCAAGGTCAGTTATCTCAGGTTGTTTTTAGTTAAACTAGTTCCAACTATCGGATGAACTAGTGGAGGGTCAAGTTGTGCAGTGGGACATCAGTCAAAATCAGTGATCATCCATTTAACTGATCAATTAGCCCAAAATAGTTAGTGCATGCAGAGAATTCGAGTTACCCAGTTGAGGTGGAGATTCCAAGGAAGTGTAACATCAATTGTAGACTAGTCTTGAGTGTACATGTGTTGCATGCAGTTAGATGATCAACCTAAGGAATTGTGCAATTCAATTAGAGGAATTTCCTAAATAATAGGGGCAAATTCCTCAAGGAACAACGCAAGGAAATAGGAGCTCAAGCCGAGGCAAAATTTGACTAAGTCTGGGTCAGCGACCTTTAGTGAGCAAAGATATAGGTTGTGCACAACGCAATGAAATAGGAGCTCAAGCCGAGACAAAATTTGACTAAGTCTGGGTCAACGACCTTCAGTGAGCAAAGATATAGGTTGTGCACTTGCAGGGTGTATTCAGTTGAGCAAAACAATTGTATTACATCTCTATTCATTTGATTAATGCAAGCAGGCATTGGGGTTTTCAGCAGATTGCTTTCCCCAGATAAAAATACTTGTTGCATGTGTGTTATTTCTTCTTGCATGTCTGAGATTTTTGTTCTAAATTGTGAATTAATGTCCATAGAGCAGTAGAGTAGGTTTGTGTCTTGTGATTTTGATTAAAACTTCATGAGCAATTTTGCAAATCTATAGCCTAATTTATACGCCAAGATTTTGTACATATGAATCTTATCCAATAGTTACTTTCAATATGCATTCCTATGCTCTTATTCCATCATCTAGCTATATGTCCTATAATGAGCCTGCAACTTGACCAATTGCATTCCTTCATCCCTTAAGAGTATTGTTTCCATACTATATGGAATGTATACTAATCCTTTTCAAAATGCTTAGTCCAAGAACCTTTCAAAAAATGACAGTTCTTCCAGGATCATAATGATCCACTTTAGAAAAATGACTACCTCCAACATTATGTTTGAATCCCTGGATGAATATTAACATGCTAAATGGTCCAACCATCTCAATCTTGAAAGACTAGATGACTCCTACAAAGCAATTCAATCAAGTAGACTCTAAACATGCTATTATCACATACTTCTATCTATATGATTCTATGCATTTACAAAACCAAGATTCTCTTAGAGCAAACAACAATGCATGCTATTCTAAAGGAAAGACCATCTTCCTAAAGAACCTAACAGGGAGGATGCCTTTTTCAATAGTAAAGATCCTTGACATCTTCTTTCTTCAACTTCTTCTTAGGTTCTCCCATCTCAACTGTGTGAGCTTCGCTTCTTTCCTTTCTCTTCCTAAAGAACCTAATAGGGAGGATGCCTTTTTCAATAGTAAAGATCCTTGACATCTTCTTTCTTCGACCTCTTCTTAGGTTCTCCCATCTCAACTGTGTGAGCTTCGCTTCTTTCCTTGCTCTTGTTTTGCTTGTTTGGACAATCCCTCTTAAAGTGTCCAAATCCATTGCATCCAAAGCATTGCACCTTGGACATGTCTTGCTTCTTCTTAGACTTCCCAAAGCTTCCCTTCTTTAGCTTCTTGGTCCTCGCAATGAAGGCTTGAGACTGCTTATTAGATTCGATATCATCCTTTGCCTTGATCCTAGTCTCTTCCAGGTTGCATTGAGCCCACAACTCATCAAAAGGAGTTGAATCTTTCTTAGAGTAGATGCTCATTGCAAAACTGCTCCACTTTGGTGGCAAAGCATTCAATACACATATGGTCATTTTAGAATCCGAAATTGTCTCCTGAAGACCCTGTAGCTGATCTCTTATTTGAGACATCTTCATTAGACAAGAGGCCATGTCCTCATCTTTTGACTTCTTTATTTTATATAGCTTATTCCTCAAAGACATCTTTTGTTCTGATGTACTATAGAGTACAAATTCACTAGCTTATCATACATAGCCTTAGAAGTCTTTAATGGATTCAACAATGATCCTTTGTGCCCTTACTTCCCCTTTCTTGTATTTTGCTAGTTCTTGAGTTTTGTCTTTGGTAGGTTTAGTAACTTCACCGAGGACATGTTCCATTAATTCATGTTCTGTAAGAGCTAGGTTAATCCTTTTCTTCCATGCTAGGTAATTGATTGAGCCAACGAGCTTATTGCTCTCCTTGCAAATGAACCCATGAGACCCTTAAATTCAGACATAGAGCAACAATATAACACTGACTTGTCAATTAGGAATCTCCCCTTCTCTCATGACGTCTCCAACTATCTTGAGGCTTTCAAGATCTTCAAAGAGACTTCAATGATGTCTTAGAAAGATGCTTTTCCAAATATGTTAGATATCAGCTACACCTTCAATCCTTAGTTTCGACTTTGCAACTTTGATTTGCACCTTCGATTTTGTAACTGCTGCAGAAACCCTAGATTTGGTACAACATAATCCTTCAATTTTTTTTTCCTTATTTGAGCGAGACAGATCCCTCCAAGATTAATGATGTAAAAACATAATATATGTTCTTCTAGCAACTTGATACTACAATTCGATCCCCTACAATTTAGACCTATAATTTCGACCTCCATTGTAGTTGCAGAAACCCTAATTATTCAAACAAACCCTCATTTGTGTCCTCAAGATGATCTTTTAAGTTGTCTTCTCTTGTTAACCTAGCTCTGATACCATGTTGGAAAATGCAAAGTGGCGGCGATTAATTCATATTTTCCTTATTCCTTAATACTTGCTTGTGAACTTTAATTATCTTCTCGTGTTTTGTTATTAGATCTTTTCATCAAACATATATCAAGATAAAAAACAGTAAAGACAGTGGACACAAATATTAGGCTCCAAGTCGGGGCAAAACCCCTCCAAGGGGAAAACCCAACAAATCTTCTTTTCTTATAGAATTTGCTTCAAATAAGACCAACAAGACCCAATACCCTAGATGACAACCTCCTCTCAACACCAAGTCAGCCCTTCAAGATAATTTTCCAACTAGGTCAAAGTCACACCAAGTCAACTAGTGAAAAACCCTTCTAGAACTGCTTTAAATTTAGAATTTCGGTCCTCAACTATAGAATTTCGGAGCTACAACTTCACTGCTTCAATATTGCCCCCTGCAACTTCAACCCTTGCAATAGCTCTGCAAAGCTCCAATTCAATCCGCTGTCATTCCAAACTTCGTCATCATCCATCTGCGTACCACATATTTTTTTCCACTTCCATTCCGTTCTCTTCCACATAGCCGTCCACCAAAAGTTTGGACATTCATGTGATATATAACTATTATACAGTTATAAAAGCATATATATAGTAGTTATAAAGGTATATAATTATTATTTAATTTAATAATTATACACTAATTAATATCTATAAAAGTAAATATACATATTATTATTTAATATTAAAAAGAAAACTTATATGTTATATAATTAAATTAAATTTAATTATTAAAAAAAATAAAAATTAAAAGCTCCCAGACAAATATACACCCCCACAAACTCGTTCAATGTCGTCGATGTCAATGGCCGATTTCGACAAAAATTGATTGACTTGGAGAATAGGATTACTAGCTACTCCGATGATTTCAACAAAAAATTAGTCGATCTCGAGAGTAAGTTTATCGGGCATTCTGACGATATCAAGAAGCTTCAGAATACGACGAGTCGGATAGAACTACAACTTGGGCAGAACCAGATCTAATCCGAAATGAATCATAATCAGACATTAGCGTTGCTGAACACCTTGTGTGGAAGGTTGAAGGTTACACCCGAACAACTACTCCAAGATGATGGAGGTATTCAAGAGCACAATTCATTAGATTCAACAAAGTCAACGGATTCTCACAAAAAGCAGAATCTCCAAAAAAATCAACCATGCCACATTAAGGAAATAGTAACGCGACTTTTTCAAATAAGCAACTCTGGGATACATTCACCAATCAACACCCTCTTTTCGCTCCACCGTTAGCAACATATCAGTGGAAGGCAAAAATCGAGATGCCCAAATTCAATGGGAACAAAAATTGCAGCGTTGTGTGGTTGAATAAAGCAGAAGAATACTTAGAGATTTACGACATCGACAATGATGACGAAAAGATTAGGCACGCTTCCATGAAAATGGAAGGAGAAGCATATAATTGGTATATGTGGTGGAAGAAGACGACAATCGCCATCTGTTGGAGAAAATTTAAGGATGCATTCTTTAAAATATTCCAAGGTGTAAAGGAAGAAGAGTTCTTTTAAACACTCATTAGATTACAACAAAAAGGAAATGTGGATGAGTGCACTTGAGAAAGGGAGACGTTAGCAACACGAGTACTCGGGTTATCAGAATCTCGTCTAATTCAATCATACATCTCCAGACTTAATACTCATCTACAAGTAGAACTTGAGCTTCATGACATTACGTCAATAGAAGTAGCAAGACGAAAAGCAGAAACTGCTGAAAAGAAATTTGAACAGATACTTTGGTCAAAATTGGAAAAAGTATATTTGAGACAAAGAATGCCCCAGTCTGTGGATACAAATAATACAAGATATTTCCACCACATCGTCGTGAGGCGAAAAATCTGACGTGGAAATGCAAAGGATAAAAGAAGGCAAATGAAAATGTTGTGGTGAGAAGCGGGACCCTAAACATAGGTGTGCTAAAGGAAAAGAATCAAAGAACTTATATAATTGTGAAGCAACTAATGATTCAAACAGTGATGATTCCGACATAGAAGAAACAGAAGATGCCCCAAAATTCTCTCTAGAATTAGATGACGGAAGTATTCCGCAAGTGTCACTATTAGCTATGACAAGTATATCACAACCTCAGACTCTAAAATTGAGTGGACATATAAAGAAGAACAATGTAGTGGTTCTCATCGACTCTGGTAGCACTCACAATTTTTTAGATGCAACCATGGCAAAGAGACTCAATATTTTCTCGTTTCCCTTACCAAACATGAAGGTGATGGTAGCTGATGGTAAGAAGATTGAAAAGGTAGGGAAATGCCATAAGGTCAAATTGCAGATTCAAGACTTTAATTTAGAATCCCCGTTCTTCACTGTACCATTAGGTGGAGTAGATGTGGTCTTAGGTATCCAATGGCTACGAACTCTAGGCACTTATGTTGCCAACCATCAAGTACAGTTCATAAGATTTAACTGGGGAGGGCAGAGGTACAAATTATACGGATTCCAAGCACTAGAGAATCAAATCGTATTGTCATCTCAGATGATGAAGATGATTCGAAAAGGAGCACCAGCTTATGTAGTACAATGTCACCAATTAGAAATGTTATCTGCAAATATGATCAACGAAGAGTCACCAGAGGTACAAGATCAAATTCAGAAGTATGAAAAGGTATTTCAAGACCTGCCTATGACAATGCATCCTAACAGGGAAATTGAGCATACAATAGAAGTCAAAGCAGGGTCAGACCCCGTCAACATCAAGACGTATCGATATCGACATCACCAAAAGACAAAAATTGAGAGATTAATCCAAGACCTTTTAAAGTGTGGGATCATCTCGAAAAGTAAAAGTCCGTATGCTGCTCCAGTGGTGTTGGTAAGGAAGAAGGATGGTTCATTGAGGCTATGCATTGACTATAGAGGATTAAACAAAATAATAATTAAAAACAAATTCCCAATCCCCTTTATCAACGAAATGTTGGATGAGCTACATGGCACAAAATACTTTTCAAAATTGGACTTAAGGTCAGGCTATTACCAAGTTAGTGTCAGGCCAGGGTAACTCCACATTGAACGAGAGACAAAACTGATTGATATTATTCATTAGGTAACTCATGTTTATATACAAAAATAAAAACGGATCAGTTCATCTTCTAGATGACTGTCCAGTTCACCCATCCGTTTTGGATTAGGTGTCAACATTCCCCCCCTTAATCTGAAGGGATGTTGGTGAGTCCAAGCATCGTTCTGAATCTTTCAAGCTTTTCTCTTCCAAGCGCTTTGGTGAAGATGTCTGCAATTTGCTCGTTTGTGGAACAATGACGGAGATGGATTGTTTTGGCCTCAACATGATGTCGGATCAGATGATATTTAGTATTGATGTGCTTAGTACGATCATGGAACTTTGGATTCTTGGCCAACTTTATTGCAGATGTGTTATCAATCATGAGTGGAGTTGATTGTATTTGTTTTACCTGCAAATCTTCAAGAATTTTCTTGAGCCACACAATTTCTTTCGTTGCTTCAGCTGCTGCCACATATTCTGCTTCTGTTGTGGAATCTGCTGGTACTGATTGTTTGCGTGATCTCCAGGAGACAACTCCTGATCCAAGACTCATAGCATATCCTGAAGTAGATACCCCGGTTTCTTTGTCTCCATCGAAGTCTGAATCAGAGTATCCAATCAAGTTGAAGTCGTCCACCTGTGTATACTTGATTCCAAGGTCTTGAGTTCCCTTCAAGTACCTTAGAACTCTTTTTGCAGCAGACCAATGTCCCTCACAAGGCTTTTGCATAAACCTGGAGAGGATTCCAACAGCAAATGAAATGTCTGGTCTGGTAGTAGTGGTAGATGAGACTTCCTACAAGCTGTCTATACTTTGTTGCATCCTCAAATTCCTTTCCTTCAATAGATGTGAGCTTCAAGTTTTGTTCCATTGGAGTAGAAAGGGGATTGCACTCTGTCATGCCAAATCTGTTTAACAAATCTCCAATGTATTTCTTTTGAGAAAGAAATATGGACTTTGGATGTTGGGTTACTTCAATGCCAAGATAGTAATGAACATAGCCCAAATCAGTCATTTCAAAAATTTTTCCTAATTCTTTCTTTATGGATGCAATATAGCTTTCATTGTTCCCTGTCATTAAAAGATCATCTACATATACCACAAGATATACAACTGTTTTGCCAACTTTCTTGACAAATAAAGTTGCATCATCAAGATCAAAATGTTTGAAGTTGAGTTTCAGAAGATGCTCAGTTAGTTTTTCATACCAGGCTCGTGGTGCTTGTTTGAGGCCATACAAGGACTTCACAAGTTTGCATACTTTGTGTTCATGTCCTTTCACAGCAAATCCTTCAGGCTGGGACATAAAAACATTCTCTTTTAGATCTCCATTCAAGAATGCAGTTTTTACATCCATTTGATGGACTTTCCAACCGTTCTGAGCAGCGAGTGCAAAGAGTGTCCGGATGGTGGCCCATTTTGCTGTGGGAGCAAAAGTTTCCTCATAATCGACCCCTTCCTTCTGTGCAAAACCTTTTGCCACAAGCCTAGCTTTGTGCTTGTCAAGTGAGCCATCAGCTTTGTACTTGTTCTTGTAGACCCACTTGCAGCCAATTGGTTTGGTTCCAAATGGAGGATCAACCAGCTTCCAAGTGCCATTCTTTATGAGGGCATCATACTCCTTCTGCATCGCTTCTTTCCATTCATCATGAGAAGCAGCTTCTTTGAAGGAAGTTGGTTCAAAATCTGTAGACAAGTTCAATTCACAATCATAAGTAACATCCATATCAACAGGTGAATTAGAGTTATCTACATCACCTCCATCTTGTCGATTTGTATTTCTGGTTCCTGTTTTTCCAGTTTCATCAGGATGAACACTTTCAAGTGTCTTTGTCAGCCACTTTGGGGGACCTTTCTGAGATGGTCCAGGCTGTTCTGTTGATTGAGTTGGGTCTGAATCAAGATTGAGTCTCCCAATTCTATCAATTACATCACTTAAAGCATCATCCGTTGTTGGAGTGTCATGCAGGGGAGATTGTTTTTCAGAAGAAGATTCCACATGTTGATCTAGTATAGGAATCCCCCCTTCAAGATGTGGAATCTGATTATCAAACTCTTGGAATGATTTCGGTTTTGTGAATCTATCCAAGCGATCAAGTTGCCGCTCAACAACACTGTCAGATTTGGATGATTCAAGAAAAATGACATCTCTAGATAAAACAAACTTTTTATTTACTTCATCATAGAGGCGGTATGCTTTAGATGTGTTTGAATACCCCAGGAAGATACACTTACGACTTCTAGCACCAAGTTTGTTTCTATGTACCTTTGGTATTAAAGCATAACAGGTGGAACCAAATATCTTGAGATGTTTTACCGAAGGAACATGTCCATACCACAATTCATAAGGAGTCTTGTTTCTTATAGCACTAGATGGACATCTATTCTTTATATATGCAGCACATAGAACAGCATCAGCCCAAAACATTGTCTTTACATTTTTGAAGAAAAGCATGGATCGTACCATATTCAAAATTGTTCTATTCATTCTTTCAGCTACACCATTCTGTTGAGGATTATAAGGCACAGTTGTTTGATGTTTAATCCCATGTTGGCGAAGATAGTGTTCAAATTCATTTGATGTATATTCTTTTCCATTATCAGTGCGAATAGACCCAATATGAGATTTTGCATCATTTTCAATCCATTTATGAAAATTCTTGAATGTTTGAAAAGCATCAGATTTGTTCTTCAATAAGTAAACCCAACACATTCTGGTGTAATCATCAATAAATGTCATGATATACTTATTTCCATTTGCAGAAGGAACAGGCATTGGACCACATAAATCTGAATGAATAAGTTCAAGCTTCCTATGTGCTCTTGAATGTGAATCATGAAAAGACTGTTTGCTATGCTTTCCTAGAATGCAAGCATCACATTGTTTATGTTTTCTAGGAATTGTAGGCAAACCAGCAACACCATTTTTCTTCAACAAGCGGAGACTATCATAGTTTAAATGTCCAAATCTAGCATGCCATAATAGACTTGATGGAAGTGTGCCTTCATCATGATGAGAAATATATGAAAAATGTTGTGCATGAGCAGAGGTTCCTTGCAGTTTAAGAAGTCTTTCTTCTTCTATACCTCTCATGACAAGTGAATGGTCAGATGCCTTTCTTACCTCAAGCTTTCCATCAAACATATGAATGGAGTGACCTTGCTGGCGGATGTGGACCAGGGACAACAAGTTTCTCTTGAGCTGTGGGAGATATAGAACATGATCCAGAAGAAAGTCTGGAAGACCAGGCAGTTTAAGCCTGACTGTGCCAAGCCCTGATGGCTTGATTTTTGACTGATCTGCAAAGTATACTGCTCCATCAACATTATCAGTGAAATCTTCAAAAAAATCTTTCCTATGAGTCATATGATAGGGTGCTCCTGAATCAAGCAACCAGTCATTTTTCGAAGAAGTAAGTGAAGCATTAAACAGATCTTCATTTACTCCAATGTTACATTGTGCCTCAATATAGTGAGCGGATTCAGGCGCTTTACCTTTGTCTGTGTCATCAGTTTTACCTTTTTGCTGATTTCTTCTCTGCTCAATCTTTTCCCATGGTAGCTTGCATGTAGAAGCATCATGAGATCCATTTTGTTTGCAGCGAATGCAATGTAAGTCTGCCTTTTCTTCTTGAGGGTGTCTGCCCCCCCTGCCTCTGAAATATCTTTCTCTTTCTCTTGAATGCATACTGTAACAAAAATTATTTTTGCTGATAGAAAAATAATTTTGCTGATAAAAATTACTTCTGCCAAAAAAATCCTCACTTTACAGCCTTTTAAATCCCTCTAATATGTGACAGAAGGCATCAGAATTTCATTGAAATATTATAACACTTTTGTGCTTCAATACAGCATAAAAAACAAACTGTGCAAATGTTCTGACTGATATGACTTTGACTGCTTTTGAAAACAGCTTATATAACCCCTTTGAAAACTGCTTACAATACAATTTCAATAACTGAAGCTTGCCAGTATTTTGAATACAATGGAAAACTATAAATACCGAAAAACTTCATCCAATGTGAAAAGTCTAGGATATGCTTGATAGAGACGGAAACCAGCTATCTTCAAAAATATATCTAAAGCAGCTGCGGGAGTGCACTTAAAAATCGAGCCATCCAAGACCATCCATCCTTCACACCATGAAGATTCTTAACCATGTCATTCAAGCACAAGCAGTCTTCAGTCTTCAATACCAAAAGCGCAGTCACCAGAAACGTATCAACGCTTCAGGCTTCAGAGGAATCAATAAGCGCAGTCTTCAATACCATAAAAACGCAGTCTTCATTAATAGAACGCAGTCATAAAAACGCAGTCTTCATTACAATAAAAAACGCAGTAGCAATTTTTACAATAAAACGCAGTCTTCAGTCTTCAATATCAAAAAAACGCAGTCACCATTACAAGCTTAAGCTTCTGCCGTTCCTTCAACCTCCACAGATTCTCGACATTGAGCGTTACCGGGTTCTCTTTATATTACGAAAGCAGTTCCACGGTGAAACAAGAAAATGGCTTGAATAGGAGCGTATTCAAAACAGCGCATTCAAAAACTCAAACATAAAGTTCTTTGAATCAGCGCATTCAAAACAGAGAAGTATTTTGAATAGCGCATTGATGCTTCAAGGTCTTTGATTCTCACCAGAAGGCAGCCCTTGATAAACAACTAACCACGCAAAGACCCAAAAATTTTGTAGCTCACACACAGAGACCATAAAATATATAATCCGCAGATCCAAAACGTCAAACGCACAAAGGCTTTGATACTATAGGCAGACAAAGCAATGATACATCCACAGAATCACAACGTCCTGTGAATTTGATATGCAATGATTTTGACAATGCGAGTGAACCATGTGAGAACTATTCAGATGAAGAGAGTAGAGCTTCCCGGAGTCGTAATGTTGAAGAGGTTTCCCAATCTCTTCAAAATGGCCCATGCATGTCCAGTATTTAACTTGTATCGATCTTCAACAGAGAGCAGACTAGTGATCTTTGGAAACCGACCTATCCAATGAAAGGAAAGAGTTCTGGAAGGACTGGAAGCATTGGAGAATGCGTGAATGTGTACAGGTATAGACACGGCAGAAAACAATACCTATAGACTGGTAATGACCCCGCGCCTCTTCCACAGTGATGAAAGTTTCGACGGAGGCCGTGGCGACTCAGAAAACATCCGACCGGACCATGAGGGGACCGGTGCTGCGAGTAGAGTGTGTATGGGAGCGTATTCAAGAAAAAACGGATGCGCAGATGCGTTGGAATATGGACAGGCCAGGGACAGATATGTCAGGTCAGAGGCAACGCAGAGAGGGGCAGCGAATTCAGGCAAACATTTATACAAAAAAAAATGCGCAGTCTCTCAGAGAAAACGGATGCGCAGTCTCTCAGGACAGAGGTTTCATGAGGCAGCAGAAACCTGGCAGAGGAGTTACAGCTATTTCTGGAACTTGGCTCTGATACCATGTCAGGCCAGGGTAACTCCACATTGAACGAGAGACAAAACTGATTGATATTATTCATTAGGTAACTCATGTTTATATACAAAAATAAAAACGGATCAGTTCATCTTCTAGATCACTGTCCAGTTCACCCATCCGTTTCAGATTAGGTGTCAACAGTTAGAATTAGGTTTGAAGACATACCAAAAATGACATTCCAAACACACGAAGGTCACTATGAATTTAAAGTAATGTCATTTGGGTCAACAACGTTCCAAGCCACTATGAACGAATTATTTCGTCCATATCTTAGGAAGTTTGTATTAGTATTCTTTGACGATTTTTTAATTTATAGTAAAACTTGGAAGGAGCACTTACAACATCTGGATAAAGTTCTTACACTACTGAAAGAGCATCAATTCTATGCAAAAAAATCCAAATGCACCTTCCGAAAGGAAGAAGTAGAATACCTCAGACACATTATATCCCATGAAGGCATAAAAGTGGACCCTAAAAAAATCAAAGCTATAAAGGAATGGACCAAACGAGTTAATATATCCAAGTTAAGAGGGTTCTTAGGATTAAATGGATATTATTGAAAATTTATTAAAAACTATGCACATATCTCTGCACCTCTGACAAACCTTTTAAAGAAGAATTCATTTCAATGGGATGAGGAAGCAGGAAGTTGTTTTGAAGAACTGAAGGAAGTTATGTCTAATGCCCTGGTATTGGCAACTCCAGATTTCTCTAAACCATTTATCATCGAGTGTGATGCTTCTGGATTTGGTATAGATGCAGTTTTAATGCAAGAAGGGCATCCAATAGCTTTTAAAAGCAAGAAGCTCAATAAAAGAGAACGCTTTAAGTCCACATACAACAAGGAAATGCTCGCTATTATGCACGCACTGGCTATGTGGAGACAATATCTTTTGGGAAGTAAGTTCTCCATATGAACATACCATAACAGTTTTCAACACCTCCTTAAACAAAAAACACTTTCCGAAGAACAACAAAAATGGATTGAAAAAATTGGTGTCTTTGACATGGAAATACTACATAAAAGGGGAAAAGACAATATAGTAGCAGATGCCTTGTCTAGGAAAGACGAAGAACCAACACTACTTGTAGTCTCGATTGTTGTTCTTGAATGGCTTAATGAGATTCGAAGTGAGTATGCCAAGGATCCAAAAATAACTGTGATAATCAATAACCTTCCAGACAACTCAAAATTTGAATGGAAGAATGATATTCTATGGTACAAAGGAAGAATCTATCTGAATGCAAACTCCAAGTTTAAATCCAAGATACTCAAGGAGTCACATGATTCACTATCAACCGAACATGTATGATTCTTTAAAACTTACTACAATGCACGCCAATCATTCTTTTGGAAGGGGATGAGTCGCGATATTCAAAAGTATGTAGCAGAATGTGACACATGTCAAAGAAATAAAAGTGAAAATATTATGACACCTGGATTACTTCACCCCTTAAACATTCCGAATCAGAAACAAATATCAATGGACTTTATTGAGGGATTACCCGTATCTGAAGGCAAGGACAAGATTTTCGTAGTGGTTGACAGACTCACCAAATATGCTCACTTTATGGCAATAAAGAAATCAGACTCAGGTAAACAAATCCTTGAAATATTTTGCAAAAATATATATAAATTACTCGGTTTTTTGAAAGTCATTGTGAGCGATAGAAATGCCAAATTCAAGGGTAATTTCTGGAAGGAATTGTTCAACCACATAGGAACCTACCTAAATATGAGTTCTGCTTATCACCCTCAAACAGATGGACAAACAGAGGTTTTCAATAAATGTTTGGTAGCCTACCTATGTTGTTACGCTACAAAAAAACAAAATAAGTGGCCTCAATGGTTGCATCTCGCTGAGTGGTGGTATAATTCGACTTATCATATGTCAGCAAAAATGACGCCATTCCAAGCTTTGTATGGATATGAACCCCCAAATTGGAAGGATCTAGCTACCGTCCAGACAAATCTACCTGTTGTTAAAAGCCAACTAGAGGAAACCCAAAAAATCGTCCAAACCCTAAAAGAAAACTTGAATAATGCAAGGAACTGTATGAAGCAACAAGTAGACTGAAACAGAACCGAAAGAGAATTTGAAGTTGGAGAATGGGTATTTGTCAAGCTCCAACCATACAAACAATTGTCCTTGAAACAAAAAGGAAAAAATAAATTGGCACCGAAGTTCTATGGACCATATCAAATCAATAAAAAGATTAGCCAAGTTGCATATAGTTTAAGCCTTCCAGAGAAAAGTCGTGTTCACAACGTCTTCCATGTCTCCTGCCTTAAAAGGGCACTGGGCGACCATCAATCAGCACAAACAACGCTTCCATCCCTAGATGATGAAGGAAGGGTCATTTTAGAACCAGAAAGTATCTTATCCATTGTTTTAACATCTGGTCGGCTTGGAACCGACTTGGCCGAGTTGGTTCGAGGCGGAAAAAAAATTTCAACCCGGCAGAAAATTCGGTTTGGTCGGTCGAGTTATGACTGACCCAACCGAGTCATAGCATGACTCGGCCGAGTCAGTGATAACTCGGCCGACTCGGTCGGATCTGTAACTACTCGGCTGGGTAGCTGACAGTGGCCAGTGGACCATAAAAACACGTATTTTTTTTATTTTTTATTTTTAATTTTTCCAAGTGTGGGGGGCTCCAAAGGGGTTTATGAATTAGTTTGCTGGTCTTTGGGGTCCATTCCCCTCTCCCAAACTGTAGTATTCTATGTTGCACGAGTTTCTGGAACTTGGGAATGTTGGGAACTTGGGTACGGGTGCTTGGAACGGCTAGAGGTTTCCCCAAATTTTCCAGGAAACGGTTAACTAGGAGCGGCAATATTATATAATAAAAAAATAATATATATAATCAAAAAAACCGTTGCCATAGCAAAAAGATATATGTTACCAAAAATAAGTGTTGACATATGTCTCCTATTTTACCAATAGGGTGAACCTTTACTAAAATTATATTAATATAAGTTACAGAGGTAAGAAAAAGAATTTGCAGATATTTCTTTAAAAAATTTAGTGATCCATAACAAATTTAAAGACACTTTTTTACTAGTGTAGTGTAGATACCAATTTTTTATCCATGAACATATTTGAGTAAAATGTTGGATGGTACATGTAAATGTTTAAGCCATGAGCTCTCCGCCTAAATTTTTAAACACTGCATTCCCAAACAACTCGAATATATAAAAAACAAAAATAAAAATAAAATATGCTTGATTTGTTTTTTTACCTGAACTTATGAAAACGAAACAAGTAATTTATTGCTGAAGGGCAGCGCTCCAACTCTCAACACACTTAGCTCTCTCAACACACTCAGCTCTCCGCTCTCAACACACTCAGCTCTCCGCTCTCAATGCCAAACAACAACTAAAGCTCTCAGTGAAAAGAGGTGTAGCAACCAACATTTATGGAAAAACTGAAGGGTTTTTTTGGCGCCAAAAACATTCCCACCCATTCATATCCACAGAAACTGGTGGAAAGACGAATAGTGCATCGTCTATTAATAACAAGTGCGTATTTCCCTCTCTGATCATACAGTGTGTAACAGCAAGTGCGTCTTTCTCTGCCCAGGTCCTTTTCTTTGGGGTTTACAATATTTTTGACTTACCATATTGTTCGTAATCCACTATACAATTTCATAAGTGATTCAATTACTAAATTCTGCAATTTCGTGGGTGAATTCAAAGTGAAAATTACTAAATTAGTGAATTCAAGTAGCCAATTTTCATATCACGTTGGCAGTTTCCACCGAAACCATACTGGAATGTTTGGTTCGAAACTAGCTGTCATAACTAAAAGACCGCTGCCAATTCCAATTTCCACATGAGTCCACATGGGAACGCTGGAGCGTTGCAAATTTAAGTCTGACCAGATCCAGAAACCGTCCAAAGTTTCTTTTACCGTTCCCACAGAAAACGGAACGTTCCTGTGCAGCTCCAAAGTTCCAAGAAGCGTGGGAACCACCGGAACGGGTTTCCCAGCGCTCAGGAACGGTTCCCGTGCAACATAGGTAGTATTTGATCATATTGCCCTACTAAGGCTATGCTATTTATGGTAATGTTAAATTCTTAAAGTAAAAGTGACATTCTCCTTAATCTTCATTTTCATCCTTTTACTTAAATTTTTAACATTACCATGAAATGACTCAGGATGTCTGAGAGTGGTTCCAATGTCATTGGATTTCATATGGAGAAAGTAGAATTTTAGATTTCATTCAAAATCCAGCAGACTTATCGATTTTTCAGGATTTCAGGATTGGGGGATTGCAATGTTTCCATTGAATTTTGTCATGTATTAGGGTATGGAACTCGTATTTAATCAAGAGCACCAATCCCTCTATGTACCTTGATGTTAGTGACATTGGTTGTCAAACTCCTCCGGGATTCGCTCCCAAACCGGGAGCTTTCGAAAATGTCGCTTCCGCTCCCATTTTCGCTCCCACTCCCCGCTTTCGCTCCCGCTCGCAAGTAACACTGAGGCAGATGATGTTGGCAACTCTAGCAGTAGCCAGTAATACTAGTCACAAACTTTTGTTGTAGAGGCCATTTCTAGCCTCCTTGGTTATGTGTTTTTGTTTTGATCTCTATATCATCATCGTGTATGTATTGGACAGTGCACTGGGTGCCATTTTAATATAATGGATATATTCATGAGCCTACTTTGATCATATGTTGTCTTCTATCTATATTCTAATGCTGTGTGTTTGGAAACATGAATGAAAATCTTTAAAATTATGTGTTTTTATAAAAAAAATTATTTAATATATTTTTTACAACGATTGATTCATTGAAATCGAGCTGGCCGAGTCGATACCGAGTCGGAGTCGGAGTCGACCCTCGGCCGGGTTGGAGTTTTAAAACATTGATCTTATCTACCAGAGAAAGGAAGCTCCGATCTCGTGTAATCAAGGAATACTTGATCAAGTGGAAGGACTTACCAGAAGAAGCTTCTTGTGAGACTGAAGCGTTTCGTCAGCAACATCCATCGTTACATATGCTTTGAGGACAAAGCATTCTTTTGAGAGGAAGGCAATGTTATATAAAAAATTAGTTAGTTTATAGTTTATTAGGCAAAGGGAATGATCAAAGATCATGCCTGTTCACCAAGAGGCACCCAAGGCAGTATATAGCGAGGGCCTCTCACAAAATGTAAACATCATCTATCAATTATTAATAGAATATTTATCATGGCTTTCAATTATTAAACTTGTGTGTTTCATACATTGTTAGTAGTTACACTGTACAGTTACAAACTTACATGTATGATGTATGATTATATGATATCATGGTTTTTGTTTTAAATTTGTTTCAGACTTCAGTTATATGATTCATCGATTTATCATTTATCCTTCATGATGTAAGTGTTATATATTATATAATGATAAAGACAGTTAAATTATAAATATTAAAATTTCAATGATATATCATAGATTTTTTTATTTATAAGTTTTTAAGACCCTGACGTCCCCCCACGTTTCCTAAAAATTTGTGGGGAGATTTTGCATAGGTCGCTCCTGCGTATCCCGGCTCCCTCGCCCCACGTCCCAGAAACTTGGTGGAACATTGGATTTTACCCGTAAAGGTTGCATTTTTGGTAAAAGTATATTATCTTGAGCTGCTCTGCATGTTTTTGGATATCTTATTGCTATAGTAGCTTTGTAATGAGCTTTATACAACAAAAGCATCATTACTAGTTTGTTGCATATAGCTATCCTAGAAGTATCATTAAAAGGCCATAAACAAGCTGACACATCTGATAAGCTGACCAATTTTACAAGTGGCATATCAGGGCCGGTCACATCTTGTGTGTACGACTACATGCAAGCAAAAAATTGGGGTGGTGCGTCTATGAGAGGGACATTCCATTACTTCAACAGATGTAGCTTTAATGAAATTGAGGAAAATTTATTACACATCTAAGGGATTATTAGCTGCAACCATCTTCTAAAAAACTGAGGTGTCCTCTGCTTTTAATCTGATTTGAAATTCATATTTTTATTCTTGGATGATGTTTTAATTTCCTTTTTGTGAAGGCAATTGAACAACCCTTTGAACATGCATCTTAGTTGTAAAGGCAGTAAGTTTGTTAGTCAACAAAATTTTTTATTCTCTTTAAAGGATAAGCTTTTGTGATCTGTTGTCTCAAGACTGTGTCAAGGTGAAATAGGTTGAGGAATGCAGACGAGGATTTGTGGAGTTCATGAGCTTTGTATGATTTCTGGGCTTTGTTTATTTCTCACTTAAGGCTCAGAAAGAAGTTTGCTAAACATACAACACCAACAAACTTACTGGAACAGGTCAAACTGATTTCTGGGTGTTATGTCTTGCATTAGCTGTTCTAGAAGTATCATTAAAAGGACATAAACATGCTCAAACATCTGATAAGCTGTCCAATTTTACTAGTGGCATATCAGGGCCAGTCACTTGTCTGTATAACTACATGCAAGCAAAAAATTGGGGTGGTACTTCTATGAGAGGGACATTCCATTACTTCAACAGATGTAGCTTTGATGAAATTGAGGAAAATTTTTACACATCGAAGCGATTATTAGCTGCAACCATTTGTTAAAAGATTGAGGCTCACTCTGCTTTTAATCTGAGATTCTGAATTAAAATTTATATTTTTATTTTTGGATGATGTTTGAATTTCCTTTTTGTGGAGGCAAATGAACAACATTTTGAACAAGCATCTTAGTTGTAAAGGCAGTAAGTTTGTTAGTCAACAAAATATTTTCTTCTCTTTAAAGTAATACACTTTTGTGATATGTTGTCTCGAGACTGTGGCAAGGTGAACCGTGAAACAGATTGAGGAATGCAGACGAGCATTTGTGGAGTTCATGAGCTTTGCATGATTTCTGGGCTTTGTTGGCTTATCACACAAGGCTCAGAAAGATGTTTGCTAAACGTACAACACCAACAAATTTACTTGAACAGTTCAAACTGATTTCTGGGTGTTATGTTTTTATCATACAAGGATCATAAAGAAGTTTTCTAAGCAGCACATCATCGACAATCTTAAAACAGTAGGACAATGTGAAAAAATAATGGATATAGTGATTACAATCACAAGACTTTCAGTGAGTGAGACTTCCACAAATGTAACATGCAGAAAATGACTTCTGGTGTATTCAAATTCAAAGAAAGAAATTAGTAAGAGCTGTACAGCATTTTGTCCTGCTGTGTTGAAATTCGTAGCTTCTACAATACTGATGAAAAATGTAGCTAAAATTGTGGGGCACTGATCCATGTCATAAATCTCCCCAAACTCTTAGTAATTGTATCTGATTTCTCTAAGATCTGAGCTTGTAGCAGTTAATGAATAGCCACCTATTCCTGTGAGTTAATGAATAGCCACCTATTCCTGTGAGTTAGTTTGGCTTGTCAAAACTTCTCAATACAATGGAGGTGATGTGGATTATATTCCTAGATATGAAAACAAAGTGCAAGTAATCTTTTCCGTATGCTAGACACATTGTAATCATTGTTGCAACTCATTTGCGAATTAGGCTTTTGGTTACATGAGAGATATTAAGGAAATATTTTGACTTCATTCTTGTTGGAAACAATGATTGTAGGGAAATTTTTTCGAGATGACACTTTGCTTTTTCATTTGTATGTGACAAATGTTATCTTATACCTAGATTTATAGTACAATCTGTGAAAATCCATCTGATTTAACAAATATTTTGGTTTCTGCTTAGGCTGGTGCCCATGTGCCAAAATAATAAAGTTGAGCATAAGTTTCTGAACAGCTAAACTGAGTTAACATTTGAAACATGGCTGCTGATACTATTATTTTTAAACTATGATAACTGCAGGTATACCACACCTCATTTTGGTTGGAGGTGGAATGTCACTTGCAATTTGTCTTGCTGTTTTGGTACACTTTACAGTCTCAAAGAAAGGTAATTCCATGTTCATTAATAGGTAGTTTAGAAAATGTTTTTTTGGGTCTAAGTAGGATAATTTGAGCCTTTTGTTTCCAGGATACATATTTCCCGTTAAATTTCATGGTTCTATTATGAAATAGATATTGATAAAATATTTGATAACTTGTTGAATCAATATTTTCAGTGTCATCTCTTTCAAAGTACAAGTTCATTGCCAATTTTTTCTAGCAAATTCATTTCAACATTTTCTTTGTCTGTATTCAAAATTCTGAAATAAAATGTGAAAATGATCAATATGTATTATGTATATTACGAAGTATCTTATCACCCTCTACTAGTCCAACAATATAGGGTTTTGTTTCAAGTCATCAAGGTTTTTTTGTTAGCTATGCAGAAATATTTTATTTACTAGTTATACTTTGCTTAAAGCTCCCGTACTTTGTATTATGAAAAATGAACTCTTCAAGGTTACTTTGTCCATTAGACTTGCAATTTGCTTAATGGTGTGAACTTGACATATTTTGCAGGTTTCAGGGCTCATTTATGCCCACCAATGGTAGAGATTCATGAATTATTTACACATTTGACTTCCAGAGCCCTTGCCCCTATGGAGACTCTTGTTACTGCCCTTACCCCTGCAAAAACTTTTGATCACAGTTTGTCTGATGCATCAAAGACCATGCCTACCAACTTGGAGGACCAAGATTGGAAAGAAAATGATTCAGATACCACCAAAATTGAGGTCAGCCGTGCGCCAGGTCTATCTCATACACCACAGCAAAGTAGAAATCAATTCTGATTTTTATATCATTTTCAATGGAGGAAATAAAAATTGAAACTGTTGGGCTGCATTGTTAAAATATATTACACAATTAAATACGGTTTATTGCTCATTCTGAGATCATTGTTGGCTTAAGAATCGAGTTGGATTTATCCTGCTCTGGATATATTCACAATAATAGGCATATCTAATACCACTGACAGCTAATTTTTTTTTTTTAAATAAATGTGAAGCTTAGAATTCCTCACAGGATGGATCTAGTTTCTTACCTACACTAAACAGAGTGCTTAGTATTTTTATCCTACTGCAAATCGTGGACATGTATGTATACAATTCTGTAGATATTGGATTCTTGATTTATATCTATTATTTTCTTCACTGTTGTACTGAGGATGCATCAATCCCCACGCGTGGGGGATGTTTTCTATCTTTTCACTGTCCCTGGGGGACATCTTTTTTCTGGGATGTTCCCCAGTCCTGAAGATATCCTTCCCTTCCATGGGATATTTGGGGGATGTCCCTATTGTCTCCGGGACACTTGGATGTCCTTCAACTGTCCCAGTGATATGTGGGCTCCCCCAGTGCTACTTAGTTACACTTGCCAATTGTCCTTAATATTTTCAGGACACTTGGATGTCCTTTAACTGTCCCAGTGATATCTGGGCTCCCTCAGTGCCACTTAGTTGCACTTTACAATTTCGCATAACATTGTGGATGAACTGTCAAGATGGAATTCTATCAATTCTTTCTTTTCTTGCTGTGAAATTCTGTGGTGAGAAGGTAACTATCAGTGGAGAAAGCTATTAAACATTTCAGAGAGAGATGCAAATATGATGGCGAGCAGATGTCTCTATTGAATTCTCTTAACTTCGAACATTACTATGTTATGTATGACTTCTCATTCTCCCATTTATGTTCTGAAGGATCAAAAGCTGTTGGAAAAACTGAGAGGGGGGGTGAATCAGTGTTTCACTTTTCGTACACAATTGGTTAGAAACATTCAGAGCATCAAAACAAAGCATGAAACATCATCACATTACGTAGACAGTGCACAGAAGACTTTCTCTCAACAACGCTTGGTTAGTTACATACAAGTTTACCAGCTGAACTGGAAGGAAGTACAAAAATACCCAAAGGGTTTTACCGGCAAGGGCTGGAAGGAAGCTAATGCTCCCTAAGGCCTGAAGAGTTTTACAGATCCAATCCGAAGGGGTCTTCAGTCCCCTTGTGCAATTCAACTTACCTGCTCCACACTTCAACTTCTGCTACTCTACTTGTCGCACAACGCTTTGCTTCCTCATACAATGATCAAAACTAGGTTTGGGCTCCTGTACTAGGGACAATGGCCCACTTACAAATGATAACCTAACAACAAACCACAATAATGCCACGCTTCTAAACAACCAACCAATTAAATTTCTAATTGCTGGAGGATGCACAAGTCCCTACGTCAACTTCTGCTGACGACTTGCCCTGAAAAAGTAAAAGCACTATCTGATGGTGATGATGCCTCTGCTTGATAGTTCGCCCTTTAATACTGCTGTAGATGAAATCCCTCTGCTTAATCCGTCTACAACATACTGATGCCTATCTTGATTGTTGAGGATGACCCCTCTGCAACAGTTTGACTAGGATAGCGGCCTGCCTTTGAAATCAGTGATAAGAGAAACTACTGAGGACAAGAGGATCTGTCATGAGTGTATAGAGAAACCCTAGCACTGTTCAACATTCCAGTTTACATCAAGAGCAAATCTTAGTCAACATAGCTCACTGCCAAATATCTTTGTTGCACATGTTGGAAACACTGAGAGGGGGGTGAATCAATATTTCTTAGCAATTAACACTTTTTAATATTTTTTTCAGAGCATTAGTTGATCTTCAGTTATTATTGTTATTCTTCAGATGATCATAAACAATAATCAATAGTAGACAACACCATACAACAATGCAGAAAGAAAAAATAGAGGACACAAATTTTTAGGTGGAAAACCCCTCCGGGTCAAAAACCACCGAACGCTTCTTTTGTAATTGTCTTCTCCCTGTTAAAAAAAAATTGATTACTTCAAGATTTTAGCTACCACTGAGGGAGGCTTCAACCCCCTAATTCACAGTCTACAACCTGTAGGACGCTACTAGACCTTAATATCCTGTTGCAACCAGAAGGATGCCCCAACACCCTGTAGATTAGGCCACAACCTGATGAGTGCCCCAACACTCTGTTTACCAGCTCTTGTCGGAAAGGATGCTTCACTGCCCTGTTGGTTTATCAACCACAACTGAATGGACGCCACAGCGACCTGTGCGAGCCACAACTTGCACTAACACCACCTTGAAGTGTTCGCAGGCCACGACCTGAAGGTGACTCCAATCACCTGTTGGGTTGTGTTATATTTTTTCCACGACTAGCCCAAGTACTAAGTAGTACAGGGTTCGGGACAGCACCTTGGGAATTTTTTTTGGACCCTATATTAGGTGGGCGGACCTACCTATGGTTTTGTGCATGGATTTTGCACATGGTTTTGGGCGCGATGGTTTTTGGTCCATGGTATTTTGTAGATCAGGTCAAGGGAACTACAATTATGTTCTAATCCGGGGTTAATGGATGCTTTAGCATGTATATATATGTATTGTAACATTGAAAGAAATCTAATGAAAAATCAATCTGGTAGTCCCGGTTTTGGGATCCAGGGTAAAATCTCAGTGTATATTTGTTTTATGTGTTAAGGTCTTGCCATTGTTTATTTTTTGTTTTTAGAATTCGTATGTAGGTAATTTCTGTACGGGGTTAAAACCTGCATTTGGTATCAGAGCTATTTTGGCTTCAAGGGGACGCCTTTGCTACTGTGAGGGGTTTTCCTTGGGCCTGTGTTAGATCTTGTTTAGTGGGAGATTTGCGGGATCGATTCTTGTGGTGAAAGAAGATGGCGAGCAGTGGAAAGATAGAGATCGAGAAATTTAATGGTCAGAGTTTTGATTTGTGGAAATTCAAGATGGTGGATTTGTTGGTGGATAAAGATCAGTGGATCGTAGTAGATGCGGGTACTAAACCAACGACAATGTCCGATGAAGACTGGAAGAAGTTGGATCGGAAGGCAAAAAGGAGAATATGATTGTGTGTCTCAAATTCAGTATTGCTGAATGTGTCAGGGAAGCTATGACGAAGGTTTCGTGGGACAAGTTAGGGACTTTGTACCAATTTAAGTCTCTGGTGAATAAACTGTTCCTATAGAAAAAGCTGTCTAACCTGAGGATGAAAGATGGAGACTCGGTGACAGAGCATCTGAACGCATTTAATACTGTGGTAAGCCAATTATTATCTGTTGATATTAAAATTTCAGATGAAGATAAGTGCATCAGTTTGTTGTGTTCTCTACCAGATTTGTGGGATAGTCTGGTTGTTGTAATAGGTAGCAATGCAACTGCTTTGCAGTTTGCTGAAATAGTCTCATCCTTGCTGATAGAGGAGATGAGACGGAGAAATATGGAGAGTGAGAATGGTGATGCCTTGTTTGTACGAGGACGGTCCTAGAACATAAACAAAAATAAGTCCTCGAGTGGGAGATCTAAATCTAGAGGGAGATCTAAATCTCCTGGAAAACCTTTAATGGTGTTTTGGAAATGCGGAAAGGAAGGGCACTACAAAAGGGACTGTAAATCTAAAGCTCCTGAGAAAAGAAAGGGATTTGATGATGTTGCTTCCGTAAAGGTGAAAACCAGCTTAGAGGAAGGTGGGGATGTGTACTTGGCTTCTTTTTCAAGTACACATGTAGATCATGAGGCATGGTTGATTGACTCAGGTGCATCTTTTCACTTCACTTCCCATTGAGAGTGGTTCTGCGAGTATGAGAAATATGATGGTGGTGATGTTTTCTTAGGGGATGACAAGAAGGCTAGAATCATTGGTCACGGAAAAGTCAAGTTGAAGTTGCAAGGTGGAAAGATTAGAACACTTCCGGATGTTTTGCATATTCTTGCATTAGCCAGAAATTTGATTTTTGTAAGCAAGCTGGATGATGCAAGTGTAAAAACAATGTTCAAGAAAGATACCTGCAAGATGGTTCGGGGAGCATTGGTATTGATGCGGGGAGTTCGGATTGGAACTCTGTAAAAGCTGGAAGGTAGCACTGTTATTGATGGGTGCCATAGTTCTGTGGTTCTTGAAAGTGGAGCAGAAAATCTAGTGGTCTTTGGAGAAAAGACCATGCTATGGCACCAAAGGCTTGGATATATTGGAGAGAAGGGCCTTCGAATACTTCATGGTAAAGGTATGGTAGAAGGCATGTCTAATAGCTCTATGGATTTTGATTTCTGTGAAAATTGTGTATATGGGAAGCAGAATCGGGTGAGTTTCCCCTTTGGTGGTAAGAGGAAGAATAAAATATTAGAACTTGTGCATAGTGATGTGTTTGGACCTGTGCCGGTTCCATCATTGGGTAAGTCTGTGTACTATGTATCATTTATAGATGACTTCTCAAGGAATACATGGATATATTTCCTCAAGAAGAAATCTGAAGTCTTTGACAGGTTTAAAGAATTTAAGGCTCTGGTGGAAAACCAAATAGAGAAGAAAATAAAGGTGCTGAGGACAGATAACGGTGGAGAGTTTTGCAAGAAGGAATTTGAAGAGTTCTGTAAGAAGTGTGGTATAGCATGGTAGAAGACTACTCCATACACACCGGAGCAAAATGTAATTGTAGAAAGAATGAACAAGACGTTGATGGAAAGGGCAAGAAGCATGCTCAGTGGTGTCGGGTTAAGATAAGAATTTTAGACAGAGGCGGTGGAGACTGCATGTTACTTAGTCAACAGATCACTTTCATTAGTGTTGGAGGATAAGAATCCACAAGAGGTATGGACTAGTAAGAAACCCTCTCTTTCACATCTGAGGGTATTCAGATGTGATGCATATGTACATGTTCCAAAGGAGAAAAGAATAAAGTTGGATAGTAAATTTGAAAAGTGCATCTTTATTGGGTATAAGGATGGTTTAAAAGTTTATAAGCTTTGAAATCTAGTAACAAGGAAGGTTGTGTACAACCGAGATGTGGTGTTTAGAGAGGTGAAAGATGTTATTAAACATGAAGTCCTACCAAAGGAATTTGAGAAGATAGAGTTTGAGCTAAAGGAGGAAGAATTAGACTCTACAACAGAAGAGGAATCAAAAGATGAAGATGCACAAACTCCGGTTGTGAGAAGATCAGCTTGAGAAAGAAGGCAGCCAAAAAGGTATAGTCCATCTGCTTTTTTGTTCAAATTTTACTTTATCTATTATTGATGATGATCGAAGAACTGCATGTAGAAATTTCTCATTTCCCACCCCGGTTTTCAGTTTCACCTTATTTCTCCCATGTAGTTAAATGCCCTTTCCCATAATCATACATTTAACAAGCTGAAAAAATAAATATTTTGCTGAAAACACAAATTCCGGAAATTTTACAGAATTTTGGAAATTGCAGAAATAAAAATCAACAGTAATAAACAGCCATTAAAACACATTTAAACACTGAGATTTTTGGTCAACTTGACCCTGGAAAAACCCCCTACAACTCTTGGGGAAAACCAGTTCGAGAGCTCTTTTTTATTTCTGAAAATTGCCTTTTTACAGTGAGAAATATTCAACAAAAAATCAGCAAGCAAATTTACAACTTATCTCTTTTCCCGTGCCTCATAGCAATCTGGAAATTACAGCAAACAGGACATCAATAAATGCTGTACGGCCTCCTCGATTTTCGTGCCCACTTTCAGCATTAAATGCTGCTGTACGGTCAACATTAAATGCGCTGTACGGACTGCAATAAATGCGCTGTATGACCCTCGTTTTGCGTGCAGAAAAATCAGCAAACTGCTCATCGATTTTTGTGCAAACCACTCCTCGAAAATTGTGCCAAAATCTGTCTTTCACTGTGTGCTGAACCAGCTGTACAAATATGCTCAACTGCTGCCTTGGAATGTGTGCCAAGCTGCTGTCTCCTTCTCCTCCCTGCTCAGAAATCTCTCTTGCTCTCCTTCTCTCAATCTCATCGTGAAAGAATGAATGACCTTTTCCTCCTTTAATCTAACCCCAAGTGACTTTTAGGTGATCCAAGTGACTTTTGGGTGATCCCTAAATCCAGTGGCTGAAATAGATTGAGATCTAAGGCTGAGATTAAATGCTTATTTAAATCTCACTTTTTATTTTTTAATTCACCCCACTTTAATAAAGACCCACTTAGTCATTTATTTCCAAAGTCACTTTTCCTTTCTAATTGTTCATTGACTTTATAAAAGTCACTTTAAATTTAGACTTAGTAACTTTATCACTTAAAGTCACTTTTAAATTAGATTTAACCTTATAAAAATTATAAAGTTACTTTAGGAGAAAAATTAAATTCTTTTGGACACTTTTCCCTAGGCCAAAGACCAAAGCCTAAGGGAACCACCTGTCCTCCAGTACCAAATTTCAACACTGTAAATGAAGCAGTAGATTCAGAGGATGGCAAACTTTGGAAAGAGGCCATGGTTGATGAAATGACATCTTTGCATAAAAATGAGGCTTGGGATCTGGTGGAGTTGCCGACTGGAAGGAAATCCATTGGCAGCAAATGAGTGTTAAGAAAAAGATGACTGCAAAAGGAAAGGTGGAGAAATACAAAGCTCAACTGGTAGCAAAAGGTTATTCCTAGGTGTCGGGAATAGATTTTGGTGATATTTTTTCTCCTGTTGCCAAGGTAGTTTCTATTAGATTACTTTTATTTGTTGCTTTTGATTTTGAGGTAGAACAGATGGATGTGAAGACAACCTTTCTTCACAGGGATCTGGAAGAAGAGATCTACATAAAGCAACTTGAAAGCTTTACGGTGAAGGGTAGAAAGAACTGGTATGCAAGTTAAAAAAGTCTATGTATGGGTTAAAACAGTCACCAAGGATGTGGTATCAGAAATTTGATACATTTATACGGGGACTTGGCTTCACCAGAAGCAAAGCAGATCACTCTGTGTATTTTAAATTAATTGGTGACCGTGTTATATATCTGGTCTTGTATGTGGATGATATGTTGTTGGTTGGAAATGACAAAGAAATTATCCAGAATTTGAAGACCCAATTGTCCTCCAAAGTCGACATGAAAGATCCTGGTGCTGCAGACTATATTTTGGGCATGGAAATTAAACGAGATCAGGCAAAGAGGAAGCTCTGGTTAAACCAGAGGAAGTATGTCGAGACAATACTGCAAATGTTTAATATGCAAGATAGTAAAAAGTGAAGGTTCCTATTCCTGTAGGTGTAAAGTTATCCGCTGAACAATGTCCCAAGACACAAGAAGAGGAAGAGGACATGTCTGGTGTACCATAAGCAAGTGCAGTCGGTAGTCTGATGTATGTGATGGTCTGTACTAGACCAGACATTGCACATGTAGTGGGTGTATTGAGCAGGTTTATGTCAAAACCAGGGAACGATCATTGGACAACAGTGAAGAGGGTTTTCAGGTATTTGCGTGGCACTAGTGATTATGGTTTGTGCTACCAAGGAAGACTAGGATTGGACAGAGTTTTGGACATCCGTGGCTTTGTTGATGCAGTTTGGGCTGGAGATCTGGATCAGAGAAGATCTACAAGTGGGTATGTGTTTAACCTATTTGGAGGTGCAGTTAGTGGGATGAGTAAGAGACAATCTGTAGTGGCACTGTCAACTACAGAGGCAGAATACATGGAAGCCACTCATGCAAGAAAGGAAGCAATTTGGTTACATAGATTGTGTTCAAGTATGGGGTTAGTACAACGAGCTATAAGGATAGACTGTGACAGCCAAAGTGCAATTTTCTTGGCAAAAAACCCTGCTTATCATTCAAAGACAAAGCACATTGATGTTCATTATCACTTTGTGAGGGATATGGTAGAAGACAAAAAGGTGTTGCTGGTAAAGGTGGACACTTTGAAGAATACTGTAGATGCGTTGACAAAGTCTGTGAGCACTGAGAAGTTCTCTTGGTGTCGAGAAACAATGGGCATTGCAAGGTTGGATCAATGACTAAGCTCTCCTGTGGCCCCCTGTGGATAGAAAACAACAAATGGGAGAATGTTGGGTTGTGTTATATTCTTTCCACGACTAGTGGACCTACCTATGGTTTTGTGCATGGATGTTGCACATGGTTTTGGGCGCGATGGTTTTCTGTCCATGGTATTTTATAGATTCGGTCAAGGGAAGTACGATTATGTTTTAATCCAGGGTTAATGGATTGAGGTTTATGGATGCTTCAGGATGTATATATATGTATTGTAACATTGAAAGGATTATAATGTAAAATCAATCTGGTAGCCCAGTTTTGGGATCCAGGGGAAAATCTCTGTGTATATTTGTTATATGTGTTATGCTCTCGCCATTGTTTATTTTCTGTTTTAGAATTCGTATGTAGGTAATTTCTGTACGGGGTTAAAACCTACAAAGACAATGGTATTAAGGGATTCATTGTTTGAGTCATGCAATAATCCAATGATTGACTTGATACATATAAACTTGATTTGACTTAACAAGGTGAATGTGATGTGACATTGACAATGATACTTAGTGCAAAAACACATAGATCTGCTTGACATAATAGCAGCTTGATGACCTTACAAAACAATGACTTGAATTGACATATGGTGGGTACATCTATCAACTCTTCCTCTTCCTGAGTTTCCTCCTGTTATGAAGCTTTGCCTTTAGGAGAATTGCTGGTACTAGTTTCTGCTGGTCGAAGTGGTTGGACCAATGGATCGTCTTTTCACTACTCGTCGGAAGGCATTTCTCGGGATTTGCTGAAAGCTTTGTCCTCCATGAACTTTACATCCCGTCGAACTACTACCTTCCTACTCCCTGGAAGATAGACTCTATATGCCTTAGCATTTTCTTTATATCCCATAAGATATCCTTTCTCAGTAATTTGATCTAATTTCTTTCTCTTTTCTTCGGCTATACGGCAATATGCCAATCTCCCAAATATCCTGAAATGACTGACTTTAGGTGTCTTCCCGGTGAAGACCCTTTCTGGAGTGATTTTACCCAATGCTCTGTGTGGAGTCTTGTTATGGACATAAACTGCAGTGCTGCATGCTTCTGCCCACAGGAATTTGGGCATATCCTAATCATACAACATTGCCTTATCTGCTTCTACAATAGTCCTGATTTTCCTTTCTGCTACTCCATTCTTCTCGGGATTGTAGGGAGCTGCCCACTCTCTTCTGATGCCTTCCTTAGTGCAAAAATTGGTGAAGTCCTTGTCAACGTACTCTCCACCATTGTTTGAGCACAACACTTTTATTTTCTTTCCTGTCAGATTCTCTACTAGAGCCTTGAAATCTTTGAATCGACCAAAATCCTCATCCTTGGTTTTCAAAAAGTAGATCCACATCTTTCTGGAATGGTCATTGATGAAGGTGACGAAGTATTTGGCACCACAAATAGCTTTTGTGGACATAGGTCCGTAGATGTCTGAATGTATCAATCCTAAAACACTCTAAGCTGTATTGTTACCTTTGGAAAACACTGCTTTGGCATACTTGCCTAGAGCGCACCCTCTATACATCATCTCGTTCGGTACTTAATTCTGGAACCCCTGATACTGTTTTCCTGAGAATTCTCAGAGCCCCATGGTGTAAGTGTCCCATCCTCCTGTGCCATAGTTCGTTCAAATCTTTATCTCCATTGCTGCCTATCAGTGCCATAGGAGATTCTAACTGTAATCTATACAACTTATTACTTCTGATTCCAATCTAGGTCGTCCTTTCCCAACTCGGGTGTTTGACATATACTTTCTCCTTAATGAAGAAACGTCATAGCCCTTGTTTTGAAGTTGAGATACAGAGAGTAAGTTCATCCCCAATCTTGGCACATACAACACATTAGTTGCCAGAAGCTGCTCTCCTGCTTCGGTTTGAAAGACTACAATACCTCTTCCTACGGGGGTACACTTTGCCTTATTTCCCATGGTGATTTGAAAATTCATTCTTTCTTCCTGATAATCTGAAAAACATTCTCGAATTCCTGTCATATGCCAGGAAACTCCACTATCTATATACCAAACCTCAGAGGAGGCAGAGCTTGCTAGGCAAGTGACTTCTTCTTCCAGTCTGGAAGCTAACATAGAATAATCGTGATCCATGTCCCTCGTGATTTCTTTTGGAAATCTGTGTGAGTCCCTTTGAGTTGATGCCTCTGCATCATGCTCCTGACCCATAGCTGATTCTTCTCTCCTGTTGCCGGATCTCTGCTCCGATACCATGTGAAAATTTCTAACCCGAAATTCTACTGCAACAACTGATTTATTTCACCTACTTATTCTTCACAATAAGTTATTTACGAAACCCCTTCAACAAACATTAAAATAAATTATATTGCAGTGATTCGGATTTAAACAGGAACACAACGAAATACAGAGATAACCATATAAACAAAGATGCAGTGGAAATAATACTTCATTTCATTACTGTAAAATACTGAAATATGCTTACAACAGAAATGGAAATAAACAAGCTAGGGCAATGGTAGCTTATCTCTGAGAAGAGATGTGGCGGCTACATGCCTCTGAACTGTGTTACAATGAGGCTCGAAGGCCTATTTATTGTTGAGAAACAATGAAAAACCCTTCACATCCCAAAACGTAACCCTAGAAGATGAAACACCAAATTGTGGGCCCCGTTTTGGGTAAGTTGGTACATCAACTTCCCGGGGTCGTAACTTTGGCATACAATCTCCGTTTGATGCGTACAAAAGCTCGCTAGAAAGATCTATCCGAGCACTACAACTTTGGGAAGGGCAATGCCCATGGACCCATGTTGCCTCCAAATTTCCCAAAAACTGTCTTATAGGGCCTCAAAACAGCGCTGAAAGTTCAGGACCCGAAAAACTGCTAAAAATAGTAAGTTGTGCTACAATTAAGGAGACTGAAAATGCTGAGAGAAACAATGGTGGGGGTCCAGGTGGACTTGGCAGGTGGCCACCAATATCCACTTGGATCATGCAGTTATTACATAATTACATAGAGAAAAATACATGCACAAGAACCATTCACATCAACGCAGTTGTTTTTAGACAATTGTCCCCAGAAAAACTCAATGTGGGAAAACTGGTGCAACAGATGAGGGTTTTATTAATCTTCAACAACAATCACTTTACAAGGAATGATTTTACAGAGAAACTGAGGGAAAACACTCGAGACTTTCCCTTGGAAACTTTTTGACACCCTGAGACCCTTTTCCCACTTCAACGTCACCTCTACATCACTTTGCGTGGTTCTACGTCCCTTTGCATAGCCTGCATGAGGGTCGTGTCTCCCCTGGACTACATCTCCCTTTGCGTTGTCTCTTAATGCCCCTGCTTCACCCCTTCCTCAGTCACTCACTGTTGTTGATGCCCTCCTCTTCCTCCACCCTGCAACTCTCCCTCTGAAATCGATCTCCTTTTCTTTGAGAATCGATTTTCCTTGGGATACTAAGTATCTGCCAGTGTATCTCCAAATGATCCTCAAGCCTTCTCTTATACTTTTCTTGTTGATGAATCAACGACTGAGATTAAGTCTCTGATCAACGGCTAAGATTAAAACACACTTGATCCTTGTCTTTTAGAAGCTTTTCACCCTTATCTTTATTAATACCCATTAATATTTTTATTTTCCTAAGTTTAGACTTAGGAACCTATTAAAAATATTAATTATTTTAATGTCTCCTTATCTGTGTGGAATTTCTCCAAGCGATTTCTGGGTCTTGGAAATCTCATGTGCCTTAGCCTCTCCACCAAATTTCAAGGCTAAATCACATTTGATACCAAAAATCAACAAAATCCTCCAACGACTAGTTCGAGTGATCGTCATCAAAGAAATCTTGTTGATGAAGATTAACATTTCTTTTAATCTCATTCGTCGAAATATTTAATTTTTTGAGGAAATTTGAAATTTTCATTTGAATGCATTTTAATTAACTCAAAAATAGAATTTTTGAGTTAATTTCCCCAAAATTTGACTTTGACTTAGCCCCAAGGATCAAAGGTTTAAAATTTATCAAAATAATTAATTTACCTTAGTCCCTCGACCTCTTAAAATTTAATTTTTTAGGACCGACGAATTTCGCTTTTGGAGAATTTAAATTTACCTAGCACTTAGAATTAATTAATTTTTTGGCTTAGGATTTTAATTAATTTTGGGCTAGAAAATTTAATTAATTAACCTATGAGGGGATAAATTATTTTTCCAACCCTCAAGACACTTTACATCATGATTTTCATATTTTTTACATCATAAGGGGGAAAACCCATTTGTAAAAGACCCTCATTGACTATCCATTTCTGCGACACAACAAGCAATTTTTAATAAAATAACCTAACCAAATAGTTAGGATTATTCCCAAATCATTTTTACATAGACTCGATCTAGAACACTAGGACTCGCCTAAGATCCTGGTGACAAAATCCATTCCATCTTTGGAGTAAGACTGAAGGGAAAAACTTTGTTGACCATCCGAGAATGAATCGGTGAGACGAAAAACTTTCTAGAATGGAGATCGTCACTAGAAGGTAGGTTTACCTAGGTTGTTACATACATGAGACGATTTTGCTGAGATTATTTTCATTATACACATGCAAAATGGGTTTACATAGCATATTGGAAGTCAGGTTGATGATGATAGCTGGACGACACAAACACATCGATCAGACGCTTTCCCTTTTGCGAAAAAGGGGGTGTACTGCTATGGGTCGTTGACATGTAGTGGTCAACAACTTGGATTATCTATATTTGCACAGGTATGTTGCATTAGATTTTGGGTTTAGAAAAAGCGTTATAACTTGACAGATCTAGCAGATATCTTTAGTTCTGGAGGGTTTTAATGTGGATCTAGCCCTTTTTGAAACTAAAGATTTAATTTTAAGTGTGTAGATAATTAATTGAGATTCAGATCTTGGGCGTGAGGGGAAGTCCTCGGTTGGACCAGCCAACTCCCAAATCCAGAGGTTCAAGAGCCCGTGGTGTTAAATTTTAAAGTCTATTTAACTATTTGTCTTGCAGAAATATTGATAAGGGACCAAAAATAAGTTTCTTATTTATTCATTTATCTCCAATAATATTATGTTTATTTGATAGATCTGGCTAGGAAGAGCTTGTTTCTACTTTTCTGGGAGCGGAGTTGGACTCACTCCTTAGATCCAATAGATTTGTGCACTATTTGTATAGATCCAATTATTTTGTAAATAATTTTCAGCTTCTAACCCTTGTTGGCAGCTGGGGTTTTGGGTTATATTTTTGAATTTTGTATATATTTAGGATCTCGAGTTTTTCATATTTTTATTTTTGCAGGTGAATCTTAAGCTGATCTAACGATATTTCGAGGGTTCCAAAGTTTTCAGCCCATGGAAAGTCTTCAAGAGGGTTTCTAGAGGTGGATCTAGGCCTAGGAAGGCAAGATCCACCCTCTATTGTCCTCCAAAGTTCAATTCGAAAGAAGAAGGGAAGCCACTTGCTTTCTGTGGCATGTTGTGAAGATTTTCGGTGATTTTTTTAGATCTGAAGCAGATCTGAAAAATTTGCAGGGTTTCCAGTGATTTTTTTAAGCTTTCTAGCTCAGCGTGTATCTCGTCAGCCCTTGCGATGAGCCAAGAGTGCTACTCCTCCTAGCCACAAGCCCTAAGGGGCTTCCTATACCCCTGCTGTGGCTCTGAATCCTTCTCCTAACCCTTATGGCCTACACTTTATTTCTCCGCTCTCCCTTCTTTTTCCTTGCAGTAGCAGTTCCCAGCTCTGCCATGAGCCTTCTTCCCTTGCTGCCCCATCTGCTGCCTTTTTTTCCTTCAACGCCCTCTCATCCTATCTCCTCTGCCCACTTGGCACCATTCAAGCCTACCACTGTCCTCAAAGATCCATTTCACGTGACAACAGTCAGCTTCAGTTGTAACGTTGAATGTGAAGAAGGTTTTGATACTTGTTTTGGGGTGCTATCACTTAAATTCATGACTGTTTGCAATCAGACCCTAAAAGATTATTATTACAGACCCTAATCATAGAATTGGCAGCTAATAATAAGCCTAAGAAATACTCTAATTATCGTACCTCACCATAAAATAATTACTTGTGTTTGGGCTCACCGTCTTTGCTAGTTGAATGACTGATTTGCACAGATATCCACTAGTGAAGAGGTCTGATATTAAAATTGCAGAGGTCTGAAACATAACAATTGCATAAGCATTTACCACTGTTGATTCTCTCTTTCAGGCACATCAAATTTATCTTACAAGGAGTAAAATTTTGGGACTGTTTTGGCTTTCTTTAGATAATTTACTGAAACTTAACTATCTCACTGCTGTCCTAAATTGCTCATTATAAATCTGAATATTACAAGTGGTTCTAAATGTTTTCATTAACTCATTGAGGAGACAATAATCTGATTGTCTATCTCTTGAAGGGCATTGATAACCATTTGGGATAACTATTGGTATTTTGTAGACTGTCATATATTGAAAATAAGCTACAGCAGTCATACCCCATTTTGACAGTGGTACTTTCTGAAGTCTGGTGTATTTCTTTTATTGCTAAGGTTCATCATTGGTTAATAAATATTGTGGCATTCAAATAGTTAGAGGCAGGACAAATTGATAATTATATTGGCCTCTCTCTTATGATCTCGTAAAAGTGTCAAGAATAGCCTCTTAGTGAGCTCTTCATTTATGATTGCATGGTTATAAACTGCATCTAGTCTTTAATTCACAATCTCACTTGACATTGGTCGCTTGTGCTTGCAACAGTCAAAGCTTTATTTAGCCATCATCTCACATATGTGAAATGCATTCTAAGATTCTGCTGTCTATATTATTTCATTAAGTAGTCCTGAAACACTTCATTTGCTGCCTTTGGAATCCTGTGATCTTGTTTTGAAGTTTCCTCTTGTTTATAACTGATGATTGATGAATTTTGTAATAAGCACAAGCTGTCTCTATTGAGTGACCCTAAGGAATCTCATTGACTGCTGAAGGAATTTTTCAGTTTTGCACTTTGCATCCAGCATTTGTCTCAGTTGTTCCATTGAGGAATCTTAACTATTTTTGGCATCCTGTGAATTGGTAATCATTGAATATCATTTTTATGTTCAGGCTTTAATAAGCTTGATTTCTCAAGAAATAAATCTAAACCTGCTGCTCTCTTAAGTGACTCATTTATGTTATTTGAAATCTGAATACAAAGGTGGCTTCAAGTGCTCTCATCAACCTATAAGATGGTTAACATTGAATAAGAAATATCTTGATTACATCACTTGTCTTTTGAGATTCTCATTGGTTCAAAAGCCTTGGCATAACTCTCATGGTCTCTTTTGGATACTTGTTATTAACATTTTCAATCATTGGGAAATTGTATTTTGTGTCTATCTCTTGTTGGCACTTTATTGGCATTTATCCTTATTGTTGAGATCGTCTCTTGAGCTATCATAAATAACTACTTGTGGACATAACTCAAAGATTAAACATAATTAAAAGTACTTAAAGCGTTAACAATTTCACTTGAAGAATCATCCTCTAATTTCACCTCGCATTTGCATCCAAAGCTAGTCTTGGATATTAAAACCTACCTCCAAGCATAAGTTTGGTTGACAGATTTCTAGGAAAACCTTTCTCATCTAGCTTGAGGGGCCCAAGCAACTCTTCGGTAGTTAACACGGTGACCTTGTAGTCGTCAGAGCCACAATGTCTGTAGCGCTGGAGGCATCGGGTGATAGGAGCACAAAAAAAGGTATTGTTAATCAAGCCCTTGCTTGCTTCCTATTGGCCTCCTTCCCACAACTTACCTTGGAGCCCAACTTCAAAATAGTTAAGGGAAAGTCAAACTTAGATTAGGCATTTAAGTAAAATCTACCAAGATTCCTGCATTTCACATAGGTCCTAGGAATTGCATTTCATATAGGATAGTAATGCATTAAAGCGACAGTTGCCCAGTTGGTACTTGGTCTTAAATTTATAAAGCAAGAGTGTTGACTCCATAAGGCACTAATTTCAAAGCATATAAATCCAATCGAATCCTTAATATCTTGCTAAATCTAAACAAGTGCTAGGCCACTCGACTGTGTCTCCGAGACTAGTTTCTTCTCAACCAGTGTTTTACAACCAGGCCGAGTCAACTCGGAAACGGCCTGGTCAAACCGAGCCGATAAAAAAATTTACGACCAGGCCAAGTAACCGGCTAGGTTGGCCGAGTCAACTATGACTCGGCCTAGTCATCCAATGACCAGGCCGAGTCATAGTTGACTCGGTCAACCAGGCCGAGTCCGTATTGACCAGGCCGGGTCAATGAAAACCGGCTGGGCAGCGTAAATCATGTTTTTTTTTTCACTTTTTTACCTCATAACTGTGTGTCATTGCAGAGATTTTACTTTTTGAAATATGTGTATGTTAAAAATTGAAAAAGGCTGCCAGCCAAGTTGAATAGGCTCACTAAGGCATGTTGGATCCTCCAAATAGACATGTCTCTTCATAGACTCAAACAAGTATATATACCCAACTGAACTTGTCCATTTTAGCTCTGAAATTTTCAGTCAAGAGAGTACAGAAAAAATTGGTTAAGAAGAGGTGAATTGCAGAAAAGAGCAAAGAGTTAAAAAAGGATGAATTTTGGTGAAGATTCTGTGATTGGGATTTGATCGATATACTGTGCAAACCTGAGACTTGTGTCACAAGCATAATTTGGAAACGTAGGACAGAACCTGAGTACTGTTTGGGCCCACAAATCTCACACTTTTTCAGAACTATGGTGTCTTCTGCTTGTAAAACGAATTAGTGGATCTGTGAAAGAATTTAAACCTGTTGTAGCTTGGATTTGTAGTGGGATTTTTTGGACTTGTGGAAGCATTTAAAATCAGATCCGTGGTGACAAAGTTTTGCACTGTGGAGGACATTTTCTTTGAACCATTGAAGCTCAGATCTGTTGAAAATAGTTTGGTCCAATATAGAACATCAGCAGATCTGTGGAGCATCTCTTCTTGACATGGACAGTCTTTTGAAACAGTTTTAAGCAGCCCTTTGAGACAATTTGAGCAGACCTAGGAGGCATTTTGCAGCACTCCCTTGATGTCTTTAGAGCAGCCCTTGAAAAGATTCTGAAGCAGCATTTTGTAGACATGCAAGCACCTTGGAGCAGATTTTGAAGGGCTCTGAAGATAACATCTAAAGCAGTATTGAAGTGCCTTGGAAGCCATTACTGGGATAGCCCTTAGAAGATCTCTTGAGCAGACTTGAAAGCCTGTTGGTGCAGATCTTGAAGACTTCTTAAGCAGGACTTCAAGTGATTCTAATGCAAGTTCTTGGGGATGATCTGAAGCCTACCTTGAGTACTTATAGAGGCATCTAGGGGACAGAGCTATTAGCAGAATTTGGAAGAGTCTTTGAGGAATTTTTGAAGGTGTTTAGATCAGACTAAGAGTCGGTTTAATCCTTGTATGACAGTTGACTATGTTTAATCCTTGGTTATTTGTATTTTGTTTTGAGTCTATGATCATGTATGACAGTTGACTATGTATTGCCATTGGGTACCATTTTGATATAATGGATTGGTTCATGAGCCTACTTTGATCATATGTTGTCTTCCATCTATATTATAATGCTATGTGTTTGGAAACATGAATGAAAATCTTTAAAATTATGTTTTTTTATAAAAAAAATAAATATTTAATGTATTTTTTACAACGACCGAGTCATTGAAATCGACTAGGCCGAGTCATTACCGAATCCTGGTCGGAGTCAGAGTCGATCCTCGGCCTGGTCGGAGTCCTGGTCCTGGTTGTAAAACACTGTTCTCAACTTGTCCCTCATTATTTCATCTCCATTGGGTCTACCCCCCATAGCCTGTTGTTAGGAGACAACTTAAACAGAGAGGTTGGGGATTAGGGTGACAACCCCCGACCTGAGTCGTTGTCGTAGTGCCTATACATTTTGAGTGACAACAGGTAGCACTTGTTATTTAATGGCACCCTTTAGCAACACGTACATGCTTTATTATTGGTCCATCTGAGCAATGTTCCAAACCTTGGTGAAGTGATACACTGCCCTTTTGGTGAAGAAATAGCCCAAATACCAAGGTAAGACCTCCACGTTCAATTAATGGGCCAGAGGTAAGTAAACTACGTACCCTTCTTCACTATTTTGACTGCTCCAACATACAGAGATTGACCGCATACTACCCAAAACTATGAATCGGTCCTTGACAGTCTAGAATAGAGGCTTCATGCCCCTTGAAGGCAATAAATACATATGTTATGAAGTTGTTGCTCCCAAACCACATAGACAACTAACAATCTTGGCCTTAGACAATTCGTATCAACATGAGACTTAGGTTCAGGCCTTCCCAACACACAAGAAGGGATTTCGGCTTGTCTCACTGGTATCTTTGGCCCTTTTACGAACTGTAAACTTGACCAGGATTGGGTGCTGTCCGTGTCCCCTTATTCCAAACGAAAATCGACGCAAGGCCCCATAAACTTGTTCAACAACAAAGAGTGGGAAGCTGGGTCTCTCCTCAACTCGAACTATTCAATAGCTATGCTCCAAAACTCGATTTCTCTGTGGGATGACTACCCAACAAGTTCATTCTTCAAATTTGGCTTGGTTGTTACTTGAGCTTGAGTCTTTGGCCCCACAATTTCTTCTTCAACCTGAAAGATGTTAAATGAAGAATAATAAGTCAGAGATTCAACTGATAACACCACTTCTAGCTCAAATCTCTGGAAAATCTTTTTCTCCTTTGAATTTCGACGGTGAAATCTAAGTGATTTCACTCTCAAATCTGACTAGGGTGTCTAGTTTCAACACTGAAGTTTGCTATGGTGGCTAGGGTTCCAAAACCCTAAGCATATCCTCAAGAAAACTCTCCAAGAGCTCTTCTCTCTAAAACTCAAAATGCACGAATGAGGAGAGTCTCCTTATTTTCCTTCTTTTATAAACTTAAGGTCACCTTTTCACCTTCTTTTTATTAAATTAACTTTATAAAGTCACTTTATGATATTTCTCTTATAAAGTTAAAGCGACTTTTTCACTTGCCTAGGGATATTACCCTTTCTCCTTTTTAGGCTTTATAATGTTTTCCTTAGGCAATTCAAGCCCCCTTTATTAAATACTTCCCCACTTTAGCCTACGGGAACCACATTAGGCTAGCGGACTCCGTTATAAGTCATCTAAGTGGCTGGGGACATTACATTTTAGCAACACCCATAATGCATGAATATCCAATGAAACCCTTTAAACCAAACTGCAATAAGAGTCCTTGGCTTTGGTCGGCCACCATATCTGACTGCTGATCTGTATACACCAAAGTCCAAGATCACAAACAGTCATGTGCTCTGCCCTCCAAGCTGACTCAAATTTCTTCTCAGGCTAAATGTGTGAACTTTTGTGTCTCTCTCCGCTGTTGTTATCATTGGTTATGCTTCACTGTAATGTGCAAGTATGTGAAATTGTTCCAGACTTTAGAATTCTGCCTCCAAATCTTTTAACATAGATTGTGAAAGATGTCAATGATGAAGGAAATCTAACACATGAGTCTAGGTGCTCCCCTTTGGCACACAAATATTGAGGCAACCCACAAGAAAACCAATTCATTCACATGTGCCAACCTATTCACCTCACATCCTTGGCACACATTTTGAGGTGGCACTAAGGGATTATTTGATCATGTGTCATAGGGTTTGGACTATCCACCTCATTCGTGAGTACACATCCCTAGCCCATTAGGGGATGCATTCCTCTAGAAGGTCTTACTAACACTTTGCATGAACTAATTCAGACCTTCCACACATTTGGAAGTGATTTGTAACTAGTTTGAGTTGGTCAAAGGAGGTCCACTTGCACATTATTTGAGGAGATAAGATGATTTTTAAGGTGGATCCATTTTCACAATTTACTAGGGTGCACTTTCTATGGTGGCTTCTTCATGGTTTACTTGGTCAAAGGTGGTTGGTTATAATGCACACATGTCAAGGGTGCACCATTATCTCTCCTGAAGGGCGAATTCATGCATGGATATTTTATTATGATGGTGATTTGAATGTTTACAAAAGGCAATGTTCCCTAGGGTGCATTCATCAAAGAGATATTCTAATTTTTTATTATAGGCAAATTTGTCCACAAGGCACAAGTACTAAGAGTTGAAATATGTAACTAGGTTCGGTCTTCATAATGACATATTTAATCATGATTTTATGTATTTGATGTAATGAGAAAAAATAAATTTATTATTGTTGATCTTGAGGCATGGGTTTCATGCTCAAGGGGAATGTATTTTTAGGTCAAGCACCCATTGAGTGCTTCTAGGTTTGTCATAAAGTCTATTGAGTCATTGTCATGTATTGCAGACCCATTTGGGCAAGTTACATTATGTAAAAGAAAATTATTCGAGTGAAGAAACCCTCCAAGGTTAAGTGCAGTCAACATGTCTACCTCCCAAACATGTCAATTTGGCCTATTTTCAAGGACTAGAAGGCTATATAAAAAAGGCTAGTCGACCAACTTGAGAGGAGAAGATACACCCAATAATCTCGACCAAGATCTCTGAAATCAACGAAGGAAGAAGAAGAAAAAGCGAAGTGGAAGAGACACTTTTTTAGGACTGTCTTTTGGCAATATCTCTCACATGTGCTCGCTGAAGCTAGGGCATCCCCTGCAAAACCTAAGACTAAATTACAGTCATCTCATGAAGTCGAATCTTGGTGCCAAAATAGCCTAACTTGAAGACCGAAGTCTTGAAAAGAATAAATCCAGTGAAGCGAGGGAGGAAAAGTGCCAAGATTGACCTTATCACCTCACACGTGCGAAAATTGTAGGAAGTTTTAGAAGGTCGAGAATTTCAGGAAGAGGAGCAGTCTAGTGTTGCAGGACCAAAGTAAGAAAAGAAGTAGAAATTGCAGCAGTTCTAAGTTAAGGTTGACTTTGTTTGACTTAACAAGAAGAAGGGCAGAGTTTGACTTGATATTGGAGGAGTTTTAGTCAAGGGTCTAGGTCTTGGAATTCGTCAATTGAAGATTCTATAAGAAGAATAATTCTTGTGGGTTTTCGTCTCAGATTGGAGAGGTTTTGGCTTTGGATGATCGCCTATATCTTGTGTCCTTTGTCTCATTGTTCTTTATGGTTTGGTAGCTGTTTGATGAAGAAAACACTAATAAGAAACAACTAAAAGAAGAAGGTAATTAAGATAAGTAAAAATACACCACAAACAATTATCAACTAAGAAAAGTCACCTATACTTGCTACCCCTAGATTTCTCAACATGGTATCAGAGCTAAGGTAACAAGATAAGGAAAGGATAGGCAAGGAAACTTAATAAAGGAAACTCAAGGATTGAAGCATGAAAGAAGACAAGACATCAAGGAGAACATTGAATCCTAAAAAAGAGCTACTCAAGGGCTGAGTTCAAGAACATCTCCAAGAAGACTTGATCAAATCCTAGGCTCTATTCCCTTACTAGATCCATTATGAAGGTAGCGGAGAAGTCTAACCTTCAAAGACCTTTTTAAAAGATGAATTAACTACAAGATGGAGCAAAAGATTGGGCTATATTACATAAAGGCATGCATACATATAGGGCATCGTTTCACCTACATCAAGACTAAGTAACAGTCAAAACAGAGGGCTACAAATGGCACAAGAGAAGCTTTGATGATCAAGCCAAGATATTGAAGGGAGATTTGCTATCTAAGCAAAGAAAAATAGTCATTCCTTAACATATTCCTGTCACACGTGCAACAATAGAAAGGCTCGAAAATCTCAGTCTTATTGCTGGAGGGAAGGCATAAATCTTGAAGTCTACCATCAAGATTTGTTGAAAGCAGATTTCATTGCATAGAAAAGCAAAAGTCTAGATTATTTACACCACTCCATGAAGTCAAACCTACAGTAACAATTGCAGATCCGAGATTCTGAGATCTCTCTATCTTTGTGATAACATAGATCTCATCTTCAAGATGTGTCCTTGTGACATCATTACTCTACTCTACTTACAAGTTCAAATCCTGTGGTGATCGAGTTCATGTGGCACAAAAAATGCAGTCACCAACCTCATATATATTCTCTGAAATTTGGAAGGACTAAGGAAGCCGACTTGAAGCAGTCCAAGTCATCAATTAAATGCTGGAATTGTATCATCACTAGAGACATTGTTACACTTGTAGCAATCAGTTTTGCGTGAAGACTTGTGAAGCTATAGAAACATTGATCCAAGGTCAGTAAACAAGGGCTCTGTGGCAATCATATACTTGAATGAAGGAACAAATGAGTACAATGAAGAATATCTCACACCAATGAAGATGGCATCCAAAATTGCAAGTCATCACAACAAAGGTAAGTAACCATAAGGTATGTATGGTATATTTTATGTTTTAGGGTTGGAAATATGATTCTAGGGTTTGTTAGAAATCTAGGGAAGGGATAAACCCTAGCATGACATAAAGAGGGAATAGAATCTGATCTAGGGTTTGAACTTTAGAAGCCCTAGGATGACCTCTTGATTGCATGAAAACCCTAGAAATCTTGGCATCATGTTTTGGTATTGTATTCTTTGCTTGGGGTGCTTGTTAAGTTATATTGCACGTACAAGAAGTAAAGATGGATGAGCTGATCCTTTGAGAAACATGATGGAAAGAGGGAACTATATGGACTCTTAAGATCCTCAGATTCTATTCATGATGTAGTTATAGAACTATGGATAGCTAGGAGAAGTAGAATCTTTGCCATGCTTAAGGAATTACAGTCAATATAGTATGATGGGATGCATCAGATTGAAAAGTGGCATCATAATAGCATACGATTGGAGCAAGAGCTCATGTAATCATTATAAGAAGCATGAAAGAGCTAAAATTGAAGTCTATGGTAGTTACCTATAGAAGGATGTAGCTCTTGGTAACCTCATTAGAAGCATAAGTAGTACTTACTGGAATAAGAAATTCATCTAGTATAGAGCTCGTCATACATTATTCAAAAGGAGCATTTGCAAGATGAGGATGATCATGATCCTCCATTGGAATCTTCATTGGAAGGTTCACCGATTTGAAGAAGCAAGTGTCTCGCCTAGAGTTCCACCTTGAATGGGATTCATGGGATGATGGTATGATGTCAAAAGAAGTGAAGCAGGTCAAGGTGATTGGAGTCCTTTCAATCAAGGAAGTTGTCGAGGGAAATATAGATGACCAAAAAGAAGAGATGAGGTATGTATGCTTGTATTTGATAAAATTGAGTCATCTCATATAGTTGCAGATAACATGGATAAATGCTCCACCTCATGAGCATGATCAAAAGAAAGGGATCTCCTCCTTTGGAAGGATGCATAAAGGCATGGTTCACATATTGACTTGATGAAATCAACATAATAAGTCCTCATATGAAATATAAGGTGGTTGACAAAATGAAGGAACTATGGATGGAAGTTCCTGAGAAGCAATATGCGAAGAAAGAAAGGAAAGATCATGAAAGATGCAACTATGGTCATATAGAAAAGGAAATCAACATCCAATGACTAGAAGAATTGGCCATGATATCTCCATGGGAAAGATATGAAGACCTTGGGAAAGTCTGGAAAGAAAGAAGACCCTTGACAATTGAATATCTTGGAGATGTGTCAATGTGTATGCAGGATGTTGATGTTACAACAAGTAGATGTCATGATGAAAAGACCATCAAAAAGGTATTTTTTGATATAATTTTGAACAATATCCGGATGGGCTATACAGGGCTACCGAAGGAAGATTTGTGGATGTCACCTACAACTGGTACTTGTGTGCTAGGATAAAAGATCCTAAAGGAAACATGATGTGGAAAAGGTAGCTGTATGAAGCAAAGCCAGATATGGACTAATGGATCACTTTCCTATAAAAGAAAGGATGAAATGATTGACATGATTCATGAATGAAAGTGATCGATGGTCGATATCCTACGAAGAAGTCCCAAAAGATGAAGGCTCCATATAAAAGAAGATGAAATTCATGACATCGAAATAGGGAGCTCTACAAGCAACTAATTGTCCCATGATCTCCACCTAGAGAGTTGCTTGAAGCAAGTCCCTAGTTAAGAGGGAGCTTGGGTACATGCCTCTAATGGAATGGGTTGGTCATCCCTGGTTAAGAGGGAGTGACAGATATGGTTTTCTACTTCATGTGTCATGCACTAGACCAAGACTAACAACCGTAAGTCTTAGTAAAGGCCATGAGGAGAGATAGACACATCATTCTTGTCTTCGCTTTGGGAAGAAAGAATGGAGGATTGGGTAAGCATCTGGCATTTGATACTCTTTGAGGATGTGGTAGGGCATCCAAGATAAGAGTAGTCATAGAGGACCAAAATTCTTTGAGGACTTGGAATTCAAGATAAGAATAGTCCTACTAGAAGGACATACCCTGAGAGAACCCGAGTGGGGTATGTTCCTCGAGAGACAATGATGAAGGTGTCTATAAATCATTGGTCTCGCTAATAATGTGCTATGATCTTGTGGAAGGATAGAGCTGTTAGTCAAGGCCTTGTTATGTAACAATGTTGGATGACATGATGCTATACAGATGGGTTACCAATCCGACTCTTCTTATAAGAATTCTGTTGAAATATGTAACTAGGTTCGGTCTTCATAAATGTATTTGAGTCACAATGAAATGTACTTATCAAAAGAATGAAGAAAACATTTTTATTATTATTTTTACTTATTAAAGCATGGGTTTCATGCTTGGGTCATCATGTCTTAGGTCAATGCCCCATTGAGGACTTTTAGGATTTATTCTAAGTCATCAGAGTCATTGTAAATTAAAAGAGACCCTTCTTGGCCTTTCCAATTATGTAAAAAGAATTATTTTTGAGTCAAAAATGAATTTGGTCTCCTCCACACCAAGTCGGCCTCAAGAAGAGTAATTCGACCTTCCCTGGAAGGCTATATATACAAGGCGCTTCGAATTCATTTGGAGTATCTCACTCTCTCACACATAGTTCGATATCTGAAGCTAGAAGCTACGAAGTTGGAAAAGGGCTAGGAGAGATGGAAAGGAGTGTGAGTTTTTGGAGGAAGCTAGAAGACACCAAGATCGAAATTATGGGACAACTCTCTCTCACTTCTGAGGTGTATTAAGGGAGATCAGATTTTTCCTAGTCTAAGTCGAAGCTGCTGCTACTACTTTGTCGAAGCTGCTATTGATGCGGCAAGGTCGAAGGGTTATCATTTGCAAGAAGGATTGAGGGCTGAGTGTTGTGGAGGAAGTCTTTGTCTACGCCAAAGAGTCTTGGATTATTTTGAGAAACTATTGAAGGAAGAATTGTTGATTGGGTTTTCCCCTAGATAGGGGTTTTCCCCTAGCTGTCCTCCTACATCTGTTGTCCTTGTGTTATTGTTTTGATAATTGATTGATGAACTAAAAGATAAAAGAAGAAAATAAAGATAAAGGAATCACAAGTAATTATCTATATAAGAAAGTCTTTTTGCCTTTTTGATTTTCTAACAAATTCTATAGATTGAGAATGTACAAGTACTTTGTATGGAGTATGAATACCTCCCTAGTTAAGAGGGAGTGTTGAAATATGTAACTAGGTTCGGTCTTCATAAATGTAATCATGATTTTATGTATTTGATGGAATGAGAATTTTTTTTTTTTATTATTGTTGATATTGAGGCATGGGTTTCATGCTCAAGAGGAATGTATTTTTAGGTTAAGCACCCATTGAGTGCTTCTACGTTTGTCATAGAGTCTAGTGAGTCATTGTCATGTATTGAAGACCCATTTGGGCAAGTTACATTATGTAAAAGAAAATTATTTGAGTCAAGAAACCCTCCAAGATTAAGTCAAAATGCATGCAACATGTCAGCCTCCCAAACATGTCAATTCTGCCTATTTTCAAGGATTAGAAGGCTATATAAAGAAGTCCAGTCGACCAACTTGAGAGGAGAAGATACATCCAACAATCTCGACCAAGATCTCTGAAATCAATGAAGGAAGAAGAAGAAAAAGCGAAGTGGAAGAGACACTTTTCTAGGACTGTCTTTGGGAAATATCTCTCACACGTGTGGGCTGAAGCTAGGGCATCCACTGCAGAACCTAAGACAGAATTACAGTCATCTCATGAAGCTGAATCTTGGTGCCAAAAGAACCTAACTTGAAGACCGAAGTCTTGAAGAGAATAAATCCAGTGAAGCAAGGGAGGAGAAGGGCGAAGATTGGCCTTATCACCTCACACGTGTGAAAATTGCAAGAAGTTTCAGAAGGCTGAGAATTTCAGGAAGAGGAGCAGTCTAGTGTTGCAGGACCGAAGTCAGAAAAGAATGGAGAAATTGCAGCAGTTCTAAGTTAAGGTTGACTTTGTTTGACTTAACAAGAAGAAGGGCAGTGTTTGACATGATATTGGAGGAGTTTTAACTTTTAAGTCAAGGGTCTAGGTCTTGGAATTCGTCAATTGAAGATTCTATACGAAGAAAAATTCTTGTGGGTTTTCCTCTGAGATTGGAGAGGTTTTGGCCCTGGCTGATCGCCTATATCTTGTGTCCTTTGTCTCATTGTTCTTTATGGTTTGGTAGCTGCTTGATGAAGAAAAAAGTTAAAACTAATAAGAAACAACTGAAAGAAGAAGCTAATTAAGATAAGTAAAAATATACCAGAAACAGTTCAAGTAAGAGAAATCACCTACGATTGCTGCCCCTAGATTTCTCAACACCAAGTGCACGCTTGTTGGAGGAGGTATTTTTTATTGGTTATTTGTCAAAAGGCTCCTAGAAGAAGCGTTATAGTCAAGACACTTGAAACGTGTCTGCATATCGAGAAGAGCACTCTCATGAGAGCTACAACCTGGGCATTTCACATCTATTTTTGGAAATTTGCCCTACCTCTTTTGAGATGTTATTTCTTGAGTGTGCCCTTTCACAGGAGGAGGGCAAGTGGCACTATGCTTACACCTTGCATGAGTTTGGAAGATGACATGTGACTTCACATTCACCTTGAAATTTTTATTTCGTATTTTGCAAGGACATTGTAGTCCTAATTCGTGCACTTAGATATTATTGTAATTATTTTTATCATTTTAATGTAATTTTTCTCAGAAACAAAATAAGGAAAATAATATTCTTATTGTAAAGTGTTGAGCTGAAACGTATATAAGGGTCTGCTCACTCTTTCATCTGGCATGTTGGATTTGGGAGAAATCCCTTGGAGCTTAGTGCAAACCTTTTGGATGTTCTTGAAGGATCTACACAATGATATTGTGGGTAAGGATGTGTTTCATGTTTTTAATGCTTTTTAAATTTTGCTGAAGTATCTAGACATATGCTTTAGGAGAGAACTTGGTGTACTCCCATTTTTAATTTTCCGTTATCATTAAAATTCTGTTTATTTTTGTGCTTCCTTCTCTAATTATGGATTGAATGCACACATACATAATTCCTGATAGCTGTAATCTCCTTGAGTGTTGGGTATTGTCTATGCTTGTAATACCCTTAGTGTATAATTGGCTATTGTCTATGCTTGTAATACCCTTAGCGTATAATTGGCTTGTACTTTTCGGCCATATTGTCCTCTTTCCACCTTCAGGATAGCATCCCATTTGAGTTTTGTTATGACTATGTGTGTTAATGAACAAGACACTAATTTGCTTCCACCATTCACTTCTTTTCATAGCACCTTTGTACTCCATACCATGGAATTCTGGCAATCTTATTTAGGGAAATCCCCATTGAGCTGGAGCAGAGCTGGGCTAAAGTGCAGAAGGGAGTTGGTGGGGTGACAGTGGCCAACCTCATAGTTACACAAAGTTATCACAAAGGTGCTTGGGATTTTTACACTTGTGGGTGGCAGATTTTGTGATAACACAGTCTTTATGCTGGGCTGAGTTTTCTAGGGTTTTATTGATCAGGCCATTGTTCTTATAACACAATCACTGACACATTTGTTGGTATGAATGCCATTTGGGAGAGTCCCAATCTTGTTGATTAATTTGTGATGAACCTGTTATCACTGTTTTTGCAGGAAATAGGGGTACAATGCACTGTCACTAATAGGTGCTATGCAGACATACAGAAAATAAATGTTTTAGTATAAACAAGGCAACCACATGGTAGATGGAGTAGCAGAAAGCTATGCTATCCAAAAAGTTTAGCTTTTATCCATTAGATTCTGCATTGAACTAAAATTAACACATTCAATGAAAATGGTATTTCAGTGATTATAACTTTTAGGGAAAGAAAATCTGATCTTTTGAGTGATTAAAATCATGTTGGTTGCTCTCCAATATATCTTACTTTGAATTAAAGAGTATGATTAAATATTCTTGTTAAGGTGTATGGCTTATTTACTTGTTATGTTTCCTCTTTTAAAGCAGAAACCTCTTTTAAAGCAGAAACAAAGCCTGGGAAAATATATATCCCTCCTGCTATTGATTCTTCTCAGTGTGAAGCTCTATCTGTGCTGGAGAAGTTGCAGGTATCTTAGATTAATCATTGCTTTTTGATTTTCGTAAATGTGCAAAGATTTTATTTTTTGTATAGAGATTGGCAGTTCCTATTACAGTGCATATATTCATTGTTGCAAAGAAATTTCCTGTAGCATTTTATGTCCGGCTGAAAGAAAATCTTTTCTCCTCAGCTATGACCGATGAAAGGGAATAATGATAAGCCTAAGTTTACACTATTATTTTCCATTAAATATGTCAGGGTATACTATTTCAGATTCTTAGCATTTTCTTCAGTTAGATTACATTCACTACAAAATAGTATTATTGTTGTTGTTTCTATATGAAGTTTGCAAAAACATTGCTTCCTTTTGTATTATCCTGAAATATAAGAAACATGATTGTCTCAGCACCAGAGATTATATTCTTTCTAATGACGTAACCTACCTAGTCTGTCAAACAGAACACGTACATTCTGTTGGTATTTAGAACGGCACATGCCTTGCTTATAAACTCATTTTTTTACATCCACGAAATGTATGCTATTATTACAATTTCCTTTGGAAAAAACAGTATTATAATTTTAGAAAATATTTACTTAACATTTCCTACAAGTGGAACATTGAAACTCTTGACATTATGGCATTTATGATGACTATTTGATATATAAATCAACATATCTTCAGTGCATTTGAAGAATTTTATTGAGCCTAGTAATTTCTGTTTGACCAGTATTGAAGTACATGATTAGAAGCCTTGATTGAAGTGGTCCCACAACTATTTTTAACAAACGAGAATGTTTCTTTAAAATTATCCTAACGCAGGTTTACCGGCAACTTCCCCAATTGCGCCTTAAGCTTCATATCTATTATCTTTATTTAGTTCGTGGAAGTGGTAAATTTATGAGGAGACTGCTACTTTCTTGATTTTGACGAGTGTTTGGTAAATAACACTAAATTGAAAATTAGAACCTTTAAACAGACGTGCCTTTTGCACTGTTTTGAAAATGTATTTTAGTGATAAATTTAATGATAAAAATAAGAATTGTTACCTCCTGGATCTGCACATAAGATAAGTCCAATCTTCTAGGTACAAACCCTAGAGAAACTCTTGGATGTTCTACCCACTGATACCTCAGTAGAACCTCCCTTAACTTTAGGCCGGCTTTTCTTTGGCAGAAGGGGGGTTTCCTGAAGATCAGGTCACTAATCTGTCTGTTAACACAGATTTGAAAATCAGATCAGTGATTTGTGTCTTAAAAGATCTCATTTAAAATAAAAGGATGAGAGCACAAGCAAGCCAAGTGCCTTGCCTTTTGAGCAAATGGAATCAAAGACAGACTTCATGAAGAAGCTTATAATGTTGTTGGACCTTCTCTGTGTCCTCTTAATGTGGTTGCACCTAAACCAATTTGATGGTTCGTTCAGGTCAAACTATGCCATCAGGAGGCCATCATTGTTAGTACATATTGTCTTTTTTGTCAGATGACGGAAACGCAGAGCTATGGGTCAGAAACGGGTATGGATATGGATCTGCCATGCATATGGTTCTAGAAGGTATCTGGAATTTTCAAACTATTTCGAAACATTTTAGCTAGCCCAGGCTCGAATCTTGTGGTTTTCGGGGCAGATCCGACGACAACAAACGCATGAAATAGGAATTGCACAATTTATTGTTTTATTTTCTGCATTTTGGCAGTTTGTTTGGAAAAAATCTCATGGAAAATTGGGCAGCTTCTAAATACAATTGTTCTTTTGTCCATTGTAATAAGAGACAGAACGACAATGGAAAATATCACAGAAATTGAGCGTGGTCAACGAACACTGTGAACACTGTGAGCATGGAGACGTGAGTGAATGTGAGGGCAGTGGGACTGGACTGCTATGTGGGAGACGGGACAGTAGTGCTCGAGGGTGACAACGAGGGACACGAGAGCAAGGGAGACTATAGCATTGTGCGAAAGTGACGGGCTTGGAGCGCTGCGTTGTGCGAAAGTGACGGGCTTGGAGTGCTGCATTGTGAATGAATGAATGAATGATATTTTAATGTCCATGAGACTAAAAATAATCTATGGGACTACCAACCTCCCTATTTTTTGCCTTTTGCAATTCAATCCTTTTCTTACTCAAATTGATAATGAGCTGACCCAACCTTTAACAGTCCCCTCACTGAAAAGACAATGCTGAGGAATTGATGCTAACATACTACCATAACTGTCCCTGATGTCTCTGAAAGCATCACATTCCAAAATGAAATGCTTTTCCGATTCCACTGCCCCAGAAGTCCATACGGTTGAAAGGTGCTGTATCATGTCTATACTGTTGAAAAATAAAATGTATGTTTTGAATTTTTGACTCTATTTATAATTACTTTAGAATGTAGTTTATAATTATTTGTATATAATATAACTACAATTTAAATCAATATAATTATAATATTAAATATATTTAATGTGATATGTTCATTTAATAGTTAAGTATAGGTATTTCAAGAATATAAATTATAAATATTAAATAGTTTAAATAACTATTAATAATATAATTTATAGTTTAAAATAATATAAATTAATTTGAATTATAGTTTAAAATATAAAGTCATTTAGAAAAAAATAAATACAAATAAGTTTAAATTATAATTATTACTTGAATATTTAAAATATTATAGCTATCAAATATAGTTTTTCTTTGTTTTGTTTTTTTTTTTCCAGAGAAAAAATCGAACTTTCTATTAAGGATATAAAAAGTTACATACTATATGCACTGAAGCATTCTGTAAACTGTATGTTGATCGACTACACATAGAGTGTAAAGCTGAGCTGGTAAGCAAAAAACATATTTTCCGATCCCCATGTAGGCAAAATGAGCACTAATTCAATTTCCTGGACCTCCTCATATGTGAGGAAAACAGCCCAAACAGGAAACGAACCAGTTACTGTTCAGTTGTTAATGTTTTCATTCTTTTAAATGGCATAGTAAAAAAATACAGGTATTAATTGTCTCTTGCAATATCCCTGTTTACATTCCCCGAGTAAAGAAACTGAGGACCAAAAAACAATACAAGAAGCCAAAAAACAGGAGCAACTGGATACGTAGCTTCAAAGCACAAATGGAGGTTGATTTGACACACGGATCACATCTTGATCTGTTTCTCTTATGTTCCAGCCGTCCACAGCCTGTTGTAGACCCTCCTTAGATAGGAGGTTTGCAACCGTGTTCCGCTCCCTGTAAATATGGCACACAGTAATAGAATTAAAATGTTGTTTCAGATTTAAAACTTCTTCTAACAAGGGATTCAACATATAGTTTTGACATTTGTACTCTCCATTAAACCATTTGATAACATTCTGAGAATCACCAAAAATCTGAACCAAACTCAAACCCAGGTGTATAAGCCAGCATAGTAAGAGTTTTAAAGTTTGTAGTTCTGCAAAATTGTTGGTTCCTGCTCCAAGCCCCACCGAGGCTTTTAAGGATTTTTGTGCATTTAGGTGGATTACTATTCCTGCCCCACAGATATTCCTCTGATCAGAGGCCCCATCAAAATATGCCCAAGGGATATCGCCCCTGATCTGTTCCTCCCTACTCCCCCTCTCATTTGTTTTTGGGATTGGTACTGGTATGCTTTCATAAATTGATGTGCATTCAATTGCAATGTGCTCATAAGTTGGATCTAGGTCCTTGAATATTCTCCTGTTCCGGGCCAGCCAAGTGCCCCAATATATTATTAGAGGTAAGTTTTTCAGGTTTTCCTCCGGAGTGCCATTCCACCATTTGTGCCACACCTCTCTAATAATTTCTCCATCCCAGCTTCGGGTTTTTTAAATCAAACTCAAAGTATTGAGCCATACTCTTTTGTTGAAAGGACACTTTATAAACAAGTGTTGTACCGATTCCTCTTCTTTTTTGCACAAAGAGCACTAGCCTGGTCCCGTCTTATTTCTTTTCTGAAGATTGTCCCATGTTGGTACCTTGTTCCTTAGTATACACCAGAAAAACATTCTTGCTTTAGTTGGACATTTTAGTTTCCAGATGGATTTAACCCGCCACTGTAGGTTAGCCCATCCTTTCTTTGACATGAGATAGTTGTATCCTTACTTAGGGGAGTATCTGCCTGTGGGTGCATGAACCCATCTTAGGGTGTCTGGACGGTTTCTGATTCATACATTCGATCTCTGTAGTTCTTTAATAAAATGATGCTATTCCTCCTCCCATTAGGGCTCCAGATTTAGATCCCCCTTGTTACCCAGGCTTGATGCCAGCTTGTTGAATGTCCTTCCTTCTCTATTTGTTTCAAGTTATAAACCCCTCTTGCTTTCAAATTGTCGGATCTCTCGAGAAAGGGAAAAAGCTGTGAGATCTTTTATACCCCCCCCCATTCCTTTGGTCTTGCCATTTTCTCCCAAGCCACCCATGGAAGGACAATGCAAGAATTCCTTTAGGTACCCATGTTAGGGCCATCCAGTAAATCGAGATTTCCATGAGAACTAATTTGATCAATTCCAACCTTCCCGCTCTCGACAACCATTTGTAACTCCAGTGCTTTATCCTGTTCTCGATTTTCGCAACCAACCAAAACCAATCCTGGGTCCTGTATGTGTCTGGCTTTAAGTGGAACATCAGATATTTGAAGCTCTCTGACATCTTCTTTTCCTCATTGGTAAGATTCTCTACTATTCTTCTAATCTCAGCCCTTGAGAGCCCTTCAAGTGTCAAGGAGGATTTTTGTGTAGATTTTAGAAACACATGCTAGTAGATTTTAGAAACAGATCAAGGATTGATTTTAGCTTACGAGTTTCACTCCTGCTTCCATTACTGAAGAGAAGTATGTCATCAACAAACAACAAATGAGATATATGCAGGTTGACAACCACTTCAATGCCCTTAATATCACCTCTTCTCCTTGCTTCAAGGATCATTTGACTGAGTCCCTCTGCTGCTTGGAGAAAAATTAGTGTAGAGAAGGGACATCCTTGACGAAGGCCCCTCTGGCTCTGGAAAAAAGATGTGGCCGCCCCATTGATCAGGATTGCAAAACTGATAATTGTCATACATCCCATCACCCGGTTTATGAACCCAATGTTGAAATCCAGGTGAGTCAATAACATTCGAATGTAATGCCAACTACTATGACCATATGCTTTGGAGAGATCTATTTTGACAATAGCTCCTTTCCTTCGACTATTTTTTGATGTTGTGTAATGTCTCCTATGCCACCCCCACTGCTTCATGGATCCGTCTTCCATCCAGGAACCAGAATTGCTCTTTTGATATGTTCCTTGAGAGAATAGGTTTCAATCTGACTGCGATTACTTTTGCAATAATTTTGTAAATGCAGTTACATAGTGATATGGGTCTGAAGTCCTCAAAAGACAAAGGATCCTCCGTCTTCGGAATTAGAGCTATAAATGTGGCATTGAAAGGTTCATATATTGACCCTTTTACTCGAGATTCTTCAACTACCCCTGTAAGTCCATTCCCAATGGACTCAAAGAAATGTTGAAAAAAACTCCACAGTCCATCCGTTTGGGCTTGGGCTCTTATCATTTTGCATCGACCTTAAGATTCCTTCAACTTCCCCTTTTGTCACTTCCCCCATGCTAACTTCATTATCCTCCTCCATATAGCTTGGGAAGTTTTGAGTCGTCCTGATCACCTCAGCGATAGACACCTCAGCTAGGGCTTTGAATAGCTTTTTAAAATGATTCCTTCTGAGGAGGGATAGTTCCTCAAAAGACTTGGCCGGGGTGCCTTCCTCCGATTTTAAACTCCAAATTGTGTTTATATTTTTCCGGCCTTTGGCATAGTTTTGGAAGAATTTTGAATTTTCATCCCCGACTGTCAACCAAATTGCTTTACTTTTTAGTCTCCACTTCTCTTCCCTGATTGTGAGAATATTCCTTCGATTGGATTCCAACTGCTTGATCCTGTCCCTCTTCACTTCTGTCTCATATCCGTCCTCTTCCGGGCTCTCCAGCAGAGCTAATTCCTCTCCTATCTGCTTTAGTTTTGTTTCTTCCTTGTCTTTCTTGTTTTTGGCCCATTCAGTAGTTGCCTTTTTCATACATTTCAGATTCTCCATGAACAAATATGTGTTATCCCTGCCTTGATCATCCACCCCCGACCTCCAAGTGGTTTTGAACAGGTTGTTGTAAGATTCATCTTTAAGCCAAGACGGATTGGACTTAAATAGGGAACCAAGCTTTTTTTTTATGGCCTTTCATCTCTAGCAGAATGGGAAGATGGTCTGAGTCTCCTCCTTCTCCCACCCAATGTCTAAAGATTAGAAGCCTAGGCACCACTTCTTCTTTAAGGAGGAAGCGATCCAACCCCTTAGCCACCCTTGCTTGTCCTGTTCTCCTATTCGTCATGTTGGCTTGGGCTTGATCATAATGATGTCCATAAGTTTCCTCGAATTGGTCTTGTTCATGAAGAAGTCTGTCAGACGGTCTATATGAGCTGAAGGTCCCCAATTTTTGAAAGCCCCAATGAGAAATTCAAGTCCCCCCTAATACCAAGTTCGGATTCTCCATAAATGATTTTGAAAACAAGTTGTTCCAGTAAAGAGCCTTGTCTTGACAAGGCCCATATATGTTTAGAATTAAAAGATTGGTGCAAAGCTCCAGTGAGTAAACTTCTACTCCCAAAGGTTGATCTAGTCTCCAGGTGGATAGGACCTTCAACCTTCCTTCTTTCACTCCCATAGCCAACCCCCCAAATCTACCTTTTGCATCAAGTGACTGAAAGGCCCACCTAGGCAACACTTTATGTAAAGCCCTACTAATCTCCTCACCAGATCCTAGGGTTTCCTGCAGCAGTAGCACATCAGGGTCATAGGATTTGATTAGGGCCTTCAAGGCTAGTTTTTTGGGAACACTAGCAAACCCTCGATAGTTAAAAGACATAATAATCGTTTAACACCAAGGGAGGGGTTTTGCGCTTCTCTAAGCACCCCTGAAAGAGATAATTGTTTCCCATTGACAATATCAATCTTTGCTCTGAACTGAGCCTTCAAAATGTTTGTCTTCCTTCCTTTGGATTTTTGAGGCCCAACCGATATTTGGTTGAACCCCCAATCCCTCCACTGCTTCCCAAGGGAGAATTTTCTTTTCTCGAGGCCTAAGGTTATAATGGGGCTTCTCTGAATGGGCACAGGAAAGACTAGGAGTCTCAAGACTTGACTCAGGAATTCGGTTTAGATGTATCTCAGGGATAGAAGTGATAATGCTATCAAGGGCTTCATTTACATTTTTAACATGGAGATTTTCCGAGTTCAGGAGCCTGGAAGGACCAAGCCTTGATAAAGAATTGCGAATAGACAAGGATGAAGTAAAAGAAGGGATAGGTTCCAGAACCGTACCCTCTGGCTGATTTACAGAAACCATTCCTTGTCCTTCCATTGCCTCTGCCCGTGCTGTCTGCCCCTGAGGCTCTTGCTCCCAGACAGGTCTCTCCTGAATCTGCATATCCTCTGCTTCATCTACATCCAGCTACATTCCATCCTTTCCCCCTTCGCCTGAGGATTTTCCTTCCTCTTTTCCTCCACATGTTTTTCTGCCATTCCCCCCTCATTTCTATGCCTTCTTCTTCTTTTGAAGCCCAGAGGGAATTCTCTTACAAGGTGGTCGTATTTGTGACATCGGTGGCATCAGAACGACATCTGTTCATAATCGATCATCTGAGTATAGGAGAAATGCTTATACTTGAGGTGGATTTCCTCTGCCAGCCCTTCCCTAGGTTTAAGCTTACCAGTATTCTAGCTAGTCCTTTATGCCGAGTATGCAAAAATGACATGTCGGCGTCCAAGAAATGTCCCAAAGTATTCCCAATTGCCCAGAAAACCGACTTCGTCCAGAATTGAGGTGATAGTCCTAGAAGTCTTACCCATATCGGGATCTCGTCCACCTTCTCTCTTTGTGCATCAAATAGGGGATTCCATATTTTAAATAGTATTGGACTTTTCCCAAAGCTCCAATTCCTTTCTAGCTCCCATTCCAGGGTTTCCCCTTTAGAGAATTTGATCATGAAACAACCCCTAGCTAGGGTTGATACCTTAAAGAATGTTTGGTGCCTCTTGCCAACTTTTAGCAATCCATTCCTTTATGTAATTAGCTGAATTTTTTTTCCCTTAGCCCTCCCGACCAAGGTTACTTTTGTTGCCTCCATAGCTTCGTCGATCTGAAGATCAACTCCTAGGACCAGATTTGGGGTTATCTCTTTTTTCCTTATTAGCTTATTTTTCTTCCGCTTCTCCCCTATCTTCTTGTGCCTCCCCCCTTCCCCAAAACCTGGTAAGTTCTCCTCCGCATTGATATCTACTGCTTGGAGTAGCTTTGACTGCCCCTCCGTCCAAAAGTTCCTATGACTGTTAAGACCTCCTTCCCTTGTCTCTCTTTCCTTTCCCACTGGTTGTGCTATCTCCCTCGCTCCTGAAAAGCACTCTGCCCGAGTAAATCCTTCTCGGTCTGCTGAAAAGGAAGGAGCAAGAAGCCTCCCCTGTTGTTCATAGCACCCCTAGCCTCTGAGATCTTTTGGAAACTGCTAAAAACCTCCTCCCGTCCATTTTCCCTTGGAAACTCTGAGAATGGACTCCCTTCTTGGCAGAAAAACTTCCCACTTCGCAATTGAAGAGCGCTTCTGCATGCGGTAGTTTCCCTCTTACGGTTTCTGATGGTCCCAAATCTTCCACAAGCAAGGATTTCAACCCCTCCTGTCCCTTAATCCCACAACTGATGACTATGTCTTCTAGCCCACCTGAGAAAAAAATTTGTTCTTTGAGGGGACTAGAGTACAAATTACTTACTTGGAACCTGCCCGCTTCTCCCGTTGTGCAGCCTATCAACAAAACTAAATCTTCCTGCCTCCCTTTTGGCTCCCTGACTGTTCCCCAACTTTCCAGTTTAGATATGCATAGGCTTTCGTCCAGAAGGCCTAATGCTCTTTCTTGTCTCCATCCCTCCCTCGAGCCTCACCTCTTCCCGCCTGGCGGTTTAGCTAGACAGATATATTTCTCTATATTCTGGTCTGTGACGTCCAATCCCCACACCGACATAATTTCCCCAGGTTCGGGGTCTAGATCAACAGAGTCTCGTTGGTTGACCATGGTTTCTCCTGCTGTTAGCAGTTTGAAATCTCCCTAGAAACCGGTAATCATTTTCACCTTCTACGGACGCGTGCAGTCGCTTACTGTCGGCAACGTAGCAGTAAACAAAAACAAACAATAAAAACCCTGCCTCCATCCTCCTTGCTCCCTATACCCCTATTTGCCTTGATCACCCTTCCCAACACGTCTTGGCTTCGTGACAACTACCCTCCAATTGCCCTCTGTGCCTTGACAACTACCTCCATGCGTCTCCATCTGTGGTGCGTACGACCTCCCATCTATTGACGCCCTCCTGCAACTAGCAATGCCCTCACGCCATTGTTAGGGTTTCGCCTCGGTGCTCCTGTTCTTATCAAATATAGTTATATTAACATTTTTAATATTTAAATTTTGTTATAATATTAAATATCACCTTTAATAAATATAGTCAAAATATTAAATATTTAAATTTATTTAATAGTTAACCTATATTTAAATATTTTATAGTTATAATTTAAACTATAAATTATAAAAGCTTTTGTATAGTGTTTTAAGAATGCCTTTTTATATTCAATGCTAATGTTGTTTTTTTTTTCCAATGGAAAAATCGTAATCTTTCATTAAGTAGAGAAATTACATGTAGTAGATGCCAGTGGCATATGCGAGTACTGTTGATCCAAGACCAATTCGAAACAAACTGTAACAAAATATGAATGGCCAAGCCATTTCCTGTACATATTTAGACTGCTTGTCTATATATCAACAGATATAAATATTTGATGAAACTCTGATATAAACAACAATATATATATATATATATATATATACATACATAATTAAGGCCTATCCACCCTAGGGTAGTCCTAGTCTATATATGGCCTGTGGTGATATTGGTAGAAGTCTGCTTCCATCTGTTCAGAGATTATCCACATGCCTCGGGGAAGTAGCGAGCCCTGCTTGGAAACTCTGTCAGTATCTTCATTATATTCCCTATATATATGATGACAAGAGACCGAGTTAAACACTGCTTTGTAATTGTAGACTTCATCCAAAATGTTTTGTAGAGAAATAACATGACAATGATTTTTGTTGTTGAACCAATTGATAATAATTTTGGAATCCCCGTAGATCTGAATAGAAGTGCAGTCATGTGCTAATGCAAAATGGAGTAGATGTTTGAGGGTAATAAGCTTGACAAAGTTGTTTGTACCCTCCCCTAGACCTAATTGGACCTTAAAGATATGTTGTTCAGAGATGTATAGCATGAAACCCCCTCCGCAGCCGTGTGGTTGGGCAGCTCCATCGAAGTAAGCCCATGGCTTGGATTTATCGATCTGACCCCGTGCCGAGGTTTTGCGAGTGTGGGGGTTTGCCTCTTCTGGGATATCCTGATAAGCTGCTACGACCTTTGCAATGAGAAGTGGCCATTGGGCAGTTTCATTCTTGAAAATAATTTTGTTCCGGGTAAGCCATAAGGTCCAACAGATGATGAGAGGTAGGCATTGTGCCTTAGCTCCCTGGTGTGCTGCAATCCAGTTGTTCCATGCTTGGAGAATAGAAGTGCCTTGCCATGCATTCTGCATAGAGAGTTGTTGAGTTGTAACTTGCCAGAATTGTATGATAGTTGGATAGAGGAGAAATAGGTGTTCATTGTTTTCAGTGTCTTGATTGTAGAGAACGCACCAGGTCGGGCCATGAATAGATTTGTGCATAAGGGCATCGCCTGTAGGAGTTTTGTTACATAAAACACTCCACATGAAGAGGCGTGCCCGGGGAGGAGTTTTCATTTTCCAGATCTGTTGCCACCATGTTTGAGAGTGTGTAGGCTTGCGATCCAAGAGAAGTTGATTGTATCCATGTTTTGGTGTGTATTTCCCATGCTCAGCTGGGATCCAAACAAGTACATCTGGGTCATGATTTAGGTGTACATGAGCTTCAGACAGAGCTGATAGATATGAATCCTAGGACTGTTGCCATTGTGTAGGAATGTTCAATTCAGGTGCTGTCCTCCAGTTTTGTCTGAATATAGTGTTGTGCTCAGGATCGACGATGTGTGCAATCGTCAAGGTATTCTTGTGCTGTAGGTATTGTATGAGTTCAGGTGGTAAATGATATCTGTTTCCCCCTCCTATCCAGGGATCAATACCAATGCGAACAGATGCACCATTGTTAATGCGCCATGCCAAGCCTGATCTGATGAAAGGCATCGATTGAAGGATTGCTTTCCATACTATGGAAATGCCCACCCGAGGCCATTCTGGTAATCTTACCCAGTCCAATAATTGCAGCGGCCATATATATTTGTGGTAGGACACAGTTGTCCAAAGATTCTGTGAAGTGAGGAGGGACCAACTCATCTTGGCTGCAAGAGCTTGGCCAAAAATAGATAGGTCTTTTAGTCCCCATCCCCCATTTTTTTGGCAATGCGATTTTCTTCCAACTTACCCAAGCAAAGGTTTTACCTTCCTTTTGTCCGTTCCAAAGATATCGACAACATATCTGTTGGATGCGCCCGAGTATTCCCCGAGGGATCCAGGCAAGTGACATCCAATATACAGGGGTGGCTTCCAGGACTGATTTTATCAGGACAAGGCGCCCAACTCTTGATAGAAATCTATGATTCCATGCTTTCAATCTCTTCTCAATTTTAATCACTAACCAGATCCAGTCAGCAATCCGGTAGCTGTGGGGTTTGATCTGAAAACCCAAGTATTTCAGACCCTCCGAGAGATTGTGCAGATGATAGTGGAAAAAATGGAGGGCAACTCTATCCTCCTGTGGGGTGGTGTGAGACAGAGTAATAGTAGATTTTGCCTGATTTGCAACCATACCAGTGGCTTTTTCAAAGAGATTAAGAATGTCATGGAAGGAAGAAGAATCCCTGATGCTGCCATCTAGGAAGATCATAACATCATCAACGAAAAGGAGATGTGTGAGATGACAGAGTTCGTTCATTTTCAGTCCTTTGAGTCTGCCTTCCCGTTTTGCAGTGCCGATGAGCCTACTGAGACCTTCCATCACTATTAGAAACAAAAGGGGAGACAGGGGGCATCCTTACCAGAGTCCATGTTCGACATGGAAGAAATAGGATGCAGAGCCATTAATAAGAACATTGAAAGATGCCGAGGATATGCAACAGATAATCCAGTCTGTGAAAGCCAGAGGGAATCCTAAGTGGATCAGGATCATCTTAATGAAGAGCCAGCTGACACGATCAAATGCCTTCGCAAGATCTATCTTGAGGATGATGCTTTTCAGATTTTTAGCTTTGATAGAGTGGATGGCTTCCTGGGCAGTGCCTATGGCCTCATGGATCTGCCTATTTTGCAGAAAATCAGGAGAAATGTGATGGGAGAGTATAGGTTGGAGCTTGTTTGCGATGATCTTTGCAATGATTTTATATAGGGTATTGCAGAGAGAGATGGGTCGGAAGTCATTGAAGGATGCTGGAGAGTCAGATTTTGGAATGAGAGCAATAAAGGTGGCATTAATAGCCTCATACATTTTCCCAGAGATCCGACACTCTTCTACTACATTGAGGAGGTCATTCCTGATGAGGTCGAAAAAAGCTAAGTAGAATTCAATGGGCCATCCATCAGGGCCAGGGCTTTTATCTTTTTGAAACCATTTTAGTGTCCCTTTAAGTTCATCTTTGGTGACGGGAGAGGTTAGCTCAACTGCCTCTTCCGGATCAACAAAGCTTGGGAAGTGCCCTGCTACTTGAATGATTTCAGCTAGGTTTGAGGCAGGTGGCTCCTTGTAGAGTTGTTTGAAATGTGAGATACCTAACTGTGATATTTGATTGAAGGTTTTTGCAATACTTCCATCCGGTGAGGGCATTTGCCAAATGGTGTTGGAGGCTTTTCTTCCCTTGGAAAAGTTTTGGAAGTACCTTGTGTTCTCATCCCCAGCTTTGAGCCAGATCGCACGGCTCTTGAGTCTCCAGGTTTCCTCTCTTTCCTTCAGAATTCTGGCTCTTTGATTTTCTAGCTCAATCAAATTTAGCTTGGCTTCAGGACTTAAGAATCCCCTATTGTGTTCGTCCATAAGGTGCGCCAAGGATGATTCAACAGATGTGAGGGTATGGGAATCCTTTTGGAGTTTTTCCTTTGCCCACTTAATAGTAAGCTTCTTGAGATGCAGTAGATTTTGACAAAAGCCCTCAGCCCAAGTGTGTCCTTGGGAGGGAGGATTTTGCCTCCAGAAGTCTGTAACCAACTTAATATAGGAGGGATCCAGAAGCCAAGATGAATTGAACTTGAACGGGGCTTTGGGCTTGATAGGAGGACCTGATATTTCAAGGTAGATAGGCGAGTGGTCAGAGATGCCTCCGGTTCCAACCCATTGCCTGTAATGAGATAATCGTTGCATCATTGGATTTTTAAGAAGGAAACGGTCCAGTCTTCTAGCGAGGGCAGCCTCTCCAACTCTTCTATTCCTCCATGTTGGCAGGGGTCTATTCATAGGGATATCAGTGAGGTGAGCTTGATCAAGGAGGTTTTCCATGATATCAGAGAGTGGGTCAATCTGTGCTAATGATCCCCAAGACTCACTATATCCTATGGAGAAATTTAGGTCCCCACCCAAGATGAGATTGTCTGGAGAGGTAAGAGAGAGAGAGAAATTATCTGATGAACCCTATAAATGAATTGATTTCCCTTTTGCCAAACCTATGAAACCGATCTTTTGTGATTCCCACAAAGCTATGTGAATACACTCCCATCATAAAATCTTCATGTTCTACATTAGTTTTGAAATATAATCCATAAAGGATCCAACATGATGTATCGGTAGATGAGTGCTCTGTGTGACCTTGGAACTTGTTAACCCCATCCTAGAGAGGCCTATTCGGATACCCAGGAATATTTGAAAAATCAAAAGGGGCATACACTCTAGCATACATCTCTTCGAGGAACGTTGCCATATTGAAGAGAAATAATAAATATAACACAAAATGCATGCATATAGAGATACTAACCAAAACATAAGCCAATGTTAACCCTAGCAACCCTTAACTCGGAAAACCAATTTTCAAGTTATATGTATCTTTATTTACCTTATCTAGGCTAGCCAAAAACTAGGCTTCTTGAGATATTTTACAATGGAATATCTCAATTTTTAAAATATGCATCAATACATTTAATACAATGGCAAATACCATGGGCCATAAACTGTTGAAAAATGTAACTAGTGTTGGTCTTCATAATGTATAAAATGTAATTTTTATCATTGATTATATTCATTACTATTATTTTATTTTTGGTCAAAGCATGTTCTTCATGCTTCTTGTTGCACATAATGTCTAGCCACCGCGACAACGACTCAGATCGGGGGCTGTCACCCTGATCCCCATTCTCTCTGTTTAAGTTGTTTCCCAACAACAATCTAAGGGGGGTAGACCCTACGGAAATGAAATGAAGGAGAACTAGTTGGGAACCAACCAGTTCGGGAGACACAGTCAAGTGACCAAGTACTTGTTATATATTTAGCAAGACCTATAGGATTCGATTAGATTTAAATGATTGATACCAGTGCCTTATGGAGTCAACTATCTTGCTAGGAAATTTAGGACCAAGTAATTGATCAGCAACTATTGCTTGGATGAATAACTATCTTATATGAAGTGCAGATCCTAAAACTAATGTGAGATGCAGGAATCTTGGTAAATTTTAGTTAAAATGCCTATCTAAGTTTTAACCCTTCGATCCTTTCTATATTGAGCTTGATTTCATAGTATGTGGCAGAGAGAAGAGAAGGTGAAGCACACTAAGGTGTGATTAACGATACCTCTCCTGATTTCGTAGTAGCGTTGCAAAGAGCTGTGGCTCTAATGACTGCAAGGTCATCGTTTTAAGTACTATTAAAAGCAGGCTTCTCAAGCAAATATGGATGTGTACCTATCTTTCTATCGACCAAGCTTATGCTTGGAAGTAAATTTTAATTATGCCAAGTTAAACTAATATGCAAATGCACGAGATGATTAGAAGATGGAGCAAGATGAAGCTAGATTCAAGTATTGAAAGCACTTAGGCCACAATTTATTTATGAGTTATATGCCAAGGTCTTATTCGCTAAAATATTCACTTCACAAGACCGTAAATAAAAAATAAACCACTTAAAATATTCAGCTCAACAATGTCGCAGTGTAACGCCCATTATGAAATTAAATAACAAGCTTATCACTTCAGTTCATCTAGATTCAATGCAATTATAGCTCAAAGAGAACAAAAACTTCCTCACCAAATTTTTCGATATAACCCTCAAGATAATACCTATTATATAGATGCTTGAAATACTCAATTTTAGGAAACAAAAGATATTCAATTTACCACAATTCCATGAAAGGGTACTTTAACAACTAGTTGAAAAATTCTCAAATATGCAAGAAATATTTGTGCCATTACCGAGGACCAATTTATTGGACCTTGGCTTTACGACATTCATCTTCATCTTTTTAGTCTTTTATCATTTCTTATCCCATCAACGCCACATTTTCTGGCGCCATTATATTTCTTCATCTTTTCATCACCTTATGTTTCGTCATCTCACTAATCCTTTCATCTTCCCTTTGGCACCTAGACATTTCGGTTGGTTTCTTGTTTGGGTGGCGATTCCACTTATTCATCCGTTATTTCTTAGATAAGAAACCTTCCCTGGTATCCATTTGCCCTTCCCTGATGAACCTTTCGGTTTTTGCCTTTTGGATCTTAGAGCTAGATTCATGTTTAAGTGGCGACTCCACTTCTTTCATTTCTTACAAGAATTTCTACTAGAAGCTCGCTTCTTGGGGATCTCTTAATTTTCTTGGGCAAGGTTCTTCGCTAGCATCCATTTGGTCCCTCCTTTCCCTTCAAGCAAGTCATCACGGATGACTTGTTTTTCGTGTGTCATTTTACTAACATTCTTCATGATTTTCCAGAGGATGCCACTAATAAATTGCCTTTGTTAACAGGTAATAGTGCAATCGCTGTTGCAAAACATCTCTTAAAGTTTGGTTGTTGTATGATAATATATTGTATGCCCTCATGGTATAATTATGAAGATGTCAAGATGTGGCTCTTTGTCCTTTCCTTGGAAGGTGATGCTAGAAATTGGTTTCGTAATTATCCTGATAATTTTTTCGCTTCTTTACAAGACATCATCGATGCTTTTAAAGATAGATATGGAGATCAAGGTGGCTTGCCTTGTGCCCCTAGTACTATGCAGAAGGATGAAAGTGATCTTGTAAAGAACCCAACTATCAACAAAAGATTTCAAGATAGTTCTCCATATTAATTATATGCCATATTGCAGGCATTGTGAATGTTCTCATGATGAATCAAATTGTGTTGAAGAATCTAGGGCTAATGTAGTATTAATGTGATTCTTATTGACTTGATAACTATTTGTGGGGTGTTTTAACTTTTCTCCTTAACATAGTCTTCATTTATTATTATTAGAGTGTGTCTTCGTTAGTTCATCAAATAGCTACCAAAACAAAGTGACAAGAACACAAGATGTTTGGCTTCCTGCCAAGGCCAAAACCTCTCCCTCTTGGAGAGGAAAACTCGCGCAAAATTCTTCTTATAGATATTCCAATTGACGAATATCAAGACCATGACCCTTGACATGCTATGCCACTCCAAGACCAAGACACCAATCCTCTTCTTTGTCACTGCTGAGATCATCATCATCATAGTTGTACCATAACTGCTCCTTCATCTAGATCACTGTTGCACCATGACTGCTCCTTAATCTAGATCACTGCTGCACCATGACTGCACCTTACCAAAGATATTCATCACTGCTGCACTGAGATCATTGCTATACCACTGATATCTTCATTGAGACACCACTGAGACCATAATTGCATCTATGCTGGGATCATGATAGTATCTAGGATGTAAGCCGAGATATAGTGTATCACTGTGATCACAAAGATCCGAGATATAGTGTATCACTGTGTGATCACAAAGATCCGAGATATAGTGTATCACTGTGTGATCACAAAGATCTGAGATCTTTCTTATCACATGTATGCATGAGAGTATGACTGCATTGTATGCTGAGACAATGAGTGAAGAGATCGAGTCATTATCTCTGCAATACCCTTTCGAAAACACAAAGACTCTTACCCATCCGAGAACCTGAACTATTGAGCTTGTCCGAAGTGACTGTCCCACTGTACTTGATCGAGATTCTTGTACTCCTGTACCCATCCGAAGTTTTGTGCCTCTGTCATCATCCGAAGTTACAGAGAGATCCAAGTTTTTTGTGATTCCTGTGGTGACTTTAGCCACCTATTTATAGTAGTTAGTCTCCCATATTTAGCTGACATGTCCATGTGAACCGATGTGTTTCTTTATTGAGCCGACATGATATTTATGTATACTTTTAGGCCGACATGATTGTCTTCTACCTCGCTTTGCTTGCAGACTTCTTTGTGCTTGTCTTGGAGGATTGTGCTTGGTCTTGGAGGGTTGTTCTAGGCTTGTATACATTTTACATAGGCTCATGAAGAGCTCCTTATTCATGACTTTGACTCTTTGACCTTAAATATAAATCCTAAGGCTCTCAATGGGAGCCATCTATAAAATAAACCTCTTGCTCATGAAACCCATGCAACAAGGAATAATAAATTTATTTTCTTGCTTTACAAAAATTATAATTACAATGTCATGAAAACCGAACCTAGTGACATTTTCTTCAACAAATTGCATTGTTGCAAGACAAATCCATGATAGTGGAAAAGCAGGAACACGTTGTCAAATCAATATCGAAAATGAAAGGGAAAATGGTAAGCATCTTATAAAAGAACTAAAGCAATTGGTTAAAGGCATGCAGTTCAATCAAACACAACTGGTAAAAGTCATGGAACTTAATCAAGAAATATTGATAGTTGATTACGCCAAGGATATGAAAACTTTGTACACCAAACTAGAAAAATGTGATGAGGAGATAGAAATCATGAAAATTAATCACTCTGATCACATAGCCACCGTAGTAGAAAAGTGTGCTCAAAAGATGGAGGCTATGAGGACTGACATGTAGAATCATCATGAGAAAGAAATGAGTACTATTCAAGTAAATCATAACACAATGATGAAGGACATGGAAGTTGGTCAGATTTCTCTTTAGAACAGATTGTTAGCCATGGAGGAAAAGCAAGTGCAATTAATAAAAGATATGGAAGCTAGTCAGATATGTCTTCAAAATAAATTATTGACCATGGAGGAAAGCCATGCCAAGGAAATCAATGCTATGAAGGTTGAACACTCTAACCAGATTGATGCCATCAGAATCGAAAATACCACTCTTCAGGATAAGCTGCAAATGATGAAAAACATGCAAGTTTCGATATTTCAAGTTAGACCAAAGCACAAAGGGTTTGTCACGACTCACAGATCTCTCAATCCACGAAAGCATTTCCCATCTCGTCGCAAGGAGGTTACTTTTTCCATTAAGGACAAGTCGACTTTGGTTAAGGAAGACCGTGTTTATGTATCACCATTAACAAAGTATATTCAGAATAAGATTGGGCATACTTCAGATTCTTTAGATCTTTTGTCCAAACATCTTTAAGATGAGGACAATAAATCTATAGTGGTCTCATTGTTGACATCACAACCCACCCAAAAGAAGAGCAAAAAAAAGAAAAGCAGAAGGAAGCGATTTGATGCATCTGATGGCCGAGAGGAGCTTGATTTTCGGATAAGACAAAGTCCTATGATATGCAGGATCGGGCATGGCACATCAGAAAATCAATCCACATATTTGCCAGAAAGCAGGCAAATGCTCTGTATGCACTATATTGAACACATCGAGTGCGACAGGGCATCCTTTGTATTGTATTTCTAACCCTACACCTTGTCATTTCAACATTTCATTTCTGTTTTAGGATTAGATTTACTTTTCATGATTAGTAGAATAGATGATAAATGAAGAGCTTTTATTTTCATGTACTTAATGTTATATGATGAATTTTGGATGAATGCTACTTATGTAATCTTGTGTGTTGCTTGGATGCAGATTCTGGATTCTCACATTCCTTCGATGAAGCAATGTGTCCCTAAGTAGAGCCAGATGTTGACCACTCTGTGTTAACGACCCCATAACTGTGCACCCCTTTTTTCGCAAAGGGGATCTATCATGTTCAAAGTGTTCGCAACATTCATATTTCATCATTAGTCGACAATTTGTTAAAGTTGTAAACCCATTCTGCATGGTTATAATGTAAATGATCTTATTAAGACCATAATATATGTAACAACCTAGGTAAACATAGTATTTTGGTGACGATTTCTACCCTAGGAGATTTTTTGTCTCATTGATTCATCTCTTTCTAGACACAAATGATCGACATAATTTTTCCCTCCAACCTCACCCCAAAGCTAGGGCGGATTTTGTCGTTAAGATATTAAGTGTGTCCTAGTGTTTTTTATTGAGTATTTGTAAAAGTAATTTGGGAATAATCTTAGCTAATTGGCTAGATTATTTTATTACAAATTACTTGGTCTTCTGGATCATATTTTGCGTTGTAGAATTGGGTAGATATTTGAGGGTCTATGACGAATGGGTGTTCCCCCTTCATGTATTAAATTGTAAAATCTTGATGTAAAAAATATTTAGTGCATGGTCCCTCATAATTAGACACCATGGCTAAATATTAGAGGGTTGGGAAAATTATTAATCTCATCATAAGTCAATTAATTAAATTTTCTGGCAAAATTAAATTAAATCCTAAGCCAAAAATTTAATTAATTTTAATTTTGTGTCTTAGGCAAAATTAAATTCTCCAATGGTGAAATTCATGGGTTTTAAAGAAGTTAATTTTTGGAGGTCCTTGACCAAGGGAATATGAAGAAATCAATACATTTTGGACCCTTGGGTCTTGGTGGTTAAGTCAAAGTCAAATTTTTGAGGAACTTGACTCACAATAATTACTTTTGAGTCAATTAAAAATCAATTAAATGAAAAAATCATTTTTTCCTAAAAAAAAATAATAATTTTGATGGTGATGATTAAAGATTAATTAAATCTTTATGAACAGTTGAGATTAATTTGACAGGTATCATGCCAACTAGCCGTTGCAAGTAGATTAAGTGTTTGATTGTTCTTTCTTGATAATTACTTGTGAGTGATGTTGGCTTCTTTTACTTCTTTATTATCTTATCTTTCATCAAGAAATTACCGTATTATGTGTGTATGAATTTATGAAGATCACAAAAACAGAAGACACAAGATGTAGGCACTATGCCAAGGTAAAACCCCTCTTGAGGGGAAAAGCTAGTAAAAAAATTCTCTTCCTTCAATAGTTTTCTTTGAGACTCTTCAACTTAGATATAGACCAAACCTTCCCGCTACACCAAGTAAGCCCTTCCAGATCTTCTAACCCCTTTGCAACAACACTTCCGCCCCAAGCAACTTCGACTATGCAACAACTTATGGCATCAGGTAGCAACTGGTAGGAACAACACTTGAAAGACTTCAATCTCCCAAACTAGGGCACGAAAGAGAGAGAGAGAGAGAGTACCACCAAAACTTCGATTTTCCTTTTCTCTTTGACATTGACCCAAATCACACTTCTTTTGACTTCAGTGACCCACTTTGCACTTTTTCTAGGTTCACTAGAGATATTGTACTTGCTTAAGATGAGATACTCCAAATGAATTCGATCTCCTTCTATTTATGGGGTCTAGGTGATGTCGAATTGGTGTCCTCTAGGCCGACTTGATCTCCATTAGGCTGACTTGGTGTGGAGGTTACATAAATCATATTTTACTCAATAATAAACCTTTTTACATGATTCAAAGGCCCAAGAAGGGTCTTTTTAAAAGTACAATGACTCTATTAACTCACAATAAATCCTAGAAGTCCTCGATGGGGATTTTGACGTAAAACATGATGACCCAAGCATGAAACCCATGATTTAATAAGCCATAATAATAATAATAATAATAATAAAAATTATTTTCTTTATTCTTTTGACAAGTACATTACATAATGACTCAAATACATTTATGAAGACCAAACCTAATTACATTCTTCAACACAATCGGATCGAATATATATCCAATATAGATTTTGCACAAGAAATGTATGAAGGCCTCTCCAAGTTGTTTACCATCAAGAATATTGGTCAGATAGCTAGTCTCAAGAATGAACTAAGAATAATAAAGATAACAAAAAATGATATTGTATCATCCTATTTTGTAAGGGTATCTAGAATAAGAGATGAACTCAAAGCTATTGATGAAGTTTTACTAGAGAAATAACTCGTGATTGCTGATTACTAGGTCTGCTGAAATCTTGGAGCTCTTTTGCATCAAGAATTAGCAGTTTGAAAGATACACCAACCTTTGAACAAATGTGGAATGCATGCAGTCAAGAAGAAGCCTACATCTCATTAGTGAGTGACAAAGAGGAGGATGAAGAAAACAACACTTCAAATGCCTACTTTGCGCATCACACGAAGAAGGGAGTATACAAGAAGTTGAAAGGACCAAAGAAAAAAGTTGTTTTATCAAAGATTGAATGTTACAATTGTCATAAGATGGGACACTATGGAAGTCAATGTCTTTAAAAATCCAGGAAATAAGAAGAGAGAGAGAACATGCAAATATTGCTGATGAAGCTCCACCCAAGAAAAGCAAGACTGAAGAATCCGAAGTCAAAGACTTATTTGCTAAAGTCTCTTAGGGATACTATCCTTTGCATATCCTTCTACTTTAAGTTTTATAATGTTTTCTTATATATTTTTTGTAGATCTAATATATCTTGTTCGAACATTTTTGGATTGTTTAAGTTGTAGGTATCCCTTAGAAAGACTAAATTAAGAGGGAGCCTTCACCACTTTACCAAAAGATAATATGAAATGAAATGATATTTTAAGGTCCACGAGACTAAAAATAGTCTATGAGACCATTAGTTTCTTGTTTTTCGCTCTTTGCAATTTAGTCCTTTTCCGATTCAAATTGATGATGAGCTGACCCAACCTTCCAACAATCTCCTCACTAAAAAGACAATGCCAAGAAACTGATGCTAACATGTTCTCATAACTTTCTCTGATGTCTTTGAATGCATCACATTCCAAAATGAAATGTTTTTCTAATTCCACGGCCCCAGACGTGCAAAATGTACACACCGTTTCTTCCCAAGCTTCTTTAGGCCTTTTCCATCGTCCTATTTCACACCGAAGTTGATGTGAGTTGGTCCTTAATTGAGCAATAAGAACCTTTGCCCTCCACGAAATGCTAGCTCCAATGAACTCTTTTTGTTGTAAATCACACGTAGGGTTGAATTCCTCAATGTAATATTTCTTCTTTCTACCCAACTCTTTTCCCCATACCTTTTTATGAAACTTCTCCATAACAAAATCCTTTAGCTCCTGGCTATTTGTGGGATAGACATTGAGGTAGATATCCCATTTTTGCATCCATGTGTAGTTTTGTTTCATCCATGTTTTTTTTCTTTCACTCATGCCTTCATTGAAGATAACATTAGGCCATCTACCTACTCTCATTTTTTCAATTCTTTTTAGGTATCTTATGAGCCGCACCATAGCAATTGCTTCAATGGAAGTTTCTCCTGTAGGAATTTACAGGGTAAGTTCCTCAAACAGAACACCAAAGGACACCGCTCACAAACAGATCACAGATCAATACACCAGTATTTTGACGTGGTTAAAACCCTCAAAGAGGGAAACAGTCCACGACTTGAGCCAACGCGGCCACTTCAGGCAATTTATTAATAAAAGAATGAAAATTTACATATGCTTATCTCATAGACGGATTACCCTACAAATGACCCTCCATGCTCTTTAAATAGACATCATGGACCAATCGGGTGTTAAGCCACGGATCAAGTGTCGGTAATACCGAGGAGAGAATGAACCGTCGGATCACTACATATCGTGACCGTCGGATTGTAAGTTACAAAATGTACATAGTAAAGAAACACACTTTACCTAACTCTATACTAGACCAAGTTGTACTTAACTATTTCCTATGTGTCGGAATATCCTAACATCCCCCCTTAAGAACAACTTGGGATAGGATTGAAGGATTTACAAATATGACACAATAGGAGAAGGAAGGAGGCACTAGAGCCTATCCCCCCTTTGTGACAACTTCCTGAACTCCAACCATAAATCGAAGTTTAGTGAACTTCGCCTCTGTGAGAGCCTTTGTAAAGATGTCTGCAACTTGATCATCTGTTGAACAATATTGCACTTCAAGAACATGGTCCTGAATGAGCTTTCTGATGAAGTGCATGTGCAGTTCAATGTGTTTGCTGCGCTGATGTTGGACTGGATCTTTGCATAGTTGAATGGCACTTTGATTATCACACCAAAGTGTAGTCGGATGCTGCTGCTGAAAGCCAAACTCTGACAGGATCTGACGAAGCCACAAGGCTTCCTTACTAGCTTCTACGGCACCACGATACTCTGCTTCTGCTGAAGAAAGAGAAATGGCACCTTGTTTCTTGCAAGCCCATGTAATAGGTCCTGAACCAAGAGTGAACACATAACCTGCTGTAGACATCCGATCATCAGGGTCACCAGCCCAATCGCAATCAGTGAAACCAACCAATAGAGGAGCTGCTTCGACACTGTAATGAATCCCAAACTGAATTGTACCTCGAACATAACGAAGTATTCTTTTAGCTGCTTTCCAATGACTTTCATGTGGGTTTTGCATAAACCGAGCAACAAGGTCAACGACAAAGGAAAGGTTAGGACGAGTATGGGTTAGATACAAAAGTTTTCCTACAAGTTGACGGTATAAGGTAGCATCAACTTCAGGAGAAGTACAAGTGACTGAAAGTTTGACTCCAGACTGAAAGGGAGAAGGGGCTGGCTTACAGTCTTCCATGTGAAAATGGCGTAGAATATCACAAGCATACTTGGACTGAGAAAGGGAAATACCTTCCTTGGATTGCAAGACTTGAAGACCGAGAAAATAATGTAAGTGTCCTAAGTCTGTCATTTCAAAATTCCTTTTAAGGCTAGACTTCACATGGTTTATAAGGTTGGGATCACTGCCAGTCAGGATAAGATCATCAACATAAAGAACAAGAATGATAAGGGACTTGCCCACTTTCTTGGTGTAGACAGTATTGTCAGAATGACACCTAGAGAAGCTAGATTCTAAAAGAAAGTTATCCGTTTTGGCATACCAAGCTCGAGGCTTGCTTGAGACCATAAAGGGATTTCTTAAGCCGACATACAAGGCTGGAGTCTGTTTGTATAAAGCCAATAGGTTGTTCCATATAGATTTCTTCATGCAAGTCCCCATGCAAGAAGGCGGATTTAACATCCATCTGATGTACTTCCCATTTGAAAGAAGCAGCAAGGGAAAGAACAAGGCAGATAGAGTTCATTTTGGCAACAGGGGAGAAGGTTTCAGTGTAGTCAATGCCTTCAACTTGTGAAAAACCCTTAGCAACAAGACGAGCTTTATGTTTATCAACTTTCCCATCTGGTCCATACTTGGTTCTATAAACCCATTTGCATCTAACAATCTTTCGTCCCTTTAGTAGAGGAACAAGATCCCATGTATCATTTGCCAATAATGAATGATATTCTTCATTCATAGTTGCTTCCCAATCTGGATGGCCTGAAGCTTCTGCAAAGGTGTCAGGATCATAATTCACTGAAGCTTGAGCCAGTAAAGAAGAGGCTCTCTCGAACTGAGAACGTGTACGTCGCTGGTCTGTAGGATCACCGGCAAGATCACCTGCTGCATCCCGAGTAGCACGGACCCATTTTGGAAGTTGAGGAGCTGAAGGAGGATCCTGAGAAGGTGGGGGAGGAGTTTCATCCTCGCTTTCATCATCTGAAGAAGAAATATTTTCAAAAGTAGAAGAGATAGGGAGAGGTGGCACATCCACCGAACTAGGCTCGCAGGCCGATATATTTTCAGCAAACTTTACATCTCTTCTAATGATAACATTTTTGGACTTAAGTGGAATAAGTCTATATCCTTTGACATCTTCAGAATATCCAACAAAAATACATTTTTCACTCTTAGGTTCTAAAGCTTTATGTTTCACGTCTGGAATATGGGCCCATGCTTCACTTCCAAAAACACGAAAGTGACTTACATCTGGTTTGATTGAGCTCCATGCTTCTTCTGGAGTGATATTCTTTAGAACCTTAGTAGGAGTGCGATTTATTATGTAATTTGCACAGTTAATTGCTTCTGCCCAATAATTAAGACTAAGTCCTTTAGATTGAAGCATACAATTAGCCATTTCCTTTAAGGTGCGATTCTTCCTTTCAGCTACACCATTTTGTTGTGGAGTATATGGAACAGTATGTTGCATTTGAATTCCATTCTCAGTGCAAAAGCTGATGAATGTGTTTTTAACATATTCTCTGCCATTATCAGATCTTAGCTTAAGAATTTGATGTCCAGATTGTTTTTCAACAAAGGCCTTAAAGGCCAAGAACATGTTAAATACTTCACTCTTGAGTTTTAAGAAGTATACCCAAGTGCGTCTGGAGAAATCATCAATGAAAGTTAAGAAATACTTGTAGCCAGAGAATGAAGCAACTGGAAGTGGACCACATAAATCACTATGCACGAGCTGTAAAGGGGCTGAGGCGTGCCAAGAGGCACGTTTTTCAAAACTGTCCCGATGATGTTTTCCGAGTACACATCCGGAACAAACACCATCTCTGCAAGATACCATGTAGGAATTTACAGGGTAAGTTCCTCAGACAGAACACCAAAGGACACTGCTCACAAACAGATCACAGATCAATACACCAGTATTTTGACGTGGTTAAAACCCTCAAATAGGGAAACAGTCCACGGCCTGAGCCAATGCGGCCACTTCAGGCAATTTATTAATAAAAGAATGAAAATTTACATATGCTTCTCTCATAGACGGATTACCCTACAAATGACTCTCCATGCTCTTTAAATAGAGATCATGGACCAATCGGGTGCTAAGCCACGGATCAAGGGTCAGTAATACCGAGGAGAGAATGAACCGTCGGATCACTACATATCGTGACCGTCGGATTGTAAGTTACAAAATGTACATAGTAAAGAAACACACTTTACCTAACTCTATACCTAACTCTATATTAGACCAAGTTGTACTTAACTATTTCCTATGTGTCGGAATATCCTAACATCTCCTATTTCACTCAACATTATCTCATAAGGTACCAAACTTTTTATTTTGAACTTGCTCATGATCAAGCATTTTTGGATTTTCTTAATTTGTTTCCATTTTGAGACGGGAGTGCTGCTAGCCCACAATTCACACCCATATAACATCACTGGACAAACTAGGAGTCCAAAAAGCACTTTAATCGTTTTCCAATCCCATAACTCTGCCTCTCTACATCTGTTTTGAAGAGCATATAATGCTTTCCACCCTCCTAAAATTCTCTTCTTTCTGCAGTCCTCCCAATTGAGTTTGTTGCTAAAATCAATCCCAAGGTACTTGTACTCGTTTACTTCTTCAAGAATGTTGTCTTCAAAGAAGAAAGTATGCTGGCTCTACTTCCTTTTATTAGAAAAAATCATTATTTTGGTCTTGCTAGTATTGACTTGCATCCCCACTGCTCTACAAAAATGTCCAAGGGCATATAAGTGCATTTGCAATCCATGGGCCGATTTAGAAATCAATACAAAATCATCAGCATATAAAAGAAGCTTTATCACAAACTCCCCCAACCGAACACCATCCCCAACTTGTAGATTTAGCCACTCTTCCAATTTATCAATATATAGACCGAAAAGAGTGGGGGATAGAGGGCAACCTTGCTTGATTCCAATGTCACTTCTAAAGCTTTTTGAAATACCTGCTGAGGTTCTAATTTTGACTATCACTTCTTCATAAAGTCTATGGACAACAACTCTATAATGCACATGAATTTCATGTTCTTCCATTCTACGCCACAACTTATCCCTAGGGACTGTGTCAAAGGCTTTTTTGAAGTCAACAAAGCAACAAAATACTTCTTCTTTGTCCTCCCAAACCTTTTCAACAATGTGTCTCAACGTGATGCCATGATCCACTGTAGAATGTTTCGGCCTAAAACCCGCTTGTCCTCTTGCCCTCTTTTCTTTTACTTCTGCCCACTTGCGAATTCTGTCTTCTACCATGCTACTGAACAGCTTTGCAACAATGAATTGATCATAATTGTTCTATAGTTGGATGGACTATTAATGTCTCCACTTTTAAAAAGGGGTATTGCTAGGCTAGTTGTCCAGTCTCTTGGGAATCCTTGCTAAATGATGTTGTTGAATATTTTCATGATGTGCGGTGCAAGAGCGTTCATTCCCCATTTTAGATACTCTGCTTGAAGTTCGACCAAGTCCTTTGCCTTTCTTGTTTGCAGCTTCTTAATTCCATTCTCCACCTCCTGTAATGTGAAGAGCTTTGAATTTGTGTTGATCTTGGGGGGGACTCCGCCTCAGATTCTTTCTCATAGAGTGGTCTTGCATATTCAAACCATTGACTGGCTGTAATATTATTTTCAATTTGCTTCTTCCTTGGTTGCAGTTCTTGCCAGAAAAGTTTTGGATTATTCTTGCTTAAATATATTAACTCTTCTCTCCTCGTTTGCATGAACTCATCTTTTTTCCTTTTTAGTATTTGCTTATATAACTTTACATTCATCTTCTCTTTTCCTACCTTTTTCAAGGTTCTCCTTGCCATTTTGCATTCCTCATCAAACGAAGCATTTACAGGAAAGCAATTTGATTCTGATTTCCTATTTTTTGCTCTTTTGCACTTCTCAAGTGCACTTTGGATTATATTTGTTAACTCATGGCTGCTGAAGCATTTGAAACCAGTTTTCTCTTTCTGAATTAATCTCTCTAACATTGTCTTGAAGATAGTACCATTTTCTTGTGTTAGAAGAATTTTGCCCCTTGATAGTGATTGTCGAGAGCATTGGGTTTTCCTCTTATGTTGCCTTTCTTCTAACCATGATAACCTTATAAAAATTGGGTTATGGTTTGATTTTAAGTCCCAAATATGCTCTCCAATACTAACTTCATCTATCTTTTCTATTAAGCTTTGTGAACACATCACATAGTCAACGACACTTGCCCCATTGTATGTGTTGCAAGTGAAGTTCCCAGACCTTTTCCATCTATCTAGACCATTGCAAATAATTAAGTTGAAAGCCCCACATAGTGTAAGCAACTCATCTCTAAAATGATTGCTAACTTTGTCATGTTCTGAACACCTCACCCATTGGGGATTCTCCTCTTCAGTGAGCCAAAATAGGATTGTTATCCTCTTTGCAACAAAGGATGCTAGCTTGATTATTTGTTGTTCTAGCATTGAAATCTCCCACTAAGAGAACTTCTCCTTGTTGAGAATACACGGCAATATCTTGTTTTATAGTTGCATATGGATCCTCGTTGTCAAGCCCCTTATTTTTGTAAGTTTTTGAGACTTGAGGGGCAAAATAACACGCTGCAATTGTTATGTGATTCTCATTCTCCGATATTTTCAACCATAAATATTGTTTATTTGCATCTTCTTTAATTAACTGAATGTGACGAACGTCTTTTTCTTTCACTAAAACTAGTATTCCCCCATACCCTTTGCCATTTTCCGCTACCTTGTTCCAAACTGCCAACTTCAAATAATTGTCAAACACAGGAGTTTTGCAATCATCATGCTCATGAGTTTCCGTGAGACAAATTATGTCTCTACCTTCTGCAATAGGCCCTAACCCAAGTCCCCTCCTCCAAGGGTAACTGCTACAATTCCAACAAAGTAAACTTAGGTAGACATGGGTAGGATTTGACTGCTACACAGTTTGGCACATAAGACTCAAATTTGAGTCTTCACCCCTTTTTGCCCATGCTGCTTTTGTTGTTTTCGTCTCTATTATTGAATTCTCTGATTTTTCTTTATTGTCAGCTTGCTGCCCTAATTTGCCTGGAGGACCAAACACTGCAATAACAATTTTCCCATTGTACAACCATGCCCTTTTCCCTTCATTTCGTGCTGTTCTAATTTTATCCACTTCATCGCTTCTCTCCTCTTGTTGTTTTTTGGTTAAATCTTCGTCGCCGTTTCATCTTTCATGTTTGGTTTCCTCCTCGCATCGAGATTTGTTTTCATTGTATAAATTTTTTCTTTATATTTTTGGAAGGAAACTTTGCAGAATACATACAGGTTATGGAGGAAACTTCAAAGGAAAGACTTGAATCATGAAAGAAGCTATGCTACAAAGGAACCCCTTCAAAAATTTGATGTCCTACAAGGTTTGTTAAAGAACTAGTCAAGGTATGTCTTAGACTACAAGTTTTGTTGCAAAAGGTATGATCATTCTCTCTTGAAATTTGCTTTACATTACTAACATCTTTATGTCTAGGGTTTTGAATCATAGGGATCCTTGTTAGGGTGATTAATCATTAGATTGTGTTACGCAACCAGCTCACAAAATATAATAAGAGAGATCAACGACTTCAAAATTAGCCTCTTCGAGGGGGCAACCTCCTTTACATTACACAACAATTCTTGGATGATACAAATGACCAAACCTCCTTTCTATATATAAGAGTCTAAGGGGTCACAATATAATCAGAGCCGACATAACAATAATAATGTAAGGGCACAACAATAACTATAGTGGCCTTCCTTGGGGCACAATAATAACAATATGGGGCCAATAGGGGCACAACAATAACAATAAGGGGCTACAATGACAATAATAATGGGGGAATACACTAGTATTATAGGGACCAAACATGCCCCTCTCCTTCAAAAAAGTGTTGTCCTTAATGCCTGAGTAGTTTTGGATGCTTCTATATAAAATTTTCAACTTCCCATGTGGAATCTTCAGCAGGTAAGTTCTTCCACTTGATGAGATACTCAGAAATTGATCGATTTTGTAGCTGTCGAGTTTTTGTTTTTGTGACTGCTTTAGGTTCGAATATGATTTTCCTTCCTCGTCAAGTTCTAGCAATATTTTTTGAACTGGGAGCTTGTCATCTATAACCTTCTTTAAGCATGAACCATGGAAAACTAGGTGCACTCGGGAAGATGCAAGAAGCTCCAATTTGTATGCCATAGTACCAATCTTTTGCAACACCTTGTATGGACCATAATACTTAGGTGATAATTTATTATTCTTCTTAGCTTGCTTGAGGGACATTTGTTTGTATGGTTGTAGTCGTAGAAATACTCAGTCACCTACATCAAAAATTCTTTTGCTGCGATGTTGATCTGCTTGTTTCATTCTATTCTGTGCCAAATTGAGGTTATCCTTTAAGAGTTGGAGAACTTGTTGTTGATGCTTGATGTGATCTTCCATTGCTTGAACCGTAGAATTTTCTCTTAACGATGATGTGATGGACGGTGGATGATATCCATAAAGTGCCATAAATGGGGTCATTTTTGCTGCGGTATGGAAGAAAGTGTTATACGACCATCCAACGAGAGGCGACCACTTGACCCATTGTATCTGTTTATCAGATACAAAGCAACGAAGATGTCCTTCCAATCATTTGTTCACTATCTCCCTTTGCCCATCAGATTGAGGATGATAAGATGAACTATGAGCTAACTGAGTACCCAGACAAGAAAATAATTCCGTCCAAAAATTTCTAGTGAAAATGGGATCTCTGTCGCTTACAATAATCTTTGGGTTTCCATGTAGCTTTTGCATTGTTTCCATAAATGTAGTAGCAACTGCACTGGCTTTAAATGGATGAGATAATGCACAAAAGTGTGCATACTTGGTAAGTCTATTAACTACCAGCATGATGATACTCTATCCTTCGGACTTGGGTAAACCTGTGATAAAATCCATTGAAACCTCCTCCCAACGTTGACTTGGAATGGATAAAGGTTGTAACAGAGCTAGGGTCTCAATTGTCTGAACTTTATTTTGTTGGCAAACCAAACATTCCGCCACAAACTTTTGAATATTAGATTGAAGGCCATCCCAAAAAAAATCCTTTTTAACCCTGCGGTAAGTTTTTAAAAACCCTGAGTGCCCTCCTAAGGGAGAGGTGTGCAATTCTAGAAGAATCTTTTGTTTGAGTTGGGAATTCTTACAGAGGTATAAGCGATCTTTGTACCATAACGAATAATTTTTCCAGCTAAATGTATTAGATGTACTGGGATCTTGCTGCAACTTTTGAATGAGTGCCCACACTTCTTCGTCATTCTTCCTTTCATCCATTGCTTCGTTTATCCAATCTGGTTGGATGATAGAAATGGCATAAAACAATGCTTTCACATCCTCATCCTTTCTTGACAGTGCGTCTGCAACAACATTTTGCTTCCCTTTTTTGTAGATGATTCAAAGTCATAACCCAACATCTTTGTGACCCATTTTTGCTGCTTTTCTGAAGATAATCTTTATCCTAAAAAGTATTTAAGACTATCATGATCCGTTTTTACCTTGTAGTGTCTTCCCATTAAGTAAGGTTGCCATTTCTTAAGTGCATGTAGTATTGCCAACATTTCTTTCTCCAATATAGCTTTGTGTAAATACTTTCTTCTGATTGGACGAATTTCAAAAGCAATGGCTCTTCCTTCTTGCATTAAAACAACACCAATTCCATTTCCTAAGGCATCACATTCCACAATAAAGGTTTTTGTGAAGTCTAGCATAGCTAAGACTTGTGCTTGGAACATTGCCTCTTTGAGATGTTCAAAGGCCTTTGTTGCTTCTGGAGTCCACGAAAATGCATCTTTATTCAGTAATGTTGTTAGAGGTGTTACTATTCTCTCATAATTCTTAACAAACTTGCGATAATACCCTGTCAACCCCAGAAATCCTCGTAGATGCTTTATGGTTGTGGGGATTTTCCATTCCTTAATGGCTTTAATTTTGCTAGGGTCTACTTTAACACTTTCACGAGATACAATATGACCCAAATATTCCAGTTCTTGTACTCAAAAGAAACATTTGGAGGTTTTTGCATATAATTGTTTCTCCTCCAATAGTTTGAGCACCCTTTCAACATGTTGAATATGATCCTTCCAAGAATTGCTGTAGATTAGTATATTATCAAAAAATACTAACACAAATTTTCTATAGAAGGGTTTGAAAATGGAATTCATCAAACCTTGAAATGTAGAAGGTGCATTGGTAAGGTCAAAAGGCATGACCAAAAATTCATAATGACCTTCATGAGTTCTAAATGTTGTTTTCGGAATATCTTCAGTCTTCATTTTGATTTGATGATATCCTGAATGAAGATCCAACTTGGTGAAGTAAATTGATCCATGTAATTCATCAAATAATTCATCAATGACATGAATGAGAAATTTATCTTTAATATTGAGCTTGTTGAGCCCCCTATAATCTGAATACATGCGCCATGATCCATCCTTCTTGTGCACAAATACTACTGGAGTAGAGAAAGAACTTTGACTAAGTTGAATTATACCAGCTTTTAACACTTCTGCAACCATATGTTCAATTTCACTCTTTTGGGCATAAGGATATCTGTAAGGCCTGATGTTTGGAGGAACACTTCTTGGAATCAAATGAATAGCACGATCATGATAACGAATAGGTGGGAGGCCTTTGGGAGTCTCAAATATCTTGGAATGATTGTCCAAGACTTTTTGGAGATCTAGAGAAATAGATGATTTCAATGTGGGAACCTCTAGTGAACATAATTGTGGAATTACGCCCCGTTGTTCTTTCTTTAGAAGCTTTGTCATGTCGTTAGTTCTGATTATCTTTCTTGGTTTCCCTACGATACCCCTACCCCTTGATTCAGCTTCCTTTCCTTCCCAAAATTTTTTCAAGAAAAGTTCTTGAAAATTAAAAGCTATCATACCCAAAGATTGTAGCCATTGGATCAACACCACTCATTGGAATGGAAAGCATTGGACTATTCAATACATATTCTCCCATGGATAGCTTGATATTATGGCACTTTCCAGAGCAATTTATGGTTCCTCCATTCGCAACCATCACTTGACACCACTGTTGATAATATCGGTATTGGTAAAATATCGGCAAGGGTCCAGAAAATATCTTATCGGCAATATCGGTGAAAATATCGGCAAATATCGGCAAGCATAAAAAATGCATAATATTTTCATTTTTTTTTCTTCAGATTTCTAAACATATAAAGCAATAACAACATGAACTAAACACATTGGCACATAAATATGAAGAAGGCACTGATATATATGATGTCAAATTGAAATGATACATCAAACTTCAAAGGCGATACCAAATCTTGCTGATCCCTGATAATTGTCCAATCAAGGACTCAAACAAAATAATATCACATATCCTGCTGATCCCTGATAGTGATAATTGTCCAATCAAGGACTCAAACAAAATAAGTTCACATATATAAAACTTTAAAAGTATTTCATCATCATGAGTTATAAACTTATATGTAGCAAAAGTTGCAAAACAAATAAAACTAGCAGCTATTTATCTGAGACAATTGGCCTCTCCCTAGCAGCTTTCTTTCTGTCTTGTTCAGCAATTGCTTCACGAGATTTTTGTGTAACCTCTGCACTAGAAACCATACAAGGCATTACATCTGCATCATATGCAGAGAGTCTAGCCAGATGGTATTTCAATCGTGTAACCCCTCCTGACATCTTGGTCCCACACAAGTTGCATGATATATATGCCTGATTTGCCCCACCAACAGCCTCCCCAGACTCCCAAAATGGGTCCAAGGCTTTTGGCATATTTGACATTTGTAGTGAACTAATTCAAACCCAGGGCACAAAAAAACAAAAAATTGGCATTAAACCCCCCAACACAAAATGAAAAAATAATAAGTAATAACCACCTCATTCAAAAAAAAATACTACATTATTTGCATTTTGCAATGTGAACGAAAAATGGCAATAAGAGGGTGCATAAGAAAGTTGAAAAAAAAAATGAAGCTTGCTGTCCAAATGTGGAGAAAACCCTTGCATTGGTTCATGGGCATGAAAATCATAGCAAATGGAAAAAAACAAAGAAACAAAATGTTGGTAGGCAAAGAGGCAAGCAAGCATAACCCTAAATCTATGAAAAAATCATTAACATAAGGGTTTTTAAGAACATACCTGTTAATGGAAGAAATGAAGTTTGTCTCACTATTCTTCAATCTTTGATCCACAACAAAATCTTAATTGGTGGTGATAATCATTGTTTGATCCTCAAACCCTCCTTGACAAGCACCACAAAACTCTTTCTCTTCCTTCTCCAACACTCAGAAACAAAAATGAAGAAAAAAACCGATTTTTCCTTTTTGTAGCCGCGGAAAAACATGCCCGGCGATATTTTATATCGTCGCGCAATATTTTGCCGAAATATCGCCGATATTTCGGAAATATCGCGATATTTTCGAGAGCCGAAAATATCGCGATATTTTCGCGATAGCCGAAAATATCGCGATATTTACGCTATTCGGCGATATTTCGCCGATATTATCTACACTGCTCGACACTCTGGTGCCGGATATAGGAAGCAATTCAATTCCTTGGCTATCTTACAATGAATAAAGTTATGGGTACTAACCGAATCAATCAACACTATTACCTTTTTCTTCTTGATATGTCTTCCTATTTTGAGAATTTGAGTGCTATTTTCTGCCAATGCATTACAAGATATGGTCGGATTCATTTCTTTCGCTAGGGTTGGTTTCTAGTGTATACCATCTTCTTTTGACCTTTTTTGTTCCTTTTCTTCCTCCTCTTGACAATCTATGTAAAATAATTTCTTCTCATCCCACTTGTGACCTTTAGTGTATTTGCTATCACAATTGTAACAAAGCTCATTTTCTCTTTTTTCTTGCAATTGTTGTGGTGTCAACCTTGTAGGTTGTGGAAGGCTAGGGACAACAACACTTCCATCTTTATAGTTGTGATTGGTAGGCTTCCTTGTTGCCATAACTTTTCTTTCAATTTTTCTTGCCAACCTGAATGCCTTCTCCAATGGATCAGGATCCCAAAGGCGAACCTCATGTTGGATGTTATCCTTTAAAGTCCCTATGAACACACCAATCTTATGCTCCTCTGGAATATCATTTACCCTTATATTCAAGTTTTGGAAGTTCTCAATGTGCTCCACCATTGAACTATTTTGTTTGAAATTTATCAATTGGATAAAGGTGTTGCTCTTTGTATCCTCATAATGTGCTATCATTTCTTCCGTAAAAATTGACGAAGTGACAAATTGTTTTCGAGAGCAAAGCCATCGATACCATACAGACTGATTGGGTTCCAAACATAAAGTTGCAATGCGTATTGTTTGTGTGTTTTGCACATTATGAAGATCGAAATATTGCTCCATCTGTAGTATCCATGTTATGGGATCCTTGCCATGAAAGTTCCTCTTATCGATCTTTGGAACATGGTGGTTCTTCAATCCAATGTTAGAATCTATGAAATCATGATTAACATTTCTTTTGTTCTCATCATGAGTTTCCTCTACTACCTTTTCGCCATTAGGAAGCCTTTCTTGTAGCAACTTTTTCAAACCTTCCTTCAAACCTTCCATGTCTTTCTTCAAATCATCCATCTTAGCTTCAGTTACTTTTTGTGAGAGCAAAATTTGCTGCACTTGGTGTCATAATTTTGATATGTCATGTCTCATTTCTTCCTCTTCTTCATGTGTCAGAATAGAGATTTCAGGTTGCTTACTAGCTGTTTCCATTTTCTTTTTTTGGGTGATCAATTAATGATAATTATGCTTCTCAATGCCCTTTGAATTAGTTCAAATTACTTTCTCAAATAAAACATATGCAAATTTTTAGAACAGTGCGAAACATGCATGTAGATTTCAATGAAATTAATTAATCAATGAGAAAGCATAAGCTCAATAATAATACAGAGATATTTACAGAAAATAGAAACATCAAGTTTCTATTTAGGTAATGGAAACAATCAGTTTTATCTAAGAAACTGCTAAAAGAATAAACATTAGCAACAGCAAAAAGAATGAGCATTAAATACTTAAATATTAAATAGGATTATTCTAATACCCTCCCTTAATGCTCAATCTATTTACAACACCAATAGACCCTCTGAATTTTACAAATTTATCCGGACCAAGAGGCTTGGTGAAAATGTCTGCGGGCTGCTCTGTTGTGGGAACATATTGCAACTGAACTGATCTGTCTTCAACAAGCTGGCGAATGTAGTGGCAATGAGTTTCCACATGCTTTGTTCGTTCATGAAAGACTGGATTCTTGGCAAGTTTGAGCACTCCCTGATTATCACAAAACAAAGAAGTAGGTCCTGTCTGGGAAACATGCATATCTGCAAGCATACGTCGAAGCCAAACTGCCTCACAGGATGCCTTAACTGCTCCCCGATACTCTGCTTCTGTTGAGGAGAGAGCCACTGCCTGTTGCTTCTTACTAGTCCAAGTAACAACACTAGATCCTAGACTAAACACATACCCAGCTGTAGATTTACGGTCATCGACCGAACCAGCCCAGTCAGAATCTGTGTAACCATTGAGTATAGGATTGGAACTGCGAGTGTAGAGGAGTCCATAATCAGAAGTGCCACGCACATATCGTAGCACACGCTTTGCGGCTATCCAATGATCAGCTTTAGGAACTGACATGAAGCGGGAAATGTAGCTTACTGCAAAACTGATGTCAGGTCTGGTGGCAGTAAGATAGATGAGACTGCCCACTAATTGCCTGAATAAAGTTTCATCCACAAGAGGAGAGGATGACTGTGCTGAAAGTTTGAGCCCTGGTTCCATAGGAGTCGTGGCCGGTTTGCAATCTTGCATTCTGAACCTGTCCACAAGATTTTTGGCATACTTGGACTGAGAGAGAAAGATATGATTTTCAGTCTGCCAGACTTCAACCCCCAGACAGTAATGAAGAAGTCCCAAGTCTGTCATCTCAAAGGTTCTGCATAAATCTTGTTTGATTCCATGAATCAAATGTGCAGAGCTGCCAGTAATGATAAGGTCATCCACATAAACAACCACAAACAAGATATCATCACCAGTATGCTTGATATACAGGTTTGCATCAGATGGGCTTCGCTGAAAACCCTGATCTGTCAGGTACTGATCAATTTTCATGTACCAAGCCCGAGGAGCTTGTTTCAATCCATAGAGTGCTTTAGCTAATCGACACACTTTCTGTTCTTGACCAACAACCTTGAATCCTGGAGGCTGTAGACTTCTTCTTGGAGATCACCATTTAGGAAAGCACTCTTTACATCCATCTGATGAACTTTCCAATTGAACTGAGCTGCTAGGGCAAGGACAAGCCTTATGGTACTCATCTTGGCTGTAGGAGCAAAAGTCTCTTCATAGTCGATGCCTTCCTTCTGTGAGAACCCTCGAGCCACAAGACGAGCTTTATACTTGTCTATGGTTCCATCAGCTTTGTATTTCACTTTATACACCCATTTGCAGCCTATGGGTTTTTTTCCTGTAGGAAGATCAGAAAGGGTCCATGTGTGATTCTTCTGAAGACTCTGGAATTCGGCTTCCATAGCCTGTTCCCACTCAGATGTACCCTTAGCCTCTGAATAGGTTTGAGGCTCAAAAATACTGTGAAGGTTAGACATAAGAGCAAAATTGACTGTAGACTGTTGTTTGTTCTTATGTTTAGAAGTTCTACCTTCAAGGAGCTCATCATCCCTGAGATCACCAATGGTTTTAGCCCACCATTTAGGCCGAAGAGTAGAGGAACCAATATCAGGAAGAGGTGGAGAAGGCTCAAGAGCAATAGGGGCATCAAGAGGAGGGTTATTTTCTGGAGGAAGCTCAGATAGAGTATTATCAAATACTGATGCTACATCATCCCTCCCATCAGGTGGACCGATTGGAAGAAGAAACTGTGAGGCTGATCCTCAGAACACAGCTCAGAAGAAGAAGTCTGAAAGAATCCTCTGTCTTCATCAAATACTACATCCCGACTGAAGCTAAGACGACCAGTGGCTATATCTATCGGCCTATAAGCCTTGTGATGATCACTGTACCCTGTCATCATGAGTTTCTGGCTTTTGGAATCCAACTTAGAGCGCTTAGCAGCTGGAATCCAAACATATGCAACTGAGCCAAATACTTTGAGGTGACTGATCTTAGGCTTACAGCCAGACCAAACCTCCTCGGGAGTCTTCCCTTTAACAGCCTGAGTGGGTGATCGGTTAAGAAGATAAACAGCAGTAAATACTGCTTCAGCTCAGAATTTGTTTGGAACACTCCTGTGTTGTAACATGGAACGAGCCATTTCAACAACCGTGCGGTTGCGACGCTCGACAACACTGTTCTGCTGAGGAGTGTAGGGGGTGGTTAACTGACGTTTGATACCATGAATATCACAGAAGTTGGCAAAGGCTGAAGAACAAAATTCCCCCCCGTTGTCGGTCCTAAGAGTCATGATGTTACAACCAGACTCTTTTTCAACTAAGGTTTTAAACTTCTGAAAGTACTAAGTGCATCAGATTTATTTTTTAGAAAATACACCCACATCTTTCTACTGAAATCATCTACAAGAAGTAAAAAATATTTGCAAGCAGTGATAGAAGCTGTATTCATAGGACCACAAATATCAGCATGAAGTAACTGGAGTATCTTAGATGCGCGCCAAGATTCTCCATTCTTGAATGAAGACCGATGTTGCTTTCCCGCTTGACAGGCGCCGCATACCCCCAACTGCTGAGTCTGAATATCAGGTAATCCTGACACAAGTCCCTCCCGAGAGAGCTGAGAGAGATACTGCATATTTAGATGCCCATATCGCTGATGCCATAGAGTGCTGATGGAAGAGACACGCGCTGCTAGAGCCACTTCTGAAGAGTCACCGGTGTCAAGTAGCCTGTATAGACCATGGTCCTCTAGGCCAACAGCAACTGTAAGACTAGTCTCCCTGTCAATAATGGAGCACTTGTGCGCACTGAACACTACATCAAGCTGAGGAGAATTTCTCATAATCTGGCTGACAGACAGCAGATTAATTTCCATACCAGGAACATAGTATACATTCAGAAAGATGAGTGTGCGCCCACCAGACTGGATTTGAACTGTACCTCTGCCAACTACTGTGTACTTTTCACCTCCGCCAAATACCACGGAATCACTGAAAAGTGAGAAGTCAATAAACCAGTCACGCCTGTGAGAAAAATGGCGTGATGCACCAGAATCAATATACCAGGCAGAGGACGGAACATGATCTGAAGACCTTTTAGCCATAAAGGCGTAAAAGGCATAATCTGTCTGTTCGGAATGTTCTGCAACATTTGCTGTCTGATGAAGCCCTCCCTATTTCTTTTGTTCAGAGGCAATCCTCTGTCGACAATCTCTCTTTATGTGGCCGAACTTGTGACAGTAATTACATTGCACATTTTTCTTTCTAGCAGGATCAAAAGGCTGAGAAGAACCTTTTTGCTGAAAGGACTGATATTTGGCAGCAAACGCATTTTCTGAGGACGCTGATGCTGTACCACTCCCAAATTGTTGTTTCCAACAATCCTGCTGCATGAGTTTGGTGCTTAACTCTGGAAACTTCAGATCAACATTAGTGGTTGTAATGTTGAGTGTTTCTATGAAGTGCTCATAGGATTTTGGTAGACTTTTCAGAGTGATGACTACCATATCTTCTTCCTCCATGGTGCGGCCAATGGCTTCGAGCTGGTCTCGAATGTCTTTAATCTTGTTGAGATGTTCCTGTAAAGACATATGTTCGTCCATCATGATGGAGAACAACTGATTTTTGAGAAAGAAAGCTCTGCTCTTGTCAGATGTCTCGCGCAGTTCTTTCAACTGTTGTCAGATCTCGGCAGCTGTCTTGCCAGAAGGAATCTGCGGTAACTGATCATCAGCTACAGAGAGCTTGACAAGCATAACAGCCTCTCGATTTCGATCATCAAATTTATCTTGATCGGTACCAGCTGTACCTGGACGAAGCTCTTTGCCCAATACAAGCTGATCAAGTCGTCTGTATTCAAAAATGGTCAACATTCTTTGTTTCCAGATGTTATAATTGCTGCCATTAAAGCGTTGATTTCCTTCTAAGATCAGATTGGTGAGTGAGGCCATTTGTACGTTTCCCAAAGACAATAACAAAAAATTGGCACAAATTTCAATGTAGATGCCCGCTGATCTTAGTGCAATAAAGATAAACAAAGCAGAATTTGATCTGCGAAACAGGTTCAAGATATATATATATATATATATATATATATATATATATATAGCGCATACCCGACAAAATCTCCACACAAATAATTTATAAAAAATGAGCGCTGGTAAATGTCCTCTTCCTTCGGCTGAATAGACAAAGTCTCTGTTTCTCTATGCGAAACAACGCCTGCTCTGGTTAATAATATAATAGCAGATTTGGCAGCACTTTGATAACTGTAGAGCACACAACGTCGTCGTTTACCACCAGCACCACGGAGGCCTCACGCTGGAACTGCCGGCACCCAATAACGTCTGAATTATAACCAGATTGTCAAAACTGGTAGCCTGAACGAAGAAGAATTACGTCAGATTTAACGTCTTTGCGTCTATACGCTGATTCACTGAGCCTTTGAGAAGATCGAAATGACGCAGGTCACGAGGTGGTTGTGGTCGTCCTCCTGTTCAACCACAGTCACGATCTTAGGCTTTACGTTGTAGATGGAAGCCAAGACTCTGTCGGATCCTCCAGAAGACGGTGGAATTAAAAAAAAAAAATCGAATTCACTGCAATAACCTCGGCTTCTAGTCCAGCGGCTAAGATGCTACGCTCAGACTTGGAGTGATGATCAACAATTCCACGCTTATGGTATTGCGATAGCAGTGGGGATTCTGGTGCTTATACCCACCAGTAACACTAACCGCATTGATTGGCGGCGCGAGGAAGCATCTGAATGAGACGGACCTCTGTCGGCCCGGAGATAACAGTCGACTGCCCGTTTGAGCTGTGTCCGTTGATCTGACCAGCAGCTTAGAGATGACACCCCTGAAAATTCGTCCGCTGGAGGAATTTCAATTTTCTCTCGACGTCTGAGGCGTTTGAACTATCTCATTTAGTCAACGGCATCCACGCAGAGATTCGAACCCGTAACCGGACAGAGAGAAGAAAAAATAGCTTTCAGATCTCAGACCAATCAGAACATAGACATGCGTTCTTTGTAAATGGAGACACTAACCCTTGGAGAGAAAAAAAAATTTCGAATATGGCCACGATAAAAAATCCAGACCCCTAAAGAGCAATTTCGAAATGAAACAAAATTTTTCAAACAGTGAAAAATTATTTCGAAAGAAACCTGTGCTCTGATACCATAAAACAGTGCGAAACACGCATGTAGATTTCAATGAAATTAATTAATCAATGAGCAAGCATAAGCTCAATAATAATACAGAGATATTTACAGAAAATAGAAACATCAAGTTTCTATTTAGGTAATGGAAACAATCAGTTTCATCTAAGAAACTGCTAAAAGAATAAACATTAGCAACAACAAAAAGAATGAGCATTAAATACTTAAATACTAAATAGGATTATTCTAATAATTTTAAAAAAACCTACACCTTTTTTTCGCATTGTAGGAGCTAGATATTGAATCTGATATAGCTCTGTAATTTCGGATCTCCAAGGTCTGAAATTGTGTCCTGTGATAGCCCTCTGAGTCCTCTTTCCAATCCAACAAGTCTGATCGAGATTGGATTCTCCAAGAAAGAGTTATGTTCAATATCCCACGATGACCTGATTGTAGACTGGTTCAGTAGAACGAACTTGTACGAAGTGGCACATGTCTCTGTTTTGACCTTCGGCCTTGAAAACGATACCCAACAAATTACAGTGCGTCCTTTTTTTGTCACTTACGAAATTTGAATCCGATGCTCGGAGAGAAAGTTATGATGATTTTCTCAAGATCACCTGTTTAAGATCGAATTCTGGAGTCTGCAAAAACCCTAGCTTCCTCGGATCATATCTCCAAAAATATAGCAAGTCAAGATTTGAAATTCGTATAAGAGGTTAACCAAGATTTTGGCTCAAATGGGTTTTAATTTCAGCTTCTGAAGCTTCGTAGAAAAAAAGTTATAGCGAAAATGCCATGATGACCTATTTGAAGCAGTGAATCCCTAGAATCCAAAACTCTAATACCAAATGTTATGCAAGCAATTCACACAATAGAATAAGAGATAGATCAACGATTTCAAAATTAGCCTCTTTGAGTTGGCAACCTCCTTTACATTACACAAATGAACAATTCTTGGATGATACAAATGACAAAACCCCCTTTCTATATAGGAGTCTAAGGGGTCACAATATAATTAGAGCCGACATAACTATAGTGATATAAGGGCACAACAATAACAATAGTGGGCTTCTATGGGGCACAATAATAAAAATATGGGGACAACAGGGGCACAATAATAACATTAAGGGGCTACAATGACAATAATAATGGGGGTATACACTAGTGTTATAGGGACTTAACATATATAATCTACCCTTGTTACACCATCTCATGTCATTTGTTTATTTTTGTGAAACCCTAATCTTTAGGGTTCACTGAAAACCCTAGCCTCTTGATCTAAGGTTATGTCAATGTTGATTATGAAACCCATGTCCTTCTAGGGTTTGTTGATAAAGTCTAAAACATATGATGAAATCCTATTCTTTTGAAGTTTAGGGTCTTTGTAATGTCGTGCTAAAAACCCTAGTTCTTCAGGGTTTGTTGTTAATGTTTAGGTTGTATAACGAAACCCTAGATTTTTAGGGTTTGGTGAATTAGGGTTTATGAACAAAACCCTTGCAATAGTTATAGTAAGATCCTAGGATAGAAAACCTAGGTGTATATTCTTTTGTATGATCGAATCCTTAGCCTCGTCAAAATTATATATCTAATTTCAATGTCTTGATGTTTATATCTAGGGTTTACCTAGTAAATATTGATATGAGATGCTAGTGCATGATAATCAAACCCTAGATATGTATATGCTAGTATGCTATCTTGATTGTTGGTGTGTAAGAAATTTATATAACAAATCCCTAGTAGAGATTTATATTCTAGGGCATGATAATGAAACCCTATAAATATATTGCTTTCGATTATTGATGATAAATTCTAGGGTTTGCAACAAACCCTAGTAGAGTTTGACATGTAATTCTAAAAGCACATTGTTGAAACTTTATGACTAGATTGATATTTTGATAAAGTTGCTGATATCTAACGCTTTATGTCTCAAAGATGGAGTCTAGGGTTTATGACAAAACCCTAGCAAGATGTTGAAGTCTAGTATATAAAAGATGTAACCTTGGCTAATTATGAACTTAACTAGGTTTAGGTATTTGATGTCTAAAATTTGAATGTTTGGATGCTTCCATTGTAATGACGTGAATTTGATATAGTTGACTTCATGCTTCTATATATTTGTATTTGATTTTACTTGCTATTAAATTTTTGCAGGTACATAATCTTCAAGATGTTGAAGATGATAATAATGATGAGCATGATAAAGGAAGCTATAAGAATGATGATGATCAAGATGACCTTGATGCCATGAGAGAGAATGAAGCCTTGAAAGGCTGAGGTTTCTCCGATGTTATAAAATAAGGTAGCTATTGATCTCCATAAGGGAGCTTGACTAGAAGAAAGGGTATATCTCCCCAGTTAAGAGGGAGGGCATATTATGACAATCACAAGTAAATATCTTGAAGAAAGAATGAAACCGACGAATGAATGAAAGTACTATAGATGGATTTGTAAACAAAAGATTTGAAAAGTATTGAGGTTGTATTTGGTGCTACTAAAGAAGTGAAAGAAGAAAGCTTTTGACAAGTTGTATTTGGATAACTTGATGTTGATATAAATAGCATTAGAATGATTGAGGACCTTGGAGGCTTGTGTTTACTTGTACATATATTGGAAGGTTTATTACTGATTGGGGTTGTGATTGTGAAGGATCTCTCCGTGAAAAGATTGAATATTCGAAGCATGCTTGGATTGGTGGATATATCTGATTTAGTTGATAAGGAGAGATGAAGCATCTTGTGGCAACAAGATGCTTGGGAGGACATCTGACCGACCTATGTGTTGATGTCTAGATCTCGAAGTAGCGAGGGTGGCGTCGTTCTTGGAGATCTGACCTTGGATACACACCTAGATCCCTGGGTTGGCGCTAGAGCTTAAAAGCCTAATGGTACTTAGAGTGGCTAAAGCTTGAGTACACCTTATTCCCACCCGATTAGAGTACCCTGGTCAGGGATCTAATCTATAGCACTGTGTGTGCTCTGACTCTTCATAGAGCATATCATTTTGAGATCTTCCATGTACCTTTGTATATAAGTAATTATGAATACCTCCCTAGTTAAGAGGGAGTGTTGAAAAATGTAACTAGTGTTGGTCTTCATAATTGTATTTAAGTCATAATGTAAGGTATTTGTCAAAAGAAAGAAAAATTAAATTTTATTGTAAAAGAAATTAACTTATTAAAGCATGGGCTTCATGCTTGGGTCAATGATTTTTAGGTCAAAGCCTCCATTGTAGGCTTCTAGGGTTTATGTCGAGAGTCCTTGCCCTTGTCATCATGTAAAAGACCCTTATTAGGCATTGTCTATCAAGAAATAAATTTATTTTAGTGTCAGTCTTCAGATAAGTCTTTTAGGCCTCCTCCACCAGGTCGACCTCAACTTGGACAAGTCGGACTAATTAGCAGGCAAAATCCACTATATAAAGACAACAACTCCACCTCATTTGGAGCACATTCACAACAAGTTTGATCTACAATTGCTAGAGAAGAAAAGGTGTGAAATTCAAGGATGAATGAGAAAAACCCTAGCAAAGAAGTTTGGAGACCATTTTCTCTCTCTTTTGATCCACATATGCGAAATTCAGGAGCTGTAGGAGGGCCAAAGTTGCAGGGTTGCAGTCACAATTGGTTGGGCCAAAATTATGCCTTCGATTCAATATTGATGCGGTATTTTTGCACTTGATTTTTGAAGTCTGGAAGGACAGTTTGAGGGCTGACTTGGTGGAGTGAGGAAGATCTTTCGGCAGGTCTAAATTCTTGGTCTATCTCAATTTGATTTACTAGTGGAAGAGTTTGACTGGATTTCCCCTATAGAGGGGTTTTAACCTTCGCTGAGTGCCTACATCTAGTGTCGTTGATCTTCATGTTTTGATTTGATGATTGCTTGATGAAAAGAAGATAAAAGAAGAGCATAATGAAAGTTAATAAGATTACAAGAATATCACAAGTAATTATCAATAGAAGATAATCTTTCTGCCTTTCAGATTTTCTAACAACTTCTAGGGTTTGTCAAGTCAAAAGAATATTTGTCATAATTTTAGAAGTCAAGTCCCATTTGGACTTTGATAAGAAAATGGAAACCGAATTTTGTTTCGAGTCAGAATGTTATTTTTGTCTTACAAGACCAAGTCAACCTTGCCTCTTCAAGTCGGCCCTGTTTGGTGCAATTTGACTTCCTTAGATGTGTGTATATAAGAGTAACTTGATCTCATTTGGTGTTCACATCAACAAGTTCGATCTCTTGAAAAAGGAGGAAAATTAGTGAAAAAGAGAAGGAAAGAAGTCAAAGTCAGGGAGAGAGAAAGCAAGGTCAGAGAAGAGGAGAGTTTGCCCTAAAAATTCCCACACATGTGAAATTTTAGAGTTGCAGGAGGGCCGGAAATTGCAGGTATGTTGCAAGAGGCTGAAATTCTGTTGCAGAGACCGGAATTTAAAGTTTGACCAATGTTGGAAGGGTTTGACCATCGTTGACTTGTGGAGACTTTGATTTGTTGGAAAAACTTGGAAGGAGGGTTTACTTGGGGCTTGTGAGTGGACTTGGTCTTGGTATTTGGTTCTGGGTTTTCTCATTTTATTTGATTCTAAAAGAAGAGAAGAAATTCTTTTTGGGTTTTCCCCTTGGAGGGGTTTTAGCCTAGCTTAGAGCCTACATCTTGTGTCCATTGTCTTTTATGATATTCATGGTTTATTGTCTTGATAATTGTTTGATGAAAAGAGTCCAATAAAGAATAATAAGAATCTAACATAAGTTCACATGTAGTTATTAAGGATTGGAGAATTGTCTTATTAGTTGCCCTACTTGATTCTCCAACATGGTCTCAGAGCTAAGGTAAAAAGAAGGCAACTTGAAGATCATTCTTATTGACATAAGAGGAGGTTGCTTATCAAAGGAAATCATTTGACATATGGAAGGGCATAAGGAAGAGGATCTATTGACCTAGAAGGAAGAAGTCTATAAGCTTTCATTGAAGGCTCTCTAGTGCACTCCATCATCTTGAAGAAGAAATATATCTTTCTCTCTTGAAGGCTCTTTGCTATTGAAGGACATCTTTAAAGTCTCTTGAAGGTTCTTGAAAGCTTCAAGGAAAGGCATCATCTAGAAGGACACTCATTTGACAAGTAAGTACCATATTATCTTCCATTTCTCATTTTGCAAATCAAATGACCTTGTTTTGCAAGGAAAGCAATAAGCTCAGTGGTTCAACAAACTTCCTAGCATGGAAGAAAAGGATTGATTTGGTGCTCATAGAAAATGAAGTCATGGACTATATTCTTGGCGAAATTACTAAATCAAAAAAAGAGAAGACTCGAGAATTAGCAAGATACAAGAAGGGAGAAGTGAGAGCACTAAGGATCCTTATTGAATCTATAAAGGATCATCCCATTCCCTTTGTTGCTGATTTGAGTACATCTAAAGCAATCTATGATAAGTTGGTGAAATTGTACTCTATAAGTACCTCAGGTCAGGAAATATCCTCGAGGAATCAACTATATAAAACAAGGATGTCAAAGAATGAAGATATGGTCAGATATCTTATGAAGATCTCACAATTGAGGGACCAATTGCAGGGGCTTGGGGAAGTCATGTTCGATTCAGAAATCGCTACTTGTTTGCTAAATGCTTTGCCACCTGAATGGAGCAGTTTTGTAACTAGTGTCTACTCAAGAAAAGATACTACTGCCTTTGATGAACTATGGGCTCAATGTATCTTGGAAGAAACAAGACTGAAGACAAAAGATGACACCAAACAGAATGAAAAGTCTCAAGCCTTTGCTGTAAAATATAAGAAGAAGAAAGGAAGTTTGGAAAGTCTAAAGGAAAACAAAATATGTCCAAGATACAATGCTATGGGTGCAACGAATATGGACATTTTAAGAGGGATTGTCCTAACAACAAGAAAAACAATAAGAGGAAGGAAATGAGTGGAGCTCACATAGCTGAAGAAAATGAAGACCCTGAAAAGAGGTAGAAAAATGAAGATCCCAAGGATCTATACTATTGAAGGAACTCCACCCCTGTCAGGTTTATTTGTAGTTTGTCCTTGTTTTATTAGAAAGTAGCAGTTAGAGTAGTATGCATCATTGCATTCTCTAGAAGAGTCTTGATTTTTATGGCATCATGAAAGGAAGCATGGCATCATAGAAGGAAGCATATGATAGTAGAAGAATTAGAATCTACATAGTAAATTTGCTTTGGAAGCAATCATCTATCTAGCAAGAATGAAAAGATTTGGACCATCTTATACACATCACAATTCTTTCAAGTATTTTCTAACATAATGTTAGAGGTAGTCATTTTGCAGAAAGGATCACCGGGGTCCTCTAACAAGAACCATCATTAAAAGAAGGTTCTTCAAGATTTGGAAAAAGCATTATGACATGAATTGTATATATTCCACTTAATTTGGAATGGTCTTGAAGGATGAATGCATAAAGATGGTCTAGTTGTTATATGAATGGCATATTTGAAGCCTTTCTCTTCCTTGAAACGAAGACTTGTCTTCGAATAGGATAGAAGTAAGCTCATTCAAAAAGAAGAATGACTAGATGGTTGTATGAAAAGAAGAAGTATGCATGTTTTTAGTAGCTCTTCACTAGAAAGTAGAATTCATGCCTACAAGAATATTGTAGGAAGAGCTGGTTGCAAAAATATGCTCAATAATATGAGCATGATATGTCTTGATTAGGATAGAGTAAAGTTAGAACTCTCATATATGGTTACTTAATGCATGAAAGCACGAGTATGGTATGTCTTGAGAACTAGACTCTTCTACATGATTATTCGTAACATAGTGGCATGACATGAACAATTAGATATGACGATGGTGTTCAACATCCATTATAGTCTCTTGAAGAAAGAAAGAAGGTTGGCAGTGACAACTTCAAGGAAGAAGCTATTAAAGCTTGTTGATTCATTCCATGAATAAAATAATTAATGATTGATGGCGTGAAAAAAAGATTTTGAGAAAAGACCATACAGAGGGATGTTGATCTTGAAGAAAAGGGGCCATCAAGATTGGTATTGATTATCTAGTTGGGGATATCAATTTGCTCCCTGGAAGGGTGTGTTGCATGACAATGGAGACAATGTATCTACAACTGTCTTGTTTGAATTCATTTCAAAGAATACATGGATTGAGTGGATGAATTTGGTAATCCTTAGAAGATTATATGGCTAAGATGTGTACACCATCTTGGCAGAGAAAGGTAGCAATACAAAAGAGAACTTGATGATCATGTTTATATGGCACGAAAGATCACTTTCTCGATAGATAGAGGAAGCTATGTCTAGATCTATATTGATTGGTTCGATATAATGCCTTTGTTGACATTAAAGACAATTGGTGGAAAGTGATATGAAAAGTTGATGGCTTGAACCCTGTCAGAGATTGAAGAAAAAGTTTGGCTCCATAACATCCAAGAAGGTAAAAGCTCAATATGATGAAATGCAGAGGAAAGGAGGAGCCATGCCGCTACTACTTGAAGATGTCCATGGAAGAACTAGTAGTTGATGTATTGATGAAGTTTAAGACAAGCTAAAGAGCTTGTGGTTATGTCTTCCTAATTGAAAGGAAGTAAGGAATCTCCTCTATGTTTAAGGGGGAGTAAGTAACCTCTCCTTGGTTGGGAGGGAGTGAGGTTAGACTTCATATTCTCCATGTGTCATGCACTAGACCAAGGCTAACAACTGTAAGTTTAATGTAGACACTAGGAGCAAGAATGGAGGATTGGATAAGCATTTGAGACTGGTACTCCTTGAGGATTGGGAATCCAAGATAGCTAGTACTCTCGTGGACCGACAATCTGAGGATTGGACAGGGTATCCACGATAAGAGTGGTCGAAGAGGACCGACATTCTTTGAGGATTAGGAAATCAAGATAAGAATAGCATTTGAAGGACATACCTAGTGAACATCAAGATGGGGTGTGTGCCTTGAGAGGTAGTGTGGTGTCTTACATAAAACCTTCGAGCATTGTGCTCTAATCTAGCGGAGAGATAGAGCTTGTTAGTCAAGGCCTTGCTATGTTGACAATGCTGGTTATGATGCAGATGCTTGAGAATGGCTTATCAATCCAACTCTTCTTATGAGAATATTTCAGTTTGAGAGAATCCTTGTACTGGTTATGTAATTATGAATACCTCCCTAGTTAAGAGGGAGTGTTGGAGAATGTAACTAGATTCAGTCTTCATAATTACCTTTGTACTTATGACATTGTATATTTTTGTAAAAAGAAGAAAAATAATTATTATTTTAAGCATGGGTTTCATGCTCAAGTTGATTTGTCTTCTAGGTCAAGCATGTTCTTCATGCTTCTAGGGTTTGTCAAGTCAAAACAATATTTGTTAAAATCTAGAAGTCAAGTCCCATTTGGACTTTGATAAGATAATGGAAAAATAATTTCATTTGGAGTCAAAATATCATTTTTGTCCCTACAAGACCAAGTCGGCCTTGCCTCTTCAAGTCGACCTTGTTTGGGGCAATTCGACCTCCTTAAATGTGTATATATAAGAGCAGCTTGACCTCATTTGGTATTCACATGAAGCAAGTTCGATCTCTTGAAAAAGAAAGAGGAAAATCAGCGAAAAAGACAAGGAAAGAAGTCAAAGTCAAGGAGAGAGAAAGCAAGGTCAAAGAGGTAGAGAATCTTCCCTAAAAACTCCCACATGTCGAAATTTCAGCATTACAAGAGGGCTGAAAATTGTAAGTTTGTTCTAGGAGGCCGAAAATTTGTTGCAGAGGCTGAAATTTGAAGTTTGACTAGTTTTGGAAGGGTTTGACCATCGTTGATTGGTGGAGACTTTGACTTGTAGGAAAAACTTGGAAGGAGGGCTGACTTGGGGCTTGTGAGTGGACTTGATCTTGGTATTTGGGTCTTAGATTTCTCATTTGATCTAATTCTATAAGAAGAGAAGAAATTATTTTTGGATTTTCGCCTTGGAGAAGTTTTGCCCTGGCTTGGAGCCTACATCTTGTGCCCATTGTCTTTTATGATCTTCATGATTTATGGTCTTGATTATTGTTTGATGAAAGGAATCTGATAAAGAAGAATATGAAGCTAATATAAATTCACAAATAGTTATTAAGGATAGGAGAATTGCCTTATTTGCTGCCCTACTTGATTCTCAAATAGTTCCTTATTTGCCAAAAGATTAAACTACACATGACAACAAAGACTTCATCCCTATATTTCTTACATGTGTAAATTCTAAGAAATTGTCGACACAATAAAGAACAAAAAAACTGCATGACTAAGTTGTTTTATAGGCCCAACCTCTTGTCAACATTGCTTGTGCCATTGAAGGGGATTCTTTACCATTGTTAACCAAATATGCTTTGTCTTTGATGAGGTCCTTGCTATTCTTGCTTTTCCCAATTTGATCCAAGGGTTTTAATTTCCCTTCTATCTCGTCTTCTTCAACCTGATCTACCCACCTTGCGTTAATAGATTCTACATTATGAGATTCCACTAATCCTTGTTGTGCCAGATCTTGCTAAGATGAATGGTTTTCATTTGAGGGAATATCCCTTGATTGCTCAATCTGCACCAAGGTTTTGGTAATTTCTTTTGAATTTGGTTTTCTTTCTTCTATAGGAGGGCCTAATTTAGGTGGATATTCCTTGGAAATTAGCTGATGTTCTTCCTTAGCTCCAATCCACCAGGTTGGCTTTCGTTGTTGCTTCTTAGTTGTCCTTGGCCCTTTTGGGCAACTTGTTGATAGTTACCATGTTTCAAAGTTCATAATCTAATCTTTGGGTTCAAGAGTAGTTCTCACCTCACAAATTTATTTCTTTAGGAAACCCTTTGCTAAAGTCCATATCAACACATATATGAGCATATGTAATGGTGTTCCATCTCTTTGTTTTGTTACTTCTATGGTAATATCTTCCAATAGCTTTGCCAATGGCTCAAAGAGGGACAAAACCCTAGAAATGTAGAGGTATATTTGGGAGTCTAACCCACATAGGAGTCGAGGAGAGAAAATCAACTAGAGGATTGAAGGAAGCAAGTCTAAGGTTTCATAAATAAACTTGAGTTTCCCCAAAACCAAGAACTAGAGTTTAAAATCAAATTCCCATTTTCAGCAAGATCAAACTCAACAATGAAGTAACGTTTTGCATAGGGGTAAATGAAGGCCTCTTCTTTAACTGAAGTTTCCAAGAGATTGAAATTTATTTATGCAAATTAATTAAGCAAGGCCGTAGGCTGTTGAAATAGCAGGCAAGCCCATTTAAATGGTCAACAGTATCCTGAAAAGCAAAATCTTCCACTATGGGAATAGTGATTTTGGGAGCTTCATGAATGATAAGACGAGGAGAACAAGGAACATTCTTTATAATATTGTTGAAATAAGCTTCATCCATATTGCCATTAGGAGAAAGAGAACCAAATTTGTAATCATTGGCCATTTTGGCAACCAAAGAACATGATTTATGCAAATTTACTGCTTTAGACTTCCCAAAGGCACCATGACGAGCTTCTGAGTGAGAACTGGGCAAACCAGAGGAGGGGGCATTGGGGAGATGGAGATAGCTATTGCTGGGCTTGGAATAAAACCACTAGGGAGGAAAGAGCAACATTGAACTGAAGCCCCAAAAGAAGTTGGAAACATTGATCTTGAAGAAGAGAGAGAGGCCATACGAGGCTAGATCGAAGCACATGGGATTGCATGCATGGCTAGGGAAAAACCCTAGCCGCAATTGGGAGAACCCTACACTAGTATTCTTCAGGACATTTCTTTTCACTTTGCAATTTGAGAGAGCTCATCTTTTTATAGCCATCTTTGCTCAACTAATTTTACAATAAAATATTTTTTAGAATAGTGTAGAGAACCTTATATTCTTCCATTTTCAAATAAATATTAATAATAGATTATGAAAAGAGTCGAAAAAGCCACATTTCTTCTTTAGCATGAACACATTTTTGAATATGCTTTCCTTCTTGGATAAATGGGTTGCCTGACAACTCCTTGACTATAATAAAATAATGATAAATGCCAAGTCAAAGAGGGTATTCTTCAAGGTAGGGAAATACTCCTTGGGATGCAAAAAGAATTCATGTGTCTTCATTAGAGCTAGTTGTTGAGATTGGTAGCTTGGGAGGTACACACTAAACCCTAGGGTACAGGGTTGTGGAGGAATTTGACCCACATGGGCTTTGTGGGCAAGAGTACCCTAGTTGTGGGCTTTGCACCCAAAGTTGTGGGTGTCAATCTAGGAGGTATTTTGGAGATTTGATCGTGGTTACGTGTGTAGCACTCTTAATGGAGCAAGGGGTTACTGGGGCAACTATAAAAAGGTTGATTGAATGAGAAAGATTAATTTTATTTGTGTGAGTTGGGCTTGTGACAAGAACTACAAGTCGTCTAGGCTTGTAGAGGTGACCTTCAAGGGCTATTTGTTACACCCATGGGATCATATAAGCAGAGGAGGATAACATTCGATCAAGGAATCCAAGCACAAGAGCAAAATCATCATATTGGGAGATATCTGAAGTTCTATGGCAGCCGAATCCAAAGAAGGTCCATCCAAAGTGAAGGAGAAGAGTATTTGCGTCTCTCTTTGTGACTGGTAAAGGCCGAGTGGAGTAGGAGGCTAGCCGAGTGGTTGAAGGACTAAATTGTGCATGCATTGGATGTTGATTTGCTTGGGAAACAAGGGTCGGGGATTTTCTGTGTTGTTGCAGGTGGGATCGAGCCCTAGATTAGTGCTCTTTCGAGGTCTTAAGGGCTAGAATATCTGTGTGAAGTTGGTCGTGTACCAACACATGAAGAAAGGTCTGTTAGGAGGGGTCAACACATAGATTGGAGGTAGTTTTGAGGTCTTGTTGTAGGTTGGTCTGGTGCCCTAACCAGGTCGAAAAGCTTCAAGACCGTAGCTTGTGCAAGGCCGAGCTTAGTGTCAGAGAAAGTGTCCTAATTCAGAGGTATGTATCTCCCTTGTTGATGATTTTTCTAGGTGTTTGGTGGTCCTGCTTGGAACAATTTTTAGGGCATCTTAAGGAGCTATTTGGAGGGCAGTTAGAAGGTGTCTTTGGTGCCCTAAGTGCAGACCTGTGAAGGAAAACAAGTCTGCTAGGTGTAGCAGAGGTATTGGCCTAAGGGTTGGCTCTTTGAAGGACAAAAGAAGACAATCAAGTGGGTTAGTGTATAAGCCCTAGTTCACTGTTGGAGAAGGACAACTTTAGTGAGAAGAAGGGCAGCCTTCGTGCCCTAGATTTGTTATCGTTTTAGCAGTAGTGGAAGGCAAAAGTGAGAAGCCAAAGAGTTGTCCACAAACTGAGTTGTGAACAACTAATGAAAGTTCCTATGTGTTGACATTCTTGGTGGACAAAGGAGCAACTAGAGGGAAGAGTTGTTGGAGTTGTGTTCAGTGACCTAAAGGATGTGTGATCATTGATAGAGGTAGATTGGAAGAGATGCAGATTGGAAGCATCAGGACCAATAGTCATCATCAGGGTACGTGGACTAAAAGGAGTTGAGGAGGCAGCTACATCAGCAAGTTAGTCAGTTGTATCTTGTTCGGGGTAGATTGGTTGTTAAAGCACTGACACCAAACCCTAGTTGTATTCTTGTATCGGATTTTGTATGACGGTCATGATCCCTAGTACGAGAGCCCTTGACAGTGGTATTAAAGATTGTTAATATATGAAGTTGGGCTGAAAAAACTAAAAAGTTGTCTATTGTGCACTAGTTGATTTACTTCTGTGTTTATTTTGTTGTGCAAAGTAGTCTTGTTGTGGCATTTGAGTTGGTTGTGTCAGAGATTGTAAGACCGAAACCTAGATTCTTTAGTGCCGTGGAAATTCAACATGGCATCAACGCTGCTTTGAGAGGCCAGTGAATTAGATTGTGCATAGTGAGTACAGTTCAAGAGGGAGTTGGTTTTATTGTTGTTGAAGGACTAATAGCAATGGCGAAGTTGTCGGTTGGTCTGTGATATGGGGACATGTTGGAAGGATTGTCTAACTATAATCGGTGAAAGGAAATGATCAAGTTGGTTCTAATGGTGAATAGGATTTAGGAGTTTGCGGAGAAAGAGATCAAGAAACCAATTGACCCTAAGAATCTTAAAGTGTATGAAGAGATGGATACAAAGGCCAAGCTAATCAACCAAGATGGTGTCAAGGATTCTTTGATACTCATCCATCTGGGAAGAAGATTGGCCATGAGATGTTGAAAGCTCTTCAGGGTTTGTTCCAGAATATGAACAAGAATCGTTTGTTGGTATTGAAGAATAAGTTGCAGGCCACCAAGATGATGGATGGTGAAGGAGTGGTGTCGTATCCAAGGAGATTGTCTCGGGTTCGAGATGAGCTGGTTGCCATCGGAGAATATTTCAGATTTTGAGATGGTAAGGATTGCTATGAAAGGGTTCATCGAGGAATGGAAGCCCTGCATCAAGGGTATCGTTGCCAGATTAGAACAAGTTGTGTAAAAGCAGGAGCAGGGGTAGGTTCAAGAGGTTTAGAGGGAGCCAAGTTCTAGCGGGAGTTTGCAGGTTTAGAGGGAGAATGTGTAGCTCAAGAAGAGCACGTGGTCAATGGGGAGCAAGGGTGCTTCTACAACTGGCAAGAAAGAATCGTGGGATGACCTGAAAGCATATCAGGAGAAGAAGAAGCAGGAGGCTTCTCGTGGCAGTGACACTTCCGAGAAGAGCGTAGTTCATGCTACAGGGTATGTTGAAGAGGTGAGCGCCAATCCCCAACGAATGTCGGTCCACAAGACTACTTTGTTGAAATTCTGATGTTCTTTGCTAAAACAATTACAAAACTTCTTTTTGTTGCAATATTATTTAAGCAATTGTAGATATAACATAAACCAAATTCACAATAGAAGACAATCAAGAACAAAATGAGACACAAAGAATTTAGGTCCAATGACCAGGGCAAAACCCACAAGGGGAAAACCAAACCATATTCTCCTTCTATTAGATATCAATTATTCAACAGAGATACATAGTACAATGAGAGATCAAGAGAATGAGTAAGATCAACCAAATCTTAACAAGCTATAGCATGAAGATCACTAGTAGCAACAACAGATGCAAGCACTGAATCAACCTTCCCTTCTATTGAATCAACATTGAAACACTGAAGCACTAAATGAACCTTGGCTCACGAAGTTTTGCTCTTACTCTCCAAGTCTTTCTCTCTCACAATCTTCTTCAAGTCTCTCCAACGCTCTCTCTCAAGTTCAAATTATTGTTTCACAAGGCACAAGTAGTAGTAAGGTGAGATGACATGAGACACATATATATAGAAGGTGCAACGAATTCATGTCATAAAGGAGGAGCAATACACATGCCTTGAGGAAGAGTAACATATGCCATTTAGGGGAGTGTAACTCATGCCATTAAGCAAAGAAATACATGCCTTGGTAACTTATGCCATTAAGGAGAGGAACGCATGCATTAATAACTTATGCCATTAAGATAGGTATGCATGCCTTAGTTAAGGAGATTGTACATATGCATTAAAGAGAGCGTAAGTGGAATCTTTTATGACACGCCTTTAATGAGTGTAAGAGGAATATGCCATGTCTTTAATGAGTGCATAAGAGAGAGTGTAACAAATGATTAAGAGAGAGAGAGAGAGATGCATAGAGCCATGTGAGTCGTCAAGGAGAGAGGTGCAAAGAGATTGAGGTGATGAAGGTAAGGTGACTTGTAATTTGTTTTAATAATAATATGATAGTATCATAAAGGATAATAATAATAATATTGATGATTGAGTTGAGATTGAGCTATTAGGATTGACTAATGATAAGTTAAGTGATTTTCCTTCAACTATACTTGATTACCAATTGATGCAAGGTGATTTACTATTTTTGGAAAGTCATACTTAAGATGCTATAAATGACTTTCTATTTTTTTGAAAGTCACTCGAGAATTGTCAAAAATGATATTTTATTTAAGGAAATTCATCCCTGAGCTTCCAATTTTCAACATACTTCTATCTTGGATTCCCAATCCTCAAGAAGTACCGATCCCAAATGCTTATCCAATCCTCCATTCTCCCTACTAGTGCCTGCACTAGATTTACCACTGTTAGTCTTGGCCTAGTCTATGACACATGGAGAATATGGTGTCGTCTATGACTCCCTCTCAACCAGGGAGACAAAACCACAATTCTTAGCTGGTCTCATACTTCATGAATACATCAACTACTTGTTCTTTTGTGGAGATATATTTGTAGTTGCAAGGCTCCTTTCTCATATTACATCATAATTGAGCTTCGACCTTTTTGGATGTCAAACATTTTACGAAGCTAAATTCTTTCACATTCTATGATAAGGTTTCTCGGCTCTAACAACATCACATCATATCACACTTCGACTTTTCTAGATCTTGTGAATCATCAAACAACTTTATCATCAAACGGTTCATCTGTCATCTTCAAGGAGCCAAACTTCCTCACAGCTGCTAGCACATGCCTTCTATTCTTCATAACAAAGTTATGCTTCATATTCTTCAATAAGTAATATTGACTTTCCAAATATCAATTCTGCCCTTGTGCTCTTCCAAGCCATTAATATTACTATCCACACAATCCATGTGTTCCAGGATCAAACCACACAATAGTAGGTACATAAAAACAAGTTATCTCAACTGTTATCTTTCCAGCCTCTGTTTATACTTTTGCAATATGTCTTTCTAGGGAGCCAAACCATATTCTATCATTATCAGAGTTGTCAGATCACAATAGCCTCTAGTGTAGGATTCTTGTTGTTGTTTATTATTTGCATGGTCTATCTTCATATTGCAATAGAGTTCAACTTTATGGTCTTCAACTTTCAATCATCAATCAATGTGTTCCTGGAATGAACCAATCAGAGGCAAGCTTCAATTAATACCATATCCATAATGGTCTTTACAACTCCCTCTTTCCATCTGAGGTAAGTGAACTTCTTGTCCTCTAATTGACTTCCTTGATGCAAGCTTCAAACTATTCTCTTCTTCTCCATCTTAATGCTTTGCCACGTTCTTTTACTTCTTCCTTATGCTAGTCAGACTTGACATGCAACTTTTGTGAAAGAACAAAATTCCAAAGTACAAGGATGAAATAGTAATAACCAAAATGTAGAGTACTTATCCTTTTGAAGAGGGTTAGCTCCCTCTTAATGTTGGACTTGTTCACCACCCTTGTCTCCATATCATCATGATGTCATACTTGTCAAACTCAAAAGCTAGATTCTTTTTACAACATAAGCAATTAGTTAGGGTTTCTTTTTCTAGGGTTTTCCAATCCAAGTCTCATCTAGGGTTTATGAACCCTAGATATCAAAAACCTTCAAGATGTTACAAACTGTAAGATCTACAACCCTAGATTTTTTTACAGTCATCAAGATTTATCATGCAAAGCTTCTATAAATATGCTGCAAAACCCTAATGCATTTCATTACTAGATCTCAAGATCTAATCTCCGCATTCAACTAAATACATGGAGTGCTACCATATCAACAATTATATGTCACTTTCTCTAATCTATATTTATGCAAATCCTTAATCCTTCAAACGACCATCATGAGCTAGAGAACTTGATACATATCATGAAATGCACACAACAATTATACATACCTATGCAACTTTACCTTATCTTTTCTTTGCAAAGATTTGGTTTTTCTTCAAGTGTCAAGACCCATCATCGTTCAACAAATGTATATCTTCAACACAGGTGCCTCAGCTCATCGTCTATGATCGACAAAGATATTTTTGCAAAGTCCTTTGTCACAGTTTTTCAAGATTTTGGCCTTCATAGTTTCTATCCCTTCTTCAAACAAGGTGATTCAAATTTCTGTGCTTGCAACTGTGATCTAATCCTAAAAGTTATTCCTTTAAGGTCGATCTCATTGATGGAGTAAGTCCTTGATCTATGTATATGATTGCTTCTCGTAGAGGTGCTTCATAAAACTTCATATACATTGTTATTGTTCTTTACAAAGTTTTAGGGTTCTTCTAAACACGGTGAAGTCCATCATATAGAAACAAGGTCTCATGGTCAATATACATACTTCACAAACCATCATGTGCCAAACGATGATGCTAAGTGATGTCACTGTACATGGCTATGCCAAACAACGAATAATTGCGATGTCTCTGTTATATAATTGTGATGCCTCTGATCTAACAAAGTCACGCCACACAGTAATGAATGTGATGCGAAACCACTATATGGTGTGATGCCAAACCATTGCTACAAGCCACTGTGTAATATGACCATGCTATGTAAACAACACACTACTGAAGCAACGAGCCACTTGTGTATAGAACAACCCACATAGTTACAATGTATAGCAAGCCCAGACAAAATCACAATGTTGTTGTGTATAGTGAGGCCTGCAGAATAAGTGAGCCATAACGATCGATGATCCGAGCCAAAGAGCGATGTCATACGAGCCATTTATTGTTGATGCCACAAACCATTAGAATATAGAGCGAGATCATTGTGTATCAACATGTGATGTCACTGTTGAGATGCCACTATTTAGAAAATGCGAAATCCATGATAACCATCCCATAGAGTATACACAAGCCTTTGAGTTTTAGTTGTGAGCCAAGGTGTATTGTAAACCACATCGATTGAACCTCAGAGCATATTGCTAGCTACAGGGAGTAGACAAGAAACCATAAAATTCAAATCACCATAGATATACAAAGTGGGCTATCACAATGAAGTGCCACATGGGGAACTTGTCATACGAGCCACAAAGAACTTTAATACGAGACACAATTGAGAAGTGTGTTGTAGATAGACTAGTGCAAGCTTCAAATTACAATGTGAGCCTCAGGAATCATGAGCGAGCCACAGGAGTAGGATGCGAGCCTTATATATATTTGAGTCAAAGTGTCAAATAAATGTGAGCTACTGACATAAGAAATGCGAGCTTTAGAATATTCAAAATACCAATTCGATTCCCTACGAACTTGTCAAGTGAGCCGCAGGTAGCAATTTTACGAGCTATTGTGATTGCAGGCATTATAGAGTCCTCCTTTCTACACTCGATCAAGTACGTATATGTTAAACCTTTTTTTTTGAGCTTGGATCTTCAAGTGTTGTCACAAGTTCGAATCTACAATACTTCTAGGGTTATTGTAGTATCATCTCTTTTTCTTTAGCTCACAGATACCAGACAGAGAGTAGACGTTGGGCTGATCTTCAAATTCAGAGTTTCAATCTATGATAATGCCAATAGAATGTGATCTTCAAGCATCTTTCTTCTAACCTTAACTCTGATACTATGTTGAGAAGTCATGATGTCGGCATATTAAAGTAGATTTCGCTTTCTTTGATAATTGCTTGTGAAAGTTGTTGGCTACTTATTAATTTTATTATGTTATTTTCATCAAACAATTGCCAAAATATAACCAAGAAGATCACAGAAAGATAATGAACACAAGATATAGGCTCCAAGCTAGGGTGAAAACCCCACAAAGGGGGAAACCTAGAAAAATTCTCTTATAGAATCAGATCAAAGTGAGATATCCAAGACCCATGACCAGACCCATGACCATAGAAAGAATCCAACCTTCAAGATGCCAAGTCAAACCCTACTTCCACATAGCAAATCCATCAACAACAAGAGACCAACAACATGTACACGATTAGGAACAAATCTTCAACAAGACATGTGTCAAGGTAGAACTTCCACAAATCTGAACTTGAGAGAAAACCCTTCTTTACTCGTCAATTTCAGAAGTCGGCCCTCCTTCCTTCTGTGATATTTCAGAACAAGTCATGTGAATTATGTGTCCAAATGAGTTCAATTCTCCCTCTATTTGTATTGTTCAGAGGGGTTCGAATAGACATGTCTTATGGGGCAGGGTCGACTTCACCTAGAGGCAATTTTGACGCAAAATACATATTTAAGAAATTCTTTTTCCAGGCTATAAATAAGCCTTTGATTTTGACCATTTCAAATAATAATGAGCATGAAAAACATGCTTAAATAAAATAATAATTTGACTTGAGCATGAAACCCATGCTTGAAAAATAAATTTTCTTTTTCTTTTTTTTTGTTTTACATAAGATATACAATGGCATAAGTACAGTGATAATTATGAAGACAAAACCTAGTTACATTTTCCAACAAGAGGGAGTGTTGAGATTGGTAGTTACTCCAAACCATAGGGTACATGGTTGTGGAGGAATTTGACCCACATGGGCTTTGCGGGAAAGAGTACCCAAGCTGTGGGCTTTGCACCCATAGTTGTGGGTATGAATCTAGGGGGTATTTTGGAGATTTGATCATAAAGGGTTTACAGCAGATTGACCCAAGAGTTGAAGATAATATTGATCATGTCAAAAGAAAAAAAGAAAAAGAATATGATATTTTTGAAAAAGATAATTTTGAAGATGGTATTCTTGGAAAAGAAGTGGTTGCTACTAAAGACAGGGAAAATGTAGAAGGCCATGATAAAAATGATGAGAATAATACACAACATATTTTTTCCCTGGGGAAAATCACAATTTTCTATTAATAAAGAAAATTACATGTTGTAGATGCCTGAGTAGCATATGCCAAAAGTTGGGCCCATGGCTGTCAAAATAGTTCTATACAAAAAACCCTTGTAGGGTGGACTGATATCAGTGCTTTTAAACTATATACATCATAGGTCTGTATCATATATACATCTTAAGTCTATATCAAAAAATTGTGTTAATAATTTGCTATAAAATTAGGGCTTGTTTGTGCTCATATAGTGCTGATCTATGTACGAACGATTATAATACTAGAAATGCTCATCCCCCTGCTGTTCTTTTATGATCCAGATGCCCCTAGGCTAGTGCGTCGCCTCCTTGGATAATTTGTCAGCAACCTGGTTGCACTCCTTGTAAATATGATGGCATGAAATATATTCAAATTGGGATTTGAAAAACAATGCCTCATCCAAAATATTTTTGAGTGGATGCATATGACATATTGTTGAACCAGTTTATGATAATTTTTGAATCCCCAAAGATTTGTAGCTGTTTGCAGTCATGAGCAAGTGCAAAATGGAGCAGGGGACGAAGAGTGATTAATTATGCGAAATTATTTGTGCCAGAGCCCAGTGCCATTTGAATATGGAAAGTGTGGTTTTCAGATTGGTGTAACAAAATCCCCCCACCATAGTCTTGTTCATGAGTAGCGCCATCAAAGTAGGCCCAAGATATATTTCAATTTATGACCTCGTCATTCACATTGCGAACATAGGCTGTATTGTCATCCTCCGGAATGTCATGGCATGTGAAGATTATTTGGGCAATAGACAGAGGCCAGTTTATAGCCTTGTCTCGGAAGATAATCCCATTCCGGTTCACCTAAATAGACTAGCGAATAATTAATGGAATACATTGTTCTTTTTAGAGGTCCCCAATCTCCATTGATTCTAGGCATCCACAACGTGAGCCCCGACCCATCGAACAGTAATAGCCAGCGCTGTGAGAACCTGTGCCCATAATTCAATTACCGAGCCGTAGTGAAGGAAAAGATGGTCGTTTGATTCTTCCGCCTGTTTGCATAAAACACATCTGGAAGGACTGTGGTATGACTTGTGCATGAGGTTGATACCAGTAGGTGTTTTGTTCTTCAAGATGTTCCACATGAGTAATCTGGTACGAGGTGGGGCTTTGAGTTTCCATATATGATGCCACCAATCAGTGAGAACAAGAGGTGTAAGTGTAGCTTGTATAATAGGGTAACCATCTTTTGGTGTATATATACCATGCCCAACATGCCGCCAAATGTGTTCATCTGTCCCTTCTTTGATGCGGACGTGGGATTCTAACAGAGCCTTTAAATAATCATCCCAAGCCTGATGCCATTGAGCAGGGATGCCTAGATCCCCAGCTCATCTCCATGCTTGAGCGAAGATGGTGGAGTTATCCATGTCTGCTATGTCCGCAATCTTGTGAATTTCATTTTGTTTAAGGTGCTAGATGAGATACTATGTTGAGAAGTCATGATGTCGACATATTAAAGTAGATTTCTCTTTCTTTGATAATTGCTTGTGAAAGTTGTTGGCTATGTATTAATTTTTATTATGTTATTTTCATCAAACAATTACTAAAATATAACCAAGAAGATCACAAAAAGATAATGAACACAAGATATAGGCTCCAAGCTAGGGCGGAAACCCCACAAAGTGGGAAACCCATAAAAATTCTCTTCTTATAGAATCAGATCAAATTGAGATATCCAAGACCCATGACCATAGAAAGAATCCAACCTTCAAGATCCCAAGTCAAACCCTACTTCCACATAGCAAATACATCAACAGCAAGAGACCAACAACATGTACAACATTAGGAACAAATCTTCAACAAGAGATGTGTCAAGGCAAAACTTCCACAAATTTGAACTTGAGAGAAAACCCTTCTTTTCTTGTCAATTTCAGAGATCGGCCCTCCTTCCTTCTGTGATATTTCAGAACAAGTCATGTGAATTATGTGTCCAAATGAGTTCAATTCTCCCTCCATTTATAATGTCCGAAGGGGTTCGAATAGACATGTCTTATGGGGCAGGGCCAACTTGGCATCTAGAGGCAATTTTGACACAAAATACATATTTAAGAAATTATTTTTCAAGGCTATAAATAAGCCTTTGACTTTGACCATTACAAACAATATTGAGCATGAAAAACATGCTTAAATAAAATAATAATTTGACTTGACCATGAAACCCATGCTTGAAAAATAAATTTTCTTTTTCTTCTTTTTGTTTTACATAAGTTATACAATGGCATAAGTACAATGATAATTATGAAGACAAAACCTAGTTACATTTTCCAATAAGAGGGAGTGTTGAGATTGGTAGTTACTCCAAACCATAGGGTACATGGTTGTGGAGGAATTTGATCCACATGGGCTTTGTGGGAAAGAGTACCCAAGCTGTGGGCTTTGCACCCAAAGTTGTGGGTATGAATCCAGGGGGTATTTTGGAGATTTGATCATAAAGGTTTTGCAGTAGATTGACCCAAGAGTTGAAGATAATATTGATCATGTCAAAAGAAAAAAAGAAAAACAATATGATATTTTTGAAAAGGATAATTTTGAAGATGGTATTCTTGGAAAAGAAGTGGTTGCTACTAAAGACAAGGAAAATGTAGAAGGTCATGATAAAAATGATGAGAATAATACACAACATATTACATTTAATACTAATGATATTTTCTTTTGACATGCTCAGTATTGTCTTCAAAAATTTGTCATTAAGTTTAGGTCTGGAAATCATGGAATTAAGCGAATCTCATAAATCTACAATTGAGTTGTTAAGTGAAATTCAAAAATCATTACAACAAATAATAAGGTCATTTACAAAATCATTACAGGCTTTCTAAACATTGGATTCAACATCTATAACGGAAGAGGACATTGACATGAAAGTTACTAACAATAAAGAATGCTCTGATACCATGTAGAAGGCCATCATAAAAGGCACACATGCTCAGAGGGTTTCTAGTTAAGAAATCCAATATTTCTAGTGGCAACAAGCAAATTTCTTCACTCCAAAAGGTAGTGCGAATAGTAGAGCTAGCATCTGAGTAGGAGAAAGTGGGAGTTTTCCATCCCAATTCGAGTTTTTGCAGAGATGGCCACAATCGGGCTTAGAGATCAGGACAAGTTGGAGGGAGCTTCCAACTATGATCTGGAAGGCCAGGATTTCCTTCCTGCTAGATGAGGAAGGTCTAAAACCTATGCAGACTACATTGTGACAGTACCTATTGATGTAGATCCGTTGAAAGAATATAGGAAAGAAATAGCCAAGGCGAAGCAGATGATCCTGGATGGAGTCCGAGACCATATAGTCTCACACATATTGGCCAAGAATACGGCCAAAGAGATGTGGGACGCTGTCATAAGGTTATATCAGAATCCTTCCAAGCAGCAGAAGATGCTCCTGTAGGAAAAGATGAGAAACACCAAGATGAAGAAGGGTGAAGGCATTGATCCCTTTCTCACAAGAGTTCAGGATATCCAGGATGAGCTTGTAGCTGTAGGAGAAGCACCTCAAGATACGAAGCTTGTGCCTTTAGCTCTGAACAATGTCTCTGAGGAATGGGAAATCTTTCTCCAAGGTATTTTCTGACGAGATACATTACTTGGGTGGGACATGATGTGGTCAGACTTGTAGCAGGAAGAGATGAGGCAAACCTTAGAGAAGGTCTCCATCAGTGGCAGTAGTAGCAAGGGATCGAAAGGTATGAAGGAGGAAGACAATGTGGCCCTTGCATCGAAGGGGAAAGCAAAAGGTCCCAGTTAGGGACAAGGCTTACAGGGAGAAAAGAAAAAGAACAAGGATCTATCTAAAGATCAAGAGCTTTAGGTGTGGTGAGTTTGGCCACTACGGTACTCAGTGCCTTCAAAGGAAGAAGGACAAGCAAGAGAAGTAGGGTTAGGTGGTAGTTTCCGTAGAGATAGACAAGTTATCCTCTAGGTTGGAGGAATATTTTACCATGTTTGCAACTATACCTCCAGGAGTGAGGTGGGGCGATATGGAGCTTTAGCCCCAAAGTTGCATAGAGATTTGGGCAGGGTCAAGTGAGAAGAGCATCAGATGGTGTTTGCATTGGATGGTCTTTCCTCATGGATCATTACCTTGCTACAGGGGCCCACAATGTTCAGTAGTAGGAGGATAACTATTAGTTGATGCAGTCAAATTCTAGAGTGACAGTTGCAGAGTAATGACAGTCAAATGCTGAGAAGCGTAAAGCAATGTTGGTAGTAGAGCAGGAAGCTTAGTGCAGAGTCAACAACAACGCAAATTTCTCAGTGGACAGTGCAGAAGCTAGTCGGATGCTCAGGAGACAGTTCTAGCACAAAGACACAGTTGATTCAGTGTTTTGGATGCTTCTTAGTTACAGTTGTTGTAGCAACAACAACAACTTGAGAGGGAGTCGAGTTGCAGTTCAAATGCAGAGTTGGTAGCAGGACAGGATGTACAGTGTAGTGTCAACAACAACACAGATGCAACAGTTTGGTTTTGTTGAAGAAAGTGTAACTAGGTTTGGTATTCATAATGACATGTAATTATGACTGATGTAAATGATGTAATAAAGAGAAGAAAATTATTATTGTAAACTTGGTTCATGGGTTTTATGAGCAAGTGATTTTAGAATAATAGGATTTGTCATTTAGAGTCAAGAATTAATGTCATGTATGAAGAGCTCTTCTTGAGCCTATGTTTAATGTATATGAGTCTAATTCTAGGTCTACAATAGCCCTCCAAATGACAAGCACAATCCTCTTCGTCATGTCGGCTTCAAGTAAAGACAAAACCTTCATGTCGATTTACAGTTAAAAGACACATCTCTTCGTTGGATCATGTTGGCTAATTTATGGAGGACCAACTACTATAAATACCCAGCTAGGGTCTTCACAAAAGGATAGGCTCAAAACTCAGATCCTCTGAAATTTTGGAAGAGTATAGTAGTAAAGTGTTTCAGATGGAGGAGCATCTTTGTGTTTTTCGGATGGGTATCATAGTAGATGATGTCTCAGTGTCTTCACAATCTTAATGAACATTGTCTCGACATACTAAGACACAATCACAGTCTCGGCATATATGTGATGAAGAGGATCTAGGTGATCTCTCAGTAATACACTCTCAGCAAACTCTTTAGACACAGTCACAGTCTCGGATGATGAGGATCTCGGTGATCCCACAGTGACACACTCTGCCTTGGCATTCATTCTAGACCCAACCATGATCTTGACATAATGGGAATCATGATCTCAGTCATGATCTTGATGAGGACGTAGTTTCAAAGTCATGATCTTGATGAAGATATCGATGCAACTCTCATATGTATATATACATATCTCAGTATAGAGATCTCTTGTTATATTGACGGAGAAACAATGGTCTCAGTGAAGGAGAAACAATGGTCTCTGTGAAGGAGTAGCAATGATCTTGATGAAGGTGCAACAATGTTGCAATTGTAATGATTTCAGTGCTGGCCTCGGTGTTGCAACAATAATGTTCTCGGTGGTGCAGTAGTGACGTCCTTAGTGTTGCAGCAATGATAATGATCTCAGCAGTGATAAAGAAGAGGATTGGTGTCTTGGTCTTGGAGTGGCTAAACAGGTGAAGGGTCATGGTCTTGGTATTCGTCAATTGGAATCTCTATAAGAAGAATTTTGTGCGGGTTCTCCTCTCAAAGAGTGAGAAGTTGGCCTTGGTAGAAAGCCAACATCTTGTGTTCTTGTCTCTTTTGTTTTGGTAACTATTTGATGAACTAAGAAGACACACTCTACTAATAACAAGAGAAGATTGCACTAATAAGAAAAAGTTAAAAATACCTCTCAAATAGTTATCACGACGAGAAGAATCTTATTAACCTAATTGCCCTAGATTCTTCAACATGGAATCAAAGCTAAGGTGTTGAAGTCAAAGGAAGGGCAGAAAAGAGACATTCAAGGATCAAGTTTCAAGAAGGGCATCCAAACAAGTTGAAGGATATCAAAGAAAAGGATTAAGATCTACATTGAAGAACCAAACCCTCGATCGAGGAAGCAGTTTACAACCACAAGAGCTTTTGTTTCCATAATCATCATCAAAAGGCCACCAAGACCCTCATCAAGTTGTCTACAAAGCAAGGTAGCTCAAAGGACCTCAAAAATGAAGATCACATCATCTTGGAAAAAGTCGAAACCCTAGAAGCAGTGCTGATCTAGACTACAAAAGAAGGCAAAGCATATTGAAGGTGAGAAGGCATTGTCACCTTCAAGGGTATAAAATCAAGCAAGGATCATCTCCTTGCCATATAAAAAGATCATCCGAGGAAGCAACAAATCATCCTCATAAAAAAGAACAACCTTTTCTATTGAAGAAAGGCTTTTTCATCTAGATCATCTAAGAGGAAGCTCTAATACATCTTCTTCAACCATCATCAAAGTGATAAAGTAGAAGAGTTCATCTTCACTTGTCAAGTAAGGATCTTTCATTTTATAATTTTGGTTAAATGACTTCGTGTGTGCAAGGAGATCTATAAATCAGTTGGGTCATCGAAATTCCTTGCATAAGAAAGGAGGATAGATATAGTCCCTAGAAGAGAAGTCATTGATGTCCATGGAAAAGTCTCTAAAAGTCAAGCATTGTTTGAATGCATGTAAAAGGATCAAGGGACTCATAGGATTCTTATGAAATCAGTCAAAGGTCCTCTCATCCCTATGTAATAGGAGAGGAGACATAAAAAGAGATATATGAAATGCTAGAAGATATATTCTTTGAAAATGCAGTAAAGAAGGTCATATCACTTAGACCTAATCTACACAAAATTGGAGGTATCAAAGAATGAAGGAATATCTTCATGAAATCTCAATTGGGAGATCTGGGAGAGATGATAAGAAGATAATCATCATTGTTCCAACTGATAAGCAAGGTAACAAATGTCCATGAACAAGAAGGTTGCCTCATTCGACAACTTGTGGTCTCTATGCTAGATAGAAAAAGACAAGTTGAGGGCAAAAGTGTTGAAGGTTAAAGGACTCAAACATTTGCAGAAAGGAAAGGGAAGTTTGGTCCTCAAACAAGACAAAATAGTATAGCTAAGATTCAATGCTATGGAAAGAAAGCTCATATCACCGGAAAGATGGATGAAGCTGAAGAAAAGGGCAAGGAAAGAGGGAGTAACAAATCTCTTCTATGATTGTGATGGTATCCCTCACAAAAGGGTCATATCATCAAATATTTTGTTATAGATATGACCATGATAATAAGATGCATTGTGGCGTCATGGAAGCATTAGAAACAAGAGCTCATAACATCACCATGGGAATCATGAAGGACAAAATCCATGGCTGTCAAACATGAAGGATATAGCTCTTGGGAACCTTATTGGACATTGAAGGAAGAAGTCATCCAAGACAAGGCTCATCATGCATCAAGTAAAAAAGGAAACATTTGCTAGATGGGGATATAAAAGATCCTCAAGATTCTCTGATGGAATCCTCATCAGAGGGTTTAGTAATCTAGAGAGGAGGCAAGTGTTTCATTAGGAACTCCAACTTATGAAATTCATGAGATGATGGTATGAGAAATGAAGCAGATCAAGGGATTGAAGATCTTTTCAATCAAGGAAGTTGCTAGAAGAAGCTTAGATGACCTAAAGGTAAAATGAGGTATGTATACTTGTATTTAATATTATAAAGTCATGTCATATGGTTGCAGGTAACATGGATCACTACGTCTATTTTGAGAAGCATGATCAAGGGAAAAGGATCTCCTCCTCTAAAAGGATGCAGGAAAGCATCAGTCGCACTAGATGAAATCAACATAATATGTCCTCATATGAAGTATGAGGTGGTTGACTACAATTAAGAAACTCTGATTGGAAGCTCTTGGGAATGGAATGTGCGAGGAAGGAAGAGATCGTAAGATATGCAACCATGTTGAAGGCAATCAACATCCAAAAGACCAAGAAGATTTGAATAGGAAATCTCTCGGAAAGATATAAAGACTCTGATGGAAGTCTGAATAAGATGGAGACCCTTAAAAGTGGATATCTTTGGGAGGTGTGTCAACATGTATGCAAAACGTTGATACCTACGGGAAGATGTCATGATGAAGAGCCATCTCGTAAGGTACTATTTGATTTAATGTTATGTTTTGATTTCTTGAATAATATCTGGATGAGTTCATGCAGGGTTACTGGAACGAGAGTTGTAAGCACAATTACATCTAAGCATTCATGTGGTGGATGGAAATTCCTAAAAGAAGCATGTTGAGAAAGAAGTAGCCAGATGAAGAAGGTTCCAGACATATACCAAGAAGGCCACTTTCCATGAGGAAAGGAATGACATGACGGGCCAAGAAGGAAAGTGATCGATGGCGGCTAATGCCCTACAAGGAAGAAGCTCGACTGAATTTCATGACTTCAAGGAAGGAAATTGATCAAGCAGATGAAGGATCCACGAAGAAGAAGCTGTTGATGAAAAGGAGAGTCCCTAGTTAAGAGGGAGCTTTGACAAGTCCCTAATTGAGAGGGAGCTTCGGCAAGTTCCTGGTCAGAAGGAACTTGGGTGCATTCCTTTACAGGAATGGGCATATCTTCCCTAGTTGAGAGGGAGAAATAGATACAACATTCTTGTCTTCACTTGGGAAGAAAGAATGGAGGATTGAGTAATCATTTGGCATCCAATGCTCTCTGAGGATGTGTAGGGCATCCAAGATAAGAGTAGGGAAAAGGATCGATATTCTTTGAGGGCTGGGAACCCAAGGTAAGAATAGTCCTAGAATGTCATACTCAGTGAACACCTGGGTGGGCATGTACCTTGAGAGCTAAGTCACATGACACGAGGACACGAGACACGGAGGACACGTAAATACGAGTATTCAATACGAAACACAACGACCTGAAAACAAGACACAGGGGACACATTTTATATATATTTAATATATATATATATATATATATATATATATATATATATATAGATATATGTATACCGAAATATAGTTTTTTATCCATATTAAATTGTAGGTTGCAGCTTATCTAATCAAATTAAAATATAATTACTTCTCAAAGTTCATAGTTCACTTTAAAAAATAAATAGAATCAAAATTTACTATTTAGAAATTAGAATGTGATATGCTTGGTCTTGATTCTTGAATATTCAATGTTCATTGTTCATGTACAACTTACAAGCACATAAGAAAATAACTAAAGTCTAATCCTATTGATTTCCTCTGCCCCTCTTGCGAGAAAATGCCACAGCTTTCCCTTTCCCTCTAGATGTAGATGCTGATGCTGGTGGAGTTGGCAGTGGAGTTTTCTATGCTCTAGAAGCTGAAGAACTAGAAGTAGGAGCTATAGGAGGTAGACCACATCCTCTACTGGTGGCAGGGGTAGCCCGGGCAGGGGGTGTCACCTGGACACATTACAATCTCCCAATCCTGAAATCCTGAAAAACTGATAAGTCTGCTGCATCTTGAATGAAATCTAAAATTCTACTTTCTCCATATGAAATCTAATGAGGTCGGAACCACTCTCAAACATCCTGAGTCATTTCATGGTAATGTTAAAAATTTAAGTAAAAGGATGAAAATGAAGATTAAGGAGAATGCCACTTTTACCATGAATAGCATATCAATACTAGGGCCTAGACTTGATCATTAAGCTGCCCCACTCAAATTTTTTTTGTTTCTTTCAAAAACAATTGCAGCTTATGCAGACAACGTTTTCTATCAACGGAATACACGTTTTCCAGATGCAGGACACGACGAAAACCGGCGAATACGTTTTACATTTTACAGGACACAATGAAAAACGTTTTCGACACGTTTTAGGGCCGTTTTCGGGTCCAACACATTAAATACGGGACACGGGACCTTGGAGGACATGTCCTGTGACTTAGCTTGAGAGACAATGATGAAGGTGTTTATAGTCATTGTTCTCGCCAACATTGTGCTCTGATCTAATGAGAGATAGTGTTGTCAGTCAAGGCTTTGCTGTGGAAACAATGTTGGTTACTATGATGCTATATAGATGGGTTACCAATCCGATTCTTCTTATGAGAAATTCTTCAGGCCGAGAATGACCAAGTACCATTATGAATACCTCCCTAGTTAAGAGGGAGTGTTGAAGAAAGTGTAACTAGGTTTGGTCTTCATAATGACATTCAATTATGACTGATGTAAATGATGTAATAAAGAGAGCAAAATTATTATTGTAAACTTGCTTCATGGGTTTCATGAGCAAGTGATTTTAGAATAATAGGATTTGTCATTTAGAGTCTAGAATTAATGTCATGTATGAAGATTTCTTCTTGAGCCTATGTTTAATGTATATGAGTCTATGTCTAGGTCTACAATAGCCCTCCAAATGACAAGCACAATCCTCTTTGTCATGTCGGCTTCAAGTAAAGATAAAACCTTCATATCGGCTTACAGTTAAAGGACACGTCTCTTCGTTGTATTATGTCGGCTAATTTATGGAGGACCAACTACTATAGATACCCAGCTAGGGTCTTTGTAAAAGGACAGGCTCAGAACTCAGATCCTCTAAAATTTCAGATGAGTACAGTAGTTTAGTGTTTCGGATGGAGGAGCATATCTGTGTTTTTTGAATGGTATCACAATAGATGATGTCTCAACCTCCTCACAGTCTTAATGAACACTGTCTCGTCATACTAAGACACAGTCACAATCTTGACATATGTGTGTTGAAGAGGATCTAGGTGATCTCTTAGTAATACACTCTTGACATACTCTCTAGACACAGTCACAGTCTTAGATGATCAGGATCTCGATGATCCCACAGTGACACACTCTGTTTCGACATTCATTCTAGATGCAGTCATGATCTTGGCATAATGGGAATCATGATCTCAGTCATGATCTTGATGAGGACGTAGGATCTTCATGAAGATCTCGGTGCAATTCTCATATCTATATATACATATCTCAGTGTAGAGATCTCTTGTTATAGTGAAGGAACAACAATGGTCTCAGTGAAGGAGCATCAATGATCTTGATGAAGGTGCAACAGTGTTCAGCTGTAATGATCTCAGTGATGGCCTCGGTGTTGCAACAGTAGTGATGGCCTCAGTGTTGCAGCAATGATAATGATCTTAGCAATGACAAAGAAGAGGATTGGTGTCTTGGTCTTGGAGTGGCTAAATAGGTCAAGGGTCATGGTCTTGGTATTCGTCAATTGGAATCTCTATAAGAAGAATTTTGTGCGGGTTTTTCTCTCAAGGAGTGAGAGGTTTTTGGCTCTAGCAGAAAACCAACATGTTGTGTTATTGTCTCTTTTGTTTTGGTAACTATGTGATGAACTAAGAAGACATACTCTACCAATAACAAGAGAAGATTGTGCTAATAAGAAAAAGTTAAAAATACCTCACAAATAGTTATCAAGGAGAGAAGAATCTTATTAACCTAATTTCCCTAGATTCTTCAACAGGTTCAACTATAGTCAGTGTCAGATGAATCTCAGGGCGCAGTAGTTGGTGGATAGTGGCAGTTAGCGATAATTGTCAGACACCAACAACACGGTTGGAGGATAATGCAGAGACAGGGTGTTGTGACAGTTGTGCAACACTAGTTGGAGAGAACACCTTCCTCGCTAAGAGAGAGTGTTAGTTTTTGTAGCATCTTATGGTGCTCTAGTCTCAAAAGTTTGTAGAGAGACTAACACACATGAGTTCTCCAAAACCCAGAAATCGTTTATGGAAATTCTACCTAGAGATGGCTCAATTAAATTAATTGATCATAATTAAAAATTTCCTAGTCTAACTTAGGAAAAATGGTTAATTAATAGTTATTAATTGAGAAAGGTGAGGATTCTCTAGAAACTCACCTGGATCGATTTGGAGATGATCTCAACCATTGATTTAGTCTTAATCGTGGCTGTTAGAGTCCCAAATGGAGATTATAAGAAGAGGTTGATAGGTAGACGGAGAACACACCAATGCAGATACTCAGTTGCCTAGGAAATTCGAATTCCTAGTAGGAGAAGTGATTTAGCAGTGGAGATCGAGCCAGTGGGTGAGTAGTAGGTGGCAAAATGGCAGTAGAGTAGTACCCTGGAGGAGTTTCCAGTTCCGGAGAGTTAGAAAGAGGAGGCTGAAATTTATCTCCAGGAGGCTGCGTAGGTGCAACACAAAGTCTCAATTGAGCAGTGCGATTTAGTTGAGGAGAAGCTTGTTTTCAGTTCCAGAGGCTGGGAAGATTTTCCAGAGTGCCAGAGAGATAGTTTCCTAGTTAGCAACAGACAAGATGACTTGATTGGCAACAATTCCCGGCTGAGTGTGAGAGGGTCTGCGCAAGGGTGATGCAAGGCTTGCATTGAGCAAGTTGGACGACTTGATTTTCAGAGGTAGTTAGGTGCCGAGATTGTTTGGAGAGGGTAAAATCCCTCAGTATATTTTTGTCAGTATTTTTCTATGGTAGAATTTCCAGTTTGGCGACATTTTATTGTACTCAAAATTTTTGCTGTTGGATAATAATAAAAACCCTTACTGATGCATCGGTTTAACAACATTGTGTTTTTCCGGAGACATTTGTCCAAAAACAACAGTGTCATAATTTTTGTGTGTGCTAGCATTTCTGAGTTTCTAGTATTTTTATTTGGGATGAAATTTCAGTGTGATTAATTCGATATTATTCAGAAAATTAATAAACTGAATAATCAGTTAGGAAAATTAATTCCAGTTGCTGCATTTCAAGGAATTTTCATAGTTGGCACTGATTTGGTAGCAATTTGGGCACTCAACTGAAAGCTATTTGCTTGACATAGTGGGCATTGCTAACAAACTCTTTATAAGAGTATCATATGGACTTATGTGCTCCTACAATCAGGACATCATGGAATGACATGCCAGAATGGGTGTTCCTCTCCATAACATGCAATGATAAGTGTAAGCAGTTGCCAATTGTAACTTCCTTCCTTGGTGCACCCTTCAAGAAGCTCATCTTCCAATGATTTACATTAAAATAACAATAAGGACTATTTAATGGAGCAATCCTCATGATTTGGTTTCATTTTCCTTTTGGATGATGTAACATCCCCAATTTTGATTTTTTGCATTAAATATGATTTTTGGAAGAGGAGGCAATTCGTTGGCATTAGGAAATCACAACTTTAGTTGAGGGTGGGGACCACAAGGAGAGAAAATTCGACCCAAGTAGCAATTCGCACCAGTGAGAAGAGAGAGAGAAAGGAAGGGGTGTGAATTAGTGGAAGGTGGGGACCACCAAGGGAGAGAGGGCCAACAATTATAAATAGAGCTTGGAGGCCTCCATTTGGTATCTTTGATCATTTGATTTAACATTAGTTCTCTTGCACTGCTTAGCCAAGACAACTATGCTGTTCAACACAAAGAATTTCCTAGCGGGAATTCCACCCTCATTTCAGAGAACTTCGAGTGTCTCCCTAGCGAGGTAATTTGGCGAGCTCAATTCAAAGTTTCCATTGGGTGTATTTGCAGGTTATTTCAGCTGGTACGTTTTTCTTCTATGGCATAGAAGTGGTTCAAATTGCTTGTGGGGAGATTAGTTACGGAGGAGCAGAACATCGAAGGATTTGCAAGGGTTTCCCCCTAATTTAACTGGAGATTTTGTGGTGATTATCAGGGCGGGGTTTGAGAGAATTCTTGGGGCCGAAATTCAACATTTCTGGAAGTGCGAAGGGGTCTCTAGGCAGGCTTGCGTAGGGGTTGGAGGAATAGAGGTTGAGGAGAGATACGTATCAGAGATTGGAGGTATTCCTCAGGGGATAATTTAGCCGGAGTTGGGAGAGATTTCTAGTGGTGTATTTGGGCTTAATTCAGCAATATCAATTATGTGGAGCGTTTTCTGGCCAAATTGGGCAATTTGCACTTGTTGGGGGTCACCGGGGGTTGGTGGATTCAACCCAAACCCTTTTTGAGTTTTTGTGGGTTTATTGAGAGGAGTCTCTAACTAATGTTACATAATTTTCTGGGTGATATTTGGGCCTAAAATCCTCATTCTTATAGCAGGGCGAATTGCTGGTTAGCTAGGGAATTTGCACCATGTTGTGGGTTCGACTTTGGCTTGGAGATAGGCCAAACATTTTCTGGGTAATTTCGGGTTTGAGAAGAGGATCTCTCGGCTGCAATTTCAAAGCATTCTGAGCATTATTTTGAGCAGGACGATCAGTTCCATTTGGCGGCCTATAGCAGATTTTCAGGGCAGCTTGCATTATCAGTTTGGAGCTATTTCAGTAGTTGGCTCAACGATATTTCACCTGGGGTTTGCATAGATTGCATAGCAAGCCCAGGTTCCATTGTTCTTACTCATTATGTACTCAGATTCCCATTGATTAATAAAATGGCTCAGTTATTCTGCTTATTTTCTATGATGTTCGGATTTGGATGCTTGGACTTTAATTTCAATTGCTGTTTCTAGTTCATGTTTTTGGTATTTACTGTTATTTTCCAATTAGGAATATTACGGTTAACAAAAATATTTCTAATTTCTACTTGCAGTGTATGGTGCTCTCCTAATAGCTTCATTGGTGTGAAATGCCTCCCGATATGTAACAAATGCCTTTGGATATGTGAAATGCTTTATTTTCTATGTAGTATGTGAAATGCTTTATTTTCTATGTAGTAGGCACTCCAAAAGGTGAATTACTACACGTGCAACCCTGCCTTCAAATATGTGAATTCAACCATAGAACATGTCTCAAAAGATTTGAGTACCATAACATATGAAAGAGAAGGGAAAACATGAAGATCTCCATCTCTCCCAAGCCTGATGGACAAGACTTTCCTAGCATTCATGACTTGTAACAAACTCCCAAAGCTCACATCCTCATCACAGTACATCTGAGAAATGCCTTGAAATTGCAAAAATGAATCTTGTATTTTCAGGTGGTAACAACACTTATAGGACCTGCATTCTTATTTGCAGTAACTTTTGTCAAGTTCCAGTTTGGTAAGTTAGTTTTGGTCAGATTTTCCAGTGTTCTTCAAGGTTAGTTACTTATTCTCCGACCCAATTACAGATTTTGCTTCTTTCTTCGATACTTGCTACTTATGTTTGCAGAAGTTTCTATGTTGCTTTGATTACTTAAAGTTATCCTTGATTCTTACAATTTAAACCATCTGTCCTGGCTATTTATCATAAGAGCTGCAATTTTGATATGTTTTTTGTCATATCTTGAAGATGTTGAAAAGAATGATGCCAAATATTCAACATTCTTTTGCATTGAATGGACAGATTGTAGAATCACATATTCAGCCTGGAGAATTGTGTATGAGGCGGGAATATGCCCGATGGTTTCTTTCTTCAAATTCACTGTTGTCAAGGTAAAAGTTGATGAGAAAAAAATCTGGTTTTCATAGCAAAAGTGAATGTACAAAGCTTCAACCCATTTTGCCAACAGATTTTCAAGAGTACTGTATAATCTTCTAGATATTACATTTACAGAAGGCCAAACAACATGGTGTTTCCTTCAGTATACATTGAAGGTGTTACCCAACTTGCCTTTGATGATATAACACCACAAGATCCAGATTTCCCTTATATTCAAGGTTTGAGTTTTCCTTTTCTAATTTTACTTCGATAAGTCATTTATGATTTTGATTCCAGTGTTGGTGATAAATTTCTAATAGGTATATGGAAACTGCATTGACTTTTATGAAAGCTTGATTGAGTCAGGTCTGGCAGAAGCAGGGATTATACCTAGTAAGTTATCTAACAATGAAGCAAGTAGCACTAATGACAGAACACAGAGTCATAGTTGTACCATGTTTTACCCTGATAGGTAATTTATACTTTTGCCAAGCTTTCTTGTCTATTTTTGTGAGCTAGTCAGTCAGATAAATGTAATATCTGCATTCATTTCTTACCCACTGCTATTTGTTGTTCTTTGATACAGCCCTTTATCACGAGTGGACCTGGTGACCTGGAAAATTGTTGTAGAACACAATCATTTATCACATATCGATAAAAGGGTATGACTACAATGACAAACAGCCAAAAAAGTGGTTCTAGCATGCACTTGTATGTTAAAATTCTCCACAGATTAAAAACAATTGTCAATATCAATGATTACAAATATTCATGCATTTTAAGCAGCACTTAAAAGAATGACCTGTTTGCAGTCCAGACATTAGAGAAGAAATCTGGGTTTCTTGATGTTCAGCGAATTAGCACAGATGCATGGCCTGCTATTTTTATTGATGCTTCTGCTGGAGATAAAAGTATTACACAAAGAGCATTTGGTGAGTCAACTTTCACTTGTTAAATCAATAGGGATCTTAGCTGTAAACAGTTAAAAATGGACCAAGTAACAGTTGCTGTTAGACAGTCTGTTAATTTTCAACTTTAGTATCCAGGGTATAGCAGGCGATTCCAGCCAGATAAACCTGTTACTAAAGGACAGGTGGCAGTGGCAATCATAAGTGGACAAATGGCAGCTACAGTTTCAGAGGAATTGTCTAGACTTGAAGCTGAAAATTCCGTGAAGGAAGCAGTTATTCAGGAAATTTTGTCAGAGATGATATCTAGAGGAGAAATAAAATCTCTTTGGGAAAAAGATCTAGATCAGATGAAACTTCGAAGAATAGAAGCAGAGGAAATTTTAGAATTGGCAATATCTGAGCTGGAAAAAGTGAAAGATGATAAGGAGAGGAGCTTGCCTTTATTCCTAAAGGAAAAGGCAATGCTAGAATTTGAACAGAAGTTTTTATCAAGTTTGAAGGTTGAGGTTGATGAACTAAAGAAGACACTATTACAAGAGGAAACTGAACTGCTTTTTGAGAAGGAGCAGCTTGAACAACTGCGGCTGGAGTGTGAGGTGGAAAGCGAATCCTTATCCAAAGCTAAGTCATTAGTAGAGGCAGAGAAAAGGGCCCTAATACTCTCCAGGTGAGATTTCTATCATTGTTCTTGCATCAATTATTGCAGTTTTGAAGTAAGTGAGTGATATAGAGTGGTGTAAAATGTTCTTTGTTCATAGCATTGAGGTCATTATGTCATCTGAACATCAAGCTTGAATTCCTTGTGCCATTTAAAACCAGGTTGTGGGTAGAGGAAGAGGCAAAGCGAACTCAAGCCCGGGGTGAAATGTTGGCAGAAGCTGTGAAAAGATGGAAGTTTACCGAATCTTGCAAGGAATGCTCTTGTTGGTGTCACCATCAGGAAAATATCAACGGATACACAGTGCAGGAAATAGAGAAATCTGCCAATGTAAGTTCTATCCAATTTTGGCCTTCACGTGAATCCATGACTTGTGCTACCTTGCGACAATATGCTGTGAAGTCATTGAAAGGACTTGAGGATAGAGCTCAGGATCTTCAAAAAATTGTACTTTCAACTGCAGGTGAAAAAGCAAACGATGTGCAAAGACTGTTTTCCAAAATCTATGCCTTTTTATTAACACACATCCTTAAGATATTTCAGAAACTTGATACTGATTCTGCAGAAAGCAGAACTTAGTACTTTTCTTTTGTAGAGCCTGTTCTATCTCTCAGTCATTTTTTCCTAAGTGGAGAAATCCATCTTGAATTTTCTTTTTGTATCCATGATTTGGTAAGTTTGCAATGGGTGTTGATATTGTATCAAACATCATGAATAAAGTCAAATTTAGTTACGATTGAAGGAGATAATATGCTTTCTAAACATCCCTAAGTCAAGGTAATGGGGCATCGCATGTACTGTGATATGTGATGCTGTAATATGTTTGATTTCATTTGAGTCATTCCGATTCTTTGGATACATGTACCTTTCTTTATTTTGTTGAATTTGCCAGAACTTAATGGCCTTTAATGCAAAAAATCTAGCGAAGGTATATCAGTTTGGTGGTTAGCATATTTGACTCTGCAATTTAGGATGCTGTACTTGCTATTTAATGATTGTGCTGTAAAAAGCTGGATTTGTATTTTAAATTTAATACAATGACAATGGCTCTTACATATTGATGACGAGTATAGAGAGATCGAAATCATCTCAACCTACAATCTGGTAGTTTGAATATGTTAGTAAAAGCTGTCTCTAATTTTTATTCTTTTTCATTTGCTAGTTTGTCTGTGACCTGTAGGACTAGCTTGTGGCTAAAAAACCATGATCCAGGGGCATCTCAGCTGTCAAAAATTACATGGGGATCGCACCTGGTCTGGGCCACACCAACCCTTAACATGGTTGGATTTATGCCTATGGGGTTTTGAACATAGGACATTAACACAAGGAGTGCCTTTACTGTGCACCCTGTCACCATTTGTTTTACACCCCATAGGCTTTTTGTATAAAGGACATTGTGCATGGGTCACAAGATCATCAATATAATCTCAGGGTGCTTTACATGGCTTCCAAGGTAAGCAGGCCTCATGAGAATTGAATTTGCCCGATGGTGAAGTACTCCTTGCTTTTCACCATTGGATCCGACCTTTGGGCAGCTGGGTTTAAAATATTACTAAGATTGATTTATCTCATTCTTCAGGCTAAGAGGGATTGATATCTCCATTTCAGCCAATCTCTGTTAAAGAAGTACATAATGGGGTAGCAACTGATAAAATATACTCAAATGTAAAGATAAACAGGCAAGATTAGATAAAGATTTCCTGGTTGAAAGCACCCCCAATAAGCGAACTTTTTTGCTGTTTAGAGTACATGCGAAAGAATTGTCAAGAAGAGCATCTAGAAGTGAGAGGATTACGTTAATCATCTTACAGGATAAATTTGGAAGTTGAAGGATATAGTTTTAAGTTGAAGATCAAATGGCATCTACTGAGAGATCTCAGCTAGAGTGTTTATTAAGAATTTTTATGGCACGGTTTGTTCTGAATGCGTTGGTGTCCTGATGAATGGTTGGAGCATGCAATAGAGGTATTGCATATGGGCTATTCTTCTTGCTTAATGGGAAAATTGAAATGATTCTTCACATATTTAATTCAACGTCAATATCTTGCTATTTACAGAGTTGGAATCTAAAGCAGTTGTCTTCCATGTTCATAATCATGATATTGATTTTGATTTATCTCAGTCAAGAGTATACTTGACAACTTCGATTCATTAAAGATGTTGATTTTATTTAGTCTCCAAGATGAGTATATACTGTAAGATAAGGTTTTCTAAAATATTGTAATGGTCTCATTGTGAGAGAGCATATTATAAAAACAGGATTACGAATTTGCAAAAGCATTTGTCAAGCCTATGTGAGGGCAGAGAAATTGACAAAAAAGAATGCCAATTCAAAGATTTTAAGTTCATTATAACAGCCCATGTTGTTGCTGCTTTTTTCTAATAAATATAACATGTCAATACCTTCTACCAATCAGTTTGAGCGCTTACAGTCTCTCTGAATTAAGAGTATTTTAATGTCTTTGATGTACGACCAGAGACGTGAGCTACTGTAACCTTGTATAATGGCCATATCATATTGTATGATTATATTAGTTATTTAATGTCAGACGATTTAGTAAATTAAAGTGAGCTTCAATCTGAACTGGCTGGTTGTTAAAGTGAGGTGATTGATGTTCCCCTCACCGTGTTCAATTCTCCCTAGGAGCGACATGTTCACCCTGCAGTGCCACCATGGCAGCTTTAAGCTACATAGGTTAGTGGTTAGGATATTGGGTTCCTATTTGAGAATGCCATTATCTAATTTGCTAGTGTTGATAGTGTGGCGGTGTCACATAGTTATTTGAGAATGTCATCAACTGCTATCTATGGTGCTAATAGTTTGGCGGTAAATAATAGTTAAAAGTTCTAAGCGTTTTCTTCCACCGAATGAAAATGAAAGTGACTTTAAGTTAATAAAATCTCTGCCATAAATAATTCTAGGTCTTGACATAATAAAATCACACGCCAATAAATAATATCAATTCAAAGTGTTAATTAGGTTACACTTTATTAGATTGTCTTAACCTATTAAGTTATAAAATAATAAAATCATATGCCATAAATAATGTATGTCAAAGTGTTAACTAGGCTACACTTTATTAGATTGTCTTAGCCTAATAATAGGCTATTGCACATGGCATTCTCTTTTATGGACATTTCTATGTAGTATCGTTTTACACTTATGGAATAATGCCTAGCAATCTCACCTCTCAAAAGCGAAAGCAATGTTTCTTGAGCAGTAGTTTCCGTTTGGTCAACTAAGATAAAACCTACCATGGTGATATGGTGATATAGGAGAGATACTCCAACCACTAATACAATAATGATGAGGTTGAGACTAATTTTATCTTTTGTCATTTTTTTGTATCAAGAGGACCTTTTTGATTGTCATCACAAAACATTATGAGGAAGATCTTGGTTGTTTCTATTCGGTCCATGACCTCTTGCACTTTATTAGGAGAAACACAGGGATTGAATAGGGTCCCCTCTCTTGCAAACCCTTTTTGAGAATTATATTAATGAGTTAGAGTCTTTTCTCAAGGAGCATGTATATGGGAGGCATGTTTATTTTCTACATATCTTCATATCCTTGTTTTTATTTGTTAATGATGTAATCTTTTAGATCTCCTTAATTGATGGGTTATACAGACAGAGTGATGCCCCATATAACTTTTGTGACTTTTGATAGAAAATGGTTAATTTGAGTAAGACCAAGGTTATGATCTTCAGTGCATCAAACTGTGCTATCTTTTGATTATCACTTGCACATTTAAGTGGTAGATTGAGATCATTGTGACCTAAATTGTGATCTCTTTGATTACTGCTTCCACTTTTGAGGGGTATATTGACATCATTGTGATAGAAATTGCACCTTGATTTCCACTTCTAGTTTTGAGGGGTAGATTGAGATCATTCTGCCCTGTTGTTGCTCAGATTGTACGGACACCGCGAGCACTACTCAGGGTGGGGGCTATCACTCTGATTTCTGTGCTCTGCGTTTTAGTTGTCTCCAAATAACATGTATGAGGGGTAGTCCCTATAGAAATGAGGTGGAGGAAAACAAGTTGGGAACCAACTTGTTTGGGAGACACAATTGAGTGACCAAGCTACTTGGTAGAATTTAGCAAAGATTAAGGATTTGAATAGATTTAATATTGAGACCAATTTTTTATGGAGTCAAAACTTCTTGCATATTAGAAATTATAGCCAAGTAATTGGATGGACAACTGCCGCTTATATGATGAACTAACCTATATGAAGATGCAACTCCTAAGAACTAGGTGTGATGCAAGGATCTTGGTTAAGTTTAGATTAAATGCCTAATCTAAGTTGAACCTTTCCCTTAACTGTTTTGGGAAACAATGTTTAAAGTAGGTTGTGAGATGGAAGTCAACGGGAAGTAGGGAATGACTTGATTAATGATACCTCCCTGTATATTCCAACCACCTAGTGCTTTCAGTGATGTGGAGATTGTGGCTTTGACGATTGCAAGATCACTGCACTAACCACTAAGAAGGACTGAATCCCTCAAGTTAGACGGGAGAGGTTGCCCTAGGAGTTTACCAACCAAACTTATTCTTGGAGGTAAGTTATTAATGCAAACTATGTCTTAAATGCTTGTGCAACGATGATGAGTGGAATTATTTTGAGTTAAGATTAATTTATGTTATTTAAGTACTTAATGTGAATTTCTTTATGGCAAGAGTACTTAACAACGATTAGATAACAATCTTAAAACAAGATAAATGTTAAGGATACAAGTGCAAGCTTCAACTATAGTTTAATCCATAAGATGCTTAACCAATTCTTGACAAGAAGTTAGAGCAATTTATCCACCTATCAATTAGCCAAAAAAGTTATATGATGCCGATCACAATTACTCAAGATGATTCCAAGCAAGATTATGTGTGATCTTATTACTCAATGCTAATTATTAGGTGATCTGAAATCACTCGTAAATGATCTCAGAGAATTAATGAAGGTATTACAGACTCATGTGCTGGGGTGTGCCTATGTTATTTTAAGCAACGGATCGATAAGATTGCGAAATACACAGACACTGAAGCAGTAAGAGAAACACAATAAGCAAACACATAAACACAACAAGTTTAATAAGGAGTTCACCCAATCCTCCCGGGCTATGTCTCCTGGTCTAGCCTTCAATGGTGGCCTTTCTATTGTGTCTTAAAAGGTAGAGTTTTTACAATAATGAGATCAATTTGAGTCTCATTCAACAGAGGATGATCAATAAGATTGTACTTGGATTCCCTAAGACTGTAGAGTACACAGACTCCCCTTATTGAATCTTGACCTCAACTGGTCATAGTGGTGTGAGTCCAATCTGAGACTCAATACCTGACAAGTTTACTTAGAGGAGTTAGCTTGAACCTCTCAAGCCTTCTCTGGAGTTCACAGACTCTCGTACTCTCTTTGTCTCTATCTAGCTCGATATCGCCTTTGCTCTGCAGGTTAGCTCAACTTCTTCTCTGTTCTTTGCAATTCTCTTCTCTGGCCTCTCGGCTTTCTGCTTCCTCTCTCTGCTTTCTCTTAATCTCTATCTGTTTGTGGCTTAAAGCCAATCCGCTTCCTGAATGTTCATTTTCGCCTCCCGGCTCTCTGGATCTTCTACGTCTGTCCGCGTGAATTCCCCTGCTCTGCATCATCATCACTGTATAACGCTTCACAGAGAGGTGGTCACCTGTTTCCTCACGAACTGAATGTCAGTTCTCTATGAACGGTCGTTATTTCTGTTGCTTCCAAGATTGCCTGCGAAATTGATTCATATGCCAACTCATCGGTCATGCTGGACCTTAAATCTTATGTGACTCAACCTATTTTCCCATCGAATCCAGTCATCCATCGGATCATTCCTCCGCTGTTGATCTGGAGCCTCTAGATCCTACGATCTCTGTCCATATCAGGCGAGTAAGTAGCATGCCATTTACCCGTCCGATGTGAGTGGTTTTCTCTCTCATCCACCAGACGCGTGTCACCCAACGTATGGCATTGGGCGAGACTCGGTCGAACTCGCTTACTGCTTGAAGCCCTTTCGATACCCCGCTGGTTTTAGTGTGGGACTCGCCTTCTGACGAAATCGGTGATTTCCATACGGTTTTATGCTTTTCTTAAGACCGAGCACTTAGGGGCTTTCCTTCACTGAGGGGGATGCCCTACGATACGCGATTAGTGCTTTTAGCGCTAATCGCATATCAGAAACTACCCCTGTTTCTGGATTTGACTTCCCATTTGTCAATTTGTGCCAGCGCGTGGTTACCACCTGCCAACGGTTTGTGCGCTTTGACTGAGAGTTCTTGTTGCTCCGTGCTGACCGCAAATTGCCATTGTTTAGAGGTTATTTCTGATAAGTTTGACATCCATAAGACTTTGAAACTTCGGCATGAGTTTTACAGAGTTCATGAAACTTTAAGAGTGTTTAAGGATCCGATTCGGATCACGACCTTCCCACTGAAAAAGCTTTTGGACCACCAAAAGTTAGTTTTCAAGCATCCACTAAGTGAGGGTATAGCTGTCTCACTTGTCCAATCTCTATCCATTTTGCACTGCTTGGATTTGATCCCTTGAGTCCAACCCTGAGGTACTCAACATCTCCCCTGTGCGTCGTCCTCACCTTCCTGTCCAGAATTGTGTCTTCTTGCAATTCATTGAGATATTCAAGTAACAGATCATCAATAGAAGACAATTGACTCTGCTCTTCGAGATCTTCAATTAATGAAGGTTCAAATAGTCTCAAACTGTCTGCATTAATGACTAAGTAGATGTCCATGTAAGCTGGTAAATCAAGGCTAAAAAAATTTTCACCAATTTTCTCAAGTATCTTGAAAGGTCCATACCTTATTGGCTTCAGCTTCTTACCTTCACCCTGCCTTCTATCTTTGCTGATATACAACCAGATTTGATCACCAACTTGAAAACTGTGCTCCATCCGATGCTTATCATGCCTTGCCTTGTACTTGGCTTGGCTCTTTTCCAGGTGTTCCTGTATTGCTTGGTGAATCTCTTGGATTTGTTCAATGAACTTGGTTGCTTTGTCCACATCGTTGTGTCCATCAACCACTATGTCTTTACCAAAGACAAAATCTAAGGGAGACCTTGGTGTGAAACCAAAACAGGTCTCAAAAGGAGATCTTTGTGTAGAAGAATGTTTAGCACGGTTGTAAACATGCTGCACATAACATAAATGTTCATCTCAAAGCTTAGGATGCTTGCTGCAATAGTCTCTGAGCAGCTGGATCACTGTCCTGTTGACCACTTCTGTTTGGCCCTCTGTTTGTGGATGAAACGCTGTGCTCTTCTTCAATTTGGTGTTCATCAGTTCCCACAGACTCGACCAAAACTTCCCAACAAATCAGGGATCTCGATTAGATACTATGGAAGTGGGTAATCCAAATGAACCCATACATGTTGGAAGAACAACTTTGTTGTTTGTTCAGCTGTAATCTGTTTGTTACATGGCATTAGAATACACATTTTACTGACCCTATCCACAACGACATATAGATAGTCATGACCTTTTCTAGATTTGGGCAGTCCCCCAACAAAGTCCATGGAAACACTTTCCCAAGGATGAGAAGGTACTAGTAATGGAGTGTACAAGCCTAGTTTTCTATTGTTGGGCTTGCTTTTTGCACACATAATACGACTCCTTACATATCTAGAAACTACCTCATTCATTTTAGGCCAATAACAAAATCTTTGCAGCTGTGCAACCGTTTTACTTACACCAAAGTGACCTGATATTAGAGAAGTGTGTGCTTCTTGAATTATCTTTACTCTTTCAGTTTGTGGAATGCATAACTTTTCCAAATGATACAAGAGTCGGTCCTTAATACGATAATCCAATTATTCTATTTGTTTGACATGACTTAAAGTTGCATATACATCTTTAAAATCTATATCTTGAGCACATTGTTCAATGTAGCTTTCATGCAACACTGAATTATGCTCAAGTATAATAGATGCATTGATGATTGGTCTGGACAACATATCTGCAACTTTATTGTGTATGCCCTTTTTATACCTGATGACTAAATGAAACTGCTGCAGGAAACCCATCCACCTATAGTGTTTTGATTGTTGCAACTTAGTTTGGGAGTGTAAATATTGAAGTGGTTGATGATCAGTATGTATAACTATCTTTTTGCCCATTAAATAATGTTTCCACTTTTTCACACTCTGTACTAATGCATACAATTCTTTATCATATGTGGGATAATTAACTACTGCAGAACTAAATGTCTCAGAATCATAACATATGGGTTTACCGTGCTGTATCAACACTGCTCCCATGGGATAGTCACTAGCATCTGTTTCAATCTCAAATGGTTCTTGAAGATCAGACAGTGCTAGCACTGGTGCTGTACTAATATTTTCTTTCAAGGTGTCGAAGGCTTTCTGCTGTTTGCCTCCCCACTGAAACACCTTGTTTAATTCTGTCAAAGCATGTAAAGGCACTGCAATTAAGGAAAAGTTAGCAATAAACTTTCTCCAATATCGTGCTGCCCCTAGGAAGCTTCTAACATCAGTAACAGATTTGGGTTTAGGCCAGTTTACAATGACTGTAACCTTAGAGGGATCTATCTTCAATTCACCACCCCCTACTATATGACCCAAATAATTCAAAGATGTTTTACCAAATTCACATTTTAAGAGTTTAACATAAAGTTTTTCTCTTTTTAAAACATCTAGAGTCTGTTTGACATGCTTTAAATGTTCTTCCCATGTTTTGCTAAATACAAGAATGTCATCTAAATATACAATTACAAAATCATCAATAAACGGTCTGAGTACATCATTCATTACTTTCATGAAAGTAGCAGGAGCATTAGTTAAGCCAAAATGCATAACTAGCCACTCATACAATCTCTGCTTTGTTTTGAAAGCAGTCTTCCATGCATCTTGCTCTGCAACTCTGACCCGATGATAGCTACTATGCAAGTCCAACTTGGAAAAATAAACAACTTCTTTCAACTGATCCAGTAGATCATCTATGTGAGGAAGGGGATAACGATTTTTGATCGTTATTTTATTTAGTGTTCGGTAATCAATGCACATTCTCCATGAGCCATCTTTCTTTCTCACCAAGACAATTGGAGACCCACATGGTGATGTGCTAGATCTGATGACCCCTTTCTCGAGGAGCTCCTGTACTTGCTTCTTGATTTCTGCATTCTCTAAAGCGGACAACCTGTACATTCCGATGTTAAGCAATGGAGCATCTTGCTGCAAATTAATATCATGTACTATTTCCATTTGGGGTGGCAGACTTTTAGATTCTTGGAATACTATATCATATTCTGAAACAACTTTTTCTAAATCAGCTTGCTGTTTAGCATTACAACCCTCAAATATTTTGGTTTTATCAGGTTTCTTTTCCTTTACAACCATCAGTAAAAATTGCTTGCATGAATTTACAATTCTTTTCATATGCCCTGAGTTTATGAGAGTATAATTATTTTTGAGTTGGTGAGCTCTTACAATATATTCGATTCCATCTTTAACGAGTTGATATTTGTTTTCTGCTCTATAGAAAATTGCCTTTCTATCATACAAGTAAGGACTTCTTAAAACAATTCCACATATATCCAAAGGAACTATATCTAACTCAACCTCATGTACAAATACTGACCCAAAAGAAAATGTAAGTTTGCATTGTCTAGTCACTTGTAGTTGTGCTTTATCACATAGCCAACCTAATGGATATGGCTTCTTGTGAAATGTAGTTAGTAATCCCAACTTCTTTACAATTGCTTCAGAAATTAAATTTGTTTGTGAGCCACTATCAAACAAAGTATCAATCTTCTGATACTTGAAAATAACTCGAATATGAAAAAGCTCATGTCTCTTCCTCTCATTTTCTTCATTATCAGTAGATTGTGCGGAATTACTAGTAGATGCTTCAGAATTGTTACCTTTTATACCGATGGCTGCAATGGTTGTTTCATCTCCTGAGTCTAACCCCAAATCTCTTTGAATAGCAGTCTTCTTCTTCTTGCCCTCGAACTTCTTAAGTTTCAACTCTAGATGCAAAATCCAACAATGTTCATCATCATGCCCATCCTTTTTACAGTGAGTGCATGAAGACTTTGTCTTTTGTACAACATTGGCCTTCCTTTCTTACCATTTCTGTTTTCTCTTCTCCTTGTTCATGTTTGCAATGGGTTTGGATGATCCCCCAACTTTTGGGACCACATTCTTGCCTCTAGCCTCTAAATGGGTAGCTTGAACAGAGATCTCATCTATGATAGTAGGGTTAAACATGAAAATAATATGCCTTAAATAACTGTGTAGACCACCTATATACTTCAGCGGAGTTTCAAGTGAGTCTAAAGAAATGCCTAAAATCAATGCTCTTTTTCTAAATTCTTTAGTATAACCTTGTACACTTTGCCCTTTCAATTGTCGAAGAGTTTGCTAGCTCGACATGGTTTGTTGCATATAAGTTAGTGGATAGAATTGCTTTTTAATTGCAGAAACAAATTCACTTCAGACAGATAGAATTTTACCATGCTTCTTCAGGTCAGCTTGTGTTCGACCTTCCCACCATACCAAGGCAGTTCCTCCAAGGCGTAGGTTGGCCCGCTAAATCTTATTTATGTCTAAGTCAATTTTTTGCACCCTGCAATACATATCAATCTGTCTAATCCAATTATCTAGTTTCTCTGCATTCAACTCTCCATCATAGATAGACAAATCAAATTTAACATCTAATTTAATCAAAGATGTCCTCTTCTTATTTTCAGGGCTATTAGGAGGGTTGAGAAAGTTTTCTTCTTTCCCTTTTCCTTTGGAGTCGTCATGGAAGAGAGATTCTTCTTCTCTTTATCTTTGGAGTGTGAGGAATCTGCATCTTTACCTTTCTTAAACTCCCTATACATTTCCTCTTCCATGGCCCTCATGGCCAAGAAACTATCTATGATCTGGGGGTTTGATCTCAAGGGACTTTCTTCTGACATTTTCTTCTTAGGATAGACTCTTCCAATTTCTGGGTTAGCTTCAACCAACTCTTCTTCCCCTAATTTAAGCTTTGACCTAGTTAGCATTCAACAACAAAATCCAACACAAGCTTATCTAACCTTAACAACTTAGAGCTCAGATACCACTTGATCTGAAATCACTCGTAAATGATCTCAGATAATTAATGAAGGTATTACAGACTCATGGGATGGGGTGTGCCTATGTTATTTTAAGCAACGGATACATAAGATTGCGAAATACACAGACACTGAAGCAATAAGAGAAACAAAATAAGCAAACACATAAACACAACAAGTTTAATACAGAGTTCACCCAATCCTCCTGGGCTACGTCTCCTGGTCTAGCTTTCAATGGTGGCCTTTCTATTATGTCTTAAAAAGCAGAGTTTTTACAATAATGAGCTCAATTTGAGTCTCATTCAACAAAGGATGATCAGTAGGATTGTACTTGGATTCCCCAAGACTCTAGAGTACACAGACTCCCCTTACTAAATCTTGACTTCAACTGGTCATAGTGGTGTGAGTCCAATCTGATACTCAATACCTGACAGGTTTACTCAGAGGAGTTAGCTTGAACCTCTCAAGCCTTCTCTGGAGTTCACAGACTCTCGGACTCTCTCTGTCTCTGTCTAGCTCGATACTACCTTTGCTCTGCAGGCCAGTGCGATTTCTTCTCTGTTCTCTGCAATTCTCTTCTCTCTTGCCTCTCGACTTTCTGCTTCCTCTTACTCTCTGTTTGTTTTTGGCTTAAAGCCAATCCACTTCCTGACTGTTCGTTTCCGCCTCCCGGCTCTTTGGATCTCTTGCCTCTGTCCACTTGAATTCCCCTGTGTTACATCATCATCACTGTGTAACGCTTATAGAGAGGTGGCCACCTGCTTCCTCACGAACTGAGTGTTAGTTCTCTTTGAGTGGTCGTTATTTCCATTGCTTCCAAGATTGCTCGCGAAACTGATTCATCTGCCAACTCATCGGTCATGCCGGACCTCAAATCTTATGCGACTCTGCCTATTTTCCCATAAAATCCGGTCATCCATCGGATCGTTCCTTCGCCATTGATCTGGAGCCTCCAGATCCTATGGTCTTTGTCCATATCGGGCGGGTAAGTAACATGCCATTTACCCATCCAGTGTGAACGGTTTTTTCTCTCATCCGTCGGACGCGTGTCACCCAACGTATGGCATCGGGCGGGACTTGGTCGAACCTGCTTACCACTTGAAGCCCTTCCGATATCTTGTCGGTTTTAGTGTGGGACCCACCTTCCGACGGAATCGGTTATTTCCGTACGGTTCTATGCTTTTCTCGGGCTCGAGCGCTTAGGAGCTTTCTTTCACTGAGGGGGACGCCCTGCGATACGCGATTAGCGCTTTATGCTAATTGCGTATCAAAAACTACCCTTGTTTCTGGATTTGACCTCCCGTTTGTCAATTTGTGGCAGTGCGCACTTACCATGGGCCAACAGTTTGCGCGCTTTGACTAAGGATCCTTATTGCTCTGTGCTGACCATAAATTGCCATTGTTTAGAGGTTATTTCTGATAAGCTCGACATCCATAAGACTTTGAAACTTCGACATGAGTTTTACAGAGTTCATGAAATTTTAAGAGTGCTTAAAGATCCGATTCGGATCATTAGGAGAAGCTCAATTATATTCACAAGATCCCAATATATCCAAGAAACTTATCACCAAGATGATTTATGATTGAAGTGCTTTAGTGAGTGAGCCAATTAGATGTGAAATATGAATTTTTACATAAACTCACAGGAAAAACACGATGTTAGCCACTTTCACAATGTAAATGCTAGGGACAAGTAACAACAGAAATATAGAACTATGAAAACACTTATGTACTTGATGTTCTAATGATCTTTTTATGAACAATAAGTGACTATTGTGACAACAATAAGAGACTTATGACAACAACAAATAAATTCACTTTAGATATCAAAATTCAAAGCGTATATGCTTGCCTAATGTCATAAAGAGAAACTCGACTACCAAATAAACTTATCCAACTCAAGAATAAGATGTATTAGCCCTCTTAAGATGTATTTTGCCACTGTTATACTAGATCTGAAATGTTAATTACAACAATAAGGAAAGTGCATGGACAGTGAGCTAGTAATGCTTGAACCAATGCCAAATTTGAGTCAAAACTTGGAAAAATTTACCAACACTGGAAAAACAATTTTTTAGGCCCTTTAAAGTGCGTTATTCAGAAAAACTCTAGACTCGATTAAGAGATTTATGCAAAAAATTCTAGCAAACAAAATTTTAAATCTAGGTTAGATCTTTGATGCCCAAGTGGCCAAATTTTGAGATTTTTGTGTTATTTTGACAAATTAGGATGATTTTAGGGCACTTATATCACTGTTATAAAACAAAATTTACAGCAGTAGCAAAATAGTGAGAAAACTAGGGTTTAGAAAACAAACCCTAGGCCCTAGGCCTTGAAGATCCCTTGGTCGAAATTTGCTGAAACTTTAGGATGAACTTGCCACCTAAAAAACGAAACCTTGCTTCAATTTTTTTTCTCTTCTAGATTTGAATTTTGTTGTAATTTTTCCAATCGTTGACCTTGCAAAAATTTCTAGAGACTAGATCTTACCCTCAAGGGCCTAGATCTAGCTCTATTTCAACTTCTTCTCTTGAATGCACCTGCAAAAATGGAAATGAAACAACACCGAAAACCCCAAATATATACAAAATCTCAAAACCCCAAAACCCCAATTAGCAGAAATAATTTACAAAATAATTTTACAAATATACAAGGATTTTGAGAAACAATTTTCTTTATGGATATTTTAAATGACTAAAATATACTTTAGAAAACCAATGCACACTATAGCCTTAACAAAGATTAAATCCACCACATAAATATTCAAGATCCAAGCAAAGTTGATCCCTGCCCACAATTTGTGAACTTTGAGACCAAGGACTGAAGTATCTACAAACACTATGTATTTATCTCAAGAAAATCATCTAAGATTAGCCCAAAATTATCAATAGAATGACTTTATTTGCATCTAATGAAAAACATATCTTATCATTACCAACACAACATAGGGAAACCTGTAGTCAGTACATACCACAAATCAACGAACATGGAACACCTTGAATTGCACCCCAAAGTCTTTATTATGATAGAAATAAAAGTTCCTAGTGGGACAATAGTGTTGCATCAATATTTTAACAACAATTTTTGAACCAGAAATCAGATGCCTAGAGACTCAACTGACTCTCTAATTTATAGTTCAATCCTCCAAGTGGAAAATAACGACTAGCTAGCTTGATCATTGTCAAAATAATCTTGGTCGTCGAAAAATACTTGATTATCTTTTAATCTTAGCCGTTGAATTTTATTTTTGAGGAATTTATGAATTTATCATTTAATTAATTTTTTATTAGCTCAAAATTAATTATTTTGAGCTAATTTCCTAAAAAAATTGATTTTGACTTAACCACCAAGAAGGGTCCAATTTTTCTCGAAATATCCAATATTCCCTTGGTGGAGGACCTCCAAAAAATAATCGTTTTATTTTCCACTTGGCGAATTTAATTTTTCTAAAACATTTTAATTTGGTTAATTAATTAATTTTATGTCTTAAGACTTAATTATTTTTGCGAGATTTTATTATTTATTTTTTCTTGAGGAAAAATCAGAACTTTCTATTATTAAAAACAAAAAGTTACAATGAGAATATGCATAAGTGCATTCAAGTATTGTCCTAGTGGACCAGAGTAAGTGCATTACGCACTCACGGTAGCTAGGCTACAAAAAATAAAACTAAAAAATAAATTTGGCTAAATACACTGTTTTTTTGTCTTTTTTCTTTTGTATTTTTTGCCAAACCCCAAGTGATGGGGTAGTTGAAACAATTTCCAACTCATTATTTGTTGAAGTGTTTGGTACTTCTTTATCTTAATCTAGGTTGTCATTGATGTCAATCATGGCAATGGTGGGGATGGAAAATAATCTTGAAGATGCTTGATATGGCAATGGTCGGGATGACAAATATTCTTGAAGATGCTTGATATGGCAATGGTCGGGATGACAAATATTCTTGAAGATGATAGAGGATGACAACAACTCTTGTTTAAGTTGTCAAGACACAAATGAAGTGTCAATCATGTATCTTGATGATCATAATGAAAGGCTATCATATCACTGTACTTGATGAAGGTCTAGAAGACATATACTGGATGACTGGACTATGATGACATGTCTATGATAAAATACTACATGATGGCTTATGTGGACCACACTTGATGATTTGATGACAAACCTCCAATGATGTGAAGTTTGATAATGAAGACTACATAATGATGGTGGCCCTTTGTTCAAGAAGATAAGGTGATGAAAAGGGCAATCAAGGACATGATGATGGTGACTCTATGAAGAAGAATACAAGTACATGATTATGAAGACAATCAATGAAGAAGTCAAACCATGAAGAAGCCCAACACTCAAATACATTCTGCCCTGCCTCCATTTCTGCACTAAATAACGACCAATCACATTAAAAATTATTTTTCACCTTCTTAGAGGCAGAATCTCACCATGAGAACTACACCATCTTGAAGAGCACAATTTTCTCTTTCCAACGAGCTATTACTCAGTGCAAAAATCCAAGCGATTTAAAAGTTATTGATTTTTTAAGTTAAGAATATAATTCTAGACTATGAGGTGACCTGCACTAGCCTACTCATGTTGGCCTATTTATAAGAGACATGAACACTACATATATGACGTTTAACCTTGTCATTTCTACCATTCAACTCGGTCAAGATTTCAAAAGTGGAAGAAGAACATGAATAACACTCAGGAAAACTTTGATTAGGCTATAATAATTCGAATCCGGTCTAAAACGAATTTGTGACTCTGTTTTAGTTCAGAACTATTGAGAATTCTTCTCCTCAGGTTGTGATATCTCTTTTGTGCCTCAGATTCCTCAACAACAATAGAACTTAGTTAAGAAGACATATTTTCAGTGCAATCCATAACAGGACCTCAACAACTTACCTGTGGAGAACAATCCTATTTCTCAGTGCTGTAAAGATAGTCATTACTGTCACCCTTGGATCATTTGTTGGAGATAAAAGCACAATTTTTGTGTATAGGAAATAAGGAGGGCTCAATATATAAACACCAGACTGAAGCTCATTTAAAGCTTGGAACAGTGGACTGTACAGCTGGACAGGAACTCGGATTAGGCACAAACATCTCCTGTGGTTTCCTGAACTGCAGTTTGTTGTGGTAGACTCAGACTGGAGCTCGGACTCAAGGATAGATCTCAAGAACTGTGCTAAAACAATGGTTCAAGGCCTTCTCTTGAAACAGTGGTATAATTGACTACGGTGTCTCCTCTAACACAGTGGCATAGTTAAGTTGTAGGAGCTCAGATCCTTCATCTTGACTGTGATTACACCTACAACAACTCGGATAGAATGTGGATGCAAAAACCTTACAGTGTCTTGGAGCTCGTCACATGACTTTGGAATAGCCCTCCTATGGTGAACTCCTGTGGTGATCTATGTGATTGGCAAGAAAGACAATTGGAGTACCTTGAAGTCACCCTTGAAGCAAATCATTGAACATCATTGAAGTGTATGGAGATTTGATAGTTGGAGCCCAAAGTAAGTGAATTTGGAAGCTTGTACCAGTGCAACAGCCTTGGAAGCCCTTAGACAATGAAGTGTTAAGACCTTTGGAGCAGTGATATACTTAGAACTCTTGAAGAGTGCTTGGAGCACCTTGATGACACCTTGGAGCATCTTATGAAGATATTTTTGGAGATCATGATGCATTGCTGATGTCATCATGAGGTGACTTGAAGAAATTGGTTGGGGATGATGAAGAGAAATGGTGACACCTTCTATATGAAAAGGTTGTCATTGAGGATGTAGCGTGAAGACTACAGTGAAGCTGAAGATTGATAGGGCTCGATGAAGAAGTCCTTGGGATTCGTGAAGTACAACTAAACATACCTTGACAAAGTGAAGCTATAGGGTTGGAACCCTTGGGGTTGGTGCCTTGGAAAGTCCAAGTTGGTGCTTGGAAAATATACGATGGGTGTCCTTGGAGTTGGTGCTCCTAAACACAAGGTTGGTGCCTTGGATAAGATAGGTTGGAGCCCTAGAGGATCAAAGTCCTGAAGAAACCAGATCGGACTCTGTACCAAATAAGGGTTGGTGCCCTAAGGGTTGGAGCCTCTAAATGCAAGGTCGGTGCCTTGAGAAGATAGGGTCAGTGCCCTAAAGGTCAGATCCTCACAAAAGTCCAAGTTGGTGCTTGGCAATAGGTTGGAGCCTGGGAGATTGGAGATCTATGTCATCATCTAGGGTTGGATCTCTATATACATTGTACTTGATTTATTGTGAAAAAGAAAGTAATAAAAACATTTATTCTTATTGTTCATTTTGTGTTCTAAATATAAGTGGTCTAATTGGTAAAAGTAACAATTGAAAAGAAATATTGATTCACCCTCATCTCTGTATTTCTAACAATTGTTATTAGAGCAAGTACCTTCACTCAAACCATAACAACTTGAAGGCTGATCATTAGAACACAAATGGCAAAGCCAAGGAAGAAAGTCTCCAATCCTCCTAAAGATGTGTCTCCCTCAACCATCGAAATTGAAGTCAATCAATTTGTGAAGGCTCCATTGTTCAATGGAAACTTTGATATATGGGAGGAAAGAATGAGGAATTTCTTAAATACTCAAGGCATTGAAGTCTGGAAATTAGTGATTGCTAAAAGCATGATGGATGGAGAATCGAAGGAACATAATACAAGAGCAATGAAAGAAATCTTGAATGGGCTACTTGACTCTGTGAAGGCCAATTTTGAAAAATGTTCGTCAACAAAAGACATATGGGGTAAACTTCCTAATATTCACTCAAAAGGAGCGTTGACAATGATCTTTGGTCAAGAAAATGATGGAAACAAGAAGGAAATCCAAAACCCATCAAGGAAGCTGAACATGAGTGATAACATCAAGGCTAAAGAAGACCTAGAATATGAAGAGAATGAAGAATATTTTGGAGAAGATCTCCTCACTAAACTTATGGTTGCCATAGAAGAGATTAACAAGTTGAAAAACAAAAATGAGGAACTTAAGAAGAAAGTGCAAGTTGGTGACCAGGACAAGACAAGGAAGGAAGTTGACCTTGTCAAACTTCAAGTACAAGAAAGTGATGAGGAGCTTGCTAAGATTAAGGAATAATTTCATCAAAACAAAAGAAAGAATCATGAAGAAGTCATATCCATGAAAAATCAACTAGATAAGGCAAAGAAAAGGGAAGAAACTTTGTTAAGTCACCTTGAACAAATACTCAAGAGCTTGAACAAACTTGAAGCAGAGATCGGTCAATACAAGGAAGAGATCTCCTTCCTTAGATGTCAACTAGAAAAAGTAAGGAAACAAGCACAAGGAGCTGAGAAGGTGATGGAAGCTTTGGCATTCATAGAAGGACAAGTTGATGAAGCAGAAAAGGAGAGAAACACCATGATATGCCAACTAGAAGAAAAGGATGATGACATCATCAAGTTAAGATCAGAAATCACTTCTCTTAAGGCCCAATCATGTGAAGCAACCAATATGAAGGAAGAAATGGATATCATTCTATCAAAGAAGGATGAAGAATGCAAGAAAATGAAGGAAGAAATTATCTTTCTTAAAAAGGAAGTCGACTTCCTGAATAAGAACTTGAGGAGTTCTCAAACCTTAGATGACATCTTAAGTCATGAAAGGTCTCCCATTGATAAATCAGGTCTTGGCTATGCAGGTGATCACTCAAGCAAGAATGATACAAACCCTAATGCTTCAAACTACAAGGATGTGAGGAAGTCGGAAAGAAATGTTGATGCTCCTAGTTCCAACATAGGCAAGGAGAAGAGTCAAGACTGTTGGACACCTAATCCTAAATGGGTTAGTGTGGAAGCTGAATAGACTAAGTAGTCCAAGAGACCTTGGGATGTGAAACCCAACGGTCACATGTTGTACTATAAATGTATATCTCTTGTTAATAAAAAAAATGTACTCACATGATTTATCTTTCATATTTCTCTTGCTGTCCATGTGTGTTTAACATGGTATCAGAGCAGGCGTATTCCTGCCTTGCATAACTATTTTTGAGCCATTTGTTTTATGGCCCTTATGTGTATGTGTAGATCATTTCATGAATATTTTCTCAGCGAAATTGTCATTTCTCCAGCGCCATTTTTGGCCTCTCTCTGCCATTCTGAATCTTCTCAGTCATAATAATCTGCTCTCTGACTGTCTGAAGGTCTGTCCATGAACGTTTTCTGTTCTGTATATTCCATTAAACCGTCACCTGACATGATACCTGCGCCTAGCATTAAACCATAGCCTGCATTCTGATAAACTTTGGTAGCCTATTCATCTGGATGCACTGACACCTACGTCTGACATAACTACTTTTCATGCTGCCTGAAAAACGTTTGTTGCTTTGAGTATTTGTACAAATGAATGCGTTTTTCAAATAAACGCTGCCCATTGGTATCAGAACTGTTTGATGAACGCTTGCGCTAAGCGCTGACATGGAATCAAAGTAAAGCAGAGATTCGCCACCATCGATGAAGGTCCAGCTCTTGTTGAATGCCTATATGTTGAACGACAGTTTGAATACGTTATGAAGTTGAATGCGGCTGTTTGAATGCGTTATGAAGTTTGAATGCATTCGGTAATGCTGTCTAATGGTATGCGCCCGTCCAAGTTCTGGTATTGAACTGACTTTTGGTATATGTGTTGAATGGTATTGAACTGACATGGTAGCAGATGCGTAAAATGGTTTCCATTTGAATGCGTATTAACGCTGTATATATTGAACTGCGTTGAATAATGGTATTAACGCTGTCCCATTGAACTGCGTTGAGTGCTATTTCAAACAAATTCGTTCGCTGCTGTTTCAAATAAGTTCAGACCCTGATTATGATGATCACCAAGCCGGATAACTGTTTCCGTTGAAATCCTCTCCAGCTGTCAAAGGTACGTCACAAGATTGATGCTCACAGTGGTTTTATTGACAACAATTTTTAGAGCTTTTGAATGAAAGGTGCGGTAAAGACGCCTCAGAACAAAATCAACGGTTTCATGTTCCTTATGCTGGGTTGATTTCTAGCCAGGGGTTCGATTCCTTTACTATTTGGTTTCAAAGAGCGATAGCTCTTGGCGATTTGGATGTTTCCAGGTCGGTCGGTAGTGGTGCATTCGGATATAAATTGATTTTGTAGAAAGTCGGTTTGAGAATGGTGTCTTGCTCAGGTTTCTTTGCCGTCAGCTGACTTCATATAACAAGGTCTGAAAATATTTCAGTTGAAGCGGGGAAGCATAATATTCTTTCGAAAAGTGGTGGATCTAAATAAATAAAGTCCTCTTGTTAAAAATTTGTTGGAGATCGATGCCTTGCTCTGCTTTCTGCTGCTCGAGGGCTTTAAAGCATTCAATCTGAAAAATCTTTGCTTTGAAGCGGCAAATCTGGAAAAAAAAACTGCTTTGAAGCGGTAAACCTGGAAAACATACTTTGAAGCGACATATCTGAAAAAGCTATCTTTCTTGGTACAAAACAGTTAATTCTTTTCTCTCCCTGTGTGAAAGTTCTTTGGAGGGTTGTAAATTTAACCGAAGCTTAAGCCTTGGGTTGATTGTGAATGAACAACCTCGGTGGTTCACGGAGCGCTTTTAGATTGTTGTAAGATTGTTTCGATTGCTGGTGATTTAAAACATTTGCGTCGCTATTGGTTAGCTTTTTGGAAATTATTGCGATTCACTTTTCGTGTAGATCGCTTTACCGGTTATTTTCTGGACAACTGGATGAAGGCACAGATGCTGTAAACATAGTCGTTGTGTTTTTTATTATTAGTTTGAGCTGTAAATTTTTGTTTATCTTGTCTTTATTTCTGGGAAATCTCCAAATGCTATATTAAATATTGTACAAAGCGTACGAAAGGAGCAACTCTGGGAGATGTTGTGGTAATATCTCTAAGAAGAGAATATTTGAGACGAAGCTTGTAGGGTACTGTCTACAGGAGCAGTTTTACTGTTTTCTATTTTGCCAATAGGCGGGAGTAGTTTTACTGTTTTCTGTTTTGCCAATAGGCGGCCAGATGATGAACACTAAAACGTTGGAGCGAATGAAGCGATGTGTGCATCACCATGTCAGTGGCATGCTTTGAAATTGATTGTGTACATCCAAGTCAAAGACAACCTTTTATGATTGAAGAAGCTATATCTGAAGTTTGAATTACATATCACAGGGTGTATGATCAGACAATAAGGGGTGCATTATTTGTTACATTACCTGAGGATTGAGTTGTGTTTTCAGACTTAATTGTGCTCTGAAATCTCAAGGTGTCAAGGGCAAGAGGCATCCTTACTGCTGTAGTAGACGCAAGTTCTTCTGGTTTGTTGATCATAAAAATCCTCCTTTTGACTTAGTTGTAAGCTTTTTTTGACATCAAGCTCACCAATTTTATTTCCAACAATTATCTTTGCTATCAGTGGTTTTTTTAACTGTACTTGTAATAGCTGGAGGTGGAAGACCTACTTCAGCTTTAGAAGGAACTGCTTGAGAGACATTGCTGCAATTTTTGATACTCTATAAGACTTATATTCAAGAGACAATTTTGATGAGCTAACGAAATTGGGTGCCAGAACTTCGTCTATTGTAGATGCTATTACTGAGATTATATAACTATATCAGGTGTTAAGATATAAAAGTTTTCAATAAGAACCAATCTGCATTATCTAGTTTGTTGACTCCTTGCAAATTTTGAGAAATAAAGAATTATAGTGTTGAATGAATACTTAAGTTGCTTTCTGGTATGCTTCAAGACTTTCTTGACCTACTGTAAAGCAATTCAAGTTGATCCAGGTTTAGCATCTTCGAATTCTACCTGTTGCTTCTTGTTGCACACTCATCATTTGCTGCACATTTATAAGGATATTGCTGTGTACTGTGAGTGGGTATTACTTTTCTGCATAAAGTAGTAGTTCTGATCAGTTTTTAAGGCATAAATGGCCAGAATCAGTGAAGTATTAGAGTTCATGAAAACTTTTATACAATCCACTGTTGATGACACATTACAAATCAGCAAAGGATCTCTCTCAGAAATTTAGACATGTCTAAAAAATGCACAGGAAAAGATCGATTTTCTGCAGCTTGAATCACAGCTACAACAAGAAGAGCTACCTCAAAATAGACATCATTCTGAACCTGTTTCTGTTCAGAAGATTGAAACAAACTCTCATAAACAGCAAGACAATAATGTTACCGTTCATTCAAATAAAGTAGCAGTTGTACATGCAGATGCAGAAACTGAGTCTGCACTTCCCAAGCCCATATCAGACCTTGGGAACAACTTGTCTACAACAAGCACAAAACCGGTCTTGGATATGACAAGGACTTGTCCTTTCATATTCCAGACTACTGAAAGCCCATTCAGTTTCAGAGTGCTGGATTTATTCATGATAGTTCACTTTCTCCTCATGACAGTTCACCTCCAGCTGTTCCAGATTCTGCCCCTCTTCCACAACAACAACACCAACAACAACAGATTGTGAAATGCCATCACTGTGATCGAGTTGGCCATTTGAAAGATCACTGTTTTGATCTTCATCCATGTAAGCACTGTCATAAAACCAGTGATTCTTCACACAGATGCTTCAGAAACAAACGTCCTGCAAGAACAAAGATTCATCTTGGATGGATCGCTTCTTGGCAATGGGCATCAACAGCCAAGAAGATATTCCAAACACATGTTAGAACTTGTTCCAGAGTATTGAACAGTCTTGCAATTGAGTTTTCTCCATCATCTCACCTTGTATCTGACAGGGGGGGAAATGATGGTCATCTACAAGATTCAAAGCCACATCAAGCGAGCCTAAGCCACAACCTGCCACACCAGTTTCAGAGTTGTAGCCAGAGACAAAGATGCCCGTGAACGTGCCTTTAGTTGGCAATCTGGGACACTTCCTCTAGCAGAAGACTTCAGTTTCTTGTCAGTTTTGGAAGAATTCCAAGAACAAAATTGAGAACACTTCCTCTAGCAGAAGACTCCAGCTTCTTGCCAGTTTTGGAAGAGTTCCAGGAATTGCATTAAGCATTCCAGAGTTGTTGGTCATCCTTAAACCATCACAGGTTGAGACTTCCCTTTTCAGGTTGAAGTTTTCCCTTTTATGCGAGGTGAGACCTCCCTTTCATGGTTGAAGGTTTCCCTCTTTAAAACAATAGGATCACTTCCTCTAGCAGAAAACTTCAGTTTCTTGCCAGTTTTGGAAGAGTTCCGGGGACTGCACTAAGCGTTCCAGTGTTGGTGGTCATCCTTAAACCACCGCCCTTTATACCAACATTTCAGAGAGCACATTCAGCCTAGTCTTGCCATGCATTTTTTTGCACATTTTGTATTACAGCTCTCTTCTTGGACTCATACATAACCCTTCGAATTAAGGGGGGGAATGTTGGACACCTAATCCTAAATGGGTTAGTGTGGAAGCTGAATAGACTAAGTAGTCCAAGAGACCTTGGGATGTGAAACCCAACGGTCACATGTTGTACTATAAATGTATATCTCTTTTTAATAAAAAAATGTACTCACATGATTTATCTTTCATATTTCTCTTGCTGTCCATGTGTGTTTAACAAAGACAACTATGGAAGAAATCCTTCTCCAAGGAGACTTGAAAATGGTGTCAAGAATACAGAAGGCAATGGATATCATCAAATAATCCCAAGGCAAAAAGACTTTAGAATTAAAACAAGGAAATCTTCATCTCCTAGGTACCAAAGCGTATTTATTGGTTATTTTCTTATACAAACCTTGGGCACATGGCAAAGGATTGTAGGGCATATCACAAAGACACATATCATGGTCCCCGCAAATTTCCTAGAAGCAATTTTGCAAGAAGTCATGATTACTCATTCATAAACAAGATGGAGTGCTTCAATTTCCATAACATTGGACATATGGCACGTTATTGTAACTTAACTTGGGCCCCTCACAAGCTAGAACCATGCCAGAGAAGAAAGTGACACAAGTATGGAGAAAAAAGCAAATTGGATCCGGAAGTCTCTTGATCACTCCAGCGAATAATACATGTGGATTTGATGAAGCCATCCTTGATATTCCAAGTGTTTGATGATGAGATTCTCGCAAAAAGAGACCATGCATACAGTTAGGGGGAGTTTGTGATTCTTGATCATTATTGCAGAAGTTATCTGTGAAAGGGGCCTTATGAAATCCTTGATGAGCTATATTGACAAACATTCTTTGATAGATCATTTCTTAAGAACACTCCATTGAAGAACATGATCTCTTATCTATATAATGGACTGTTTTTGAAGACGTCTTCCACTTGATCACTAAGCAGGTAATCTTTCATGAGCTAGAGGAGGTCGTGTAAAGCGAGGGTGTTGGTTCATCACATGAAGGAATTTAAGCACATCTATCATGGATCACATTTACAGAAGGAAGAGCACCATGACAAGGGGAGTAACATATCTATGAAGAACTACTAGTCGTGAGGAAAAGAAGAATATTGACAGGGGGAGTACTCTGGCACCCCATTTGCCATTGATGTAAAAGGGGGAGAGAACGTTGAAAGGGAAAGAATATTGCCATCAATGACAAAGGGGAGATTGTTAATCTAGGTTGTCATTGATGTCAATAGTTGATGTCAATCATGGCAATGGTCGGGATGGAAAATATTCTTGAAGATGCCTGATATGGAAATGGACGGGATGACAAATATTCTTGAAGATGCTTGATATGGCAATGGCCGGGATGACAAATATTGTTGAAGATGCTTGATATGGAAATGACTGGTGTTGTTGGGAAAATTATCTATTCAGAACGCCCCTATCCCACTCTAAGGTGTGACAATACCTTAGCAACAAACAAGGAAAACTACTTGTGTATTCTTCTTTATGAAATGTAAACAAAGAGGAAGAATAAACTAACCTGTGTCTTGCGCTAGTTTGTTGATCCAATCGCTCCTCTCTTCAATAGCTCCCAGCTCCCTGCTCCCTTACCGGCCCAGCTTCACCAAATTCCTGCAAGATCACAGAAGAGAGAAACTACACGAAGATATAGATTTACATTCATAAAAAGCTTAGGATCAGATTAAGCTAAACATGCAAATATAACAAAACATCACTGATACACAAACATGTAGAAGAAACTCAAATAATTTTATTGATGCAATAAGAAGATCCAGGAGGAGATACAACCAAGTGATTCCCGATCCAACATCTACCTCCCAGCAAAGGAATCCCTTCCTCACCTCCAACAAAGCATAAATCACCCAATGTACTAATCTCAATCTCAAACCAACAACAATTCTCTGCAAAGTACAAAATTCCAGCCTCCGGATCTCTGCGATGAGGGATCCATATAGAGATGTAAGCAAAGAGGATGAGTTAGCTTATGTTTTGACTTGTGGCTTCTCTCTGTCAGTTCTTGCTTCCACTTGGAGACTGAGAGCCTCTTACTCATCACTGGTCGAATTCAGTGAGGCAAGTGTCATTGGAGAAGATTCTGGAAGCTTCCATTGTCTCTCCACCTCGTTGAATGACTCTGCCACATGTCAAGATCGATCAGCCACATTAAGATTACCATCTGGAGAAGTTCGTTTAATATCTGAGAACTGCTCAGCCACAATTGGACAAGTGGGTAATATCACTGCAAACAATAGAAGTTTCGGTAAAGCCGGAGCTAAACGTTGGTTGGGTAAGCGTTCTGAGGTAAGAGGAGTAGCTATGAACCCTGTAGACCATCCTCATGGAGGTGGGGAAGGTCATTTCCTGCTCAGCGCACCTGGGTAGTGCATTCAAGTGCGTTGCAACGCACCTAGCCAGTGTATTTGGGTGCTTTGCAACGCAGCCAGCTAGTGGAGCATCTGAATTGATCCTGATTTGACTAGTTCTGAGTAGTTTCTGGTGGAGAACTTCTGGGAGAAGCTGTCATTGGTTGACCTTGTTCCTTTAGGGGCAAGAAAAACACTTTTAGGGACTTTGGATCCCTTGGATTATGTACATTTCATGCTTAGAGCTGTAAGGCACAAAAATGTCTATAACAGTTGCCTCCTAAAGTATGAGGCCGTTTATCGGGTGAAATGATTTATTAGGAGGATCCGAAGTTCATTCAATGCTGGGAGGAGACCTGTAATAAGATACAATACAATACATTATCTTCATACCGTTTTCATGATCTAGCTGATGCGGGCATTCCCATGCTCAGCTTTATAAATTCATTTTTATGTACACAGGACAGACAATCGTCTGATGATAGACTGATGATTTTGATGAAGTCATCATCCTTTTGGTAGGATGATTATCTGTGCTGCAATGCTGTACATGTCAATGTCTTTATTTTTCCTGAATATATATCGCAGCCCGGATAGATGAAACTAGATCCGGGGTCTTCAATCTCGTCCGATCTTCACTCAAAGTACAAGTTGATCCATGTGAAAAATGTTTTGAAGTCGAACATGGAAAGACATCGCTTGATTACCAGTCAATGATGTAAACTGTTAACAAGCGCGAGAGGAATCACCGATAAGGATGATGACCCTCAAGGTACTGCAGTACAATTCACGTGGTGTGAATAAAGGACTTGGCGTCGAACACCACGCAAAGTCTTTCGGTCGAAGGTCATTGATGTATACCTGTCGCCGGAAGTGAGAAACTTGCCATTGAGGCATGCAAGCTTCAAAGTACTGAATGGGGTGTTCCTAGATCAACTTCTTGGATAATGAGCTGATGTCGACAAGAAGCGATCCGTCAAAGGAGGGCCTTGATGAATCCCACATCAATGACGCGGAACGGAGCAAATGATTTTGATGGAGGTGAAAACAATCTGATGATATATGGTTCAGGGTGGCGGTCATGAAAGAATGAAGTATAATGTATGGTAGTGGATGGGACACGGGTGACTGCTCTGGATGACTTCTCTTGAACATGTCAGCGACACTTATGTGATGGATCGGTAGCATTTACCCCAAATGTGGATGGTATGGCGAGACCATGGTGATGTGACCGGTGAATGAAACAACCCAACCCGACTCAGGCACGGAGTGGAAGTGTTATGTTCAAGAGCGACTTGCTACCAATAAAGGTTCTTTGAGTTTCTTCCCAATTTTTCCCCAGTCATTGCTGACCAGTACCTCTTTATTTTTGTCAAGCTTGAGGAGGATAACATATGCTTGTTCTATAATTTTCCCTTCGGGCAAACCCATCACTATGTTTTAACGAGCCTAGCGATAGTGAAACTCATTCTTGTCTAAAGACGAGTTTGTCGCTATTAATGTTTTTAACGAGTCTAACGACAAAGATAACTCAGTCCTTTTCATTTTTAGAGAGTCTGAAAAGGTACGTAAAGTTAACTCCGGAATTCCTTTTTCGTCATCTAATCCCTTAAGTCCGAAAAAGTATAAAACAATACAGAAGGGATGAATTTTCGATAGTTTTAACGAGCCGAACAAAACAAGCGCTCGATCTTTTTGTGCAATAATCCCTCAGGTCCAAAAAGATTAAAATCTAGAGGAGGGATAGCTCTTCCGGTCGCTTTAACGAGCTGGAAGGCCAAAACTCGGCAATCTTTTCATATTTTACGAGTCAGATGAAAAGAGCTTAAAGAAGACTCGTCTTTTGAGGAACGAGTGATAAGATGGGTAGCAGCTGATTCCAGGTAAGGGTTGGAATTTTCCAAGCACGGTAGTGTCACAAGGATGGCTAGTGAAATCACTCTTCGTAGCTCTTCCTCAAAATGGGTAAACAATCAAATGGAGGTGAATGATCGGCCAATGGAAAAGTGGAGGTGACGGTGCAAACACGACCAAGGCTTTAATGGCTGATAATGTTACATTCACGGTGGTTATTTATGGAGGATATTTCATTTTTTAACGAGCTTAAACACGGGTTGAAACATTTGCTCGATCTTATGTTTATTTTTTAACGAGCTTGAACTATGCGCTAAAACTGCTCGATTATCCAGTCATATGATAAGAATGTCTCATATAAGATGCCATTTTTTATGGAGCTTGCGCCTTACAAAGCTTTGCCCCGCATCCTTTCGTTATGCAAGTTAGGAAACGACTAATCCTACGAGTTTAAAGGGTTAGCCTACAGGTTTAAAGGGAGGACCTAAAAATTTAAAAAATAAATAGCCGTCCCTTGCTTGCACTCTAAAAGGTTTGCATGCCCCCAGGTATAAAATACGATTTCAAGGTTACCCCTCAATTTGCAGAAAAAACATTTGTTCTATTGGGAAAGGCCTACCTCTTTCAGGTTACCAAAGATTGTCTCATTCGCGTTACAAATGAAACACTTCCTCGGCGATGTCTACCGAGATAAACAAAGGTGAGTGACAACGAGCGCCACACACATAACTTTGACAAGAGAATCTTATTCTAGAATAACCCCTATCTCAATCACGGACGGGGTACAGACTAGTCATATTCTCCCGCGGAAACCTACCCTATACCCGAAGTTTTCTTGCCGAAGCAGACCAGGATGCATGCCCCCTAGGTTCCAATCATATCCCTCCGAATTACTCGCGCTCATCGGGAGGACGGACCGAGGGTTGAGACATTTCTTGCGTGAAGAGACCATTTAGGGATGGTATATGACTATTTACGATGCGTGATCCGGGAAATGAAAGCTGGTCCACGAGCTTGACCACTCTTCCTTCGTGCGGAAAACACATTACTCTAAAGAGTGAGGAGACGATGGCTCCCATGCAATAAATATAGTCTCGTCCAAGGAGTAGGTTATAATCTAAGGGTCCTTGAACGACCATTACGTTCATTTGAACGGTCTTCCCTTTCAATGTTATGGGCACATTGGGGAGGATCCCTAAAGGTCGACTGGTTCCTTTATCAAAGCCTGTCAGATTTCTCATTTCAGGAAAAAGCGATGGCGAACCAAGCGCTTTCCAAGCAGTAGAGGAAAGGATACTCACAGAAGCCCCCTCATCTATGATGGTACCAGCCATGACCATTCTATATATTTGGACGATAATTCTGAATGGTATGCTTGCTGATAAACGAGGTCTGCCTAGTTGATTCCAGTCGAAGGAGACAACTAGGTTGCTTGGAGGTGGGACCGAGTAGACGGCCGGGTACGGCTCTGACGAACTTCCTTCCTGCGATAAAGGAATGGGTAGGTTTCCCCCGTGTTCGTCGAAGTCTGTGTTGACGAAGAGAATTTGGACGGTGTCATCCTTGTTCTCTCCAGTGACTGTGTCATTCGAAGATAAAACCTCTGAAGGCAAGACCGGGTCAACTGCCGCCTCGACCTTTTGACTTTCTTCGGGTATGGATTCAGCTGGTTCATCTTCAATGACAGGCGCTTCAGCTGACCACTTGAGCAGGCCAGCTGGATTCTCAACTAACGAAGGACTTGGCAAGAGTTTTTTATATCCAGGAGGAAGTCGTAACGGTGAAACCGGACGATCATCCAAAACTCTTTTAGCTTCGTCTAAGAAGGGACAACGGTGGATGGCATGATCGCCTTCGCACAGCCTGCAGGGAGATCTAGCTCTCCCTTTTTGTCCTGCGACTTCACTCTCACTAGTTGACGGTGTGCTTTCAACATGGCTATCAGAGGTTGACGCCACCGGATTGTGCAAACGGGGAGACCAGTCCCTTAGTATCCGAGGGATGCAGGGACAATCTCTGTGAAAGTGGTCTCCCTCGCAAATGACACATGGCGATTTAGGCCTGGTCAGTGCAGTGTGTGGATTTTCGTTAGATGACACTCGTTTGCCCCCATTCGCCTTTGGCTCCTTCTTCTTCTTCTCTTTCTTCTTCTTTTCCTTCATTTCATTAGGAACTTGACTTTTGGCTTTGCCAGCCCCATCAAGCGAAGAGGAAGGAGGAGAGGAAGAATTAGAGGAAGTAGAAGGTTGGTGGGTAACTCTGGACTGGTCTAACTGCTGATTCGATTGTTCAGGAATAGTGTTGTTCTGAATGACATTGGTTGAGAAGAGCTAGACTGGCAAGCCAATTGTCAGTCCTGGAAGCGACAATGTGGCCATATGGGGTGCACCAACATCTCCCCAAGAGGAGAAGGGACTAGGATTTCCACCAAGGGGAATTCCTTGGTTGGTAGACTCCATTTTCTCAACCTAAGATCAACGTAGGAAAAGGGTATGAATATTCCGTTTAAAATAAATTTTACGATGCTTGGACACAACTTGCTTTTTCAGTTTTAAAGAGTCGAGAAAAAACAAAAGATGACTCTAGTCTCCTTCGATTTTTAATGAGCCTGAAGTGACAAGTGCTCAGATGGACCTTTTCCGTTAAGGAGTCTGAAAAGGAACGAAAGGGACTGCTCTGGAGATCTAGGTAGAGGGTGTGCCAAACCAATCGCAGAATACTTTTTAAGGTACTGGCGGTCAATCTTCCCGAATGCTGTGTTCAGTGCATTGCGATCAGTAGGGCGGCCGACACGGCTTCCTATGGATAAAGGTTTTATGCCTATAGGGGTCTCCCAATATATACTCGACGGTACGTGGGAGCACAATCCGTACTGGCACTTATCGTCTCACAGTGGAGGAATCACCCAACCAACAGTGAGGACAACAGTTACCAGGCTTTACGACGCCGGAACACGTCTCTAGCCTAGACCTCTATGTTGTGCGTTAAGTTCCAATGCGTTGTTAAGTTCATTCAATTTATTTTAGGTTGATCTTTCTTAGAAGTTTGCCTTTTTGGATCACCACGAGATGTAGATGTAATTCCTAAATGCAAACTAAAGATGATAAGCAAGCTTTAATCTCTTTTCAACAATGAAAATCCAAGCTACAAGGGGAAAAGAAAGACACAATATTTTCTCAAAGAGCAAAGAGCACACTGTAAATGCACTTTTCCTAAATCAAACCATACAAATGATCAATATGAAAATGCACAAATGCATGTATTTGTTTTCACTTTCTTAATATTGATGCCTAAAAAGAAAGTTGATGTACAAATTTGAATTTGCTTTCAAGTGAACAACAAAAACAAGCTTCTTTTTTGAAATCAAAAAGGTAGAGAAGATTGCGACACTTTATGATTTTGAAATAAACACTTGTTTCGACACTAGAAAGAGACAAATTCAAACCAAAGCAAAAGTAAACAGTATAATCAACTGTCAACAGCAAACAACTTTCTCCTAAGATCAAAATCGACACTTACGACAGATCTAAATCTAAAGACGACAGTATGACTATTTCACTTTTCAATGGAAAACTGTAAATGATGTAACAAATACACAAAGAACACCTACAGTCTTTTTGTACAAAGGAGGCGGAATTAAGGCAGAGAAAAGGGGTTTTCAGATAGGTACACACACTGATAACAGGCTGCAAAAATCAGAGATAAAACTGAACAAAATGAAGCAAAGAACCGCAGCTGCACAGGGCAAAGGCTGATCAGCGCACCTGTTGCACAGAGAAACTGAATTGCAGCGCAGGTAGCCCTCTCGGGACCTGCGTTGAAATGCAAAACCTTTTCACAGATCCTGCGCTGAAGCAGAAACGAGAATTTTCTCTGGGTTCTGGGTCACGGTTTGCAGTTTAATCTATGGTTTTTGGCCGGATAAAAGCTATCAATAAGGTACAATTAGAGAGATGATTTAAAGGAGGACTAAGAGATATCACAAAGGGAAATTAGAGCATTTGTGGATCAGCTGTTCAGATCATAAACAGGCCCAGTGAATGGACTAGAGTAGCAGATCTCTACTTTGCATTTGTAAATGGAAAATGCAGTTCGATTCGCCACTCCTAAGTTTATGAGAAGAACAACAATAGAAACACAAATAAACTAACTAGATACGATCCCCAACGGAGTCGCCATTTTGTTGTTGGGAAAAGTATCTATTCAGAACGCCCCTATCCCACTCTAAGGTGTGATAGTGCCTTAGCAACAAACAAGGAAAACTACTTGTGTATTCTTCTTTATGAAATGTAAACGAAGAGGAAGAATAAACTAACCCGTGTCTTGCGCTAGTTTGTTGATCCAATCGCTCCTCTCTTCAATAGCTCCCAGCTCCCTGCTCCCTTACCGGCCTAGCTTCACCAAATTCCTGCAAGATCACAGAAGAGAGAAACTACACGAAGATATAGATTTACATTCATAAAAAGCTTAGGATCAGATTAAGCTAAACATGCAAATATAACAAAACATCACTGATACACAAACATGTAGAAGAAACTCAAATAGTTTTATTGATGCAATAAGAAGATCCAGGAGGAGATACAACCAAGTGAGTCCCGATCCAGCATCTACCTCCCAACAAAGGAATCCCTTCCTCACCTCCAACAAAGCATAAATCACCCAATGTACTAATCTCAATCTCAAACCAACATCAATTCTCTGCAAAGTACAAAATTCCAGCCTCCGGATCTCTGGGATGAGGGATCCATATATAGATGTAAGCAGAGAGGATGATTCAGCTTATGTTTTGACTTGTGGCTTCTCTCTGTCAGTTCTTGCTTCCACTTGGAGACTGAGAGCCTCTTACTCATCACAGGTCGAATTCAGTGAGGCAAGTGTCATTGGAGAAGATTCTGGAAGCTTCCATTGTCTCTCCACCTCGTTGAATGACTCCGCCACTTGTCATTTCCCGCTCAGCGCACCTGGGTAGTGCATTCAAGTGCGTTGCAACGCACCTAGCCAGTGTATTTGGGTGCTTTGCAACGCAGCCAGCTAGTGGAGCATCTGAATTGATCCTGATTTGACTAGTTCTGAGTAGTTTCTGGTGGAGAACTTCTGGGAGAAGCTGTCATTGGTTGACCTTGTTCCTTTAGGGGAAGGAACAACACTTTTAGGGACTTTGGATCCCTTGGATTATGGACATTTCATGCTTAGAGCTGTAAGGCACAAAAATGTCTATAACGACTGGGATGACAAATATTCTTGAAGACACTAGAGGATGACAACAATTCTTGCTTAAGTTGTAGAGACACAAATGAAGTGTCAATCATGTATCTTGATGATCATAATGAAATACTATCATATCACTGTACTTGATGAAGGTCTAGAAAACATACACTAGATGATTGGACTATGATGACATGTCTATGATAAAAGACTACATGATGACTTATGTGGACCACACTTGATGATTTGATGAAAAAACTCCAATGATGTGAAGTTTGATAATGAATACTACATAATGATGGTGGCCCTATGTTGAAGAAGATAAGGTGATGAAGAAGGCAATCAAGGATATGATGATGGTGACTCTATGAAGAAGAAGGTAAGTACATGTTTATGAAGACAATCAATGAAGAAGTCAAACAATGAGGAAGCCCAACACTCAAAGGCATTATGACCTGCCTCCATTTCTGCACTAAATAACGACCAGTCACATTAAAACTTATTTTTCACCTCCTTAGAGGAAATATCTCACCATGAGACCTACACCATCTTGAAAAGCATAATTTTCTCTTTCTAGCGAGCTATTACTCAACCTGAAACTTCAAGCGATTTAAAAGTTATTGATTTTTTAAGTTCAGAATATAATTATGGACTGTGAGCCGACCTACACTAGCCTACTCGTGTCGGTCTATTTATAAGAGAGATGAAAACTATATGTATGACGTTTAATCTTGTCATTTCTACCATTCAGCTCAGTCAAGATTTCAGAAGTGGAAGAAGAACAAGAATAACACTGAGGAAATCTTTGATTGGGCTATAATAATTCGAATATGGTCTAAAACGAATGTGTGACTATGTTTTACTTTAGAACTATTGATAATTATTCTCTTCGAGTTGTAATATCTCTTTTGTGCCTCAAATCCCTCAACAACAATAGAACTCGGTTAAGAAGACAAATTTTCAGTGCAATCCATAATAGGACCTCAACAACTTACCTGTGGAGAACAATCCTATTTCTCAGTGCTGTAAAGACAATTTTTTGTGTATAGGAAATAAGGAAGGCTCAATATATAAACCGTAGGTTGAAGCTCATTTAAAGCTTGGAACAATGGATTGTACAGCTGGAGAGGAACCCAAATTACACACAAACATCTCCTACGGTTTCCTGAACTGCAGCTTGTTGTGGTAGACTTAGATTGGAGCTCGGACTCAAGGATAGATCTCAAGAGCTACGCTAAAATAGTGGTTCAAGACCTTCTCTTGAAACAATTGTATAATTGACTGTGGTGTCTCCTCTAACACAGTGGCATGGTTTAGTTGTAGTAGCTTAGATCCTTTATCTTGATTATGATTATGCCTATAACTACGCGGATAGAATGTGGATGCAAAAACCTTACAGTTGCTTGGAGCTTGTCACATGACTATGGAATAGCCCTCCTATGGTGAACTCCTGTGGTGATCTATGTAATTGGAAAGAAAGACAATTGGAGTACCTTGAAGTCACCCTTGAAGCAAATCATTGAACATCATTGAAGTGTATGGAGATTTGATAGTTGGAGCCCAGACTAAGTGAATTTGGAAGCTTGTACCAGTGCAACAACCTTGGAAGCCCTTAGACAATGAAGTATTAGGACCTTTGGAGCAGTGATGTACTTAGAACTCTTGAAGAGTGCTTGGAGCACGTTGATGACACCTTGGAGCATCTTGTGAAGATATTTCTGGAGATCATGATGCATCGCTGATGTCATCATGAGGTAACTTGAAGAAATTGATTGGGGATGATGAAGAGAAATGGTGGCACCTTCTATATGACAAGGTTGTCATTAATGATGTAGCGTGAAGACTACAATGAAGCTGAAGATTGACAAGGCTAGGTGAAGAAGACTTTGGGACCTGTGAAATACAACCAAACATACCTTCACGAAGTGAAGCTATAGGGTTGGAGCGCTTGGGGTTGGTGCCTTGGAAAGTCCAAGTTGGTGGTTGGAAAATATAAGATTGGTGTCCTTGGAGTTGGTGCCGCTAAACTCAAGGTTGGTGCCTTGGATAAGATAGGGTTGGAGCCCTAGAGGATCAGAGTCCTCAAGAAACCAGATCGGATTCTGTACCATATAAGGGTTGGTGCCCTAGGGGTTGGATCCTCTAAACGCAAGGTCAGTGCCTTGAGAAGATAGGGTCGGTGCCCTAGGAGCCAGAGCCTCACAAAAGTTCAAGTTGGTGCTTGGAAACAGGTTAGAGCCTGGGAGATTGAAGATCAGTGTCATCATCTTGGGTTGGAGGCTATATACATTGTAATTGATTTATTGTGAAAAAGAAATTGATAAAAGCATTTATTCTTTATTTTCATTTTTTGTTCTAAATATAAATGTTCTAACTGGTAAAAGTAATAATTGAAAAGAAAAATTGATTCACCCCTCTCTCAGTATTTCCAACACTTTATCTGAATCCAAGCTATCCGAAACATGAGTTCACTTTGTTCCACCTGATCCTTGATTGTTGCTCATGTCCTTGTGTTGGTTCTCATAGATCAAAACCTCTGCCGACTTACTAGGAATCTCTACCTGTTTGTTATGATCCTTCTGCTTCTCTTCTCCCTCCTTTTGAGAACCTTATTGATTTTGTGTCTCTTTATGTTGTTGGGGCTCATCCGTTTCTTCATCCTCATCCTTTGATGAAGGAGGATCTGGGAATTGCCATCCTTTTTGGTTTTGTGTTCTTTTCTTTGATTCTTTGCATATGTTCTGCAAGTGTCATGTTTGATGGTAAATCTGACATCTAAATGCAGTATTTTTGAAATCTAACCACTGTGTCCACTTGAAATATTGATGTGTCGGGTGAATACGGTCAGGAAGGCCTTTGCTTAAATCCATCTCCACATATATGCATGTAAATTTGAAGATTCCTTTGTCCATTCTTTCTCAATCCATATTCAGGTACCTTCCCAAAGAGTTCCCAATGCCTTCTAGGACCCGGTGGTGCCAAAAGGGGAGAGGAAGATTATGTAGCCTTACCCAAACCGACATTTTTGTAACCACCATTGAATTGGCATCAAAACCAAGAAACCATTGGGTTAAAAAGAGGCATGCCCTTCTGTAGAACCATGGTCCTTCATTTATGACAAAATCAAAGTCTTTCTGATTATCAAACTGAATCAGAAAAACCTTTTGCGCATAGATAAATGTCACAATCTCTGGTCCAATTGAGGTAGATCCACTCATTTAGATCTTCAGATTTGGGCCAGAAACCATTAAATCGACATATGATAGCTTTTTCTTGCAAAATAGTGAAAATACCACTTACTTCTGGTAATTCTATGGACATATTTGGGAATTTGTCCATTTTCTCTACAATGTACGACCCTAGGATTGTCAGATTTGGGTTTTGTTTGTCTTATGTGGCAACATTCCCTCTCAATTTTTCCTTGAAAGAGGTCAAACCCTTTCTAACCGAAGATGATCTAGGTGGAAAGCTCGCTCCTGAGGCACCACCTCGTAGTCTTAAAGTCAAGATGATGGTTGAATTCCTTTGAATATGATAGTCTTTAAAATGGACCACATCCTGCAACACTTTTCCTTAAAAAACCAGAGTTTTTAATGAAGCAGGAATAAGTGTGATATTTTGGGCACTCTACTTCAGACTTGTCACTAGATCCGTTCCCCAAACCCTTAGCAGGATCGATTTTCTAGTAATGGTTTTGATAAAAACCTGATACAACTCCTCCAAATTTAGATCTGCACCCTCTAATCTCCTTTCTACTTGTCTTTCATTTGGATCTGGACCTAGGCAATAGATCTGGGTTTTTTTTGAGAGAGGGGGCTCTTCGCCATGCAATGTGATTTGGATCCTTGATGCATGTAGGAATCCGTCAAGAATCCACCATAAAAAATGGAGATAGCTACAAAGGGCTACCATGACATCCTTCGTTGTCCAAAAACGCGACCTAGTACCAGATCCCCATCCTTATCTTGCACAAGTCCTTTGATCTTAATCGACACTTAGATTCAAGGAGTTTATGATCCTGTATCCCATGTGCCCGGGTCATAGGAACCAAATCGTGTATCAAACTCTGCAACTCTTTGTTATCGACACTATAGCCGTCCACAAGCGCAGATCCCTAGATGGTTCGGGCATTGTGACAATTTGCATCCACTGCATCGCTATTGTTGTTTAGGGAATCTGCAAAAGAAGAATTTACAAACAATCCCTAGACTCTTCCAAAATTAATGCAAAACCCTTCCACATTTGCATGGACTATCGAGGCGCCGATATCACATGCATCCTTCTCTCCACATGGGATGAGATATTCCAAAATGAATTCCTCCTCAATGAAATCCCATTGCAGCCAATCCTTAAGTTGTTCAGGATCATCACATCCAAGATTTCCCTCGAAATCTACAATTATTGGAGAAACCGTGTCATCTTCCAAGGTGTCGACTCCAAAATCCAGAGCTGAATAATGCTGCAGAGCTTGAACGAGAAATTCGGATCGACCTTTCTCCATTTTTTTCCTTATCTCGTGTGGAGGCCTGAAAAAATTTAATTAATTGACACTTCAGGGGATTTAATGCTTTTTCCACCCTTTAATATTTTAACTATGGTGTTTGAGTATAAGGGACCATGCATTAAAATGTTTTTAACATAATATTTTTACAAATCAACCCTCAAAGTGGGAATATCTGTTCAATTTAGACCCTCAAATTACATACCCAATCTGCAACACAATATGTTCTAGTAGACCAAGTGATTTGTAATAAAATAAGTTATCTAACTAGCTTAAATTTTTCCCAAATCACTTTCACATAAGACTCGAATAAAACACTAGGACTAAAATAAGACTTTGGCGAAGAATTCCACCCTAGCTTTGGGGTGAGGTTGGAGGGAAAAACTCTGCCGACCATCTGTGTTTAGAAACACAAATGAATCAGTGAGACGAAAAACCTCTTAGGATGAAACTCTCACCAAAATAATAGGTTTACCTAGGTTGTTACATACATTCATGGTCTTACTAGCATCATTTACATTGCATAACTTGCAGAATGGGTTCACAATGACACATAAATTTCTGATAGATGATCCGATCATGTTGAAAAAGTTTGTACTTATGCTTCCTTAGAACTTTGACAAAAATTGTGCAACATCTGGCTCTATATAGGGACACATTTCTTTGGCATGAAGTAACACGAGAATCCTAGTATTCTATATGCAAGAAAACATAAGTACATCAAATAGATATCCATTCAAAATCAAAATCATCATGCATACATAGTAAATCCTATTGGAATAGAAAAATTTACTCTAACAAACTAAAATATGGAGAACATATAACTTACATGCGTGAAATAGAACTAGTTAACGACATAAATGAAAATGAATAGGGTTAGAGATACTATACAAAGGATGCCCCATGGTATCAGATGTCTTCAACATAATGCATACTAAGCATCTGTCATCTCTCCACCAAGTCTATGGGTTGCTTCTCGGATGTGCCATGCTGAATTTTGAAAATACTAGGATTCTGACTTATCCGAATATCGAGCTGCTATTGGCCATCAGATGCATCGATCCTCTTCCTTTATTTTTTGCATTTTTCTTTTCTTCTCAGTGGGTTGTGATGTCAATAATGAGACCACTGTAGATTTCGCTGTTTGGATTTTGAAGATGCTCAGATGAAAGATCTGAAGAATCTAAAACAAGCCCAATCTTATTCGAAATGTACTCGGTCAAAGGTGGCACATAAGCTTGATATTTTTCATGTTCATTTTCAACCATGGAACTTCCAGTTGAATTGTCTTGAATGTGGCAAGTGACCTTCTCATAATGAGATGAGAACTGCTTTGGCAGACTGGGAGACCTGTGAGTTGTGAAAACCCTTTGTGCTTTTCCCCTGGATCATTTGGTGTGAGATGAAGCTCTAGAAAATGTATCTTTTTCATCATTTGTATCTTATTTTGAAGAGTGGTCTTTTCAATTCTGATGGCATCCGTCTTGTTAGAGTGTTGAATGTATATAACACTGATTTATTTGGCATGACTTTCCTCCATCATCAACAAATTATTTTGATCCATCATCAACAAATTATTTTGAAGACATATCTGACCAACTTCCATATCTTGTATTACTTTGTAATTATCCGCTTTCGTGGAAATGAAATGATTTTGCATATTGGACATCTCTTGAGCACACTTTTCTTCAATGGTGGCTTCCTGACTAGAGTGATTAATTTTCATGACCTTTAACTCCTCATCATGTTTTTCTTCCATGGTTGACAACCTGCTTTGAAAACCAATTTCCATTTCCTTTATTGCTTTATTATGATTTGCTTGAATATAATAAATTTCTTCCTTATGATTTGTTTCCATGGTCACCAGATAACTTTGCATGGTGGCCATCTGATTAGAATGATTAATTACCATGGTTTTCAAATCCTCAACATGCTGCTCTTCTATGGCTAATAATCTATTATGAAGATTGGCTTCTCTGTCGTGAATATAATTTATTTCTTTCTTATGATTTTCCTTTATGGAACTTAGCTCTTTGACATGCCTTTTGTCAATAGCCATCCACCTGATGTGAAGGCTATCATCACCTGTGAACAAAGGTAATTTATTAATGACATTTTTTGGAATATCATGAAGAATGCTATTAAAACGACATAGGGCGAACAAGGCATCCATGATGACCTTCTTTATGGAAAAATGGGCTAATGGATATTAGAGAGAAATCCTTGTTCAAGAAAAACAAGAGATCCCCAAGAGGTGAGCCTCTAGTAGGAACTCTAGTAAGAAATGAAAGAAGTGGAGTCGCCACTTGAACATGAATCTAACTCCAAAGTCCAAAAGGCAAAAACCAAAAGTTAGTCAGAGAGAAACATATGGATATCAAGGAGTGCTTTTTGTTTGAGAAAAATGAATGAACAAGTGGAGTCGCCACCCAAACAAGAAACCAACCAAAATGTCAAGGTGCTAAGGTGTAGATATAAAAGGTAAGGAAATAAAAAGATTAGTGAAAGGATAAAGTGATGAGAAAATTTAGAAACTATAGTTGAAGAGTTGAGAATAAAATAACCCCAACAACAACACCAAAAAATGTTGTTGTGTTGGCGGAACAAATGAATGAAGGCTGAAAGATCACAATATGATATGATAAGAAAGGATGTCGTGAGGACCAAGGCAAAAAAAATCTATCCTCGGCAATGATGCCAAAAAATGTTGTCACACATATTGTACAGGAATCACGACAGCTACTCAAATCCCTGATCAAATCGCGGGGGTTGTCACTCTGATCCTCGTCCACTTCGTTCTAGCTATCTCTCAACAACAGACTATAGGGGGTGGTCTCTATGGAAATGAGGCGGAGGAAAACAAGTTGTGAACCAACTTGTTCGGGAGACATAGTTGAGTGGCCTAGCTACTTGGTAGAATTTAACAAGATTAAGGATTTGATTAGATTTAATATTGAGACCAGTGCCTCATGGAGTCAAAACTTCTCGCTTATTAGAAATTATAGCCAATTAATCAGATGGAAAACTGTTGCTTATATGATGAACTAACCTAAATGAAGACACAACTCCTTAGAACTAGGTGTGATGCAATGATCTTGGTTAATTTTAGATTAAATTCCTAACTTAAGTTGAACCTTTCCCTTAAATGTTTTGGGAAACAATTTCAGAGTAGGTTGTGAGATGGAAGCCAACAGGAAGCATGCAGTGGCCTGATTAATGATACCTCCCCCTGTGTTCCAACCACCTAGTGCCTCTGGCGTTGCAGAAAATGTCATTAATAAATTGAGCTTGATTGAATTGCATGTATCTAAGCCTTTGAGTTAATTCCTTGATAAGACCCCCTTGATTACTTGTTCCTGTCTTTCCACTATCTTGTATTCTAATTGCAAAGACACAAGTGGGTTCATCATGAAAGTGGTCACAAGGTCTGCAATAAGGCACATTTTGATGTGGTTCATTTTCTTGAAATATTTCTTTGATAATTGGGTCCTTTACATGATCACTTTCTTCTTTCTTTATAGTACTAGGAGCACAAGGCCAGCCACTTTGATCTCCATATCTATTTTAAAAGCATTGACGATGTCTTGTAAATAATCAAAAGAATCATCAGGGAAATTGTAAAACCAATTTCTAGCATTACCTTCCAAAGAAAGGACAAAAAGTTGCATCTTTATGTTTTCATGATCATAACATGAAAACCCACAACAAATTATCATACAAGAAGTAAACTTTAAGATATGTTTTGCAGCAGTGACTACATCATCCCCTGTGAACAAAGGTAATTTATTAATGACATTTTCTAGAATATCATGAAGAATGTTATTAAAATGACATAAGGCAAACAAGGCATCCATGATGACGCACTTTAGGGGAAAATGGGCTAATGGATATCAGAGATAAATCCTTGTTCAAGAAAAACAAGAGATCCCCAAGAAGCGAGCCTCTAGTAGGAACTCTTTTAAGAAATGAAAGAAGTGGAGTCGCCACTTGAACTTGAATCTAACTCCAATGTCCAAAAGGAAAAAACCAAAAAGTTAGTAAGAGATAAACATATGGATATCAAGGATGGCTTTTTGTTTGAGAAAAATGGATGAACAAGTGGATTCACCACCCAAACAAGAAACCAACCAAAATGTCCAGGTGCTAAGGTGCAGATAAAAAAGGTAATGAAATAACAATATTAGTGAAAGGATAAAGTGATGAGAAGATTTAGAAACTGTAGTTGAAGAGATAAGAATAAAATATCCCCGACAACAACGCCAAAAATTGTTGTTGTGTTGGTGGGAAAAATGAATGAAGGATGAAAGATCACAATATGATATGATAAGAAAGGATGTCGTGAGGACCAAGGCCAAAAAAAAAACTATCCTCAGCAATGACGCCAAAAAATGTTGTCACTTACATTGCACAGGCATCACGACAACTGCTCAAATCCCTGATCAAATCGCGGGGGTTGTCACTCTGATCCCCGTCCACTCCGTTCTAGCTGTCTCTCAACAATAGACTATGGGGGGTAGTCTCTATGGAAATGAGGTAGAGGAAAACAAGTTGTGAACCAACTTGTTCGGGAGACACAGTTGAGTGGCCTAGCTACTTGGTAGAATTTAACAAGATTAAGGATTTCATTAGATTTAATATTGATACCAGTGCCTCATGGAGTCAAAACTTCTTGCTTATTATAAATTATAGCCAAGTAATCAAATGGACAACTGTTGCTTATATGATGAACTAACCTATATGAAGATGCAACTCCTTAGAACTAGGTGTGATGCAATGATCTTGGTTAATTTTAGATTAAATTCCTATCTTAAGTTGAACCTTTCCCTTAAATGTTTTAGGAAACAATCTTCAGAGTAGGTTGTGAGATGGAAGCCAACAGGAAGCATGTAGTAGCCTGATTAACGATACCCCCCCCCTGTGTTCCAACCACCTAGTGCCTCCGGTGCTACAGATATTTTGGATTTTATCACTGCAAGGTCAATGTGTTAACCACTAAGATGTGTTGAATCCTCCAAGCTAGGTGAGAGAGGGTTTCCCTAGGAGTCTATCAACCAAGTGTATACTTGGTGGTAAGTTATTAATGCAAACTACATCCTAAATGCTTGTGCAACAATGATGAGTGAAATTATCTTGAGTTAAGATTAGTTTATGTTATTTAAGTACTTAATGTGAATTTCCTTATAGGTAGAGTACTTAACAATGATTAGATAACAATCTTAAAAAAAGATAATTGTTAAGGATATAAGTGCAAGCTTCAACTATAGTTTAATCCACAAGATGCTTAACCAATTCTTGACAAGAACTTAGAGTAATTTATCCACTTATCAATCAGCCAAGAAAGTTATAAGATGTCAATCACAATTACGCAAGATGATTCCAAACAAGATTATGTATGATCTTATTACTCAATGCCAATTATTAAGAGAAGCTCAATCAGATTCACAAGATCCCAATATATCCAAGAGACTTATCACCAAGATTATTTATGATTTAAGTGCTTTAGTGATCCAATTAGATGTGAAATATGAATTCTTACATAAACTCATAAGAAAAACACAATGTTGGCCACTTCCACACTGTAAATGCTAGGAACAAGTAACAACAAAAATATAGACTATGAAAACACTTGCGTACTTTATGTTCCAATGACCATTTTATGAGCAATAAGTGACTATTGTGACAACAGTAAGAGACTTATGACAACAAGAAGTAAATTCACTTTAGATATCAAAATTCAAAGTGTATATGCTTTCTCAATGTCATAAAGAGAAACCCAACTACCAAATAGACTTAGCAAACTCAAGAATCAAATGTATTAGCCCTCTTTGTTGGAAATGATGAGAAGGGGGGTGAATCAATATTCCTTTTCAATTGTTACTTTTACCAGTTAGATCACTTATAATTAGAACACAAAATGAACAATAAGAATAAATACTTTTATTAATCTCAATAAATCAAGTACAATATTTGTGTAGGGCTCCAACCCTAGATGAAGACACCAATCTTCAATCTCCCAGGCTCCAACCTGTATTTTGCTAAGCACCGACTTGGACTTCCCAAGGCTCCAACCTTGTCACTTTGAGACACCAACCTCTAGGTTTCCAACCCTATCCCAGGTACGGGAACCAACCTGGTCTCTTGAGGACTCCTATCCTCTTGAGCTCCAACCCTATCTTCCAAGGCACCAACCTTGTCTCTTTGAGGCTCCAAGCTCTAGGGCTCCAACCCTATCTTCCAAGGTAGCAACCTTGTCTGTTTGAGGCTCCAACCCTTTGCTTTACTTCGTCAAGATATGTTTCGTTGTACTTCACATCTCCCAATGTTTTCTTCAATGGGCCCTGTCAATCTTCAACTACAGCTTCACTTAGTCTCGACATCACATTATGAATGACTACCTTGTTCTTCAAATGAAGGTGTCACCACTGCTCTTCATGTCACCTAAAAAAATTCTCCAAGGTCACCTCATGATGGCTTCAATGATCTCCACAAATCTTCAATATGCTGCTTCACAAAGTTCTTTAACTCTGCCCTCTTCTGTTCTCAAGAGAAGACTTCAACAAGCTCTATTTGTCCAATCCCAATAAATCAACACTTCGACCATGACAACTATGACAACTTTGACCATGACAGATTCAACCACGACAACTACGACAACTCAACCATGACAACTACGATAGCTTCGACCACGACAACTACAACAGCTTCGACCACGGAAACTACGACAACTTCAACCACAACAACTACAACAACTTCGATCACGACAACTAAGACAACTTCGACCCCGAAAACTATGATAGCTTTGATCACGGAAACTACTACAACTTCGACCATGACAACTATGATAGTTTCGACCATGAAAACTATGGAAACTTTGACCACGACAACTACGAAAACTTTGACCAAGATTTTATGCCCAAACAAAATTATCCCTTTTTTCGTCCTAAACAACAGTCTCCTTGTTCTCCTTGACCTTCTATCTTCTTCTGTACTTCGTATCTCTGAATTATTGCTTGAATTGCTGATCAAAATGAAGTGTTTATATGTCTATTTATAGAGATTTTGTTTATAACTGAAGGAAGACATGTATTCGAAGTGAGGCGGATTTGTATGACTAAGTGTAGGCCGGCTCATTGCTAGGAATAATTTCCTTAACTTAAAAATTCAATATCTCACAAACTATTGGGAGTTTCAGGGAAAATAAAGGCTCGTTAGAAAGAGGAAAAAATCCTTTTTAAGATGGTATAGGATCCATTTTGAAAGGATGCCTCCAAGGTGTCCAAAATAATTTTTCTTTGTGACTGTCCTTAAATTTTATGCATAAAAAGTTTGGAACTACATAAGGAATGTTTGGGACAACGTGGCTTCTTCATTCTTTGGCTTCTTCATTGTTATCAATGTCATCATGGGAACATAGAGTCATTATGTAGGAGTGCAAAATCCATGTAGCATGACACATCAACAATGTCATCATATACTAGTGTAGTCATAGTGCAACATCATTAGGAGAATTCCAAAATAATATTCCAACTATGAAATGATCCTCAACCATGTTATCAAGACCTCATCAAGTTCCATCATCAATTGTGGTCATTCATTAGGAGTATGAAACCATCACATGTAGACCTCCATATGTCACAAATGGATTTTAAATACTTGGCACTTGGCACTTCTTAAGGCTTCTTAATTAGTGATTTGACATATTAATTGATGACATTCTTATCAAACAAGAGTTATGACATCATCATCTGGAACCAGGCATCTATTGTCTTCAACCCTATCATCTCATTCTAGGGTTTCATGATATTCATTAGGCATCTCAAGAATATTTTCCATCTTGGCCAATTCCATATTGATATCAATGACAACATTGATTAACAATCTTCGCCTTTGTCATTGATGTCCATATTCTTGCCCTTCCAACATTCTCTCCCCCTTTGACCTCAATGGAAAACGAGGTTCCCAAGTGCTCCCCTTATTAAGCTACTTCTTTTCTTCATCAATAGTAGTTCTTGATAGGTATGTTACTCCCCTTGTCATGGTGCTCCTTCTTCTGGAAATGTGGTCCATGATAGATGTGTTTACATTTCTTCATGTGATGAACCAATTCCCCTTTTTGCACAACCTCCTCTAGTTCAGGAAATATTACCTACTTAGTGATTAGGTGGAATATCTTCAACAACAGTGCACTGGATAGATAAGAGATCATGTTCTTCAATGGAGTGTTCCTGAGAAATGATCTATCAAAGAATGATTGTTAATATAGATCATCAAGGATTTCATAAGGCCCATTCACGGATGCCTTCTGCAAGAACGCTTAATCATCATAAGCTCCCCCGAGCTGTATGCATGGTATTTCTTTTGGCAGAGTATCCCCATCAAATACTTGGAATATCAAGGATAACTTCATCAGTTCAACAACATGTGTTGTTGGCTGGAGTGTTAAGGGACTTCCAGATTCATTTTTCTTTCTTCTCCATACTTGTGTAACTTTCTTGTTTGGCATGGTTCTAGCTTGTCTAGGGGTCCAAGTCAAGTTACAATCATGTGCCATATGTCCAATGTTATGAAAATTGAAACACTCTATGTTGTTCATGAATAAGAATTCATGACTTCTTGCAAAATTGCTTCTCGAAGATTGAAGGGGACCATTAAATATGTCTTTGTGATATACCCTACAATATTTTTCCATGTGCCCAAAGTTCGTACAAGAATCTAAATAACTAATAAATATACTTTGATACTTGGGAGAAGAAGGTTTCCTTGATGTACTTCTGAAGTATTTCTTTGATGATAGACATTGCGTCTTGCATCCTGGACACCATCTGCATTTCTTCTTGGAGTAGGATTTCTTCCAATGTCAACTTGACTCTTGCCTTTGCTGAAACTGGGAGCATCAACATTTCTTCTTGGCTTCCTCACATCCTTGTTGTTTGAATCATTATCATTCTTTCCTAAGGATTCACCTGCATAGCCAAGAATTGATTTATCAAGGGGAGACCTTTGATGACTTAGGATGTCATCTAGGGTTTGAGAAATTTTCAAGTTCTTATTCAGAAACTCAACTTCCTTTTTAAGAAAGACAATTTCTTCCTTCATTTTCTTGCATTCTTCATCCTTCTTTGATAGAATGATCTTCATTTCTTCCTTCATCTTGGTTGCTTCACATGACTGGGCCTTAAGAGAAGTGATTTATGATCTTAACTTGGTGATGTCATCATCCTTTTCTTCTAGTTAACATATCATGGTGTTTCTCTCCTTTTATGCTTTATCAACTTGTCCTTCTATGAATTCCAATGCTTCCATTGCTTTCTCAGCTCTCTGTGCTTGTTTCCTTGCTTCTTCTAGTTGGCATATCATGGTGTTTCTCTCATCTTCTTCTTTATCAACTTGTCCTTCTATGAATTCCAATGCTTCGATTGCCTTCTCAGCTCCCTATGCTTGTTTCCTTACTTCTTCTAGTTGTGATCTAAGGGAGGATACCTCTTCCTTGTATTGACCAATCTCTGCTTCAAGTTTGTTCAATCTCTTGTGCCTTTGTTCAAGGTGTCTTGACAAGGTATCTTCCCATTTCTTTTCATTATGACTTCTTCATGATTCTCTCTCTTGTTTTGATGAAATTATTCCTTAATCTTGGTGAGATCCTCATTTCTTTCTTGTACTTGAAGGTTGGCATGGTCAACTTCCTTCCTTGTCTTGTCCTGGTCACCAAATTGCACTTTCTTCTTAAGTTCCTCATTTTCCTTTTTCAAACTGTTAATCTCTTCTATGGAAGCCATAAATTTAGTGAGGAGATTTTCTTCAAAATCTTCTTCATTCTCTTCACCTTCTAATTCTTCTTTAGCCTTGGTGTTGTCACTCTTATTTTCAGCTTCCTTGATGGGTTCTAGATTTCCTTCTTGCTTTCCATCATCTTCTTGACTAGTGGTCATGTTCAACACTCCTTTTGAGTGAAGGTCATGAAGTTTGTCCCATATACCCTTTGCTGATGAACATTTTTCCAAATTGGCCTTTATAGAATTTGGTAGCCCATTCAATATTCACTTCATCGCTTTTGCATTGTACTCCTTGGATTCTCCATTCATCATGTTATCAGTAATCATCGATTTCCAGACTTCAATGCCTTGAGTTTTCAAGAAATTCCTCATTCTTGCCTCCCATATATCAAGGTTTCCATTGAACAATGGAGCCTTCAAAAATTGATTGAATTCAATTTCGGTGGTTGAGGGAGACACTTCTTTAGGAGGATTTGAGACTTTCTTCTTTGGCTTTGCCATTTGTGTTTTAATGATCAACCTTCAAGATGTTAGGCTGTGAGTGAAGGTATTGGCTCTGAAACCAATTGTTGGAAACACTGAGCGGGGGGGTGAATCATTGTTCCTTTACAATTGTTACTTTTACCAGTTAGATCACTTATAATTAGAACACAAAATGAACAACAAGAATAAATACTTTTATTAATATCAATAAATCAAGTACAATATTTGTGTAGGGCTCCAACCTGTATTTCTCCAAGCACCGACTTGGACTTCCCAAGGCTCCAACCTTGTCACTTTGAGGCACCAACCTCTAGGACTCCAACCCTATCTCAGGTACATGCCAAACTGGTCTCTTGAGGACTCCTATCCTCTAGGGCACCAACCTTGTCTCTTTGAGGCTCCAACCTCTAGGTCTCCAACCCTATCTTCCAAGGCAACAACCTTGTCTCTCTGAGGCTCCAACCCTTAGCTTTAATTTGTCAAGATATGTTTGGTTATATTTCACGTCTCCCAATTTCTTCTTCAATGAGCCCTGTCAATCTTCAGCTACACCTTCACTTAGTCTCCAAAACACATTATCAATGGCTACCTTATTCTTCACATGAAGGTGTCACCACTGCTCTTCATGTCACCCAAAAAAAATTCTCCAAGGTCACCTCATGATGGCTTCAATGCATCATGGTCTTCAATGATCTCTACCAATATTCAATATGTTGTTTCACAAAGTTCTCCAACTTTTCCCTATTCTATTCTGAAGAGAAGACTTCAACAAGCTCTATTTGTCCAATCCCAATAAATCAACACTTTGACCACGACATCTATGACAACTTCGACCATGACAACTTCAACCATGATGACTACGACAACCTCAACCATGACAACTATGACAGCTTCGACTATGACAACTACAACAACTTTGACCACAACAACTACGACAACGTCAACCACAACAACTACGACAACTTCGACCCCGACAACTATGACAGCTTCGACCTCAACAACTACGATAGCTTCAACCATGTCAACTACGATAGCTTCAACCACAGAAACTACGACAACTTCGACCAATATTTTATGCCCAAACATAATTATCCTTTTTTTTCGTCCTAAACAATAGTCTCCTTGTTCTCCTCGGCCTTCTGTCTTCTCTTGTACTTCGTATCTCTGAATTCTTGCCCAAATTTCTGATTAAAGTGAAGTGTTTAGACGTCTATTTATAGAGATTTTGTTTATAACTGAAGGGACACGTCAATTCGAAGTGTGGCCAACTTGTATGACTGAATGTAGGTTGGCTCATTGCTAGGGATAATCTCCTTAACTTAAAAATTCAATATCTCACAATTTATTGGAAGTTTCGGGGCAAATAAAGGTTCGTTAGAAAGAGGGAAAAATCCTCTTTAAGATGGTATAGGATCCATTTTGAAAGGATGCCTCCAAGGTGTCCAAAATAATTTTTCTTTGTGAATGTCCTTAAATTTTATGCATAAAAAGTTTAGGACGATATGAGGAATGTTTGGGACAACATGGCTTCTTCATTCTTATCAATGTCATCATAGGATCATAGAGTCATTGTGTAGTAGTGTAACATCCATGTAGCATGCCACATCAACAATGTCATCATATACTAGTGTAGTCATAGTGCAACATCATTAGGAGAACTCAAAAATAATATTCCATTCCAACCATGAAATGATCCCCAACCATGTTATCAAGACCTCATCAAGTGGCATCATCAATTGTGGTCATTCATCAAGAGTATGACATCAACAAATGTAGCCCTCCATATGTCATCAAGGGCTTCTGAATACTTGAGACTTGGCACTTCTTAAGACTTCTTCATTAGTGACTTGACATATTAATTGATGACATTCTTATCAAACAAGAGTTATGACATCATTATATGGAACCATGCATCTATTGTCTTCAACCCTATCATCTCATTCTAGGGTTTCATGATATTCATTATGCATCTCAAGAATATTTTCTATCTCGGCCAATGCCATATTGACATCAATGACACCATTGATTAACACTCTTAAGATGTGTTTTTCCAATGTTTTTTTTTTTGCTTGTTAAGACTAACCTACGTACCCACGGGGATTTGAACCGGTGACCTATCGCAAGGAGTGCCTTAACAGTGCACCCATTCACCGTCAATCCAAAACCCCGTGGGCGTGTTTTTCCAATGTTATTTTAGATCTGAAATGTTAATTACAACATTAAGCAAAGTGCATGGGTAGTGAGCTATTAATGCTTGAACCAATGCCAAATTTGGCCCAAAAATTCGAAAAATTTACCAAAACTGAAAAATCAAGTTTTTAGGCCCTTTAAAGCGTGTTATTTAGAAAAAATCCAGATCTAATTTAGAGATTTATGCAAAAAATTGTAGCAAAATTTTTTTTAGATCTAGGCTAGACTTTTGAAGCCTAAGTGGCCAAATTTTGAGAAAATTAAATTTGAGATTTTTCAGTTATTTTGACAAACATAGGATGGTTTTAGGGCACCTATATCATTGTTATAAAATAAAGTTTAAATAAGTAGCAAAATAATGAGAGAACTAGGGTTTAAAGAGCAAACCCTAGGCCTAAGGCCTTGCAGATCTCTTGGTCAAAATTTGTTGAAACTTTAGGATGAGGTTGCTATTGAAATTTCTAAGTCTATCCGTTAGAAATTTTATCTGTATTCTTCTGGTTTATTTCTCCTACTTTTTAATTACGAACAAGTTGTTTCAACATATAAACATCGAAAGAAACACAATACAGTCTCAATTATCTATATACCAACCAGTGAAAGAAATAACAAACACACAAGTGACACCGTTATTTTTGGATAACTCGTCCCTAAAAAACCCAACTTCAGAAAACCGGTGCAACAATTCTGAGGGTTATTTATTATGTAGTATATCCTTGAGTAAAACTGGGTTCTAAACTGACTCACTCGACAGAGGAAAATAACTGACAGTAATACCTTTCTATTCGGAAGCAGATATTCATAAAATCTGCTCCACAAAACCCTCTCCAGCACCACTGAAGCACTGCGTTAGCCCTCCTGGCCTCTGCGTAAGCCCTTTGAGGTACTGCGTAGCCTATACGACCCTCTGCGTCACTCCTATTGCCCTCTACGTGCATGATGTAGGTCCTTTTGGCCTCTGCATTGTCTCATCTAGCCTTTGCGTGGCCTGCTCTAGCTTCTGCGTCTACCTCTATGCATCTACGCTAGTCTCTCAGCACTATCTCTGCCTCTATGTCCAGTACTCACTGCCCCTCACTGCAAACTGATCATTGATTCAACTTTACTTAGCAAACCCCACTCTAGTAAATCAAATGAATGATCACTCTGGTATATTATCGAACTAACCCTCAAGCCTCCTCTTATACTTTTCCTGTTGGTCCTTCAACGACCGAGATTACATTTCTAATCAACAACTAAGATGATATTTGGCTTGATCCATGTCTTTTGGAACCTTCTAACCCAGTTTTATATTAATACCCATTAATATTTTATTTTTCCTAAGTTTGGACTTAGGAACTCCATTAAAAATATTAATTATTTTAATATCTCCTAAACCGGGTAGAATCTTCCCAAATCATTTATGGGTCTTGGAGATCTCATGTGCTCTAGCCTCTCCACCAATTTTCATGGCTAGAGTACATCTGATGCTACCCCAAATCAACACTCCCTCCTAGCGAGGATTGTGCTCTAGTAATACTCCACACTGAGTATCACTTTGATTATATGACACTGGTACCTGTGTTGATGCTAGGCCTCCCTGCCCAACATCCTCTGCACTGTTGCATCCTTTACTGCTACCCATGGCCCTGCCACTGCCACTGCTGCATCCATACGGTAGCTCCCTCTGCACCCGTGTTGTTGCTCCCAACACTGCATCTGCACTATAACCCCCTCTCATCATGCCACATCGTGCTACTGCTAACTGCTACTGAACTGCAACTCAGTTACTGAGATGTAAGTAACTGATCCACCCAAATACTAACATCCCTATCAGGTTAGAAACACTCCCGATACTGAAGCTCTCTCTGCCACTATTAAGTGCTCCCTCTACTACCTCTATGCTACTGAAACAACTCCTTGCCTCTCGCACTGCTGTAAACCTCTCTGTTTCATCTTGCACTATTGCAACCTCCTATGTGCTTCTCGCATTGTTGCAGCTTGCTAGCTCCACACTTCCCGAGACTACTGCACTGTAGCACTCTCCGCTGCTTCCTCCGCATTCGTTTCTACCAACATCCACCAGTCCTACTACTCTCTCTTCGGGGCTCCCGTAGCAAGGTGTAATCCAAGAGGTTGGGTACCTCAAGGATACTGTCCCTCATCACCTATAGACTTCCTGACTACAGCTTGATGTCTCCCCACCTCTCTCTAGAGGCACATGAGCACTCATGGCATAATTGTCATCCTCCACTACCTCCTTTTCTTCCTTCGCTGGCGCTGCCTTGGAGTCAGACACCTCTCCTTTGTTCTTCTTCCTCAGACACTAGTTCACATAATGACTCAGTTCCCCACAGTTGAAGCACTTGACCTTGGAGAGGTCCTTTTTCTTTCTCTTCTCCGGCTTTCTCGCAGATGCTAGAGCTGCATCCTCTTCCTCTTCCTTCTTAATCCAGACTCCTTTGCTGCTACTTCCTGTCTTAGATTGTCATGTGATCTCTTCCTGGCGAAGAGCTGCCCACAATTCTTACCAATCTTGAAGATTCGCCCTACCCAGTATGCTTTGGATGTCTCCCACTCCTCAGAGACTACGTTTAGTGTGGTCGTCACCATCAACTCCTGATCCAATGTGGCCCCTATGGAAGTCAGTTGGTCCTGAATCTCCTTCAACTGACCGAGGAAGTGATCTATGTGCTCCCCCTTGTGCATTTGGCATGACTTCAATTGATTATCAAGTAACATCTTTCTCTACATGGAAGTATGCTGGTATAATGTCTTCAAGTCTTCCCACATTTCCTTTGTTGTCTCCTTCTCGGCAATATGTTGGACCACATGATCCTTGACCCCATCAAGGATGATACATTTCGCCTTGGCCATTGCCTCCTCGTACTTCTCATTATCATCCAGGTCAATTGGGATTGCCATTGTTCTCAAGGCGAAGGCCTTGATGCGATGTCCATCTAGAATGGACAGGATCCTGGCCTTCTAGACCACAAAGTTGGATGCCCCGTCCAGCCTGTCTTGATCCCTCAGCCCATTCATGGCCATCTCTCTGCTCTTCTTGTTGACTCATCTGAGTCTCTTTACTTCCTTCCAGAAGTTATCTCTTCGACTCCTGTTGAGTCTCTCTACTTCCCGCTTGGAAGTTCTTTGCTAGACTCCTTTTGAGTCCCGATTTCCCTCCTGGAAATCCGCTTGCCAATCGTCAAGGCGCACCTCTCTAATATTATGTGCACCTGCAACATTGATCTGGATTCCTTGGCTAGAAATCCGCCTCGGTAGCGACTCCCTCTACCTTGGTTTTGACTCATTAGGTACCGTTCTGCCCATAGGACCCCACCAGCTTCACTCCCCGCAAACTGCCCATAACTTCCTATGCCTAGACAACTGAAGGATTGAGCCTCTAGGCTCTGTGCAATCCCGACACTGGCTAAAATGCTCCCTCAACCAACTGCGTCAACCCTCGTGGTCTCTGTGTGAGCCTTTTTCTGCCCTCCTTAGCTTCTGCGCTGGCCTCTCTCTGGCTCGGACTGATGACACAATCCCTTTGCGTCAACCCTTCTTCTCTCGCTTTCTACAAGGAACAACTTCTGTCACTCAGGACAAATGTTTCTGTTACAAATGCTCTACTTCAGCTGATGCCTTCAGCTCTCCTATGATCTGTAACCATGCTCTGATACCATGTTGAAATTTCTGAGTCTATCCGTTAGAAATTTTATCTGTATTCTTCTGGTTTATTTCTCCTACTTGTTAATTACAAACAAGTTATTTAAACACATAAAGATTGAAATAAACACAATATAGTCTCAACCATCTATAGATCAACCACTGAAAGAAATAGCAAACACACAAGTGACACCATTATTTTTGGACAACTCGTCCCCGGAAAAACCCAACTTGGGAAAACCAGTGCAACAATTTTGAGGGTTATTTATTATGTAGTATATCCTTGAGTACAACTAGGTGCGAAACTGGCTCACCCGACAGAGAAAAATAATCGACAATAATACCTTTCTATTTGGAAGCAGATATTCAGAAAATCTTCTCCACAAAACCCTCTCCAGCACCACTGAAGCACTGCGTCAGCCCTCCTGGCCTCTTCATTAGCCTCAAAACCCTCCACGTCAGCCCTATGAGGCATTGCAAAGCCTCTACGACCCTCTGTGTCACTCCTGTTGCCCTCTACGTGGATGACGCAGGCCCTTTTGGCCTTTGCATTGTCTCAGCTAGCCTTTGCATGGCCTGCTCTGGCTTCTACATCTACCTCTCTGCCTCTGCGCTGATCTCTCAGCACTATCTCTACCTCTCTATCCAGTAATCACTGCCCCTCGCTGCAAATTGATCACTGATTCAACTTTACTTAGCAAACCCTGCTCTAGTAAATCGAATGACTAATCACTCTGGTTTATTCTCCAACTGACCCTCAAGTCTCCTCTTATACTTTTCCTATTGGTCCTTCAACGGTCGAGATTACATCTCTAATCAACAACTAAGATTAGATTTGGCTTGATCCATGCCTCTTGGAACATTCTAACCCAATTTTATATTAATACCCATTAATATTTTATTTTTCCTAAGTTTGGACTTAGAAACTCCATTAAAAATATTAATTATTTCAATATCTCCTAAACCAGGTAGAATCTGCCCAAAGCATTTATGGGTCTTGGAGATCTCATGTACTTTAGCCTCTCCACCAATTTTCATGGCTAGAACACATCTGATGCTACCCAAAATCAACACTTGCCACTTGAAAATCAATTTTTTTGATGCAAAAAACCTGTAAAACCATCAAGTATTCACTCCAAAAAATTTTCAGAGATGAACTAGGGTAAACTAGGGCTAAAGATGGTCAACGTTAGGCTTAGTAGGATTAGCGTTGAGGGATAATAGGTCAAGGAGGCCAAGGAAAGGGAAGAGGAAGAAGGAGAAGGCCAAGAAAGGATAAGGCTGGAGGGAGAAAGCCTATAAGGCTAGATAACTAGCCCTACGAGCAACCGTCTAAAGCTTCTGAGGGAGGTCGAGGCCTTTCAAGGCTAAGGCTAGGCCAAAAATGGCATAAAACCCTTAGCGCAGGGCTAAGGAGGGAAGGCCGAAGCCCTTAGAGGGTACAACTAGCCCTAAAAAGGGCCGAAAAGGATGATGTAGGCCAAGAGAAGGGATACGCTAGCCTTAGGAGGGTTGGATCTAGGCCCAGGAGGCCTAAAAAATGAAACACCTGCTTCAACAATTTTTTTCTCTTCCAGATATGAATTTGGCTGCAATTTTTCCAATAACTAGCCCTGCAAAAATTTCTAGAGAATATATCTTACCCTCAAGGGCCTAGATCTATCTCTACTTCAACTTTTTCTCTTGACTTCAACTACAAAAATGAAAATAAAACACCCAAAACCCCAATTAGTAAAAGTAATTTACAAAATTATTTTACCAATATACAAATATATAAGGGTTTTGAAATATATATATATATATATATCTATATCTATATATATATTTTTATTTTTTTATTTTTTATTTTTATTTTTTTATTTTTTTTTATGGATGTTTTATTTGATAAATGACTAAAATATGCTTTAGAAACCCAATGCACACTATAGTCATAGCGAAGATTAAATCCACCACATAAATATTCAAGATCCAAGCAAAGTTTATCCATGCCCACAATTTGTGAACTTGGATACCAAGGACTGAAGTACCTACAAACACTATGTATTTATCTCAAGAAAATCCATTAATCATATGGTGAATCAAATCATCCAAGATTAGCCCAAAACTATTAATAGAATGGTTATCCCCATCTAATGAAAAAAAATCTTTTCATTACTAGCACAACATAGGAAAACCATTCGTTAGTACATACGCAAATCAATGAACACGAAACACGTTGAAATTGCACCCCAAAGTATTTATTATGATAAAAATAAAAGTTTCCCGCGGGACAATGGTGTTACATTAATGCTTTAGCAATAATTTCTTAACCAAAAATTAGATTGTTAGAGATTCAAATGACTCTAATTTATTGATAAATCCTCCAAGTGGAAAATAACGGCTAGTTGTCTTGATCTTTGTCAGAATACTCTTGGTTGTCAAAAATTACTTGATCATATTTTAATCTTAGATGTTGCATTTTTATTTTTGAGGAATTTTTGAATTTATTGTTTAATTCCATTTTTATTAGCTTAAAATTAATTATTTTGAGTTAATTTCCTCAAAAATTTGACTTTGACTTAACTCCCAAGGACAAAGGGTCTGATTTTTCTTGAAATATCTAATATTCCCTTGGCGGACCTCCAAAAATCAATTCTTTTAAGACCCATGAAATTTTCCATTTGGAGAATTTAATTTTCCTAAGACATTTCAATTTGACTCTATTCAATTAATTTTTTGGCTTAGGATTTAATTATTTTTGCTAGCAAAGTTAATTAATTTACACTTGAGGGGATTTAATGTTTTTTCCACCCTCTAATATTTTAACCATGTTGTCTAAGTATGAGGGACCATGCATTAAAATATTTTTTACATAATATATATATATATATATATATATATATATATATATATATATATATATATATTTATTTATTTATTTATTTATTTATTTTTTTTTTTTTTCAGTTCAACCCTCCAAGAAGAATACTCGTTCATCTTAGATGCTCAAATTACATACCCAATCTGCATCACAATATGATCTAGTAGACTAAGTGGTTTGTAATAAAATAATTTAGCCAACTAGCTTAAATTATTCCCAAATCACTTTTACATGAGATTTGACTAGAACACTAAGACTCACCTAAGACTTTGACGAAGAATTCCACCCTAGTTTTGTGGTGAGGTTGGAGGGAAAAAATCTGCCGACCATCCTTGTTTAGAAACACAAATGAATAAGTGAGACAAAAAACCTCCTATGATGAGAATCTTGCCAAAATAATAAGCTTACATAGGTTGTTACATACATTCATGGTCTTACTAGCATCATTTACATTACATAACTTGCAGAATGGCTTCACAATGAGACATAAACTGCTAATAGATGATCCGAACCTAGTGAGAAAATGTGTACTTCTGTTCCTTGGAACTTTGACAAAAACTGTGCAACATGAGCTACACTTACATGGGGGTTTAGTGCTTATGACCTCATTTTGGTATGAGATGTGATTTCCGATGTCAGCGTAACAAGGGATATGGGTACCTTGCGTTTCTTGAGACAATGTTTTCAAAGTCACTGTCAACATATTTGGTCTAAGATGTACCTCTTGGACCTCATTATCACACACTTCCCTTAATATTGTTATGTCTAAGTGCTTAGTTTACTTCAGGTTTGTTCAGCTAGAACAAGAGATTCCAAAGCTTTCTTTTACTTCGCATAATTTATTGCAAGTATATAGTTAATTTATTTTTTTATTTATGTAGAGTTCAAGGCCCATCCTTTGTGTTTTGTGGCCATTTTTACACTTGTTTCATTTCTCCCGATAGAGTTGAAGGCCCATCCTCTGTGCTTTGTGGCCATTTTTATACTTTTCTCGTTACTCCATAGGTTCTGAACTACAAGAGACTTGATCTAAAGAGATCTTTATATTGTTTATGTCTCATCCTTTTGTGACATTCCCTCCCACCCCCTTGGAGTTTTTAGGTTGAATGGGAGATGTTATTTTTAAGTAACCCAACTTCCATGGTCTCATTATGGAAATGGGGTCACAAAATTTCTTCTTTCTTAAAGTTAATGGAATTAACTTTGGACAACACAATTGCATCGAGCTCGTCAAGAGATTTTCGATGATTCTATGTTATAAGGAAAGTGTCTCACTAGGTCCCAATAGGTCTCGGGACTTCGTGCACATCAACAATTCTACGTTATAATGAAATTTGTTTTCAAGGTGTGATTTCTCCATTTCTTGCCACTTCCCTTGACCATCTCTCAAGACAAAGATTTCTCGTCTCGCCACTATGCCACAACACCATAGCACTTAAAATCCCTTAGCCACACTAGGTGCAATGTGGAGTGAACTTTCATGTCGAACAATGGAAGGATTCTAGTCCTGCACACTCCGTGAGTCTACGCCAGTCTCTAGAGATGACTTATGGAAAATTTGACGTGGTGCAACGTGAAATTTGTTGAAGAATGTAACTAGGTTCGGTCTTCATAATTGTATTTGAGTCATAATGAAATTCATTTATCAGAAGAAAGAAAAATAATTTATTATTATTATTATTATGACTTATTAAAGCATGGGTTTCTTGCTTGGGTCATCATGTTATAGGTCAAAGTCCCCATTGAGGACTTCTAGGTCTTGTCTTGAGTCATTAGAGTCATTTTCCATTTTATAAGAACCTTCTTGGGCTTTTGAATCATGTAAAAAGAATTATTATTGAGTCAAATAAGTCATTTGTCACCGCCACACCAAGTCGGTCTTCACTTGATCAAGTTGGCTCACATCAAGGTAATTTGACCCACATAAGAGGCTATAAATAAGGGTTATTCGATTAATTTGGAGAATTACTCACACAAGTTTGATATTCAAGAAGATGAAGCATACAAGTGCAAAGAAGGAGAAGAATTGCAGAAAAGGACAAAATCAAAGTTTCTGGGTCATCTCTCTCGCACTTGTGTGAATTTACTAGGCTACTGCTGGAAGGTTGAAGTGATGCATCAAGGTCGAGTTTCAAGTTATTGCATCTAGGTTGAAATTCTGTTTCTACTTCTAGGTCGAGGAGATGCTCCTACTAGGTTGAAGTAGCTACTAGGTTGAAGTTTCCGCTGCTACTTCAAGATCGAAATTATGCTTTTGCAAGATTGAATTTCTTGGTCAAAGTTGAAGTTGAAGGGAAGGGTTGACTTGCTGATTGGAGAAACTCTGCATCTAGTTCAAGGAGTCTTGGATCATCTCGTGAAACTATTAAAGGAAGAGTTGTTAACCGCTTTTCCCCTAAATAGGGGTTTTCCGCTAGTGGTCTGTCTACATCTGGTGTCTTTGATATTCGTGTTATGGTTTTGGTAATTTCTTGATGAACTAAGATAAAAGAAGAACACAAGAAAGTTAATAAGAACATAATAACATGACAAGTAATTATCAACATAAAAAAATATTTTTGTCTTTCTGATTTTCTAACATGGTTTCAAAGCTAAGGTGAAGAAGAAGGAAAAGGACAACCTGAAGATCTATTGAAAGGAGAATATGGAAATCTCAAGAAGTTGAATAAGTGTCATCAAAGGGGTTCATATAAGGAGAGAATCCTACTATCTTCAAGAACCATGTCTAACTCATTGAAGGGAGAAAACAAATTAGAAGGATCATCCAGTTACAGGGCAAGGAAAAAGATGATAGATCTCATCACCGAGAAGAATAAAGTCTTGGATCTAGTCAAAGGAAAAGTAAAGAAGCCCACAAATGAATCAAGTGATGCATAAAAGTCAAAGTTCAGAGAAATAGAGATATTGGCCATGACCCTAATGGTTGATGAAATATAGGATAATATCATCCCATATATATCCAACATAGATTCCGCTAAAGAGATGTATGAGGCCTTATCTAAATTGTTCACAATCAAGAATATTTGTCAAATTGAAAGTCTTAAGAATGAACTAAGAACTATGGAGATGAAAAAGGATGACACTGTGGCATTCTTCTTTGTAAGAATATCTAGAATCAAAGATTAAATCTAGGCAATAGATGAGATAATACCCGAAAAAGAGCTTGTAATCACTGCACTTCTAGGATTACCAACATCTTGGAGTGCCTTTTCATTAGGTATAAAAAGTTGGAAGGAGACTCCTACATTCGAACAATTATGGAATGCATGTAGTCAAGAAGAAGTCAAAATTTCATTAATAAGCAACAAAGAAAATGAACAGGAGAAAAATTCAAATGCCTATTCCACCAATCATAAGAATAAAGGAACTTTCAAGAAGTCCAAAGGGCCAAGAAAGAAGAGAGACCTATCTAAGATTGAATGCTACAATTGTCACAATATGGGTCATGTTTTCGCTCAGATTGTATAGACATTGCAACAACCACTCAAGGTTGGCGTTATCACTCTTATCCCTGCCCACTCTATTCTAACTGTCTCCCAACAACAAACTACGTGGGGTAGTCTCTATGGAAATGAGGTGAAGGAAACAAGTTGGGAACCAACTTGTTTGGTAGACATAGATGAGTGGCCTAGCTACTTGGTTAAATTTAACAAGATTAATGATTAAATTAGATTTTAAGTATGAGACCAATGCCTTATAAAGTGACTATTCTTGCTTAATGTAAATTAATGCCAAGTAACTGGATGAACATCTGCTGCTTGATATGATAAACTAACCTATATGGGATAAAATTTCTAAGAGTTAGGTGTGATGCAAGAATGTTGGTAAATTTTATATTAAATGCATATTCTAAGTTGAACCTCCCCCTAAAATATTTTGAGAAACAATATTTAGAGTAGGTTGTCAGATGGAAGCCAACGGGAAGAAAACAAAGGCATGATACCTCCCCCTGTGTTCCAACCACCTAGTGCCTTCGGCGCTGCAAAGACTGTGGCTCTGACAACTGCAAGGTCACTGCGTTAACCAATAAGAAGGGTTGAATCCCTCAAGCTAATCGAAAAAGGGTTTCACTAGGAGTCTATCAACTTAGGTTATGCTAGGAGGTAAGTTTTTAGTGCAAGATAGATACTAGAATGCTCGTGCAAAGATGATGAGTGAAATTACTTGAGTTAAGATTGTTTAAGTGTTTAAGTACTCAAATTATGATTACTCCTTGTGACAACAATATTTAACAAACATTAGAGGACAATCTTAATACAAAGAAAGTTCTTAAAGGTACTGTTATGAAACTAACGCACAAAAATATAGAAAAGATAGTTGAATGCCTTAGAATTTAGCCTCTTCGAGGGGGAAACCTCCTTTACATTACACAAATGAATAATCTTGGATGATCCAAATGAAAAAACTTCCTTTCTATATATGGGAGTCTAAGGGGTCACAATATAACCAAGCCGACCTAACAATAATAATATAAAGACACAAAAATAACAATAGAGAGATTCTATGGGGCACAGTAATAACAATATGGGGACAATAGGGGCACAAAAATATTAATAAGGGGTACAACTACAATATTAATGGGGGCATCACTAGTATTATAGGGACCTAACATGCTCCTCTCCTTCAAAAAAGTCTTGTCCTCAACGCTTGAGTAGTTCTGGATGCTTCTATATTAAATTCTCATCCTCCCATGTGGAATCATTAGCGATAAGTTCTTCCACTTGATGAGATACTCTGAAATGGATCGATTTTGTAGTTGTCGAGTTCTTGTTTCTATTACTGAATCCGGTTCCAATATAATTTTTCCTTCCTCATCAAGTTCTGGGAATATTGTTTCAAGTGGGAGCTTGTCACCTATAACCTTCTTTGAACATGAAACATGGAAAACTGGGTGCAGTCGAGAAGCTGCAGGAAGCTCCAATTTGTATGCCATAGTACCAATCTTTTGCAACACCTTGTATGGACCATAATACTTTGGTGACAATTTGTTATCCTTCTTAGCTTGCTTGAGGGACATTTGTTTATATGGTTGTAGCCGTAGGAATACCCAATCACCTACATCAAAACTTATTTCATTGCGATGTTGATTTATCTGTTGTTTCATTCTATTCTGAACCAACACGAGGTTATCCTTTAAGAGTTGGAGAACTTGTTGTTGATGCTTGATGTGATCTTCCATTGCTTGAACCGTAGAATTTTCTCTTAATGATGATGTGATGGACGGTGGATGATATCCATAAAGTGCCATAAATGGGGTCATTTTTGTTGTGGCATGGAAGAAATTGTTATACTACCATTCAACGAGAGGCAACCACTTGACCCATTGTATCTGTTTATCAGATACAAAGCAACGAAGATATCCTTCCAATCATTTGTTCACTATCTCCCTTTTCCCATCAGATTGAGGATGATAAGATGAACTATGAGCTAACTGAGTACCCAGACAAGAAAATAATTTCGTCCAAAAATTTCTAGTGAAAATGGGATCTCTGTCGCTTACAATAATCTTTGGGTTTCCATGTAGCTTTTGCATTGTTTCCATAAATGTAGTAGCAACTGCACTGGCTTTAAATGGATGAGATAATGCACAAAAGTGTGCATACTTGGTAAGTATATTAACTACCACCATGATGATACTCTATCCTTTGGACTTGGGTAAACCTGTGATAAAATCCATTGAAACCTCCTCCCAACATTGGCTTGGAATGGATAAAGGTTGTAATAGACTTGGTGTCTTAATTGTTTCAACTTTATTTTGTTGGCATACCAAATATTCTACCACAAACTTTCGAATATCCGATTTAAGGCCATCCCAAAAAAATTCCTTCTTAACCATGTGGTAAGTTTTTAAAAATTCTGAGTGCCCTCCTAAGGGAGAAGCGTGAAATTTCAGAAGAATATTTTGTTTGACTTGGGAATTATTACAGAGGTATAAGCGATCTTTGTACCATAACGAATCATTTTTCCAACTAAATGTATAAGATGTACTGAAATCTTGTTGTAACTTTCGAATAAGCCCCCACACTTCTTCATCATTCTTCCATTCCTCCCTTGCTTCGTTTATCCAATCTGGTTGGATAATAGAAATGGCGCACAACAATGCTTCCACATCCTCATCCTTTCTTGAGAGTGCATCTGCCACAACATTTGTTATAGATTTGATCCAAAAATATATGAGAATAGAAAATAACCCAAGAAAGAACAAGATCGAAATAGATATAAATGATTCTCTTTATTGATCAAATCCTTAAGGTAGGGTAACACCATACATTCACTCCTTAAGGAAGGAGAACACTCCACAAGCCATATGCCTGTTCATACAATAATCCTTGACTACTCTTTGACATGGAGTCTCTAGCCTCTATATAGGCCTCATACTACAATACCATGGGTCATTACCATGGTTCCCTCATACCATCAACTAATACCATGGGCCTATTACATTATTATTAACTACTTGTGGTCCCTTACATGATATGGGTTAACCACCTTATTTATTACTATGGCCCATCCCATTATTACATTATTACCTTAGGTACCTCCCTTGGTACCCAATATTATCCCCCCTAGGTATATAACACTCCACCCCCCTTAGCATGTTTCGTCCCCGAAACATGGGAAGAATACAAATAATAAGATCTACTCAAAAGAGTAATCCACTGGTACCATGCACGTGCATCTAGCCATCCAAGAGAAAGGTGAACCCTCGATCTCGCTTGTGCCTCGCTCGCTTGAGATGGAAGTTGACCATGGCAGCTCTTCTGTGTTGATGTGTAGTAGGTGGTTCTTCGCTCCTCGCTATCCGTCATACGCGGGTTGTTGTCCTTGTGGCTAACTGGTTGCCATCTTGTTGGTTGTTTTCTTGCGGGGTGATGTGGGTGATGATATGTTGAAGTTTTAACCCACGATGTCTTTTTCTTTAATTAACCCTGCTGTGGTCCCCGTTGTGGTGTCTTCTTTTCCAATATGGCTTCAACCACTAAGTCCTCCTCTGATGTATCAACACCTGTACCCTTTTCTGCTTCAGCCTCTGTTTGTGTTTGATTGTCTATCATTACTGGCTCATCATCTAATATGTCAGACCCTGAAACATCTTCTCCTTCAACCTCCTTGGACTCTACCTGTTTATTAATGGAAATATCCTGTAATGTAATTTTCTTCTTTTTATACCAGAGCTTTAGGAATTTCTTCTGCACATTAATATTGATAGTACCCGCAGATTCCATCCAAGGATATCCCAAAACAACATCCATATTATCCATTTCTGAAGTATAAAAATCACCATGCAACACATACTTATCCATAGAAATCTTCAAATCCTTATACACTAGAACATTCTCATTATCCACTTGTGTTTTTCATTGTGTTTTGCTGGAATTTGCAATTTTTTTGCCAAATTAACATTGATGAAATTATGCTTGCAACTAGGATTTATAGAAACAATGATCTTCTCCTTTTGAATCAATCCATGAACCTGCAATAAGGATATACCAGTATGAAATAGCCCCACATGTTTCTCCTTATCTTGTTTTCTGGCATGAGACCATCTGTCTAAAAGTAATTTTTCAAATTCTTCATTGGGCAGGTTGTAACACTTCATTTTGTTAAGTAATCCCCACCATGTGGCTGCCTCCTCTCTAAATAGCTCCACTACCCACCATTTCCAATTGTTTTTATATAATGATTTCTGTTCTTTTATGTATTCTTCAATAGTAGGACCATTATCTTTCCCTGTAAAACCTAGACCTGCCATGAAGAGGGTTTTGAAAAAATTCCCTTACTTGGCGAAAATTTGAAATTGTCACAGTTTAGTCAATATTGCTCAGAATCCCTATTATGACCTATTTTCAGAAATGGAACAATCATTCTGCAGCTACCCATGTGATAAAAATCTTGATTCAAGCACTGGAATTTGAGATCTGGGCTGCAACTCTCCCGCCGTCACCAAAATTTCTGCAAAAAGAGCTGATTTTAAATCAGCTATATCTCCCTCATTCGGACTCCGATTCGACCGATTTTTTTTTTGAAATCGGTTATTTTTTCACATAGAATCTAGATCTACAATTAGATTTTGCAGATCTTGCACCAGAACGTCCAGATCTGTGCCGCAAACTCGCTGCCCTGAAACTTTGTCTGCAACCCCACTGATTTTTAAATCAGCGATATCTCCTTCATCCGGACTCCGATTCGACCGATTTGTTTTTTGAAATCGGGTATTTTTTCACATAGAATCTAGATCTGCAATTATATTTTGCAGATATTGCACAAAAACATACAGATTTGATCTGCAAACTCGCCGCCCCCGAAATCCTGCAAAAAATTTTTTTTTCCACTTTTGTGCCCAAGAAAGTGCTCTGATACCACTTGTTATAGATCTGATCCAAACATATATGAGAATAGAAAATAACCCAAGAAAGAACAAGATCGAAGTAGATAGAAATGATTCTCCTTATTGATCAAACCCTTAAGGTAGGGTAACACCATACATTCACTCCTTAAGAAATGAGAACACTCCACAAGCCATATGCTTGTTCATACAATAATCCTTGACTACTCCTTGACATGGAGTCTCTAGCCTCTATATAGGCCTCATACATACAATACCATGGGCCATTACCATGGTTCCCTCATACCATCCACTAATACCATGGGCCTATTACATTATTATTAACTACTTGTGGTCCCTTACATGATATGGGTTAACCACCTTATTATTACTATGGCCCATCCCATTATTACATTATTACCTTGGGTACCTCCCTTGGTACCCCATATTATCCCCCCTAGGTATATAACAACATTTTTCTTCCTTTTTTTTGTATATGATTTCAAAGTCATAACCCAACATCTTTGTGACCCATTTTTGTTGTTCTTTAGAGGATAACCTTTGTTCTAAAAAGTATTTAAGGCTTTCATGATCCGTTTTTACCTTGAAGTGTCTACCCATTAGATAGGGTCACCATTTCTTAAGTGCATGTAGTGTTGCCAACGTTTCCTTCTCATAAATAGCTTTGTGTAAATATTTCCCTTGATTGGACGACTTTCGAAAGCAATGGGTCTTTCATCTTGCATTAAAATAGCACCAATTCCATTTCTGGAAGCATCACATTCCATAATAAAGGTTTTTGTGAAGTTTGGTGTACCTAAGACTGGTGCTTGGCACATTACCTCTTTAATATATTCGAAGGCCTTTGTTGCTTCTGGAGTCCATGAAAATGCATCTTTCTTCAACAATGTTGTTAGAGGTGCTGCTATTTTCCCATAATTCTTAACCAACTTGCGATAATACCCTGTCAACCTGAGAAATCCTCGCAAATGCTTTATGGATGTGGGGATTTCCCATTCCTTAATGGCTTTAATTTTGCTAGGGTCTACCTTAACTCATTCATGAGATACAATATGACCTAGATATTCCACCTCTTGTACTCCAAAGAAACATTTGGATCTTTTTGCATATAATTGTTTCTCCTCCAATAATTGTAGCACCCTGTCAACATGTTCAACATGATCCTTCCAAGACTTTTTGTAGATTAGTATATCATCAAAAAATACTAACACAAATTTTCTAAGGAAGGGTTTGAAAATGGAATTCACCAAAAACTCATAGTGACCCTTATGTGTTCTAAATGCTATTTTCGGAATGTCTTGAGTCTTCATTCTGATTTGATGATATCCTGAACGAAGATCTAACTTGGTGAATTAAATTGATCCATGCAATTCATCCAATAATTCATCAATGACAGGAATGGGAAAATTATCTTTAATAGTGAGCTTGTTGAGCTCTCTATAATCCGGACACATGCGCCATGATCCATCCTTCTTATGCACCAATACTACTGGAGCAGAGAAAGAACTTTGGCTAGGTTGAATTACACCAGCCTCAAGAATTTCTGCATCCATACGTTCAATTTCACTCTTTTGGGCATAGGGATATCTGTACGGCCTGATGTTTGGAGGAACACTTCCTGGAATCAAATGAATAGCATGATCATGATCATGAATAGGTGGGATACCTTTGGGAGTCTCAAATACCTTGGAATGATTGTCCAAGATTTTTTGGAGATCTGGAGAAATAGATGATTTCGATGTGGAAACATCTAGTGAACATAATTGTGCAATTACACCTCGTTGTTCCTTTTTTAGAAGATTTGTCATACCGTTAGAGCTTATTATCTTTCCTAGTTTCCCTGCAATACCCCTTAATTCAAATTCCTTTCCTTCTGCATAAAATTTCATGAAAAGTTCTTGAAAGTTAAAAGCTATTGTATCCAAGGATTGTAGCCATTGGACTCGTAGTACAACATTAACACCTCCCATTGGAATGGAAAGCATTGGGATTTTCAATACATATTGTCCCATGGATAGCTTGATATTATGGCACTTTCCAGAGGAATTTATCGTTCCTCCATTTGCAACCATCACTTGACACTCTGGTGCTAGATATAGGAAGAAATTCAATTCTTTTGCTATCTTCCAATGGATAAAATTGTGGGTACTTCCTAAATCAATCAATACTATTACCTTTTTCTTCTTTATTTGTCCTTCTATCTTGATGGTTTGAGGAGTGGTAATGCCAGCCAATGCATTACAAGATATGGTCGGACTCAATTCTTCTTTATTTAGGCTTTTTTCCTAGAGTATATCCTCTTCTTTTGACCTTTCTTGCTCCTTTTCTTCTTCGTCTTCACAATCTATGTAGAATAATTTCTTCTCAGCACACTTATGACCTTTAGTGTATTTGCTATCACAACTGTAATAAAGCCCTTTTGCTCTTTTTTCTTCCAATTTTTGTGCTGTCAACCTTATAGGTTGTGGAAGGCTAAGGGCAACAACACTTCCATCTTTATAGTTGTGAGTGGTATGCTTCTTGGTTGCCATAATTTTGCTTTCCATTTTTTTTGCTAACCTGAATGCCTTCTCTAATGAATCAGGTTCCGAAAAATGAACATCATGTTGGATATTATCCTTTAAATTGCCTATGAACACATCAATATTATGCTCCTCTGGAATATTTTTTACCCTTATGTTCAATTTTTGGAACTCTTCAATGTGCTTCATTATTGAACCCTTTTGTTTGAGACTTATCAATTGACTAAAAAAAATGTTTCTTTTTGTATCCTCATAATGTGCTGTCAATTCTTCCATAAGAATTTCCCAAGTGATAATTTGTTTACAAGAGCAAAGCCATTGATACCATACAAACTGATTTGGTTCCAAATAAAAAGTTGCAATACATACCTTTTGTGTGTTTTGCATATTATTGAGATCGAAAAATTGCTCCATCTGTATTATCCATGTTGCGGGATCCTTGCCATCAAACTTCCTCATATCGATTTTTGGAATATGGTAGGTCTTTGATCCAACATTAGAGTCTATGGAATCATGGTTAACATTTCTTTTGTTTTCATCATGAGTTTCCTTTACTACCCTTTCACCATTACTGACCATTTCTTGTAGCAACTTATTCAATTTTATCTTCAATTCTTCCATCTTATCATCCATGCCATCCATTTTAGCATCCATGCCATTCATCTTAGCTTCCATGCCTTTCTTTAAACCATCCATCTTAGTTTCTACACCTTTTTGTGCAAGTGACACTTGTTGCACTTGGGCTCATAATTTTGATATATCATGTTGCATTTCTTTCTCTTCTTCATGAGTCATGCTAGAGCTTTCAGGTTTCTTACTAGGTGTTTGAATTTTCTTTCCTCGAGGCATCAATTACTAATAATAACGATTTACTATGCCCTTTGAATTCCTTCAAACTAATTTTTCAAACCAAGCTTATGCAAAAATTTAAAAAAAACTACACACCTTTTTTCACTTTGTAGGAGCTTGATATTGAATCTGATGTATCTCTGTAATTTTGGATCATCCAATTCTGAAATTGCGATCTATAGTATCCCTCTGCGTCCTCTTTCCAATGCCACCAGTCTGATCCAAATTGGATTCTCCAAGGAAGAGTTATGCACAATCTCCCAAGATGACCTGATTATAGACCTTTCCAGAAGAGTGAACTTGTATGAAGTGCCACGTGTCATTGTTTCGACCTTTGGCTCTGAAAAATATATACAAGAAACTACAGTCCATCCTCTTTCTGTATCTTCTTACAAAATTTCAAGCCGTTGCTCAGAGAGAAAGTTATGACGATTTCCCTAGGTCACTTGTTTGGAATGTAATTTAGAAGTCTGCAAAAAGACCAACTTCCTCAGATCATATCTCTGCAAATATAGCGCGAAAAGCTCTAAAATTCAGATCCGAGGTTCAGTGAGATTTCATCTCAAATGGTTTTTTTTTTTCCTGCTTCTGAAACGTCGCAAAAAAAGTTATAGCGAAAATGCCATGATGACCTATTTGGAGCAGCGAAACCCTAGAATCCAAAGCTCTGATACCAAATGTTATGAAACCAGCTCACAAAAAGATATAAAAGATAGTTGAACGCTTTAGAATTCAACCTCTTTGAGGGGGAAACCTCCTTTACATTACACAAATGAATAATCTTGGATGATCCAAATGACAAAACCTCCTTTCTATATATAGGAGTCTAAGGGGTCACAATATAACCAAGCCCACCTAACAATAATAATATAAAGGCACAAAAATAACAATAGAGAGATTCTATGGGGCACAGTAACAACAATATGGGGACAATAGGGGCACAACAATATTAATAAGGGATACAACTGCAATATTAATGGGGGCATCACTAGTATTATAGGGACCTAACAGGTACAAGTGCCAATGAATCAATCCATAAGATACTTAGAATAAATTATCCAATTTGTCAATTAGCCAATAATTACACAATGCCAATAAAATTTACTCAAGATATTCTTATCACAATGGCAATTAGATTCTAAGTGTTAAAGTAACTTAACCAACCATAAGATTAAAAATTTAGAAATTAAATGCATGAGTGCTTTAAGTGTAAAATTCAGAAATCCTTATAACTTGGAGAAATACAAACACATGTTAGATCTCAAATATCTAAATCAACAGTAATATTTCAGAAAATTCCAGCACTTATTAGACTTATGAAAACAACAAGAAAATCACTTTAGATAATGGAATTTACCAAATATATGAAATACAATTTTTCCGAAATGATTAGCAGATGTAAATTTATGAATTTAGCCCACTTTAATATGGAGTATTTAGTGATATCTTAGATATGAAGTAACTTATTACAACAGTAAACAAATCACAAAATCAACAAGTTAATGATGGTACAACAAATGCCTAATATGCCAAAAACTAGGAAAAATTTATCAAAATTGAAAAAATAAAGTTTTTAGGGATTTTAGAGTGTGATATTTAGAAAATATCAGATCTGAAAAATTTGTTACACCAGTAAGGAAATCAAAAAGCTAGTGAGCTATTTGATCTTGAACAAATACTAAAAAATGCCAAAAAAATGGAAAAAATTACCATAATTGAAAATTTGAAATTTTGAGCCTTTTAGGTGAATTATTCAGAAAATGTTCAGATCTGATATATTCAGTTATGCAGTAAAATTCCAACAAGCAAAAAAATTAGATTTAGCCTAGATAACCAATGCCCAAATGGCCAAAATTTAGGAAAATTCAAATTTTGCAATTTTGAGATATTTTGACCAAATTAAATGTGATTTTAGGGCTTATACATCACTGTTAAAAATAAAAATTATGGCAGTGGTAAAACATTGAGAAACTAGGGTTCATATAGTAAATCGATAGGCCTTGGCGACTTGTAGATGGCTAGGAATAATTCAAATGAAGATGACCGCCTGAGATAAAATGTCAGTTGCTTGAATAAACCCTTGTTTGCAATGAGATTTATCCCTTGTAGGGCTTACAACCTTCTTAATGCTTTCAAAATAGGCCCCAAACATTAGCCTTTTAGGTTGGGTAAGGGATAGGGCCTTCAGAAAATGGTTTTCTTTCCTAATTTGAAAATAAGAAACTTGTAGAAATAACTTGAAAACCCTAGACAATCTAGGGTTTCTGAAGTCTCCAATGCCAATTTATTACTCAATCCTGAAATAAATCTAGAATAAAAACCCAAATACCCAATATAAAAAAATAAATTTAAATTTCAAAGCTCTAAAACCTCAAATATATACAAAATATCAAAAAACCCAAAACCTCAGTTAACAAAGATAATTATAATTTTAATTTAAAAATCTATTCGCAAAATTTATAAATGTACAAGGGTTTTGAAATATTTTTTTGAGAAATATATATATATATGGAATTTTTTTTACTAATGATTAAAAATACTTTAGAAACCCAAAGAACATTATAGCTTTAGTGAAGATTAAATCCACCATACAAATATTTGAGATCCAAGCAAAATAATTCCTACCCAATTTAGTGAACTTGGAGACCAAAGAATAAAGTACCTACAAACATTATGTATTTATCTCAAGACAGTCTGTTAATCATATGGGGAATCAAACCGCTTAAGATTAGCCCAAAACTATCAATAGCATGATTTTATCTCCATCTAACGAAAGCAGATCTTATGAATATTCAACACAACATATGAAACCCTGTAGTCAGTACATACCACAAATCATGAACATGGAACACCTTGAAATTGTACCTCAAAGTATTTATTATGATAAAAAAAATAGTTCCCAATAGGACAATAATTTACATGAAAGCTTCAATAGCAATTTTCTAACCAGAGATTATTGTGCTAGAGACTCAAATGATTATCTAATTTATAGCTAAATCTTGCAAGTGGAAAAATAACAGTTAGTTTCTTTGATCACTGTCAAAATAATCTTGGCCATTGATAAACTCTTGAAGATATTTTAATCTTGGCTGTTTAATTTTTATTTTTGATGAATTTTCGAATTTCTCATTTAACTCAATTTAATTTTGAGCTAATTTCCTCAAAATCTAGCTTGACTTAACTACCAAAGTCCAAGGGTCCAAATTTTATTGAAATATACAATATTCCCTTGGCGGAGGACCTTCAAAAATTACTTCATTGAATACGTACAAATTTTTCCACTTGGAGAGTTAATTTTCCTAAAACAATTTAATTTGACTCTAATTAATTAATTTTTTGGCTGAAGATTTATTTAATTTTTTTCCAGAAAAATTAATTAATTTATATGAGGGAATTTAATATTTTTTCTTCCCTCATTTACATAAGATGTTTACATTTACAACCTTCAAAAGGGGAAGGGGAATACACATTTGGCTTAAACCCTCAAGACACATACCCAATTCCGCAATACAACATGATCTAGTAGACCAAGTGATTTGTAATAAAATAATTTAACCAACTAGCTTAAATCATTCCCAAATCACTTTTACATAAGACTCGACTAGAACAATAAGGCTCACCTAAGACATTGACGAAGAATTCCACCCTATATTTGGGTTGAGGTTGGAGGGAAAAACTCTGCCAACCATTTGTGGTTCATGAGTCAGTGAGACAAGAAACCTCCTAGGATGAAGCTTTTCGCCAAAATAATAGGCTTACCTAGGTTGTTACGTACACTCAAGGTCTTACTCGGATCATTTACATTACATAACTTGCAGAATGAGTTTATAATGATACATAAGACTGCTGATAAATGATCTGATTCTGCTGAAAAAAATTGTACTTCCGCTTCCTTGGAATTTTGACAAATATGAGTGCAACATCTGGCTTCATATGGGGACATGTTGCTTCCATGAAGTGGTGTGAGAACCCTAGAATCCTGCATCTAAGAAAACATAAGTCCATCAAATAGATCTCCATTCAAAATTGAAATCATCATGTATACATTGAAAATGTTGCTGGAATAGAAAAATCTACTTTAACAAACTGAAATATAAAAGACACAATATAAATGCATGAAATAAAACTATCTCATGACATGAAATAAAAATGAGTAGGGTTAGAGATACTATAAAAAGTATATCAAGCTGCTCCCGAGCATCAGATGCATCAAACTTCTTCCTTCTTCTCTTTTTCCTTTTACGCTTGCTCTTGGTAGTATGTGATGTTGATGTCGATGCAATTGGCATGCAACTTTCTATCTGATTTGGATAATAGTCATCTGGAAAATTTGGAAAGCGCATGATTTTTGTGAGTTGCTCTTCTTTATTTTCATGACCCTGCTGTGTCAACACCGCTGGATTGGTGTTTCAATCATCAATATGATTTCATTTAGTTTCCTTCCTGCTTGGGTCATATTCGTTTAACCATTTCTCAATGGAATCAAAGACTTCTTTATAATAAGGTAAAGGTTGCTTTGGCAAGCTGAGAGGTTCTTGCACTGGATCCTTTGGTTTTGGATGAACCTGTGATTTTTCCATCTTTAGTAATTTACTTTGAAGAGTGGTATGTTGAATTATTATGGCCTTCATTTCATGAAAATGTATTGATTCCATAAGTTTCATTTGTTGTATGTGATCAACCTCTATGTTCCTAATCAATCTCTTCAACCTATCCTCAATGGCATTCATTTGGTCGGAATGTTCATCCTTAATAGTGTTGATTTTTTTTTTATGGCAATCAAATGGTCTTGCATGGTGGTCATCTAATTAGTCTGCATGATTTTCAATTCCTCAACATGCTTTTCTTCTCTAGCTAATAACTTGTTCTCAAGAGAGACCTCATTAGCTTCCATATCCTTTATCATTTTGTTATGGTTTTCTTGAATAGAAACTATTTCTTTCTTATGATTTTCTTTTATGGAGCTTAACTCCTTAACATTCTATTCCTCTGGGGCATCCTTCATGTTCTAAAAACTAATCCTTTGATTACACTGAGTAACCTCCATTTCTGGTAACCTGTTTCCTATGTCTCTCATTTCTCTGGCGTGATCTGATATCAATCTTGCTTAACTAGATTGCATTTCTTTGATCATTTGAGTTAATTCCTTAACAATATGCTTGTATTCTTTCTTTCATCGTCGAAATTCTTAACTTGGTTACTAGTTCCTACCTTTCCACTATTGAGGACTCTTCTTGCCATGACACAAGTGGATTAATCATGAAAGTGATTACAAGATCTACAATATGGTACTTCTTGATCACTATAATTTCATAACTCATTCTCTCGCAACTTCTTTATGTGATTCTGCATATCATTGAATTGATTTCTTTGCTCATCATGCATACTTTTAATGATTTCTATTAATTTTTTAGCCCCATATTCCTGTTTCGGAAGGTCATGAGGATAACCTTGAGTGTTAATAAAACGATAAGGGAAGGACGAGTCATCCATGATGACTTACTTAAGTGATTTGAAATTGGAAGAGAACTTCTCCTTCCTAAAAATTGATCGTCCTTTGATGCTTTGCAAGTAAAAATGGTTCTTACACAAACACAAGTTTTTATGGTCCCTTCAAAGTTAATGAGTTAGTTTTACATGCGAAATTTAAATAAGTAACATTTAATCATTTAGCTCATAAATGAATTCAATAAGAGAGACAACACAAAATTTGGTGACGAAGTTCACCCCTCCTGGGCTACATCTCTGGGCCTGCTAACACAACTATACCACTCCATATATTTTAGTGATGAAGAGTATATAATTTTTTTTGACAATATAAGTCGCTAGTTTCCCCTTCAAGGAAACATTCTCCTGCAAATAGCTCTCACTCTAAAAATCATGACAACCTATAGTCAGTCATGAAACAATAAACAAGAAAAGGGCTCTCACATCAAGACCCTGTACTCCATCTGAAAATGAGAAAACAAGTACAACAATTCCACATTGAAGTACAAAAAGAGAGCTTTCCTCAACAAGACAGTGAGAAAAGACAAACATGAGATGTACCAAATAAGTCATAGCTACTGCAGTTGACATCTGAAGACTAGAGAACCCCTACAAGGTCCTCTCCATGCTCAAAAGCCTTCAATAACTGCTCCAAAACACTGATTGATCCTGATGCCCATGGACTCAAACCTACAAAAAGTCTCTTCAGATGTGTTCCAATAAGAAAACAAAGGCTTCCATTGGATGCAGAATGTCCAAAAACCCTATCTGGACTCTTCTTCAGCTCTAAAAGGCCAAAAACTCATCAATTTATGGCTCTCTCAAGTTTCTGTTGCTATTCGTCCTCCAAATTGGATGAACCTGCAAAGAGAGTAACATTTTTACCCTTTTATTTGCTCGAGAGGCGACAAACTCACCCGCAATAGGTGAAAATTGTCAAATGGTTAATTTGACCAATAAATATGCACTTCAGAATTTTGGCCCCATTGTTGGTCATGCGGCCCATGTGGCCAGAGGCTGGGCTAACCACCCGCCCCTGTCTCTTTGCACCTGTTGCCATTGGTTGCAGACATATGCCGACCATAGGTCCGGGGGCTGGGGCTAACAACCCACCCCCACTGGGGTAGCCCTCATCATTTCCTTTGTTGGTTATATCACTGTCACGGGATCGAGGCTAAGGTCTAAAATCTGCTCCCCTTGTCATAGCTCCCTCTGCCATAACTCTCGATCCTGTGGATGGTGATAAGACCTAGGACTAGGGCCTAGAGACACGCTCCCCTCATCGCACCTTCTGCTAGGGTCCTATGGGAACAAATGTGACCCCAAGCCCTTCCTCATTGCTCCTGCCATAGTCATGTGGAGTGCCAATGACTAGGGCTTAGTCTTGGCCCATCCCCCTAATGTTCATTTACATGGTCTTTAACATAAATTCAGAGGCATTATATATCAAGTAACAAGTTTGTGGTGTAGTGGTAAGGCTCAAAATTTTTGTAAAGCAGGTCATGAATTCGATCCTGCTCGAAGCTATCTGACCCCTTAACAAAATTTTGGCCTACCACGAGGTGCCATATAGTAGCCTTTGGTTGGGCCACATGACATCCTCTCATTGGATCACTACAAAAAATCAAACAAATCAAAATTCTCTTGCCACTTGGAAAACCAAAATTGGTTCGTACATGCGGGCTAGTAGACATGCTAACATCAGCGGTACGACTGCCCAGTCAACAACCCAGTCAACCAACCCTGCAAATTTTGTAGCTATTGAGCCAAATGATCAGAGCATCATAACTTTGTCATGCGACATCAGATTGAGGCGAAACAAGTGTTGTTGGAATCAGAATGACGAACACTACTAGTTGATGCAAGTTTCGAAAGATTCTGGACACTTTCATTTTTGAGCTAAATTTTGATCTCCAGATCATACCTCCCCACTAGGAACTTTTGGACTCCAGAATTTAGCTTCTCCTAGTAAACAAAAAGAGGCAAAAAGTAAAAAATTTCCCAAACTCAATCCTTAATGTTATGTTTTTAATTGGTGCCTTCAAGCTCCAATCAAGGTACCCCACCTATCCTCTACGTGAAGACTTTACCGTCCCGTCAAGAATTGAGCCACATTTCTTATCACCATGCAGGAGAAAAAAACATTGGTTGATGGAATCTGAACATTCTCTTCCAACCCATCTTTCATAGCTCAAACAACTTCATCTTGAAGTTCCATTGTTGAAGACAAACTTGACTTTCCATCTTGGAAATCATAAGCAATTCAATGTCTTCCATGCACTGATTCAAACTTTTCTTTACTGTCCTCAAACTGTGTTTGTACACAAAAGTACTCTGGATGCAATAATTCAATGACACATTTGGCTTTGTCCATAAAAACATAGTCATTTATTATACAATCTTTATCAAAGATTTCATTCATAACAAGTTTCATCTTGAACACTTGTATCAGTGAGTACATGACGAAACTATAGACAAACTGGACGACAAACATTGTTCATCCCAAAAGTCCTCAAACATTTGGACTTATAAACAAGCCAACAACATAACATGTCAAAGAAAAACATACTTGTTGCAAATAATGATTATTCTTTTTCACTTTACAAAGTACCCAAAACAGGTAACAACAACAACAATTATTTACAATTTACAAAGCAACAAACTATACAAACAGTCTACCCAATATTTTCCTCTCCTAGGCTTACGGGTTCTCTTTTTGCATCTATTTTTCTTTGAAGGCTTCTTTAGGAACTATACAAGTATCCTCTTTGCCACCTAATGCTCCTTGCATTGGTTTGCATAACCTCTTTATCCTTTTTGGGACGAAGTTTCCAACATCTTTCATTCCCATGCCCATGCATGTTACAATCGGTGCAAAAGTACTGTTGCTTGCCCACTGACAAGGAAGTCTTCAAATGTGAAGGAGGTTCTTCATGCTTGATGCCAACAATTTGTTCCATTCTTTCGGCCATTAGCTTGCGTTTCTCACAATCATCCACACAATGGTCAACTGCATCGTAAAAAATGCAAGGATACATGTCCCACAAATAATCAAAATTACCATCATTGGGAAACGTCCCATGACATTTATACCTGTCCCTTTGGCTGTAACTTTTATGATGTGGACTGGATGATGATATGTAAATTCCTTTGAAGCATTCATCTCTCTTGGGAGACAAATTGACATTATCACTACCATCTTGGTGTGACATATCATCCTGTGATGATTTCTTTACCTCAAATAGTTTAGAACACTCTGCAAACTCTTTATGACCATATCCCAATCCTTGATATCTTGTTCTCTCTTTCACAATTATAGTATTAGTTATCCCTTGGCCATTGATTTCGAGGCCTCCTCCATAACCCATCCAAGCTACCAGCTTCATACCAATTCCTTTAGTATGTTGTTCAAATGCTGCAAAAGATGTGTTATTAACATAAACTAAAGGATTTGAACTTGAGATGATGATTACCTCCTTGGAATTTCCACCCATATTTTCTACTTCAGATGCTGATGACAAATTTGAAGATGACTCAAGCCACCCACTTTTACCAACAGGCATATAATGAGAATCTTTGAGATGCTGAAAAAATGCACATGCATCATTCTCCACATAGGGTCCATAACTAGTGTTTGGACCATGCCCACATATTGGCTTCACTTCGGAGGTATCCTTTGCTGTCACTAGAGTGGAACTCTCACCAACTTGTTCCTCAAGAACTTGCTACAACTAAAGGCGCATATGCCTCTTCTCCTCTTCAACAATTTCAAGCATTCTTCTCAATTCAACATTCTCCATTCAAAGAGACAAATTCATCTCCTCTATCTCTTAGAGGGTCCATCTTCTTGCCCATTATTGCAACTTGGTCAAAACCAACTCTAATAACAATTGATATGAAATTAGGAGATAAATTCTCCTTCTTAAAAACTGATCGTCCTTTGATGCTATGCAAGTAAAAATGAGTCTTACACAAACACAGGTTTTTTTCGTCTCTTCAAGGTCAATGAGTTAGTTTTACATGTTAACTTTAAACAAGAAAAATATCATCATTTAACTCATAAAGGCATTCAAAAAGAGAGACTACACAAAATTTTGTGACAGAGTTCACCACTTCTGGGCTACATCTCTAGGCCTGCTAACACAGCTAGACCGTTGCATATATTTCAGTGATGAAGAGTACATAAATTTTGCTGACAATATGAGGCATGAAACAATCGACAAGAAAAGGGATTTCACATCAAGACCCTGTACTCCATTTGAAAATGAGAAAACAAGTACAACAATTCCACATTGAAGTACAAAAAGGGAGTTTTCCTCAACAAGACATAGTGAGAAAAGACAAACATGAGTTGTACCAAATAAGCCACAACTGCTGCAGTTAACATCTGAAGGATAGAAAACCCCTACAAGGTCCTCTCCATGCTCAAAAGCCTTCAATAACTGCTCCAAAACACTGATTGATCCTGACACCCATGGACTCAAACCTACAAAAAGTCTATTTAGATGTGCTCCAATCAGCAAACAGAGGCTTCCATTGGATACAAAATTCCAAAAACCCTTATCTAGACTCTTTTTCAGCTTCAAAAGGCCAAAAAATCATCAAGTTATGGTTCTCTGTTATGAAACTAGCTCAAGAAAAAGATAGAAAAGATAGATCAATGCTTTAGATTTCAGCCTCTTCGAGGGGGCACCTCCTTTACATTACATAAATCAACAATTCTTGGATGATTCAAATGATAAAACCTCTTTTCTATATATAAGAATCTAAGGAGTCACAATATAACCCAGCTGACCTAACAATAATAATATAAAGCCACAAAAATAACAATAGAGGGATTCTATGGGGCACAATAATAACAATATGGGGACAATAGGGGCACAACAATATTAATAAGGGATACAACTACAATAGTAATGGGGTAATCACTAGTATTATAGGGACCCAACATGCCCCTCTCCTTCAAAAAAGTGTTATCCTCAATGCTTGAGTAGTTTTGGATGCTTCTGTATAAAATTCTCTTCCTCCCATGTGGAATCTTCAGCGGATAAGTTCTTCCGCTTGATAAGATACTCCGACATTGATCGATTTCGTAGCTATCGAGTTCTTATTTCTGCGACTGCTTCCGGTTCCAATATAACTTTTCCTTCCTCATCAAGTTCTGGCAATATTGTTTGAATTGGGAGCTTGTCGCCTATAACCTTCTTTAAACATGAAACGTGGAAAACTGTGTGCAATCGAGAAGCTGCAGGAAGCTCCAATTTGTATGCCATAGTACCAATCTTTTACAACACCTTGTACGGACCATAATACTTTGGTGATAATCTATTATGCTTCTTAGCTTGCTTGAGCGGCATTTTCTTATATGGTTGTAGCCGTAGGAATACCTAATCACCTACATCAAAATTTCTTTCGCTGCGATGTTGATCTGCCTGTTGTTTCATTTTATTCTGTGCCAGCACGAGGTTATCCTTTAAGAGTTGGAGGACTTGTTGTTGATGTTCGATGTGATGTTCCACTACTTGAACCTTAGAACTTTCTCTTAAATATGAAGTGATGAATGGTGGTTGATATCCATAAAGTGCCATAAATGGGGTCATTTTTGTTGCTATATGGAAGGAAGTGTTATACCACCATTCAGCCAGAGGCAACCATTTGACCCATTGTGTTTGTTTATCAGATACAAAGCAATGAAGATATCCTTCCAAACATTTGTTTACTATCTCAGTTTGCCCATCAGATTGAGGATGATAAGATGAGCTATGAGCTAACTGAGTACCAAGACAAGAAAATAATTCTGTCCAAAAATTTCCAGTGAAAATGGGATCTCTGTCACTTACAATAATCTTTGGGTTTCCATGTAGCTTTTGAATTGTTTCCATAAATGCAGTAGAAACTTTAATGGCTTTAAATGGATGTGATAATGCACAAAAGTGTGCATACTTGGTAAGTCTGTCAACTACCACCATGATGACACTCTTTCCCTCAAACTTGGGTAAACCTGTGATAAAATCCATTGAAACCTCCTCCCAACATTGGCTTGGAATGGATAAAGGTTGTAATAGACCCGGTGTCTTAATTGTTTCAACTTTATTTTGTTGGCAAACCAAACATTCCGCCACAAACTTTTGAATATTCGATTTAAGGCCATCCCAAAAAAATTCCTTCTTAACCTTGTGGTAAGTTTTTAAAAATCCCGAGTGCCCTCCTAAGGGAGAAGTGTGCAATTCCATAAGAATCTTTTGTTTTAGCTGGGAATTCTTACAGAGGTATAAGCGATTTTTGTACCATAACGAATCATTTTGCCAGCTAAATGTATCAGATGTACTAGAATCTTGTTGTAACTTTCGAATAAGTGCTCACACTTCCTCGTCATTCTTCCATTCCTCCCTTGCTTCATTTATCCAATCTGGTTGGATAATAGAAATGGCACACAAAAATGCTTCCACATCCTCATCCTTTCTTGAGAGTGCATCTACCACCACATTTTGCTTCCCTTTTTTGTAGATGATTTCAAAGTCATAACCCAACATCTTTGTGATCCACTTTTGTTGCTCTTCAGAGGATAATATTTTTTCTAAAATGTATTTAAGGTTATCATGATCCGGTTTTACCTTAAAGTGTCTTCCCATTAGGTAGGGTTGCCATTTCTTTAGTGCATGGAGTATTACCAACATTTCTTCTCATAAATAGCTTTGAGTAAAAACTTTCCCTTGATTGGACGACTTTCAAAAGCAATGGGTCTTTCAGATTGCATTAAAACAACACCAATTCCATTTCCTGAAGCATCACATTCCACAATAAAGGTTTTTGTGAAGTCTGGTGTAGCTAAGACCAGTGCTTGGCACATTGCCTCTTTAAGATGTTCGAAGGCCTTTGTTGCTTCTGGAGTCCATGAAAATGCATCTTTCTTCAATAATGTTGTTAGAAGTGTTGATATTCTCCCATACTTCTTAACAAAATTGCGATAATACCCTATCAACCCGATAAATCCTCATAGATGCTTTATGGATGTGGGGATTTTCCATTCCTTAATGGCATTAATTTTTCTAGGGTCTACCTTAACTCCTTCATGAGATACAATATGACCCAGATATTCCACCTCTTGTATTCCAAAGAAACATTTGGATATTTTTGCATATAATTGTTTCTCCTCCAATAGTTGTAGCACCCTATCAACATGTTCAACATGATCCTTCCAAGATTTGCTATAGATTAGTATATCATCAAAAAATACTAACACAAATTTTCTAAGGAATAGTTTGAAAATGGAATTCATCAAACCTTGAAATGTTGAAGGTGCATTGGTAAGGCCAAAAGGCATGACCAAAAATTCATAATGACCCTCATGAGTTCTAAACGTTGTTTTTGAAATGTCTTGAGTCTTCATTTTGATTTGATGATATCCTGAACAAAGATCCTACTTGGTGAAGTCAATTGATCCATGCAATTCATCCAGTAATTCATCAATGACAGGAATGGGAAACTTATCTTTAATAGTGAGCTTGTTGAGCTCCCTATAATCCGGACACATGCGCCATGATCCATCCTTCTTGTGCACCAATACTACTGGAGCGGAGAAAGAACTTTGACTCGATTGAATTATACCAACCTCTAGCATTTCTGCAACCATACGTTCAATTTCACTCTTTTGGGCATAGGGATATCTGTACGGCCTGATGTTTGGAGGAACACTTCCTGGAATCAAATGAATAGCATGATCATGATCATGAATAGGTGGGAGACCTTTGGGAGTCTCAAATACCTTGGAATGATTGTCCAAGACTTTTTGGAGATCTGGAGAAATAGATGATTCCAATGTGGAAACATCTAGCAAACATAATTGTGCAATTACACCTCTTTGTTCCTTTTTAGAAGCTTTGTCATACCATTAGCGCTGATTATCTTTCCCGGTTTCCCTGCAATACCCCTTAATTCAACTTCCTTTCCTTCCACAGAAAATTTCATGAAAATTTCTTGAAAATTAAAAGCTATTGTACCCAAGGATTGTATCCATTGGACTCCTAGTACAACATCAACACCTCCCATTGGAATGGAAAGCATTGGGCTAGTCAATACATATTCTCACATGGATAGCTTGATATTATGGAACTTTCCAGAGAAATTTATTGTTACTCCATTTGCAACCATCACTTGACACTTTGGTGTTGGATATAAGAAGCAATTCAATTCTTTTGCTACCTTACAATGAATAAAATTGTGGGTACTTCCTGAATCAATCAACACTATTACCATTTTCTTCTTGATTTGTCCGTCCATCTTAATGGTTTGAGGAGTGGTAATTCCCGCCAATGCATTACAAGATATGGTCGGATTCATTTATTCTTTATCTAGGCTTTGTTCCTGGAGTATATCCTCTTCTTTTGACCTTTCTTGCTCCTTTTATTCTTCGTCTTCACAATCTATGTAGAATAATTTCTTCTTAGCACACTTATGACCTTTAGTGTATTTGCTATCACAACTGTAGCAAAGCCCTTTTGCTCTTTTTTCTTCCAATTTTTGTGGTGTCAACCTTATAGGTTGTGGAAGACTAGGGGCAACAACACTTCCATCTTTATAGTTGTGAGTGGTATGCTTCCTGGTTGCCATAATTTTGCTTTCCATTTTTCTTGCTAACCTGAATGCCTTCTCTAATGAATTAGGTTCCCAAAGGCGAACATCATGTTGGATATTATCCTTTAAAGTCCCTATGAACACATCAATCCTATGCTCCTCTGGAATATTTTTTACCATTATGTTCAATTTTTGGAACTACTCAATGTGCTCCATTATTGAACCTTTTTTTTTGAGACTTATCAATTGGCTCAAAAAAGTGTTGCTTTTTGTATCCTCATAATGTGCCGTCAATTATTCCGTAATAATTACCCAAGTGATAATTTTTTTATGAGAGCAAAGCCATTGATACCATACAAACTGATTTGGTTCCAAATATAACGTTGCAATACGTACCTTTTTTGTGTTCGGCACATTATTGAGATCGAAAAATTTCTCCATCTGTAATATCCATGTTGTGGGATCCTTGCCATCAAACTTCCTCATATCAATTTTTGGAATATGGCGGGTCTTCAATCCCACATTAGAGTCTATGAAATCATGATTAACATTTCTTTTGTTTGCATCATGAGTTTCCTTTACTACCTTTTCACCATTAGTAAGTATTTATTGTAGAAAATTTGTCAAATCTGTCTTCAAATTTGCCATGTCTGTCTTCAAATCTATCTTCAAATCTGCCATGTATCTCTTCAAATATGTCTTCAAATATATCTTCAAATTGTCCATCTTAGCTTCCACGCCCTTTATCTTAGATTCCACGCCATTTATCTTAGTTTCTGTTAGCTTTTGTGAGAGTGTTATTTGTTGCACTTGGTCTTGTAATTTTGATATATTATGTAGCATTTCTTCCTCTTCTTCATGAGTCATGCTAGATCTTTCAGGTTGCTTACTAGGTGTTGAATTTTCTTTCCTCATGGCATCAGTTACTGATAATAATTCTCTACTATTCCCTTTGAATTCCTTCAAAATAAATTTTCAAACCAAGCTTAAGCAAAAATTTAAAAAAATCTACACACCTTTTTTCACTTTGTAGGAGCTCGATATTGCCTCTGATGTATCTCTGTACTTTCGGATCATCTAGTTCTGAAATTGAGATCTGCAGTAGCCCTCTGTGTCCTCTTTCCAATGCCACCAATCTAATCCAAATTGGATTCTCCAAGGAAGAGTTATGCGAAAGTTCCCACAATGACCTGATTATAGACTAGTTCAGTAGAGCAAACTTGTACGACATGCCATGAGTCACTGTTTCAACCTTTGGCTTTGAAAAATATATACAAGAAACTACAGTTTGTCCTCTTTCTGTACCTTTTTACAAAATTTCAATCCGATGCTCAGAGAGAAAATTATGATGATTTTTCCCAGGTCACCTATTTGGAATGTAATTCTGGAGTTTATAAAAAGACCAACTTCCTCAGATCATATCTCCGCAAATATAGTTCGAAAAGCTCTGAAATTTAGACCCGAGGTTCAGTGCGATTTCTTCTCAAATGGGTTTTTGTTTTAGATTCTGAAACATCGCAGAAAAAAAGTTATAGCAAAAATTCCACGATGACCTATTTGGAGCAGCGAAACCCTAGAATCCAAAGCTCTGATACCAAATGTTATGAAACCAGCTCAAGAAAAATATAGAAAAGATAGATCAACGCCTTAGATTTCAGCATCTTTGAGGGGGAAACCTCCTTTACATTACATAAATCAACAATTCTTGTATGATTCAAATGATAAAACCTCCTTTCTATATATAGGAGTCTAAGGAGTCACAATATAACCCAGCCGACCTAACAATAATAATATAAAGCCACAAAAATAACAATAGAGGGATTCTATGGGGCATAGTAATAACAATATGGGGACAATAGGGGCACAACAATATTAATAAGGGACACAACTACAATAGTAATGGGGTAATCACTTGTATTATAGGGACTCAACATTCTCTCAAGTTTTTTTTGCTATTTATCCTTCAGATTGTATGAACCTGCAATGAGAGCCACATTTTCTCCGTTTTATCTGCTCGGGAGGCAAAAAATTCACCTGCAATAGGTGAAAATTGTCAAACGGTTATATCAACCAATAACTCTGTGCTCTGGAATTTTTGCCCCACTGTTAGTCTTGTGGCCCATGTGGCTGGGGGTTGGGCTAATCATCCACCCCCACCTCTCTGCACTTGTCACCGTCAGTTGCGGTCATATGCCGATCATAAGGTCAAGCGTAGGGGATAACTTCCCACCCCCACGAGGGTAGCTCTTTTCATTTCTGCCGGTGGTTATATCGCTGTCACAGGATTGGGGCCAAGGTGGTTATATCAGTGGTTATATAGCTACCAAGGTGTTTTCTAATGTAAGGTTTTGTGAATAAATGAAAAAGTGGAGTCACCACCCAAATAGGAAACTAACCCAAATGTCTAGGTGCTAAGGTGCAAACAGAGAAGTGAACAAGGCGATAAGGATATTGATGAGATAGCAAAGCGCCAGAAAATGTGGTGCTTGACAGATTAAGAAGATGAACAATGGATTAGAATATTATGAAGATTGTCATTGAAGCATCGAGAATAAGATATCCCCAAAAATGACGCAAAAAAATGTTATGTCGTTGGTGGGACAAATGAATGAAGGATGAAAGATCACAAGATGATATAATTTTGTAGACCCCAAAAATGAGAAAAATCATCCCCAACAACGACGACAAAAGATGTTGTCACTCAAATTGTACAGGACCGCGACAATCGCTTAGAGCGGGTGCTGTCACTATGATCCTTGCCCACTCTATTCTAGTTGTCTCCTAACAACAGGCTATGGGGGGTAGTCCTATGGAAATGAGATGAAGGAAAAAAAATTGGGAACCAACTTGTTTGGGAGACACAGATGAGTGGCCTAGCTACTTGGTTACTTTTAACAATATTAATGATTAGCTTAGACTTTAAGTATGAGACCAGTGCTTTATGGAGTCACAATTCTTGCTTAATGTAAATGAATGCAAAGTAACTGGATGAACACATGCTGCTTGGTATGATAGAATAACCTATGTGGGATGCAAGTCCTAAGAGCTAGGTGTGATGCAAGAATGTTTGTAAATTTTAGATTAAACGCTTATTCTAAGTTGAACCTCTCCCTTAACTGTTTTGAGAAATAATCTTCAGAGTAGGTTGTGGGATGTAATCCAACGGGAAGCAGGCAAAGGCTTGACTAATGATACCTCCCCCTATGTTCCAACCACCAAGTGCCTCCGGTGCTGCAGAGACTGTGGCTCTGACAACTGCAAGGTCACTATGTTAACCACTAAGAAGGGCCGAATCCCTTAAGCTAATAAGAAAATGGTTGCACTAGGAGTCTATCAACCTAGCTTATTCTAGTAGGTAATATTTTAGTGCAAGCTAGATCGTAGAATGCTCATACAAAGATGATGAGTGAAATTATTTGAGCTAATATTGTTTAAGTGTTTAAGTACTCAAATTATGATTACTCATTATGACAACATTACTTAACAACAATTGGAGGACAATCTTAATAAAAGGCAAGTGCTTAAGATACAAGTGCCAATGAATCAAATAATACAATACATAGAATAAATTATCTAATTTGTCAATCAACAAATGATTACACGATGCCAATAAAATTTACTCAAGATGTTCTTATCACAATGCCAATTAGATTCCAAGTGTCAAAACAACTTAACCAACCAGAAGATCCGAAATTTAGAGCTTAAATGAATGAGTGCTTTAAGTGTAAAATTCAGAAATCCTTGTAACTTGGAGAAATACAAGCAAGTGATAGATCTCAAATATCCAAATCAACAGTAATATTTCATAAAATTCTAGCACTGATTAGACTTATGATAGCAACACGAAAATTACTTTAGATCATGGAATTTACCAAATATATGAAACATAAAAATTTCCGAAATGATTAGCAAATGTAAATTTATGAATTTATCCCAGTTTAAAATGGAGTATTCAGTGACGTGTTAGATTTGAAGTAACTTATTATAGAAGTAAACAAATCATCATATCAACAAATTAATGATGCTGCCACAAATCCCCAATATGCCAAAAACTAGGAAATTTTTTATGAAAAGTGAAAAGATAAAGTTTTTAGGGCTTTTAGAGTGATATTAAAAAAATATCAGATCTAAAAAAAATTGTTACAACAATGAGGAAATCATAAAACTAGTGAACTATTAATTTTTGAGCAAATGCTAAAAAATGCCCAGAACTTGGAAAAAATTGCCAAAATTGAATTTTGAGCTTTTTAGGTGAATTATTCAGAAAATGTTCAGATATGATATATTCGGTTATGCAGTAAAATTCCAACAAGCAAAAAAGAAAGATCTAGGCGCTATAACCAATGGCCAACTGGCCAAAATTTAAGAAAATTCAAATTTTGCAATTTCGAGTTATTTTGACCAAATTAAATGTGATTTTAGGGTTTATATATCATTGTTAAAAATAAAAATTATGTCAGTGGTAAAACAATGAGAAACTAGGGTTCAAATAGCAAACCAAGAGGCCTTGGGGCCTTGTAGATGGTTAGGAAGAATTCCAATGAAGATGACCACCTTAAAACACAATGTTAACCCCAAAATCACTGCAAAACATATTGTTAGAGATAAGATGCCAATCCCTTGGAGAAACCCTTGTTTGCAATGAGATCTAGCCCTTATAGGACTTACTGTCTTCTTAATGCTTGCAAAATAGGTCCCAAACACAAGCCTTTTACATTGGGTAAGGGCTAGGGCCTTCAGAAAATGGGTTTCTTCCCTAATTTGAAAATAAAAAAACGTATAAAATAAGCTTGAAAACCCTAGACGTCTAGGGTTTTTGAAGTCTCCAATTCCAATTTATTCTTCAATCCTGAAACAAATTTAGAATGGAAACCCAAATACCAAATATTAAAAAAATAAATTTAAATTTCAAAACTCCAAAACCCCAAATATATACAAAATTTTAAAAAAACCCAAAACCCCAATTAGCAAAAATAATTTACAAATCTATTCACAAAATTTACAAATGTACACGCGTTTTAAAATAATTTTTCTAGAGATATTTTTATATATATTACTTTTTCCTTTTTATGGAGTTTATTTTATGAATGACTAAAAATGCTTTAGAAACCCAGTGCACATTATGGACTTAACGAAGATTAAATCCACCATACAAATATTTGGGATCCAAGCAAAATAATTCCTGCCCAAGTTTGTGAACTTGGAGACTAAAGACTGAAGTACCTGCAAACACTATGTATTTATCTCAAGACAATTTGTTGATCATATGGGGAATCAAACCACCTAAGATCAATCCAGAACTATCAATAGCATGATTTTATCTCCATCTAATGAAAACAAATCTTACTAATATTCAACACAACATATGAAAGCCCGTAGTTAGTATGTATCACAAATCATCAACATGGAACACCTTGAAATTTCACCCCAAAGTCTTTATTATGATAGAAAAAATGGTTCCCAACAGGACAATAGTTTACATGAAAGCTTCAACAATAATTTTCTAGTTGGAGATCATTGTGCTAAAGACTCAAAGGACTCTCTAATTTATAGCTAAATCCTCCAAGTGGAAACATAACAACTAGTTTCTTTGATCCTTGTCAAAATAATCTCCTCGTTGATAAACTCTTGAAGATATTTTAATATTAACAGTTGAATTTTTATTTTTGAGGAATTTTTGAATTTCTCATTTAACTCCTTTTTTATTAGCTCAAAATTAATTATTTTAAGCTAATTTATTAAAACATTTGACTTTGACTTAACCATCAAGGTCCAAGGGTCTAAATTTTCTTGAAATATACAATATTCCCTTGGTGGATGACCTTAAAAAATTACTTCTTTTAAGACCCACATACTTTTCCACTTGGAGAATTAATTTTCCTAAGACAATTTAATTTGACTCTAATTAATCAATTTTTTAGCTTAGGAATTATTTAATTTTTTGCTAGAAAAATTAAATAATTTACGCATGAGGAGATTTAATATTTTTTCCACCCTCATTTTCATAAGATGTTTACATTTACAACTTTGAAAGGGGGAATACACATTTGGCTTAGGCCCTCAAGACACATACCCAATTCTGGGACACAACGCGATCTAATAGATCAAGTGATTTGTAATAGAATAATTTAGCCAACTAGCTTGAATTATTCCCAAATCACTTTTACACAAGACTCCACTAGAACACTAGGACTCACCTAAAAGTTTGACAAATAATTCCACCCTAGCTTTGGGGTGAGGCTGGATAGAAAAAAATTGCCGACCACACATGGGTTAGTGAGACAAAAAATCTCCTTGGATGAAACTTTTCGCCAAAATAATAGGCTTACCTAGGTTTTTACATATAATGAAGGTCTTACTAGGATTATTTACTTTACATAACTTGAAAATGGGTTTGTAATAACACATAAGACTTCTGATAGATGATGTGATCCTATTGAAAAAATTTGTACTTTCACTTCCTTGGAATTTTGACAAATATGAGTGCAACAGGTCTCTATAGAAGTGATTGTCCTAATAATCCAAGAAATAAAAATCAGAAATAGGAATCAAGCAAATATTGTTGAAGAAGGATCTCCAAAGAAGAATAAGACCGAAGAACCAGAAATAAAGGACTTACACTACTAAGTCCTATAGTCTAAATTTTTTGAATTATTTTCTTTTATGCTTTGATTTCTAGGACTTGTAGGTTTAACGTGCTTTTGAAAAACAATTTTCAATTGTTTTAGGTTGTAGGCATCCCTTGAGATTGGATTGAGAGGGAGACCTCACCACTTTTCAAAGATAAATATCTTATTCCTTGTATTATCTTTTTTATATTTGTTTTCTTCCCTTATCTAGATGAGTTTGTATTAGATGCTAATAACATTTCTTTTCATATTTTCCTTGTTTAGGAAAGCTTGCTGATATACTGAAGGGTTATGAAGGAAGCCTCGAAGAACAAGCTTGAAGCATGATAGAAGTTCTATTGGAGTTTATGTCCTATAAGGTTTGTCTAGAAAACAACTCAAAGGTATGTATTAGACCATAGGCTTTTTTCTCGTCAAAGTTATATTAATTCATTCTAATAAATATGCTTTACATTAGTAACAAGTGTTATGTCTAGGACCTTTGAATCATAAGGATTTTTATTTGGGTGATTAATCATTATATTGAATATATCCTAATTAAAATCATCATGTTTGTGGAACCCTAAAATTTTCTCTGTAAAACCCTAATCTAAGGGTATGCCAATACTAATGTGAAAAACCCTAGTCTACTTAGAGTTACTCATAAAATCTAGAAAAATAATATTCTTTTATTGTTTGGGCTTTTGATGGTAATGTTATGTTTGGAGTTTTAGTATTGCTATGGAATCCATAGTCCTTTAGGGTTGGATGGTAATATATTCCTAGACCTTGAGGCTTTGGTAAATTAGGGTTTATGAGAAAAACCCTTATAATATCTAGTGTAAGCTCTAGGAATTAAACCCTAGGTGTATGTTTATCCGTCTAATCAAAACCCTAGCCTAATCATGATTGTTATATGTCTGACTTTAAATGTTTTGAAATTTGTGTATTGGGATTACCTAATAGATATTGATATGCATGTGTATGTTTACAAAATCCTAGATATGTATATGTGCTAACCTAATTGTTGATGCTCATGGTATGAAAATTCTAGGGTTTGTAACTAAACCCTAGTAAAAGTTTGATATTTTAGGATATGGTGATAAAATCTGGGGTTTACAACAAACCCTAGTAGAAGTTGATCACATTGTGTTTGCTTTTATTTGTTGACATTGTTATACTCCTATACCAATAGGTGTCAGATTTCATGATTGACTGGTTGAGCTCTGTAATATGTTCATCCTTTCCTTGCTGTAAAGGTTTCCATATTATCAAAAAATCAAAAAATTTAAAAAATGTAAAGAGGGTACACCCTAAAAGAAAAATCAAAAGGTGAAAAGAATAAAATTGTCAAAAAAGAGAAAAAATGAACCCCAAACAAAGAAAGACCAGGAAAGTGTGCAAGTCCAAAATACCACTACTTTTTCATTTTCTGTAAATAAGCAATTTGTGCAGCTTGTGAACTTTATGCCATAATTGATGAATGGCCAAACAACTTAATCTTGGCTAGTTCATGTTTAAATTTCCTGTTTTAGAGATAGAGAATAAAAATCTGACCAAACAGCTTAATCTTGGCAGATAAGTAGATAGGTAGAGAAGCAAAGGAGCTCAACAGTTTAATCTGAGCCCTTAGATGTAATAAGTGTAGACTTAGGTAGGCTTACCATGAAAAGAAAAGGAAAGTTGATGAGGGTTTGCCAGTCCAAGTGCACCCAAAAGAAAGAAGAAAAAATGCTAGGCAAAATATGGAGGGTAGGTAGATTGGTGTTGTAGAATGATACTTGTGATGCATCATATCTATCAATGTGTTAACTTTCACTTTTGTCACAAGTGCCATGGCGGAAATTACTCTTGATGTAGCTCAAGTGAGGCAGATTCATAACTAACTTCCCTTCATGTTTTTTCCCCAAATCATTCACTAACTTTCCCAAAGGTATTAATAATCTGCTCTTAATATCACTACAATCACTCATTCCATTTCAAAATGATTGCCTAAGTAAAAATCTATTTTACTTAGGGAAATTGGCCATATTTCTTGTATAAACCCCTTTTCCCCCTTCTAGCCTAAGTTTTAATGTGAAAACTTCAAACATTGGCTTAGCGCTTTTATTTTTCAAAAAACCATATTAACGATTAACTTTTATTATATAACTCCCTTATAAACATTTTTTACCCTTCCCCGTAATATGTAAATACATTAACAAACCCTGATATAACATATTCCCACCCCTGGTTAACTATAACCATAACACTATTTTTAAAATGGAATTAGTAAACTTATTTGAAGTTTATTAAGAGCCATAACCTTCACCGCGCGCATCATGGAATTAACTAACCTTTGGTTAATTAATAACCAACCAACATCGACCAATAAAACAAGCCCCGAGGCATTAAAATATGGTTTTAATATGACCGGGCCCGCTGCTTATAGTCCTGCCATCTCCACAGCGCGTCCGCCGTCAGATTTGTGCCCATTCATCTGACGGTCGACGATCATTTCGCGAAAACCATAACCGCCAAACATTAACGCGTGGGGAACCGGTGGTTTTGCCACCATACGAAGGACACACATCACGCTCCCGCTGTGATCGCTCGCCCTCCGCCTGAAACCGCCTAGCCCCAAAAGCGGTGTGGGAGAAACTGCTTACCACCATCATATGCCCTCCGCTGACGTCAGCTGTCCTTTGCTGATGTCAGCACCACATCACCCACCACATCACCTTCCCCCATACTTCTGCTAACATCATCCGTTCTCCAAATCAAAAGTTCCCGCCAAAACTCCATTTTGTCAAATAAAAGGGAAAAATGTCATTTTTGCTATGTTTCGCTGCAAACGATGCTCCGGGTATAAAATTGACTGAAATCAAATGTGTTAGTTTCAGGCTGGCCCCAGACCAGAAAAGGCTCCATCGACGAGCTCGCGGCCATTCAAACTACAACATGCGGTTTTCCTCTGTAAAGACAGGTACCTTTTTTAGCTATCTCCAACAATCGGCTATCAGTGCATCAACGCCAGGACTTCTCAGTAATCTCCGCAGGAAGTTAGCATACCAGTCACAGAAAGATCTAGAAGAAAGGAAATGGAAGGCACAGAACAACCTCCAGTGCCCCAAAAACAGGTGTTTTTCCATAGTTACACCATTACCCTTGGAAAAAGGAAATTTTGGGCGAAATGCCAGACAACAGTGAGCAGGGGTCAGTTCAGCATTAAAGAGCATCAAAACAAGTCAAAGAGTATCAGTTCAAGCATTAAAGTGTATCAGATCAGCAATAAAGAGTGTCAGAGAAAAAATAAAAGCAGTAGATCAGAATTAAAGAACACATTTAAGACAGGCAGTCGGTGCAGAGCTACTACAGAAGACACCTGCAAGCCGAACCCTAAAGGCCTGCCTCTAGCACAACATCATTTATCTTTCTCTAGCCGTTTATATCTTCTCTTGTAAACTATTTTAGGTTAAACCTAGATATTATCTCACAGCTGTGATGAGATATTTTTGGTACATATTTTGTTGTATATATACCCCCTCCATTAGAGTAGTGAGGAGGTCTATGTGGTGTATGAATTATTAGACTTGGTTGTAACAATGAATTTTTGGGAATAAAGAGCTGTTGGAAACATCTGTTGTCTGGCCATACTAGATGAAGAATGTTGAGATTGCAACAAGATGATGGAGCTTAGTGAAAAGAGTCGCCTTCACTAAGTGGGCCCGCAGGCAAATTATGGCGCAAGTTCTATTTTTGATCATAGTGTGGATGATCACAGTGTGAGTGATCACAGTGTGAGTGATCACAATGTGGGTGACCACAATGTGGGTGACCAAAGTGTGGGTGACCACAGTGTGGGTGATCAAAGTCTATTTTTAGACTGGCTGTCAAAAATAGAAAAGTCAAATATTATTGTCCCATAATAATATTTGGACTATAAACTTGATCTTATTCTCTTGGAGCACTTCAGTTTGAGCTACAGATGTGGCCCATGCAGCTGTCAAAAGGAAGTACGCTTTTCTTATGAGTCAGTTGAGTTGTTGCATGCATGACTTCAGTTAGAACTCAATCAGTTGAGTTTGGTGGAGTTGATTGTGGAGTTGTGTTCAGTTTGACTTGGTTAAACTAGTTGTAGTTAGTCTAACTGCAAATAGACTAATGATGAGTTGTTAAACTAATTATTAACTCATAATACAACTATAGAATACATCAGTTAACTCAGTTGCATGTCAGGGCATGTTCAATTCAGCAGGGATAGGTGTTAGAGAATCAGATTGCTATCAGTTGTGACTATAGTTGTGCATCAGATCTTGCACAATCAAAGGATTGAGTATGCCAATGAGTTTGCTCATGTATTTTCCCAGTTTGTAGCTTCTGCTCATGTCTTACACATTTTGAGTGATTCTTTGGAGGTGAAATACGAGTTTGGTAGACCATTCTCATTCCTTCTTGAGTAGGTATTGAGCAGTGGAGGCAGGCAAGCAGTGGAATAGATTTGGAGATCAGATCTTAGCTGTATTGTGTGTAACAGGTGGAGCTGGTACTGGATTTCTTGTGATAAGCATTGTACTTTGTAATGTTACATGGTCTCAATCATTAATATACAGATAGTTGGGGTTTTTAGCGAGATGCTTTCCCCGGGTTACATACTGTGTTAATGTGTGAATGCTCTTGATGTTTTATTGTTATTGATGCTGCTATATTGATGATCAACGTAGAGGAGCTTATGTATTGTGTATGTATTCCGCAATAGTACATGATCAAGATAATCTCTGTTGAATATGTGTTAAATTATTCAAAAATTCTACATGGTATCGGAGCTAGATGATTTGTAGAAAAAGTTTCTACATGGTATCGGAGCTGCTTGATTTGTAGAAGAGATTTTTACAGGATATCAAGCGAGGATTGATCATCAGATCTACTATTAAGGAAGTGTTTACATTCTATTTCTTCAGGCAGAGTCTGTAATCGGGCCAGGTAGCCTATGGATTCATCCTTCCTTTGGAAGGTGAGATATCCGGTGAATGCCCATACAGTCAATCTTTGTACGAGAAATATTGTGTTCTCAAGAATTCTAGATCGGAAGCGGTTGAGTTGGTTGCTGGTGGAAATCGAATTTGCAGCAGTGTTGTTGAAAATGTCTTTCAACGGATTGCAAATGTTATTCCAAAGCAAGAGTGACGTGGCGCTCAAGGATAAACTCAAAAACAATAAAGGTGAGAATGGAACTTCATCAAAGGTATTTGATGAAGAGAATTGTGCTTTGGCTGCCAAAGCAAAGAAAGGGAAGAGCAAGAAAGCTTCTCAGTCTGGTGCGAAAGGCAGGAAGCAGGATATGTCCAAGGTGAAGTGTTTTCACTGTCACCAGCACGGACACTATGCCACTAATTGTCCGCAGAAGAAGAAGAACAAGCAGGCTGCTGGATCTTCAGCAGGAGAGGCTCTAGCCTCACAGTTTGAGCTTGATTTTTCATTGATCGCATGCTTGGTTTCAAGTGTGATGGGATCAGTGTGGTTCTTGGACAGTGGTGCGTCTTTTCACATGACGGGAGATAGATATTTGTTCTTTGATCTGGAGGACAAAGATCTTGGAGTGTGCATCGAGATGGGCAATGATGGTAGATACAGTGCGACCGGTATCGGTACCATTTCCTTTGAGAGGGAGTCTGGTAAACCCTTCGTATTGAAGGAAGTTATGCATGTTCCAGGATTGAAGAAGAATCTTATCGCAGTCGCGATGTTAGAAGACAAGGGGTATGATGTTGTTTTCAGCGAGGGAAAGGCTTTCCTGCGTAGCAAGACAACTGGTGAGACCTGGAAGATAGGGGTTCGAGTGAGGAACCTTTATCAGTTGCATGTAGATGGATGCGCAGTAATGGCGGGCAAGGCAGAAGGATTGGTGAGTCGGGATGATGGCGAGTTGTGGCACAGGAGATTGGGTCACCTTCACCATGGAGCCTTGAAGATACTGCAGCAGATCACTACAGGGCTTCCTAAAGGCACACTTGCGCAGTCAGATCAGTGCAAGGGGTGTACTTTGGGGAAGTTTGCGAAAGCCACCTTTCACGAGAAGGATAGTCGCGCCATGACGATCCTTGAGAGAATTCACACAGATGTGTGTGGACCTTTCTCAGTTGCTTCGATAGCAAAACACAGGTATTATGTGATTTTTGTTGATGATTTCTCTCGTAAGTGTGGATCTTCTTCATGCAGAAGAAGAGCGAGACATATTCAAAGTTTTGTGAATTCAAAGCACTGGTTGAGAAGGAGTCGGGGAAGAAGGTGAAGGCTCTTAGGAGCGATAATGGTGGTGAATACATCTCGGACGAGTTCAAGGATTTTTGCAAGGCAGAAGGGATTCGAAGAGAGCTCATAGCTCCCCATAACCCACAGCAGAACGGGGTAGCTGAGCGGAAGAACAGAACGATTGTGGGTGCTGCACGAGTAATGTTGCATGATCAGGGCCTACCCCTTCACTTGTGGGTGGAAGCATGCAATACAACAGTTTATGTGCAGAACCGTTGTCCTCATAGGATACTTGGCATGAGTACACCTGAGGAGACTTATTCTAGTAAGAAGCCTGATCTTTCTCATTTGAGGATTTTTGGTGCTAACGTTTACATGCATGTGACGAAGGATGCCAGAAAGAAGTTGGAGCCGACCGTAGAGGTTGGGATATTTGTGGGGTACACTGATACGCCCCACAACTATCGTGTGTATTTGCCAGACAGTGTTAAAACTGTTGTGCGACGGGATATAAAATTTCAGGAGGAGAAAGCCATGAAGTGTTCGCTTGAGAGGGAGCTACACTTGCATGCAGATGAGGAGCTATTAGTTCCTAAGGATGAGCTTTAGGACGTGGATCAGCCACAGGACGAGGTTCATGGAGTGGAAGAGACCACTCATGCAGTGCCAACCATCAGAGGGCGAAAGCGCTTGACAGAAGCTGAGCGACTGGCTCAAGATGCAGAGAAAGTTGTAGGACCACCTATAGCTCAACGCAGGCAGAGACAGTCACCTGATCGGTACACTGGATACATGGCTCTGATGAGCAAGTGTGTTGTGACTGAGCCATCCTCTTTCGAGGAAGCTGTGGAGGATCCCACATGGGTAGACGCCATGGTGGAAGAGTATGATTCTATTGTCAGAAACAGTGCATGGGAGATTGTTCCTAGACCGGAAGGGAAATCAGTGGTGGGTTCGAGATGGATCTACAAGGTCAAGCAGGCAGCTGATGGGAGTGTGGAGAAGTACAAGGCAAGATTTGTTGCCCGAGGCTTTTCACAGATAGAGGGGATCGATTATGAGGAGACCTTTGCACCTGTCGCAAGGTATTCTTCCATACGGATGATTCTTGCTCTCTCAGCATAGATGGGATGGCACATTCATCAGATGGATGTGAAGATTGCGTTCCTTAATGGAGTCATTGAGGAGGAGGTGTACATTGAGCAGCCCGAAGGCTTTGAGGTCTTCAGCAGCGAGTCGCATGTGTGCAGGCTCAAGAGAGCGCTATATGGGTTGAAGCAAGCACCACGTGCTTGGTACACACGGATAGACAGCTATTTCACAGGACTTGGATTCTCCAAGAGCGAGGCGGATCCTAACCTATACCAGATTGTGGTGGAGGGTAAGTTTCTTATCATTGTACTGTATGTTGATGATTTGATTCTAACGGGTGATGAGCTGTTGATACTGTCATGCAAGAAGGATCTTGCTACAGAGTTTGAGATGAAGGACTTGGGCCTCCTTCACTATTTCCTAGGATTGGAAATATGGCAGTGCAGTGGTGGACTGTTTGTTTCTCAGGGCAAGTATGCTCAAGAGATACTGGAGAAGTTCAACATGCATGGCTGCAAGCCTGTTGATACTCCTCTTCCTGGAGGTTGGAGGAAGGAGGATGCCACTTCGGGAGAAGAAGTGGATGCTACTGTTTATCGACAGTTGGTGGGGTCAATGATGTATTTTGTCAATACACGACCTGATTTATGCTATGTAGTTAACCAGCTTTCACAAGCTATGGTTAAGCCTACCAAGATCTTCTGGAAGGCGGGCAAGCATGTATTGCGCTACTTGAGAGGCACATCGGGAAATGGTTTGTGGTACAGACAGGAGGATGAGGTGAAGCTATGTGGCTTCACGGATGCAGATTGGGCAGGGAGCCCAACGGACAAAAAGAGCACATCAGGAGGGGTCTTCAGTATTGGATCGACAACAGTTTCTTGGTACAGCAGGAAGCAGAGATCCGTGGCACTCAGTTCAGCGGAGGCTGAGTATATGGCAGCAAGTTTGGCTGCATGCGAGGCTATATGGATGAGGAAGATCCTGGTTGGTTTGTTCGGTTCTCATTTGGATCCTACTGTGATTTACTGTGATAACTAGAGTTGCATTAAACTCTCAGTTAATCCTGTATTTCATGATAGATCTAAGCATATTGACATCAGGTACCATCATATCAGAGATTGTGTGCAGTGGAGGATCATGTTGCTTTCATACATTCCAACGGAGGATCAGGAGGCTGATATTCTGACGAAGGCTCTCACCAGGAGCAAATTAGAGTACCACCGAGGCAGGATAGGGGTTGCTGATAATCCATATCTTGTCGAGAGGGAGTGTTGAGATTGCAACAAGATGATGGAGCTTAGTGAAAAGAGTCGCCTTCACTAAGTGGGCCCGCAGGCAAATTATGGCGCAAGTTCTATTTTTGATCATAGTGTGGATGATCACAGTGTGAGTGATCACAGTGTGAGTGATCACAATGTGGGTGACCAAAGTGTGGGTGACCACAGTGTGGGTGATCAAAGTCTATTTTTAGACTGGCTGTCAAAAATAGAAAAGTCAAATATTATTGTCTCATAATAATATTTGGACTATAAACTTGATCTTATTCTCTTGGAGCACTTCAGTTTGAGCTACAGATGTGGCCCATGCAGCTGTCAGAAGGAAGTACGCTTTTCTTATGAGTCAGTTGAGTTGTTGCATGCATGACTTCAGTTAGAACTCAATCAGTTGAGTTTGGTGGAGTTGATTGTGGAGTTGATGGAGTTGTGTTCAGTTTGACTTGGTTAAACTAGTTGTAGTTAGTATAACTGCAAATAGACTAATGATGAGTTGTTAAACTAATTATTAACTCATAATACAACTATAGAATACATCAGTTAACTCAGTTGCATGTCAGTGCATGTTCAGTTCAGCAGGGACAGGTGTTAGAGAATCAGATTGCTATCAGTTGTGACTATAGTTGTGCATCAGATCTTGCACAATCAAAGGATTGAGTATGCCAATGAGTTTGCTCATGTATTTGCCCAGTTTGTAGCTTCTGCTCACATCTTACACATTGTGAGTGATTCTTTGGAGGTGAAATACGAGTTTGGTAGACCATTCTCATTCATTCTTGAGCAGGTATTGAGCAGTGGAGGCAGGCAAGCAGTGGAATAGATTTGGAGATCAGATCTTAGCTGTATTGTGTGTAATAGGCGGACCTGGTACTGGATTGCTTGTGATAAGCATTGTACTTTGTAATGTTACATGGTCTCAATCATTAATATACAGATAGTTGGGGTTTTTAGCGAGATGCTTTCCCCGGGTTACATATTGTGTTAATGTGTGAATGCTCTTGATGTTTTATTGCTATTGATGCTGCTATATTGATGATCAACGTAGAGGAGCTTATGTATTGTGTATGTATTCCACAATAGTACATGATCAGGATAATCTCTGTTGAATATGTGTTAAATTATTCAAAATTTATACAAAGAATTGAAGCGGAAGACTTGTCACAGAATTCTTGAAACAAACTCCAGATCAATAAGTCCCCTATATCTTGTGTCTTACAGTTTTCTTGTTTATTATATCATTTGTGTTTCATAATCTGAATGATAAAGAAAATGGTTAATTTTAGAATTTGCTTAATGGCACTCTGTTTTCAGTCTTTATTATTCTCTGTGTTTTCTTCAGAATTAGAATAAACAGTGAACTCTTAATTGCTCCTGTTTCCTGATTCTTTCATGTTGATTATTTGCTTAGGAATTCTTAACTGCTCCTTATCAATAATCATCCATATTCCCTCTTTCAATATGTTGAAGGATTCTTAACTGCCCTTCACCCATTTGAGCCCATTCCATCTGCTCAACTCTTTTATTTGTTCCCTGTTTGACTACTTTTCTCTTTGAAGCCATCCTTTGTTAAGAAACCAAATCCAGAAACCATCTTCTTTGACTCCATCATGCCCAATGGACTGAACTATTCTGTTTTACCTCTCTGTTCTATTGAATCTCACCATCCAAACTCAAACAAAACCCTTGAACTTCATAACTAGCCTAATACCTTTCAAAAACAAAGCTAAATCATAATGAGAGAGCTCTCTCTGGATACAGATTGGCTAGATTCTGTATCTAAAAGATTGGTCTGTGGTTACCTCGACATTATTCCCTTTCTTACAACTTTTGGGAAAAACCTGAGTGTTAACGTCATTAGCGACTTTGCTAGGGACCTGAATAATTGTTTGTTACTATTGTTTATTTCATAAGCTACAGATGGAGCCCGAAGTTAGCCAAGTAGCCTTTGAAATGCTCTTACTTTGCAATTGCAGAAGTAAATGAATGCTGCTTCAGTCTATCTCTGGTCTAGTTTATGGATTGAACAGTTGGTTTCAAATACTTGATCAGTTCCTCTTTTTCAAAAAGTCTTTAGGAAAGTTCAAAACTCCCACATCTAAAACCTCCTAGAAAAGACTGTTAAAAGTTGTATTGTCAAAACTATTTCAAAAAAAAAAAACCAAAAACACACCTAGAAACTGGCTTCGGAAAAGATTCATTACACCAGATCAAATCCTGATCCTAATCCCCCACCTGTGTTTGAAAATCCTAATTTTATTCCTAGGATTCTTAGAAGTCAAGAGAGTCAAGGAAATTCTGTTACTTCACGCCTTGACAAACATTTGCAGAACTCCATTCAATCTAAGCTTACCTTTGAAAGAACACCAAGCCTTTTTGTGATTACTACAACTTCTCCAAGTTCACCATCAGCACCTCCAACTATCCTTTCCACTCCTCCAACTACAACACACATTCCCATTGTTATCCCTACTCCTCTAGTTGTCACATCTATCTCTGCAACCATGGCAAAACGATAGACTACCCTAAACTTACCTGCCAATCCAGGGGCTATGCCCCAAGACTATCAAAGTAAAACCCCTTCTTTTGACGGTACCGACACTTACATAGCTCAACGGCATACCAAGAAAATTTCCGACTATTTTGAAAGTTATGAACTTGATGATGATGATGTTAGAATGAAAGTATTTGTTCAAAGTTTAATTGGAGATGTTAGAACCTGTTTTAGAGCCCTCCCTGCAAACAGTATCAATGACCCACAAGCTATTTATCAGACTTTCTTGAACAGATGGGAAAAGAAGAAAGATCCTCTCCACATTTTATCAGAGTATGAAAACCTAAGAAGAGGCACACAAGAAACTGTCCAAGATTACTGTACCAGATTCAATAATATCTACAATGCTATTCCTCAAAATCTCAGACCTCCTCCAGATTTGGCTTTGATCAAATTCTCTGATGCATTTGATTCTGATATGGCATACCAACTTAGGGAAAGAGCTCCTCGAAACTTAGAAGAGATGCAGAGTATAGTTGTCAGTGTTGAGGCCAACCTGATATCTAAACGATCTAGAGCCAGAGCTGAAAGAAGAACACCTTTCAAAGAAGAACCTTTTGTCTTTGAACAGAAATTAGATGCAATTATTAAAGGAATGGATAGACTTGGAGATAGAGTAGAAACAATTGATAGAAAATCCCCTTGGGATGATCAACCAAGAAATACTGGGAGAAATCCAAATTTCAGGAAGAACCAAAATCCTAACACTAGAAAGGCAGGGCCTGACCAAAATATTAGGCCCCCATTTCAAGAAAATTATGTTGAAGCCTCAACTTCTAATGAACCAACAGAAGACACTTAAATTGATTTGATGGGACTCAAAAATGAACAACAAGTTTTCTTGACCCAAGAGGATCAAGAAACTCACATTCTTAAACAATTCCAAACTCAGTTAGGTGAATCATTTGACTTTAGGGAGGGATATGATACAACAATTTATGAAGTCCACAAACAATACAATCTGAGGAGCAGAAGAATATATGTCCCTGAAACCAGTAAACAGAAAGATACCAAGCAACCTATCAAAGGTAAGATCAATAATCCCCCTGTACATATTCTTTCTAAAATAGACCCTAACCCGAATAACCCAAGTGTTGAAGATATATCAGAGAATCAGCCACCTAACAGACAACCTTCCACTTCTATTCCATCTAAATGAAAAGTAGGAGAGCCTCTAGAACTTGATTTGGAAACAACTTCAGCCCATAAATCCACTCCTAAAGAGGAAAGAAACGTAGAAAATTCAGCTGTCCGAAATACAAGAACTCAGACCGAAAAACCTTTCAATCTTGAGACAGAAGTAGGAAAACTAAAGATAGCTATCCCATTATTAGAATTAGCTAAACATGATGTCTACAGAAGTCAAATCAGTAGATCACTCAAAATTTCTGTGAACGAAGATTCAGAAGATTCAGTAAATGTTTTTGATGGCCAGCCTGAATTAATCTTTGGCCCTGGAGTAAATGGAAAAACAGTAGAGGGAGAAGTTCCTCCTTTCTATGTAGGTTTAAACATACATGATAAAATACTCCATAATGCCATGTTTGATTATGGTGCTTCTCATAACTTACTGCCTAAATTTGTAATGGAGAAGCTAGACCTTGACATCACCAGACCATATAAGGACCTTTTATCTTTTGATTCAAGTCAGGTCAAATGTTTGGGTTTAATCAAAGACTTATGTGTGTCACTAGTCCAATACCCTGCCAAAACCATCTTAATGAACATAGTAGTAGCTGATATTCCACCAAAGTATGGTATGTTATTATCTAGATCTTAGGGTGCAAAGCTTCAAGGATCTCTATAGTTAGACATGTCTTACGCTACTATTTGAATATTTGGTCAACCCAAGAGACTATACAGAGAAACCTTAATAAAGTATGTAGTAAGTAGTCAAGAGAAACCTCAAAATTTCCCTATCTACTCAATACATTCAGATATGGATTTTTTTATCCTTTATAATGCTGAAATTGATCCCCCATATGAAATAAAAGTTCTAGTAGATAAAACAGAAAAAATAGCAAATGAAAGGTCTAGTGTCTGAATCCAAGAATTTTTTGAAAATCATGAAATCAGATAAACGAGAAGAAACTGAAAAAATAGATCTCCCTATTGAACAGACCCCTAAAAATCCAGATACTAGTTATGAACATGAAATCCTGTGGTACTTAGAATTTGATGGTTCTATGAACAAATTAGGAGCAGGAGCAAGAGTCTGGGTGCACAATCTTGAAAACAATCATGTTGAAGGCCATGCCTATAGGTTAAACTTTAGGTGCACTAATAATATGGCTGAATATGAAGCTCTACTGCTCGGTCTTAAACTGGTCAAAAAATTTGGAGCGACTAGAGTGTAAGTCATAGGAGATTCTGATTTAATCATTCAACAGATAAAATGGAAGTTCTTGACAAATGATCCCAAATTAAGAGAGTACAGAGGAACAACCATAGAGATCCTCAATACCTTTCTCGAAACTCAGCTTGCCAAAATCCCGAGAAAACACAACTTGCAAGCTCATAGCCTAGCAATGTTTTCCAGCACCTGTAAATTGCCATTTGAACCAAATCATCAATTCACAGAAGAAATTAGACACAGGCCAGCCATACCTGATAATGTAAAGAACTGGCAAGTGTTTGAAAGTGATAGCCAGATCAACAATTTTTTAGCCCTAGAAGAAGAATTTTCCAGCACTAACGTAGATGGAGATAAAGTTAGTGAGTTTGATCCAACAAATCAGATAGAAACACACATTTCAGCAGAAATTGCAACTCAAATGCTTCATCCAACGAAATTCACCAAAGAGGAAATATAGGATCTTAAAGAAACAGATGTTGATGAGATTATTGAAGGAGAATCTGAAATGATCAATTTGAAAGACAATCATTTGCCCAAAGAATTAACTCCTTTGGAAGATGTCTTTGATTTCAATGATATTCCGAAGAAACCTCAGATGGAACCTCTAAAACCAGACATTGAAGACTACAACATAGGAACTGAAGAGAATCTAAAAATGGTAAAATTGTCCAAAACTTTGCCCCCTGATCAAAAACTTAAGTATGTTGAACTGATCAAAGAATTCTAGGATGTTTTTGCTTGGAGCTATGAAGACCTGAAATCGTACGATACCTCTGTAATTCAACATACAATACCCCTCAAAGAAAATGAAAAACCATTCAAACAAAAGCTCAGAAGAATCAACCCTGTACTGCTTCCTTTAATTTAAAAAGATATCAAACGAATGCATGATGCAGGGAAAATTTCTCCAATCAGATTTTCAGAATGGGTATCTAATTTAGTGCCTACAAGGAAGAAAATGAGAGAAATCAGATTATGTGCTGACTTAAGAAATGTAAATAAGGTTTCTTTGAAAGACAATTACCCTTTACCTAAGATGGATCATATTTTACAAAGAGTAGTAGGTGCTTCTAGGATTTCACTTTTGGATGGGTTTTCAGGTTTTAATCAGATTTTGGTTCATCCTAATGACCAAGAAAAGATTGCATTTACAAAACCATGGGGTACATTCAAATATTTTAAAATGCCATTCGGACTTAAGAATGCAGGGGCAACCTTTCAACGAGAAATGGACATAGTTTTTGCAAAAGAAATTCACGATTTTCTGGTTATATATCTGGATGACCTCACTGTGTTTTCTAGATCAGATCAGCAACATTTATATCATTTGAGACAAGTGTTTTTAAAATGCATAAAGTATGGTATTTCATTAAATCCTAAAAAGTCTTTGTTTGGTCTAGAAGAAGGCAAACTGTTAGGCCATATCATTCACAAAGATGGCATTAGGATTGATCCTGCTAGAATAGAAGCTATTTTGCAAATACCCCACCCCAGAAATGTCAAAGAACTTCAAGATTTCCTAGGAAAGATTAACTTTTTGAGAAGATTCATATCTAATTTGGCTGAATTAATTAGATTGATAAACAATATGTTAAAAAAGGATTCAAAGGTTAAATGGACAGAAGAAGCCAAACAAGCATTTGAAGAAATTATAATGGCTTTAACCAGAACACCAGTCCTCACAAGTCCAAAGTTCTATGGAGACTTCATAATTTTCTCATTTGCATCAGAACACACTATAGCAGCTGTTTTACTGCAAAAAGATGATCAAGGATGTGAAAAACCCATAGCTTTTTTCAGTAAAGCACTTAGAGATGCGCCTCTGAATTACAAAATCATGGAAAAACAAGCTTTTGCACTTGTGAAAGCCATTCAAGACTTCAGAGTCTATATATTGTACTCCCATGTAGTAGCTTATGTACCAAATGCTATGGTCAAAGATATCCTTACTCATGATGGAATTGAAGGCAAACGAGGTAAATGGATAGCTAAAATATTGGAGTATGACATTGAAATAAAACCCACAAAACTGATAAATGGACAGAGATTGGCTAAACTCATGACTGAAACAAACTTTCAAGCCCTGGATATTAATGAACTGGATAATGAACAGGAGATGGCGACTCCACAAATCAGTGAGGCCTTCTTAGAATCACCTTGGTATGCTGATATAACTCATGTATTATTAAACCTGCAGGCTCCTCCAAGGTTATCCAGAACAAAGAAAAGGTTTTTAAAGATGAAAGCTTCAAAATTCTGTATTTTAGATGGTGCTCTTTTTTGAAAAAATCATGAATGTATTCTATTGAATTGTTTAATAAAAGAAGAAGCTGACAAAATTCTCAAAGAATTTCATGCAGGGGACTGCGGCAGACACCTTTACTGGAAATCAACTGCAGACAAAATCCTAAGGGCTGGATTTTACTGGCCAACCTTGTTCGTTGATGTAAAGAAGTTTGTCACTGCTTGCCACAAATGCCAAATTTTTGAAGGCAAATGGAAACTGTTACCTTTACCCTTGAGACCAATTTCTACTGAAAGACCTTTTCAACAATGGAGTTTGGACTTCATTGGAGAAATACACCCTTCCTCTTCTGGCAAACATAAATGGATTCTCACTGCCACAGACTACTTCACCAAATGGATAGAAGCCGTTCCTTCTAGACAAGCCAATGATGCAGTGATTATAGGATTATTAGAAACCCACATACTGTCTAGATTTGGCTGTCCTGAAAAGATCATAATCGACAATGTTGCTGCCTTCAAGTCCAAGAAACTGATAAATTTCTGCAGCAAATACCATATCACTTTAGGCCATTCCACAGCCTATTACCCTCAAGGTAGTGGTTTAGTTGAATCTTCCAATAAAATCTTGATCAATATTATTAAGAAATTGTTGGAAGAGAACAAGAAAAACTGGCACAAGAAACTTACAAATGCACTATGGGCAGACAGACTTACTACAAAGAGATCTATTAGAACTAGCCCTTACGAGCTAGTTTATGGCATGGAGGCTGTATTTCCTTCATCTTTAGGAGTTCCTGTAATGAAATTGCTGTAAGAAGCTTAGGTGGAACCAAATGACATTCAAAGAAGAATAAATCAGACCATCCATTTGCAGCAGACGAGAGAGGAAGTGCACCAAAGATCCCAAGTGTTACAAGAAAAACTCAAGAAAATATTTGATAAAAGGACCAAAGCAGAAGAATTCTACATTAGAAACAAAGTTCTAAGGTGGGATTCTAGGAGAGAAGACAAAGGAAGACATGGGAAGTTTGACTTCCTGTGGAAAGGGCCATTTATCATCCATACATTGCAAGGGAACAATACTTACTTTCTGAAGAGCCTGGATGGTACAGAAATAGTAGAAGGACCAGTGAATGGTCAAATGCTGAAACATTACTTTGATCCAGTTTTTTGATGAATTTTGACTCTAACATGTACATACTATATCCTTAAATAGTGTCACAGTTTGAATTGGATAGTAACTTGCTGCAGTTGAAGCCCGAAGAGAAGGCCCTAAGCTTCACAAGTATGCTGTCATATATACAAAACAAAAACTAGCAAAAGGAGATTTCTGAACACAGTAAAAGTTACTCATAAGGCCATCTGACCTGCCATTCCTAACTTTCCACCAGGGAAAGCCATCCCCAAGTGGAGCCACTGTTATACTCCTATACCAATAGGTGTCATACTTCATGATTGACTGGTTGAGCTCTGTAATATGTTCATCCATTCCTTGTTGTAAAGGTTTCCATATTATCAAAAACTCAAAAAATTTAAAAAATGTAAAGAGGGTATACCCTAAAAGAAAAATCAAAGGGTGAAAAGAATAAAATGGTCAAAAAAAAGAAAAAATGAACCCCAAACAAAGAAAGACCAGGAAAATGTGCAAGTCCAAAATGCCACTACTTTTTCATTTTCTGTAAATAAGCAATTTGTGCAGCTTGTGAACTTTATGCCATAATTGATGAATGACCAAACAACTTAATCTTGGATAGTTCATGTTTAAATTTATTGTTTTAGAGACAAAGAATAAAAATCTGACCAAACAGCTTAATCTTGGCAGATAAGTAGATAGGTAGAGAAGCAAAGGAGCTCAACAGTTTAATCTGATCCCTTGGATGTAATAAGTGTAGACTTAGGTAGGCTTACCATGAAAAGAAAAGGAAAGTTGATGAGGGTTTGCCAGTCCAAGTGCACCCAAAAGAAAGAAGAAAAAATGCTAGGCAAAGTAGGCAGGGTAGGTAGATTGGTGTTGCAGAATGATACTTGTGAGGCATCATATCTCTCAATGTGTTAACTTTCACTTTTGTCACAAGTGCCATGGCAGACATTACTCTTGATGCAGCTCAAGCGAGGCAGATTCATAACTAACTTCCCTTCATGTTTTTTCCCCAAATCATTCACTAACTTCCCCAAAGGTATTAAGAATCTGCTCTTAATATCACTAAAATCACTCATTCCATTTCAAAATGATTGCCTAAGTAAAAATCTGTTTTACTTAGGGAAATTGGCCATATTTCTTGTATAACCCCCTTTTCCCCCTTCTAGCCTAAGTTTTAATGTGAAAACTTCAAACATTGGCTTAGCGCTTTTATTTAAAAAAAAAACCATATTAACGATTAAATTTTATTATATAACTCCCTTATAAACATTTTTTATCCTTCCCCGTAATATGTAAATACATTAACAAACCCTGATATAACATATTCCCGCCCTTGGTTAACTATAAACATAGCACTGTTTTTAAAATGGAATTAATAAACTTATTTGAAGTTTATTAAGAGCCGTAGCCTTCACCACGCGCATCATGGAATTAATTAACCTCTGGTTAATTAATAACCAACCAACCTCGACCAATAAAACAAGACCCAATGCATTAAAATATGGTTTTAATATGACCGGGCCCGCTGCTTATAGTCCCCCATCTCCACAGTGCGTCGTCGTCAGATCTGTGCCCATTCATCCGACGGTCGATGATCATTTCGTGACCACCATAACCGCCAAATATTAACGCACGGGGAACCGGTGGTTTTGCCACCGTACCAAGGACACGCGTCGCGCTCCCACTGTGATCACTCGCCCTCCGCCCGAAACCGCCTAGCCCTAAAAGCGGTGCGGGTGAAACCGCTTACCACCATCATCCGCCCTTTGTTGATGTCATCCACTGACGTCAGCTGTCCTTTGCTGATGTCACCACCACATCACCTACCATGTCACCTGCCCTCGTACTTCTGCTGACATAATCTGTCCTCCAAATCAAAGGTTCCTGCCAAAACTCCATTTTGTCAAATAAAAGGGAAAAGGTCATTTTTGCTGTGTTTCGCTGCAAATGGCACTCCAGGTATAAAATCGACCGAAATCAAATGTGTTAGTTTCAGGCCGGCCCCGGACCAGAAAATGCTCCATCGACGAGCTCACGGCCATTCAAACTACAGCATGCGGTTTTCCTCTGTAAAGACAGGTACCTTTTTTAGCTATCTCCAACAATCGACTATCAATGCATCAACGCCAAGACTTCTCAGAAATCTCCGCAGGAAGTTAGCATACCAGCCACAGAAAGATCTAAAAGAAAGGAAATGGAAGGCACAAAACAACCTCCAGTGCCCCAAAAATAGGTGTTTTTCCATAGTTACACCGTTACCCTTGGAAAAAGGAAATTTTGGGCAAAATGCCAGACAACGGTGAGAAAGGGTCAGTTCAGCATTAAAGAGCATCAAAACAAGTCAAAGAGTATCAGTTCAAGCATTAAAGTGTATTAGATCAACAATAAAGAGTGTCAGAGAAAAATTAAAAGTAGCAGATCAGAATTAAAGAACACATTTAAGACAGGCAGTCGGCGCAGAGCTACTATAGAAGACAGCTGCAAGCCGAACCCTAAAGGCCTGCCTCTAGCACAACATCAGTTATCTTTCTATAGCCATTTCTATCTTCTCTTGTAAACTATTTTAGGTTAAACCTAGATATTATCTCACAGCTGTGATGAGATATTTTTTGTACATATTTTGTTGTATATATACCCCCTCCATTAGAGTAGTGAGGAGGTCTGTGTGGTGTATGAATTCTTAGACTCTGTTGTAACACTGAATTTTTGGGAATAAAGAGCTGTTGGAAACATCTGTTGTCTGGCCATACTGGATGAAGAATTGAAGCAGAGGGCTTGTCACAGAATTTTAAAAACAAACTCCGGATCAATAAGTCCCCTATATCTTGTGTCTTACAGTTTTCTTGTTTATTACATCATCTGTATTTCATAATCTGAATGATAAAGAAAATGGTTAATTTCAGAATTTGCTTAATGGCACTCTGTTTTTAGTCTTTATTATTCTTTGTGTTTTCTTCAGAATTAGAATAAACAATGAGCTCTTAATTGCTCCTGTTCCCTGATTCTTTCATGTTGATTATTTTCTTAGGAATTCTTAACTTCTCCTTATCAATAATCATCCATATTCCCTCTTGCAATATGTTGAAGGATTCTTAACTGCCCTTCACCCATTTGAGCCCATTCCATCTGCTTCAACTCTTTTATTTGTTCCCTGTTTGACTACCTTGCTCTGTGAAGCCATCCTCTATTAAGAAACCAAATCCAGAAACCATCTTCTTTGACTCTATCATGCCCAATGGACTGAACTATTCTGTTTTACCTCTCTGTTCTACTGAATCTCACCATCCAAACTCAAACAAAACCGTTGAACTTCATAACTAGCCTAATACCTTTCAAAAACAAAGCTAAATCATAAAGAGAGAGCCCTCTCTGGATACAGATTGGCTAGATTCTGTATCTAAAAGATTGGTCTGTGGTTACCTCGGCATTATTCCCTTTCTTACAACTTTTGGGAAAAACCTAAGTGTTAACAGACATCTAAGGTTTAATGTCTCAAAGATGGAATCTAGCGTTTGCATTAAATCCTAGTAGAAGTCTAACATATGAATTCTAAAATTGTTGGATGCATTGTAGAACTATAGTTGTTGGAATTGCTTTTAGAGTTTACAATGTATTATAGTATAGTTTATCATATCCATGAAAGAAATATTGAGGCTCTAGATATAATGAGACTAATATCTTGATTGAGTTGCTGATGTGATCTAGGGGTTGTAACAAAGCCCGAGAAAGAAGTTGAAGTTTAAAAATATGTGTCACTTGCTGATTATAAACCTAAATAAGTTTAGGTACTTGATGTCTAAAGTCTAATGCTTCCATTATTGTATGATTCTGATATAGTTAACTTCATGGTTTTGTATATGTATTTAGTTTTAATTGTTGTTTAAGTTGTGCAAGTGCATAATCTTCAAGATGTTGAAGATATTCGTAAGTAAAAGTTGATTTGATTGATAACCATGATGAAGGAAGTTATATGGATCAAGATGACTATGATAAGAAAGATTGAAGCCATGAAAGATTCTTCGATGTCATACAAAGTAGTTTATCTCCCTAAGTTACGAGGGAACCTAGATAAATGAAAGAGTATTGTTGATAGGTGGTTGTCAGTGATGTTAACCCAAGAAACACCGGGATATACCTTGATCTTACATGGAAATTTTGACATGGAAATTCATGGAATCTTGTGTCATGATCCTTATAGATAGATTCTCCTCAATGATATGTTTCTGTTGATATATGGTACACCTCGTGGTTCCTCCTGGTTTGAGAGAAAATTGAGGTTGAAGTTGAAGACCTAGTTTTGTGGGCTAAAACCCTAGGGGTAGAGACATGACATCTTATTCACCAACAATTGTCAATATATGGTAGGGATTATCATCGTAATATCACCATGTATAAGTTGAATAACTTGAAAATCCAAATATAGTAAACCAATCATTGACTTTACACTCGAGTAGGACCATATGCACTAAGCTAATTATTGGTTTCAAATTATAGTCAAATTAAAAATATTTCTAAGCAAGCTCTTTGACACAAATATTAAATAGGGTTACTAAAGGTAATTGATTGAGTGTAGTGAAATCATTACGATTTTAAAAGTATATTAAATTAATTTTGCCTCATAAGAAGAATCCCTTGTATCTTAAAGGAAAATATATTTTCCCATAAGGTTTACGACCTCCTTAACGTAGCACACATGACACAGATAAATTAAAGATTTAATGTTTTAAATTTTATGAATTCCTCTCCATAATATTTTAACTCCAACGTCTACCTCAATAATTCCCCCTAATGTTCATCAATTTTCCTATAAAATGTAGATTTTAACCCCGTACAGAAATTACCTGCATACGAATTCTAAATCACAGAAAAATAAACAATGCGAGATCATAACACATAAAACACATATACACAGAGATTTTCCCTTGGATCCCAAAACCGGGACTACCAGCTTGATTTTTCATTATATTCCTTTCAATGTTACAATACATATTTATACATGCCGAAGCATCCAATACCATGGACCGAAAACCATTGCGTCCAAAACCATGGACCGAAAACCATTGCGTCCAAAACCATGGACCGAAAACCATAGGTAGGTTCACCCAACCTAATATAGGGTCCAAAATTTTTTTTCCCGGGGTGCTGCCCTGGACCCCGTAGAGGGGGGCTACCCGCCCCCCTTAAACCCCCCGGACAGGGGGGGCTACCGCCCCCCCACTGCGCAATCGATGCAACGAAGGGGGGGCTCCACCCCCCCCAACCCCCCGGTTCACTACATCGGTTAGTCGTGGAAAGAATATAACACAACCCAACAATCTCTCACTTGTTGTTTTCTTTCCACACGAGGCCACAGGAGAGCTTAGTCATTTTTCCAGCCCTGAAATGCCCATTGTTTCTCTACACCAAGGGAACTTCTCAAAGCTCACAGATTTTGTCAATGCATCTGCAGTATTCTTCAAAGTGTCCACCTTCACCAGCAACACCTTTTTGTCTTCTATCATATCCCTCACAAAGTGATACTGAACATCAATGTGCTTTGTCTTTGAATGATAAGCAGGGTTCTTTGCCAAGAAAATTGCACTTTGGCTGTCACAGTATATTCTTATAGCTCCCTGTACTAACCCCATACTTGAACACAATCTCTGCAACCAAACTGCTTCCTTGCTTGCATGAGTGGCTGCCATGTATTCTGCCTCTATAGTTGATAGTGCCACTATAGATTGTTTCTTACTCATCCAACTGACTGCACCTCCAAATAGGTTAAATACATACCTACTTGTAGATCTTCTCTGATCTAGATCTCCAGCCCAGTCTGCATCAACAAAGCCATGAATATCCAACACTCTGTCCAATCCTGGTCTTCCTTGGTAGCACAAACCATAATTACTAGTGCCACGCAAATACCTGAAAACCCACTTCACTGCTGTCTAGTGCTCCTTCCCTGGTTTTGACATAAACCTGCTCAATACTCCCACTGCATGTGCAATGTCTGGTCTAGTACAGACCATTGCATACATCAGGCTACCGACTGCACTCGCATATGGAACACGGGACATGTCCTCTTCCTCTTCTTATGTCTCGAGACACTATTTAGCAGATAACCTCACACCTACAGGAATAGGAACCTTCACCGGTTTACTATCCTGTATATTAAACCTCTGCAGTATTGTCTCGACATACTTCCTCTGGTTTAACCAGATCTTCCTCTTTGCCCGATCTCTTTTAATTTCCATGCCCAAAATATAGTTTACAGCACCAATATCTTTCATGTCGAATTTGGAGGACAATTGGGTCTTCAAATCCTGGATAATTTCTTTGTCATTTCCAACCAGCAACATATCATCCACATACAAGACCAGATAAATAACACGATCACCAATCAATTTAAAATACACACAGTGATCTGCTTTGCTTCTGGTGAAGCCAAGTCCCCGTATAAATGTATCAAATTTCTGATACCACATCCTCGGTGACTGTTTTAACCCATATAGAGACTTCTTTAACTTGCATACCAGTTCTTTTTTACCCTTCACCGCAAAGCCTTCAGGTTGCTTCATGTAGATTTCCTCTTCCAAATCCCCGTGAAGAAATGCTGCCTTCACATCCATCTGTTCTACCTCAAAATCAAAAGCAGCAACAACAGATAAAAGTAATCTAATAGAAGTTACCTTGGCAAGAGGAGAAAGAATATCACCAAAATCAATTCCCGGCACTTGGGAATATCCTTTTGCTACCAACCGAGATTTGTATTTCTCCACCTTCCCTTCTACATTTGTCTTCTTTTTGAACACCCATTTGCTGCCAATGGGTTTCCTTCCAGTCGGAAACTCCACCAGATCCCAAACCTCATTTTTGTGCAAAGATTCCATTTCATCAACCATGGCCTCTTTCCAGAGTTTTCCATCCTCTGAATCTTCTGCTTCCTTCACAGTTCTGGGATCATCATCAGTAATAGACAAAGCAAAATTTGGACAGAAAGCAGAAGGACTATACCTTTTTGGCTGCCTTCTTTCTCGAACTGATCTTCTCATAACCGAAGTTTGTGGCTCTTCATCTTCTGATTCCTTCTCTGCTGCAGAGTCTGATTCTTCCTCCTTTAGCTCAAACTCTATCTTCTCAGGTTCCTTTGGTTGGACTTCATGTTTAATAACATCTTTTACCTCTCTGAACACCACATCTCGGCTGTACACAACCTTCCGTGTGACTGGGTTTCAAAGCTTATAACCTTTTAAACCATCCTTATACCCAATAAAGATGCACTTTTCAGATTTACTATCCAACTTGGTTCGTTTCTCCTTTGGAACATGCACATATGCATCACATCCAAATACCCTCAGATGTGAAAGAGAGGGTTTCTTACCAGTCCATACTTCTTGTGGAGTCTTATCCTCCAATGCTAATGAAGGTGACCTGTTGACCAAGTAACATACAGTATCCACTGCCTTTGCCCAGAATTCCTGTCCTAACCCGACACCACTGAGCATGCTTCTTGCCCTTTCCATAAACGTCTTGTTCATTCTTTCTGTGACTCCATTTTGCTGAGGTGTATATGGAGTAGTCTTTTGCCGTGTTATACCACACTTCTTACAGAATTCTTCAAATTCCTTGCTGCAAAAATCTCCACCATTATCTGTCCTCAACACCTTTATCTTCTTCTCTGTCTGATTTTCCACCATAGCCTTAAATTATTTAAACCTGTCAAAGAATTCAGATTTCTTCTTAAGGAAATATATCCATGTATTCCTTGAGAAGTCATCTATAAATGATAAATAGTACATAGACTTACCCAGTGATGGAACTTTCACAGGTCCAAACACATCACTGTGCACAAGCTCTAATATCTGTTTTGCCCTCTTAGCACTAGAGGGGAAACTCACTCGATTCTGGTTCCCATATACACAATTTTTACAGAAATCAAAATCCAGTGAGCTATTACTCATACCTTCTACCATACCTTTACCATGAAGTATTCGAAGGCCTTTCTCTCCAATATGTCTAAGCCTTTGATGCCATAGCATGGTCTTCTCTCCAGAGACCACTAGATTTTCAGCTCCACTTTCAGGAACCACAGAACTGTTGCACCCATCAACAACAGTGCTACCTTGCAGCTTGTACAGAGTTCCAGTCCAAACTCCCCGCATCAATACTAGTGCTCCCCGAACCATCTTGCAGGTATCCTTCTCGAACACTGTTTTTACACCTGCATCATCCAACTTGCTTACAGAAATCAGATTTCTGGCCAATGCAGGAATATGCAGAACACCCGGAAGTGTTCTAACCCTTCCACCTTGCAACTTCAACTTTACTTTTCTACGACCAATGATTCTAGCCTTCCTATCATCTCCTAGGAAGACATCACCACCATCGTATTTATCATACTCGTAGAACCACTCTCTATGGGGAGTGAAGTGAAAGGATGCACCTGAGTCAATCAACCATTCCTCATGATCTACATGTGTACTTGAAGAAGCCAAGTACACATCCCCACCTTCATCTCAGGTGGTTTTTTCCTCTGCATAAGGAGCATCATCAGATCCCTTTCCTTTATCAGGAGCTTTAGATTTACAGTCCCTTTTGAAGTGCCCTTCCTTTCCGCATTTCTAGCACACCACATTTACAGGTTTTCCTGGAGATTTAGATCTCCCTCTAGATTTAGATCTCCCACTCGATGACTTATTTTTGTTTCTATTCTAGGGCCGTCCTCGTACAGATAAGGCATCACCATTCTGGCTCTCCATATTTTTCCGTCTCATCTCCTTCGTCAGCAAGGCTGAGACTATTTCATCAAACTGCAAAGTAGTTGCATTGCTACCTATTGCAATAACCAGACTATCCCACGAATCTGGTAGAGAACACAACAAACTTATGCACTTATCTTCATCTGAAATTTTAATATCAACAGATGCTAACTGACTTACCACATTATTAAATGCATTCAGATGCTCTGTCACCGAGTCTCCATCTTTCATCCTTAGGTTATACAGCCTTTTCCACAGGAACAGTTTATTCACCAGAGACTTAGATTGGTACAAAGTCCCTAACTTATCCCACAAAGCCTTCGCCGTAGCTTCCCCTGATACATTCAACAATACTGAATCTGAGACACACAATCGTATTTTGCTCTTTGCCTTCCGATCCAACTTCTTCCATTCTTCATCGGTCACTCCTGTTGGTTTAGTACCTAGATCTACCGCGATCCACTGATCTTTATCCACCAACAGATCCTCCATCTTGAGTTTCCACACCTCAAAACTCTGACCATTGAACTTCTCGATCTCTATCTTTCCACTGCTCGCCATCTTCTTTCACCACCATAATCGATCTCACAGATATCCCACTGAACAGGGTCTACCACAGGCCCAAGAGAAACCCCTCAGCAACAAAGGCATCCCCTTGAAGCCAAAACCGCTCTGATACCAAATGTAGGTTTTAACCCCATACAAAAATTACCTGCATACGAATTCTAAATCACAGAAAAATAAACAATGCGAGAGCATAACACATAAAACACATATACACAGAGATTTTCCCCTGGATCCCAAAACCGGGACTACCAGCTTGATTTTTCATTATATTCCTTTCAATGTTACAATACATATTTATACATGTCGAAGCATCCAATACCATGGACCGAAAACCATTGCGTCCAAAACCATGGACCAAAAACCATAGGTAGGTTCGCCCAACCTAATATAGGGTCCAATTTTTTTTTTCCCGGGGCGCTGCCCCGGACCTCGTAGAGGGGGGCTACCCGCCCCCCTCAAACCCCCCGGACAGGGGGGGCTGCCGCCCCCCTCAAACCCCCCGGACAGGGGGGGATGCCGCCCCCCCGTGACCCTGGTGCTGCGTAATTGGCACAATGAAGGGGGGGTTCCGCCCCCCCTCTAACCCCCGGTTCACTACGTCGATTAGTCGTGGAAAGAATATAACACAACCCAACATAAAAAAGAGGTATATGGCTCTTCTCATATTATACGCTTGAACGAATTTGTTTTGAGGATAAGCTCTGAAATTTCACTACCCTTGGACTACTTACAATGTACTATTGTAGAGTTTGGGTTTTTTTTGTTTTGGAGCCTTTTGAGATTCGGTCTAATTGCGGAAGCGAGTACACGAATACTACTTTTGAAGAAACTTTTTGTGAAAGACCACTATCCTTCAAGAGTTGTTAAGGCTACTTCTTATAGGGATTTGTTGTGATCTATTTTCCTGGGTTATTTCTTATATTACAGAGGACCGACTGCATACATTGGTTGGAATTTTGGTGTGGGAATTGTGTTATAATTTTTGTAGCTATTACTTCAACAAGATAAAATTCATGATTCTCACTACCTTTCTGAATTGAAAGACCTTGATGGGATTAAAACTTGGTTGGACGAATTCAAGAAGAGAATTGAGTAGCTGAATTTGACACCTTGCAAAAATTACTTCAACATGATAAAGGTACATTTGTTTTATTTTGATTATCTTATAGTTACATACAACATTATAGCACACGAAGCTGTGTTAGGACATTGAATTCCTTTAAGCATCAAATTGTTTCATTGTGAAGGACATATAGTTTAAGTTTGGTTAAGGTATAACACATTGAATCCCTTTAAGCATCAAATTGTTTCATTGTCAAGGACAACTAGTTAAAGTCTGGTTAAGATAACTATAACTCTAGACATTATTTAGGGTTGTGTCAAATTTATTAGGCATGTTAGGTCTGTATTAGAATTAGATTACACAGGTCATTGTGTTGAAAAGACAACAAATATTTGGAGTCATTCAAGGAAAATTTTAAGAACAAGGTCTGACATAAAGAAACATGTAGGTATTTGTTGTATTATTATTGTATATCTCTTGTTACTGAAGTATGTTATAGTCACATTTATTATTGTTGCACTAACCATTGTTGCAGGCAGAGGTAAGTTTTGTTAAAAGGGTGGTTGTGTTCATTTTGGGTATTGGGTTTCATTTGGGCTTGCTTCTATTGCAGGTTTAACACAGTTCAAGCACCTTCAACTTCTACAATGGAACACTTGCATGAAGATATGGTCCACCAGTGACATCAAGTAGGGCAACAGAAGGCAAGTTTCACTTGGTTCAACTCCATAATTGCAGATCTTTAAGGGAAGAACACTGAAGCGATAAAGAACAGAATATCAAGCCACTAAGTGAGCAACATCAAGAATAAGCAAGCAGTACAATCCATCCTCTACAACAAAGTTCATCATCAGCAATAAAGACAATTTGAACAACAACTGTCAAGTCTTGTAAGCATTGCAAATAGTCCTCTCTGTCAATTAAATTCAAACAATATATATCATTGTAATTGTAAAAAGTTTGAGTCTTGCCTAGAGTTATAGAAGGAAAATTTGTTTTGGGTTAAGGGGTTTGGTTTCTTGTTGGCATAAGGGTTCTTGGTATAGAGTTTGTCAGGACAAGGGATTTAGGTCCTAAAGTTGTTGGTTAGTAAAAAAAAATTCATTGAAAAACATCCTTGTAACGTGGATCATTGTCCCTAGTATGAAAGTCCATACTTTTATTTTATTTTTGTCTTTGTAGGGTGGTAGGGTGGTGCTAGGCTAGTGAATGAAGTCACCTTCAGGTTTGGGCTTGTAAACACTTCAGGGTGGTATTAGGGTGAGTTATGTCTCGCTAGGGTGTTGGGGCATCCACTCAACTGACTGTTGATAAAAACAGGGCATTGGGGCGTCCTTCTAGTGGGAGATGGAGAAGAATTTTTTATAGAGTTCGAGGAAGTTGTATATTTCTTTTCAGTTGGGGATGAAGATTAAATAACTTATTAGAAAAAAATTTGGTGGTTTTTGAACTGGAGGGGTTTTTCCACCTAAAAAATCTTATGCCTACTCTCTCTATTTTGCATTGTTGTTTACTGCTCTTATTGAACAATAATAATAATAACCGAAGATTAACTAATTCTCTAAAAAAGATTAATAAAGTTCTAATTGCTAAGAAATATTGATTCACCCCCCTCAGTATTTCTAACAATTGGTATTAGATCTTGGTTCATTCAGTAGAAGTTTAACAACTGGAAGGAGATCATGGAGTACACCAAGAATATAGTTCCTATATTTAATGGAGATAACTATGCACTTTGGATTAGAAGGATGAAAGTTCATTTACTTGTGCAAGGATATGAAGTTTGGGAAATTGTCGAGCAGGGCTGCCAAGTAAAAAAAGATGAACAAGGTAAGAAAAATATCGTAAATGATTCTAAAGAAAAGGATCTTATTATAAGTGGACTCACTCAATCTGTATATCTTAAGGTATTGGGTTGTAAAATAACTAAGGAGGTATGGGACAAGCTTTAGAATATATATGCAGGAGACTCGAAGGTCAAGGGAGCAAAACTTCAAATTAACAGAGCTCAATTTGAACAACTAAGGATGAAAGAAGATGGGAACATCACAACTTAGTTTCAACGTGTAGATGAAATAACAAATTCAACTAGGAGAAATAGTTGATAAGAAGGTCAATGTTTGGAAAGTCCTCAAAACTCTTCCATCAAGATTTAATCCTAAGGTTTCGGTATTAGAAGATAGATCAAATTTAAGCAACTTGAGTATGGATGAACTACATGGGATAGTTACAGCTTATGAAATGATGATTGAAGAAGAAGATGGCTCATCTAATATAGAAATTGCATTCAAAACATCCAAGAAAACTAGGAAGGGAAAATTGGTATCCAAACCTAGATCTAGTTGTTGCAAAGAGGAGGAAGAAGAAGAAGTAGGACTTTCAGATGAAGAATTTGCGTACATTACAAGGAAGATGAAAAGAGGAAAATGTAAGTATACAGACAAAATTCCATTAGTATATTTTTCCTGTGGTGAGATAGGTAATTTTGCTGCTAAGTTCCCTCATATGAATAAAAAAGTTACAGAAGGAAAGTAAGGTCAAAAACCAAGGTAAGAAGAAAGGGTTTAAGAAAATTTTTATCTCCAAGGAAGATTGTTCCTCATATGAAGAAGAAATTGAAAGTGATGAAGAAAACAAAGAAAGAGTATTAGTTATGGCTAAGAATAACAAGATGGAAACATTTGATAAAGGCAAATATGAAGAAGAATAAATGATTGAAATCGAATTTCAAAACGAAGTTGTCGGAGTAATAAAAGAACTCAAAGTAGAAAGGAAAAATGTTATTTCTTTGGAAACCGAATTGAAGGAGGTAAATAATCTCAACAAAAGGAATGGGGAAGAAATCATCAACCTCAGAGTAAATTTAGAAGAAGCCAAAATAATTGAAGAATCACTCAGGGTTGAGTTAAAAGAAAGCAACGAGGCAAGGGAAGAACTAGAAGCCCAAATAGTATCTCTTCGAAAGGAGGTAAAAAAGGGAAATGTTTTGCAAACTTTTGCTAACAGCTATAAAACTTTGGATGAGTTCAGCAACAACCAAAGGTCATACAATGACAAAAATGGTATAGGCTACAAGGAAATCCTTGAAAAGGGTTCAAACGTTGAAAGGGAAAATGCACATGTTGAAGGATCTACCAAGCAAGGATGTTTCCCAGCCAAAACAAAGGTTTAAGGTAGACAAGAAGGATCTTGAAAATGATTCTATGAAGAAGGATTCCTCTCAGGTATCAACCCACCTTTCATGGTTTTTGTTATTCATGTAGAAAGTTTGGGCATAAAGCTATATATTTTCATGCTTATGAAAGCAACCTTGGAAGATATTTTAGGAATATCTATTCCAAAAATCCACAAAAAAACTTTAGGCAAAATTATAACGGATTTGACTGGTTAAGAAATGCAGTAGAATGCTATAAATGAAACAAATTTGGACATTTAGCTAAGGATTGCAATTTTATGCTCCCCTCAAAGGAATCACAACAAAATCAGAATGAACAAGTTTGGAAGAAGAAAATTGAAAGGTGCACTCTTGCATTAAAGGCTCAAAGTAAAAAGAATGTTTGTTATGTTGATAGAGGTTGTTCTACACATATGATTAGAGATAGGAATACATTTATATCTTTAAAGGAAGGAAAATATGGAACAATATATTTTGGAAATGATGGATATTCAAATGTCATAGGAACATGTACTTTCAAGCTTGGAAGGAAGGATGCTATAGAAAAATATGTGGTTGTTGTTGAAAATATGAATGAAAATTTGCTAAGTGTAGGTCAAATGTGTGATCAAGGACACACAATGTTATTTGACTCAAAGAAATGTGAAATAAGAAAAGAAAAATCTGGTCAACTTGTGGCTACTGCAAGTAGAGCTCCAAATGACATATACACCTTAGATGAGGTCGTTAAAGGATGTTTATTGGCAAAAGAATATTATAGTTGGCTATGGCATAGTCGAATGGGACATATAAACTTTGACAACCTTGTTAGAGTTATAAAAAAGGAAGTTGTGAGAGAAATGCCATTGATTTCAAAACCAACCAACGCCGTCTGTGAACATTGTCGGCATGACAAGAAGACAAAAGTCAAATTCAAGACAAAAGAACACTTCACATCACAACCATTGGAATTAATACATACTAATCGATGTGGACCAATGAGAACTAAAGGATTGAATGGTGAATTATATTTTATGCTAATGATAAATGATTATACCAGGATGATGACTATTAGTTTCTTGAAGAAATGGTATGAGGCATTTGAATGTTTCAAGATCTACAAGGAAATGGTTTAAAATGAAATTGATTTAAAGATTAAATGCTTGAGATCTGATGATGATGACGAATTTACCTCCAAAATATTTTAACATTTTTGTGAAGAAAATGGAATAAAAAGGAAGTTCTCAACAACTAGAACACCACAAAAAAATGGAGTTGTTGAAAGGAAGAATAGACCTGTACAAGAAATGATTAGAACAATACTAAATTATTCAAAATTAGATGACAAATTTTGGGCTCAATTAGTTGATACAACTGTATTTATTTTGAACAGAAGTTTGCTTAGAAACAATTGTGATATGACTTCATATGAACTTTGGAAAGGAAGACTAGAAAATGTCAAATATTTTAGGGTATTTGGAGGAAAATGCTACATTAAAAGAGAAGATCAAGAAACATTAAAGTTTGATTCTCGAGTAGATGAAGGTATTTTTGTTGGTTATTCACGAAAAAGAAAAACTTATAAATGTTACAATCAAATACTTAAACGAATAGATGAAAGCATCAATGTAACATTTAATGAAGATTACAGTTCAAAGGTTAATGAGGAAATCTCCTCTTAAATCAAACCAAAGACACATGAGTTATAACCAAAAAAGGTCAAAGAAGAAGTCCCAGAGAATGCACAATTGAATAACAAAACAACTACCAACTAGGAAGAGATTAGATATGAACAACAGGTTGAACAAGAAGCACCCCCAAAGGCCCCCAAGGAATGGTATCAAAAGAATAATCCATCAAATCAAATCATTGTGGATGTTAATGAAGGAATAAGAACTAGAAGAAATCACCAACTTCGTGTACCATAACAAGCCCATCTTGTTTTCTTAGCTACATTTGAGCCAAACAATTTTGAAGAAGCCAGTCAAGATGAACATTGGGTAGCTGCTATGAATGAAGAATTGGATCAAATTGAGAAGAGTGACACTTGGGAATTGGTACCACGACCAAAAGATAAAATTATCATTGGGACAAAACGGGTTTTCAGGAAAAAGTTAAATGAGGATGGACATGTTACCAGGAACAAGGCAAGGTTGGTTTGCAAAGGATATGCACATGTTGAAGGAATTGACTTTGAAGAAACATTTTCTCTCGTTGCTAGAATGGAAGCTATCAGGATGTTCTTAGCTTATGCATGTTTGAGAAATATCAGAGTTTATCAATTGGACATGAAATCAACATTTCTAAATGGATAATTAGAAGAAGAAGTATATATAGAACAACCTGAGGGATTTTTTCTCATTGCCAAGAAATATTATGTTTTCAGGTTAAAGAAGGAATTATATGGTCTCAAACAGGCACCCAAGAGCATGGTGTGCCCGTCTTGACAGGTATTTGCAACAACAAGGATTCAAGAAGGGAAGTGCGGATACCAACCTTTTTGTAAGGATTAAACATGATAATATGACGATTATTGAAGTATATGTGGATGATATAATCTTTGGGAGTAATGATGACATGTTAAGTAAAAAGTTTGCTACAAATATGCAGAGTGAGTTTGAGATGTCACTACTTGGTGAGTTGACATACTTTTTGGGACTTCAGATATCTCATCAAGATAAGGGAATATTTATTTGTCGAAGCAAATATATCAAGGAAATGTTGAAGAGATTTCAAATGGAAGATTGCAAGCCAGTTCTCACCCCAACGGTGATAGGTTGCAAGTTGAGCATAAATGACTCGTCCAAAGATTTGGATCAGAGGATGTATAGATTTATGATTGGTAGTGTTAGCGCTTGAAATTTCACCTCAGACTGAGAAAGGCAAACTCCAAGGCAACATCAAACCACTTAGCCTCGTAGCCAGCCCTACGGGGCAGGAGAGGGCTCTCTCTGGTCTATCTCAGTAAATATCTTCAACGGACGAGATAAACAATAAAGAAACAATGATTTTAGGCTAGTAAACTAATAAAAAGGTTTTGAATTGGGAAATTTTAGGATTTTGGTGGAAAATCGGGGAAAGGCAATTTTGGGTGCGGGGATTGGACACAGTTTTTGCAACGGGTTCTTTGGGGCAAGGTAGGAGACTGTACTAATGCCTTTGAATTAAGTGAATGGATAGGAATGACCGGTGAGGAGCTAAAGAGAGCAAGAAACATTCAAGATTTCTCTTTAGACAGATGAAAACATAAATATTAAGCAAACTTAAAAGCAGAGCATGGCAATCATGAATTTTACTTTAACACTTCATTTGCCTAATTTGCAGAAGGAAAAGTAAGGATATGATTCACATAAAAAACTTACAAGTACAAAGAGAAACACACCATCAATACATGTAACCACAGGAATCCCAAAAAGGACTGCAAAACCCTGGTCTTTCTTCCTTTGCCAAAATTGCAGAGATACAATGAGTAATACAATAGAGCTTCTCCCTCAAGAGTCCAACCATCAAAATGACCAAGAAAGTACATAATATAGGCAATCTAACATCTTTCCTTGCCTCTAGGGGTCGAGCTCACTATCCTAGGAGCTGTTTCAACCAATTCTAAACTGAGCACTAAAATCTAGGTAGTCAAAACAACTTGCCTCTATAAGCTAGGAAACCAATTCATTCATTAAATGTTTGCTATTTCATGAATGAATCTTCTAGAGTAGGTAAATAAGTGTCATGTCATCATGAAAATACATTAATTACATCAAAGAGGGTGAAAAATCCCATCACAAGTCAAAACTGGTTAAAGTTGGGCGAATTCCTGAGCTGTCGATGAATTCATGTGAAAACTGCCCAACGAGTCGTGCGCTCTTTCTGAATGGGTCGTGCTACGTTGGAGCTGATTTTGAGGTACTTACAGGTGTCCAAATGAGGCAAAAGTGGGCTTGTTGGAAAGGTATGGATGTCTAATTTCCAAGCCAAGTGTAATTTCTGAATTTGGCGGTCATTTGCCCCTCCAAAATGGCAATCTCCCAAGACTGCTTCCTGTGTGTCAAAAAGGTGGCAGAAAGTCATTTTTTGCTTGTTTTTTGACTTTCTGGAGGCCCAAAACTTAGTGAAATTTCTTGGAAATGGCTGAGAAAGTGTATCTTTGCATGAAAAATCCAAAAATGCTGAGTTTTACCAAAAAGGATTTGCCCAACGAAAAGCGCGCGACCCTTTGGTGGAGAAAACCTGTGTTTGGCACAAAAAATTCACAATTGAAAAAATTTTCTCCAAATTTCTTGAAATTTGGGCTGGGAGTCCCCAATAAAGTACCATACTCATTCAAAGAGGCTTTGGCCAAAATTTGGAGTGGATCGGGCCTTTTCCGTCGTTTTAGTGCCTTGGCCAACCTCCTTGGATCTGGCGCTTGCAATTTTGACATTTCTCTAAAACCATGACACCTGTGCAAAAAGTGAAGGAGGTTTTTCTTCCTTGGAATGTTATGGACAAAAACCTCTCCCAGTTTTCCAAAATTAATCTTTTATTTCTCTAGAACATCATTTGAGTGCGACTTGTCCCGATGTGTGAAACAAGGAATTTTGTCGAAATGGAGCGAAATGAAGGGGATAAGAGGCTTATAAATTCTTGGGGAAATTTTTGGAAGTAGGGAGGGATCTTAGGAAGCAGGGGCAAGTGGAATCACGGAGATCGAGTGAGGGGAAGGGGTCCAAAAGGGCAAAACACAGGTCAAACCTAGAAAATTGCCAAGTTGTGGCAAGAAACTAGGGTTTGTGCAAAAATGAGGATTTTTGGGGATCTCAGTGATGGAAAGTGTTTGATAAGGTAAATGAAGGATAGGGGAAGGTGTATGAACATCTGGATACAAGTTTTGCTAATGATTTGACCATTCAAGAGAAATTAGCTTTCAAAACCCTAGGAGAGGGAAATGACCTTGCCTAGGTGCAACTGAAGCATGAACAAGATGTAAAATGACTCAATGGAACCTAATATGATGATGAAAACCCTCTGAATGATGATACACTCAACTGAATGATGACATGGACTGACATTTGGGCAACTTTGAAAGGAGTGAAAACAACCCTAGACCTAATGCCTAGTGACCAAATTTTGCTTGAAGACTCACTGAAATGACAAAATTTGACCTTGACACTCTGAGATCACTTTGTAAGAGCATATTTGATCACTGGAGGAAGGCTGGAAAGACTGACACTAACATTGGCTCCAATGGGGATGGTAGCTCCTTGGAGGTGCCAAGAACCTCAGACCTCTGGGAGAGCAGACCAGTGCTTTCAACCATTGGGCGATGGAGTCATTATTTTGGAAAACGACACAAGACTTTGACTCATTTATTGACTGAAACCTGACTCACAAATGACTCATGACTGACTTAACTAAAACAAGAACTTACAAAGCTTATTGAAGGGTAGCAGTCCATCAAGATTTGAAATCATGATGACAACCACCTGTTTTTCTTACAAGACAATATACATCAAACTATATCAAAATGCCAATGCAACCAATCAAGCAGATGCCTTCTTGATTGATTCTCCTGATCAGATCTTCTGGTCAACAATACAAACCTATCACTGGGCATCCAAAAACATAGTCGACCATGGCTGCAACAAAACACTGTAATAAACACTTTCACTGCTGGCTGCAACAAACTTGCTAGAGGATCGTAAAAAACATGAAGATTTGCCATTGCCACCTCCTGCTGAAAGATCAAGGTGTCCTTTGTTTCAAATTCTGATCTGCCTTCATCATGTGCTTCAGTAAAAGTATGCTCATGGGCTTCAAAAAACTCTGAACAAATGGATGAGCAGATCTCTTCTTGGAAAAGCATTTCAGCACATGAAACATATGAAGAGGAATCTAAATGGAAATCCTGAATGTTTTGTTCTTCTATGGTGTGAATGTGCTGTAGGTCATCTTCATATGATATCACAACCAAATTATCAAGTTCCTTATTACATTCTTCAATATTATCAAGCACAGTATTATCATTTAGATCGTTTGCCACAAATTCACTCAAAGAAACTTTTTCACTTGCTTGAGCAAAGATCTCACCTTGTTGTTCATGAGCTGACTGAATGACCTCCTCATGAAGACTCGGTTCTAATGACAGACTGGTAGCACGACTGAGAACATTTGAATCCATACCACTGTCTATGATCTCAACAACAAAATTCTCCTTTTCAGGATTCAGCACAAGGTATTCTTGGTCATCATGATCTGAATGTTGATCTGAAATAGCTGACTTGACTGCATCACATTCTGAAATTGAATCTTGACCACCCTGCACGCTGTCTTCTTCTGTGGGCAGATCTGAAATAGAACCCTCTCTTTCATCATTTTCAGCCATATGGCCATCTTCAACCTGCTGATATTGATTCTGCTGCAAAACGTCCTGATCATCTTGATGGGAATTCTCTAAGTTTTCTTTATGCTGCTGAAATGGATTCTCATACAGAGCCTCCATAATCTCAACATCCATAAAATTATCATCTTCATAATATTTCTCAAGGCTTTCAATAAAACCATAAGCATGCTTGCAACAGTCATGAACCAAATTTAATGATGGATAAGAGTCCTTATATCATTCAATGAACATAGCATGAAAATCCTTTAAACAATAAATACAAGCAGGCAGCAAACTTTCATACCATGATTGGGCTTTACCTTCCAGAGTGGCCAAGAATATCTTCATCAAGCAATCTTCAGGAAAATCAACCTTCAACTTGCGAATATGCATATGAAATCTAACTAGATGTAAAGCAGCATCCTTCTTACCATCATCTTTAAATGTAGGCAAATTCCTTGACCAATCTACCTTTGGAATTTTATTTGGAAAACCAGGGATGTGCTCTCGGCTCATGGGAGCATATCTTCTTGCAATCCGATCCATCTTGAAAAGCTCAAAGCTACTAGTCTTCCTGCAGTGAAGTCACCATGAAGCACAGGTGGCTGGATTCTTCAGTGAAAAGAGTCGCCAGGTGAATGGTTTCAGCCTTGTCAGTGTCTGATCATTGTCCACTATCAAAAATCAGATCTAAAATTGATAGATGTACTGAGGTAAAATGCAAAGGAAGTGCTGTATTCACAAGCTCACGGAGATTGACTGAAGCAGCATTTATCTACTTCCGCTAATGCAAAGAAAAAGCGTTTCGAAGGCTACCTGGCATTACTTCAGGCTCCGTCTAAGACTTATGAAACAAACACATCAATCCACAAACAAGTTTGTTCTCTCCAGTATGGTCGCCAATATGTTAGCGCTTGAAATTTCACCTCAGGCGGAGAAAGGCAAACTCCAAGGCAACATCAAACCACTTAGCCTCGTAGCTAGCCCTACGGGGCAGAAGCGGGCTCTCTCCAGTCTATCTCAACAAAGATCTTCAACGGACGAGATAACCAATAAAGAAACACTGATTTTAGGCTAGTAAACTGATAAAAAGGTTTTGAATTGGGAAATTTTAGGATTTTGGTGGAAAATCGGGGAAAGGCAATTTTGGGTGCGGGGATTGGACACAGTTTTTGCAGGGGGTTCTTTGGGGAAAGGTAGGAGACTGTACTAATGCCTTTGAATTAAGTGAATGGATAGGAATGACCGGTGAGGAGCTAAAGAGAGCAAGAAACCTTCAAGAGTTCTCTTTAGACAGATGAAAACATAAATATTAAGCAAACTTAAAAGTAGAGCATGGCAATCATGAATTCTACTTTAACACTTCATTTGCCTAATTTGCAGAAGGAAAAGTAAGGATATGATTCACATAACAAACTTACAAGTACAAAGAGAAACACACCATCAATACATGTAACCACAGGAATCCCAAAAAGGACTGCAATACCCTGGTCTTTCTTCCTTTGCCAAAATTGCAGAGACACAATGAGTAATACAATAGAGCTTCTCCCTCAAGAGTCCAACCATCAAAATGACCAAGAAAGTACATAATATAGGCAATCTAACATCTTTCCTTGCCTCTAGGGGTCGAGCTCACTATCCTAGGAGCTGTTTCAACCAATTCTAAACTGAGCACTAAAATCTAGGCAGTCAAAGCAACTTGCCTCTATAAGCTAGGAAACCAATTCATTCATTAAATGTTTGCTATTTCATGAATGAATCTTCTAGAGTAGGTAAATAAGTGTCATGTCATCATGAAAATACATTAATTACATCAAAGAGGGTGAAAAATCCCATCACAAGTCAAAACTGGTCAAAGCTGGGCGAATTCCTGAGCTGTAGATGAATTCCTGTGAAAACTGCCCAACGGGTCGCGCGCTCTTTCTGAACAGGTCGCGCGCTCTTTCTGAACGGGTCGCGCTACTTTGGAGCTGATTTTGAGGTACTTCCAGGTGTCCAAATTAGGCAAACGTGGGCTTGTTGGAAAGGTCTGGATGTCTACTTTCCAAACCAAGTGGAATTTCTGAATTTGGTGGTCATTTACCCCTCCGAAATTGCAATCTCCCAAGACTGCTTCCTGTGTGTCAAAAAGGTGGCATAAAGTCATTTTTTGCTTGTTTTTTGACTTTCTGGAGGCCCAAAACTTAGTGAAATTTTTTGGCAATGGCTGAGCAAGTGTATCTTTGCATGAAAAATCCAAAAATGCTGAGTTTTCCCAAAAAGGAGTTTCCCAACGAAAAGGTCCCGCGCGGCGCGCGACCCTTTGGTGGAGAAAACCTGTGTTTGGCACAAAAAATTCACAATTGACAAAATTTTCTCCAAATTTCTTGAAATTTGGGCTGGGAGTCCCCAATAAAGTACCATGCTCATTCAAAGAGGCTTTGGCCAAAATTTGGAGTGGAATGGGCCTTTTCCGTCGTTTTAGTGCCTTGGCCAACCTCCTTGGATCTGGCGCTTGCAATTTTGACATTTCTCTAAAACCATGACACCTGTGCAAAAAGTGAAGGAGGTTTTTCTTCTTTGGAATGTTATGGACAAACACCTCTTTCAGTTTTCCAAAATTCATCTTTTATTGCTCTAGAACATCATTTGAGTGCGACTTGTCCCGATGTGTGAAACAAGGAATTTTGTCGAAATGGAGCGAAATGAAGGGGATAAGAGGCTTATAAATTCTTGGGGAAATTTTTGGAAGTAGGGAGGGATGTTAGGAAGCAGGTGAAAGTGGAACCGCAGAGATCGAGTGAGGGGAAGGGGTCCAAAAGGGCAAAACACAGGTCAAACCTAGAAAATTGCCAAGTTGTGGCAAGAAACTAGGGTTTGTGCAAAAATGAGGATTTTTGGGGATCTCAGTGATGGAAAGTGTTTGATAAGGTAAATGAAGGATAGGGGAAGGTGTATGAACATCTGGATACAAGTTTTGCTAATGATTTGACCATTCAAGAGAAATTAGCTTTCAAAACCGTAGGAGAGGGAAATGACCTTGCCTAGGTGCAACTGAAGCATGAACAAGAAGTAAAATGACTCAATGGAAACTAATATGATGATGAAAACCCTCTGAATGATGATACACTCAGCTGAATGATGACATGGACTGACATTTGGGCAACTTTGAAAGGAGTGAAACCAACCCTAGACCTAATGCCTAGTGACCAAATTTTGCTTGAAGACTCACTGAAATGACAAAATTTGACCTTGACACTCTGAGATCACTTTGTAAGAGCATATTTGATCACTGGAGGAAGGCTGGAAAGACTGACACTAACATTGGCTCCAATGGGGATGGTAGCTCCTTGGAGGTGCCAAGAACCTCAGACCTCTGGGAGAGCAGACCAGTGCTTTCAACCATTGGGCGATGGAGTCATTATTTTGGCAAACGACACAAGACTTTGACTCATTTATTGACTGAAACCTGACTCACAAATGACTCATGACTGACTTAACTAAAACAAGAACTTACAAAGCTTATTGAAGGGCAGCAGTCCATCAAGATTTGAAATCATGATGACAACCACCTGTTTTTCTTACAAGACAATATACATCAAACTATATCAAAATGCCAATGCAACCAATCAAGCAGATGCCTTCTTGATTGATTCTCCTAATCAGATCTTCTGGTCAACAATACAAACCTATCACTGGGCATCCAAAAACATAGTCCACCATGGCTGCAACAAAACACTGTAATAAACACTTTCACTGCTGGCTGCAACAAACTTGCTAGAGGATCGTAAAAAACATGAAGATTTGCCATTGCCACCTCCTGCTGAAAGATCAAGGTGTCCTTTGTTTCAAATTCTGATCTGCCTTCATCATGTGCTTCAGTAAAAGTATGCTCATGGGCTTCAAAAAACTCTGAACAAATGGATGAGCAGATCTCTTCTTGGAAAAGCATTTCAACACATGAAACATATGAAGAGGAATCTGAATGGAAATCCTGAATGTTTTGTTCTTCTATGGTGTGAATGTGCTGTAGGTCATCTTCATATGATATCACAACCAAATTGTCAAGTTCCTTATTACATTCTTCAATATTATCAAGCACAGTATTATCATTTAGATCGTTTGCCACAAATTCACTCAAAGAAACTTTTTCACTTGCTTGAGCAAAGATCTCACCTTGCTGTTCATGAGCTGACTGAATGACCTCCTCATGAAGACTCGGTTCTAATGACAGACTAGTAGCACGACTGAGAACATTTGAATCCATACCGCTGTCTATGATCTCAACAACAAAATTCTCCTTTTCAGGATTCAGCACAAGGTATTCTTGGTCATTATGATCTGAATGTTGATCTGAAATAGCTGACTTGACTGCATCACATTCTGAAATTGAATCTTGACCACCCTGCACGCTGTCTTCTTCTGTGGGCAGATATGAAATAGAACCCTCTCTTTCATCATTTTCAGCCATATGGCCATCTTCAACCTGCTGATATTGATTCTGCTGCAAAATGTCCTGATCATCTTGATGGGAATTCTCTAAGTTTTCTTTATGCTGCTGAAATGGATTCTCATACAGAGCCTCCATAATCTCAACATCCATAAAATTATCATCTTCATAATATTTCTCAAGGCTTTCAATAAAACCATAAGCATGCTTGCAACAGTCATGAACCAAATTTAATGATGGATAAGAGTCCTTATATCGTTCAATGAACATAGCATGAAAATCCTTTAAACAGTAAATACAAGCAGGCGGCAAACTTTCATACCATGATTGGGCTTTACCTTCCAGAGTGGCCAAGAATATCTTCATCAAGCAATCTTCAGGAAAATCAACCTTCAACTTGCGAATATGCATATGTAATCTAACTAGATGTAAAGCAACATCCTTCTTAAAATCATCTTTAAATGTAGGCAAATTCCTTGACCAATCTACCTTTGGAATTTTATTTGGAAAACCAGGGATGTGCTCTCGGCTCATGGGAGCATATCTTCTTGCAATCCGATCCATCTTGAAAAGCTCAAAGCTACTAGTCTTCCTACAGTGAAGTCACCATGAAGCACAGGTGGCTGGATTATTCAGTGAAAAGAGTCGCCAGGTGAATGGTTTCAGCCTTGTCAGTGTTTGATCGTTGTCCACTATCAACAATCAGATCTAAAATTGATAGATGTACTGGGGTAAAATGCAAAGGAAGTGCTGTATTCACAAGCTCACGGAGATTGACTGAAGCAGCGTTTATCTACTTCCGCTAATGCAAAGCAAAAGCATTTCGAAGGCTACCTGGCATAACTTCAGGCTCCGTCTAAGACTTATGAAACAAACACATCAATCCAAAAACAAGTTTGTTCTCTCCAGTATGGTCGCCAATATGTTAGCACTTGAAATTTCACCTCAGGCTGAGAAAGGCAAACTCCAAGGCAACATCAAACCACTTAGCCTCGTAGCTAGCCCTACGGGGCAGGAGAGGGCTCTCTCCGGTCTATCTCAACAAATATCTTCAACGGACGAGATAACAAATAAAGAAACACTGATTTTAGGCTAGTAAACTGATAAAAGGGTTTTGAATTGGGAAATTTTAGGATTTTGGTGGAAAATCGGGGAAAGGCAATTTTGGGTGCGGGGATTGGACACAGTTTTTGCAGGGGGTTCTTTGGGGCAAGGTAGGAGACTGTACTAATGCCTTTGAATTAAGTGAATGGATAGGAATGACTGGTGAGGAGCTAAAGAGAGAAAGAAACCTTCAAGAGTTCTCTTTAGACAGATGAAAACATAAATATTAAGCAAACTTAAAAGTAGAGCATGGCAATCATGAATTCTACTTTAACACTTCATTTGCCTAATTTGCAGAAGGAAAAGTAAGGATATGATTCACATAACAAACTTACAAGTACAAAGAGAAACACACCATCAATACATGTAACCATAGGAATCCCAAAAAAGACTGCAAAACCCTGGTCTTTCTTCCTTTGCCAAAATTGCAGAGATACAATGAGTAATACAATAGAGCTTCTCCCTCAAGAGTCCAACCATCAAAATGACCAAGAAAGTACATAATATAGGCAATCTAACATCTTTCCTTGCCTCTAGGGGTCGAGCTCACTATCCTAGGAGCTGTTTCAACCAATTCTAAACTGAGCACTAAATCTAGGCAGTCAAAGCAACTTGCCTCTATAAGCTAGGAAACCAATTCATTCATTAAATGTTTGCCATTTCATGAATGAATCTTCTAGAGTAGGTAAATAAGTGTCATGTCATCATGAAAAACATTAATTACATCAAAGAGGGTGAAAAATCCCATCACAAGTCAAAACTGGTCAAAGCTGGGCGAATTCCTGAGCTATAGATGAATTCCTGTGAAAACTGCCCAACGGGTCGCGCGCTCTTTCTAAACGGGTCGCGCTACTTTGGAGCTGATTTTGAGGTACTTCCAGGTGTCCAAATGAGGCAAACGTGGGCTTGTTGGAAAGGTATGGATGTCTACTTTCCAATCCAAGTGGAATTTCTGAGTTTGGTGGTCATTTGCCCCTGCAAAATTGCAATCTACCAAGACTGCTTCCTGTGTGTCAAAAAGGTGGCATAAAGTCATTTTTTGCTTGTTTTTTGACTTTCTGGAGGCCCAAAACTTAGTGAAATTTTTTGGCAATGGCTGAGCAAGTGTATCTTTGCATGAAAAATCCAAAAATGCTGAGTTTTCCCAAAAAGGAGTTGCCCAACGAAAACCGCCGCCTTTGGTGGAGAAAACCTGTGTTTGGCACAAAAAATTCACAATTGACAAAATTTTCACAAATTTCTTGAAATTTGGGCTGGGAGTCCCCAATAAAGTACCATGCTCATTCAAAGAGGCTTTGGCCAAAATTTGTAGTGGATCGGGCCTTTTCCGTCGTTTTAGTGCCTTGGCCAACCTCCTTGGATCTGGCGCTTGCAATTTTGACATTTCTCTAAAACCATGACACCTGTGCAAAAAGTGAAGGAGGTTTTTCTTCTTTGGCATGTTATGGACAAAAAATCTCTCAGTTTTTCAAAATTCATCTTTTATTGCTCTGGAACATCATTTGAGTGCGACTTGTCCCGATGTGTGAAACAAGGAATTTTGTCGAAATGGAGCGAAATGAAGGGGATAAGAGGCTTATAAATTCTTGGGGAAATTTTTGGAAGTAGGGAGGGATGTTAGGAAGCAGGGGAAAGTGGAATCGCAGAGATCGAGTGAGGGGAAGGGGTCCAAAAGGGCAAAACACAGGTCAAACCTAGAAAATTGCCAAGTTGTGGCAAGAAACTAGGGTTTGTGCAAAAATGAGGATTTTTGGGGATCTCAGTGATGGAAAGTGTTTGATAAGGTAAATGAAGGATAGGGGAAGGTGTATGAACATCTGGATACAAGTTTTGCTAATGATTTGACCATTCAAGAGAAATTAGCTTTCAAAACCCTAGGAGAGGGAAATGACCTTGCCTAGGTGCAACTGAAGCATGAACAAGATGTAAAATGACTCAATGGAACCTAATATGATGATGACAACCCTATGAATGATGATACACTCAGCTGAATGATGACATGGACTGACATTTGGGCAACTTTGAAAGGAGTGAAAACAACCCTAGACCTAATGCCTAGTGACCAAATTTTGCTTGAAGACTCACTGAAATGACAAAATTTGACCTTGACACTCTGAGATCACTTTGTAAGAGCATATTTGATCACTGGAGGAAGGCTGGAAAGACTGACACTAACATTGGCTCCAATGGGGATGGTAGCTCCTTGGAGGTGCCAAGAACCTTAGACCTCTGGGAGAGCAGACCAGTGCTTTCAACCATTGGGCGATGGAGTCATTATTTTGGCAAACGACACAAGACTTTGACTCATTTATTGACTGAAACCTGACTCACAAATGACTCATGACTGACTTAACTAAAACAAGAACTTACAAAGCTTATTGAAGGACAGCAGTCCATCAAGATTTGAAATCATGATGACAACCACTTGTTTTTCTTACAAGACAATATACATCAAACTATATCAAAATGCCAATGCAACCAATCAAGCAGATGCCTTCTTGATTGATTCTCCTGATCAGATCTTCTGGTCAACAATACAAACCTATCACTGGGCATCCAAAAACATAGTCGACCATGGCTGCAACAAAACACTGTAATAAACACTTTCACTGCTGGCTGCAACAAACTTGCTAGAGGATCGTAAAAAACATGAAGATTTGCCATTACCACCTCCTGCTGAAAGATCAAGGTGTCCTTTGTTTCAAATTCTGATCTGCCTTCATCATGTGCTTCAGTAAAAGTATGCTCATGGGCTTCAAAAAACTCTGAACAAATGGATGAGCAGATCTCTTCTTGGAAAAGCATTTCAGCACATGAAACATATGAAGAGGAATCTGAATGGAAATCCTGAATGTTTTGTTCTTCTATGGTGTGAATGTGATGTAGGTCATCTTCATATGATATCACAACCAAATTATCAAGTTCCTTATTACATTCTTCAATATTATCAAGCACAGTATTATCATTTAGATCGTTTGCCACAAATTCACTCAAAGAAACTTTTTCACTTGCTTGAGCAAAGATCTCACCTTGCTGTTCATGAGCTGACTGAATGACCTCCTCATGAAGACTCGGTTCTAATGACAGACTGGCAGCACGACTGAGAACATTTGAATCCATACCGTTGTCTATGATCTCAACAACAAAATTCTCCTTTTCAGGATTCAGCACAAGGTATTCTTGGTCATCATGATCTGAATGTTGATCTGAAATAGCTGACTTGACTGCATCACATTCTGAAATTGAATCTTGACCACCCTGCACGCTGTCTTCTTCTGTGGGCAGATCTGAAATAGAACCCTCTCTTTCATCATTTTCAGCCATATGGCCATCTTCAACCTGCTGATATTGATTCTGCTGCAAAATGTCCTGATCATCTTGATGGGAATTCTCTAAGTTTTCTTTATGCTGCTGAAATGGATTCTCATACAGAGCCTCCATAATCTCAACATCCATAAAATTATCATCTTCATAATATTTCTCAAGGCTTTCAATAAAACCATAAGCATGCTTGCAACAGTCATGAACCAAATTTAATGATGGATAAGAGTCCTTATATCGTTCAATGAACATAGCATGAAAATCCTTTAAACAGTAAATACAAGCAGGCGGCAAACTTTCATACCATGATTGGGCTTTACCTTCCAGAGTGGCCAAGAATATCTTCATCAAGCAATCTTCAGGAAAATCAACCTTCAACTTGCGAATATGCATATGAAATCTAACTAGATGTAAAGCAGCATCCTTCTTACCATCATCTTTAAATGTAGGAAAATTCCTTGACCAATCTACCTTTGGAATTTTATTTGGAAAACCAGGGATGTGCTCTCGGCTCATGGGAGCATATCTTCTTGCAATCCGATCCATCTTGAAAAGCTCAAAGCTACTAGTCTTCCTACAGTGAAGTCACCATGAAGCACAGGTGGCTGGATTCTTCAGTGAAAAGAGTCGCCAGGTGAATGGTTTCAGCCTTGTCAGTGTCTGATCGTTGTCCACTATCAACAATAAGATCTAAAATTGATAGATGTACTGGGGTAAAATGCAAAGGAAGTGCTGTATTCACAAGCTCACGGAGATTGACTGAAGCAGCGTTTATCTACTTCCGCTAATGCAAAGCAAAAGCATTTCGAAGGCTACCTGGCATAACTTCAGGCTCCGTCTAAGACTTATGAAACAAACACATCAATCCAAAAACAAGTTTGTTCTCTCCAGTATGGTCGCCAATATGTTAGCACTTGAAATTTCACCTCAGGCTGAGAAAGGCAAACTCCAAGGCAACATCAAACCACTTAGCCTCGTAGCTAGCCCTACGAGGCAGGAGAGGGCTCTCTCCGGTCTATCTCAGCAAATATCTTCAACGGACGAGATAACCAATAAAGAAACACTGATTTTAGGCTAGTAAACTGATAAAAAGGTTTTGAATTGGGAAATTTTAGGATTTTGGTGGAAAATCGGGGAAAGGCAATTTTGGGTGCGGGGATTGGACACAGTTTTTGCAGGGGGTTCTTTGGGGCAAGGTAGGAGACTGTACTAATGCCTTTGAATTAAGTGAATGGATAGGAATGACCGGTGAGGAGCTAAAGAGAGCAAGAAACCTTCAAGAGTTCTCTTTAGACAGATGAAAACATAAATATTAAGCAAACTTAAAAGTAGAGCATGGCAATCATGAATTCTACTTTAACACTTCATTTGCGTAATTTGCAGAAGGAAAAGTAAGGATATGATTCACATAACAAACTTACAAGTACAAAGAGAAACACACCATCAATACATGTAACCACAGGAATCCCAAAAAAGACTGCAAAACCCTGGTCTTTCTTCCTTTGCCAAAATTGCAGAGATATAATGAGTAATACAATAGAGCTTCTCCCTCAAGAGTCCAACCATCAAAATGACCAAGAAAGTACATAATATAGGCAATCTAACATCTTTCCTTGCCTCTAGGGGTCGAGCTCACTATCCTAGGAGCTGTTTCAACCAATTCTAAACTGAGCACTAAAATCTAGGCAGTCAAAGCAACTTGCCTCTATAAGCTAGGAAACCAATTCATTCATTAAATGTTTGCTATTTCATGAATGAGTCTTCTAGAGTAGGTAAATAAGTGTCATGTCATCATGAAAATACATTAATTACATCAAAGAGGGTGAAAAATCCCATCACAAGTCAAAACTGGTCAAAGCTGGGCGAATTCCTGAGCTGTAGATGAATTCCTGTGAAAACTGCCCAACGGGTCGCGCGCTCTTTCTGAACGGGTCGCGCTACTTTGGAGCTGATTTTTAGGTACTTCCAGGTGTCCAAATGAGGCAAACGTGGGCTTGTTGGAAAGTTCTGGATGTCTACTTTTCAATCCAAGTGGAATTTCGGAAGTTGGTGGTCATTTGCCCCTCCAAAATTGCAATCTCCCAAGACTGCTTCCTGTGTGTCAAAAAGGTGGCATAAAGTCATTTTTTGCTTGTTTTTTGACTTTCTGGAGGCCCAAAACTTAGTGAAATTTTTTGGCAATGGCTGAGCAAGTGTATCTTTGCATGAAAAATCCAAAAATGCTGAGTTTTCCCAAAAAGGAGTTGCCCAACGAAAAGCGCCGCCTTTGGTGGAGAAAACCTGTGTTTGGCACAAACAATTCACAATTGACAAAATTTTCCCAAATTTCTTGAAATTTGGGCTGGGAGTCCCCAATAAAGTACCATGCTCATTCTAAGAGGCTTTGGCCAAAATTTGTAGTGGATCGGGCCTTTTCCGTCGTTTTAGTGCCTTGGCCAACCTCCTTGGATCTGGCACTTGCAATTTTGACATTTCTCTAAAACCATGACACCTGTGAAAAAAGTGAAGGAGGTTTTTCTTCTTTGGCATGTTATGGACAAAAACCTCTCTCAGGTTTCCAAAATTCATCTTTTATTGCTCTGGAACATCATTTGAGTGCGACTTGTCCCGATGTGTGAAACAAGGAATTTTGTCGAAATGGAGCGAAATGAAGGGGATAAGAGGCTTATAAATTCTTGGGGAAATTTTTGGAAGTAGGGAGGGATGTTAGGAAGCAGGGGAAAGTGGAATCGTGGATATCGAGTGAGGGGAAGGGGTCCAAAAGGGCAAAACACAGGTCAAACCTAGAAAATTGCCAAGTTGTGGCAAGAAACTAGGGTTTGTGCAAAAATGAGGATTTTTGGGGATCTCAGTGATGGAAAGTGTTTGATAAGGTAAACGAAGGATAGGGGAAGGTGTATGAACATCTGGATACAAGTTTTGCTAATGATTTGACCATTCAAGAGAAATTAGCTTTCAAAACCCTAGGAGAGGGAAATGACCTTGCCTAGGTGCAACTGAAGCATGAACAAGATGTAAAATGACTCAATGGGACCTAATATGATGATGAAAACCCTATGAATGATGATACACTCAGCTGAATGATGACATGGACTGACATTTGGGCAACTTTGAAAGGAGTGAAAACAACCCTAGACCTAATGCCTAGTGACCAAATTTTGCTTGAAGACTCACTGAAATGACAAAATTTGACCTTGACACTCTGAGATCACTTTGTAAGAGCATATTTGATCACTGGAGGAAGGCTGGAAAGACTGACACTAACATTGGCTCCAATGGGGATGGTAGCTCCTTGGAGGTGCCAAGAACCTCAGACCTCTGGGAGAGCAGACTAGTGCTTTCAACCATTGGGCGATGGAGTCATTATTTTGGCAAACGACACAAGACTTTGACTCATTTATTGACTGAAACCTGACTCACAAATGACTCATGACTGACTTAACTAAAACAAGAACTTACAAAGCTTATTGAAGGGCAGTAGTCCATCAAGATTTGAAATCATGATGACAACCACCTGTTTTTCTTACAAGACAATATACATCAAACTATATCAAAATGCCAATGCAACCAATCAAGCAGATGCCTTCTTGATTGATTCTCCTGATCAGATCTTCTGGTCAACAATACAAACCTATCACTGGGCATCCAAAAACATAGTCGACCATGGCTGCAACAAAACACCGTAATAAACACTTTCACTGCTGGCTGCAACAAACTTGCTAGAGGATCGTAAAAAACATGAAGATTTGCCATTGCCACCTCCTGCTGAAAGATCAAGGTGTCCTTTGTTTCAAATTCTGATCTGCCTTCATCATGTGCTTCAGTAAAAGTATGCTCATGGGCTTCAAAAAACTCTGAACAAATGGATGAGCAGATCTCTTCTTGGAAAAGCATTTCAGCACATGAAACATATGAAGAGGAATCTGAATGGAAATCCTGAATGTTTTGTTCTTCTATGGTGTGAATGTGTTGTAGGTCATCTTCATATGATATCACAACCAAATTATCAAGTTCCTTATTACATTCTTCAATATTATCAAGCACAGTATTATCATTTAGATCGTTTGCCACAAATTCACTCAAAGAAACTTTTTCACTTGCTTGAGCAAAGATCTCACCTTGCTGTTCATGAGCTGACTGAATGACCTCCTCATGAAGACTTGGTTCTAATGACAGACTGGCAGCACGACTGAGAACATTTGAATCCATACCGCTGTCTATGATCTCAACAACAAAATTCTCCTTTTCAGGATTCAGCACAAGGTATTCTTGGTCATCATGATCTGAATGTTGATCTGAAATAGCTGACTTGACTGCATCACATTCTGAAATTGAATCTTGACCACCCTGCACGCTGTCTTCTTCTGTGGGCAGATCTGAAATAGAACCCTCTCTTTCATCATTTTCAGCCATATGGCCATCTTCAACCTGCTGATATTGATTCTGCTGCAAAATGTCCTGATCATCTTGATGGGAATTCTCTAAGTTTTCTTTATGCTGCTGAAATGGATTCTCATACAGAGCCTCCATAATCTCAACATCCATAAAATTATCATCTTCATAATATTTCTCAAGGCTTTCAATAAAACCATAAGTATGCTTGCAACAGTCATGAACCAAATTTAATGATGGATAAGAGTCCTTATATCGTTCAATGAACATAGCATGAAAATCCTTTAAACAGTAAATACAAGCAGGCGGCAAACTTTCATATCATGATTGAGCTTTACCTTCCAGAGTGGCCAAGAATATCTTCATCAAGCAATCTTCAGGAAAATCAACCTTCAACTTGCGAATATGCATATGAAATCTAACTAGATTTAAAGCAGCATCCTTCTTACCATCATCTTTAAATGTAGGCAAATTCCTTGACCAATCTACCTTTGGAATTTTATTTGGAAAACCAGGGATGTGCTCTCGGCTCATGGGAGCATATCTTCTTGCAATCCGATCCATCTTGAAAAGCTCAAAGCTACTAGTCTTCCTGCAGTGAAGTCACCATGAAGCACAGGTGGCTGGATTCTTCAGTGAAAAGAGTCGCCAGGTGAATGGTTTCAGCCTTGTCAGTGTCTGATCGTTGTCCACTATCAACAATCAGATCTAAAATTGATAGATGTACTGGGGTAAAATGCAAAGGAAGTGTTGTATTCACAAGCTCACGGAGATTGACTGAAGCAGCGTCTATCTACTTCCGCTAATGCAAAGCAAAAGCATTTCGAAGGCTACCTGGCATAACTTCAGGCTCCGTCTAAGACTTATGAAACAAACACATCAATCCAAAAACAAGTTTGTTCTCTCCAGTATGGTCGCCAATATGTTAGCGCTTTAAATTTCACCTCAGGCTGAGAAAGGCAAACTCCAAGGCAACATCAAACCTCTTAGCCTCGTAGCTAGCCCTACGGGGCAGGATAGGGCTCTCTCCGGTCTATCTCAGCAAAGATCTTCAACGAACGAGATAACCAATAAAGAAACACTGATTTTAGGCTAGTAAACTGATAAAAAGGTTTTGAATTGGGAAATTTTAGGATTTTGGTGGAAAATCGGGGAAAGGCAATTTTGGGTGCGGGGATTGGACACAGTTTTTGCAGGGGGTTCTTTGGGGCAAGGTAGGAGACTGTACTAATGGCTTTGAATTAAGTGAATGGATAGGAATGACCGGTGAGGAGCTAATGAGAGCAAGAAACCTTCAAGAGTTCTCTTTAGACAGATGAAAACATAAATATTAAGCAAACTTAAAAGTAGAGCATGGCAATCATGAATTCTACTTTAACACTTCATTTGCCTAATTTGCAGAAGGAAAAGTAAGGATATGATTCACATAACAAACTTACAAGTACAAAGAGAAACACACCATCAATACATGTAACCATAGGAATCCCAAAAAAGACTGCAAAACCCTGGTTTTTCTTCCTTTGCCAAAATTGCAGAGATACAATGAGTAATACAATAGAGCTTCTCCCTCAAGAGTCCAACCATCAAAATGACCAAGAAAGTACATAATATAGGAAATCTAACATCTTTCCTTGCCTCTAGGGGTCGAGCTCACTATCCTAGGAGCTGTTTCAACCAATTCTAAACTGAGCACTAAAATCTAGGCAGTCAAAGCAACTTGCCTCTATAAGCTAGGAAACCAATTCATTCATTAAATGTTTGCTATTTCATGAATGAAGCTTCTAGAGTAGGTAAATAAGTGTCATGTCATCATGAAAATACATTAATTACATCAAAGAGGGTGAAAAATCCCATCACAAGTCAAAACTGGTCAAAGCTGGGCGAATTCCTGAGCTGTAGATGAATTCCTGTGAAAACTGCCCAACGGGTCGCGCGCTCTTTCTGAACGGGCGCGCTATTTTGGAGCTGATTTTGAGGTACTTCCAGGTGTCCAAATGAGGCAAACGTGGGCTTGTTGGAAATTTATGGATGTCTACTTTCCAATCCAAGTGGAATTTCGGAAGTTGGTGGTCATTTGCCCCTCCAAAATTGCAATCTCCCAAGACTGCTTCCCGTGTGTCAAAAAGGTGGCATAAAGTCATTTTTTGCTTGTTTTTTGACTTTCTGGAGGCCCAAAACTTAGTGAAATTTTTTGGCAATGGCTGAGCAAGTGTATCTTTGCATGAAAAATCCAAAAATGCTGAGTTTTCCCAAAAAGGAGTTGCCCAACGAAAAGCGTCGCCTTTGGTGGAGAAAACCTGTGTTTGGCACAAAAAATTCACAATTGACAAAATTTTCCCAAATTTCTTGAAATTTGGGCTGGGAGTCCCCAATAAAGTACCATGCTCATTCAAAGAGGCTTTGGCCAAAATTTGTAGTGGATCGGGCCTTTTCCGTCGTTTTAGTGCCTTGGCCAACCTCCTTGGATCTGGCGCTTGCAATTTTGACATTTCTCTAAAACCATGACACCTGTGCAAAAAGTGAAGGAGGTTTTTCTTCTTTGGCATGTTATGGACAAAAACCTCTCTCAGGTTTCCAAAATTCATCTTTTATTTCTCTGGAACATCATTTGAGTGCGACTTGTCCCGATGTGTGAAACAAGGAATTTTGTCGAAATGGAGCGAAATGAAGGGGATAAGAGGCTTATAAATTCTTGGGGAAATTTTTGGAAGTAGGGAGGGATCTTAGGAAGCAGGGAAAAGTGGAATCGCGGAGATCGAGTGAGGGGAAGGGGTCCAAAAGGGCAAAACACAGGTCAAACCTAGAAAATTGCCAAGTTGTGGAAAGAAACTAGGGTTTGTGCAAAAATGAGGATTTTTGGGGATCTCAGTGATGGAAAGTGTTTGATAAGGTAAATGAAGGATAGGGGAAGGTGTATGAACATCTGGATACAAGTTTTGCTAATGATTTGACCATTCAAGAGAAATTAGCTTTCAAAACCCTAGGAGAGGGAAATGACCTTGCCTAGGTGCAACTGAAGCATGAACAAGATGTAAAATGACTCAATGGAACCTAATATGATGATGACAACCCTCTAAATGATGATACACTCAGCTGAATGATGACATGGACTGACATTTGGGCAACTTTGAATGGAGTGAAAACAACCCTAGACCTAATGCCTAGTGACCAAATTTTGCTTGAAGACTCACTGAAATGACAAAATTTGACCTTGACACTCTGAGATCACTTTGTAAGAGCATATTTGATCACTGGAGGAAGGCTGGAAAGACTGACACTAACATTGGCTCCAATGGGGATGGTAGCTCCTTGGAGGTGCCAAGAACCTCAGACCTCTGGGAGAGCAGACCAGTGCTTTCAACCATTGGGCGATGGAGTCATTATTTTCGCAAACGACACAAGACTTTGACTCATTTATTGACTGAAACCTGACTCACAAATGACTCATGACTGACTTAACTAAAACAAGAACTTACAAAGCTTATTGAAGGGCAGCAGTCCATCAAGATTTGAAATCATGATGACAACCACCTGTTTTTCTTACAAGACAATATACATCAAACTATATCAAAATGCCAATGCAACCAATCAAGCAGATGCCTTCTTGATTGATTCTCTTGATCAGATCTTCTGGTCAACAATACAAACCTATCACTGGGCATCCAAAACATAGTCGACCATGGCTGCAACAAAACACTGTAATAAACACTTTCACTGCTGGCTGCAACAAACTTGTTAGAGGATCGTAAAAAACATGAAGATTTGCCATTGCCACCTCCTGCTGAAAGATCAAGGTGTCCTTTGTTTCAAATTCTGATCTGCCTTCATCATGTGCTTCAGTAAAAGTATGCTCATGGGCTTCAAAAAACTCTGAACAAATGGATGAGCAGATCTCTTCTTGGAAAAGCATTTCAGCACATGAAACATATGAAGAGGAATCTGAATGGAAATCCTGAATGTTTTGTTCTTCTATGGTGTGAATGTGTTGTAGGTCATCTTCATATGATATCACAACCAAATTATCAAGTTCCTTATTACATTCTTCAATATTATCAAGCACAATATTATCATTTAGATCGTTTGCCACAAATTCACTCAAAGAAACTTTTTCACTTGCTTGAGCAAAGATCTCACCTTGCTGTTCATGAGCTGACTGAATGACCTCCTCATGAAGACTCGGTTCTAATGACAGACTGGCAGCATGACTGAGAACATTTGAATCCATACCGCTGTCTATGATCTCAACAACAAAATTCTCCTTTTCAGGATTCAGCACAAGGTATTCTTGGTCATCATGATCTGAATGTTGATCTGAAATAACTGACTTGACTGCATCACATTCTGAAATTGAATCTTGACCACCCTGCACGCTGTCTTCTTCTGTGGGCAGATCTGAAATAGAACCCTCTCTTTCATCATTTTCAGCCATATGGCCATCTTCAACCTGCTGATATTGATTCTGCTGCAAAATGTCCTGATCATCTTGATGGGAATTCTCTAAGTTTTCTTTATGCTGCTGAAATGGATTCTCATACAGAGCCTCCATAATCTCAACATCCATAAAATTATCATCTTCATAATATTTCTCAAGGCTTTCAATAAAACCATAAACATGCTTGCAACAGTCATGAACCAAATTTAATGATGGATAAGAGTCCTTATATCGTTCAATGAACATAGCATGAAAATCCTTTAAACAGTAAATACAAGCAGGCGGCAAACTTTCATACCATGATTGGGCTTTACCTTCCAGAGTGGCCAAGAATATCTTCATCAAGCAATCTTCAGGAAAATCAACCTTCAACTTGCGAATATGCATATGAAATCTAACTAGATGTAAAGCAGCATCCTTCTTACCATCATCTTTAAATGTAGGAAAATTCCTTGACCAATCTACCTTTGGAATTTTATTTGGAAAACCAGGGATGTGCTCTTGGCTCATGGGAGCATATCTTCTTGCAATCCGATCCATCTTGAAAAGCTCAAAGCTACTAGTCTTCCTGCAGTGAAGTCACCATGAAGCACATGTGGCTGGATTCTTCAGTGAAAAGAGTCGCCAGGTGAATGATTTCAGCCTTGTGAGAAGGTAAGTTTTTTGGTATTTTTCTAAAAAAAGGGGGTTTTGATTGTTATCTTTTCTTTATTCCAAAAAATAAAAGAAATGCCTAAATGCTAAGTTTTATTTTTTGGATAGATTTTTGAAGTGTCCCCATTTATTAACGTAATAGTAACTACTATCATTAATAAATGGGGTGTTGTTGAATACCAAAACAGGCCTATAAACACTACGGTGTGAGCTGGTTTCATAACAAAATCTTGTGCCCACTATCTCTGTTTTTCATTTTTGTTTACTGCTCTCACTAAACAATAGTAATAATAATTGAAGATTAAATAATGCTCTGAAAAATATTAATAAATTTCTAATTACTAAGAAATACTGATTCACCCCCCCCCTCAGTATTTCCAACACGTATATCTGCCAAGTTGAGAGGGACATCATATTATAGTCATGATGGATACCTTGAAGAAGAAATTGGAGAATGAATATTGAAGTGATACTGAAATAAGGAAAGCAAGATCAAGTTGTAGAATATGTTGTTGCTAGTAAAGTAGGAAAGGAAGCTGCGTGGTTGAGGGAACTTCTTTCAAATTTGTTTGGGAAGCCTATAAGTCCTACTGTGATAAATTGAGATAATCAAGGCAACATCAAGATGTCTGAAGACCTCGAAGGTTTGTGTTTACTTATGTATTTGAAAGTTTGTTACTGATTGAGGTTGTATTTGTACAGGAAAATCTCTTAAAGTTTTGGAAGCATGCTTGATGTTACTGATTTGTTTGATCGAGAGAGATTTTATGCGTTGAGGCATTATGTGTAATACAAAATTCTTGGGAGGAGATCTGGCCAGCCTATGTGTTGATGTCTAGTTCCCAAATTAGGAAGGGTGACATTGGTCATAGAGATCTAACCTTGCATTACACACCTGGTTCCCTAGGTTGAAGGTTAGAAAGTAAGCTTGATGGTACCTAGAGATGATGAAAGCATTAGTTCATCTTAGTCCCACCCAGATACATTTCCCTGATCAGGAATCTAGTCCATGGCACCACGTGTTCCTAAAATCATCATGGTTCATGTGTTTTGAGATCTTCCATGTACTTGTATATATGTGTGTATTTATGAAAACCTCCCTAGTTAAGAGGGAGTGTTGAAGAATGTAACTAGGTTCGATCTTTATAATTATGTTTAAGTCATAATGAAATGTATTTATCAAAAAAAAGAAAAATAAATTATTATTATTATTATTATGACTTATTAAAGCATGTGTTTCGTAGTTGGGTCATCATGCTATAGGTCAAAGTCCCCATTGAGGACTTCTAGGTATTGTCTTGAGTTATTAGAGTCATTGTCCATTTTATAAGACCCTTCTTGGGCTTTTGAATCATGTAACAAAAAATATTATTGAGTTAAATAAGTCATTTGCTACCTCCACACCAATTTGGACCTCACCTGACCAAGTCGACCTACATCAAGGTAATTCAACCCACAAAAGAGGCTATAAATAAGGGCCGTTCGATTCATTTGGAGCATCACTCACACAAGTTCGATATCCAAGAAGAGGAAGTAGAAAAATACGAAGAAGGAGAAGAATTGCAGAAAATGACAAAATCAATTTTTCTGGGTCATCTCTCTCTCTCACTCGTGTGAATTTACTGGGCTACTACTGGAAGGTCGAAGTGCTACATCAAGGTCGATTTTTTTGGATCTTCATCTAGGTCAAAATTCTGTTGCTGCTTCTAGGTCAAAATACTGTTGCTTCTAGGTCGAAGTGTTGTTTCTACTAGGTGAAAGTTGCTAATAGGTCGAAGTTTTTGGTGTTGCTTCAAGATCGAATTTTTGTTGCTGCAAGATCTATGTTTTTGGTTGAAGTTGCTGCGAAAGGGAAGGGATAACTTGGTGATTAGAGAAAGTCTGTGTCCTGGTCAAGGAGTCTTGGAGCATCTCGTGAAACTATTAAAGGAAGAGTTGTTGATTGGGTTTTACCCTAGATAGGGGTTTTTCCTTGGTTGTCCGCTTACATCGGGTGTCGTTGATATACATGTTATGGTTTTGGTAATTGATTGATGAACTAAGATAAAAGAAGAACACAAGAAAGTTAATGAGAACATAAGAATATCACAAGCTATTATCAACATAAAGAAAATCTTTTTTCCTTTCTGATTTTCCAACAATTTCATCTCAGGAACAAAAATTTTCTTGTCTCGCGCTCTGGTAAACTTTGTGCCTTCTATCATCTCTATGAAAATATCGATAAATGCCACTATCAGTACTTGGCACTACACGTATTACGCTTATGACGGGTCATTAAAGAACCCAATTAACCGAGAGATTAGTGGAAAATCTCAAGCTTAGGTGAAGTTCTCTGCCTTATGCAATTTGGGGAGTTCTCTTTACAAAATTAATGAGGATTACATTGCCTCGAATACAAGTTTGGCCTTGCAACACATGGTTTTTTCAAAAGGAAGTATTCATTCAACCCAAACAATCTAAACACCATTCATAGCGATGATATGTGCAACAAGGCTATCAACCTGCCTATTAATAGATCAAGCCATAACTAAAATTTGTTGGAAACACTAGGGGGCATGTTGGAAATACTGAGAGGGGTGTGAATCAATATTTCCTTTTACAATTGTTATTTTATAAATTAATATCTCTTAAATTCAAAACAAAAAATATATACATTGAGATAATAATTTTATTAATAAAAACGAGGACTCCAATCCTCTTATGTAATAATAAAATTCCAATTTGTACACTAATTATTCAAGGCTTCAACCCTAGATGAAGACTTCAATATTCAAATCAACCAGGCTCCAACTTGCACTTCAACAAGCACCAACTTGGTCCTCTTGAGGGCTTCAATTCTCTCTACTGGCTTAGCTTCCAACTTGGTCTTCTTGAGGACTCCAATCCTTTAGAGCTCCAACTCTCTGCTTTTGTTCTTTAAGGTGGGTATTCTTCAAGGCTTCTAATATCTTCTGCAAAAAGCCTTGAATGATCTTCTTTAATAAGGCTCCAATGAATTTTTCAAGTGGTCTACAAGATTAGCTTCAAAACATCTACAAGATGTGTTCAATGGGATCCAATAATGCTTCAAACACTGCTTCAACAATATTCCAATTCCTCAATGGCTTCTTCAAAGGGTCTACAACATATTCCCCAAATCTGATTCAAGGATAAAGATTAGCTTCAACAACTTCAGTTGGAGTCTCCAACACTCTTCATGTTACCCAAACATTCATCTTTAATATTATTCCTTGAGGGCTTCAATCAGGGGGTTAATGATATGTCCAATAATGACTCCAAAATCTTCTTCTACAAGTCTTAAACAATGCTTCAAGATGTCTTAAATAAGATGCTCCAAAAGGGGTCTTTAATAGGTCTACACACCACTCTTACAAGGTCCTTCAACAATGCTATGGTAATTCTCCAATAACTTCTTTCAAAGTGGTCTTCCAACTAGATGCTTTCAACAAGTCTTCAAGAATCACCAAACATAGCCCAAAGTTTCCTCAAAATTTCTTCACAAGGTTCCTTCATGGGATAACTTCAAAACTACTGTAAGATGTCTTTAACAAATGCTTTTATACAACTTAAAAATATGCCTTTAGTATGCTCTCAAAAGATGTTATTGGGATGCTAAAAGATATGTCATTAGGCTACTATAAGAGTGTCCTCAAATCAACTTCAAATGACTTCTTTAGGTGTCTTCAATCCTCCAATTTTTTGTTCTAGATCTACTTCAAAAAGGTGCTAATCAAGGAATACACAAAGTTACTGATTAAACGAGAACTATTACATCAAAACGAGAATTCTAACAAAAAAACCCCAAGAAAACATGAAAAAATAGCCTAAAAACGAAAAGTGTTGATGCTGATATATATAAATTATTTTTTTAGGGTAAATTTTCAACATTTTTTGAAAATGGAAGTAAAAACCATTTTTTTTGTGTGAAAAAAAACCTGAAAATGAGAAGTGTTGATAATAAAATAACGGCTTTTTTTTTTGGGTAAATTGTCAACATTCTTTAATAAGGACGTTAAAGATAAAATATCATGACTTTGGAAAACCTTAAAATTCTTACTATAGGCATGACATTAAAGATAAAATATCACGTCTCCTTAAAATTCCAACGATTTTTGGGCATAGTATTAAAAATAAAATATCATGTCTCTGAAAAGCCTTAAAATTCCAAGAATGACATTAAAGATAAAATATCACCTTTATGAAACGCCTTTAAATTCTGACAATTTTCAGCGATGCGTTAATATTATTTAAAAAATTATTACCATTTAATTTCTAGTAATTTATATATATATTTTTAAAGTTTACCATATTAATAACAATTTATTGAATATAATGTCTTTTTTATATAATGTGTTGAAGTCACTGGATATGAAACACTCTGATAAGTGAACAATTTTACAAAATAAATGAATTTTTATGTGATTTTGGAGTTTTTGATACTGCATAAAAACATTTATTTTTTGGAAATTTGTGTAAATATTTTATTTTTAAATAATTTTAAGATTTTGAAATTTGCAAATAGTTTATATATATATATGTTTCTTATATAATAATAATAATAATAATAATAATAATAATAATAATAATTCAATATTAAAATTATATTTATTTTGAATTTAATAAATCGAAATTAATGAACAGATTAAAGATTATGCAAAAAAACGTCATTCCCAGAATCCTACCAATGCTAATGAAGTACACCATCAATAAAAAAATGTTCTCGTAACTTATTACTTCTACATATTTTATAGTTTAACAACGTGAGTGGGCCTAATGGTTAAGAGCATGTGTTTCCTCCTAAGAGGTCATAGGCTCAAAACCGAAGTGGGTAGAGTATGTATACCTTCGTAGACTTAACATCCAAATCACTGCACGGGGGGTGGGACCCTTGTACCACAAGCAAAGGGTCTCATACACCAATTTGGTGTCTTGCTTGGCGTTACTTTAAAATTGGATAATAATAATAATAATAACACATAATCCATACAAATATATTGAGAATATGAAAACATTGAAAAAAAAAAAAACACAAATTAAAAATAAAAATAATAATAAGTAGTAAATAAATATATATATTAAAGACGATAAAATATGACCCAAAAAAATACAATTAAAAATATATATATAAAAATGACAAAAAAAACAAACATAAAAAATGTAAAAAAAACACAATAAAAACCTTTAAAATAAAAAGAAAAGAAACTTTAAAAGAAACATTAAAAAAATAAATTGAAAAAAAAAACAATAAAAAACATGACAAAAAAATGAAATATATAAAAAAATATATAAAAAAAACCATAAAAATGTAAAAAAAAACAAAATTAGCTTATAAAAATAAAAAATTTAAACAGAAGAAAAAAATAATAAAAAATATATAAAAAAGGAAAATTTTCAAAAAAACACATAATTTAAAGAAACAAAATAACAAAAAAAACATAAAAAACAACAAAAAAAAAATGCTGCATAAATAAAAAAAGTAAGAAAAAAAAGAATAATTAAAATAATATTTTTTAAAATAATTAAAATTAAAAAAAAAAAAAAAAAATAAACAAATTTTTTTGTAAGCTTGGTAGGACTACATATTCATCATGTCTAACTTTTCACCTTGATCGAGGGATAGCACAAGATTTGAACCTAAGACTTTCGGTTCAGTGAGACTTCATTTCGGTTCAATGAGACTTCATTTCGATGGCCATTCCAATTTAGCTAACCCAAGTGGGACTGAAATAAACAAATTTAAAAAGATTAAAATTAAAAAGAATTAAAAACTTAAAAATAGCTGTTTAAATAATTAAAATAAAAATAAAAATTATATATATCTTATTTTTTAAATTATTTTAATGTTTGTTTTTAATTGTTTATCTTAATTTTATTTATTTTTAAATTTTAATTATTTTATTTTATTATTAATTTTTATTTTATTTTATTTTTTAACTTTAAGGAAAAAATGTTTTTGATGTTTTTTTTTCTTTAAATTATGTGTTTTTTTTAATTTTTTTTCCTTTATTTATTTATTTTTTGATATATATATATTTTTTGTTTTTGTTTTGTTTTGTTTTTGTTTAAATTTTTTATCTTTACAAGTAAATTTTATTTGTTTATTCTTGTTTTATTTATTTTTTCTGTGTCATGCTTTTTTTCCTTAATGTTTTATTACCGACATGAAAATCACCAACATTTAAAAAAAATTATCCACATTTAATACATTAGAAAATTTAAAGAATAAACCCTCTAAAAAAATGGATTACTGCATCAACACTTTTCAAAATCAACATGAAAATCAGTAACATTAAAAGAAAATGTTACATAAGGAAATTTAAAGTGCCAAAAATATGCTTAAAAAAGTTATTCTAAATAACCACTTTTCAAAATCAGGGGTTTTTTTTGCAACCTCAAAAAAATTGGTACTCGCTTGATTGGTAACTATGTTAATATCAAAGATCAAGTTAATGTCTGTTCAAAAGGAGCTCAACAAGGGCCAGATATTTTTTTCAAAGATCTGCTTCCTGAGGTGGTTGAAGTCTGCAACTTAGGGAGGCTGAATTTGCAACCTTTATTGAACTATGCCAACAAAAAGATAGATTCAAAATCTATAACAAGATGAGAAAGTTTAAGGTCTGCAAAAATGAGCCTTGATCTACAACAATTTGAGGACTGTAATGATTAGGCCAAAATACAGACCTGAAATAGGTCAAAAATGCAGTGCTACAAAGGGGTTGAAATTCGACACAGTAAAGACGAGATATGTCATAGATATGCACAAATCTGAGTTCTCCAATCTAGGTAGAGAATTTCTCCTTAGAAGGGCCAAGTCTATAGCTTGAATGATCAAATATATTACAACGAATAGCCCTTGTCCAATTACAATGAAGTCACAAAAAATACTTGATCAATGAAAACCCTTGTCCAAAATAAACGAAAAATAAACCACAAAAAATTATCTAGTTGTTCAACGATGTCGTTCAAATTTCATCTTCTTAGGCTTCTTTTTATTTTTGTACTTGTTTTCTTATTATTCAGACCCGAGTTGGTGATGAAATGATGCTACTTCTTCTTAATATATAGTGGTCTGTCTTGATATGAAGGGGCATGTAGGAGCCCGCTTGTGAGCCTACTCATGTAGGCTTGCCAAGTTGTTATTTTTGACATATTTTAATTTAGAAAAAATAAATTCTCCTTAATGACAAGGAATTAGGGGGGCATGTGAATACTCTTTGGAAAGTTCTTGGAAATCTCTACAAGATGACGTAATTATTTTTCCAAGAAATGATATATAAAGTTAACAATATTGATTTTCTTTCCATTATATGAGTGTTTTCCATAATATCCTTGTTTGCGGGTCTCTTTCATGGAGCTAGGGCATTTGGCATATACACCATTTACATCATGTGGCATGAACAAGGGCATATCTAGGGTTTCTTATGTTAGGGCTTCTAGACATTTACATGTGTTATTTATTTATTAGGATTAGGCATCTTCAACATATATTCCTAAGGTTTCAACGATGCTAGGGCTTTAATTCATGTATTTGGCATATGAACTTAGGATTTCATTTATGCATACATAGGTTTAGGGCTCATCATCTTCAACAATGCTAGGGTTTGTACCTAGGTTTTTGTCCTAGGGTTTGCTTCAACAATGCACCTAGGGTTTGTCATCATATTGACATCAATGACAACTTTATCCAATAAGGTGGTGAATCAATATTTCTTCACAATTGTTATATTATGCCAATAAAACTATAAATTAAACCAGAACATAAAATGTACAAGATCTTTTTATTATTAATAACAATGATTAGGACTCCAAACCTCTTACAAACAACTAGGCTCCAACCTTTACAATAAATTCTTCAAGGTATCCAAGGCTCTAATGTTGCGTGAGGACTCCAATCCTCACTACAAATCCAAGCTCCAACCTGGTCTAGTTGAATACTGCAACCCTGAAATATCAATCTAGGCTCCAACCTAATTATTCACAAGACTCCAACATTGTGTGAGGACTCCAATCCTCTAGAGATCCAACCCACTCAATTCACTTCAACTCTTCAAGTTGGATTCAATGCTTCCTCAATACTTCCAAAAGCTTCTTCAACAAGTCTTGAAGGATTTATTCAACAATGCTACTGCTCCAACAATATCTTACAAATTTCTCCAGGATCTACTTAAGAAAATGCTTCAAATTGATTCCAAGATATATTAGGGTTTAGTTCATTACAAGATTAACTCCAACATGATCCATTGAAGGTGTCTACAAGACTCTTTATATCTGCACAAGGGATATTTAAGTGTCTTAACTGACTGCTACAATATAAGCCTAAAAAATACCTTCATCTGTGCTTCAAAATAGTCCTCAATAATGGTTCCAAAACATCCTTCAATACTTCTCCAAGTTTTTTCCAAAATTGTTTCCAATAATGCTTTTAAAGCTTCATTCAAGTTGCCTTTAATGATGCTACAAATCTACCCCAAAGTTGACTTCAAAATAATTTTGGTCAAGGTATTGCTCTATAGTTGTCTTCAACCTTGTTGTAGTATGCCTTCAAAAGTGCTTTCAAGACTTCCTTCAATAGTGCTCTAGGTGTAAAGAAAGATGCATGCTCTTCAAAAGTCTGTTAAATAAATAAGGTTTTCCATCAATTGTCCATAGGTATGAATGTCAAGAGTGTCATAGAATCAAGACTGCAGATGTCAATCATAGGTCATAATTTTGTGCCACTTCAAGGCCAAGAGTTGTAAATGATAGATATCCAAAGGCCTCAGGGGTGAGGCTCTATTCCAAGCTCTGTTCAGGCTTATTTTTGGAAGAATAGTTCAGAGGTATAAGTATATTTATGTGATATGCGAGCTTCCTAAAGGACTACTTCTTTGAGGAATGTGAGCTACAAAAGAACCATAATCTTTATGAAAAATACGAGCTATAGAAGGACTATAGTCTTTGTGAAATGCGAGCTACAAGAGAACCATCATCTCTGTGAAAAATGTGAGCTACAAAAGAACCATAATCTCTATAAAAAATGCGAGTTACATAAGGACTATAGCCTTTGTGAAATGCAAGCTACAGGAGAACCATTATCCCTGTGAAAAATGCAAGCTACAAAAGAACCCTAATCTCTGTAAAAAATGCGAGCTACAGAAGGAATATAATCTTTCTGTAATGCAAGCTAGTAAGATGCCGAGGTCTTGATTTGAATGGAAAATGGAATTCACCCATGGATTCACTCACCCATGGGATTTACCCATGGTATTGTAAGTGGGATCCACCCATGGTATTCATTAACTCACGGTATTTATCCACCCATGGAATTAACCAATGGCATTGTAAGTGGTATCCACCCATGGTATTGAAAGTGACATCAACCCATGGTATTCATTCACCCATGGTATTTGCCCACCCATGGAATTTACATGTGGTATTGTAACAAAAAAAGGCTATAGGTAACAAGTCACATTTTGTAAAAGGACAGTTTGTCCACCACAATATAGCCTTTACAATTATTATATGTTTTAATAAAAAAACGTTAATTTGTGGTTTTATTTACTGTTTTCTCTCCTTTTTTTTCTGGCATTGCAATTTTTTAGGTCTCGGGGTCCTCCACCCCCATGATCCATCTCGATTTTTTTTTAGATCTTGGAGGTCTCACCCCAAGATTTGGATCAGTGGTATCAGAGCCATGTTACGATTCCATGGGAATGAGGGTTTGATGCATATTTCAGTTTCAAAATTTTGCATCTATATTCAACAAAATTCAGGCACATGCTATGTCCTTCACAAAGCATTTTATTAGGCCAAGTGGGAAGAATTTTTCTTTTTTTTCGTTTTTTTGTAGGAATTTTTTTGGGCGGTGAGTTTCTAGATTAGATATGAAACTTTTAGTGAAAATTTTAAAAAAACAAATAACATATCTGGATTCCTTGCGAAAAAATACCCAAATTAAAAAAAAAATCGGCCGAATTGGAGTCCAAATAAGGGAGATATCGCTGATTTAAAATCAGCTATGTTGTATGATTTTTTCTGACGAAAATTCGTAGACAACGACTCTCCTATCATTTTTTTTGCAGTTTTTGTGCAGAATTTCATATAATTGATTGTCGATCTGAGCTTCTCTCGAAAAATCAACCAATTTTTTAAAAAACATTTGGTCAAAATGGAGTTCGGATGAGGGAGATATCATTGATTTAAAATCAGATATTTTTTTAGAACTTTCGTGATGACAGAATAGTTGCAACGCGAATCTAAGTTTCCAGAGTGTCACTATAGGGATTTCAAACACATGGGAAGATGGATAATGGTCAGGTTATAATAAATATTCTGAGCTATATTGATCTAGTTATGTCCATTTTAAATCTGGAGAAACATTCGGAGCAGGTTCCCTTTAGAGACATGCCCTGCCACCCTGCTTTAGTAGGCACCTAGTTCACATTCATCAATTTCAACATAGCAGCATTTGACATGGGTTCTTTGGAGATGTTCCCTCCAACCCTAGGCTATGTAGGCACCTACTACTTCATTAATAGTTAGCATCACGGTTATGGGTCAACTGCACAAAATCCTTGTCATCAAAGTCCATTTGCTAGGCCGCACACTTTTAGTATCACAGTTGGTCACAAGCATTACATGGTATCTCTATCTTCAAATATTCATTTTTCATGGTTATGGGTCATAAAAAAATCCACAATTTAGTCCATTTTCTAGGCTGCACACTTTCAGTATCACAATTGGTCACAAGCATTACAGAGTATCTCTAGCCTCGGATCTTCATTCATCACGATTGGATTAATCACACAAAACCCTTCTCTTTAGTGACTCTTCATATTCAACAAAGGCTTCTCAGGAGAGAACTTCAAGCAATGGGGACCATTTCTTCTTAAGGAGGGAGGAATGATCTGAATGGAAAATGACTTTCACCCATGGTATTCATCCACCCATGAAATTTACCCATGCTATTGTAAGTGGAATCCACCCATGGTATTCATCAACCCATGGTATTTATCCACCCATGGAATTAACCAATGGTATTGTAAGTGGCATCCACCCATGGTATTCATTCACCCATGGTATTTACCCACCCATGGAATTTACCTGTGGTATTGTAACAAAAAGAGGCTATAAGTAACAAGTCACATTTTGTAAAAGGACATTTTGTCCACTACAATGTAACCTTTACAATTATTATATGTTTTAATAAAAAACATTTCTTTGTGGTTTTATTTATTGTGTGTTCTCTCCTTTCATTTTTGGCATTGCAAATTTTCATATCTTGGGGGCCTCCCCCCAAGATCGGGATCAAGTCTACTCCTAGATGAGGGCATAAAAGTTTGCTCCAAGTGCAATAGGTTTGTTAAAAAAAAGGTTGAATAAGGGCCTGCTTCAGGTGCAACGAAAATCATAAAAATTTGTTCAAGGTGCCATGAAAAAACACAAAAACCAATCTAAATTCTATATTATCAATCCCACAAAAAATAGCCACCGAAATATCCTTGTTCTTCTCCTTTATTTTCCTAAGATCCAAATCTTCTGTTGTTGCTACATCGAGTTCTGTGCCAAATGGGTGGAAGTATGTGACATATATATTTATACTAATTTTGAGTCTTGCTCTGAACTGACATTAACTTGTTGGGAGCCAAATTGAACTCAAGGTAGGCCAACGTGTTCTGGGCAAAGATGATATCAAATTTTCAAGATTTATATGAATATTGGAACATTCAATGGACAACAAAATACCATAGTTTGGACGTGCATCATTGCCAACAATTTTTCATAGTATCTCAAGGGGGGCTCTCCTGTTGTAGGAAACCCTATATTGTTCTAACATAACTATCATAACAAGCTTTGAGTGTTTGAAATCATAAGAACTACTCAATGAATTTGTTTTACAGTGTGTGCCTTGATGTATGGAACCCATTGGATTGTGTTATTGTAATTGTTTAGAAGCCAACTTCCATGCTTGTCATAACATACAAATATTAATAAGTTACTTAATAAGTTTCCAAGTATGCCTGGCTTGTCATAAGTTTCCAAGTATGCCATGGAAACTTGAGGTCATATGCCCAATGATGTTGTACATAGTCAGGGAAGATGGTAGCTGCATACATTTCTTCATAATCAATTGTTTGACTTTTGACCCTTGATCATAACATAGTTGATTCTTTGCTTTGCCATTAATGACAACATCTCAACAATCTCCCTCTTTGTCATTGATGACAATACTCTCCCCCTTTCAGTATTGTCTTTTCCTTTGACATCAATGGCAAATGAGGTGCTTTGTCAGCTACTATCCTTGTCAAAATGTTGCTCCCTTTTGTTCCCTCTCTGTTTTGGAGGCCATAATAAAATAAACATATCAACAAGGTTTCATTGTATTACCGATGGCTCCTTATTCTTTTTCCTACCCAATAATACTCTGAAGACAATTATGAAATCTTGATGACATGGCTCTTTGCTTACACGGATTGGCACCACTGTCAAACTTTGTCTTTTCAGTGCAATTAGTAGATGATTCCCCAACAACAATCTTGTAACCTCAATCATTTTCCAACCTTTCATCTCTAATTTGTTCATTATGAAACTTATTTTTGAGTTGATAATTTAGAGGAGTCTTTATTAATTTTCAATCTATCTTGCTTATCCAAAGGCCCATTTTTCAAACTTCTTCTGCAGATTAAAATCTTAAGTGTAAATTTTCTATCAAAATTACACAAGAATTTTCAATTCTCTTCATATAAAGGTTGTTGATCCGAATTTAAACAAGAACGCAACAAATTACAAATATAACCGTAAATACAAAGATGTAGTAGAAATAACACTTCATTTCATTAATATCAAAGACTGAAATATGCTTACAAACAGAATGGAAATAAGATTAGCTCGGGCGATGGTAGCTTATCTTGGAGAAGAGATGTGGTGGCTACATGCCTCTGAACTATGTTACAATAAGGCTTAAAGGAATATCAATTATTGAGAAACAATGGAAAACACTAAACACCCAAAAACCGAACCCTAGGAGATGAAGTGCCAAACTATGGGCCTCGTTTGGGTAAATTGGTACATCAACTTCCTGGGGTCATAACTTTGGCATACAATCTCTGTTTGATGCACACAATAACTCGTTAGAAATATATATCCAAGGACTACAACTTTTGAGTGTCCAACATCGGTGCATGACCGTTGTTGGCCCCGATCTTCCCAACAAAACGTCATTTGGGGCCTCAAAGCGGCTTCAGAAGTTCAAGACCCAAAAAAATGCCAAAAATAGTAAATTATGCTACAAATAAGGAAACTAAAAAATTGAAAGAGATAGTGGTGGGGATCCAAGTGGAACAGGCAGGTGGCCACTAACATCCACCTGGATCAATTTCATTATGTTGATATTTAAAGACTGGTGGAGATTGAAAAGCTTCCCTCTATAAAAGGCCACATAAATTTTCTAGTTTCCAAATCAAATAAGAAGCTTAACATAGTACAACTCAAATATTCATAAAACTAAAAAATGTGTGCAAACATCAAATCATTGATTGCATATTTTAATCTACCAAGAGCACTAAGGTATTCATATTCATTTGTTTTTTTGAAACATATTGTTGAAGGAACCCTTTTCTTAATCATGTGCGCTTATCAATCTTCTTATTTGCATTTTTGTTCAACTTTCTGTTTTTCCATTTATTCATTTTTGTCATATCCATCTTTCTAAGCTTGTTTCACTTTGTTAGAGTCTAGTCCTATCTTTGTGAGTATTTATTTAGCCCAGAAAGGCTTAGACATTGAAGATGTTTCAAGAAAATGTTGGGATCACAGGTCGGGTTTTATCCAGTACCAATTTTTTCACTTTATTTGTACCTATATGCCCTGCTGTTAATAAGGCATGCACTTGCATCAAATTCCCTACAATCAAATTTTCACCAGTTCTTTGCCTTCACCCACGCTCCCCATATTTTCAAACCTTGAACTTTGAGAGTTTGACTTAGACCACCTTATCAAAGGTTCCAAGATAAGTTTGATATGGTAAGTCTCTGAAAGCTTTGGATCTCAAAAAATCATGGTGCTAGCCAACAATAAGAAAGTATGATGAATGTTTCTGAGAACCTTGTAAACTTGGTGTCCCTTGGCACTCCTTCTTATATATTAATATTCATTCATAATCCAATCTGTTGTGATCTTTGTAAGATTCTAATGTCCTCAGATTTTTCATTAAAGTAGCAAGCATATCTTGTGAAGAGAAACACTGTCATCATTTTCCAGTGCTTCGGTCATTATCCAGATTGAAAATCATTAGATATAATAAATAAAATCACCTTTTTAATGATGTGCATTTCATTTTTGAGAAAATCTTTACGAAAATATTCCTTGACCTGTGCTCCCCCTGACAATATGCATTTATTTTATTGACAATTTCAAGCATGGTCTTCCTCTTTCTAATAGGCATAACTTCAACATCAAAACTTGGAGGAACATGGTTTCTACCTATGATGCCCATATTTGATCAAAAACAAGGATTAATGCCTTGAACATTCAAGGCACACTCAAAATGTTCCTTTTCTGGTTCAACATGCTTCCTTCTCCAAAATTTTGTGACTCTTTCTCCATGCCTGGTTGGTAACTTTTTGGATTGTCTAGGAACCCAATTCAAGCTGCAATCTCGAGCTATATGTCCAACATTATAAAATTTGAAGCATTCGGTTCTAGACTCAACTGAGGGAGCATAATTTCTGTTGATGAACATATTTGAGTATCTTCATGCAAATTTACTTTGGGAACTGATAGGGGCCTTTACAGATGTCTCTGTCATATTCTTTGGAATATTTTTCCACGTGCTCAAAATTTGTTCAAGAGTAACAATGACCAAAAAATATAGTTTGATACTTAGAAGATGAGGATTGTCTTGGTGCACTTTTGAAGTTGTTCTACCTTGATGTTCTTTGATGATATTAATTTATACTTGCATTTTTGACATTATTAACATATCTTCTTGGAGAAAAGGTTCTTCCAATCTTATTTTTACTCCTCTCCTTGCTTCTAATGGAGCTAGGGATATTAGCACAACTTTCATGCTTCTCCACATTCTTGTTCTTTGGTTCTTTAGTGTTTCCATCACCTTTTCTAGAAGGATCACCTACATATCCAAGACTAGATTTGTCAAGTGGTGATTTTTGACATCTTAGGATGTCATCCAAGACTTGAGGACTCATTAGGTTCTTGTTCAGATGATCAACCTCTTTTATTTTAACTTCTCACAATATTCCTCTTTCTTTGTCAATTCAATCTATTGAAGAATGTAACTAGTGTCAGTCTTCATAATTGTACTTGTCAAAAGAAAGAGAATATAATGTTTATTGTAAAAGAAATTGACTTATTAAATCATGGGTTTCATGCTTGGGTCATTGGTCAATAGGTCAAAGCACACATTGTGTGCTCTATGATTTTTGTATTAGGTCAAAATCCTCCATTTAAGGCTTCTAAGGTTGAGTCGTAAGTCTTTGTCTATGTCACAAAAGTTATAGACCCATCTTAGGCTTTGTAAAATTGTAAAAGAGTAAAATTTAGTAAAGCTAGCCTCCACCAAATTGGATTTCTATCCACATCAAGTCAGCCTCATAAATATATTTTATCATCCAAGAAGAAGGCTATATATAAGGCTTGCATTCAACCTATTAAAGCATATGGGAAGTGTGTTGAAGTTTGAAGTTATTGAAGAGAAAAGGAATGCGAGTTGCATATTGTAAGGGAATTTTCATCATGAAGAAGATTAAGTGAGGAAGAAAGAAGGGCTGAGGATTTTTGTAGTGGAACCTTAAAGTTGTAGGGTATAAGGCCACAAAATTGCAGAACAAAGAGCCACAAAATTGCAGGACCAAGATATAGTGTGAGCTCCAAAAATTACGTAGCAGACCGTGATCCTTGTTGAGGAATAGAGATTTACTGAAGTTTGGTTTGAAAGGTTGACTTGGAAGAAAGAAGGAGGTCACATGTTTTGGTCATAGGTACTAGTTGTCTCAATTTTATATAAAAATACCAGTGGAAGGGTTTGACTAGGTTTTCCCCTTGATAGGGGTTTTTCCCTGGTTGTGTGCCTATATCTGATGTCCATTTATGATCTTCTTGTTTTTGGTAGCTGTTTGATCATAAAAAGAACATAATAATAATAATGAGAAGAAGAAAGAATCTAAAAGAATGTCACAAGAAACTATCAAAGTCAAGTGAAATCAATTTGAATAATACCTAACTAAGTTGCCCTAGATTTCTTAACATGGTATCAGAGCCAATTTCAAGGATAAAGGCAACTAGAAGATAACTGAAATAGAGAGTCTCATATATAGTCTTCAAGAACAAGCTACCTAGAAGCACAACCAAATACATGACTCAATTCTGAACTTGATTTGGTCACAGACTTGGGTAATTAGGGCCACACACCAGACCTGAAATTATAACATTTGAAGGAATTCAAGTAGCATTTTGAAGGACCAAAATTCTAGGCTACAGGCCTAAGACGAAGCCAAGTCTCATGTGAAAAATATTGAACCTCTGTTCATAATTCCAAAGTCTGAAATAGTCTCAAAATCCAAATTTATGAAGTTAAAAAAGGATTAAGGTGACCGAGTTATACTTGAGGACTAAAGGTAGTCCTTAAGTCTTGCAAAGAAATAAACCAAGATTGAGCTATTCAAAAGAATCTATAGGATTGTTATAAAGTTACTGTCACCTCAAAATTAAAGGAACTGAGACCCTTATGGAAGGACGAGAATCTGTATAGATATATATACGAGGTTTGAGTCCTCAATAAAAGTCAACTTAAAGGATCACAAAACAAAAAGTTGTCTTGAAGTCTAATTCAAAAAAACATGATCTATGAATTGAAGAAAGGAACAATTTAGTGAACAAGCTCTATATATCTATGGAAGCAATCTATCATTTTGGAAACGAATTAACTCCACATCTTATAACTTGTAGGATGTCTTGGACCAGGTTGCAATCATTCATCAAAGAGAAGTAATTATTATATTTATTCTTTATGCTTTAATTATCTAACAATGTGTACTTAGTTTGCAAGAAAGAGGAAAATGGAATATTAATCATTCAAGATAGAGGTATGTATAAAATAATCATTTGTTAAAAGTATAATATGAAATTTTTTAGGGTTTAATTGCTTCAAGGGTTTGCAAGTTTCCTTTTGTGATGAAAATTGAACATATGGAAACCCTTACCCTTATACTCTTGTTCCTAACTTATGATATCTAGGGCCTATAGATATTTGACAATTCTTTATGAAAAGAAATATTGAATGATGCTTTTGACATAATGCCCTAGATCTAGTTAGGGTTCGTACTCTAAATCCCTTGGAATTAACTCAAGTTAATGGAAACCATATATATATATAATATGTTATTTTACTTGTATATTTTTGTTGTTGTTGTTGTTTTAATATTACAGGGATACATAAAAGGAAACAAGGTAGACATGTTGATCTTAGGAATGGTAAATTGAGTTGAATCCTTGGACACTCTAAACAAAGTTGATTCATATGGAAATAAACCATGAAGATGTTGTCATAATTCAAAGGGAGCCATTCAAGGTTTGCAAAAGAAGTAACTCAAGGTATGTCTAAATATGTGTAGGTAATCTTCTTTCATTATAAGCTACATTCAAATTGTAATTTGCTTTGAATTAATAGCTCTCTTATGTCTAGGTCTTTGACTCATAAAAATTCTTGTTAGGGTAATTAATAACTAGATTGAATCTAATTTTGTCATATTATTTCTTTCCATTTGTTCATTTTGGTGAAACCCTAACCTTTAGTGTTCACTGTAAAACCCTAAACTTTTAATGCTAAGGGTATGTTGTCTATAATAATGAAACCATAGTCTATGTAGGCTTTGATGATAATGTCTAGAACATATAATGATATCCTCTTTCTTGATGATTAGAATTTTAGTAATGTTATGAAGAAACCCTAGAATTTCAGGGTTTGTCGATGATATCTAGGTTATATGATGAAACTCTAAATTTTTAGGGTTTGATGAATTAAGGTTGATGACAAAAACCTTGTGATAGTCAATCCTAAGAATGAAATCCTAAGATGTATGAGCTTCCACATAATTGAAAACCTAGTCTAGTCAAATTAACGTGTGTATCTAGGGTTTACGATAAAACCCCTAGTAAGAGATTGATATAAAGAAATAATAATGCTAACTTTATTGTTGATATCCTTTTATTGATGAAATCTAGGGTTTGTAACAAAACCCTAATAGTATTTCACAAAAATTATAGGGCATAATATTGAAGCACCAGATGTAAATTGCTATGATTGGATTGATAAATTGATTTAGTTGCTGATATCTAAGACTTTAAGTTGCAATGATGGAATCTATGGTTAGCAACAAAAAACCCTAGCAAGTTGTTGCAGTCCAAAATATAAAATATGTAACCCTTGTTGGCTGTGAACCTAAATAGGTTTAGGTATTCGAGGTCTAAAGCTTGATCTTTTTGATGTTTCCATTGTAATGACACGATTTTGATATATTTGACTTCATGCTCTTGTATATACATATTTGTGCTTGGTTGTACTTCTTGTTGAAGATTTGCAGGTACATAGTCTTTAAGATGTTGAAGATATTTGATGATGACTTGATGATGATTTTGAGCATGGTGAAAATAAGGAGTTGCAAGAATATTGGTAACGTTGAAGCATACATGTTGTCAAGTGAAAATAGAAGGCATGGTGCTCTAGAAGGTTGAAGTCCTCTGATGATATGATGATGTGAAAGGAAAAAGAATGTGTGGCTGAAGTTGATGAATTTGTCCCTAGTAAAAGCTTGGATAAAGAAGATATATATATATATATATATATATATATATATATATATATATATATATATATATATATATAGATATAGATATAGATATATATCCCTAGTTGAGAGGGAGCTTGGTTGAAGAAAAGGAAAACTCCTCCATAACATGATGTGAATTCCATTAGGATGTTTGAGATCGGAGAATAGCTAAAGCATTATAAATTATTAATCGCTTGTATTTATGAAGTTGTAAACGAATTGGATGTTTTGAAAACTGTTGAGGTTGAGTTTGGTGCTGCTAGAAAATTGATGAAGGCAACTTTTGATGAGATGTATTTGGATAATATATTAAGAAACATAAAAATGATTAAGGACCCAAAAGGTTTGTGCTAAACACACACACACACACATATAAAAAGTTTATTATTGATTGAGGTTGTGATTGTGCAGGATCTCTCCATAAGAAAGTTGAACATTTTTGAAGCATGCTTGGACTGGTGGATATACATGATTGAGTTGATAAGGAGAGATGAAGCATCCTGGAGTGAAAAGATGCTTGAGAGGACATTTCGCTGGCATATGTGTTGATGTCTTGATCCCGAAGTAGGAAGGGTGGCGTTGGTCTTGGAGATCCGACCTTGGATACACACCTAGATCCTTAGGTTGGGGTTAGAGCTAAAGCCTGATGGTACCTAAAGTGGATAAAGCTTGGAAAACACCTTAGTCCCACCCAGTTAGACACCTTGGTCAAGTATCTAATCTCTAGCATTATGTGTGCTGTGACTCTTCATAGAGCATATCATTTTGATATCCTTATATATATATATATATATATATATATATAATTATGAATACCTCCCTAGTTAAGAGGGAGTGTTGAAGAATGTAACTAGTGTTGGTCATCATGATTGTACTTATCAAAAGAAATAAAAATAAATTTTTATTGTAAAAGAAATTGACTTATTAAAGCATGGGTTTCATGCTTGGGTCATTGGTCAATAGGTCAAAGCACCTATTGTGTGCTCTAGGGTTTTTGTATTAGGTCAACAACCTCCATTTAAGGCTTCTAAGGTTGAGTCATAAGTCCTTGTCTATGTCACAAAAATTATAGACCCTTCTTGGGCTTTGTAAAATTGTAAAAGAGTCAAATTTAGTAAAGCTAGATTCCTCCACCAAGTCATCCTGCTCTCCACATCAAGTTGACCTCATAAATATATTCAACCATCCAAGAAGAACACTATATATAAGTCTTGCATTCGACCTATAGAAGCATATATGAATTGTGTTGAAGTCTGAAGTTATTGAAGAGAAAAGGAATGCGGGTTGCATATTGTAAGGGATTTTTCATCATGAAGAAGATTAAGCAAGGGAGAAAGAAGGGCTGAGGATTTCAGTAGTGGAACCATGAAGTTTCAGGGTTGAGAATCAATCCACAAATTTGCAAGATATAAGGCCACGAAATTCCAGAATAAAAATCAAAGAAATTGTAGGATCAAGAATATAGTGGGAGCTCTAGAAATTACATAGAAAACTAAGATCCTTGTTAAGGAACATAGATGTACTAAATTTTGACTTGCGAGGTTGACTTGGTGGAGAGAAGGTCACCTTTTTTGGTCATAGATATTGGTTGTCTCAATTTGATCTAAAAATACTAGTGGAAGCGTTTGACTGGGTTTTCCTCTTCATAAGGATTTTTCCTTGGTTGAGTGCCTATATCTGGTGTCCATTTATGATATTCATGTTTTTGGTAGTTGTTTGATGATAAAAAGAACATAATAATAATAAGGAGAAGAAGAAATAATCTAAAAGAATGTCACAAGAAACTATCAAAGTTAAGAAAAATAAATTTGAATAATCTCTAACTATGCTGCCCTAGATTTCTCAACAAACTCTCCATTTCTTCTTCTATTCTCTTTTCTTCCCTTACTTGGAATTTAAGGGAGATGACATCTACTTTTTTTAATCACTTTGTTTTCTTATTTTAGTTGGCTTGCCATGATTGTTCCTTATTTTTCGACTTCATCAACTTGTCCTTTTAGGAGGACAAATTATTCCATTGTAATATTTAGGTTCTTATCTTCAGTTTCTTATTTTTGCTTCTTTAGTTCTCTATTTTCTTCCATGAGTTTGGTTATTTATTCAAGGTAAACTACAAGATATCCTTTGAGGTATTCTCCATTTATTACTTGGGAGTCTTCTTCATCTTCTAGGTTTTCGTTGCTCTTGGTGTATTCAATTTTGTTTTCAGTTGTCTTCTCTGGTTCTTGATTATCTTTGTACTCTTGGCCACCATCTTCTAGTTGTGAATTGGTAGGCACAAAACCATATTCTTCATGAATTTTTTGAAGATTTTCCAAAAGTCCTTTAGTTTAAGAATACTAACACACCTTGCCTTTAGAAAGTCTGATAAACCACTCAAAATTGCTTCTATTTTAACTCATATGTAGTTGTATCTTTAGTAATAAATGATTCCCAAACTTCACAGCCAAGCGACATAAAAAATAACTTAATTCTATTGCAATATGACACTTAATTTGTTCCATTGAATGTGGGGGTTTTTCCAACCTAATTTACATATGATGTCATGACTAAGGAGGACATACTTTCACATGGTTTGTAGGTTTTCTTCTTGGATTTTTCCATTTGTTTTCTTAGGATCTACCTTCCAACTATTAGGTTGTGCTTGAAGGTACTGTCTCTGATACAAATTGTTGTAAATATTGAGGGTGGGGGTAGGGTGGGGGAAATCAATATTTATTTACAATTGTTACATTATTCCAGTTAATATCATTAATTAAACCAGAACACAAAATATTCAAGAATATTTTTTATTTATTAATAAGAATGATGTGGACTCCAATCCTCTTACAAACAACTAGGATCCAACTTGTACAATAAATTCTTCAAAGTATCCAGGGCTCCAAACTTGGGTGAGGACTTCAATGCCAACTACAAATCCAACTCTAAATTGGTCTAATTGAAGACTCCAATCCTCAATCTCAATCCAGTCTCCACCCTGGTTTTCACAAGCCTCCAACCTTGTGTGAAGACTCTGATCCTTTAGGGCTCTAGCCCTCTTAATTCACTTCATTTCTTCAAGGTGGCTTCAATTCTTCTTCAAGACTTCCAAAATATTCTCCAACAAGCCTTGAAGGATTTCATTAAGAATTCGATAGCTCCAACAATGTCTTACAAATTGCTCCAAGATCTACTTCAACAAATGCTTTAAAAGGCTTCCAAGATATATGAATGTTTAGTTCATTACAAGATTAACTCTAGCAAGACTTAAAGACTCATTGAAGGTGTCCCAAAGAATATTCATATCTGCACAAGGAATCTTCAAGTTTCTTCACTGACCTCTATAGTATAAACTCCAAAACTACTGTCAACTTTGCTTCAAACTAGTCTTCAATAACAATTCCAAAACAAGATTCTATACTACTCCAAGTTGCTTCCAAAATTGGTTCCAATGATGCTCTTAAAGATTCCTTCAAGTTGTCTTTAATGATGCTACAACTATGCCACATGGTTGTCTTCAAGATTTTTTCAAGGTGCTACTCTACATTTACCTTCAACCTTGCTATAGTATGCCTTCAAAAATTCTTTAAAGACTGCCTTCAATAGTGTTCCATGTGTAGAAAAAGATGTCTACTCTTCAAAAATCTACTCAAGAGATAAGGCTTGCCATCAACTATCCACAGGTATGAATGTCAAGGAGTGTCACACAATCAAGGTTGTAGATTTCAGTCATAGGCTGTAATTCTGTGCTACTTTAGGGCAAGAGTTGCATATGATAGTGATTCGAAGGCCTTAGGGGTGAGGCTTTATTATGAGCTCTGTTCAGGGTTATCTGTGGAACAAGAGTTCAGAGGTCTGAGGTATATTTGTGTGATATACAAGCTTCCAAAAGGACTACTTCTTTGAAGAATGTGAGTTATAGGAGAACAAAAATATCTATGAAAAATGTGAGTTTTAAAAGGAATACAATCTTTGTGAAATGCAAGCTATAGGAGAATCACAATCTTTGTGAAAAATGCGAGCTACAAAAGAACCATAATCCTGGTGAAACTATGAGCTACAAAAGGACTATAATCTTTGTGTAATGCTAGCTAGTAAGATGCCGAGGTCTATTCCTTGATCCAGAATTGTGTAGGATCACAAAAAAATACAGATATACACATAAACATAGAGATGCAACATACATAAAATTTTATCTCATTAATATCAAAGAACTAAAATATGCTTACATAAAGAAATGGAAATAAACTAGCTCGGGCGATGGTAGCTTATCTCTGAGAAGAGATGTGGCGGCTACATGCCTCTAAACTGTGTTACAATGAGGCTCAAAAGCATACTTATTATTGAGAAATAATGGAAAACCCTAAACATCCAAAAACCTAACCCTAGGAGATGAAGCGCCAAAACTGTGGGTCCCGTTTGGGTAAATTGGTACATCAACTTCCCGGGGTCGTAACTTTAGCATGTGATATTCGTTTGGCTATCATAATACCTCATTTCGAAGATCTTGAAAAGAAGGTCGAAAGAAACCAAGTAATCTAGTTTGGGAATTTTCTAGTCTCTTTGTTTTCCCTAAAAACGTTTTTTAGTCCCTCATAACAACTCTAGAAATTTATGACCTGAAAAGCTACCAAAACAGTAAGTTGTGCTACAATTAAGGAAACTGAAAAGAAACAATAGTGGGGGTCCAAGTGGAATAGGAAGGTGGCCACCAACATCCACCTGTATCAATCCTTCCCCCTTAAGAAGCAATGGTCTCCATTGCGTTGAGTGGCTCCATACGATGGGAAAACTTATTCTGAACTTGGTCCTTGGTGATCCACTTGCCTTGGTGCAAGAGTTGGCTAGCTTTGATAACCAGATATAGTTAGATGTTATGTTTGAAAGTGTTCTTGATTTACATGTCCATGATCCAATTAGTTGTGGCCTGTTCCATGCAGTCTGGGTTTAACTCTGTTGGTGTGAGTTGTTTTGCAATGTTAGATGTGTCCTGTAATGGTGGAAAGTATGGTCGAAGGCAGCCCACATTGAACACTAAGCACAGGACAAAGTTTGGTTACATTGAACACTGAGTGCCACACAAGTTCTAGGTGGGGCCCAATGAGGTGCTCCTTCTGCAAATGTAACCAAACTAATTCGCCCACTTAGAACTTGTGTGGCACCCGTTGTTGATCATGACACTACTTGTACTTAGCATTGGCTCTGTCTAATATGTCATGGACCTGCTGGCCAATGTGCTGAATGAAGCTGTTAGCCTTTTCAGCATTGGACTAGACGTGAGTCGAATCTACCTAAGCAGTTGCAAATGGTATGGCCACATCAATGGGACATATTGGATGGAATCCCAACCCCACCTAAAAGGGGCTGTGGCTAGTTGAGATATGGAGAGATCTGTTGTAGTTGTGTTGTACATAGGGGATGATTTCATCCCATGTTCTTGGAGGATTCAACTTGTACATATGTAGAATGTTAACGATCATCCTATTGATGACCTCTGTTTGGCTATTAGCTTGGGGGGAGAAAACCATGGAATTAGTGAGCTTGGTATCCAACATCGACTAGAGACTTAACCAAAATGTGCTTAGGAACTTCTTGTCTCGGTCTGAGATAATCGAATATGGGATCCAAAATATACCCACACTCATTCAAAGAAGATCTTAGCAGTGGCTTATGCTGTGATAATCTTCTTGTAGGCCGCCATAATGGCCATCTTAGAGAATCTGTTTACCACCACGAAAAAATAGTAATTTCCAAGCTTAGTAGAAGGAGGACCTGACATGTAACCCATGGAGATGGATTCCCAAGGTCGACTAGGAGTGGGAAAAGGAGTATATAGGCCTTGCTTCCTGATGGTCAGTTTGGAAATGGCGCAAGTAGTGCAGGATCTGATGTACTTCCCAACATCCTGTTGAAGCTTCGACCAATAGAAATACTTCTGCAACTCTTCCACTGATTTCTCTACCCCAAAATGTCCAGTGACCTGACTGTAGTGCGTCTCCCAAATCATCCTGGCACACTTGCTTGAAGGAACACAAATTTGTCCTAGGTGGCATAACAATGCATCTTGGAGGTGAAGAATTGGAACTTGCTTGCTTTCCAGGAGCACTTGGTATGTGTTGCCGAATTCTGGATTGCTCTTGTAAATATGCAGTGACACTGCAGTCTTGTGCCCACACGAGTCAAGCATAATGGTCAATTCCATGACCGTGGTTAGCTAAGGAAGTATGCAAAATTGTTGGTGCTTGCTTCCCTTCTTGTACTTAATATTCAAATGGAACTGTTGTAGGTATGTGGGCCATTTTTGATGGCGATCGTTCTGCAACTTCCCTTGTGTATGTATGAACTATAGGGGTCGATGGTTTGTGTGGATGACTATTTCCTTTCCCAGAATTTAATGTTTCCATTGTTGGCAGATCTTCAAAATGGAATACATCTCTTTGTCATATGTGGGATACATTTGGACCGCGTCTGAAAGTGTCTCATTGTGATATGCCATTGGATGCCCCTATTGAGTAAGAACTTAACCAATAGCATAGTCAGAGGCATCTGTCTCGATCTCAAATTGTTGCTGCAAGTTTGGTAATGTGAGCACTAGTGTAGAGCAGAGGCACTAATTCAAATCGGCAAACACCTTTTGTTGGGAATCAAACGAAAATAATTTTTCTTTCACTCCCCACTTGGTGACTTGACTCCAAGGCCAAGTTATATGAGAGAACCCTAAAAAAAACCTGTGGTAGAAGTTAGCAAGACCCAGAAAGCTACAAAACTCTGTTAGAGTGGTTCGGGTTGGCCAATCATCAATGACTTGTATCTTGACTGGGCTCACATGCACACCCCGCTCATCAATGATGTAACCCATATATTGAACCTCGATCATACCAAAAGTGCATTTTTCCAAATTGAGACACAACTTGTGTTGCTGCAGGGTTTGGAGGACTTGTCGAATATGGTGGAGGTGTTATTTCCAACTCTAGCTGAAGATTAGAAAATAGAAAACCACGAATGAGTTGGTGAAGGGTAGCAAGATGTCGTCCATCAAACTCATGAAGGTTGTAGGGGAATTCATCAATCCAAAAGTCATGTCCAACCATTCAAAAAGGCCCTCCTTTGATTTGAAGGCAACCTTCCACACATCGAAGGGTTCAATCGACACCTGGTGATAACCATACTTTAAGTCAATCTTGCTAAAATATTTGCCCCCCTTGAGCTCGTCCAGAAGGTCATCAATCTATGGGATTGGATACCTATTTTAGATAGTGATCTTTTTTAGCACTTGATAGTCAATATAGAGTCTCTAGGTCTCGTCCTTCTTCTATACCAACACGATCAGGCTCCCATAGGGTGATGAAATTTTCCTGATGTGCCCTTTATACAACTGTTCCTGAATCTACTTCTTGATTTCATCATTCACCAAAATAGAGCGTCGATAGATTGGTCCCTTGGGTAGCAACACATCCGGGGTTAGATCGATGGAGTGCTTAACCTGATAGTGTATAGGTACCCTTGTGGGTGAGGTGAAGATGTCCTTATACTCCTATAAAACCTTGTCCATATGTTGTTGTCATGAGGAGGAGCCTTGTCTAGAGCTTGTGGCCACAATATTATTCTTGCCCTGAGGGTGATTCATAAGGAAAAAAAAATCCCAGTTTGGGAAATGATCCCACTGCATTGGTTTGTAGTGATTAAGAAATGACGATAGGCGGTGCTACCTCTGGTAAGTAATAATAATATTGAGAGGCATAGAATCATACACATCATGCCACTTTTACAAGTATGGTTGGCCTAATAAAACATCACAAACTTCAAGAGAAGAAACATCACAAAATACCTCATCTGTGAAGGGCTTGATGCTATAGGAAAGGTGACATTGTTGGTTGACAAGGAGATTTTTCCCTTGGGGAAGCCACTCGATGATGTATGACTATGGGTGTGGTGTGGTAAGTAGGCCCAAAAGATTCACGACCTTTGCTAAAATGAGGTTCTTCTGGCTCCCACTGTCGACAATGAACTGCAGTGGAGAACCCTTCATCCACATCTGTGAGTGAAAGAGTCACTCCCCCTCCTATGTATATTTGGGCTCATCCTTCTGGATCTTGGTGGTGGAAAAAATGGCACTAGGCTCCGCATTGATAATTTGCTTCCCTTATCGATGCCACTAATCCAGACTTATGTAATAACAAAATAAAATATAGATATAAACATAAATAAATAGATACTATAGAAATAAAACTTCATTTCATTAATATCAAAGAACTAAAATATGCTTACATACAAAAATGGAAATAAACTAGCTTGGGCTACGATAGCTTATATTTGAGAAGAGCTATGGTGGCAACATGCCTCTGAACTATGTTCAATGAGGCTCAAAGGCCTATTTATTATTGAGAAACAATGGAAAACCATAAACATCCAAAATCCTAACCTTAAGAGTTGAAGCGCCAAAACTGTGAGCCCTGTTTGGGTAAATTGATACATCAACTTCCCGGGGTTGTAACTTTGGCATACAATCTCTATTTGGCTATCATAATACTTCGTTTCAAATATCTCAGAGAGGAGGTCAAAAATAAATTACACAATTGGTTTGTGACTTTTCTAATCTCTCTATTTTCCCTAAAAAGGTCTTTTAGTCCCTCAAAACGACTCTGAAATTTTAGGACCCAAACAACTACCAAAAAATAATAAGTTTTACAACAATTAAGGAAACTGAAAAGAAACAACAGTGGGGTTTCAAGTGGAATAGGTGGGTGGCCACCAATATCCACCTCGATAAGTCCTCCCCACTTAGGAAGCTCTGTTAGAGTGGTTGAGGTTGGGAAATTGTGAATGACTTGTATCTTGGCTAAGTTCACATGCATACTCTACTCATCAATGATGTACCCCAGATATTGAACATGAGTCATACCAAAAGTGTATTTCTCCAAATTGACACACAACTTGCGTTGCCGTATGGTTTGGAGGACTTGTCGAATATGGTGGAGGTGTTATTCCCAACTCTGGTTGAAGATCAGAATGTCATCTAAATACATCGCCACAAATGAGGTTGTGAAGGGTCGCAAGATGTCGTCCATCAACCTCATTAAGGTTATGGGGTAATTCATCAACCCGAAAGGTATGACAAGCCATTTGAAAAGGCCCTTATTGTATTTGAAGGAAATCTTCCACACATCAGGGTTCGATCGGCATATGGTTATAACTAGACTTCATGTCAATCTTGCTGAAATATTTGGCCCCCTTGAACTGGTATAAAAGGTCATCAATCCGTGGGATTGGATACCTATTCCAGACAGTGATCTTGTTCAGTGCCTGATAGTCAATACAAAGTCTCTATGTCCCATCCTTCTTCTGTACCAACATGATTGAGCTGCCATAGGGTGATGAACTAGGCCCGATGTTCCATTTATGCAACAAATTCTAAATATGCCTCTTGATTTCATCGTTATACAGAACAAAGCGTTGATAGGTCGGTAAATTGGGTAGCGGCACGCCCGGGGTCATATCAATGGAGTGCTTAATCTGAAAGTGAAAAAGTACCCATGTGGGTGAGGTGAAGTTGTCTCTGTACTCCTCTACAAGCTTGTCCATCTATTATTGTCATGCGGAGGATCCCTGTCTGGAGGCTGTGGCCACAATCTTCTTCTTGCCCTAAGGGCAAATCATAAGGAAAACAAATTTACCATTTGGGAAATGATCTTACTACATTACTTCACAGTGATCAAAGAAATAGTGGTAGGCACTGCTACCTCCACTGTCTTGTACAACTTATTGCCTAAATTAATAATAACAATGCGAGGAAGAGACTCATATACAATGTGTCGCTTCCATGAGTATGGTTGGCCTAATAAAACATCACAAACTTCAAGAGGAGAAACATCAAACAACACCTCATTTGTGAAGGGCTTGATGTTGTAGGGAAGGCGACACTATTATCTGATGCAGAGATCTCGCCCTTTGTGAAGTCAACCTGATGGTGAACGACTGTGGGTTTGTTGTCATCATTAGGCCAACTCGCTTCACAACTTCTATTGAAATGAGGTTCTTTTGGCTCCTTCTGTTGATAATGAACTGTAGTGGAGAATCCTTCACCCACATCTGTGAGTGGAACAATCGCTCCACATCCTCTGGATATTCGGGCTCATCCTTCTGGATCTTGATGGTGGAAATAGTGGCACTAGGCTCCACATTGATAATCTACTTCCCTTTTTCATTCCCCTTGTCGGTTTTTGACTCAGAGTTGAAACATGCCTCTGAATAGGAAGCCTTTAGCTCGACCACCAATGACTGCTTGGCTCGACACTCACTTGTGTTGTGAGTGGGGCTCTTATGGAACTCACATCATTTCCCTATGTCCTTCTTTGTCTTCGTAGTGTTTTTATTTTCTTGCATCTTCGTTAGGTTGTCATGGGTCGCCCTGCCTTGGCATGTCCTTTGTTCTACAATTTGGGGGTGCCTTTCCGTTACTTTAGATTCACAGATCCAAAGTCTTGCTTCTTCTGTTTAAATTTCTGCTCGATCTTGACAACCTATCGATAGGTGGTGCCAAGTGAGGAGATGTCTAGGAACTTAATATCATCTTAGATGTACTTTTGTAGACATCCATGGTACTTGAGTACCAAATGCCGCACAAAATCCTTGATACCTAGCATTGTGCAAAGGGTATGGAAAACATTTATGAACTCTAACACATCTTGGTCCCTTCCTTGCCACAATGTGGTGCACTTTATGTATTTATCTTCATATCTTATAACAAAGTAATATTGTTCTTTGATGGCATCTCAGAAAGAATTCCTGGTGGGTGCGGCTGAAACAGTGAGGATTCCCTCTTGCCCTTTTGTTCATAGTGGATTTCCCACCAGTCCTTGACATGTGGGGAAACTTTGAGGAGTGAAAAAGTAATATTTTCTCGATTGGAAGAGTCATGAACTGAAAAAATATCCTTCCAACAGATTTAAGCATCCATCTACAACCTTTGCAACTATCTGTCCTTAAAATATGGGAACGTCAAATTTAACTTGTTCCTTAAAAGGAGTGGTGCCTCCAGAGTGGTTGCTGGATGAATATGCTTCGCCTATGGGTAACCACTGAAGGATCTGGGAAAAATTATCCATCATTGCATTCCTTTGTTGCTCGAGGGCTTCCTCATCTTTATTTTATTCTACAATGGGAGGTCGTCAGGGTTTGCGAGGCTGGTCTTACAAATGTTCAACCAGTTCGAGCCCTAACTCCTTATACCCTGACCTCGTTGGGGACATGCAAAGAAAACAAAGAAAGAGAAGACCACTCTGATACCACTGATCCAGACTTATATAGGAATGCAAAAAAATACATATATACACATAAACACAGATATGTAGCAGAAATAAAACTTCATTTCATTAATATCAAAGAACTGAAATAAGTTTACATACATAAATGGAAATAAACTAGGTCGAGCGATGGTAGCTTATCTCTGAGAAGAGATGTGGTGGCTACATGCCTCTGAATTGTGTTACAATGAGGCTCAAAGGCTTATTTATTATTAAGAAACAATAGAAAACCCTAAAAATTAAAAAACCTAACCCTAGGAGATGAAGCACCAAAACTGTGGGTTTGGTTTGGGTAAATTGGTACATCAACTTCCCAGGGTCGTAACTTTGGCATACGATCTCCGTTTGGCTATCATAATACCTCGTTTTGAAGACATCAAATAGGAGGCCACAAATTAAATAAGTACATGTTTGGGACTTTTTCGGTCTCTCCGTTTTCCAGAAGAAAATGTATTTTAGTCCCTCAAAATGGATCCAGAAGTTTAGGACTTGAAAAACTGCCAAAAATAGTAATTTGTGCTACAATTAAGGAAATTGAAAAGAAACAACGGTGGGGTGTAAGTGGAATAGGTAGGTGGCCACCAATATCCACCTGGTTCAGTCCTCCCCCCTTAGAAATAAATGGTCTCCATTGCGTTGAATGCCTCCATGAGATGGGAAACTTATGTTGGACTTGGTCCCTGGTGAGCCACTTTCCTTGGTGCAAGAGTTGGCCAACTTTGAAAACCCAATGTAGTTGGATCTTCTGCTATAAGTTTTCTTGATATGCATGTCTATGATCTGATAGCTGTGGCCTATTCCATGTAGTTTGGGTTTAACTTTGTTGGTTTGAGTTGTTTTGCAATGTCTTATTTTTCCAATAATGGTGGAAAGTATGGTCGAAGGTGGTCAACATTGAACATTGGGCATAGGCCAAGAAATGGTGGAATGTTGAGGTTGAAAGCGTTGTCCCATACAACCTTAGTGATGGTGTAAGGGCCATATTGGAGCAAGCAATGCTTGCGCTAGGGCCCAACAAGACACTCCTCCTGAAAATGTAAACAAACTTTGTCACCCACCTAAAACTTGTGTGGAACTGCTTGTACTTAGCAGTTTCTCTATCTAATATGTCATGGACATGCTAGTGGATGTGTTGAATGCACTCAATGAAGCTATTAGCCCTGTCACCTTCGGACTAGACATGAGCCGAATCTTCCTGAGTAGCTGCAAATGGTATGGCCACATCAATGGGATACAATGGCTATAATCCAAACCACACCCGAAAGGTGCTGTGGCAAGTTGACCTATGGATAGCCCTATTGTAGATGTGCTGGACATAGGGGAGAATTTCATCCCAATGTCTGTAGATTCTTTCATTTGTACATACACAAAATATGTACTATCACCCTGTTGACGACCTATGTTTGGCCATCAGTTTGGGGGTGGAAAGTCATGGACTTAGTGAGCTTGGTATTAAACATCGACCAGAGACTTGACCAAAATTTACTTAGGAAATTGCTGTCCCGATTTGAGATAATGGACTGTGGGATCCGAAAATATACCCACACATTCAAAGAAGATCTTAGCAGTGGCTTCTATTGTGATACTCTTCTTGCAGGCCGCTAGAATGACCATCTTAGAGAATCTTCCGACAACCAAGAAAACACAGTCGTTTCCATGCTTAGTAGAAGGAAGGCCCGACATGTAATCCATGGAAATGGATTCCCAAGGTCGAATAGGAGTAGGAAGAGCAGTATATAGGCCTTGCTTCATGATGGTCAGTTTGGCAATGACGTTGGAAGTTCAGGATCTGATGTACTTCCCAACATCTTGTCGAAGGTTCGATCAATAAAAATACTTTTGTAGCACTGCCACTATTTTCTCTACCTCAAAATTTCCAGCGATCTGACTATAGTGCGCCTGCCAAATAATTTTGGCACACTCGCTTGAAGGAACAAAAAGGTGTCCCAGGTGGCATAACAACGCATCCAGGAGGTGAAAATTTGGAACTTTCCTGCCTTCCAGGAGCATCTGGTATGTGTTGCCAAATTCTGGATTGCTCTTGTAAAGATGCAACCACCCCACTATATCATTCCCGAAAGAGTTGAGCATAGTGGTCAACGCAATGACTGGTGGTCGGCTAAAGAAGTATGCAAAATTATTGGTTCTTCCCTTCTTGCACTTAATGTTCAAATGGAATTATTGTAGGTATGTGGACCGTTTCTGATGGCAATCATTTTGAAACTTCCTTTGTGTCTTTATGAACTACAGGGTTTAGTGGTCTGTGTGGATGATTGTTTCCTTCCCCATAATGTAATGCTTCCATTATCAGTAGGCCTACATAATGGAATCCATCTCTTTGTCATAGGTGAGATACTTTTAGACCGTGTCTAAAAGTGTCTGACTGTGATATGACCATGGATGCCAGTGTTGGGTAAGAATTGCACCAATAGCATAGTGAGAGGCATTTGTCTCAATCTCAAATGGTTGTTGCAGGTATGGTAATGTAGATAGATGTCTTTTAGATTAATCACATAATCAAGATTTAGTTGATGTTTCAAACCAACTAATGTGGTCCATCATCTGGACAAGGTGAAGAATCGATCGATCTTAAGGAATAAATAGTATGGATGCATCATTGCCAAAAATTAGCTATTGAAAACTAGTTGTTGGTAAATTAGTTAAATTAGTTAATAAGGTAAGTAAAATATTAAAAATAATAAAATATATTTGGTTAAAAACTATTTGTTAGGAATAAAAATAAATATGAAATAATTAAAATTTTATATATCTGTTTAGAAACTAGATGTTAGGACTAAATACATATTATATTAATTTTAATATTTAATTTTGTTAAAATAATATATATATTTGGGACTCTGACCAAAATAACTTTTCTTTCACTCCCCCATTGGTGACTTGACTCAAAGGCCAAGTTATATGAGAAAACCCCAACACGAACCTGAGGTAGAAGTTGGCAAGACCCAAAAAGTTGCGGAACTCTGTTAGAGTGGTTGGGGTTGGCCAATCCCGAATGACTTGTATTTTGGCTAGGTCCACATGCAAACCTGGCTCATCAATGATGTACCCCATATATTGAACTTGGGTCATACCAAAAGTGCATTTCTCCAAATCGGCACACTTATGTTGCCGCAGGGTTTGGAGGACCTATCGAATATGGTGGACGTGTTCTTCTGAACTCTAGTTGAAAATCAGAATTCCATCCAAATACACCCTCATGAATGAGGTTTTGTTGGGTTGCAATATGTCATCCATCAACCTCATGAAGTTTGCGGGGGAATTCGTCAACCCGAAAGGAATGACCAACACTTCTAAAAGGTCCTCCTTGGATTTGAAGGCATTCTTCCACACATCGAAGGGTTTGATTGACACCTGGTGAAAACCAGACTTGAAGTCAATCTTGTTGAAACATTTGGCCCACTTGAGCTGGTCCATAAGGTCATGAATTTGTGGGATTGGATACTTATTCCAAACAATGATCTTGTTCAACGCCTGATAGTCAATTCCGAGTCTCCAGGTCCCATCCTTCTTTTGTACCAACACGATTAGGCTCCCACATGTTGGAATATAATCCTAACATCTACATTTATTTTTTAGCCTAAGTATTCTTGACTTAGCCACATGCATTAAAAATCATGTTCACACTTGGTTTTTGGTAAACTAGCTCGGTGGACCAACTTTCCCTTGTTTTTTGCCTTTAAAGGCTTAATATTATGGAAATATTGGTCCAACCACTTTCCTAAACCATTTAGGCATCTAAGTGCGTGTTCACACCTAACCACACCTCATCTCTTGAGTTATTTGAGGATTGGCACCCCACATGAAGATTCCCCCTTAAATCAAGGGATTTGGTCCCCCGGACCATTTTAGCATGTTTTAAAGTTGCCTTCCTTGGGAAATGTGCCTCTACTCATGCTTTCCTTGTGGCTGATAGTTGGCATAGGTTGTCTTGAGTCATTGTTGCTATTTTAGGCTTCCCTTTAGCTTTTCTTAGCCTTTGCTAGTTTTTTCCTAGTTTTCTAGATTCGGCAATTTCTATATAACCACCTCCCTTTGGGATTAGAGGTTTGGTTGCTCATGTATTAATATTGTTCATTAATTTAATACATTGGTTTTATCGAGCAAATTCTTTCTCTCCTCTCTTGAATATCAACAAATTACTTGTGTTTAATTTAACTAGAATTCTAGATCTATCAGAGTTTCTTTAGGAATTCTACACCTCAAGGTGATGAACTTGGCCTCATGTACCCTTTCTGGAACAACTCCTAAATTTTTCACTTGATTTCATCATTCTCCAGAACAAAGTGTCGGTAGATTGGTCCATTGCGTAGCAGTGCACCTAGGTTCAGATCGAAGGAGCGCTTAACCTGACAATGTAGAGCTATGCATGTGGATGAGGTCAAAATGTCCCTGTACTCCTCTACAACCTTGTCCATTTGCTTCTGTCGTGTGGAGGAGCCCTGTCTGGAGGCCATGGCCACAATATTCTTCTTTCCCTAATGGTGAATCACAAGGAAAATAAATTTCCTGGTTTTGGAAATGATCTTACTGCATTTCTCCGTAGTGATTAAAGAAATGACGGTAGGTGGTGCTACCTCCAGTATCTTGTACAACTTCTTTCCCAAAGTAATAATAACAGTATGAGGCTTAGAATCATACATAGAATGCTACTTCCACAAGTATGGTTGGCCTAATTAAACATCACAAACTTTAATATGAGCAACATCACACAATACCTCATCTGTGAAGGGCTTGATGCTCTAGGGAAGGTGACACTGTTTGCTAACGTGGAGATCTTATCATTGGTGAAGCCACCCGATGGTGTACAACTATGGGTGTGGTGTGGTTAGTAGGTTAAACCATTTCATGAACTCTACTGAAATGAGATTCTTTTGGATCCCACTATCGATAATGAACTATAATGGAGAACCCTTTATTGACAACTATGAGTGGAAGAGTCGCTCCCCCTCCTTTGGATCTTCGGGCTCATCCTTCTGGATCTTGGTGATGGAAACAGGGGCACTAGGATTTGCATCGATAATCTACTTCCCTTTGTCATTCCCCTTATTTGTTTTTGACTTGGAGTCAGAACATGCATCTAATTTAGAAGCCTTTATCTTGACACGAGTGACTGCTTGGATTGACACTCACTTGTGTTGTGAGTGGGCATCTTATGGAACTCACACCATTTCCTGGTGTGCTTCTTTGTCTTTGTAGTGTTGTTCTTTTCTTGCGGCTTCGAAGGGTTTTCCTGGGTTTCCCTGCTTTGACTTTCACCTTTATTCTGTGGTTTGGGGGCGCCTTTCCCTTGCTTCAGATTCACAGACCCAAAGTCTTTCTTCTTTTGTTTAAATTTATGCTCAATCTTGACAATGTATCGATAAGCTACACCAAGCGAGGAGATGTCTAGGAACTCTATATCATCCTAGATGTACTTGTGTATACAACCACAGTACTTGAGTACCAAATGATGCTCGTAATCCTTGATACCCAACTTTCTGTGAAGGGTATGGAAAATATTTATGAACTCTGGCACATCTTGGTCCCTTCCTTGCCGCAACATGTCCACTTTATGTATTTATATTCATAGCTTCCAACATGGTAGTATTGTTCCTTGATGTTGTCTCAGAAAGAATTCCAAGTGGGTGCGATTGATAATAGTGAGGATTCCCTCTCGTCCTTTTGTTCACAATAGGTTTCCCACCAATCCTTGATATGTGGGGTGACTTTGAGGAGTGCAAAAGTAATATTTTCTGGATTAGAAAATTTGCAAACTAAAAAATATCCTTCCAAGATATTTAACCATTCATCTATGGCGTCTGCATCTATATTTCCTTCAAATATGGGAATTTCAAAGTTAAGTTGTACCTTAAAAGGAGTGGTGCCTCCAGAGTGGCTGTTGGATGAAGATGCATCGCCTGTGGGTAGCCACTAAAGGATCTAGGAAAATTTATCCATCATTGTGTTCCTTTGTCACTCGAGGGATTCCTCGAACAATATTTTTAAAGGATCTCCTACCCACTCGTATTTATTTTCTTCTGCCATGGGAGCCCATTGGGGTTTGCGAGGTTGGTCTTGCAAATGTTAAACCAGTTTGAGCCCTAACTCCTTATACCCTAACCTCATTGGGGACATGCAAAGAAATAAGAGAAAGAGCAGACCCCTTTGATACCACTGATCTGAACTTATGCAGGAACACAAAAAAATATAGATATACACATAAACACAAATATGCAACATAAATAAAACTTCATTTCATTAATATCAAAGAACTGAAATATCCTTACCTACAAAAATGAAAATAAACTAGCTTGGGCGATGGTAGCTTATCTCTAAGAAGAGATGTGGCGGCTACATGCCTCTGAACTATGTTACAATGAGGCTCAAAGGCATATTTATTATTGAGAAACAATGGAAAACCCTAAACATCCAAAAACCTAACCCTAGGAGATGAAGTGCCAAAAATGTGCGTCCCGTTTGGGTAAATTGGTACATCAATTTACTGGGGTTGTAACTTTGACATACAATCTCCATTTGACTATAATAATACCTCGTTTTAAATTTGTTAAAGAGGAGGCTGAAAAAAAACATGCAAACCGATTTGGGGCTTTTTTGGTCTTTCCATTTTCCCTAAAAACATCCTTTAATCCCTCAAAATGGTTTCGAAAGTTTAGGACCCAAAAAACTGCCAAAAATAGTAATTTGTGCTACAATCAAGGAAATTGAAAAGAAACAATGATGGGGTTTCAATTAGAATAGGTGGGTGTCCACCAATATCCACCTAGATTAGTCCTCCCCCCTTAGGAATCAATGGTCCCAATTGCGCTCAGTGCCTCCATGAGATGGGGAAACTTATGCTCAACTTGGTCCCTAGAGAGCCACTTGCCTTGGTGCAGGAGTCGGCTAGCTTTGACAACCCAATATAGTTGGATCTTTTGTCCATGATCCAATTAGTTGTGTCCTATTCCATCTAGTCTAGGTTTAACTTTTCTGATGTGAGATGTTATGAAATGTATGATATGTCCAGTAATGGTGGAAAGTATGGTCGAAGGCGGTCCACATTGAACACTGGGTGCAGGCAAAGGAATGGTGGAATGCTGAGCTCAAAAGCATTGTACCATAGAAGCTTAGTGATGGTGTCAGACCCATATCAAAGCGGGTGAAGCTTGTGGTGGGGCCCAACGAGGTGCTCCTTCTGCAAATGTAACCAAACTTTGTCGCCCACCTGGAACTTGTGTGTTACCCGATGTTGATCATGACACTGCTTGTACTTAGCATTGGCGTTGGCTCCATCCAATCTATCATGGACCTGCTAGAAGATGTGTTGAATGTAGTCAATGAAGTTGTTAGCCCTATCATATTCAGAATGGAGATGAACCAAATCTTCCTGAGTAGCTGTAAATTGTATGGCCACATCAATGGGACATAGTGGCTGGAATCCCAAGCCCACCTGAAAGGGGTTGTGGCTAGTTGAGCTATGGAGAGATCTATTGTAGCTGTGTTGGACATAGAGGAGGCTTTCCTCCCATGTGCATGGATGCTTCGAGTTTTACATACGTAGAATGTGTATGATCATCCTGTTGACGACCTCTCTTTGTCCATCATTTTAGGGGTGGAAAATCGTGGACTTAATGAGCTTGGTATCCAACATCGACCAGAGACTTGACCAAAATGTACTTAGGATCCTACTATCCGATCTGAGATAATAGATTGTGGTATCCAAAAATGTACCCACACTCGTTGAAATAAGAGCTTAGCAGTGGATTCTTCTATGATACTCTTCTTGCAGGCCGCCAAAATGGCCATCTTAGAGAATCTGTCGATGACCATGAAAATACAGTCGTTGCCATGCTTATGAGAAGGAAGGCTTGACATGTACTCCATGGATATGGGTTCCCAAGGTTGACTAGGGGTACACAAAGGAGTATTTAGGCCTTGTTTCTTGATGTTCGGTTTGGAAATGGTGCATGTAGTGCAAGATCTGATGTACTTCCCAACATCTTGTTGAAGGTTCGATCAGTAAAAATATTCTACAGTACTACCACTGTTTTCTTTACCCCAAAATTTCCAGTGACCTGACTGTAGTGTGCCTCCAAAATAAACTTGGCACAGTCACTTGAAGGAACACATAGGTGTCCCAGGTGGCATAACAATGCATCCTGGAGGTGAAATTTTTGAAATTGCTTGCCTTCCAGGAACGTATGGTATGTGATGTTGAATTCTCGACCTCTCTTGTAAAGATGCAGCCACCCCGCAGTCTCGTGCCCACAAGAGTTGAGCATAGTGGTCAGTGCCATGACTGATCGTTGGCTAAGACAGTATACAACATTGTTGGTACTTCCCTTCTTCTAATTAATGTTCAAATGGAACTATTGCATGTATGTGGACCATTTATGATGGCGATTTTTCTACAAATTCCCTTATATAAATATGAATTGCAGGGTTGTTGGTATATTTGGATGATTATTTCCTCCCCATAATGTAATGCTTCCATCGTTAGAAGGTCTTCACAATGGAATACATCTCTTTTTCATAGGTGGGATAATTTTGGATCATGTTTGAAAGTGTCTCACTATGATATTCCAATGGATGCCCCTATTGAGTAAGAACTACACCAATAACATAGTCGGAGGCATCTGTCTACATCTCAAATGGTTGTTGCAGGTCTGGTAATGTGAGAACTAGTGCAACATAGAGGCGATGGTTCAGCTTAGAAAATGACTTTTATTAGGATTCAGACCAAAAGAACTTTTCTTTTGCTCCTCCTTGGTGACTTGACTCAAAGGGAAATTTATATGAGAGAACCCCAACACGAACCTATGGTAGAAGTTGTAAAGACCCAAAAAGTTGCAAAGCTCTGTTAGGGTGGTTGGGGCTAGCCAATCCCGAATGACTTGTATCTTGGTTGGCTCCACATGCACATCCCACTCATCAATGATTTACCCTAGATATTAAACCTGGGTCATACCAAAAGTGCATTTCTCCAAATTGGCACAAATATTGTGTTTTCGTAGGGTTTGGAGGACTTGTCGAATATGGTGGAGGTGTTCTTCCTAACTCTGGTTGAAGATGAGAATGTCATCAAAATACAATGAGATGGTGAAGGGTCATAAGATGTCATCCATCAGCCTCATGAAGGTTGTGGGGGCATTCATCAACCTAAAAGGCATGACCGACCATTCGAAAAGGCCCTCCTTGGATTTAAAGAAAATATTGCATACATCATAGGGCTTGATCGACACCTCGTGATAATTGGACTTAAAGTCAATATTGTTGAAATATTTGGCCCCCTTGAGTTGGTCCAAAAGGTCATTAATCCGTGGGATTAGATACCTATTCCGAAAAGTGATCTTATTCAACACCCAATAGTACATACAAAGTCTCCATGTCCCATCCTTCTTCTATACCAACACGATTGGGATTCCACATGGTGATGAACTAGGCTCGATGTGCCCTTTCTGCAACAAAACCTTAATCTACCTCTTAATAACATTTTTCTCTAGAACAAAGTGTTGATAGTTCGGTTCATTGGGTAGTGACGCGCCCAAGGTCAGATCGATGGAGTGGTTAACCTAATAGCGTACAGGTCCCATTGTGGGTGAGGTGAAGATGTCCCTATACTCCTCTACAACCTTGTCCATCTACTACTGTCATGCAGAGGAGTCATGTCTGGAGGTTGTGGTCATAATATTCTTCTCGCCTTAAGGGAAAATAAAAGGAACAAAAAATTCTAGTTTGGGAAATGATCTTACTGCATTACTTCATAGTGACCAAAGAAACGACGGTAGGTAGTGCTTCCGATATCCTGTACAGCTTATTTCCCAAAGTAGTAATAACAATGCGAGGCCTAAAATCGTACATAGTGTGCCACTTCCACAAGTATGGTTGGCCTATTAAAACATCACGAACTTGAAGAAGAGAAACATCACACAATACCTCATATGTGAAGGGCTTGATGCTATAGGGAAAGAGACACTCTTGACCGATGTAGAGATCTTACCCTTGGTGAAGCCACCCGATGGTGTACATTTGTAGGTGTGGTGTGGTTGGCATGCCCAACTGCTTCATAACCTCTACTAAAATGAGGTTCTTTTGGCCTCGATGTCACCAATGAATTGCAGTGGGAACCCTTCACCCACATATATGAGTGGAAGAGTCACTCCCCCTCCTCTAGATCTTCAGGCTCATCCTTCTTGATCTTGGTGGTGGAAATGGTGGCACTAGGCTCGGCATTGATAATATGCTTCCCTTTGTTATTCCTCTTGTTGGTTTCTACCTCAAAGTCAGATCATGCATCTTATTTGGAATCCTTTAGCTTGACCAATAGTGAATGGTAGGCTCGACACTGACTTGTGTTGTGAGTGGGGCTCTTATGGAACGCACACCAATTCCCTGTGTCCTTCTTTGTCTTTGTAGTGTTGTTAGTTTCGTACAACTTTAGTGAGTTGTCCTGGGTTGCCCCGCCTTGGCTTTGTCCTTTGTTCTATAGTTTGGGGGTGCGTTTCCCTTGCTCCAGATTCATAGATCCAAAGTATCGCTTCTTCTGTTTAAATTTCTAATCGATCTTGACAACGTATCGATAGGAGGTTCCAAGCAAGGATATGTCCAGGAATTCCATCTCGTCTTGGATGTACTTGTGTAGAAAACTACAATACTTGAGTACCAAATGATGCTTAGAATCCTTGATACCTAGCTCTGTACGAAGGGTATGGATAAAATCTGTGAACTTTGTCACATAGTGGTCCCTTCCCCGCGACAACATGGTCCACTTTATGTATTTATATTCATATCTCCCAATAAGGTAATATTGTTCCTTGATGGTGTCTTGGAAATAATTCCAAGTGCCTGTGACTGAAAATAGTGAGGATTCCCTCTGTCGTTTTGTTCACAGTAGGTTTCCCACTAGTCCTTGACATTTGGGACGACTTTGAGGAGTGCAAAAGTAATCTTTTCCAGATTGAAAAAGTCATGAGCTAAAAAAATCCTTCTAACAGATTTAACCATATATCTACAATGTCTACATCTATCCATCGTTAAAATATAAGAATGTAAAAGTTAACTTTTACCTTAAAAAGAGTGGCTATTAGATGAATATGTGTCGCCTGTGGGTAGCCGCAGAAGGATTTGGGAAAATTTATCCATCATCACGTTCATTTTTCGCTTGAGGGCTTCCTTGAGAAATATTTTGAAAAGATCTTCTAGTCTCTCGTATTTCTTTTCTTTCGCCATGGGAGGTCGTCGAGGTTTGCTTTTGGCTTGATGGGGCTTGACCCAGGTTCAGTGTTATCTATGCCAACTAAAAAAAACCCTAACTGTTGGCCCTTTTGGCAACAATCTACATAGTGCAGGATGCAGTCTCATCTCAAGCAGTATTGGGCAGAACTGGGTTTTTGCATCTCAAGGTCTATGTGATAGGTTCCTGCAGTCCTTAGGGCTTGGATCTATTTTTGCACACCCTTAACTCTTCCGAACAGACAATTATTGTAAATGCACTTAAACAACTTCCAGATCTTCACGGGGGTTCTTAATTATTCTTAACATGCATAAATATTTTAGATCTACTATTTTCATGTAGAAAATAAGCATTGATTCATATAAATCATAACATAGAGTGAAGATACAAAACTTGTAGAAGTAATAAATAAAACTCAGATGCATCAGATTTGGCTCAAAACTATATTAAGTATAATCAATCCAGTACAGACTTATTTTCCCTGCACACTCAGCTACAACGACCTGTGCACTCAGCCTACAGACTTACCAAGGTCTCCGCGCACTTAGCTATAAGAGCCTTCCCCTTTCGGCTAAGTATAGGAAACAAGACTTTCCGTCTTATCTCCTTGCTCTTACAAAGATTCTTATCAAAATTTACCCTTCTAGACTTGTTATGACTCATCTATATAGAGCATTTTTCTTACAATACCATAGTCCACAGACCATGGGCATGTCTCAAAACTCTCTATCACTTACCCACCTAAGGGTCTAAATCCCCTTTTGCTTATACTAGCTTCGCGCTTCACTTCCACATTTCACAAGGACTTTACATTCTTTCAAAAAAATATTAAAATTTACCCAAAATTTGACCAAACTTGACCCCAGGGATCCTATCCCAATATGCCCCCAACACAAATTGAGTGACTTTCCTTCGAGTCACTTGACTGGCGCAACAATCTTGTCCTGGAGTTTGTGTAGCTCCATCTTTAGCACCTGCAAGTCAGTAGTACCCTGCATTGTGACTTGCTATACTTCTTTGACTAGCTTCTCCGTAGTAGAGCCTTCCACCATGAGGCCCATCGTCCTTTGCGTTTGCTAGATGGTCTTCAACTTCTCTTGAAATGACTGAGTGAGCTGGCTTGATTCCTCTGTCCATGGTTGTGTCCTAGCCCTTAAGATGGCCTCTTTATGTTGCAACTCTTCAATCTTTGTTTGCATCTGTTGTCCTTCCTGTAGCCGAGCAAAGAATTGGACTGGCGTCGAAGTGCATGCAATCGACCTGATTTTTTCAAACTACTACTGCTTCTCCCTTATAATAATACCGATCTTCTGCAGAGTTGGGTCTTGTTGCAAAGATGTCCAAATTTCCATAGTTTTCTCGAAGATATTTGTGCAGTCCTTGATTGCTGTGTCTAATGTGGCCATCCCCTCCTTAATCGCTGCTCCACGCTACTCCTAGACTTCTAGCGGAGTGGTTGGCTGCAACATCGATTGGAACTCTGAGATCTGCAGCTGAAGTTCAAATCAGACTTGGCTAATTTCATCCTTGGATTCCCTAACTTTTGTAGCCAAATTTTGAATCTTTGCTGCTGACTTTACGTCTTCGAGAATGTGGAGCTTGGGCAACATATTACATTCCTGTGTAATTGCTTCTTCCAAGTTCTTGTTACACATGGCCATTTCTTCCTTCTTCAGTGCCTGCACCTTTTCTGTGAGTATTTTCTCATTGTTGGTCTTGACCTCGCTGATCACCAATAGCATGTGATTCTACCCGACCCATAGCTCGTCGGATACTCCTTGCTGTATTTGATGGAGGGTCTGGATTACATCCAGATATTTGAGCTGTGATAACTGGGTGTTCACATCCTCTGAATGTGCACACAGGGACCCCTCTGGAATTGAATGACTCTTAGATCCAGAGTCTGATTATCTAGCACAGTTACGCTCACTTGTTGCAGGCTCATCTGAATCCCGCTTGCCTAGCCCACGCTCGCCTGCAGCCCTCCTGTTTGAATATGCATATCGCATAGATCCTTCTGCACAATGCCCAACACCTACTAGAACTGCTGCTAAAACTGTGTCCATAGTTCTATTGTGTTGTCATGGACCTTATCTCTGATTTCATCCAAGTACCCCTCAGTGAGGACCATTGGATCAACATGTGCGTGCTTGTCAAACTTCTATTTCTTTTGAGGTCCTATAGTTGTCTCCTTGGAGCGCTTATGTACTCTAAAGGGTGTGCCTTGCTCCATGCCCCCACCTCCTTCAACATCAGACTCCTCCTTGTTTGTGTTATGCTGAGAAGCAAACTCCTCAACATCAACAATGGTCTCCTTAGCAACATGATCTTTCTCAACAGCTGCCTTGGCAACAACTTCCTTCTTTTGATGTGCAACTTTCTCTCAAGCTGCAGCGTGCTCAACCTCCTTCTGATTTTGCGTTATTTTGGTAATGCACGGATGGACTCTCCCCTGCTTTTCTTATACCTGCGTCAAGATCTAAGGGGTGTAGCCACTCACTTGGCCATTTCCCCACAATTTCCTATACATCAACCTCACCCACCAGGTACGACAACTTGTACCCCATCTTCTTCGGATCCTTTCTCACACGGATAGACACATTGTGAGAATACGCCTTGAACTCTGCATAAGCCTCCAATTTCTCAAATAGAGTTGGTGACAGCCTCGGCCACTAGCTAATCACCATGTGGAGATCCATCTCAACCAACACCCAAAACATTTTTGTCTCCATGACCCTTGCAGTGTCATTTGTCGCCCATAGCGAAGCAAACTTCATGGCTTCTGGTAAGTCAAATTCTTGTAGAGGAAATTGACTGTATTCTGGTAGCCTCCACATGACTAGGGAAATCAACAATAATAGCCAAGCATAATGGAATGCCTTGCCCTCATCCTGTGCTTCACAACAATTTACAAAAAATTCCTTACAGAGGTACTGTGCCCAGTTGTACTACACACCCTTAGCACATTGTGCAACAAGTGAAATTATCGGTGCCAGAACCTCGTCTTCGCGACACTTCCTCATGATCTTGTAGGCCAAGATCTGTGTGGAAAACTACACTTCCTTGTCTGTAATAGAGTAGATGGAATATCCACAAAACTTTTTCACTAAGCCGAACTCTCTCTTCATTTGGTTCGCGAGTTTCTTTCCTTTGGTTTTTCCTCCAAATTCCTTAGCTGGATCCTCTTCTTCTTCTGCAATCACGTTGTAGCATTCCAATGCATGGTATAGTTGTGTATTCCAGTCTGTTTGAAACCATTATACCAGTTCCTCAGGCATCTTGAAAATCACAGCCTTAATTTCTTGGAGCACTTCATCAATACATTAAAATCCATCCTCAAAGCTAAAAGTTAACAAGAAAATTTCCCTCAGGATATCCCACTCGGTTGTTCCATGGCGTAGCTCCTTTTCCAAGTACCAATTCATCAGAATAGGATCTAAGGTATGACAAAAGATATGTACCCATTCAGGTTGAGGTTCCTCCTACCAAGATTTAGTCTTTCTTACCAAATGCTTGCACGGATCTTCCTTGCCTGAGTATTTCTCTGTCAAGTGGGTATTCGCTTACCTGAACCTTAGCTTCATCATTCACTTGTACTCGTTCTAGTCAACAAAACTACCCTTATGTGTACCCCACCAACGAGCAGGTGTAGCGCGCAATGCCAGATCAAGAGGTTGGAACCGATGCTCTTCTGGCGCCTTCTTTTCAAACTTATCTAGAAACAAACTAACATCATCTAAGCTATCATAATAAGTAAGATTTCTTACCTCCGTGGATACACATTGAAGTGATTTTGTCATCATATTGTAGCGTAGTGTTGAAACTTCGTGCAGCCTATTTTTCCAATGCCTAAGTTCTTCATCTGAATCTGAGGTACATGAGCTATCTCTATCCCATGTAATTTGTCCATCTACTGTGGGATTTATCCAATATTCATTGCACATAGTAATATTATATATTTGATCCAAATCATCGTCCTCTTCATAGTTGAGGACAAGTTCAGTGTAGTGAACTCCTTCAATGGGATCCAATGGGACAATAACCCAAAGTTCCTTCCTTTCAAATGTCATTCTTCACTTTTTCATGTTAATTTCTGCATCCATGTCGAAGGCCTAATCAATTCCTAATAGCGCAGGGTATGGATTGTTATCATCCACTATTTCAATTACTTCAAATTCAGCCAGAGCGCTTTCTCCCTCAATGTCTACTGTTACCCCATACAGGTGCCCCATAGGAATGATCTTCTGTTGATTGGCCATGTGTAGCTGTATAGGATACCATTTTAGCACAATTTTCCCCATCCTTTCCCACATTTGCTTTGGTAGCACATTCGCATCAAATCCCAGATCCAGGATGAATCGATCCATTTCGTATTCTCCAATCCGTGTGGTCAACCTCATTTCATGCCCTGTCCGCTTTGTATATTTACCCAATTTCTTCACAGTGCACTATTTGGGAGGATTCTTGATTTTACCTGTACAATTATCAATTAGCTCATGGAGGCCTTCCACTGCCTTCCTATCCCGCAACAACTTCATACAGGTTTTTAGAAAAATAGCTAATAGCGAAGGATCCATGTCCTACACTTCATTGTTTCCAGTCGGTTTCTCTTGACTTCCCAATGTAGAAGCCTCAATGAAGCTCTTCTTGGCCTCCATAAAGGTTTCTTTAGCCTTGTTGAGATCAAATCCGAGCTCTTTTTCGAAAGCCTTATGCACCCAACCCTCAGTTTCTTATTTCTTTCCTTTATCTTCTCTTGTGGCAATACCACTTCGTGTCACGATATTGATGCTATGTTCCTCTTCGCGAGGATCCACCCTCATCATTTGTATATTTTACATGGGATGTTGCGTATTTTTCTCTTGCAGCTATCAGTGCTAGGAAATCCTCTATCACATTATCAAACTATCTGCATTACTGATAGGATGGATGTGTTGGGTTCTAACAGTTTCGTGAAAAATACCCTTCTTCTCCATAGTTGTAGAAAATAACTTGTCCTTGACCTCTTCCAACCCCTCCTCCTCTTCCTCTTTAGCGGCCTTAGAATCCTCCGCGCGCTACACCTACGACCTGATCTTGAGGCCGATTTTATACCTACTGTTGGGATGTGTTATATTCTTTTCATGACTAGACCACGTAGTTAACTGGGGGTCAGAGGGGGGTAAGTCACAGGGGGTTTGAGGGGTACCCATGTTATAGACAATTTTGTGCCTTGCAGCATCAGGCATGAATTGTCAATAATCCAAGGGATCCAAAGTCCTTAAACATGATGTTCCTACCCCTAGAGGAACAAGGTCAGCAAACCAACAGCTCTCAGATCAGTTCTCCACCTGAAAACACTCAAAAACAAGCAATCCTGAAATCAAAGCAGGTGCTCCACTAGGCTTCTGCGCTGAAACTTAACTCCTCCATGGTGTACCTGCGTTGCAAAGCAAGTGGAACAAAGGCCACCTGCGCTGAGCGAGATGGGACAAGTGGCACACTGAGTCATTGCTCTGGAATCTTCCAAAAATGACACTTGGATCAGGGATTTCGCCTTGTGATGAGTCAGAGGCTCTGTTTCTCCAAGTGGAAGCAAGGTTCTCCAAGTGGACTCAAGAACTGAAGATCAACTAAAGAGAGAGAGGACACAAGGCAGCTACACATCAGTTGCAAGCTGACTCATCCTTTCTCAATTCATCTATATATTGAGCTCTCTCCTATGAGCTCAGGAGGCTGGAATTTTGTGCAAAGTAATGATATGCTGTTGGTTTCACTATAGAACTATTGGGTGATTGCTTGAAGGAGGTGAAGAGGAGAAATTCTTTCTGCTGGGAGGTGTTGCTGGATTGGGGCCTTCAATGGTTGTAACCTTCTCAGAACTTTACTTCTTCCATTAATAAAAGCTATTGAGGTTCTTCTATATGCACTTGTTTCAATGATGTATTGTGATGATTGTATATTTGATTTATGCTAATCCTTGAATCAGTTATGAATGCATGCTTCTTGTAGTTTCCTTCTTTGTTATTTTGCAGGATCTCATTGTAGCTGGGCCAGCAAAAGAGCAAGGAGCTGGGAGCAAGCAAGCAAAGAGAAGAGTTTGGATTCGACATTAAGCGCAAGGCAACGGTTAGTGCATTTCTTCATTCTCTCTTGCTTTCATAAAGAAGTAAACCTTAAGTAGTTTTCTTTACAGTTGTTGCTGAGGTACTATCACCCTTAGAGTGGGATAGGGTCATCCGAGTCGGATACTTTTCCCTACAAAAAACTGGCGACTCCACTGGGGATCGTATCTGTTTGATTGTTTGTAGTATTTTGCTATTCATTTACTGAACAAAAGAGTACCAAATCGAAAAGCTTTTGACTATATCAAAAGCAAAGTAGAGGGCAGCTACTCTAGCTCATTTCTGAGCATGTTCATGATTTGAAGAGCTGATCTACAAGGATCCTTGTAAGCTCTTAGTGATAGCTTTTCATCCTCCTTGTCATTCCTTTGTGTGTGCTTGACTGATTGCTTCTGATTTGAGCAAAAACTGTGAATTTTTGAGAAAATTGTGACCCGGAAACTGTGAAAACGCAACTTTCGTTTTCCAAAGCAGGTAGTACATAGGCTACCTGATTTGCAACGCAGGTCCCGAAGGGGCTACCTGCGCTGAGAGCCAGACTGGCTGTGCAGCACCTGCGTTGGCCCAATTTTGCCTTGTGCATTTGGGGTTTCCTCCCTTTTTCTTGCCTGTTTTCACTATAGATTTTGCAGCCAGTTACCAGTCTTGTACCTGTTCTGAAACCAACCTTACTTGCCATCATTCCGCCTCTGTTATATAACGAAATTGTACTTGTTCTTTTGTATTTCTTACATCATTTACAATTTCCCATAACGAAAGTGAACTAGTCTTGCTTTGGCCTCTTAGATCTGAACCTGTGTTAGGTTTTTTGCTGGTCTAAAGAGTTAGCTTGTTTGCTGTCCATAGCTAATTAGTCTTTTTACTTTCGTCATTATGGTTTGATTTCATGTATTTCCAGTGATTAAACAAGTAAATCTTAAGGTGTCTTTTGATTTTGGACAAGCTTGTTTGTTTTCGCTTTAAATCGAAATCAAAGTTATATAACAACTTTCTTTTTGTAATACATCAACATTAAGAAAGGGAAAAGAAAATACATGCATTGTGCATTTTGCATTTGACTGTTTGCATGCTGATTTAGGAAATTTTGCATTAGTGTGTGCTCTATGATCTGTGTGAAAATATTTGCCTTTCTTCTCCTCAGTAGTTAAGATTTTCATAAGTTGAAAGAATCGAAAAAGCTTGCTTATCATTCTTAGACTGCATTTAGGAGTTGTATCATACATCACGTGGTGATCCACAAAGGCAAACTGCTAAGCAAGATCAACCTAAAAAGAACTGAATTTATCTAACAACGCTTTGAAACATAACGAAACACAGTAGAGGTCTAGGTAGAGACGTGAACCGGCGTCGTTAAACATAGTGACTGTCGATCTCTACGAAGGTGGGTGATTCCTCCTGAGAGACGATAGCACTAATACGGACTTGTGCCCCTGCGTACCGTCGCGTATATTGGGGGACCCCTATAGGAACAAAGCCTTTATCCATAGGAAGCCGTGTCGGCCGCCCTACTGATTGCGACGCAGTGAACACAGCATTCACGAAGATCGACCACTCGTACCGTAAAACGTATTCTGTGGTTTCGCGAAAGGTTTTGCACACCCTCTGCCTAGAACTCCAGAGTAGTTTCTTTTGGCCTTTTTCAAACTCTATAACTGAAAAATTCCATCCGAGCATTTGTCACTTCGGGCTCGTTAATACATCGAAGGAGACTAGAGTCATCTTTAGCTTTTTCTCGACTCTTAAAAAGTGAAAAAGCAAGTTGTGTCTAAAGCGTCGTCATAATAAAATTCATTTTAAACGGAACATAATCACCTCCTATTCCTGCGTTGATCTTCGAAGTTAGTCTTTTGGCATCGTAAGTTCTTGTAGAATCGCTAAAATCTTTTGGATAGACTCAAAATGTCTGAACAACTGTCAACATCTAGGACTGTGTCGTCCAACACAGCAACAGCAGAGCCTCCTGCTGCCACTCCAACGATGTTTGCTGGTATACCATCTGTCCCGGCAAATTGCCAACAACAAGCCGGAGTCCCATCAGGGACAACAATATGGTTAGTTCCTATTTCTTCATCCGGATTATCATCTGGTACTTCTTATGTTGAAACTCAAAAAATTGATCCAATGTGTCTTCAAAGGCCAATTTACCCTTTAAGTACTGGATTTCCACCATGTGGAGGGCAGTATGCTCTTTCATTGTTCCCTCCCGGAGAACAACCATGTGGGAGTTTACAACAAAGTTCAGGTCAAACTGGAATCACATCTAGCGGTTGGGTACCAATACTGCCTCAACAATCAGGAGTTGCATATTCGATGCAACCAGTACACCCTGTGTCGAATATTCCCACCACACCTGCTACGGCGAATGCGTCGAAAGTACAAGCGCTACCTGTTGTAATACAACAACCTCTTGTCTCGGCGGCTCAATCACAATCTCAGGGTAGTGCCTCCTTATCTGGAGCGACTCAGGCTCGAACAAGCACTGTGACTCCTCATCTTGGTCAATCATCCAGTATTGGTCAACAGCAAATGGTCCAACAACCAGAGCTGGTTCAATCTCAACAACCGCCATTCCAGCAATCATATCAAGGACCTGAGCAACAAGTATTTGTAAGTAATGGGCAACCATGCTATAATGGTTATGCCCATCAACTTTGTCAAAGTTGTCAGCACTATGCTGGTCTGCAAAGACCCATTGCTCAGGCGATACTATCTTATCCTGGATATGCTTCGCCTAACCTGAACCAACAGTTGCCCTTTGTAGCAACTCTAGAGTTGCCAGATCTAAACCGACTGACGAATGATCCAATTGCTTATGCCCCTTGGTGGCCAGCGATTCCGCATAAACTTCCATCGGACATTCCTAAATTCAATGGAAATCCAGGTGAAGACCCATCGAATCACGTCATGACTTTTCATCTGTGGTGTTCATCGAACACTCTAAACGATGATTCGATAAGACTTCACCTCTTCCAGAGGACATTGACAGGTCCAGCGGCTAAATGGTACATTGAATTGCCAAGAGCCTCTTTCGACAATTTCAGCTCCTTAGCCACGACTTTCTTAACCCATTTTCAATTACCGATAAGGTATGAAACGGGAACAGAACTCCTTACCAACTTCAAACAGACAACGACCACTCACATATCTGATCATATACATGAGTGGCGACGTCATCGTAGGATGGTGAAAACTTACGTTCCCGATCAGCTGTTAGCTGAATGGTTTATAAAGTCGTTGCTTCCGGCTATAACGGAAGATGTGGCCAAGGGGGGAGTCGTAACAAAGGAGCAGGTCATTGCTCGTGCTCAATATCTGGACTTAGTATATACTCAGTCTGGCACGCTCTACGACAAAATACCTGACGCCCCCAGACCTGAATTTTCAATTCCTCCCCCTCCTAAATCGAATACTGACTCTCACGCCAGCAATGGCGTGACTGGCAAACGCAAAATTTCTAGTCAAAATGCAAATGAGGAACTTCTTGCCTCAGAAGTAAATGCCATGTCGACCGACAAGGGCAAACAACTGAAGCAACCAGGGGGCAAGAAGAAAAAGAAAAGGAAAGGGAAACCCCCGACAGGGTGTCATATATGCGATGAGGATCATTGGACAAAAGATTGTCCTCATATAGCTGAAGTTAAGAAACTCTTCAAGAGTTCAAAAACCCCAGCAGTATTGACTGATCCGTTTCCTAGTCCAAGACAAAATCTGGTTGCTAATCAAAATGCTTCCCGATCCCAAGTGCTTATGTTGTCCACCTCAAAGCAGCAAAATAATGCTTTGACAAGGAATAAAGATCACAGGAATCCAAAGCAATTGAACAACAAGGCAAATAAACAACCTAGTAGTTCAACAACAACTTTGACCAAAGTTGTGCCACCCATCGTTCCTAAACCAATGATAAAGTCGCCAAAGGGAGTAGTACACAAATCGACATTTAATCCTCGTGAAAAAATAACACAGGATTACAATATAATAGAGGACCTGACCCAATCGTCGTCCGCTATGTCGACACTTGAGGTAGCGCAAAAATGCACCTCCCAAGAGCAAGCTTTATTATCAGCCATAGGTGGGATTGGCCCAATGGATTCCAATCTTGTGGCCTTTGATCATAAAGGATATGACCCTCAGATACCAGCTCAACTAGCTTTCCTTATTCAAGTGAAAGCCCTCAAAAAAACTGTTCATCGAACAATTATTGATGAGGGGGCATCTACATGTCTTATGTCGATGAGTTGCTGGAAAAATTTAGGCTCACCACCCTTGTCGAAATCGTCAACGACGTTAAAAGCATTTGATGGACGATCATACACTCCATATGGGATTTTAAATAACTTGCAAGTTGAACTAGGGGGCAAAACAGTAGAAGTGGATGTGGAAGTAATCGACGGAAACCTCGATTACAACATCCTACTGGGAAGGCCTTGGATATATGCCATGGCTGCAGTTGTGTCGACCTACTTCAGGAGGATTGTATTTCCTTTTCAAGGAAAAATTACAATCGTCAACCAACAAACATTTCTCCCCAACAGTTCTCAAGTTACGGGAAGCAGCACAATGATCCATGAAAGTAATCAATCGCTCCAAAATATTGGAGTAGGTCTCCTAAAAGACCCTGCCTTAATGGGTACTTTTGCCCTACCGCTGGCGAGTAATCTGGCGGAAGTAGCCACAGTGGAAACCTACAATATGAAATCTTCTATATCCAACGGATTCGGAAGATTCCTAAATATTTTGTCAGCATGGATCATCGCCCTAATGGAAATACTGTAAATACAGTGGGCTCCGAGGACGGTTCTTATCTCGTGTCAACCTCGTTAAAAAATGAAACAAGGAGTCACGAGGATAGATCTTTTACTATGTCAACCTCATTAAAAAATGAAACAAATCCCCTTTTCAAAATTCAAAGGTAAACCTTCATTCCAACCACCAAGTTGAATGCAATGAAGCTTGGGGGGCACCCTCCTTTGACATGCGTTATTATGATGCTGGGGGCATGCAAAAGAATCGAGCAGTTTTAGCAATGTTCATGCTCGTTTAAAAAATAAACATAAGTTGTGAGCAATCTTCCCCTAGAGTTCAAGCTCACTCAGAAAAAATGAACCGGTAAATAACCTTGGTAAATGTAACCTTTGACAGCCATATTAAAGCCCTTGGTCGTGTTCTTGCAGTCTCACCTCCATCCGTTCATTTGGCCAATCGTTCATCTCCATATGCTTGTTTACCCATTTTGAGGAACAGCTGCGAAGAGTGATTTCGCTTAGCCATCCTTGTGACACTGCCGTGATTGGAATATTCCAACCTATACCTGGAATCTGCAGCTACCCTGTTCATCACTCGTTCCTCAAAAGACGAGTCTTCTTTGAGCTCTTTTCACTGACTCGTAAAATATGAAAAGTTTGCCGAGTTTTGGCCTTCCAGCTCGTTAAACGACCGGAAGAGCTATCCCTCCTCTAGATTTTAATCTTTTTGGACCTGAGGGATTATTGCACAAAAAGATCGAGCGCTTGTTTTGTTCGGCTCGTTAAAGCAATCGAAAATTCATCCCTTCTGTATTGTTTTATACTTTTTCGGACTTAAGGGATTAGATGACGAAAAAGGAATTTTGGAGTTGACTTTATGTACCTTTTCAAACTCTCTAAAAATGAAAAGGACCGAGTTATCCTTGTCGTTAGACTCGTTAAATTCATTAAATAGCGACAAACTTGTCTTTAGACGAGAACGAGTTTCCCTATCGCTAGGCTCGTTAAAACATAGCGATGGGCTTGCCCGAAGGGCAGGTTATAGAACAAGCATATGTTATCCTCCTCAAGCTTGATAAAAATAAAGAGGTACTGGTCAGCAATGACTGGGGAAAAATTGGGAGAACCTCACAGCTTTAATGGTAGCAAGTCACTCTTGAACATGACACTTTGTCCTCCGTATCACATCGGGATGGGTTGTTTCATTCACCGGTCTCATCACCATGGTCCTCGCCACACCATCCACATTTGGGGTAATGCTACCAATCCATCACATCAGTGTCGTTATATGTTCAATAGATGTTGTTCTGCAAAGAGTCAACCGTGTCCCATCCACTGCCATACATTGTCCTTCATCCATTTCATGACAGCCACCCTGAATCATACATCACAGTTTGTTTTCACCTCATCACAATCACTAGCTCCGTTCCGTGTCACTGATGTGGGATTCATTAAAGCCCTCCTTTGATGGATCGCTCCTTGTCGACATCAGCTCATTATCCAAGGAGTTGATCTAGGAACACCCCCTTCAATACTTTGAAGCTTGCATGCCTCAATGGCAAGTTTCTCACTTCTGGCGACAGGTATACATCAATGACCTTCGACCAGAAGATTTTGCATGGTGGTCGACGCCAAGTCCTTTATTCCCACCATGTGAATTGTATTGTCGTACCTTGAGGGTCATCATCCTTATCGGTGATTCCTCTCGCGCTTGTTAACGGTTTACATCATTGACCGGTAATCAAGCGATGTCTTTCCATGTTCGACTTCAAGAAATTCTCACATGGATCGACTTGTACATCGAGTGAAGATCGGAAGAGATTGAAGACCCCGGATCTAGTTTCATCCATCCGGGCTGCGATATATATTCAGGATATAAAGACATTTGATATGTACATCATTGCAGCAGATGATCATCCTTCTCAAAGGATGATAATTTCAGCAGAGAATTATCAGTCTATCATCAGACGATCGTCTGTTCTATGTACCAAAATGTATTTATAAAGCTGAGCATGGGAATGCCCGCCTCAGCTAGATCATGAAAAAGAATGAAAAAGAATGTATTGTATTGTATCTTATTACAGGACACTTCTCAGCAGATTGAATGAACTTCGGATCCTCCTAATAAAGCATTTCACCCGATAAACGACCTCATACTTTAGGGGGCATCTGTTATAGACAATTTTGTGCCTTGCAGCATCAGGCATGAATTGTCAATAATCCAAGGGATCCAAAGTCCCTAAACATGATGTTTCTACCCCTATAGGAACAAGGTCAGCAAACCAACAGCTCTCAGATCAGTTCTCCACCTGAAAACACTCAAAAACAAGCAATCCTGAAATCAAAGCAGGTGCTCCACTAGGCTTCTGCGCTGAAACTCAACTCCTCCATGGTGTACCTGCGTTGCAAAGCAAGTGGAACAAAGGCCACCTGCGCTGAGAGAGATGGGACAAGTGGCACACTGAGTCATTGCTCTGGAATCTTCCAAAAATGACACTTGGATCAGGGATTTCGCCTTGTGATGAGTCAGAGGCTCTGTTTCTCCAAGTGGAAGCAAGGTTCTCCAAGTGGACTCAAGAACTGAAGATCAACTGAAGAGAGAGAGGACACAAGGCAGCTACACATCAGTTGCAAGCTGACTCATCCTTTCTCAATTCATCTATATATTGAGCTCTCTCCTATGAGCTCAGGAGGCTGGAATTTTGTGCAAAGTAATGATATGCTGTTGGTTTCACTATAGAACTATTGGGTGATTGCTTGAAGGAGGTGAAGAGGAGAAATTCTTTCTGCTGGGAGGTGTTGCTGGATTGGGGCCTTCAATGGTTGTAACCTTCTCAGAACTTTACTTCTTCCATTAATAAAAGCTATTGAGGTTCTTCTATATGCACTTGTTTCAATGATGTATTGTGATGATTGTATATTTGATTTATGCTAATCCTTGAATCAGTTATGAATGCATGCTTCTTGTAGTTTCCTTCTTTGTTATTTTGCAGGATCTCATTGTAGCTGGGCCAGCAAAAGAGCAAGGAGCTGGGAGCAAGCAAGCAAAGAGAAGAGTTTGGATTCGACATTAAGCGCAAGGCAACGGTTAGTGCATTTCTTCATTCTCTCTTGCTTTCATAAAGAAGTAAACCTTAAGTAGTTTTCTTTACAGTTGTTGCTGAGGTACTATCACCCTTAGAGTGGGATAGGGTCATCCGAGTCGGATACTTTTCCCTACAACAACCCATAACCCCACTTTATGGGGTCCAGGGTAGCACCCCAGAAAATTTTGGTTTTGGACCCTATATTAGGTTGGGCAGACCCACCTATGGTTTTGCGCATTATTTTAGTACATGTTTTTTTTTTGGACGCGATGGTTTTTGGTCCATGGTATTGGATGCTTCAGCATGTATAAATATGTATTATAACATTGAAATGAACATAATGAAAAATCAAGCTAGTAGTCCCGATTTTGGGATCCAGGTGAAATCTCTGTGTATATGTGTTTTATGTGTTATGCTCTCGCATTGTTTATTTTCTGTGTTTTAGAATTCGTATGCAGGTAATTTCTGTATAGGGTTAAAACCTACATTTGGTATCAAAGCAGTTTTGGCTTCAAGGGGACACCTTTGTTGCTGAGGGGTTTTGCTCGGGCTTGTGGTAGAACTTGTTAAGTGGGAGATCTGTGAGATCGATTCTGGCTATGAAAGAAGATGGTGAGCAATGGAAAGATAGAGATCGAGAAGTTTAATGGCCAGAGTTTTGAGTTGTGGAAACTCAAGATGGAGGATCTGTTGGTGGATAAAGATCAGTGGATCGCAGTAGATCTGGGTACTAAACCAACGGGATTATCTGATGAAGAATGGAAGAAGTTGGATCGGGAGGAAAAGAGCATAATACGATTGTCTGTCTTAGATTTAGTATTGCTGAATGTATCAGAGGAAGCTACGACGAAGGCTTTGTGGGACAAGTTAGGGACTTTGTACTAATGTAAGTCTCTGGTGAATAAACTGTTCATGTGGAAAAAGCTGTATAACCTGAGGATGAAAGATGGAGACTCAGTGACAGAGCATCTCAATGCATTTAATACTGTGGTAAGTCAATTAGCATTTGTTGATATTAAAATTTCAGATGAAGATAAGTGCATCAGTTTGTTGTGGTCTCTACTAGATTCGTGGGATAGTCTGGTTATTACAATAGGTAGAAATGCAACTGCCTTGCTGTTTGATGAAATAGTCTCATCCTTATTGGTGGAGGAGATGAGACAGAAAAATATGGAGAGCCAGAATGGTGATGCTTTGTCTGTACGAGGATGGTCCCAGAACAGAAACAAAAATAAGTCATTGAGTGGGAGATCTAAATCTAGAGGGAGATCTAAATCTCTAGGAAAACCTATAAAGGTGGTGTGCTGGAAATGCGGAAAGGAAGGCCACTTTAAAAGGGACTGTAAATCTAAAGCTCCTGACAAAGGAAAGGGATTTGATGAGGCTCCTTCTGCAGAGGCAAAAACCACCTTAGATGAAGGTGGGGATGTGTACTTGGCTTCTTCAAGTACACATGTAGATCATGAGGCATGGTTGATTGACTCAGGTGCATCCTTTCACTTCACTCCCCATAGAGAGTGGTTCTGCGAGTATGAGAAATATGATGGTGGTGATGTATTCTTGGGGGATGACAGGAAGGGTAGAAAAGTAAAGTTGAAGTTGCAAGGTGGAAGGGTTAGAATGCTTCCAGGTGTTCTACATATTCCTGCATTAGCCAAAAATATGATTTTTGTAAGCAAGTTGGATGATGCAGGTGTAAAAACAGTGTTCAAGAAGGATACCTGCAAAATGGTTTAGGGAGCACTGTTATTGATGCGGGGAGTTTGGATTGGAACTCTATACAAGCTGCAAGGTAGCACTATTATTGATGGGTGCAATAGTTCTATGGTTCTTGAAAGTGGAGCAGAAAAGCTAGTGGTCTCTGGAGAGAAGACCATGCTGTGGCATCAAAGGCTTGGACATATTGGAGAGAAGGGCCTTGAATACTTCATGGTAAAGGTATGGTAGAAGGTGTTAGCGCTTGGAATTCACCTAGGCTGAGATAGACAAACTCTCAAGGCTACATCAAACCATTTCACCTCGTAGCTAGCCCTACGAGGTATGAGAAGGCTCTCTCGGGTCAGATTCGATAGATCTTTCAATATGATTAGGCTGACCAATTAATAATAAAGATTTTAGGCTAGTAAATTGATAAGGGGGTTGATTTAATGATTTTTGGGGTTTTTGGTGGCAATTGGTGGAAGTGCAATTCAAGGTGCGGGGATTGAGCACAGTTTTCACAGGGGGATCTAAGGGGCAAGGTAGGAATGAGTGCTGATGCCTTAATCTGAGATGGATGATCAGAGATGATAGAGGAGAAGCTAAAGAGGGCAAACACACAATTCGAATCCTCTCTAGACAGTAGAAAACATTAAAATTGAACAAACTAAAAAGCTGAGCATGTCAAAACATGAGTTCAAACTTTACCACTTCATCTGTCCAATTTAGAAGCATAAGAGAGATGTGAAACACATAAACAAACTTACAAGAAACATGTAGAGAACACACCATCAACAATCAGATCCACAAGAATCCTCAAAGATGTCTGTAAAACCCTGGCTTTCCTTGCCTTCAATTGCAGAAATAGATGCACAATATACAATAAAGCTTCCTTACACAAGAGTCCAACCATCAAAATGAGAAGGAGAGAGCATAATATAGACCACCTAGACCATCTAACTCCTTTCCCCACCTCTAGGGGTCGAGCTCAGCTTTCTAGGAGCAGTTTGAACAAATTCTAAACTAAGAACTAGAAAATAGGCAGCCAAACAACTTGCCTCTATTACTTAGCTAACTCATCCATGCATTAATTTTTCACTTTTTACATCATGGAAGCTTCTAGAAGGGTAAAGAAAGATAAAATCTACCAAAGTGCCATGAAAATATTACATTTATCCATCATCTACAAGTAATAATAGTCAACCATAGTCAAAACAGTGTTTTTTGACCAAAAATGTGAATTCTGGCAAAGCTGGCTCGAATGGTCGCGCCCCTGGAAGTTCTGGTCGCACCCCTTCACAACTGTTTTTGAGTGGGTTTCACTGGTCCAAATCAGGTGCAAGATGGCTCATTGGAAAGCTTGGCCTGTCTACTTTCCATCCCAAGTGGAATTTCTGAATTTGGTGTTGATTTGACCCCTCAAAAACCATTTCTCCCAAGGTCACTTTCTGCAACTCAAAAAGTGGGCAGAAAGTCATTTTTTTGATGTATTTTGAGCTTTTGGAGGCTCAAAACTCAAAACCAGGCTTCTCCCAAGCATTGGTAATTTTTATTTTTGCATGCCCTTTCCAAAAATGCCAAGTTTTCAAAATTCCGAGCAGTCCTCCAAAATGGTCTCACCCGGGGTGAGACCAAACCGTGGGCAAAACCTGTAATTTTACCAAAAATTTCCAAAATGCTCCAAAATTCTCAAAATTTTCACATTTTGATGCTAGATCAAGGCTGATCAGTACCATGATGAGTGAGGGAGGCCTCAGCCAAGATGCGGAGTGGATTTGTCCTTTTCTTCCTCTTCCGGGCCTCCGATAGCTTTCTTTGGAGAATTTTCATTCTCGCCTTGCAAACATGTAATCTTGCCCAGTAGTGTGTCTTCATGTTCCGGAGCAGCTCTTTGTCACGGTTTGCCTTGTCTAACAGTCCCTCCAAGCGCCAATTTGCTCGGATGAGCAATAACTCTCTATCCTTGGGCAGTGGGTCCCCAGGCCTCCTGCGGTTGATGACTCGGTCGAATCGAATCCTCCATAACTCATCCAACTCCTTCTCGGTCTCCAGCTGTTTGTTTCGCTGCTCTAAATAAGTGATAGTCCACTGAGCCATCTCAAGCTTCCGCTGCAACACAAGGTTCTCTTCCTCTCTCTGCCTAATGAGCTCATAGAAATCTGAAGAGGAAGGAGAATGAGCATCACGACCAGTGAAATCATCATGTGCCTCGCCAACTGCCTCATCCTCAACCATGGGCTGCTTGCCCTCTCGTACTGCCTGTGCCGATGAAGAAAGCGAGGCCCCTTCCACCTGGTGTGGAGATAACACTCGCTGCTCTGAAGATGATGACGAGACCCCTTCCACCTGCTGTGGAGAAAGTACTCGTCGAGCTGCTGCAAATAAGGTCCTATGACCTCTCTGATAAGTGACCCGAGGAGAAGAAACCACATGTCTCGGAATACTAACCTCGGGCTGATGTGATGGCCCTCCCTCCTCATGAACTGCCTCCGGCCCTGGATGTGGCTGTGTAAAAAAACTCTCGGGAGATAAAATCTGCCCACGGAACGCCCTGCTGGCTCAGCTGATGGGAAACTACTAGCTGAATAAGACCATGATGGCATAGGCTCCGAAGCTGCTGTACTGGGGTCTGTCTCCGAAAGGTAGTGGCCATCCTCTGAATGTTGTGAAATAAGTATGCTGAGATGTTCATCATCCTCACTCTGGTGAAGTGCATCATTATGCGGATATGACAAGAAAATACTCGTGAGAATCTCCCCTCGCATGTGAGGTAGTGCATAATGAGTCTCATGATATCTATATACTCTGCTCGGAGGAACTTGATAGGAAAGTTCCTTGACAAGTTATGCACATAGATAGGCCTGACATATGGCTCATAGTATACTAGGTCCAGCCACTTACGCTTCGGCCACACCTCACCCACATTGGGTATCCCGGTAGCCTCTGTGATAGCCTCTGGAGAAAACACAAAATTCACCCCTGCAAGGGTGACCTGCCTGTCATGGAGATGTAGGACAAACAACCAGGCCAACTCTCTGTGATGCTGAATGTGTGACAGCCTCTCACAAAACTGATAACAAGCCATATGCTGAAAACAAGACATTGCCAATGGGCAAGCCTGCAACTCTGTCAATGATGTGGGCTCTTCCCTCCTGTGGTGACCACCCTTGCCTCCCCTACGAGGCCTCTGCTGTATCTCAATCTCAGTAGATGATGACCGGTCATCACCTTGCTCATTAGTCTCGGTGGTTGACATGGTGTTATTGAGCAAGGTGGAATAAACAAGTCAAAATGACCGCTGCCCTGCCTGCAAAATGCTGTGAAGTATGCTGTTTTCAAGGGGAAACATCATGAGGGATATGTTAGGGGAGGGAATTTACATATAGGAAAGGGAAAATATATATATATAAGCAGGGAATTCTGAAGGAAAACATCACATAATGCTAAACATGTCATTCCATCTTTCATCATTTGCAAATGAATACTGTATTAGGGAAATATGTTTTATGATCACCAAGGGAAAGGACAATATAGATTTTCATCATGGAGGGAATGAGGGCATAAGTATAAGGGAATAGGGTAGCATCAATCATAAACATTTAACAGGCTGCTGCTTTTATATTTTGTCTTCAAATATCTTTCATGAGCATACTCTGTTTTTTCCACATTTTGAAATGACCATTTGATGCTAATATGAAACAGGGATTTTGGGTATTAGATTGTAAGAAGAAGGGAAAGGGATTGCTGTGATTATGTTACAATGGAAGGGAGAGGGAATTGGTAACTTGGGAATTAGGGAAAAGAGAGGATATTAGGAATTAGGTTTGGGGGGACAGTGAAACCCTTTTAATAATCACTGCCAACTAATTTTTGTAACAGCAATTCATTTAGGACAGTGGCAGCTTCATCATGCTTTTACCATGGGGAATTAGGGTTTGATTGTGTGCTTTGATCATAGGGAGGGACATTCAATTGCCTAGGGAGTTTAACTGAAGGGACAAGCAATTGAATTGGGGTTTACATAGGGAAATAGGTAGGGAAAAACAGAGTTTTGAGAAAGGGGATGAAAACCATGCTAATACAAAACCCTAACACAGCAAGACTGCTTCTTTTGATAACTATGCAACTGTACATTTAAATGAATTTTGTCATGACTTTATTCAGCTTTCAAGTCCTTGACATCATACAGCAAGATGACATTTTCTTTATTTTTTTTCTAAGGCTATGCAAGTAACAATTTTTACTGTTTTTACAATTCTTGTGTGCATGCCTTGTCATCACTTTTCTTTTTGTTTTTTTTTTTTTACATTGTTTTCTTTTCATTCTTTTGCTGTGCATTTCATATATAATTTGCTGTGTATACTAGTGTTTAGGGTTTGATCATTATACATGGGGAAAAGGTAGGGTTTGTAGGGTTAGAAGGGACTAGGGTTTGAGAAGTTTTGGGGATAGTGTTTATATAATTGACTTGCAAATGAGATCAATAAGCTTGACATGTTAACACATGTAATTTGTATGGGAAAATAAATGGAGGGATAAAGGAAAAATTGCCTTGAAAAATAACAAACTGTCACACATATTGCTTGCAAAAAAAAACTATCATTTAACCTATCTTTTTATGGATTTCTTGCATATAACCATGGCCATAATCTTCTTTTGCAACCCTAACACCATCACCAAACATGCGAAATAGGCATACCTTAACAATTTGAGAGAATTTGAGGGTGATTTTGGCGTTTGAGTGAGTTTTACGGCAGACAGAGTTTTTGGTCGCGCACGCTCTGAGAATGGTCGCGCTCCTCCGTTTGGTCGCGCCCGTGTTATTTAACACTGTGCGTTGGCCTCCGTTTGGTCGCACCCACCCAGGTGGTCGCGCACACCTGTGGTTTGGTCGCGCACCAGTTTAACCCTTGTAATTTGCAGAAACTTGCCCGAATTGCCTCCTCTTGCCTCTAACACGAATTTTTGACTTCCATTTGCACAATAAGAGTGACTAGAGAGGGAAAATAGCTTTTATAGGTTCATTTTAAAAAAAATTTAACTTTAGAACCCACTTTCTAATGTTTTCAACTTGCTTTTCTTTTTAACACTGTTTAGAGTCTTTTTGTCCTGAAATGAGCCTTTTGATGCGTTTGACTCCGTTCTTTTTGCAGGTTGACCATCTGATGGACTGTGGCGAAGGAACCAGGGCTGTTGCCGGCACTTTTGCAAACTTTTGAAAATTTTTATTTTTTCAAATTCCACATGGCCTTGGACTTAAAAACAGGGTTTTTAAATCCAAGGCATAAAATGAGCTGTAGCTGAAGAAAAGGATAATGAAACATATGTACAAAACTCCTTCCGGCTTGCTGGGCACTTACTGACCATGACTCATTACCTTGAAATGATTTTGACTCAAAACCCTAGACCTAAGACCATGGGATCTCAAGACAAAAAATCAGAACAAGCATGACTCAATTACATTGTTGTATGACCTGATCCAGCAAAGCCAAGAAGGGAACAAAGACCAGCTCCTCCATTCAGTGTTATGGCATGCCTAGTGGGATGCAAAATTGATGCTGATGAGACACCTACATATGCATATGCAAAGAGCTGTTGATCACCGATGGAGGGCTCAAGACCGACACTAACATTGGCTCCAATGGGGATGGTAGCTCCTTGGAGGTACCAAGAACCTCAGACCTCTTGGGAGAGCAGACCAGTGTTTTATTCATTGGGCAATGGAGTCAACTAGTACAAATATAACCATACTCAAAAAGACTTTATTTGACTTTGACTATAAACTGAAAACTCTCAAAGGACTATGACTCAAACAAACTGACTTTTTGCAGAAAGTAAACAAACTGAAAATCCCACACCAACCAATCTTCATGCTTGGAATTATAGCCTTCACTTCGGGCCCCAAACCAAGAATGAAAGATCAGTTCACACTTGCTGTAGTAAAGTAAAATGATATATACAATGAAGATGATTTAGAGCAGCATTGCTCAAGCATGATATCTCTTGAGAAGCCGGCCATTCACCGACCCACCGGGACATTCATCGCCATTCAACTCCTTGAGAATGAAAGCATTAGGACCACGAAATGCAGCAATCTTATAAGGACCTTTCCACAAATTATCAAATTTACCGTGCTTACCTTTGTCCTCATTTCGGGCATCCCACCTCAAAACAACATCCTCCAGCTGAAAATTTTCTGATTTTGCCTTCTTATCATAGATCTTCTTGATGCGTTCTTGTAGCTTCAAAGAGTTTTGGAGGACTTCTTCCCTCGTCTGCTGTAGGTGGACCATTTGACTGATTCTCCGTTGCATTGGATCCATATCTTCTCCCGTTTCTTGGATTAATTTTGCGACCGGTACACTAAGTGATGTAGGAAAAACCGCATCAACTCCGTAAACAATCTCAAATGGCGACATTCCAATGGACTTCTTTTGGCTCACCCGATCAGCCCATAATGCATTTACCAATTTCTTGTGCCAACTTTTCTTGTTAATTTCCAGCATCTTCTTGATAATGTTCACTAATGACTTATTTGACGATTCGGCCAACCCATTACCTTGCGGATGATAAGCGGTGGAGTGACCCAAGCTGATGTTGTACTTATAACAAAAATCCACCATCTTATTGGACTTAAAGGCAGCTGCATTATCTGTGATTATTTTGAATGGACAGCCAAAACGGGACAAGATATTATTTTCAAGAAAAGAGATGATTACCGAATCTGTAGCCTGGCGAGTGGGAATTGCCTCTATCCACTTTGTGAAGTAATCGATAGCGGTTAAGATCCAACGGTGCTGCCCGGATGATGCTGGGTGGATTTCGCCAATAAAGTCTAAGCCCCACTGCTGAAATGGCGCACTAATCTCCACCGGTTTGAGAGGCAATGGCTGCAACTTTTGCTTTCCTTGGAATATTTGGCATTCATGACAGCTCTTCACTGCTTTGTACACATCAGAAAAAAGAGAAGGCCAATAAAAACCAGCTCGCAAAATCTTGTTGGCTGTAGTTTTCCAAAATAAATGACCTCCACAGTCACCTTTATGGAAGTCTTCTACTGTCGCTTTTGCTTCCTCTTCAACCAAACAATTTAGCAAGATGCCCCCGGGATCTTTCCAATACAATGCTGATTTCATAATGCAAAATTTAGCAGCCTTTAATTTCAAAGTCCTAGCTTTGTTTTTCGACATTCCAGGAGGCGCGGACACATTCTGAAGTACATACACTATATCAACATACCAAGGAGAATTAATAAAAATATCTGATACCTGAACCGCTGAATTTTCTCCTTCACCATTGGATAAGGCAGCGATCAAGTTGATATCAAGGGCATGAAGGTTTGTTTCAGCCATTAGTTTAGCAAGTCCCTGTCCTTTAATCAGCTTGGTGGGCTTGATTTCAACATCATATTCCAAGAGAGCAGCAATCCATTTACCTCTCCTACCTTCCGGCTCTGTTTGTACCAAGACATCCTTTACCGCTGCACTAGGAACATAAGCTAATACATGAGAGTGAAGAATATAAACCCGGAAATCTTTCAATGCCTTAATCAGGGCCAGCGCTTGTTTCTCAATGATATTATAGTTTAATGCCCCATCTCTAATGATCCGGCTGAAAAATGCAATTGGCCTTTCAACACCCTCTCTTTTTTGCATTAATACGGCTGCTAATGTATGCTCGGAAGCAAAAGAAAACACAATGAAATCCTGAGTATAATCAGGGCTGATTAAGGTCGGGGCTGAAGACAAGATTACCTTGATTAAATTGAAGGATTTGACTGCCTCTTCGGTCCATTTGATCTCGCTGTCCTTCCGAAGCATGTTGGTCATCTCTCTAAGGTGCTCTGCAAGATTAGGGATGAAGCGACGCAGAAAATTTAATTTACCATTAAAAGATTGTATCTCCTTCTTATTTCGGGGCTGCTCTAGCTGCTGAATTGCCTCCACCCGTGCGGGATCAATTCGTATACCGTCTTTGGAAATGATATGTCCCAGCAATTTACCTTCACTCATGGCAAAAAGACTCTTTTTTGGATTTAAAGAAATGCCATATTTTCTACATTTTTGGAAAACTTTCGTCAAATGAAAAAGATGCTCCTCATCGGATTTGGAAAATACTGTTAAGTCATCAAGATATACAACTAAGAATATGTCCTTTTCATTGGCAAAAGCCATATCCATAGCTCGCTGAAATGTAGCACCTGCATTCTTCAAACCAAAAGGCATTTTAGCATAGTGAAATGTTCCCCAAGGTGTAGTGAAGGCTGTCTTATCACGGTCATCCTCATGGACTAAGATCTGATTGTAGCCGGAGTATCCATCTAACAATGACATTTTTGAGGCACCCACTACCCTCTGCAATATGTGATCCATTTTAGGCAGCGGATAGTTGTCCTTTAGCGACACTTTGTTTAAATTTCTGAAGTCTATGCACAAGCGAATCTCACCGGTCTTCTTTCTCACAGGCACTAGGTTGGAGATCCAATCTGAAAAGCGAATGGGAACTATGATTCCAGACTTGTAGAGCCTATTGACCTCTTTCTCAATCAAAGGCAGCAGCTTGGGATTGATCCTCCGCAACTTTTGCCGAAAAGGCTTTTGATTTGGCTTTATAGGAATAGTGTGCTGGATGATGCTTGTATCATATGTCTTTAAATCTGAATAATCCCAAGCGAATACATTAGAAAATGATGACAGCAATCTAATGTATTGATTCTTTACCTTGAGTGGCAGAGCCTTTGATAATTTCACCATCTTTGGATGTTCTGCTGTCCCAAGGTTCACATCTTCCACACCTTCTTCTATTGGCATCAAAGTTGGCTTGCGAGCCACATCATCTTGATCAAAAAGTTCTTCTAAAGGAATCAGCCCTTTAGGAATATGATTATCTTTCAGCTGCAAAACATCCATTTGATTAACTCCTTCAGGTTCTATGTCAATTGAGATTTCTTCAAACTTACCTTCTCCATGCAAGAAATCTTTGATCTCCTCGTCATCTTGAAACACTTGCCAACATCTTTGATTATCTGGGACTGTAGGACGGTGCTTTACATAGATTTCGAACTTGTTGCTTGAATTCATTGGTATCTTCAAATTACTTGCTGCCTTGGCCAATGCATCCGCCACACCGTTTTGAATTCGGGGCACACAAGTCAAAGTATGCTCTGAAAACCGCTTCAAGATATCTAGGACAGCATTGCGATAAGCCCGCATACGAGGGTGTTTGGCTTGAAATTCCCCCTTCACTTGTTTGATAACTAATTCGGAGTCGCCATAAACTGCTATCTTCTTTGCTTTTAATTTCCGGAGGATTTTCAAACCAGCTATAAGGGCCTCATATTCTGCTTCATTATTCGAACAATCAAAAGCCAATTTGTAAGAGCAAACTTGTACCTTGTTTGGAACTTGTTTAGAGACTGAAAATGGACTGCGGATCCATACACCAATGCCTGCTCCATCGCTGCCTACTGCCCCATCGAAATCCATGGTCCAAAGACCCTCTTCATCATCATCCAAGGGCTGTACTTGTGATGTTGTTGCAGTCATGACTTGCTGCCCATTTGTCTCAGCAATTGACCTTATGGCAGCAGTCTTTTCTTCACTATCTTTCCTCAATGTTTCTCTGAAATCTTCAGCAATGCCTGGGATATTTTCTATCTGAACTAATTGACTATCTACTTCATTAAAACTATCAGCAAATAAAACATAGGATTCTAGATCTGTCTGTACATAGTTTACAGGATGATTCACTGGTTTTTCCTTGCTTGTAATCATATACTTCATCTTTTGCTCTCGGTACACCTTTCTCATTTGGCCAAACACCGGAATAGTAGCATATGAAAAATCAAGCTGTAAAGTACCTTTAAGTTTTGATCCCCATGACCTTGAAAGGAGCATACCAAACCTTGGAGGAATGTCCGCTACTACCACATCCATCAAGAGATTCTTTGCGGGAATTTGATCCAAGCTAACAACCAAATCTTTAATCAAACCGATGCATCTAACTCGGCTGGAATCAAATGAATATAGATCATGGTAGTTACGAGTTATATCAAGTCCCAACTTCTCCATTATTGCCTTGGGCATTAAATTGTGTGATGCTCCCGAATCGAACATAGCATTATGAAGCACATAATCATGAATTCTCAAGCTGATATAGAATGGCGGGACATCGCTTTCCGGTGACTCACCATTGAGAGCTGGCCCAAAGATCAATTCCGGCTGATCATCCTCCACATTAACCGCATCTAACATTGGATCAGTATTGAACATCTTAGAAATTTGTGCTCTGTAAGTAGTGTTCTTCATGACTTCTGTAAGTGGAATGGACAATTTCAATTTTGAGACTTCATTCTCAATGCTGAATGCTTGACTTCTCTCACTTTCTTTGGCCGGATTATCTCTTTTTTCTGCTCTATCTTTAGGTACATTTGATGGCTGATCCATCTTGTTTGCTGGAGCTGTTGGGGCTGATGAAGAATCCATGACTTCTTTACCCTTTCTTTGTGGAACAGCAGCACCATTCTTTGCCACATTTTCTGCCTTCTTTTGAAGTGGATGTATAGGTACTGTTCGGTTTCTCAGCTGTCTCTCTTTGCCTTGTTGAGCTGATAAAGCATGTAGATAACCTCTTTGATATTCCTCAGACTCATCTTGAAGTGCCACATCATTAGATAGAATGTAATGCTCATCTTGAGGTGCATAAGCATTACTTACCAGCTCATCTTCTTCCGTGATGTAAGTGGGCATGTCATCAGGAGTGAAAAAATGATTTTCTTCACCGGGACCTTCACCCTCATCTTCAGATTCTTGAGTAACATAGTTTTGCTGAAATGGGGGTTGGATCGGTTGCTGTACTGCCGCCTCTTGTCCTCGTGCTTCCCGCTGTTTGATCCTATATTGGGGCTGCTGTTGTTGGCCTCTGAAGTTTGGATTTCGAACTTGTGGTTCCGGTTTGCCAAGACTGAGATTTTGGAGTGCCTTTGACACCTCTTCGATTTTCCGAATAACTTGAGAAGTGGATGCTACCTCCTCTTTGATTGTGACCTTCTTTTCCGCCTTCATTCTTGCCCTTTTTTCATTCAAATTAGCCTCCACACTGACTGCAATTTTCTGCATTTCCTCCAAGGTAGGAGGATCTCGGTCTCGCAGTGAGTAGGCCATCTCCGGATCGAAACCATCTGGGAACTTAAGCAATGCGGACTTTCTTGATGGTCTCAAATCATCGGGTATAGCATTGTATACTGAATTAAATCTGATTATATAATCTTGAACCGACTCACCCGGATTTCGCTTGAGGTTGTTGTACTCGGCATTGATTTGCAGCGGGTCTTTCCTTATTTCCCATCGGTCCAAGAATTGATTCTCGAGTGCTTCCAAGGTGGTGATGCTATTAGCTGCCAACCCTCTAAACCATTTTCTTACTTCTCCGGCAAATGTCTGCACGAACAACCGCATGGTAACATCTTCTTCATCTAACTCATATAGATCAAAGAAAGTGGACATTTTATCGATATGTTGTTGTGCTGTAATACTCTGTGGAGTGCCATCGAACATGGGAATTTTGCTTTGATAGTCAGCTGGCATGTCATGAAGATTAGCAGGCAATACAAGTGGGGCAAAACGGGCAGCCATGGCTCTAGGTGGAGGAGGCGGGGGAGTAGGATGAGTTTGAGGAGGGGGAGGTGGAAGTATGATAACAGGAGCTGTAACAAGGGGAAGAGAAATTTGTGGAGATGGAGGGGTAGAAGGAGTGCGAGGTGTGGAAGGAGAACCAGCCGAAGATTCGGGGTAAGTGATTATCGGTGAAATGGAAACAAAGGGAGGGGACGATGCTTCGTGAGCCGTGATAGTAGCTGCAATATTCTCAGAGATATTCTCAAGTAGATCAGCAAGAGTAGTGGTATGCAAGTCGTTTTGGAGATGTCTCATAATGAAATTGTCAATCAGCTTGTTGTGTCTTTCGTAAGCAAGAGAAGCTGCAAAATCAGGGTCAAGGACTAAAGAATCGAGAGCACTTTCAGATTTAGCTTTAAACAAAGATAACTCAAAACTTTCGTCGAATTCAAGATCTTCAAAATATTCAATAACAGCAGGTGATGAATTAGATCTAACAATTGATCTTGAAACAGAAGCCAGCTTGCTTTTACGAATAAACTAGGAAAGAAAAAACCGCTCAGCCGTATGAAAACTCTTAGCCTATCATCCAAAGCTTAGAGTTCCATAATGATACTGGGATAAAGATGTCACTGAAGTGAGGGTTTCAGAAGCTCACGGAGATTGACTGAAGCAGCGTTTATCTACTAACGCTGATGTAAAACAAGAGCGTTTTCGAAGGCTTCTGGCGTAACTTCAGGCTCCGTCTAAGACTTAAGAAATCACACTACAATGAACCAATTACAAATTTGGTTATCCCCAGTATGGTCGCCAATATGTTAGCGCTTGGAATTCACCTAGGCTGAGATAGACAAACTCTCAAGGCTACATCAAACCATTTCACCTCGTAGCTAGCCCTACGAGGTATGAGAAGGCTCTCTCGGGTCAGATTCGATAGATCTTTCAATATGATTAGGCTGACCAATTAATAATAAAGATTTTAGGCTAGTAAATTGATAAGGGGGTTGATTTAATGATTTTTGGGGTTTTTGGTGGCAATTGGTGGAAGTGCAATTCAAGGTGCGGGGATTGAGCACAGTTTTCACAGGGGGATCTAAGGGGCAAGGTAGGAATGAGTGCTGATGCCTTAATCTGAGATGGATGATCAGAGATGATAGAGGAGAAGCTAAAGAGGGCAAACACACAATTCGAATCCTCTCTAGACAGTAGAAAACATTAAAATTGAACAAACTAAAAAGCTGAGCATGTCAAAACATGAGTTCAAACTTTACCACTTCATCTGTCCAATTTAGAAGCATAAGAGAGATGTGAAACACATAAACAAACTTACAAGAAACATGTAGAGAACACACCATCAACAATCAGATCCACAAGAATCCTCAAAGATGTCTGTAAAACCCTGGCTTTCCTTGCCTTCAATTGCAGAAATAGATGCACAATATACAATAAAGCTTCCTTACACAAGAGTCCAACCATCAAAATGAGAAGGAGAGAGCATAATATAGACCATCTAGACCATCTAACTCCTTTCCCCACATCTAGGGGTCGAGCTCAGCTTTCTAGGAGCAGTTTGAACAAATTCTAAACTAAGAACTAGAAAATAGGCAGCCAAACAACTTGCCTCTATTACTTAGCTAACTCATCCATGCATTAATTTTTCACTTTTTACATCATGGAAGCTTCTAGAAGGGTAAAGAAAGATAAAATCTACCAAAGTGCCATGAAAATATTACATTTATCCATCATCTACAAGTAATAATAGTCAACCATAGTCAAAACAGTGTTTTTTGACCAAAAATGTGAATTCTGGCAAAGCTGGCTCGAATGGTCGCGCCCCTGGAAGTTCTGGTCGCGCCCCTTCACAACTGTTTTTGAGTGGGTTCCACTGGTACAAATCAGGTGCAAGATGGCTCATTGGAAAGCTTGGCCTGTCTACTTTCCATCCCAAGTGGAATTTCTGAATTTGGTGTTGATTTGACCCCTCAAAAACCATTTCTCCCAAGGTCACTTTCTGCAACTCAAAAAGTGGGCAGAAAGTCATTTTTTTGATGTATTTTGAGCTTTTGGAGGCTCAAAACTCAAAACCAGGCTTCTCCCAAGCATTGGTAATTTTTATTTTTGCATGCCCTTTCCAAAAATGCCAAGTTTTCAAAATTCCGAGCAGTCCTCCAAAATGGTCTCACCCGGGGTGAGACCAAACCGTGGGCAAAACCTGTAATTTTACCAAAAATTTCCAAAATGCTCCAAAATTCTCAAAATTTTCACATTTTGATGCTAGATCAAGGCTGATCAGTACCATGATGAGTGAGGGAGGCCTCAGCCAAGATGCGGAGTGGATTTGTCCTTTTCTTCCTCTTCCGGGCCTCCGATAGCTTTCTTTGGAGAATTTTCATTCTCGCCTTGCAAACATGTAATCTTGCCCAGTAGTGTGTCTTCATGTTCCGGAGCAGCTCTTTGTCATGGTTTGCCTTGTCTAACAGTCCCTCCAAGCGCCAATTTGCTCGGATGAGCAATAACTCTCTATCCTTGGGCAGTGGGTCCCCAGGCCTCCTGCGGTTGATGACTCGGTCGAATCGAATCCTCCATAACTCATCCAACTCCTTCTCGGTCTCCAGCTGTTTGTTTCGCTGCTCTAAATAAGTGATAGTCCACTGAGCCATCTCAAGCTTCCGCTGCAACACAAGGTTCTCTTCCTCTCTCTGCCTAATGAGCTCATAGAAATCTGAAGAGGAAGGAGAATGAGCATCACGACCAGTGAAATCATCATGTGCCTCGCCAACTGCCTCATCCTCAACCATGGGCTGCTTGCCCTCTCGTACTGCCTGTGCCGATGAAGAAAGCGAGGCCCCTTCCACCTGGTGTGGAGATAACACTCGCTGCTCTGAAGATGATGACGAGACCCCTTCCACCTGCTGTGGAGAAAGTACTCGTCGAGCTGCTGCAAATAAGGTCCTATGACCTCTCTGATAAGTGACCCGAGGAGAAGAAACCACATGTCTCGGAATACTAACCTCGGGCTGATGTGATGGCCCTCCCTCCTCATGAACTGCCTCCGGCCCTGGATGTGGCTGTGTAAAAAAACTCTCGGGAGATAAAATCTGCCCACGGAACGCCCTGCTGGCTCAGCTGATGGGAAACTACTAGCTGAATAAGACCATGATGGCATAGGCTCCGAAGCTGCTATACTGGGGTCTGTCTCCGAAAGGTAGTGGCCATCCTCTGAATGTCGTGAAATAAGTATGCTGAGATGTTCATCATCCTCACTCTGGTGAAGTGCATCATTATGCGGATATGACAAGAAAATACTCGTGAGAATCTCCCCTCGCATGTGAGGTAGTGCATAATGAGTCTCATGATATCTATATACTCTGCTCGGAGGAACTTGATAGGAAAGTTCCTTGACAAGTTATGCACATAGATAGGCCTGACATATGGCTCATAGTATACTAGGTCTAGCCACTTACGCTTCGGCCACACCTCACCCACATTGGGTATCCCGGTAGCCTCTGTGATAGCCTCTGGAGAAAACACAAAATTCACCCCTGCAAGGGTGACCTGCCTGTCATGGAGATGTAGGACAAACAACCGGGCCAACTCTCTGTGATGCTGAATGTGTGACAGCCTCTCACAAAACTGATAACAAGCCATATGCTGAAAACAAGACACTGCCAATGGGCAAGCCTGCAACTCTGTCAATGATGTGGGCTCTTCCCTCCTGTGGTGACCACCCTTGCCTCCCCTACGAGGCCTCTGCTGTATCTCAATCTCAGTAGATGATGACCGGTCATCACCTTGCTCATTAGTCTCGGTGGTTGACATGGTGTTATTGAGCAAGGTGGAATAAACAAGTCAAAATGACCGCTGCCCTGCCTGCAAAATGCTGTGAAGTATGCTGTTTTCAAGGGGAAACATCATGAGGGATATGTTAGGGGAGGGAATTTACATATAGGAAAGGGAAAAAATATATATATAAGCAGGGAATTCTGAAGGAAAACATCACATAATGCTAAACATGTCATTCCATCTTTCATCATTTGCAAATGAATACTGTATTAGGGAAATATGTTTTATGATCACCAAGGGAAAGGACAATATAGATTTTCATCATGGAGGGAATGAGGGCATAAGTATAAGGGAATAGGGTAGCATCAATCATAAACATTTAACAGGCTGCTGCTTTTATATTTTGTCTTCAAATATCTTTCATGAGCATACTCTGTTTTTTCCACATTTTGAAATGACCATTTGATGCTAATATGAAACAGGGATTTTGGGTATTAGATTGTAAGAAGAAGGGAAAGGGATTGCTGTGATTATGTTACAATGGAAGGGAGAGGGAATTGGTAACTTGGGAATTAGGGAAAAGAGAGGATATTAGGAATTAGGTTTGGGGGGACAGTGAAACCCTTTTAATAATCACTGCCAACTAATTTTTGTAACAGCAATTCATTTAGGACAGTGGCAGCTTCATCATGCTTTTACCATGGGGAATTAGGGTTTGACTGTGTGCTTTGATCATAGGGAGGGACATTCAATTGCCTAGGGAGTTTAACTGAAGGGACAAGCAATTGAATTGGGGTTTACATAGGGAAATAGGTAGGGAAAAACAGAGTTTTGAGAAAGGGGATGAAAACCATGCTAATACAAAACCCTAACACAACAAGACTGCTTCTTTTGATAACTATGCAACTGTACATTTAAATGAATTTTGTCATGACTTTATTCAGCTTTCAAGTCCTTGACATCATACAACAAGATGACATTTTCTTTATTCTTTTTCTAAGGCTATGCAAGTAACAATTTTTACTGTTTTTACAATTCTTGTGTGCATGCCTTGTCATCACTTTTCTTTTTGTTTTTTTTTTTTTACATTGTTTTCTTTTCATTCTTTTGCTGTGCATTTCATATATAATTTGTTGTGTATACTAGTGTTTAGGGTTTGATCATTATACATGGGGAAAAGGTAGGGTTTGTAGGGTTAGAAGGGACTAGGGTTTGAGAAGTTTTGGGGATAGTGTTTATATAATTGACTTGCAAATGAGATCAATAAGTTTGACATGTTAACACATGTAATTTGTATGGGAAAATAAATGGAGGGATAAAGGAAAAATTGCCTTGAAAAATAACAAACTGTCACACATATTGCTTGCAAAAAACAACTATCATTTAACCTATCTTTTTATGGATTTCTTGCATATAACCATGGCCATAATCTTCTTTTGCAACCCTAACACCATCACCAAACATGCGAAATAGGCATACCTTAACAATTTGAGAGAATTTGAGGGTGATTTTGGCGTTTGAGTGAGTTTTACGGCAGACAGAGTTTTTGGTCGCGCACGCTCTGAGAATGGTCGCGCTCCTCCATTTGGTCGCGCCCGTGTTATTTAACACTGTGCGTTGGCCTCCGTTTGGTCGCGCCCACCCAGGTGGTCGCGCACACCTGTGGTTTGGTCGTGCACCAGTTTAACCCTTGTAATTTGCAAAAACTTGCCCGAATTGCCTCCTCTTGCCTCTAACACGAATTTTTGACTTCCATTTGCACAATAAGAGTGACTAGAGAGGGAAAATAGCTTTTATAGGTTCATTTTAAAAAAAATTTAACTTTAGAACCCACTTTCTAATGTTTTCAACTTGCTTTTCTTTTTAACACTGTTTAGAGTCTTTTTGTCCTGAAATGAGCCTTTTGATGCGTTTGACTCCGTTCTTTTTGCAGGTTGACCATCTGATGGACTGTGGCAAAGGAACCAGGGCTGTTGCCGGCACTTTTGCAAACTTTTGAAAATTTTTATTTTTTCAAATTCCACATGGCCTTGGACTTAAAAACAGGGTTTTTAAATCCAAGGCATAAAATGAGCTGTAGCTGAAGAAAAGGATAATGAAACATATGTACAAAACTCCTTCCGGCTTGCTGGGCACTTACTGACCATGACTCATTACCTTGAAATGATTTTGACTCAAAACCCTAGACCTAAGACCATGGGATCTCAAGACAAAAAATAAGAACAAGCATGACTCAATTACATTGTTGTATGACCTGATCCAGCAAAGCCAAGAAGGGAACAAAGACCAGCTCCTCCATTCAGTGTTATGGCATGCCTAGTGGGATGCAAAATTGATGCTGATGAGACACCTACATATGCATATGCAAAGAGCTGTTGATCACCGATGGAGGGCTCAAGACCGACACTAACAGAAGGTATGAGTAATAGCTCTCTGGATTTTGATTTCTGTGAAAATTGTGTATATGGGAAGCATAATCGGGTGAGTTTCCCCTCTATTGGTAAGAGGGCGAAACATATATTAGAGCTTGTGCATAGTGATGTGTTTGGACCTATGAAGGTTCCATCACTGGATAAGTCTGTGTACTATGTATCATTTATAAATGACTTCTTAAGGAATACATGGATATATTTCCTTAAGAAGAAAACTGAAGTCTTTGACAGGTTTAAAGAATTTAAGGCTCTGGTGGAAAACTAGACAGAGAAGAAGATAAAGGTGTTGAGGACAGATAATGGTGGAGAGTTTTGCAGCAAGGAATTTGAAGAATTCTGTAAGAAGTGTGGTATATCATGACAGAAGACTACTCCATATACACCTCATCAAAATGGAGTTTCAGAAAGAATGAACAAGACGTTGATGGAAAGGGCAAGAAGCATGCTTAGTGGTGCCGGGTTAGGATAGGAATTTTGGGCAGAGTTGGTGGATACTGCATGTTACCTAGTCAATAGGTCACCTTCATCAGTGTTGGAGGATAAGACTCCACAAGAGGTATGGACTGGTAAGAAACCCTCTCTTTCACATCTAAGGGTATTTGGATGTGATGCATATGTACATGTTCCAAAGGAGAAAAGAACTAAGTTGGATAGTAAATCTGAAATGTGCATCTTTATTGGGTATAAGGATGGTTTAAAGGGTTATAAGCTTTAGAACCCAGTAACAAGGAAGGTTGTGTACAGCCGAGATGTGGTGTTCAGAGATGTGAAAGATGTTATTAAACATGAAGTCCAACCAAAGGAACCTGAAAAGATAGAGTTTGAGCTAAAGGAGGAAGAATCAGACTCTACAGCAGAGGAGGAATCAGAAGATGAAGAGCCACAAACTCCAGCTGTGAGAAGATCAGTTTGAGAAAGAAGGCAGCTAGAAAGATATAGTCCATCTACTTTCTGTTCAAATTTTTCTTTGTCTGTTATTGATGATGATACCAGAACTATGAAGGAAGCAGTGGATTCAGAGGATGAAAAACTCTGGAAAGAGGCCATGGTTGATGAAATGGCATCTTTGCACAAAAATGAGGCTTGGGATCTAGTGGAGTTTCCGAATGGAAGGAAACCAATTGGCAACAAACGGGTGTTCAAAAAGAAGACAAATGCAGAAGGAAAAGTGGAGAAATACAAAGCTCGGTTGGAAGCAAAAGGTTATTCCCAGGTGTCGGGAATTGATTTTGGTGATATTTTTTCTCCTGTTGCCAAGGAAACTTCTATTAGATTACTTTTATCTGTTGCTATTGCTTTTGATTTTGAGGTAGAACAGATGGATGTAAAGACAACATTTCTTCACGGGGATCCGGAAGAGGAAATCTACATGAAGCAACATGAAGGCTTTGCGGTGAAGGGTAAGAAAGAATTGGTATGCAGGTTAAAGAAGTCTCTGTATGGGTTAAAATAGTCACCAAGGATGTGGTATCGGAAATTTGATACATTTATACAGGGACTTGGCTTCACCAGAAGCAAAGCAGATCACTGTGTGTATTTTAAATTAATTGGTGAGCGTGTTATTTATCTATTCTTGTATGTGAATGATATGTTGCTGGTTGGAAATGACAAAGAAATTATCCAGGATTTGAAGACCCAATTGTCCTCCAAATTCGACATAAAGGATCTTGGTGCTGCAAACTATATTTTGGGCATGGAAATTAAAAGAGATCGGGCAAAGAGGAAGCTCTGTTTAAACCAGAGGAAGTATGTCGAGACAATACTGCAAAGGTTTAATATGTAGGATAGTAAACTGGTGAAGGTTACTATTCCTATAGGTGTGAGGTTATCTATTGAACAGTGTCCCAAGACACAAGAAGAGGAAGAGGACATGTCCTGTGTTCCATATGCAAGTGCAGTCGGTAGCCTGATGTAAGAAATGGTCTGTACTAGACCAGACATTGCACATGGAGTGGGAGTATTGAGTAGGTTTATGTCAAAACCAGGAAAGGAGCATTGGACAACAGTGAAGCGGGTTTTGAGGTATTTGCGTGGCACTAGTGATTATGGTTTGTGCTACCAAGGAAGACCAGGATTGGACAGAGTGTTGATATTCGTGGCTTTGTTGATGCAGACTGGGTTGAAGATCTGGACCAGAGAAGATCTACAAGTGGGTATGTGTTTAACCTATTTGGACGTGCATTCAGTTGGATGAGTAAGAAACAATATGTAGTGGCACTATCAACTACAGAGGCAGAATACATGGCAGCCACTCATGCAAGCAAGGAAGCAGTTTGGTTGCAGAGATTGTGTTCAAGTATGGGGTTAGTACAAGAAGCTACAAGGATAGACTGTGACAGCCAAAGTGCAATTTTCTTGGCAAAGAACCCCGCATATCATTCAGAGACAAAGCACATTGATGTTCAGTATCACTTTGTGAGGGATATGATAGAAAACAAAAAGGTGTTGCTTGTAAAGGTGGACACTTTGAAGAATACTGCAGATGCATTGAAAAAATATGTGAGCTCTGAGTTCTCTTGGTGTAGAGAAACAATGGGAATTGCATGGCTAGATAAATGACTAAGCTCTCTTGTGGCCCCTTGAGGAAAGAAAACAACAGGTGGGAGAATGTTGGGTTGTGTTATATTCTTTCCACAACTAGCCCACATAGTTAAACGGGGGTCAGAGGGGTGGAGGTCACAGGGGGTTTGAGGTGTACCCGTAACCCCACTTTATGGTGTCCAGGGTAGCATCCTGGAAAATTTTGGTTTTGGACCCTATGTTAGGTTGGGCAGACCCACCTATGGTTTTCTGCATGATTTTCGCACATGTTTTTTTTTTTGGACGCGATGGTTTTTGGTCCATGGTATTGGATGCTTCGGCATGTATAAATATGTATTATAACATTGAAAGGAACATAATGAAAAATCAAGCTGGTAGTCCTGGTTTTGGGATCCAGATGAAATCTCTGTGTATATGTGTTTTATGTGTTATGCTCTTGCATTGTTTATTTTCTGTGTTTTAGAATTCATATGCAGGTAATTTTTGTACGAGGTTAAAACCTACACCTACATATGATACATAGGGGTCTGCTCCATCATAAATTTATAGCTTCGACATTTTCACTCATCATGCCCAACTGATTTACAGAAGGTACAAAATGACTATTGCGGAGTCTATACAAACTTTTTCAAGAGGTGACAATGGTCCATTGCGTGCTTCCCAATTATCTGGCAGATAGTGCACCATAAGGGTACTCTTGCGCTTGGTCCCACAATGTTCTCAGGATTTAAAGGAACAAGACCTCCTCTAATCAGATAATTCTAATAAATAGGACAATGATCCTTATCATGTACCTTATCTTTATATTTTATGCACCAAACTTCCGCGTGCACCTTTGAGTGAGCTTCCTTTCCTGTTTTCAAGCTCTGCAACTCCATGTACAGGCTTGCCAGCTGCGACTGAATCTATTGTACTCCAACATACATGTCTTGCTCTGGTTAGGATTCCAACCTCATTGCGATCTCCATAGCTTCGGCTTGCGTTCCTATTTTCTATTGTGATACTAGCAATCTCAGGTGAGGCAATAGCAAAACAATGTACTAGTCTCCGTGTTGATCATCCGTGATTTTCATATTAGCCTACCAGATCAGGGATTTTAGCCTTTGATCGAAGTCCCACGTGGACTCATTTACTCGCTCCTGTATTTCCTTAAACTCTGTTACAGACTGCGCTTGAGATTTGGGTTTTTTAAATTTATTTTTCAATGCCTATTAAGTCTCTGCCATCATTGTGCCTGGTTGATCCGTACAAAACTTGATATACCAAGTCAATGCCCTGTCCTGCAGTGCTGTGACTAGTTGCACTTTCTTTATATTATAGTCAGCAATCTATTCTACCTTCCACACAACATCCATGCCAAACCATAATTGATCAGGGTCCTTACTTCCCACCCCTTTAAAGATCGACATCTTCATCATGTTCACCATGTTGAGTGGTTGAAGCAGAGGTGGAGGTAGAGGTGGAGGTGGAGGTGTAGGTGTATGTGGCAGAGGTGGAGGTGGTGGTGGAGTGGATAGATGGGGTATCCCCAGGATACCCTGGCTTACTATCTGAAGTGCACTTCACGGTGTTCTCAGAATAGTTCATTCGTCATCGCTATCAGAAAATCCTAACAACAGATTGTATTCAAAGCCTGATTCTTCATTCCTTCTGAAGGGTTTTCCGCTTCACATAGTCCTAAACATCAATGTAATGGCATAACCCATTTTTTACACAACATCTTAATCCAGGTGTTTAGGGATCTGAAGTACTTACCTCTTGGCCCTTTGAAGAATCTGTGCTCTGCTTCACTATAGATAATGGTCATATCGATCACGATTTCAATGATGAATCCTCCTAAGATACGATCAATCTAGTGATCAATGACCCACGTGATAAAGCCTCCACATACCCTGACTATTCGCTAATATGGACAAAGACTCATGCAATTTGCAAGGAAAGAAACAGAAGAAGGCTTCAATCTCATCTATGTACAAGTATCTATTCAGCCACTATTCCTTGGATAACTGCGGGTTTTTGGTCTCCTGAGCTGCAAACGTGTGCAACATCCGATCAATCCACTTTTTGATTTCTTTCTTAGTAGGGAACCACTTATTCGACATCACACATTCCTCAGACACATCCCAGTCTCGATAATGGAACCATTTGTTGGCTTGATGGGGCCTGACCCAGGTTCAACATTATCTGTGCCAACCAACAACTCTAACTGTTGGCCCTTTTGGTAACAACCTGCACAGTGTAGACTGTGATCTCACCTGAAGCAGCATTGGGGGATGACAAAACTAGGTTTTGTGCATCCAGAGGCCTGTGTGATAGGTTCATGCAATCCTTAGGGCTTAGATTTACTTTCGTGCACCCTTAATCCTTCCGAATAGACAATTACTATAAATGCACTTAAAAAACTTCCAGATCTTCGTGATGGTTCTTAATTATTCTTAACATGCATAAATATTACAGGTATACTATTTTTGTGCAACAAATAATCATTAATTCATATAAATCATAACACAAAGCGAAGGTACAAAACTTGCAAAAGTAATAAATAAAACTCAGATGCATCAAAATTGGCTCAAAATTGTCTTTATTAAGTATAATCAAGCGAGTACAAACTTCTTTTCCCTGCGCACTCAGTTGCAGGGGCCCGCACACTCAACCTACAGACTTACCAAGGTCTCCGCGCACTTAGCTGTAAGAGCCTTCCCCTTTTGCCTTGGTACAAGAAACAAACCTTTCTTGTCTTAGCTCCTTGCTCTTACAAATATTCTTATCAAAACTTACCCTTTTAGATATGCTATGACTCATCTATATATGGAATTTCTCTTACAATACCATGGTCCGTGGACCATGGGTGGGTCTCAAAACTCTCTATCACTTACCCACCTAAGGGACTAAAGCCCCTTTTTCTCATACAAAAATGTAAACTTTGAAATGGGAACTATAAACTCAAAATGAGAACTCTAGCAAAAAAACCCCCAAAAACATGAAAAATCAACTCGAAAATGAAAAGTGTTGATGCTCGAATAACACTTTTTTTTCTAGGGTAAATTTTCAACATGTTTTAAAAATGGCAATGAAAACCAATTTTTTATGCAAAAATTGTGCAAGAAACACCATGAAAACTAAAGGCCTGGGGGGCACGCAGCTTCGCCCACCCATGGCCATGCCCTCCCTAGCCCTTGGGCGGGGCTGAAATCCGATTCTCAGAATTATATATATATATATATATATATATATATATATATATATATATATAATAATTTTTTTCTTAAGTGGGCGGGGCTGAGAATTTCAGTCCTACACTCCATTTTATTTTATATTTATTTATTTATTTTTTCATAATTTTTTATTTTAAGATTTTAACATTAATGTTCTAAATTTTTTAATTAATTATGTTTGTTTTGTTTTGTTTTTTTTTTATTATATTTTTTATGTTTTTTTTTCAAATTTTCAATTTAATTTTAATAGTTTTTTTTTTAATAGTTAAAATTCTTTTAATTTTTATTTTTTAAATCAAGTTTGTTTTTAATTTTTTTTAATAGTTTTTTAAAATTGTTGTATTTTTATAGTTAAAAAGAAAAAAACAATGTTCACATTTGTTTATGTATATATATATATATATATATATATATATATATATATATATATATATATATATATAAAGTAATCAACATTTAAAAACCAATTGGAGATAAAAAAATTTAGAGTGTAAAAAAATGTAACATTTAAAAAAAATCTCCATAGTTAATATATTAGAAAATTTAAAGTGTCAAAATAAGCTCTCTAAAAATAAGCCTTCTTAAAAATATGCTCTGAAAAAAAATATGTATTCTGCATCACCACTTTTCAAAATTGGTTGATTTTTTTTGATACCTCAATGAAACAGGTAATCGTATTAGCTCTCATTCCAAAGTTTACATTGTTATACTAGCTTCACGCTCCACTTCCACATTTCGCGGAGACTACATTCTTTCAAAAAGATATTAAAATTTACCCAAAATTTGACCAAACTTGACCCTAGGGACCCTATCTCGACATTTGCAAAGCCGACCTTGCAAAGGTTCAACTAGTTTGAGCCCTAACTCCTTATACCTTGACCTCATTGGGGATAGGTAAAGAAAACAAAGAAAGAGCAAACTTCTCTGATTCCACTGATCAAGACTTATGCAGAAATGCAACAAAATACAAATATACACATAAACACAAAGATGCATTAGAAATAAAACTTCATTTCATTATTATCAAAGAACTGAAATATGCTTACATACAGAAATGGAAATAAACTAGCTTGGGCGATGGTAGCTTATCTATGAGAAGAGATGTGGCAGCTACATGCCTATGAACTGTGTTACAATGAGGTTGAAATACATATTTACTATTGAGAAACAATGGAAAACACTAAAAATCTAAAAACCTAGCCCTAAGAGATGAAGCACCAAAACTGTGGGCGTCGTTTGGGTAAATTGGTACATCAAATTCATTGGGTCGTAACTTTGGCATATGATCTCCATTTGGCTATTACACTACTTTCTTTCAAAGATATCTAAGAGGAGGCCGAAAATAAATAACCCAACTAATTTGAGACTTTTTTGTTCTCTCCGTTTTCCCTACAAATATCTTTTATTCCCTTAAAACGACTTCGGAAGTTTAGGACCCGAAAAACTACAAAAAATAGTAACTTAAGCTACAATTAAGGAAAATGAAAATAAATGGTGGGGGTCCAAGTGGTATAGGTGGGTGGCCACCAATATCGACCTGGATCAATACTCCCCCTTAGGAAGCAATGGTCACCATTGAGTTGAGTGCCTCCATGAGATGGGGAAACTTTTGCGGAACTTGGTCCTTGGTGATCCACTTGCCTTGTTGCAAGAGTTGGCCAACTTTGAAAACCTGATACAGTTGGATCGTATGCTGGGAAGTGTTCTTAATATGAGTGTCCATGATCCAATCAGTTGTGGTCTGTTCCATCTGGGTTTAACTTTGTTGGTGTGACGTGTTCTGCAATGTCTAATGTGTCTAGTAATGGTGGAAAATATGGTCGAAGGTGGTCCATATTGAACACTGGGTGTAGGACAAGGAATGGTGGAATGCTGAGCTCGAAATCATTTTCTCATAAAGCCTTAGTGATGGTATAAGGCCCATATCAGAGTAGGAAAATCTTACAGTGGGGCCCAACAAGGCACTCCTACAAATGTAACCAAACTTTGTCACCCACCTAGAACTTGTGTGGCACCTGATGTTGATCATGACGCTGCTTGTACTTATCATTGGCTCTATCCATAATGTCATGGACATGTTGGTGGATGTGCTAAATGCGCTCAATAAAGTTGTTAGCCCTATCAACTTTGGAATGGACATGAGCTGAATCTATCTGAGTAGCTACAAATGGTATGGACACATCAATGGGACATAATGGCTAGAATCCAAATCCCACCTAAAAGGGGCTTTGGCTAGTTGAGCTATGAAGAGCTTTGTTGTAGCTATGCTGGACATAGGGGAGGCAAGTTTCATTCCATGTGCATGGATGATTCGAGTTGTACATATGCAGAATATGTATGATCATTTTGTTGATGACCTTCGTTTGGCCATCAGTTTGGGGGTGGAAAGCCGTGGACTTAGTGAACTTGGTATCCAACATCGACCAAAGACTTGAAAAAAATGTACTTAGGAACCTGCTGTCCCAATCTGAGATAATGAACTATGGTATCCCAAACTGTACCCACACTTGTTCAAAGGAGAGCTTAGCAGTGGCTTCTGTTATGATACTCTTCTTGTAGGCAGCCAGAATGACCATCTTAGAGAATCTTTCAACGACCACAAAAAAGTAGTCATTTCCATTCATAGCAGAAAGAAGGCTCGACATGTAATCCATGGAGATGGATTCCCAAGGTCGACTAGGAGTACAAAGAGTAGTATATAGGTTTTTCTTCTTGATGGTCGGTTTGGAAATGGCATAGGCATGGTAGGATCTGATGTACTTCCCAACATCGAGTTGAATGTTTGACCAATAAAAATACTTGTGCAACACTACCACTATATTCTCTACCCTGAAATGTCCAATGACCCAATTGTAGTGTGTGATGCAAATCATTTTGGCACACTTGCTTGAATGAACAAAGAGGTGTCCTAGTGGGCATAATAGTGCATCGTGGAGGTGAAAATTTGGAGCTCGCTTTCATTCCAAGAGTGTCTGGTATGTGTTGCGAAATTTTGGATTTCTTTTTTAAAGATGTGGTTACCCTGCAATCTCATGCCAACAAGAGTCGAGCACAATGGTCAGTGCCATGACCGGTGGTCAGTTAAGGAAGTTTGTAATATTGTTGGTGCTTCCCTTCTTGTACTTAATGTTCAAATGGAACTGTAGCAGGTATGTGGATCATTTCTGATGACGATCATTTTGCAAGTTCCCTTGTGTCTGTATGAATGAAAGGGGTCGATGGTCTGTGTGGATGAATTTTTCCTTCCCCATAATGTAATACTTCCATTGTCAACAGGTCTGCACATTGGAATACATCTCTTTGTCATAGGTGGGATACTTTCAGACCATGTTTGAAATTGTCTCACTATGATATGCCACTTGATGCCCCTATTGAGTAAGAACTGCACCAATAACATATTCAGAGACATCCATATTGATCTCAAATACTTGTTCTAAGTATGGTAATGTGAGCACTGGTGCAAAGCAAAGGTGATTCTTCAATAGGGAAAACACCTTCTGTTCGGATTCATACCAAAACAACTTTTCTTTAACTCCTCCCTTGGTGACTTGACTCAAAGGCCAAGTTATATGAGAGAACCCCAACACAAACCTGCGGTAGAATTTGGAAAGACCCAAAAAGCTACTAAGCTCTTTTGGAGTGGTTGGGGCTAGACAATCTTGAATGACTTGTATCTTGGCTGGGTCCACATGCACACCCTTCTAATTAATGATGTACCCTAGATATTGAACCTGGTTCTTACCAAAAGTTCATTTCTCCAAATTGGCACACAACTTGTGTTCCCATAAGGTTTGGAGGACCTGTCGAATATGGTGGAGGTGTTCTTTCAAACTCTCACTAAAGATCAGAATGTCATCAAAATACACCACTAGGAACAAGTTGGTGAAGGGTCACAAGATGTTGTCCATCATCCTCATGAAGATTTTGGGGGCATTTGTCAACCTGAAAGGCATGACTAGCCATTCAAAAAAGCCCTGCTTAGATTTGAAGACAATTTTCCACACATTAGAGGGTTTTATCGGTACCTGGTGATTGTTGGAAATAATACTGAGAGGGGGGGTGAATCAGTATTATCAAGTTCTTTTAACAAATCTTCCTTATTTATACTTTGAATTATTTTTGCATATCAGTACCATAAAATAATGAGCATGAATCAAGAAAAACAGATAGTCACACCAAAGAACACCAGATGTAAGGTGGAAACCCAATGTGGGTGAAAACCACCTGCTGCAATATGTCGCTATCTTCTTTCAAATTAGAAACTCATTTTACAATGATTTTGTACTGGTGCAGTCCTTTACCAGTACACAGGCTGCAACCTGCAGAGAGCTACAACTCTCTCTTGTTTTCCAGTCTTTCCTGGAAGGGAGCTACAACCCCCTACTTCTTTTCTTACAAGGACCACTTTTCATAAATTTTCAAACTCTGCACCTGCGCCTTCTGTGGCGCCGCGACCACCGCACCTGCGCCTTCTGTGGCACCTCCGCACTGCGCCTTATGTGGCGCCTCCGCACTGCACCTTCTGTGGCGCCTTTGCACTGCGCCTTCTGTGGCGCCTCCGCACTGCGCCTTCTGTGGCGTCTCTGTGGCGTCTCCGCACTGCGTCTTCTGTGGCACCTCCGCACTGCGCCTTCTGTGGCGCCTCCGCACTGCGTCTTCTGTGGCGCCTCCGCACTGCGCCTTCTATGGCGCCTCTGCACTGCGCCTTCTGTGGCGTCTCTATGGCGTCTCCGCACTGCGTCTTCTGTGGCGCCTCCGCACTGCGCCTTCTGTGGCGTCTTCGCACTGCGCCTTCTGTGGCGCCTCCGCACTGCGCCTTCTGTGGCGCCTCTGTGGCGTCTCCGCACTGCGCCTTCTGTGGCGCCTCTGTGGCGTCTCCGCACTACGCCTTCTGTGGCGCCTCTGTGGCGTCTTTGCACTGCGCCTTCTGTGGCGTCTCCGCACTGCGCCTTCTGTGGCGCCTCCGCACTTCCGCAGCTGCAGCGCTCGAGAGATCACCCTTCACAGATTCGCTTTCAACTTCCCTTTCATAGATCAAACTTTTAAAACAATAACCCAATATTTCAGATCTTAAGATATTCGATTTGCAAGAATGAATTAGCCAAGTGATCTCCTTTGCTTTATATAGGCTTAGGGCTTTCACAATACCACAGGCCAAAACCATAGGATCAAAAAATTGTTGGACAAATACCATGAACCAACCATGAAAGTACGTGAGATCAACACTTTTGACGAAGTACCATGGTCCAAAACCATAGGTTCAAATACCAAGGACTAACTACCATGGACCAAAGGTAAGTTCTCCAACATATACGCGCTTTTCCTCATAGGTTCAAATACCAAGGACTAACTACCATGGACCAAAGGTAAGTTCTCCAACATATACATGCTTTTCCTCATAGGTTCAAATACCAAGGACTAACTACCATGGACCAAAGGTAAGTTATCCAACATATACGCGCTTTTCCTTACATGAAAGTGCGTGAACTTTTTCTCTACATGAAATAAACTTTTCTCTGCATAAAAGTGCGTGAACTTTTCTGCACTATAATTTATCATCTGAGATGAGTGGGTTGCCATCAAGTACAACATATGTATCATAAAGCCATACCAGAATCATAATGCCAACAATCTCCCCCTTTGGACTTGATGGCAACCTCAAAATCTTCAGCTCATTCTCCCCCTTTGACATCAAGGGCAAAGGGTTATGCTCCCCCTAAGAGAATGCTCCCCCTGAATATGAACCAGATCTGTAAAGAAGAAACATAATCCACCAAACACCATAAATGACCATGAAAGAGATAGAGACATATTGCAGTAATATTCAGATCAGCATCCATGATCGCCTTCTGTACATCCTCCATAATGCCAACAATGCATTATAAGCTCCCCCTGAACCAGTGCTATTTGATCTTCAACCAATCCGCAACCCAGCACATGTACGCATATTCCCGTACAACCAACAATCAGAAGAGATTCAACAACAAGATGATGCATCAACAACCCCCAGCTTTTGCCTGAGGTATTCAAAAGTCTCCCTGGGCAATGGTTTGGTGAGTATATCAGCAACTTGTTCCTTAGAAGGAACATACTCCAGTTCCCGAAGAAAATGATACTTGATTGGTATGTGCTTGGTTTTTGAATGCATGACTGGATTCTTTGAGATGCTGATTGCACTTGTGTTATCACATAAGATGGAGATAGGTGGTGTACAAGTGATTTGAAAATCCTGCAAGGTCTGCATCATCCAAAGGAGTTGAGTGCAGCAAGATGCAGTAGCAACATATTCTGCTTCAGCTGTAGATAAGGCAATCGAACTCTGTTTCTTGCTGAACCAAGATACTAATCTGGAACCCATAAAGAATGCGCCACCACTTGTGCTCTTCCTGTCATCCACGCTTCCGGCCCAATCGGCATCTATATAAGCATGAAGTGTGAGATTTGTATCTCTAGGATACCATAAACCATAATTTTGAGTCCCTTGAAGATATTTGAAAATTCTCTTCACTGCCTAAAGATGAGTCTCCTTCGGATTTGCCTGAAATCTTCCAACTATTCCAACTACATGCATGATGTCCGGTCGGGTACTTGTCAGATAAAGTATACTTCCAATCATAGATCTGTAGGTTGGTTGATGTACAGCTGCAGATTCATCATTTGCACTGAGGCTACATCCTGTGACCATGGGTGTACATACTGGTTTTGCATCTTCCATGCCATATTTCTTCAAAATCTGTTTGAGATACTTGGTTTGAGACAAAAAGATTCCTCCTTCTTTTTGTTGGATTTGCAAACCAAGGAAATATGTCAGTTCTCCCAGCAAGGACATTTCAAATTCTTTCTGCATGACCAAGGCAAAGCTTTGACTCATAGCTTCATCATTGCTGCCAAAGATAATGTCATCTACATATACAACAAGTATTAGCAATTTGTCATTTTCAACTTTTATATAAAGATTGCTATCTGCTGATCCTTTTGAAAAACCTTGTTGATGAAGATATTTGTCCAAACGATAGTACCAAGCCCTTGGAGCTTGTTTGAGACCATAGAGAGCCTTTTTCAATCTGCATATAAGATTTGGATCATTTCCAAGAATGAAACCATCTGGCTGCTCAATATATACTTCTTCTTCTATGTCTCCATTCAGAAAGGCTGATTTCACGTCCATTTGAAATACTTTGAAGTTTTGAAAGCTTGAGAGAGCAAGGAACATTCGGATGGCCTCAAGTCTTGCAACAAGAGCAAAGGTTTCTTCAAAATCTATTCCTTCTTGCTGCGCATACCCTTTACAAACAAGTCTGGCCTTGTTCCTAATTACTTCTCCATTTTCATTCAATTTATTTTTGAAGACCCATTTTGTTCCTATAACATTCTTATCTTTTGGTCTAGGAACCAACTCCCAAGTGTTGTTCTTTTCGATCTGCTCAAGTTCTTCATCCATTGCTTTGACCCAACATTCATCTTTGCATGCCTCTTTCACATTTTGTGGTTCAGTGGAAGAGAGTAATGCCAAATAGCTTGAAGCTTCTGCAATTGTTCTTCTTGTTTGTACACCTGCTTCTTTCTGCCCCACAATCTGAGATTCTGGATGATTCTTCTGAACATATCTGGATGGAGTCTTCTCTTCTATTCTTGTCTGCTCCTCTGGTTCTTCTTGAGGTTCTTCTTCTTCATCATTCTGTCTTTGAGGGTAGCCTTCATCTTCTTCGATGTCTTCATGATGTACTTGCCTAGGAATGTATCCCTTCTCATCAACCACTACATCAATGTTGTCAACAATTCTACCAAGTCTTTTATTGTAGCACTTGTATGCTTTGCTATGTGGAGAATAACCAAGAAGAATGCCTTCATCTGCTCTAGCTTCAAGTTTGCCAAGTTTCTCATCAGTATTCTTAATATAACATTTGCTCCCAAAGATTTTGAAGTGCTTCACCGAAGGAGTCTCACCACACCAGAGCTCATGAGGGGTTTGAGTGCTGTGAACACGGACATTTTTTTTGTTGAGAATAACAACCACAACATGTTCAACTTCACCCCAGAAAGTTGCGGGAGTACCCGACTCATCAAGCATAGCACGAGCCATTTGTTGGACTGTTCTGTTCATTCTTTCCACAACTCCATTTCGCTGAGGAGTTCTAGCTGTAGAGAATTCTCTTCTTATCCCATGTTCTTCACAGAAATCGAAAAATTCATTTTAGGTAAACTCCCCACCTCTGTCGGATCTGAGACACTTAATTTTGTGTCCTGATTCATTTTCAACCAAGGCTTTGAAGGATTTGAATTTTTCGAATGCTTCATCTTTGTGCTTCATAAGTCCTAACCAAACAAACCTGGAGAAGTCGTCAATGAATAATATCAAGTATTCTTCTCCTCGAGGTGTCCTTTTCCTGAATGGACCACATGTATTTGTATGAACTAGCTCAAGAGGCATGCTAGCTGATCCTTCCTTCTCTGGAAAGTTAGTTATGGTTTTCTTTCCAAACTGACATGATTTGCATATGGTGTTGTCTGGAATTTTGATATCTGGAATATCGCGAACTGCCTGATATCTGCATGCTTTCCTTATTTGTGAAAATCTTAGATGCCCCAACCTCCGATGCCATAACCAGTGTTCATCATTGTTATAGACATTTTTGTGCCTTACAGCATGGAGCATGAAATGTCGATAATCTGAGGGATCCAAAGTCTTTAAACATGTTGTTCTTACCCTTAGAGGAACAAGGTCTGCAAACCACAGCACTGAAAATCAGTTCTCCACCTGAAAACACTCAAAAACAGGCTATTTCTGGATCATGTCAGCTGCTCCACTCAGCATCTGCGCTGAATGTCAACTGCTCCTCCTTGTACCTGCGCTGAAGGTCAAAATCAATGAAGGCTACCTGCGCTGGGCGAGATTGGCCAAGTGGCACAGTCATTCTGCAAGGTGTCAACTGCCCAGGAAGCTTCCAAACTGACACTTGGTTCAAGGAATTCACCCTATGATGAGTAAGAGGGTCTTGATCTCCAAGTGGAAGCAAGATTCTCCAAGTGGACTCAAGAACTGAAGATTAACTAAAGTGGGAGAGGACACTAGTCAGCTTTATGCCAGCCTCAAGCTGACTCATCATTTCTCCAAATCTCCTATATATAGAGCTCTCTCATGAGGTCTAAGGAGGCTGGAATTTTGTGCAAGTAAGGAAGTGCTGTTGGTTTGTGTATAGAGATATTGGGTGTTTTGCTTGAAGGAGGTGAAGAGGAGATTTCTTTCAGCTGGGAGGTGTTGCTGGATTGGGCCCATTGTGGTTGTAACTCTCTCAGAACTTTACTTCTATTATCAATAAAGTATTTGAGGTTCTTCTATATGCATGTGTCTTTATGATGAATAGATGCTTGTATATTTGATTTATGCTAAACCTATAATCGATTATGGATGTATGCTTCTTGTAGTTTCCTTTTCTTGTGCTTTTACAAGATCTGTGTGTAGCTGGGCCGGTGAAAGGACAAGGAGCTAGGAGCAAGCAGCAAGGAGTGAAGACTGGATCGACTATTAGCGCAAGATAACGGTTAGTAGATCATCCTTTTCTTCCCTCTCTCATCTCATAAAGAAGAAAATTTTAATAGCTTTGCATTCAGTTGTTGCTGAAGTACTATCACCTTCAGAGTGGGATAGAGGCATTCTGCATTAGATACTTTTCCCCCCAACAAATTGGCGACTCCGCTGGGGAGCGTATCTTGTTGGTTGTTTGTGGTTTTGGGCTATTCATTTCATAAACAAATGGAGTACCGAATCGAACTGTGCTTGAATCCATCAAACACAAAGTAGAGGGCAGCTACTCTAGCTCAGTTTCTGGGCAAGTTTATGATTTGAAGAGCTGATCCACAAGGACTCTAATAAGCTCTTAGTGATAGCTTTTCATCCTCCTTTACATCCCTTAGTGTGTCCTTGACTGATAGCTTCTGATTTGAGCAAAAACTGTGAATTTTTGAGCAATCTGTGACCCGGAAACCAAGACAGACGAAAGTCTCGTTCTTCATTGCAGGCTGTACAAAGGCAGTCTGCATTTCAGCGCAGTTCCCGAAGGGGCTACCTGCACTGAAGGTCAAACAGGCAGTGTTACACCTGCGCTGGACCAGTCTTGGCTTGAGCTACTGGGGTTTCCTGCTGTGTCTTGCCTTGTTTTCACTATTGTTTTTGTTGTTTGTTGCCAGTCAGTGGGCCTATCTGAAACCAACTTTCCTTGTCACTATTCCGCCTCAGTTGTATAAAGAAACTGTATTTGTTCTTTTGTATTTCTTGTGTCATTTACAGTTTCCCATAACGAAAGTGAACCAGTCTTGCATTGACCTCTTAGATCTAGACCTGTGATTAAGTGTCGTTCCGATCTTAAGAGTTAGTTTATTTGCTATTCATAGCTGATTGAGTTTGTCTCTTTCGTTATATGGTTTGAATTTATATATTTCTAAGTGTCGAAACAAGTGAATCGTAAGGTGTCTTTCGATTTTGGACAAACTTGTTTGCTTCCGCTTGAAATTGAATTCAAAGTTATACAACAGCTTTCTTTTTGCATTTCATCAACATTAAGAAAGAGAAAAGAAATACTTGCATTGTGCATGTGCATTATGACAGTTTGCATGTTGATTTAGAAAAGTGCATTAGTGTGTGCTCTATGATCTGTGTGAAAAGGTGTTATCTTCCTTCTCCCTCAGTAGTTAAGGTTTTCAAAGTTGAAAGATTGAAAAGCTTGCTTATCATCTTAGATTGCATTCAGGAGTGTTTCTATACATCTCGTGGTGATCCATAAAGGCAAACTGCTAAACAAGATCAACCTTAAAATAAATTGAATTTACATAACAACGCATTGAAACATAACGCAAACATCTAGAGGTCTAAGCTAGAGACGTGTTCCGGCGTCGTTAAACGTGATATCTTAGCGTTGAGTGGTTGGGTGATTCCTCCATGGTGAAGCGATAAGTATCAATACGGACTTGTGCTCCCACGTACCGTCGCATATATATTGGGAGACCCCTATAGGATCAAAGCCTTTATCCATAGGAAACCGTGTCGGCCGCCCTACTGATCACAATGCAATGAACACAGCATTCACGAAGATCGACCACTCGTACCGTAAAACGTATTCTGTGGTTTTGCGAAAAGTTTGGCACACCCTCTGCCTAGAACTCCAGAGCAGTTTCTTTTGGCCTTTTTCAAACTCTATAACTGAAAAAGTCCATCCGAGCATTTGTCACTTTGGGCTCGTTAAAACATCGAAGGAGACTAGATTCATCTTTAGCTTTTTCTCGACTCTTAAAAAGTGAAAAAGCAAGTTGTGTCTAAGCGTCGTTATAAAATTTATTTTAAACGGAACATAATCACCTCCTATTCCCGCGTTGATCTTAAGTTGAGAACATGGAACGCCCCAACCAAGGAACTCCACATGATGGAAATCCTAGTCCATTCTCCTCTTGGGGAGAAGTTGGTGCGCCCCACATGGCCACATTGTCGCTTCCAGGACTGACAATTGGCCTGCCTATTTGGCTTTTCTCAACTAATGTAGTTCAGACCACCATGGTTCCTGATCAGTCGAGTCAACAGTTAGATCAGTCTAGAGCTGCCCACCAACCTTCCACTTCTTATAACTCTTCCTCTAATCCTCCATCTTCGCAAGGTGAGGCTGGCAAAAGCCAAGCTCCCATGGAGAAGAAGGAAACGAAGAAGAAAGAGAAGAAGAAGAAGGAGCCTAAGGCGACTGGGGGCAAGCAAAAGACATCTGACATAAACCCACACACAGCACAGACCGGGCCTAAATCGCCATGTGTCATATGTAGAGGAGACCACTTCCATAGAGATTGTCCCTGTATTCCCCGGATACTAAGGGACTGGTCCCCTCGGTTGCACAATTCGGGAGCATCAACCTCTGATAGCCATGTTGATTGCTTACCGTCAACCAACGAAAGTGAAGGTTCAAGACGAAGAGGGGAATCAAGATCTCCCTGCAGACTGTGTGAAGGCGGTCACGCCATCCACTGTTGTCCCTTCTTAGATGAAGCGAAGAGAGTTTTGGAATATCGTCCGGTTTCACCGGTAATACTTCCTCCTGGATACAAAAAACTCGTGCCAAGTCCTTCGTTGGTTGAAAATACAGCTGGCCCGCTCAAGTGGTCAGCTGAAACGTCAGTCATTGAAAATGAACCTACTGAATCCAGACCAGACAAGAGTCTAAAGGTCGATACGGCAGTTGACCCGGTTCTTCCTTCAGAGGTTTCATCCTCAAATGACACCGTCACTGAAGATTCATCTTCAAGTGACACCCTCACTGAAGAGAAAAAGGATGACACCATCCATATTCTTTTCATCAACACAGATTCTGATGAGCATCAGGGCAATGCGCCCATTCCTTTATCGCAGGAAGGAACATCATCAGGATTGTATCCGGCCGTGTATTCGGTCCCACCACCAAGCAACCTGGTCGTATCCTTTGATTGGAACCAACTAGGCAGACCCCGGTTACCAGCCAATATATCGTTCAGAATCATAGTCCAAATCTAAAGAATGGTAATGGCTGGAACTATCATTGATGAAGGGGCATCTGTGAGTATCCTTTCCTCTATTGCTTGGAAAGCACTGGGCTCCCCGGTGCTTTTGCCTGAGATAAGAAATCTCTCGGGTTTTGATAAAGGAACCAGTCGACCATTAGGGATCCTCCCCAATGTACCTGTTACATTGAAAGGGAAGACCGTTCAATTGAACGTGATGGTCGTTCAAGGATCCTTGGATTATAACCTACTCCTTGGACGAGACTATATATATTGCATGGGAGCTATAGTCTCCTCACTCTTTAGAGTAATGTGTTTCCCACACGAAGGAAGAATGGTCAAGCTCGTAGACCAACTTTCATTTCCGGGGTCACGCATCGCAAATAGTCAAATACCAACCCTGAATGGTCTATTCACCCAAGAAATGTCTCCACCCCTAGTCCTCCTTCCCGATGAGTGCGAGTGATTCGGAAAGATAGGGCTGGAACCCAGGGGGCATGCATCCTGGTCTGCTTCGAGCAGAGGAAACCTTGGGTATAAGGTAGAATTTCCGCGAAAAAGTATGACTAGTCCGTACCCCGTCCGTGGATGGAAGAGGTGTTGTTCTAGAACAGGACTCTTTTGTCAAAGTTATGTGTTTGATGATTTTAGTCATTCACCTTTGTCTAAACAGGTAGGCTACCAAGGAAAGAGATTCTATTGCGGCAGCAAATGGTAACCATCTTTGGGTAAAAGGCAAGCCTCACCCATTAAAACTAATGTTTTAAAGGATAAGTAGGGGCAGCCTCCAAAGAAAGGGATTCCTTTGCTGCAACAAGTAGTAACCATCTTTGGATAACCTAATGATAGACATCGCCAAAGAAAGAGTTTCATTTGCGGTAGCAAATAAAACCATTTTTTGGATAACCTGAAAGAGGCAAGCCTCACCCATCAAAACAAATGTTTTGGAGGATAAGTAGGGGCAGCCTTGAAATTGTACCTTATACTTGGGGGCATGCAAACCTTTTGGAGTGTAAGCAAAGAGCGGTCATTGATCGTTTCCTAACTTACATAAAGAAAGGATGGGGGGCAAAGGTCAAAAATTGCCAAATTTAGAGCATAGATTATGTGAGGTGCAAGCTCTATAAAAATTGGAATCTTGCAGGAAGACATTTCTTATCCTATGACTGGTATATCGAGTAGTTTTACCGCGGAATTTATGCTCGTTAAAAAATAGAAAAGCGAGATCCGAGCAGTTTTAGCGTCATAGTTCATGCTCGTTAAAAAATAAACATAAGCTTTTGAGCAAGAGTTTCCTCCAGAGTTCAAGCTCATTAAAAAATGAACCCAGTACCGGTAAATAACCATTGTGATCGTAAATTTATTAGCCATAAAAGCCTTGGTCGTGTTTGCACCCGCCACCTCCATTTCATTTGGCCAATTGTTCACCTCCATATGATTGTTTACCCATTTTAAGGAACAGCTGCGAAGAGTGATTTCACTTAGCCATCCTTGTGACACTGCCGTGATTGGAAAATTCCAACCTGTACCTGGAATCCGCTGCTATCCCTGTTTATCACTCGTTCCTCAAAAGACGAGTCTTCTTTGAGCTCTTTTCATCTGACTCGTAAAATATGAAAAGTTTTCCGAGTTTTGGCCTTCCAGCTCGTTAAACGACCGGAAGAGCTATCCCTCTTCTAGATTTTAATCTTTTTGGACCTGAGGGATTATTGCACAAAAAGGTCGAGCACTTGTTTTATTCGGATCGTTAAAGTTATCGAAAATTCATCCCTTCTGTATTGTTTTATACTTTTTCGGACTTAAGGGATTAGATGACGAAAAAGGAATTTTGGAGTTAACTTTCTGTACCTTTTCAGACTCTCTAAAAATGAAAAGGACCGAGTTGTCTTTGTCGCTAGACTCGTTAAAATGATTAAATAGCGACAAACTTGTCTTTAGACGAGAACGAGTTTCCCTATCGCTAAGCTCGTTAAAATATAGCGATAGGCTTGCCCGAAGGGCAGGTTATAGAACAAGCATATGTTATCCTCCTCAAGCTTGACAAAAATAAAGAGGTACTGGTCAGAAATGACTGGGGAAAAATTGGGAGAACCTCAAAGCTTTGATGGTAGCAAGTCACTCTTGAACATGACACTTTGTCCTCCGTATCACATCGGGTTGGGTTGTTTCATTCACCGGTCTCATCACCATGGTCTTCGCCACACCATCCGTATTTGGGGTAATGCTACCGATCCATCACATCAGTGTCGTTATATGTTCAAGAGATGTGTTCAGAAAGAGTCAACCGTGTCCCATCCACTGCCATACATTATCCTTCATCCACCCATGATCGCCACCCTGAATCATATTTCACAGATTGTTTTCACCTCCACTAAAGTCATTAGCTCCGTTCCGTGTCACTGATGTGGGATTCATTAAGGCCCTCCTTTGACGGATCGCTTCTTGTCGACTTCAGCTCATTATCCAAGAAGTTGATCTAGGAACACCCCCCCAGTACTTTGAAGCTTGCATGCCTCGATGGCAAGTTTCTCACTTCCGGCGACAGGTATACATCAATGACCTTCGACCAGAAGATTTTGCGTGGTGTTCGACGCTAAGTCCTTTATTCACACCATGTGAATTGTACTGTAGTACCTTGAGGGTCATTGTCATTATTGGTGATTCCTCTCGCGCTTGTTAACGGTTTACATTATTGACCGGTAATCAAGCGATGTCTTTCCATGTTCGACTTCAGCGTAATTCTCACATGGATCGACTTGTACTTAGAGTGAAGATCGAACGAGATTGAAGACCCCGGATCTAGTTTGATCCATCCGGGCTGCGATATATATTCAGGAAATATAAAGACATTTGTTATGTACATCATTGCAGCAGATGATCATCCTACTCAAAGGATGATAATTTCAGCAGAGAATTATCAGTCTACCATCAGACGATCGTCTGTTCTATGTACCAAAATGAATTTATAAAGCTGAGCATGGGAATGCCCGCCTCAGCTAGATCATGAAAGCAGAATGAAAAATAATGTATTGTATTGTATTTTATTACAGGGCACCTCTCAGCGATTGAATGAACTTCGGATCCTCCTGATAAAGCATTTCACCCGATAAACGACCTCATACTTTAGGGGGCAACTGTTATAGACATTTTTGTGCCTTACAGCATGGAGCATGAAATGTCGATAATCTGAGGGATCCAAAGTCCCTAAACATGTTGTTCTTACCCTTAGAGGAACAAGGTCTGCAAACCACAGCACTGAAAATCAGTTCTCCACCTGAAAACACTCAAAAACAGGCTATTTCTGGATCATGTCAGCTGCTCCACTGAGCATCTGCGCTGAATGTCAACTGCTCCTCCTTGTACCTGCGCTGAAGGTCAAAATCAATGAAGGCTACCTGTGCTGGGCGAGATTGGCCAAGTGGCACAGTCATTCTGCAAGGTGTCAACTGCCCAGGAAGCTTCCAAACTGACACTTGGTTCAAGGAATTCGCCCTATGATGAGTAAGAGGGTCTTGATCTCCAAGTGGAAGCAAGATTCTCCAAGTGGACTCAAGAACTGAAGATTAACTAAAGTGGGAGAGGACACTAGTCAGCTTTATGCCAGCCTCAAGCTAACTCATCCTTTCTCCAAATCTCCTATATATAGGGCTCTCTCATGAGGTCTAGGGAGGCTGGAATTTTGTGCAAGTAAGGAAGTGCTGTTGGTTTGTGTATAGAGCTATTGGGTGTTTTGCTTGAAGGAGGTGAAGAGGAGATTTCTTTCAGCTGGGAGGTGTTGCTGGATTGGGCCCATTGTGGTTGTAACTCTCTCAGAACTTTACTTCTATTATCAATAAAGTATTTGAGGTTCTTCTATATGCATGTGTCTTTATGATGAATAGATGCTTGTATATTTGATTTATGCTAATCCTATAATCGATTATGGATGTATGCTTCTTGTAGTTTCCTTTTCTTGTGCTTTTACAGGATCTGTGTGTAGTTGGGCCGGTGAAAGGACAAGGAGCTAGGAGCAAGCAGCAAGGAGTGAAGACTGGATCGACTATTAGCGCAAGATAACGGTTAGTAGATCATCCTTTTCTTCCCTCTCTCATCTCATAAAGAAGAAACTTTGAATAGCTTTGCATTCAGTTGTTGCTGAAGTACTATCACCTTCAGAGTGGGATAGAGGCATTCTGCATTAGATACTTTTCCCCCCAACAATCATCCTTGCTCAGATAGCATTGTTGTTGTCCTTCTTCAAATATGTATAGATTATTTGGAGTTCTTTTACCTTTGATAACTGTTTTACCTGTATCAAGATCACGAACAAGACATCCATTTGATCTGAATATCACCTCGGTTCTTTGATCATACATCTGGCTGACACTTAGAAGATTATGTTTCAATCCATCAACATACAAAACATTTCCAGCTTTGACCTTTTCTTTTAACTGAGCAGTGCCTTTTCCTTTTATAGTTGCAGGAGTATCATTTCCAAAAGAAACTTTCTTTCCTTTTTCTAGAGCAGAATATGATTCAAGTTTTTCTTTATCACCTGTCATATGCTTCGAACATCCACTGTCAATGTACCATAGATTTTCCTGTCCCTCTGCATAAAATGCTATCCCACATCTTTCTGGTTGTGGTTCCTTTATTCTCCATGTTTTGGTGCTTGAGGCTTGTTCCTTTGTCTGCTGAAACCTGCTCCTGCATTCAGAATCTTCATGACCAAAGTTATTGCAAATAGAACATTCAGCTTCATTTTCAAGAACCGAAAAGTTGTTATAGGTCCTTTTTGTAATCCCGGTCATACTTCTTTGTTTTTGAGCTTCTCTAGTCATGATCGTTTTATATGCAACACATTGAGCTGCTTTGTGACCAAAGTTATGACAAGAAAAGCATTGTCCATTGAAGAAACTTCTGCGGTTATCAAATCTACCGGCCAAATGATTGTAATTTCTATTGTCATCCATTCTTGAACCAAATTGAGAAGATTTTACCTGTGGCTGGTTGTAGCTTTTGTTCACCCTTAAGACGGATTGCCCCTGATAGTCTCTATTTGCAATTCGTCCCTGCTTTACCTGATGGTCTCCATTGTGCTTTTGCTCATTTCTTCTTGCTGCATCAAGATAACTTTTTGAGGTGGTTGCTTGAGAAGTTTCTCCATTATAGCCTAGACCTGTCTTGTTTAGTGGAGAACGCTATACATTGATAATCTCATCCAAAGTTTCAGATCCTTTGACAAACTTAAGATTAATAGCTTTTGTTTTCTCAATCTCTTTTCTAAGACCAACAATTTCACCTTCTAATTTTTCAAGATGTTTTTCCTTTTCATCAATTTGAAATTGTAGAGTATCAATGATCATATTCTTTTCTTCTATACATCTCTTGAGTCTAGTAATTTCTTCATAAAGGCTATCCACATCTATAGCATCCATATAATAATCATCTTCAAATGCCATTAACAATTTATAGTCATTACCTCGTTCATCTTCATCACTATTTGATAGACCATCACTATCTTCATGAGTGTAGTAGCTTTTCTTATTTGCACTCTGTTTCTTGTTCCATCTAGCAGGTTCCTTTCCTTTATCCTTATAAGGACATCTTGCAGCATAATGACCTACTCTTCCACAAGCAAAGCATTTAAAAGGTAACTTACCTCTGAACCTTCCAGAACCCCTTTGAAGATTTCTGACAAAATTTGATTCTTCTTCTTCTTCTTCTGGCACGTGACTTGATTCATAATAATCTCCTTTGCCTGAAGCCTTGAAAGCAGCTTCTCTTCTGTCTGAGGGACCTCCCTTTCTCATTTCATAAGCAGTTAGTATTCCGTGAAGCTGAGACATAGTAAGAATTCGTAGATTTTCCTTTTCTTCTATTGCAGACACTTTAGATTCAAACTTGGGGGACAATGATCTTAGAACTTTTTCAACCACAATAGCCTCTTTTATTTCTTCACCCAAATTTTTCATGCAATTGACAATCTCATCTACCCGAAGAAAATAGTTAGCCACACTTTCATCATTATACATCCTAAGATTCTCATACTGAATCCTGAGAGTTTGAAGTTTAGCACGCTTTACCTGTTCATCTCCTTCGTAGCTCAAGACAATCTTTTCCCATATTTCTTTTGCGGATTTATATTGCATAACATTTACGAATTCTGTTTGAGATAAGCATCCCAGCAAAGTATTGACTGCTTTAGCATTTGTTTCATATTTCTTCTTTTCGGCCGCATCTGTAGGAGTAGCTGAAGGAAAAGTGTAGCCTGTATCTATGATATCCCAAACTTCTGTACCAAGAGATTGAAGATAGGCAGTAACTCTTACCTTCCAATAATTGAAGTTTGTCCCATCAAAAATTGGTGGCCTGATTGATGCTTCCCTCTCGTAGTTGCTCATGATGAATGATCTTCCTTCAAGCGATCAAGCTTCTCCGAAGGACCTGCTTTGATACCAATTGTTGGAAATAATACTGAGAGGGGGGGTGAATCAGTATTATCAAGTTATTTTAACAAATCTTCCTTATTTATACTTTGAATTATTTTTGCATATCAGTACCATAAAATAATGAGCATGAATCAAGAAAAACAGATAGTCACACCAAAGAACACCAGATGTAAGGTGGAAACCCAATGTGGGTGAAAACCACCTGCTGCAATATGTCTCTATCTTCTTTCAAATTAGAAACTCCTTTTACAATGATTTTGTAATGGTGCGGTCCTTTACTAGTACAAAGGCTGCAACCTGCAGAGAGCTACAACTCTCTCTCATTTTCCAGTCTTTCCTGGAAGGGAGCTACAACCCCCTACTTCTTTTCTTACAAGGACCACTTTTCATAAATTTTCAAACTCTACACCTACGCCTTCTGTGGCGCCGCGACCACCGCACCTGCGCCTTCTGTGGCGCCTCCGCACTGCACCTTCTATGGCGCCTCCACACCGCGCCTTCTGTGGCACCTCTGCATTGTGCCTTCTGTGGCGCCTCCGCACTGCGCCTTCTGTGGCGTCTCCGCACTGCGTCTTCTGTGGCGCCTCCGCAGTGCGCTTTTTGTGGCACCTCCGCACTGTGCCTTCTGTGGCGCCTCCGCACTGCACCTTCTGTGGCGCCTCCGCACCGCGCCTTCTGTGGCACCTCTGCACCGCGCCTTCTGTGGCGCCTCCGCACTGCGCCTTCTGTGGCATCTCTGTGGCATCTCCGCACTGCGTCTTCTGTGGCGCCTCCGCACTGCGCCTTCTGTGGCGCCTCCGCACTGCGCCTTCTGTGGCGCCTCTGCACTGCGCCTTCTGTGGTGCCTCTGCACTGCGCCTTCTGTGGCGCCTCCGCATTGCGCCTTCTGTGGCGTCTCCGCACTGCGTCTTCTGTGGCGCCTCCGCACTGCGCCTTCTGTGGCGCCTCCGCATTGCGCCTTCTGTGGCGCCTCTGCACTGCGCCTTCTGTGGCGCCTCTGCACTGCGCCTTCTGTGGCGCCTCCGCATTGCGCCTTCTGTGGCGTCTCCGCACTGCGTCTTCTGTGGCGCCTCCGCACTGCACCTTCTGTGGCGCCTCCGCACTGCGCCTTCTGTGGCGCCTCTGCACTGCGCCTTCTGTGGCGCCTCCGCACTGCGCCTTCTGTGGCGCCTCCGCATTGCGCCTTCTGTGGCGCCTCTGCACCGCGCCTTCTGTGGCGCCTCCGCATTGCGCCTTCTGTGGCGTCTCCGCACTGCGTCTTCTGTGGCGCCTCCGCACTATGCCTTCTGTGGCGCCTCCGCACTGCGCCTTCTGTGGCGCCTCTGCACTGCGCCTTCTGTGGCGCCTCCGCACTGCACCTTCTGTGGCGTCTCCGCACTATGCCTTCTGTGGCGCCTCTGTGGCGTCTCCGCACTGCGCCTTCTATGGCGCCTCTGTGGCGTCTCCGCACTGCGCCTTCTGTGGCGCCTCCGCACTTCCGCAGCTGCAGCGCTCGAGAAATCACCCTTCACAGATTCGCTTTCAACTTCCCTTTCATAGATCAAACTTTTAAAACAATAACCCAATATTTCAGATCTTAAGATATTCGATTTGCAAGAATGAATTAGCCAAGTGATCTCCTTTGCTTTATATAGGCTTAGGCCTTTCATAATACCACGGGCCAAAACCATAGGATCAAAAAACTGTTGGACAAATACCATGAACCAACCATGAAAGTACGTGAGATCAACACTTTTGACGAAGTACCATGGTCCAAAACCATAGGTTCAAATACCAAGGACTAACTACCATGGACCAAAGGTAAGTTCTCCAACATATACGCGCTTTTCCTCATAGGTTCAAATACCAAGGACTAACTACCATGGACCAAAGGTAAGTTCTCCAACATATACACGCTTTTCCTCATAGGTTCAAATACCAAGGACTAACTACCATGGACCAAAGGTTAGTTCTCCAACGTATACGCGCTTTTCCTTGCATGAAAGTGCGTGAACTTTTTCTCTACATGAAATAAACTTTTCTCTGCATAAAAGTGCATGAACTTTTCTGCACTATAATTTATCATCTGAGATGAGTGGGTTGCCATCAAGTACAACATATGTATCATAAAGCCATACCAAAATCATAATGCCAACAGTGATAACCGAACCTCAAGTAAATATTGTTGAAATATTTTCCCCCCTTGAGCTAGTGTAGAAGGTCATTAATCTATGGATTGGATACCTATTCTGGATAGTGATCTTGTTGAGCACCCGATATCCAATAAAGAGTCTCTAGGTCCAGTCCTTTTTATTTACCAACACGATCGGGCTCCTACAGGGTGATGAACTTGGCCTGATGTGCCCTTTCTACAACAACTCCTGAATCTACCTCTTTATTTCATCATTGTATAAAATAGAGCGTCGATAGATTTGTTGATTGGGTAGTGACGATCCTGGGGCCAGATTGATGGATTTATTAACCTGACAATGTAGAGGTGCCACTATGGGTGAGGTGAGGATATCCCTATACTCCTTTGCAACCTTGTCCATATGTTGTTGTCATGCAGAGGAGCCTTGTCTGGAGGTCATGTCCATAATATTCTTCTTTTCCTGAGAGTTAATTATAAGGAATTTTTTTTTCCCAGTTTGGGAAATGATCTTACTGCATTTCTTTGCAGTGATTAGAGAAACAACAGTAGGCGGTGCTACCTCTAGTACCTTGTATGACTTATTTCCCAAATTAATAAATAATAGTGCGAGACCTAGACTCATACACATCATGCCACTTCCACAGGTATGGTTGGCCTAATAAAACATCACAAACTTGAATATGAGAAACATCACAAAATACTTTATCTGTGAAGGGCTTTATGCTATAGAGAAGGCGATATTGTTGGCTGACACAAAGATCTCGCGCTTGGTGAAGCCACCCTATGGTGTATGGATGCGAGTGTGGTGTGGTCGGTAGGACCAACCACTTCACAAACTCTGCTTAAATGACATTCTTTTGTCTCCCACTATTAAGAATGAATTGTAGTGGAGAACCCTCCACCCACAGCTGTGAGTGGAAGAGTCACTCCCCCTCCTCTGGATCTTCAGACTCATCCTTATGGATCTTGGTGGTGTAAACGATGGCACTAGGATCCCCATCGATAATATGCTTCCCTTTTTCATTCCCCTTGTCGATTTTTGATTCAAGGTCAGAATATGCATCTAATTTATAGGCCTTTAGCTCGATCACAAATGAGTGCATGGCTCGACACTCACTTGTGTTGTGAGTGGGGCCCATATGGAACTCACACCATTTCCCTGTGTCCTTCTTTGTCTTCGTGTGTTTTTCTTTGTTTTCAACTTCAGAGGGTTGTCTTGAGTCACCCCTCCTTGGATTTATCTTTCATTCTGTGGTTTGGGGGTTCCTTTCCCTTGCTTCAGATTCAAAGATCCAAAGTCTCTCTTATTCTATTTAAATTTCTATTCGATCTTTACAATGTATCGATAGGAAGTGCCAAGCAAGGAGATGTCTAGAAACTCTGTATCATCCTGGATTTACTTGTGTAGACAGTCGCGGTACTTGAGTACCAAATTCTGCTCAGAACCCTTGATACCCAGCTTCGTGCGAAGGGTATGGAAAACATTTGTGAACTCCAACACATCTTGGTCCCTTCTCTATTGCAATGTGGTCCACTTTATGTATTTATCTTCATATCTCATTATGGGGTAATATCATTCCTCGATGGCATCTCAGAAATAATTCCAAGTGGGTGCAGATGAAAACGATGAGGATTCTCTCTCATCCTTTTGTTCACAATAGGTTTTCCACCAGTCCTTGACATGTGGGGTGGCTTTGAGGAGTGCAAAAGTAGTATTTTACCGATTGGAAAAGTCATAAACTTAAAAATATTCTTCCAACATATTTAAACATCTATATACGACGTTTGCATCTATCTGTCCTTCAAATATGGGAATGTAAAAGTTAACTTGTACCTTAAAAGGAGTGACTTCTCTTAAGTGGTAGCTAAATGAAGATGCATCACCTGTTGGTAACCACCAAAGGATCTGTGAAAAGTTATCCATCATCATGTTCCTTTGTCCCTCGAGGGTTTCCTCGAGCAATATTTTGAAAGTATCTCCTTCCCCCTTGTCTTTATTTTCTTCCACCATGGGAGGCCGTCAGTGTTTGCGAGGCTAGCCTTGCAAATGTTCAACTAGTTCAAGCCCTAAGTCCTTATACTCTAACCTCGTTGGGACATGAAAAGAAAACTTAGAAAGAGAAGCCTGCTCTTATACCACTGATCCAGACTTATACAAGAACAAAAAAAAGCACATATATACAAATAAACACAAAGATGCAATAGAAATAAAATTTCATTTCATTAATATCAAAGAACAAAACTATACTTACATAAAGAAATGGAAATATACTAGCTCAGACGATGGTAGCTTATCTCTGAGAAGAGATGTGGCGGCTACATGACTCTGAACTATGTTACAATGAGACTCAAATGCCTATTTTTTATTGAGAAACAATGGAAAACCCCAAACATCTAAACACCTAACCCTAGGAGATGAAGCACCAAAACCTTGGGCCCTATTTGGGTAAACTGGTACATCAAATTTCTGGGGTTGTAACTTTGAAATACGATCTCTGTTTGGCTATCATAATACCTTGTTTCTAAGATCTTGAAGAGGAGGCTGAAATTCAATTAATAAAATAATTTAGGTCTTTCCTAGTCTCTTTGTTTTCCCTAAAAACATATTTTAATCCCTTAAAACAACTCCAGAAGCTTAGGACCCGACAAATTGCCAAAAATAGTAAGTTCTGCTACAATTAAGGAAACTGAAAAGAAAGAATGGTGGGGATCCAAGTGCAATAGGTGGGTGGCCATCAATATCCACTTGGGCCAGTCCTCCCCTAGGAAGAAATGGGCCCCATTGTATTGAGTGCATCTATGAGATGGGAAAACTTCTGTTGAACTTTGTCCTTGGTGAGCCACTTGCCTTGACGTAGGAGTTGGCCAACTTTGACAGCCTGATATAGTTGGATTTTTTGCTGGTGGGTGTTCTTGACTTTAATGTCCATGATCCGATCAGTTGTGGCCTTTTCCATGCATTTTGGGTTTAACTCTGTTGGTGTGAGTTGTTTTGCAACGTCTGATGTGTCTAGTAATGGTGGAAACTATGGTTGAATGCTGTCCACATTGAACACTGTGTGCAGACCAAGGAATGGTGTAATGATAAGCTCAAAAACATTCTCCCCTATAGCCTTAGCAATGGTGTAAGGCCCATATTGGATTGGGCAAAGCTTATAGTGGGGCCTAGTGAGACACTTCTTCTGCATATGTTACCAAACTTTGTAGCCCACCTTGAACTTGTGTTGCACCTGATGTTGATTATGATGTTACTTGTACTTAGCATTGGCTTTGTCCAATATGTCATGGAACTGCTAGCGGATGTGATACATGCGTTCAATTAAGTTGTTAGCCCTCTAAGCTTCAGACTCTATGTGAGTTGAATCTACCTAAGTAGATGCAAATGGTATGGCCACATCAATGAGACATAGTGGATGGAATCCGAACCCCACTTGAAAGGGGTTGTGGATTTCATTCCATGTGCATGGATTCTTCGAGTTGTAGATACACAAAATGTGTACGATCATCCTATTGACAACCTTTGTTTGACCATCAGTTTGGGGTTGGAAAGTCATGGACTTAGTGAGCTTGGTATCCAACATCGACCAAAGACTTGACCAAAATTTACCTAGGAACCTATTGTCCCGATCTGAGATAATGGACTGTGGGATCCAAAAATGTACTCGTACTCATTCAAATAAGAGCTTAGTGGTGGCTTTTTATGTGATACTCTTCTTGTTGGCTGCTATAATGACCATCTTAGAGAATCTGTTGACGATCACGAAAACACAGTCATTTCCATGCTTAGTAGAAGGAAGGCCCGACATGTAATCCATGGAGATGGATTCCCATGGTAGACTAGGAGTAAGCAAAGGAGTATATAGGTCTTTCTTCTTAATGGTCAATTTGAAAATGGCATAGGAAGTGTAGGATCTGGTGTACTTCCCAACATCCCATTGAAGGTACGACCAGTAAAAATACTTCTGCAACATTGCCACTATTTTCTCTACCCCGAAATGTCCAATGACTCGAAAAATCATCTTGGAACGCTCGCTTGAAGGAACATAGAGGTGTTCTAGGTGGCATAATTATGCATCCTGGAGGTGAAAATTTGGAACTTTCTTGCCTTCCATGAGTGTCTGGTATGTGTTTCCAAATTCTAGATCGCTCTTGTAAAGATGCGACCACCTCGTAGTCTCTTGCCCACAAGAGATGAGCATAGTGGTTAGCACCATAAAAGATGGTCGACTAAGACAGTGTGCAACATTGTTGGTGCTTCCCTTCTTGTACTTAATGTTTAAATGGAAATTTTGTAGGTATGTGGACCATTTATGATGGTGATCGTTCTGCAACTTCCCTTGTGTCTGTATGAACTGTAGGCTTCAATAGCCTGTGTGGATCACTCTTTCCTTCCCCAAAATATAATGCTTCCATTGTTGACATCCCTACACAATGGAATACATCTCTTTTTCATAGGTGGGATACTTTCAAACTGTGCCTGAAAGTGTCTCTTTGCGATATGCCACTGGATGCCCCTGCTGAGTAAGAACTACAACAATAGCATAATCGGAGGCATCTGTCTCGATCTCAAATGGATGTTTCACATATAATAATGTGAGAAATGGTGCAAAGAAGTGGTGATGCTTCAACTTGGAAAATTCCTTCTGTTGGGATTCAGACCAAAGAACTTTTCTTTTGCTTCTCCCTTGGTGACTTTACTTAAAGGCCAAGTTATATGAGAGAACCCCAACACAAACCTGTGGTAGAAATTGGTAAGACCTAGAAAGATATGGAGCTATATTATAGTGGTTGGGGCTAGCCAATCCTGAATGACTTGTATCTTAGATGGGTCCACATGCACACCCCACTTATCAATGACTTACCCCAGACATTGAACCTGGGTTATACCAAAAGTGCATTTCTCCAAATTGGCACAAAACTTGGGTTGTCGTAGGTTCTGGAGGACCTATCAAATATGGTGGAGGTGTTCTTCCCAATTTTGGCTGAAGATCAAAATGTCATCCAAATACACCACCATGAATGAGTTGGTGAAGGGTCTTAAGATGTCATCCAACAACCTCATTAAGGTTGAAGGGGCATTCATCAACCCGAAAGACATGACTAGCCATTCAAAAAGTCCCTCATTGAATTTGAAGGTAGTCTTTCCAACATCGGAGGGTTCAATAGACACCTAGTGATAACCAGACTTCAAGTTAATCTTGCTGAGATATTTGGCCCCCTTGAGTTGGTTCAAAAGGTCATCAACCCATGGGATTGGATGCCTATTCCAGACAGTGATCTTGTTCAGCGCCCAATAGTCAATACAAAGTCTCCAAGTCCCATCCTTCTTCTGTATCAACACGATCAAGCTACCATAGGGTGATTAACTAGGCCTGATGTGCCCTTTCTGCAATAGCTCTTGAATATGCCTCTTGATTTAATTGTTATCTAGAAGAGAGCATTGATAAATCATTCCATTGAGTAGCGACATGCCTCAGATAAAATTGATGGAGCGCTTAACCTAATAGTGTAGAGGTACCCCTGTGGGTGAGGTGAAGATGTCCCTTTACTCCTCTACAACCTTGTCCATTTGCTACTGTCATGCAGAGGAGCCTTGTTTGGAGATCACTGCCCCAATCTTCTTCTTGTCCTGAGGGTGAATCATAAGGAAAACAAATTTCCCAGTTTTGGAAATGATCTTACTGCACTGCTTCATATTGATTAAAGAAATGGAGGTAGGTGATGCTACCTCCGGTATCCTATACAACTTATTTCCCAAAGTAATAATAACAGTGCGAGGCCTAGACTCATACACTTCATGTCGCTTCCACAAGTATGGTTGGCCTAATAAAACATCACAAACTTGAAGAGGAGCAACATCACAGAATACCTCATCCGTGAAGGGTTTGATGTTGTAGGGAATGCGACACTATTGGCTGACTTTGCGATCTTTCCCTTGGTGAAGCCACCTGATGGTGTATGACTATGGGTGTGGTTTGGTTGGTAGGCCAAACTGCTTCACGACCTCTACTAAAATGAGGTTCTTTTGGGTCCCATTGCCAAAAATGAACTACAGCGGAGAACCCTTCACCCACATCTTTGAGTGGAAGATTCGATCCCCCTCCTCTGGATCTTTGAGCTAATCCTTCTAGACCTTGGTGGTGGAAATAGTGGCACTAGGCTCTTCATCAATAATCTGCTTCCCTTTGTCATTCATGTTTGGTCAATTTAGTGTGATCTAAATTTCTATTTATAATGTCAACCCGGGGTTCGTAAACTGACGAAGTGAAGTGTACTATATGTACTAGATAACCATTTCCTTAGTATTTTGTCGTTTTTAGTTTTTTTTAAGTTTGTTTTTGGATTTATCTTTCCTTAATGTGAGATGATGAAAAGGTGATAAAGCAAGTGAAATATGGATGATTATGGTGATCTCTAAGTGGTTTTTTAAAACTTGAAAGAAAGAAAGCTTTAAAATAACTGCAATGAAACCAATTCTTAAAAAGAAATAAAGACATCAAACAATGAACTAATGACATCGGCCCAGTATCTTTGTTGCTGAATGAAAATGAAAGTGAAATCTACACTAAATTCAATTAAAAGTAAGAACACCTAATCCACCCTATTTCAAATCTTCAACTCAATCTTCCTTGTGAAAAGATATCATGAAATGTTAAGCAATGTGAAATCTAAAAGAAGTTAAACTGCATAAAAGAAACTAATCACACTACTTTAACTCTCTTGACCTTTTGCCTTTCAGCTTAATTTACCCTGTGAGAAACAATCATGAACAAGTCAAGCAATGTGAGATCTAAAGCAAACTAAATCAAGCTATAATGAGTGATATTCTGGTTCCTAATAAAGTTATTTGATTATAGAAAGAAATCGTTAACAGAGGAATAGCATGATATCTAAGAGCAGAAAATAAATGTACAACTTAAGGAAATGACAGTATTGGAAATCAAACTTCAGAAAACAAGAGTCAGCGACAAAGACAAGATGATCTCGTATGCCAATAGTTTTAAAAAGAAAAGATGAAAAATTGCCCCGGGCTGCCTAAGAAAACCTGCAGAAAACACTGATCAGTTGTAACCATAAAAGAGCAGCAATGAAAATGTAAATCAACAGAAATCAAAAAGCTTTGTTATGTACAACTAATATACATGATGAAATAAAACGCAACATTTAAATGACAACTGTACAGCTAATATACATGAACAGAAAAAAAAGTAATGCAAGAGTTAAAGGACAACTGTACAAGGCTTTAGTGAGCAGGGGCCCTCTGTCACTTTAGCCGATTCAACGAACAACTACAAGCCTAAGTTTAAACCAGTCTTCTCATATATTAAACAGCAACGTAAAAGTGCAGTGGGGAAATACAACAACTTCGAATTACATTACCAGAGATTAACTTTTACAGCATTCATGGACGCGTTATTTATAAGGAAAGAAAGCTAAACAAATTAACTAAATCTACGCTATTAACCACGCTGCCAGAGACACGTAAATCCTCTTCAGCCCGGATCTAGGTAACTATCATCATGTTTATTAAATCTGAGAGGTATGGCTGTTGGATTCACGCTATCAGGATGTCTTCGTGGCTAAGGACTGTGCCACGTAGCTTCACGTGCTCAAAAACAGAGCTACGCAGAGCCGTGCCACCACTGAACACTTCCGTTGACTATCCTTTGCCCCTTTTTTGACCGCGGGCTTTTATGGGCGTGCTGGATGATCTAGAGGGACACGTTCCATGTCATTGACTCCTGTAACTTGCCCATGTGGCTCGTTTCTTCAGAGGACACCTGTAGCATGGTGTTTGAAAAAACGGCTGCGGAATCCTGTGCTGGCTGCAGAAACCTGGGTCAGCTGCGGAAACCTGTGTTAGCTGCGGAAACTGAGAAGCTTCCGCAGCTGTCTGAACAAAATTCTAAACCAAACAACAGTCATCAGCGTAGTTAGAAAACCATGTCAAAAGCTCTTTTTTAAACTAAAATACAATGATTTAATCAACTTGGTGGATGAAATGAGTGGAAAAAGAAGGTTGAGAGGGTGTATAGGAAGGTGCAGGTTCGAGGCTCAACATACCCCCACTGTGAAGGTGTTGCATATCCTCATGCAACCAAAACTTAGTTATTTTCCCTTAATCCATATGCTCTGAGGCTTCTGCAAGAACATCTAGCCCTCTTCTCTTTCTCTTTGATGCTAAAATGGTCCTTGGTTTCCTGACTAGACATTTGAACTCAAGATTAATCAATGCCCTGCTCAACTTTTTACACTTTTTCTTCAACTTCCTGTTCTTCTTTTGCCACAGTCCTAAATGGAGCATAGTGTTATCATGGACAATCTTGTCTACCTTACTCTGCTCTTTGAGTGCTTCGTTTTCCTGTTTGATGTGCCTATTTAGGACTTCCAATTCAAACACTTCCTGTTTTAAAGACTGTACTTGTGCATCAAGTGGCAAGGTGGTGCTTGGTCCTGCAGCTGATTGTTCCAAGGACTCTAGGTAGTTATATACCTCTTGCTGATTAGGATCTACTTTAGGTGTCTTTATCGACCTGAACTCAAATTCTGGTGAAGGAGGACTGCTTTCTCTTTCCAACCGAAAAGGGCTTTCCTTACGTGAAGGACTTGGCTCAATGCTTGGCTGAGTTGGAGATTTCTCAAGTGTCTCTTTATCTAAATCAATAAAGTGAGACTATTTTTCTTTGGTTTTATTCCCCTTCCCTTTTAGCCTAGTGCTCCTTATTAGGTATGAACTAGTACTCTTTTCTTGTGCAGTCTGTTTTCCTCTTTGCTTCTTTGTTATGGCAGCAGCTTGAAGATGTACTAATCTTTCTGCCAAAGTTTGAGAATCTTCCTCTATGGATGGTTCAGGGGATGGATAGGTTTCTTGAATGGTTATTTTGCCTTTGTCCTTCTTCTGTTTCTTGTTTTTAGCTCCCTCTTCTTCTTCTTTCTGAATAGTTTCCTGAATGTCTATTGTAGGAGAGTCTTGGGCTATAATATTCTTTTCTTTCCTCCTACTTCTCTTTGGAATTTTTGGGGAACTGCTTCCATAGGCTTCAGTCAGTTCTTGGAAGTGATTTCTTGTCAAAAAAATTTCCCAAGTATCCTTAGTGTTTTTCAACTGATCTTCAATAAGGATTTTTATGAACCCGTGATGGTAAAGATGGGGTTCAATATTGCCTACGTGTTTTTGAACAGTAGAGCTCATTTTCTTCAAGCTTGATAACAGAAAATAAGGCAAATTAAGGGTATAACCTTCCATAAAATTCATCATTAGCCTGGCATGATACATGTACATGGAACCAAAACGACCCTCGCATGTGATAAATTTCTGGATAAGTAATAACAGAGTGGACCATTCTTCTTTTATTGCATGCACAGGGATTCCTTTTGTAAATACAGAGGTATCCATACCTGGTTTTTGGAGCATGATTCTCCATCCTTGATCGTCCACACTTCTGTTTTTGAACCACCTTTCACCTTCTTGTGGGAGACTTGTTGCAGCTGCTATTGTGGCCTCGGTCACTGTAAATTTTAAGTCTCCTATCTCCACTGTGTTTCCATTAAAGGACCGTGCAAAGGCTTTAGTCACTTCTTTGTTATAGCCCCTGAACTTTTGAATGAATCTCAGCCACCTTTCTTTCTTCAACGACTCCTTCGTTTGAGGATAACCCTCCAGGTATTTTGGTCCTTCTGGTTCAACTCTTAGTAGTTTTCCCATTCTCGGCTTTAAATTCCGACTCAAAATTCTACTGTGTATGAAGGTTCAGGAAAAAAATGGGTTGATTACGGGATTCTTAGGATAACTGGAGTGGCCGTAATCGAAGTCTAGGATGTATGTTGTGACTGTAGCCAAGGTTTGGAGCAAGTTGTAATGGATGCAGCAGAAATGGAGAACAGGGAATGGTATGAGTACTGAGGGAGTAAAGGGTAAGCAACAGTAACGAGTTCAACATCGAATGCATGCGGGAGTGAAGTGATAAATGGGCAGAATAACGGCTGAGTCCTTTTAGATTGGATGACTTGCGCACACGTCTCAGCAGACGGCTGCGGAAATTATGGTGAAGGAGAGCCGTAGTACAGTAGGTCACGTCTCAAAAGTACGGCTAATAAATGGGAGAGCAGTCCATCTCAAGTTTAAATTTAGAATGATCATGGGACCGTTAGAAATGAATAAGGTGTGTGTGGAATGACATCGTGGAAGAGGAGTGGTATGGGGCTTGCCGTATCAAATCATTGCATTTAGTGGAACTTGCCATGGTTTAATAACTATGCATAATAATGACATTGAATTGTTATTTGGTAGAGATTTTTGATCATACCTTTGGAAGTTTATCATTTCTTGATTAAGGCTTCTGACCCATTGTTGTTCTTTGATCTTGAAGATGCCCCATGTCTTTGCTGCACTTGGTGATGATGACACTAGCCTTTGACTGTGATTTTTTTGAAAACAGAGTGATGCCGGCTGTAGAGATAGAGTGATGCTGGCTGCGAAAATCGTTTCTGGCTGCAGAAACTGGTTCTGGCTGCGGAAACGGTTCCCAGCTGCGGAAACTGAGACAACACCCCCTTGTTTGCACAAAGATAGTTAGAAAAAGAACTAACTGAATGAAAATAGTCCTGAAGGGGACTTTTATTGATAGAGTGAAATGAAATGAGTGGAATGAGATGGAAATGAAGTGGAGTGAAGATGGAGATGAAAATGAGATGGATGAACTGAAATGGCAAATGAGGTGGAGTGAAGATGGAAAGAGAAGGAGAGGAGATTTTTTTTTTTTTTTTTTTGGAAAATATAGAGTGTTAGGTGCCCCTGATTTTCACTCTACGTTTTCTGTATAAGACTGCCAATCTATGATTGGTTTTCAGGCTTATACAAAAGATTTTTTTATTTTTATTTTTTTAACTGAAAGAAACAAAGACTAGGCTGATGGAGGAGAAGGATTCCTCTCCACCAGCCTCATTGCAGAATTTTCTTGAAACATTTTGACAAATTTCTCTTTTGAGAGTGGCCTATGATAAATTTTCAATCGGTGGCCATTCACAATGAGAGGAGTTTGAAACTCATCAATGGTCTTGACTCGAACTGCTCCATTGCTAAAGACTTCGTCAATCTCATATGGTTCAAGCCAATGAGCCTGAAATTTTCCTTTGAAGTCTTTAAACTTGGAATCAAACAGTAACGCCCAATCTCCCTTTTGAAACTTTTTCTCTTTGATATATCTGTCATGCCACTTAGTTCTTTGGTGCTGAACTAGATCAGTCCTTAAAATTGCATCTTGTCTTATTTCATATAGCTCATTCAGCTGCTCCATTCTGTGCTTTTGGGCTTCTGATAGATTCATCCCCAACTGAACTGCCATCTTGAAAGTCTTGACTTGAAACTCAATGGGGAGCAGGACTTCTTTCCCATAAACAAGTTCATAGGGAGAATGTCCTGTTGTATTCCTCCATGTAGTTCTATAGGCCCATAAGGCTTCAGGAAGCCTTTCTACCCAATCTCTTCTATGTAGATGAACAGTTTTGGTGATGATGTTCTCAAGGACTTTGTTTGTAGACTCCACTTGGCCATTTGCTTGCGGATGGTACGAAGTATATTTTCTATGCTTGATTTTGTATTCTTCCATCAGCTTCTCCATCAAATTAGATGTGAATTGACTTCCCTGATCTGTCACAATTTCTCTTGGGACACCAAAATGAGTAAAAATATCCTCAAAAAGAAATTGAACAACTGAATTTTCAGTGGCAGAAGGCAATGCCTTGGATTCTACCCATTTAGTGACATAATCAGTGCAAACCAATATATATTTCTTTTGTCTAGATGGTGGATTAATGGGTCCAATGAAATCTAAAGCCCATTTTTCAAAGGGTTCGATGAGTACTTGTGGCTGTAATGGCATTTCATTTGAAAGAGTCGGTCTCCCAACTCTCTGGCAGCTGTCACACCTTCTAACATATTGTTTTGCATCTTTGAAGAGAGAAGGCCAATAATATCCTAAAGAAAGGATTTTATAGGCCGTCCTCTTATCAACAAAGTGTCCACTGCATGGTTCATCATGACATGCCTTGAGGATGTCAGGCATTTCATCTTCCCGAACACATCTTCTGATCACACAATCTAGCCCTGTTTTAAACAATTCATTAGAAATCCATGAATAATTTGAACTCTCCTGAATAATTTTCCTTTTCTCATTAGGAAATAAGTGTGGAGGTCGCTTCCTTGTAACCAAATAGTTAGCAATATCTACATAGCAAGGAGTTTTAGTAGTTACTGCAAACAAATATTCATCTAGAAACTTATCCTCTACAGGAGAATCTTCGTTAGTATTTTGGATTCTAGACAAGAAATCAGCTACTGTATTTTGTTTCCCTGGTCTATCTAACACAGTAATATTGAATTCTTGTAAAAGTAAAAGCCATCTTGTAACTCTGCCATTAGTAACAGGTTTGTTCATGAGACATCTAATTGCAGAATGATCAGTATGGACAAAAATTTCATAGCCTGTTATATAATGTCTAAACTTGTTGATTGCATGAACAACAGCTAAGAACTCTTTTTCAGTCACAGTATAATTTAACTTAGTAGGAGTCAAATTTTTACTGGTGTAGTAAATGGCATAAGGAACTAAATCCTTTTGACCCAACACAACTCCTAGAGCTGTATCTGAAGCATCTGTAGAAATATGGAAAGGAAGTTTCCAATTTGTCCCTCTCAAAATGGGTGCTTCAGATATTCTTGTTTTCAAAGTTTCAAATGCAGATTGAAAATCAGGATCCCACTTGAATTCACAGTCTTTTGTAAGTAATTTGAAGAGTGGAGATGCTATTTTGGTGAAGTTTTCAATAAATGTTCTATAATATCCAGTAAATCCAAGAAAACTTCTAACATCTCTTTGACAATTTGGAATAGGTAACTTGGAGATGACTTCAACTTTTGATCTATCAACTTTAATCCCATCTCCCGAAATATGATGTCCTAAAACAATCCCTTCAGTAAACATCATAAAGCATTTCTCATGACTTAATGAAAGGTTTGTTTCTTTACATCTTATAAGGACTTTTTCCAAATTTTCTAATGCCTCTTAAAATGAATTACCATAAACTGTAAAATCATCCATATAAACCTCTACACAATCATGAATTAGATCAGAAAATATTCCTAGTACTGCCCTTTGAAATGTTGTGGGTGCATTACATAATCCAAAAGGAAGTACTCGGTAGGCAAAAGTTCCCCATGGACAAGTAAATGTGGTCTTGTCCTGATCTTCAGGTGCTACCTGAATCTGATTGTAACCACTAAAACCATCCAAAAATGAGAAATACTTTTTGCCTGCTAAAGTATCTAGTACCTGATCAATAAAGGGTAAAGGAAAGTGATCCTTCAAAGTTGCTTTGTTTAATTCTCTGTAATCAATGCAAACCCTCCATTTACCATTCTTTTTAGGTACTATAACCAAAGGAGAAACCCACCGGCTATCTGAAATGGGGTAAATGAAGTTTACATTAAGTAACTTTTGGAGCTCTTCTTTCACTATCTCCCTAAGGTTTGGATTCATCCTTCTTTGAGGTTGTCTGATTGGTCTATTGTTTTCCTCAATGTAGATGTGATGAATGCAAGTCTTAGGGTCAATACCTTTCATGTCGGTATACTCCCATGCAAATGCAGTAGAATGCTTTTGCAAGATTTTGGTTAGCTCCTCCTGTTGTGATTTTTCCAAGTTTTTGTCGATATTCAATGTTTTTCCTGGAAAAATCTCAATGGCAGAACTACCAAACTCTTCCATAGAGAAAAGAGACATTTGTCTAGATGATAGACACTCAATGTCAGAATCCAACTGAAATTGTGTGTGGTTATATTCTAAAGATGGTTCAAAGTTTTCTAATGTGTTCAGAATTTGACTATATTCACTGATCTCAGAAATGGTAAAGACAGGTTGTATAGTATCTTCATCATCGACCCACTCATCTTCTTCTATTTCTGTAATTGCTTTTGCTGGAGGATACAGATTGAACTTCTTTGTCGAATTACCATCAGAAATATACATATCCCCAGACCTACAACTTATGAAAGCATCAGCTGTCGCTAGCCAAGGTCTTCCTAAAATAAGAGGATGTCCTCCTAGATTACTCTTAAGAGTTAAAATCATGAAATCAACTGGATATTCCCAAGAGTCTAAGGAGACTGGAATGTCTTCTAATACACCATCTGGTTTGATAATTGATCGATCTGCAAGTTGCAGTAAAGTAGGTGTAAAGAGAAGATTAGGAAGTTTTAGCTGTTCCATAGTCTGTCTACTCATAATGTTGATAGCAGCCCCTAAATCAATCAAAGTATTTGGTATTTCTACCCCATTGATATGTGTTTTGACAATTGGACTACCGGGATCTACATATTTCTGCATAGTAATTTTTCCCATCATGATATCTGCAATTTTCCCTACCAGGTGGATTCTTCTTGTATCTCTTGGTTTCCTTCCTGGTCTTTTAAGATCAACTCCTTTATTGTTTTTGCTAGAATAGGAATCTCTTTAATGGCTTGTAACAAGGGAATCTTGATACAGACATTCTTCAATTCATCTAGAAAATTATAGTCAGGCAACCAAATTTGTTTTTCCACTCCTTTGTCAATTTGTAATCTTTCAGGAAAAGGAGGTGTGGATAAAGATGCAGGTTGCTCAACTATGGGAGTTGTGGGGGTTAACTCTTTTTCTTTTTATTTTTGAGTGTTTGGGTTTTGAAGAGATGCTTCAGAACCCTTATTGGCTTCAAGAGAATCTTCCTCAAAAATGCTTTGCTTTTGAGCATTTATAGAAGGCTTATCTAGGACTCTATCTGATCTAAGTTGTACATCATTGAGAGGAAAAATCATATAGGCAGGAAATTGTTGACCTTCCATCATGTAAGCATTTTGAGGGTTTTTGTTATTGGGGTTTGGCAATGGCTAAGAAGGAAGTTGATTTGACTTTTGTTGGAATGGAAGCAAGAGTTGAGAATTTGGATTCTGTTGAGAAGGTTGTTGTTGTTGTGGAAATGGCAATGATAGTTGTGGATTTTGATTTGGAAGTTGTGGAGCTTGTTGGTTTTGAAAAGATGGGGGATATTGATAAAATTGAGCAAATCTCCCATAAGGATTTTGCATACCTTGTACCCATGATTGAAAAGGATTTTGAGGTTGGGACCAAGGTTGTTGCCAAGGATTCCAATTTGGTGGGGGTTGAAAGTTCATAGAGTTGCTAAACCCTTGATTTTGTTGCCCCTGCCAAGGTCTCCTTGCAACAAAATAGAGAGATTCGATTGTATTTGGATCTTCTTGAAAGACAGCTTTGAGCCCAGGAATTGAAGGACAATCCTTGGTCTCATGATTCTCTGAACAAATTACACATGTTTCTACAACTTTTGCATCCAAGGGACATTCCCTTAGAGCATGTTTCTTCCTACACTTTGGGCAAAAGATGGCCAAAGCCTCAGCTTCTACTTTCTGCTTATTGTGAATCTTAAGGGCGTCTAGTTGCTCACTAAGACTCCCTAAGATGTCAGTTTTGAATTCATCAAGCATGTTGCCAATCTCAGCCCTACTTACTGATCCAGTTGCAGATTTGTTTGCTCTGATGAGAGAAGGATCTCTAGGCCCTTTTTGAGTTTTAGATTTCCCCCTTGAGAGATGGACACATAGCTCTGCTATATCATGAAGTGGAAGTTGAGATATGTCTCCTTTTCCCATCATGTTCAAAATATCTATCCATTCATCTCTAATGGCTTTTAATAGAAGGGCTTTCAAGGTCTCCTCATCTAAGTTACTCATTTTTGCTCTTTTCAGGTTGTATTGAAATCTTTCAAGTAAATCCTCCAAGTTTTCATCTTCTCTTTGCATCATTTTGAATACCTCATCCTTGTGATTGGTGGGCATACAATAGTCCAGGTACCTATCCAAAAATGTTTGTTTCATATCATTCCAAGTCCTAATGGATTGAGTGAGTAATCCCATGAACCATTTCAAGGCTGCTCCTTTCAATGTTGAAGGAAACAGTTTGAGTTTTTGAGAGTCTTGCAGATATCATAAGTTCGACACACGACCTCAAACTCAAATAGAAATGTTTTAGGGTCCTCATTCCTTAACCCATGGAAGTTTGGGAGGACAGATGGTGAGATGTTTTTCATTGTGGCTCGGGAGTCCTCATCGACTATAGGAAATCCGAATGAGTTATCTCCATCCCTATTTCCCCCAATGTTACCTCTACCTCCTCCATTGTTTCCTCCTCCTCCTCTACCTCTACCTCTACCAAATCCAGTTGCTCCTTCCTCTGTCATGGTAGTTTCCTTGGAGACTTCAGAGTCTTCTGGTTCTTCTACTAAGGGTGAACGAGAAGGAATTTCTCCCTCTTCTTCCTCAGGTGATTCTACTTCTTCAATTACAATTTTTCCTCCTGTGGAAGGAAGGAAAGGGTCTCTTCCTAATTCAGACTCGATAGATGGTGTGGGTGAGTCGACTCCTGCCTCTTGAATTCCAGGAATCCTAGGGCTAGGAGTGTAAGTTGGAGATGATGGAGGTGTCTCTTGTCTATTCCTTGAAGTAGATGGAGTTGTAAAAATCGAACTCTTGGCTCTAGCTAAAAACCTTCCCCTAGAATCTCTTGCTCTATGCATGTCATTTTTTATTTTTCTTCAAGTCTGGCTAATAATTCTCTTTCTGATCTTCCAGGTCACTCTAGGTGCAAGAAGAGAGCATACTCAAGAAACTATTAAACCAATAACTTTCTCTTTTCTGATCCTCCAGATCACACTAAGTGCAAGAGGAGAGCATACTTTGAGAGGTTATCAATTTTCCTTCCTTGAAATTTTCTTGTTTTTTCTTTTTAGAAATTGGCTACCTAATTTCACTTCCCCGGCAACGGCGCCAAAATGTTTGGTCAATTTAGTGTGATCTAAATTTATATTTATAATGTCAACCCGGGGTTCGTAAACTGACGAAGTGAAGTGTACTATATGTACTAGATAACCATTTCCTTAGTCTTTTGTCGTTTTTAGTTTTTTTTAAGTTTGTTTTTGGATTTATCTTTCCCTAATGTGAGATGATGAAAAGGTGATAAAGCAAGTGAAATATGGATGATTATGGTGATCTCTAAGTGGTTTTTTAAAACTTAAAAGAAAGAAAGCTTTAAAATAACTGCAATGAAATCAATTCTTAAAAAGAAATAAAGACATCAAACAATGAACTAATGACATCGGCCCAGTATCTTTGTTGCTGAATGAAAATGAAAGTGAAATCTACACTAAATTCAATTAAAAGTAAGAACAACTAATCCACACTATTTCAACTCTTCAACTCAATCTTCCTTGTGAAAAGATATCATGAAATGCTAAGCAATGTGAAATCTAAAAGAAGTTAAACTGCATAAAAGAAACTAATCACACTACTTTAACTCTCTTGACCTTTTGCCTTTCAGCTTAATTTACCCTGTGAGAAACAATCATGAACAAGTCAAGCAATGTGAGATCTAAAGCAAACTAAATCAAGCTATAATGAGTGATATTCTGGTTCCTAATAAAGTTATTTGATTATAGAAAGAAACCGTTAACAGATGAATAGCATGATATCTAAGAGCAGAAAATAAATGTACAACTTAAGGAAATGACAGTACTGGAAATCAAACTTCAGAAAACAAGAGTCAGTGACAAAGACAAGATGATCTCGTATGCTAATAGTTATAAAAAGAAAAGATGAAAAATTGCCCCGGGCTGCCTAAGAAAACCTGCAGAAAACACTGATCAGTTGTAACCATAAAAGAGCAGCAAAAAAATGTAAATCAACATAAATCAAAAAGCTTTGTTATGTACAACTAATATACATGATGAAATAAAATGCAGCATTTAAATGACAACTGTACAGCTAATATACATGAACAGAAAAAAAGTAATGCAAGAGTTAAAGGACAACTGTACAAGGCTTTAGTGAGCAGGGGCCCTCTGTCACTTTAGCCGATTCAACGAACAACTACAAGCCTAAGTTTAAACCAATCTTCTCATATATTAAACAGCAACGTAAAAGTGCAGTGGGGAAATACAAAAACTTCGAATTACATTACCAGAGATTAACTTTTACAGCGTTCATGGACGCGTTATTTATAAGGAAAGAAAGCTAAACAAATTAACTAAATCTACGCTATTAACCACGCTGCCAGAGACACGTAAATCCTCTTCAGCCCGAATCTAGGTAACTGTCATCATGTTTATTAAATCTGAGAGGTATGGCTTTTGGATTCATGCTATCAGGATGTCTTCGTGGCTAAGGAATATGCCACGTAGCTTCACGTGCTCAAAAACAGAGCTACGCAGAGCCGTGCCACCGCTGAACACTTCCGTTGACTATCCTTTGCCCCTTGTTTGACCGCGGGCTTTTATGGGCATGCTGGATGATCTGGAGGGACACGTTCCATGTCCTTGACTCCTGTAACTTGCCCATGTGGCTCGTTTCTTCAGAGGACACCTGTAGCATGGTGTTTGACAAAACGGCTGCGGAATCCTGTGCTAGCTGCAGAAACCTGGGTCGGCTGCGAAAACCTGTGTCGGCTGCGGAAACTGAGAAGCTTCCGCAGCTGTCTAAACAAAATTCTAAACCAAACAACAGTCATCAGCGTAGTTAGAAAACCATGTCAAAAGCTCTTTTTTAAACTAAAATACAATGATTTAATCAACTTGGTGGATGAAATGAGTGGAAAAAGAAGGCTGAGAGGGTGTATAGGAAGGTGCAGGTTCGAGGCTCAACAATTCCCCTTATCAGTTCTGACTTAGAGTTGGAACATGCGTTTGATTTAGAAGCCTTAGCTTGGCCACGAGTGATTTCTTGGCTTGACACTCACTTGTGTTGTGAGTAGGGCTCTTATTGAACTCAAACCATTTCCTGATGTCCTTCTTTGTCTTCATGGTGTTGTTCTTTGCTTGTGGCTTCGATGATTTGTCCTGGGTCACTCTGTGTTGGCTTTGTCCTTTATTCTATGGTTTGGGGGTGCCTTTCCCTTGCTTCAAATTTGCAGATCCAATGTCTCACTTCTTCTGTTTAAATTTATACTTGATCTTGATAGTGTATTGATAGGTGGCACCAAGTGAGGAGATATCTAGAAACTCCATCTCATCTTGGATGTAATTGTGTAGATAGACGTGGTACTTGAATACCAAATGTTGCTCAAAATCCTTGATACCCAACTTCGTGCAAAGCATATGGAAAACATTTGTGAACTTCAACACATTTTGGTCCCTTCCCTATCACAACATGGTCCACTTTATGTATTTATCTTCATATCTCCCAACAGGGTAATATTTTTCCTTGATGGCATCTTGGAAATAATTCCAAGTGGTGCAATTGAAAATAGTGAGGATTCCCTCTCATCATTTTGTTCACAGTAGGTTTCCTGTTGGCTTGTTGGGGTCTGACCTAGGTTCGTAGGTGATTTAGCCAAACAAATCCCGGTACTACTGGCCCTTTCAGCAACAGTCTATAGAGCGCAGATTGAGGTCTCACCTGAAGTAGTATGGGAGGGTGCTAGAACCAGGTTTCCACACCCTGGAGATGTCTGATGATTTCAAGTGGTCTGTGACATGCACGTCACTACGCGCACTTACCCGTTCCTTGTAGCTTGTGATGCTGCCTTCGCGTAGCCCTACTAGGGGGTCCGGCTTGCTTACTTGCATGTGTAAAGTATACTTAGCAATATAAATCATTTATACAAGTTCGCGCAGTAAATAAACAGTACATTAGAAATTGATATCAAACATGTAATAACTCAAGAATAGATATGCGGAATTCAGATAAAACTTCTCTTTATTATTCTCTTCCTTCAGTTACAAACTCTATTCCACCCTACACACTCAACTGTAGGGGTCGGCGCACTCATCTGCGGACTCTACTAGGCCTCTATGCACTCAACTGCAGAGCCTATTCCTACTCTACAACCCAAGACACACTTAGATACTTGCTCTGTGCTTATATCTCCTACTTCACTCTTCCTTCTCCCCCTTTTTCACTTACAACTTCACTCTATTTATACAATCCCATCGTCTGCAGACCATGGATAGGCCGACATTACATTCAAAACTAGGGCAGACAACCTTATGACTCTAACATACATTTCGCGTCTGCAATTCACGGAGCTTTACAACAATAGCAACTCAAAACTTGGGCTTTGAGCCCCAAAACATGCCGTGGGGGGATTCCATGCCCAACATGCCCCCAACACAAACATCATGACTTGCCCTCGAGTCACTTTGTCGGTGCGGCGATCTTGGTGTGGATTCCCTCCAACTGCTCTCGAATGGTATTGATGTCCGTAGCACACTGAGCTGCTGCTTGTTGAACCTGTTGCATCTGTTCTTCTGAGACTTCTATGGCTGACGCGCTTTCCTGCATCTGTGCATGCATCCCCTAAATGTAAGCAAGCTTCCCTTCGATATTTTCCATGATCATAAAGGCCTCGTCAATCCATGGATGAACGCATGCTTTGAGAACTGCTTCCTTGTGGTGCGTCGCGTCCACCTACTCCTTTAATGCCTTGGCTTGCTGCATCCTCGCAAGCCGCTGAGTGAGGACTACTATCTATGTAGTTCCTATGGCACTGTCGTATTGTTGATAGAGTTCGCGTGCCTCTGTCTTCAAGCGCTGGTGGTTGGGGTCCTCCTACAAAGTCGTGAGGACCTCAAGTGCCTATTCCAACATGCTAGTACAGTCACGCACTGCACCTCCAATTTCTTCCAACCCTGTTGTGATAGCGCTAGTGTGTTGTTCTTTGATTTCTGGGGGAGTGGAAGGCTGTGCCTTCAACTGCAGCTCGACGATCTGGAGATTCAGCTCTAGCTACACCTTTGTCATCTCTTCCTTGGCCTTGTAGACTTTGGTTGCCAAACTATGGATCTGCACTTCTACCGGTAGATCTACTGCGATGGCTAGCTCTGGGACGCATCGACAAGCGTCATCTACCGTCTGCACCAAATGTTGATTTTGCGACACCAATTCGTCGCACTGTAAGATGAGCTGTTCTATGTTTATCTTCTTCTTGCTAAGAACTTGGATCGCGTGGCTCTCCCTGGTCTGCAGCTTTATCGTTATCCCATCCTGTAGCTGATAGAATGTCTCTCGGGGAAGGGTAGCCAAATTAAGGCCAAGAACATGCTAATTGACAATCGATCCATCACATTTGATGACACTAAAGCTCCCTCCTACAAAATTATTGTGTTTGCCATCCTTGCGTGCAACATCTACTTTGCTACTGAAGTTCTTGCTACGATGTGGGTTGACAAGGTACCTTCCTGAGGGGGCCGCACCTGTAATTCCTAAAACTATGTCTTGAGGGCCCCCAACACAGTTTGATGCTCGTGCATAAAATCCTGAAGCGCTTCATTTGTGACATCACAGACTATCTCACCGATGTCATGGAGATCACCTTCAGTTAAGATGATCGGGTCAATAGCCAACTTTGAGGCCTTGACCTTTTTCCTTGTTCCTACTCTTTCTGTGATGTGTGGGCGCTTTAACTGTGTGGAAGCAGCCCTTGGGTCCATGCTCCCTTCTGATGTTTCTGTTTCCTCCACCTCCTGCCCTTGCGAGGATGTTGCTTGGCCCTCATCTTCCTGTGTTGTTGTTGCTTTTGCTGCCTGTGTTGCTGCTACTGCTTTTGCAACCTTCTTTTGCTCCATGGCTTTTTGTGTCACTTCTCGCATTGCCCCTACCTCAGCTGGTGCTTTTTCCCTTCACCTTTTCTCTGCTAATTGAGTGATGCGTAGCTTGGCATCGTCCTTTTTCTTCTGGGTTGCTGCCTTCTCTAGTTCTGTAGATCCAGGGCATGCCATTTAGGAGGCCATGTCTCCAAGACAATAAAAATCGCTTCGTTAATGGCTACAAATGGTAGCTTCGTCCACTACTTTGCTAGATCCTTTTGCGTCGTGATATAAATGTTGTGCATATCAGCTTTGAAGTTTGCAAAACTATGCAGACTATTGTACACCGTAGGTGACAGGCACAGCCTCTGATTAATCCACATCCGAGTGCTTGCCTCCATGAGCACCCAGAAAATTTTGGCTTCGTGAATCCATTTTGTGTCCTTTGTGGCCTAGAGCGAAGCGTACTTCGTGGCCTCCGGTAAGTCTTTGTCAATTTTGGGGAATTGACTATTTTTTGGGAGTTCCCTTGCTACGAGCATGATGGATAACAACAACCACGCATAGTGGAAAGTTTTACCTTGCTCCTGGGCTTCACGACAATTTGTCAAAAATTCTTAACAGAGGAACCATTTGTTGGCTTGTTGCTACTTTGCGGACTCCGGTAATTATTTTTCAATGTTGGGGAATTGACTATCTTCTGGTAGCTCCCTTGCTACGAGCATGATGGATAACAACAACCACACATAGTGGAAGGTTTTACCTTTCTCCTGGGCTTCGCAACAGTTTTTCAAAAATTCTTCACAGAGGAACCATTTGTTGGCTTGTTAGGGCCTGACCCAGGTTCGGAGGTGATTTATCCAAACAAATCCTGGTACTACTGGCCCTTTTGGCAACAGTCAACGGAGTACAGACTGAGGTCTCACCTGAAGTAGTATGGGAGGGTGCTAGAACTAGGTTTCTGCACCTTAGAGACATCTAATGGTTTCAAGTGGTCTGCGACGTGCACATTACTACGCGCACTTACCTGTTCCCCGCAGACTGTGATGTTGCCTTCGTGCATCCCTACTCGGGGGCCTGAATAGTGTTATTACCCAAATCTTTACTAGTAACCCAATATTAGTTGATTAACTTAGCTTACTTGCATGTGTAAAGTATACTTAGCAATATAAATCATTCATACAAGTGCGCATAGTAAATAAACAATACATTAGCAATTGATATCAAACATGTAATAACTCAAGAACAGATGCACGAAATTCAGATAAAAATTATCTTTATTATTCTCTTCCTTCGGTTACAGACTCTATTCTACCTTGCGCACTTAATTGTAGGGGTCTGCGTAATCAGCTGCGGACTCTACTAGGCTTCTGTGCACTCAACTACAGAGCCTATTCATACTCTACGACCCAAGACACACTTAGGTACTTGTTATGTGATTCTATCTCCTAGTTCGCTCTTCCTTCTCCCCCTTTTTCACTTAGAGCTTCACTCTATTTATACCATCCCATGGTCTGTAGGCCGACATTACATTCAAAACTAGGGCGAACAACACTATGACTCTAACACACATTTCACACCCACAATTCATAAAGCTTTACAACAATATCAACTCAAAACTTGGGCTTTGAGCCCAAAAACATGCTGTGGGGGGATTCCAAGCCCAACATTTCCCACCTGTCATTGACACGTGGGGTGAATTTGAGGAGTTCAAAAGTAATCTTTTCCCAATTGGAAAAGTCATGAATTGAAAAATATCCTTCCATAGGCTCAAAGGTTTATTTATTATTGAGAAACAATGGAAAACCATAAACATCCAAAAAACTAACCCTAGGAGATGAAGTGCCAAAACTGTGGGCCCCATTTGGGTAAATTGGTACATCAACTTCCCAGGGTCGTAACTTTGGCATATGATCTCTGTTTGGCTATCATTGTAGCTTTTTTCAAAGATCTCATAGAAGATGCCAACAATAAAGAGGTAATCTAGTTTAGGACTTTTCCTGTCTTTCCGTTTTCCCTAAAAATGTCTTTTAGTCCCTCAAAATGACTTTGAAAGTTTAAGGCCCAAAAAAATGCCAAAAATAGTAAGTTGTTCTACAATTAAGGAAACTGAAAATAAACAACAGTGGCGGTCTAAGTGGAATAGGTGGATGGCCACCGAAATCCACCTAGATAGTCCTCCCCTCTTAGGAAGCAATGGTCCCCATTGTGTTGAGTGCCTCCATTAGATGGGGAAACTTCTACTGAACTTGGTCCTTGGTGAAACACTTGCCTTGGTACAGGAGTTGGACAACTTTGACAACCGATACAGTTGGATATTCTGTTGGCGAGTGTTCTTGATCTTCATCTCCATCATCCGATCAGTGTTAGCCTATTCCATGCAGTTTTTGTTTAACTATGTTGGTGTGATTTGTTATGCAATGTCTGATGTGTCCAGTAATGGTGGAAACTATGGTCGAAGGTGGTCCACATTGAAAACTAGGTGCAGGCCAAGGCATGGTGGAATGCTGAGCTCGAAATTATTGTCCCATATAGCCTTAGTGATGGTGTAAGGCCCATATCAAAGTGGGAAAATCTTGCGGTGGGGCCTAGCGAGGTGCTCCTTATGCAAATGTAACCTAAATTTGTTGCCCACCTGGAACTTTTGTGCCACCTAATGGTCATCATGGCACTACTTGTACTTAGCATTGGCTCTGTCCAATATGTCATGGACCTACTAGTGGATGTGTTTAATGTGCTCAATGAATATGTTAGCCTTGTTAGCTTTGGACTTGATGTGATCTGAATCTGCCTGAGTAGTTGCAAATGGTATGGCCACATCAATTGGACATAGTGGTAGGAATCCCAACCCCACCTAAAAGGGGTTGTGGCTACTTGAGCTATGGAGAGCTCTTTTGTAGTTGTGATGGAAATAGGGGAGGATTTTATCCTAGGTGCATGGATGCTTTGAGTTGTACATACATAGAATGTGTACGATCATCCTGTTGTTACTTATATTTGGCCATCAGCTTTGGGGTGGAAAGTTGTGGACTTAGTGAGTTTGGTATCCAACATCAATTAGAGACTTGACCAAAATGTACATAGGAACCTGCTATACCGATCTGAGATAATATAATGTGGGATCCCAAATGTACCCACACTCATTCAAAGAAGACCTTAGCAGTGGCTTCTGCTATGATACTCTTCTTGCAAGCTGCCAAAATGGCCATCTTAGAGAATCTATCGACGACAACGAAAACACAGTTGTTTCCATGGTTAGTGGAAGGAAGGTCCGACATGTAATCCATGGAGATGGATTCCAAAGGTCATCTAGGAGAATGTAGAGGAGTATATTGGCCTTGCTTCTTAATGGTTAGTTTCACAATGGTGCAAGAAGTGTAGGGTCTAATGTACTTCCTAATGTCCTGTCAAAGGTTCGGCCAATAAAAATACTTCTGCAATACTACCATTATTTTCTCTACCCTAAAATGTCCAGTGACTTGACTGTAGTGCGCCTCCCAAAGCATCATGGCGTTCTCGCTTGAAGGAACATAGAGGTGTCCCAAGTGGCATAAAAGTGCGTCTTAGAGGTGAAAATTTGGAACTTGCTTGCCTTTCAAGAGCACCTGGTATGTGTTTTACAATTTTTTTCATGCTTGTAAAGATGCGGCCACCTCGCAGTCTCATTCCCACACAAGTCTAGCACAGTGGTCGGTGCCATGATTAGTGGTCGGCTAAGACTATATGCAACATTGTTGGTGCTTCGTTTCTTGTACTTTATTTCCAAATGGAACTGTTGCAGGTATGTGGACCATTCCTGTTGGCGATCATTCTGCAAATTCCCTTATGTTTGTATGAACTACATGGGTTGGTGGTTTGTGTGGATGATTGTTTCCTTCCCCAGAAAGTAATGCTTCCATTGTTGGCAGACCTGCACAATGGAATACATCTCTTTGTCATAGGTGGGATACTTTTGGACCATGTTTGAAAGTGTCTCACTGTGATATGCCACTGGATTCCCATGTTGAGTAAGAGCTGCACCAATAGCATATTCAGAGTCATCTGTCTCGATCTCAAATGGTTGTTGCAGATCTGGTAATGTGAGAACTAGTGTAGAGAAGAGGTGATTCTTTAACTCGAAAACAACTTCTGTTGTGATTCATACCAAAAGAACTTTTCTTTCACTCCTCCCTTGGTGACTTAACTCAAAGGCCAAGTTATATGAGAGAACCCCAACATAGACCTACAATAGAATTTGGAAAGACCGAGAAAAATGCAGAGCTATTTTAGAGTGGTTGGAGCTGGCCAATCCCGAATGAATTGTATCTTGGTTAGGTCCACATGCACACCTTGTTCATCAATGATGTCCCCCAGATATTAAACCTGGGTCATACCAAAAGTGCATTTCTCCAAATTGGCACATAATTTGTGTTGTTGCAGGGTTTGGAGGACCCGTCGAATATGGTGGAGGTCATATTCCCAAGTCTGGCTAAAGATCAGAATGTCATCCAAATAAACTACCATGAATGAGTTGGTGAAGGGTTGCAAAATGTCATCCATTAGGCTCATGATGGTTGCAAGGGCATTCACCAACTCGAAAGACATGACCAACAATTTGAAAAGGCCCTCCTTAGATTTGACGGAAATATTCCACACATCGGAGGGTTTGATTGACACCTAGTGATAACTAGATGTCAAGTCAACCTTTCTGAAATATTTGGCCCCCTTGAGTTGGTCTAGAAGGTCATCAACCCGTGGGATTGGATACCTATTCTAGACAATGATCTTGTTCAACACCTGAGTTAATACAGACTCTCCAGGTCCTGTCCTTCTTCTATACCAACACGATCGGGCTCCCATAGGGTGATGAAATTGGCCTAATGTTCCCTTTCTACAACATCTCCTGAATCTTCCTCTTGATTTCATCATTCTCCATAATAGAGCGTCAATAGATTTTTCCATTAGGTAGCAATGCACCCGAGGTTAGATTGATGGAGTGCTTAACTTGACAATGTAGAGGTTCCCCTATGGGTGTGGTGAATATGTCCCTATACTCCTCCACAACCTTTTCCATCTGCTACTGTTGTTCGAAGGATCCCTGTCTCAAGGCTGTGGCCACAATATTCTTCTTTCCCTGAGAACGAATCATAAGGAAAACAATTTTCCCAGTTTGGGAAACTATCTTACTGCATTGCTTCGTAGTGATCAAAGAAATGACTATAGGTGGTGCTACCTTCGATATCCTATACAAATTATTTCCCAAAGTAACAATAAAAGTGCGAGGCTTAGAATCATACAAAAAGTGTTGCTTCCACAAGTATGGTTTTCCTAATAAAAAATCACAAACATGAAGAGGAGAAACATCACACAATATCTCATATGTGAAGGGCTTGATGCTGTAGGGAAGGTGGCACTGTTGGCTGACGTAGAGATCTCTCCCTTGGTGAAGCCATCTGATGGTGTATGACCGCGGGAGTAGTGTGGTCAGTAGGCCCACAAACACCAATCTTCTAACATTGGGTCTATTTGCAACAATAATTCTCCTCGTTGGCTTGATGGGGCCTGATCCAGGTTCAACTTTCACTGTGCCAACCAACAAAACCCTAAACTACTGGCCCTTTCGGCAAAAACCCACGTAGCGCAGGTTGCAGTCTCACTCGAAGCAGTATTGGGGAATGCTAGAACTAGGTTTCTGCATCCAGAGGTCTGTGTGATGATTTCCTGAAGTTATTATGGCTTAGATCTTCCTTCGTGCAGCTTTATCCATTCCAGTTGGACAAACACTGCAAGTTATCTAAACAACTTCCAGATCTTCATGAAGGTAGTTAATTATACTTATCATGCGTAAATGTTAAAGATCTACCAGTTTCGCACAGTAAATAAGCATTAATTCATATTAAATAGATTATAGAGAAAAGATACATAAAATTTTTAGAAGTAAATGAAAGGACACAAATTCTTCAATTTCGGCCCAAAATAGTCTTTATTAGATACAAACATTCAGATGCAGACTTTTTATCCTTTCGCACTAGCTGCAGGGCCAATGCACTCAGCCTATGGACTTACCAAGGTCTCCGTGCACTCAACTGTAGGAGCCTTCCCCTTTCACCTAAGTAAATGAAACAAACCTTTCCTGCCTTAGTAGCTTTCCCTTACAATGATTCCTTTTTATCCAGTTCTCTTCTATGACTCACTATGACTCAACTTTATATAACATTTTCTTTACAATACCATGGTCCATGGACCATGGGCGGGTCTCAAAACAACTCTATCACCTACCCACCTAAGGGATTAAAGTCTGTTTGACTTCTACTAGCTTCTCACTCTGATTTCCACATTTCGTGGAGGCTTTACATTTGCTACAAAATATAATACAAAATTGACTCGAAATTTAACAAAATTGACCACAGGGACCCCATTCTAATAGGCCCCTAACACAAATTGGGTGACTTACCCTCGAGTCACTGAGCTAGCACGTCTATCTTATTGTGGAGGTTATTGAACTCTGCCTTCAACACAACTATGTCAGCAGAACCCTTCACCACGACCTTCTACACTTCCTCTACCAACTTTTCTGTAGTTGGGCCTTCCATTGCGAGGCGCATCATCCTTTGAGTCTGCTAGAGTGTTTTCAACTTTTCTTGGACTGAAAGAGTAAGCTAACTTCCTTCCTCTCTCCATGGCTGTATTATGGCCTTTAAGATGACGTATTTTATCCGTAGCTCTTCAATTTGTGATTGCAGATGTTTACCTTCTTGCAATTGAGCGAGGTGCTAGACTAGCACTAAAGTGCGCGTAGTCACCTTGAGTTCATCAAACTTTTTCTTCATCTTCTGGATATCTGTGCCAATTTTTTGTAGGTTTGGGTCCTCTTGGCAGCTCCTGCAGAGTCATCCATAGTTCCATTTCTTATTCAAAGATCAGTGTGTAGCCTGTGGCTATGACATCGAAAGTGGCCATGCTCTCCCTAATGGCTGCTATGCGATGCTCTTAGACCTTTGGCGGAGTGGTTGGCTGTAATTTCAACTCGAGCTCTGAGATCTTCATTTGGAATTCAAATGTTACCTGGACAAACTCATCCTTTGATTCTTTGATTGCAACAACCAACTTCCGAATCTTCGCTATTGTTGTTGCATCTTCTGGAATGTGAAGCTCTAGCAGCATTTGACAAGCCTGTGTAATTATTGCCTCCAGGCTCTGGCTTCGTGCAACCAGTTCTTCCTTTTCCTTCAGTGCCTAAGCCTTTTTGGCAAAGATCTACTCATTGTTCATATTTAACTCACTAATAATCGATAGTGTAAGTTTTTCCCTGATTCAGAGCTCATCTGAGACCCCCTGATGAAGTGTGTGGAGGGTTTGAATAGGCAGCACGAATACTTTGATACCCACCTCCTTGATCTATCCAAGTTGGGCATTTTCTTCATCTGATTTTGTGCACATTGATCCCTCTTTTAATGTAACAACTATGACGTCCAGAGTCCTGTCGGTTTCTAGCACAATCATGCTCACTTGCTGCAAGCTCGCTTGAATCCCGCTCACCTGTCCCACGCTCGCCTGAAGTTGACTTGTTTGAATCTACAACTCACACAGATCCTTCTACACACTCCCCAGTGTCTGCATGTACTGTTGCTCGAATTGTGTCCACAGCTCCGTCGTTATGTTGTGGACCTTGTCTCTAATCTTGTCTAAGTCACCCTTAGTGAGGACCATTGGATTCACATGTGCATGCTTATTAGATTTTTGTTTCTTTCTGGGCTTGGAAGTGGTCTCCCTGGTCCACTTTTTCAATTTAAAGGGTGTGCTCTACTCCTCGCCATCAACTCCTTCCTCCTCAGACCCTTATTTGTGTGTAGTACATTGAGAAACATACTCCTCAACCTCCAGTGTGACTTCCTTTGCGGCACACTCCTTGTCAGCAACTGCCTTAGCAACAACTTCCTTATTTTTTTGTGATGTTTTTTCTTGGGTTGCTGCTTGCTCAACCTCTTTCTTTTTTTGTTCTACCTTCTCTCGAGTGGCAGCCTGATCAGATTCTTTTTTCTTCTTTGCTACCATAGCCTGCGAGAAGGAACTTTCCCTATTCATGCTTGCCGCCACTCACCTGGCCATTTTCCCACAATTTCCTGTAGATCTGTGTTCGTGACTAGGTATGGAAACTTGTAACATACTTTCTTAGGATCTCGCCTAGCGCGGATGAATACGTTGTGAAAATATGCTTTAAACTCTGCGTAGGCCTCCAATTTCCCAAACAAGGTAGGTGACAGCCTCGGCCACTAGCTGGTCACTGTACGAAGGTCCATCTCGACCAACACCCATAATATCTTTGTCTCCATGAACCTATCTAGGTCCTTCATCACCCACAGTGAAGCGAACTTCGCTGCTTTTGGTAACTCAACATCCTATGGAGGGAACTGGCTGTCCTTTAGGAGCCTCCATGTGACAAGGGCAATCAATAAAAACATCTAGGAATAATGGAATGCCTTGCCGTCATCCTGTGCTTTGCGACAATTCATCAGGAACTCTTTGCAGAGGTACTGCACCCAGTTGTACTATACCCCCTTCGCGCACTATGCAGCCAATGAAATAACTGGCATAGTAACCTCATCCACGTGACACTTTCTCATGATCTTGCAAGCCAATATTTGAGCAGAAAACTATAATTCCTTATTTTTGATGGAGCAGATGGAGTATCCGCATGACTTATTTATCAAGCGAAACTCATTCTTCATTATATCTACAAGTTGTTTTTCTTTACTCTTACCTCCAAACTCCTCAGCTGGATCCACACCTTGGTAGGGCAACCTTGTGATACAGTGGATCAACATATCTATGATTGGGATGGGCTCTCCCAGCTAGAGACACCCATCATTCACAAGCGAAAGCAATTGTATGCACACTATGTTGATAGTGATTCGGCTAAAGTGTGGTACCCACAACATATTCAACAACCTATATTTTTCAACCCCCACGACCCACTTCATAGTCTCCAATCGCATGACTCTGGTCTCCTCATAGTATATCTTTGCCAAATATTTATTTGTTGCTAAATGTAGGAATTTATCATGATCAACGAGATCCCAATCCTCCATATTGAGTGTGGGAATGCGCCCTAAGAGTGCACCTTCAAAGGGTACTTTCTTCAGTAATAGCAGTGTCGAGACCATAAACTTGCTAGAATCAGGATCCTTGGGTACCTTTGCTTTGCCCTTTCACGGAGGGATATACTTTGGGAGCCTAGTGATAGGTTCGCCCTCCTCAGAATCCAACTCTTCAACCCCTTCACAAAGCTCCTCTTCGTCAAGATCCAGGGGTTCGTATTGTTTTTTTTGCCTTGTCCAGCTTCCCTTTCTGTTGAATCTCCATACGGTTTTTTCTCAGTGACTGCCTCACCAGAAAGACATGTGGTTTCTTCTATTTCTCCTTAGCAGTGGATGGTTTAGGCATAGGTGACCTTGGTGTCGTAGCACAGACAATGTAGCTTCCAATGCTGACACAATTTTAGGGGCTATGACTTCAGAGACAACGACTTCAGAGACAACGACTTCTACAGATCAATCATTTTCTCAAGGATGATCGTACGACTCCAATCAGGCAAGTTGGCGCACCACAGTTGTGAAAGAAGTTCCTCGCAATATTCTCAGTTCATAGACTTAAGGCAAGAAAACTCACAAATGATTTTCAGAAGGAAAAGTGTTCTACTACAAGCCATCATACCAGATTTATAGGAAATTTCAAATTCAAATCTAACCGTTCCCTCCAATTTCTAATCATAAATGCATCGTTGGTAGTAGATTGTCAAAGATTTGCACCATAAATGCAGCCTAACCGCTCCTCCTAACTGGATTTTCACCATCCAATCAGCTATAGTGCATCCAATGAATCTTTTTGGAACCTACTGCACCACTCCCACCTCCATGGCGTAAATCTCTTGGCGCAGCTCCTCCTGGCACACTTTTGGCTTCCCTCGCACAACCACCTTACTTTGTTTTCCCAATCTTTGGGAATTGTAGTTTATAGTCCCGTACTCCCTTGCAGCTTCCTGGAGTACTAAGATTGTCCTACTATCATGTAGTCATTGCGCAAGGGAAGGATCCCATTGATATAACTTCAATCAACTCACATTGACTCTTCCGGAAATAATTCCCTATTCAGCTTCGACAGCTAAATTGTGCCACCATTTGTAATTTCCTTGACTACATAGTGTCCCAACCAGTGCATTTGAAACTTCCCAGGGAACTTCATGAACTTGCTATCATAAAGTAAGACCAAATCATTCACCTTGAAGGTGTGCAACTTAATATGTCGATCATGCCATGCCTTTTTGCACTCCTTTTTCACTTGTTGGTGAAATCCTACTAAAAACATGTCTTCTTCTAACTCCAACAACTGCACGAGGTGCTCCTCCATAGTCTCATGGTCTTCCATATTAGTCAATGCTGCAATCCGCAAGCTGGGCACAATATACTCCATAGGCATCACAACATCTATCCCATATACAAGCCTCAACGGGGTTTGTCCTATAAACTTCTTACACGTCGTCCTATAAGCCCATAGGAATGTTGGTATGTGCACATCCCAATCGTTCCTCTGGTTTTGTGGACCTTAGTCAATGCATTTTCCAGAATTTTATTGAATGCTTCAAATGTACCATTTTCCTGAGGATGATAGGGTGTACTCTTCTGATGATAAACTTGAAATTCTTCGAGCATTGCGGTAATAGTTTCATTGAGAAAGTGCGTACCCCTGTCACTCATTAGTATCTTAGGACACCCAAACCTTGTCAAGGCATACTCAAATAGGAACTTCACAGTTGTAGCACTACAATCCTTTACCGGTTTTGCTTCTTCACACCTTGTCAAATACTCCGTCATAGTAATAATGTATTGTGTGCCCATCTTTTTTCCTGGTGGTTGTAGCAAACCCACAAAGTCAATAGCCCATTTGTCAAACACCAATAAAGAAATTTTAGGATTCAAGGGAAATTCATCCCTTCGCGATGGCTTTCCTATCCTCTGATATGTGTCGCATACTTGCAATATGCCTTAGAATCCTTATGTATCGTTGGCCACCATAACCCTACGCGTAGAATTTTCTACGCGATTTCTCTACCTGCATAGTGTCCTCCTACCACTCCTCCACATGCTTTGGCAAGGATGCTAAAGCGTTCGAACTCCGAAACATATCGACCCAATATTTCATCGGTACCCATCTTATACAAGTGTCTCGCAATCACAAAAAAATTAGCAACACGAACCACCAATTCCTTCTTCAGCTGAGTAGAATATCCCTTCGAGGTTATTCCAATAGTCAAAAAATGGATTATATCAGCAAAATGATCATCAGTGACATGCACAACAAAGATCTGTGCATCTGGAAACCCTTCTTCCAAACTAGTAGGTTCTTCATTTGTCTCAATTCTGGATAGATGATCTAGTCCCATATTCAATCATCTAGGCTTTACAATCACTTTAAAATCATATTCCTGAAACAAAAATAACCACCTACAGATCTTCCCCCCCAACACAAGCTTGTTGACCAGGTACTTGAGAGTGAAGTGATCTGTATACATTTTGAAATGCACGCCTAACAGGTAATGTCAAAATTTCTACAGTGCATAGACCATTGCCAATCCTTCACACTCTGTAGTTGAACAATTTTTCTTGGCCTTTGATAGTTTCCTGCTCGTGAAGGCTATAGGGTCATCTATCTCACCTTCACCTGGCTGGGTCAATATCGCACCCAATGCAATATAGGAGGCATCCACATGGACATGAAACTCTTTCTTCTAGTCTGGAAACACCAAAATGGGCGCAATCACCATCTTTTCATTTAACACATCCAGACTGCGCTGACACTCTTCATCCTAACAAAAAGTCATGTCCTTCTTAGTAATTTATCCATCGGCGCAGTGATCTAAGCATAAGATTTGATAAACTTCCTGTAGTAGCTAGTGTGTCCCAATGTTGCACGCAGTTGCTTTACATTCTTTGGAGCTTCTAAATTGACGATCATTGCTATCTTTGCAAGGTCTACCATTAGTCCTTGCTTATATACCACATGGTCGAGAAATACCTGTAAGGCACACAAAATATACACATCTTCAAATTAAAGCAATTTTGTATCTACAGAAAGTATCCAACATAAAGCACAGACTTGCAGCATGGAGCTTTACCAATCCAAACACAATCTAGTCATTAAAATACACTTCTAAGAATTTATAGATGAATTCTTTGAACACTGCAATTACAACTCTTGAAATGATCACGGGCGCATTCTTCGGTCCGAATGGCATCACTGTGTATTGGAAGCATCCCCACTCTATCACGAAGGTCGTCTTTCTAAAATCCTTTGACGTGATATTAATCTCATGGTACCTTGAGAACCCATCAGTGAATGAATAAGCTTCCTTCCATCCAACATTCTCCAAAACTTCGTGCGTAAATGGTGTTGGAAATGGATCATGAACTCATGCATCATTGAGCTTCTTTAGGTCTACAAATATTCTGATTTCGCCCTGCTGCTTCTTCTCTTGAACTACCATAGGGATCACCCAATCAGATTCTTCTACTAGCTCAATAATTCTAACTTCCAGCATTTTGTCTAGCTCTTTGTGCACCTTCTCCTTATAGTTCGGATTTAGGCGGTAGGGTCTGTATTTCATGGGCTTTGCATTGGTCTTCAAAGTGATCTTCATCACTCCCAGATCCACTACTATTCCTTTCAGGTCCGAGAACTTGGTGGGAAACAAGTCCTAGTACTCGCGCAACAGTTCCACAACTTTATCAACTATATCTTCATCCCAATAATCACCTATCTTTGCAAACTTAGGCTGTGCATCAAACCCAATGTTTACTTGCCTAGTCTTCAAAGGTTCTGATATATCAGTGTTCCTTGTTTTAGGATATTGAACCTCACATTATCCTTCGGTCTCTGAAATGTTGATTTTTTGTGGATCTTCTTCTTCTACTTTTGCAGTCACATTGTAGCATTCCAGCACATGGTGCAATTGTGTACTCCAATCTGGTTGAGCCCATTCTACCAGCTCTTCAAGCATGCTAAAGATAGCGGCCTTGATTTCCTTGAGTGCTTCATCAATGCACTCAAATCCATCCTCAATGATGAAAGTTAATAAGAAAATATCCCTCAAGATATCCCATTCAGTTGTCCCGTAGTGTAGCTTTGTTTCTAAATACCAATTCATTGGAATAGTATCCATGGTATGACAAAAGACATGTTAAACCAGAGGAAGTATGTCGAGACAATATTGCAGAGGTTTAATATGTAGGATAGTAAACTGGTGAAGGTTCCTATTCCTGTAGGTGTGAGGTTATCTGTTGAACAGTGTCCCAAGACACAAGAAGAGGAAGAGGACATGTCCCATGTTCCATATGAAAGTGTAATTGGTAGCTTGATGTATGCAATGGTCTGTACTATACCAGACATTGCACATGCAGTGGGAGTATTGAGTAGGTTTATGTCAAAACCAGGGAAGGATCACTGGACAACAGTGAAGTGAGTTTTCAGGTATTTGAGTGGCACTAGTGATTATGGTTTGTGCTACCAAGGAAGACCAGGATTGGAAAGAGTGTTGGATATTCATGGTTTTGTTGATGCAGACTGGGTTGGAGATCTGGATCAGAGAAGATCTACAAGTGGGTATGTGTTTAACCTATTTGGAGGTGCAATCAGTTGGATGAGTAAGAAATAATCTATAGTGGCACTATCAACTACAAAGGAAGAATACATGGCAGCCACTCATGCAAGCAAGGAAGTAGTTTGGTTGCAGAGATTGTGTTCAAGTATGGGGTTAGTATAGGAAGTTGTAAGGATAGACTGTGACAGCCAAAGTGCAATTTTCTTGGAAAAGAACCTTGCATATCATTCAAAGACAAAGCACATTGATGTTCAGTATCACTTTGTGAGGGATATGATAGAAAACAAAAAGGTTTTGTTGGTAAAAGTGGACACTTTAAAGAATACTGCAGATGCATTGACAAAATCTGTGAGCTCTGAGAAGTTCTCTTGGTGTAGAGAAACAATGGGCATTGCAAGGCTGGATAAATGATTAAGCTTTCTTGTGGCCCCTTGTGGAAAGAAAACAACAAGTGGGAGAATGTTGGGTTGTGTTATATTCTTTCCACGACTAGCCCACGTAGTTAACCAGGGGATTAGAGGGGGGGTCACAAGGGGTTTGAGGTGTACTTGTAACCCCACTTTATGGGGTTCGGGGTAGTGCCCTGGAAAATTTTGGTTCTGGACCCTATGTTAGGTTGGGCGGACCCACCTATGGTTTTGTGCATGATTTGCACACATGTTTTTTGGACGTGGTGTTTTTCGGTCCATGGTATTGGACACGATGGTTTTCGGTCCATGGTATTGGATGCTTAGGCATGTATAAATATGTATTATAAAATTGAAAGGAATATAATGAAAAATCAAGCTGGTAGTCCCGGTTTTGGGATCCATGGGAAAATCTTTGTGTATATGTGTTTTATGTGTTATGCTCTCGCATTGTTTATTTTCTGTGTTTTAGAATTCGTATGCAAGTAATTTCTGTACGGGGTTAAAACCTACATAAGAGATTCTTTTATTCCTTTGTCTTGTTTGGAGGTCGAAGAATCTTCACTTTGAACTTTCTTAAATTCTCTATACATTTCTTCTACCATGGTTCTCATGGTCATGAAACTATCCATGAACTAAGACTCTAATTCCAAGGGATTTTCTTCTGCCATTTTCCTCCTATGATAGACTCTACCAATTTCTGGGTTAGTTTCAACCAGTTCTCCTTCTCCTAATTTGAGCTTTAACCTAGTTATTATTCACCAATCCAGCCCAAGCTTGTCTAACCTTAGTAAACCTAAAGCTCTAATACGCTTGATCTGATAATGAGATCTATGACAATTAATAAGGTATTACAAACTCGTGCATGGATTTTTCTATGTTATTTTATGCAATGGATCGATAATATTGTGAGATACACAGACAATGAAGCAGTAAACAAAACATAATAGACAACACATAACACAACAAATTTAATGAGGAGTTCACCTAATACTCCTGGGCTACATCTCCTGGTCCAGCCTTCAGTGGTGGCCTCTCTATTATGTCTTCAAAACAGAGTTTTACAATAGTGAGCTCAATTTGAGCCTCACACACAACAGATGCAAAAACAAGAGCTTTGCTTGAACCTCTCAAGACTTTCTAAGTACACAGACTCCCTCAAAACTCTCTGTCTCTGTCTTCGCTCTGTCTCAGCACTGCCTACAATACTGCCTCTGTTTGCTATGGCTTTAAAGCCAAAACTACGTTGCCTATTTGTTTCAGCTTATCGGTTTTTAGTCTCCCCGGTCTCTGTCCACTTCGAATCCCTCTTCCAGCTTTACAAAATCATTGCATAACACCTAAAGGGGAGGTGGAAACCTATTCTGCAATGTAAGAGTGCCTCGAGCCCTTGAAATCCTTCGGATTCCAAACGCGGCCATTTCCTGCTTAACACAAGAAAATGCATTCACGACTGTGAAATTCCGCCAAAGCACAGTTCATTTCAGACTTCAAAAGTACTTAAATCTACCCTATTCTCCTATCGGGTCCGCCTGTAAGTCACCATCGCATGTCGCAATGGTCCTGCTCCAAAGTTCCCTTTGTATTTTTGAAATACGTTAAAACCATGAAAATAATGTAAGAAATGGCTTATGGCAGATCTGAAAATTTATATATATATATATATATATATATATATATATATATATATATATATATATACATTAGCCTTAAGGAACCCTTTTGGGTCTGGCTTGTCTCATCAGCCTTCATCCTTTGAATTTCATTTAATAAATGAAAACTCCGAAAATGCGTTAAAAATGGCTTTGCTACAGTTCTCAAATCTTATGAAATAATATTGATAAAGCCGTCAGGTCTGGTTCATCGGATCATAGATGTGTATGCGTATATGCCTGCTCCTCTATGTAGCCCCAATTGTGATACTGCAATGTGATCAATCGCAATTGCACATCACGATAACCCCAGGCTGTTGTAAGCGCTCTTGTGATCTTCGATAGTGATCCTGTGATGCAACATGGGTTGTCGATTTGTGCACTTGATCGACAGTCCTAGTTGACTCTGCCAATTTCCGTCACAGGTGTTATGTAGTCTATTCCAATATCCACTATCCGCCTATGCCGATTGCGATCGCCAATCAGATCTAGACCATTGATCGGTCAGATCTGACGGCTACTATGCATTCATTTATTCTGCCTCTGATACTCTGTTTTTTCACTGATTTCACGTGTTCTTGCCTCCCGATAGTGTTTTTCCACATTCTAAAAGGTTACTCATGCAATTTTCTTGGGTCTTTGGCATGAGTTTTTGAGATTTTGAAGACTTAGAGAGTGTTCTTGGATCCATTTGGATCATACACTCAGTATCACCATGCATTCAGACTTCTCATGTTTTCAATCGCCCGTCGGTGGGCCTGGGCTACCTTAGCCCAGACCTTGCCTTGCCTGGCTAGCATTGTGCATTCCTGGAAGTGAAGGCTCTGCTTCCCTCTAGAAATTGCACAATTCTAGCCCAACATTGACCTTCAGGCTTGAATTGCGCAATTCTTGGAGGTAGTGCCTTGGTAGCACCAAAAATTGCGTAATATAGTTTGCTGGTTTGCATGTCATTGTTGACTGAAATTACGCATTGCACAGTTTTAGTCGTCAGCAAGTTAGGATGGACTATGCATTGCATAGTTCTAATAGTTAGTCAGCCTCCCAACAACCCAGATTGTGCCTTGTTTAGTTTTGGCAGTTAGTCTCCCAGCCTCCCTATGAAAATTGTGCAATCTTCACAGACAATCACACAGGTACGTTGCATGTCAGTCCTCTAGTTTGTTTTGTTTTTCAATTGAAAAATTATTTTTCATGAGTGTTTCTATGTCTCCAGGTATCATAGGTGTTCATCTTCCTCTTTGCAGCATAGGTACGATGGCTTCTAGGAGAGCAGAGTCAAAGACACCATTCAGAGCACAACTGGGGATTTAGTCGATCAAGTGTATATGAACTTGCCTATCTATGAAGACATCAAGTTGTTCATGTACAAGGATATCAAGATGAAATGGCAGCAGCGTCACAACAAGCAACACTATCAGTAGTAGCAGAAGGTAGCACACCTGCATGTGACAAATGCAAGAGTAGGGTTATTGACAGCGTAGAGGCAGAACAAAGTTGCAAGCTCAAGTAGATCCACTTGTGATGAAAGAAGCTTTGGAGATTGTGGCTATGAGGCAATGACACGATAAGAGGATCACATGAAGGTAGAGAGAGAAGAGGAGTCGAAGGTGCTGAAGGAGTAATTCAAGAAATAACAGGAGCTACATAGACAAGAGAAGGAGCTACAGCAGGAACAGGTACATCAGTAGGCGCAACATCCAAAAACTGATGAAATTGTGCCCATACAGGCTATAGATCCATTCAACGGCCGACATGGAGTAGAAAAGGTGAGCAGTGTTGTCGATTACATGCAAGGGTATTTAGGAGCATGGATGTAGCTCATTTGGCACACTCATCGAGGCAAAGGCAAGAAGAAAGTTCAATTGGAGTTAAACATGTATTTTGACAAGTTTATGTGCATGGTCACCAACACACACTCGGATATCAACACAGACACTATGCCTCAATATGTTTCTGGTCCAACTACACTCAAGACAATGATGCATATTTTATCAGATGAGTTTGAAAGCGGAGCCATATCAGTGTACCCAGATGCAACGAAGGCAAGAGTTCATTTTCAACAGGATGTCACCATTGAAGCGCATGGACACCATCACGAATGACCAAGCTTGGCATTAACTCACCATCGTCAATCATCGCAAGGATGTCGAAGAGTTGGTCTTACCATAATTGTTCGAGTGTTAGTGATGTCTTGCATGGCTTGCTGAAGACTATTTTGTCTCACAGTGGGTACTTATGCAGATTGTATGTAACATCTTGTCAAGTGGAATTTCAAGTGTGAATAGTTGAATGTAACGGTCATAGAGTAGTTTAAGAGTCATGACGGTAGGTGAACAGTCACAAAGAGGAATGTCAAGGGTCACCCGACCCTTTACTATATATAGTACCTCATAACTTATTGCAGAGGCTTTTGCTCAGCCAATCTTTTGATAGGAGTATCTTAGAGAAAGCTTGGAGATTATTGTAATGAGCCTTGGCTTCTCCACAGTGCAGAGCTAGTATATCTCTTTGGAGGAGCTCGCGACAGTGGCTGTAATGTTTCGCTATTGGGACTAGCGGTTGGTCATGGTTTTACTGTATGATTGGAACTTTCACTTCTTAATGTAACAGAGCCAACACATTTCGTGCATATGCTGTTATTGTATTTCAGCTATCTTGGTTACTCTAATGATATATGTATATGTTTGCTTACACATGAATGTATGGACTCTTTCTGTATAAGTATGTATGAATCTTACTGAGATGTGTTGTTGGTTTAACCATCACTTTGGATTGTTAGCTTACTTTCTTTCTAGTTTGTGATGCATCTTTGCTCATGTGTTCCCTTCTTAGCCACGTTCTTTCATAGGTTTCCAAGGGGCGCACTCACCTCACTTTTTGTGTTAGAATAGTTCACGCACTTTCATTAGCTTCATGTGCACGTCACACCCTTGCAACCAAAAAGGAAATCTTACTTGCCTCTGCGCACAACGACAGTCACGGAAATACTGTAAAACCCACTGCTGGGACACCTACACCAAATGGTCTAAGGTCTAGTTGGGACTTCTTACTGGGGAGATCCCCTGACATGTTGGTGGGTCTAACACCATAAAAAATCCCATATATAATCGACAAGGAATTTCTCATAGAATGGTTCATAGCATGCCTTTTATAAAGTATAAGGGGTACTCTTTGAATACATTAAACAAAAACTTTCCAAAATGCCCTAAAGAAATAATAACATATGGAATCATATGAATATTGGTCTATCCAATCACCATTTGATAGAAAAGTTGAATACAAACTTGAGATGCTTCAAAAATGACTTACATACTTGACCCTTTAATGGAGTGACCTATGGTGTACAATATGTACAAATGAAGGTCACTATAATTAAGACTTTTTCAAATATGGAATTGAATAATAGAGACCCAAATGTTAGCCTAGTAAAAGTTCTATATTTCTATAAGATATGCCCAAATATTACGATTCACAAAACAAAATATTGTCCACACAATTTAAACAATGCAAAAGCAAAGTTTTATGCAATTTTTTGAGAGGAAAATCATTCTAATCAAGAATGTTGACAGAGCTAGCATGGATTGAAAAAGCTTTTGTGATTAATAAGTTAAGTGTTATAGTGTTTATGTGGTGATTTTTCCTCATAAATCGATGTGTTCAATATTTATGGATATTTAGTTCATTATATTTATGCTTACATTTTTTTATGAATTATAAGGGTATATTACTAATTTATTCTTGTGAATGGAAATGAGCTGTTAAATCAGTTAAACTAGGCTTGGAATATGCCATATTTGGCTTATAACAGGTCAATTTTAGGAGTTTATTAAGGATGGGTATAATTTAAGATCAAAATTTGGGGGGAATTCCACTTGAAATCCTAAATCCTATCAAAACTAAATGAATCATATCAACCGTGTGTGTATTTAGATAACTCCAAACAAGTTTTAGAGGTTAAGTTTGTTCAAATATTTTGATTACTACAAGTAATAATGAGAAGAAGTCACCTTTAAAGACAATTAATGAGACCTTGAATAAATATTCTACTTGATCAATAAAGTGAACACTAGAATTAGATATAATAGGATATAAATACTAATAAATATTTATACAAGGTTTCATATCATAAACATTTTTATGGGACATTGTTTACCAAGTCTTAGTTTTTAAAGTGTTATTAAACCACGTCTACCTGACTGCCATGTTGCCTGGTTCACCTGTCACCCAACTTTCCTGGTACAAAGATGATGGTGATGATGACAATGTTGATGAGGATGATGAAAAATATGAAAATGAAGGGTAAGAAGTTTTCTAAAATGAAAGGGTAAGGATTTTTGTCAACCTCTAGAATATGAAGTACATTATAAGCTTGCAACTGGTAAATAATAATAAATAATTTCATCTCCTTAACATTTATATATGTTATAATTTGGTATTTTTATTTTCAATTTGTTTCTATGAGTCGCATATGAATGTCAAAACCCTCCCATATCGTCAATGCATGCATCTATCATAACGATGTCAAATTTTAGTGCATACGGGCACAAACTGAAAAAAATTCAATGTTGGCCCCATTCTCAAGTCATGGGTAGTCATGGGCTGACATTACTTCTTTTGTGAAGGTGCCTCTTTCCAAGTCAGGTCAACCCACCAACTCATTGCACGGGTGCCCCAGCATGCTCAACACACAATGCCCCCATGGGCATCCGAGCGCCCTGCCTTCGTGTGGGCGCACCTAGGGCGTGGTTGTTTGCCTTGCTACGAAAATCAATGAAAAAAAATCATTAGCTCATTAATGACAACAAAATATCATCATTTATTATTTCCATGCTACATGATCAATCAATTATAAACTAACTTTTAACACCTAAACATTAATTTGGTTATTTTTATAAAGTCATTATGAGGCCCCCTTATAGGAACTCTGTTCATGGGCCGTCATAGGCCAACATTACTTATTTTGTGTGGGTGCCCCTTTATAAGTTGGGCCAACCCACCAACTCATCACATGGTTTCCCCTACCATGTGGACACCCTAGCATGCCCAACACGTGATGCCCCCATAGACGCTTAGGCGCCTCGCCTTTGTGCGGGCGTGCCTAGGGTGTGTGCGTTTTCCTTACTCTGCAAATAAGTGAAAACAAATCATTAGCTCATAAATGACAGCAAAATATCATGATTTTTAATTTCCATGTTACATGATCAATCAATTATAAATTTAATTTAACACCTAAACATTAATTTAGTTAATTTTCTAAAAATCATTATGAGACCCGCTTGCGGGAACTATGTTCATGGGAAGTCATGGGCTGACATCACTTTCTTTTGCAGGTGCCCCTTTCCAAGTTGGTCCAACCCACAAACTTGTCACATGGGCGCCCCTACAAGGGGGGCGCCGTAGAGTACCCAGCACGCGATGCACCCATGGGCGTATGGGTCCCCCGCCTTCATGCAGACGCACCTAGGGTGCGGGCATTCACCCTGCTCTGCAAATGAGTGAACACAAATCATTATCTCATCAATGGCAATTAAATATCATTATTTTTTATTTCCATATTGCATGATCAATCCATTATAAACCTAATTTTAACACCTAAACATTAATTTAGTTAATTTTCTAAAAATCATTATGAGACCCCCTTGTGGGAACTCTTTTCATGGGAAGTCATGGGCCAACATTACTTCTTTTGTATAGGCACCCCTTTCCAAGTTAGGCTGACCCACCAACTTGTTAAATAGGGTGCCCTACAGGGCAGACGCCCTAGCATGCCTAGCACACAGTGCCACCATTGGCGCCCGGGTGCCACACCGTCATGCAGGCACACCCAGGGCATGTGCATTTGCCCTGCTCTACAAATCAGTGAACACAAATCATTATCTCATCAATGACAACAAAATATCATCATTTGTTATTTCTATGCTCCATGATCAATTAATTATAAACCAACTTTTAACACCTAAACATTAATTTAGTTAATTTTCTAAAAATAAGTATGAGACTGCCTTGTGGGAATGCTATTTATGGGAAATCATGGACGGACATTACTTCTTTTGTGTCAGTGCCCCTTTCAACGTTGGGTTGACCCACAAATTTGTCGCACAGGCACCCCTACTGAGTGGGTGCACCTGCTGAGCAGGCATCCTGGCATGCCCAACGTGCGACGCCCCCATGGGTCTCTGGGCATGCTACCTTTTTGTAGGCATGCCCAGGGTGCATGTGTTCACCCTTCTATGTAAATCAGTGAACACAGATCATTAGATCATCAATGAAAAAAAATATCATCACTTGTTATTTCCATGCTACATGATCAATCAATTATAAATTAACTTATAAAACCTAAAAATTAATCTAGCTAATTTTCTAAAAATCATTATGAGAACCACCAACTCATCACATGGGTGCCCCTACTGGGCAGGCGCCTTGGCGTGCCCAATACCCAATGGCCCCATGGGTTCCTGCACTCCCTGCTTTCATGTGGGTGCCCAGTGCACAAACGTTCGCCTTGCTTGACAAATTAGTGAACACAAATCATTAACTCCTCAATGACAAAAAAATATCATCATTTTTTATTTCCATGTTGCATGATCAATCAATTATAAATCAACTTTTAAAACCTAAACATTAATTTGAATATTTTTCTAAAAATCATTATGAGACCCCCTTGTGGGAACTTGTTTCATGTGTAGTCATGGGATTACATTACTTCTTTTATGTGGGCACCCTTTTCAAAGTCGGCCTGACCCACCAACTCATTTCATGAGGTCCCCTATTGTTACACCAGACAAATATTTCTTGCGGACAAGAGAAATCTCCCTAGATCCTTGACAGAAACTAGAAACAAGCAGGACAATTGAATTGACCCTTTCCCTAAGTTGAACTTTTTTGAATTATAAGAATTAAAGCTAATGGATGAGCCTCTTACCTATTTCACAAAATGCTTGATGAATATCCCTTGTTGTGATTTGATGCAGTTCTTCAATGCTTGATAAGACCTACAAACATCGACCATAAAAGGATCAAAATCACATGTGATATAATAATTCAAACAACTTAACCTAATGATCAAGGAGATTAGGAATTTAATTTTCCTTAATAAACATTATAAACAATTGTAAACCATTCATTATTCCAATAATACAAATCAATGGGAGAAAGTGTTCATTTGTATTAATTAAATATTAAGAGGAGCCTTACAACCTTCACCTTGATGACGTAAGGTTCCTCCCAAATGCCTTCAATCTCCTCCTTAGATGAAAAGCTTTCAAATCTCAAACCAACAACATAAGTTTTTCTTATTTGAGTTCTAACCTCTCAATCCCTCTACCCTCTAGTCATTTTATAGGCCAAGAGGAAGAAGTTTCGGATCCAAAAGAGGAGGATGAGACTCCTTCACTGAGGGATTAGGTTACCATGAGAAAATGGATTAAGATGCATCATATGAGGGTTATAGTTCGAATAGTCATCACCTGGAAGCTTTTAGTTGGGAAATATTCGACCAACTATGTTTCTAGAATGTACTTTTTATTTTTACTTTCTGAATTCACATGCGTAGGTTTATAGTGGCAGAGAGAATGCGTGGGAAAATCTAGGAAAATCAGTGTAGGTGGAACTTAACAAAGTGTGACATCTATTTTCCCCAAATTTCTCATCTACTTCAATATAGTTTGGGTTGTTTGAATTCTAAGGGAGTTGGTTCAAACATATTCACAGGTGGTAAAATGACCCATAAACTGATCAAGTGTCACAACGACAAATTAACATGTAACAGATTACCCCCTAAAGTGTGAAGTTTGTAAAATAAGTTTAAATTATTAAAGCGCTTTATGATTCCAAGGACCGGATCATAGGTAATGGTCGGAAACCTACAGGGAACATTCAAGGATTACAATTCAAATATTTATCAAAAATCATATTTGAGGTAGGCATTCCCATACTCAGAGTAAAGTGAAGTCAATTAACAAGCATGGAAAAAATAAATCATATAGATGGTAGACACAAAATGGACACAACCATCTGTCTACATAATCATGAATATAAAATGTCCTCGCAGCCTAGATTGATGAAACTAGAGCTAGGGTATTGATCTCCATCTCTCGATCCACAGTATGAATCTAACCATGAAAGTGAATGTTTTAAAGTTGAACATGACAGAAACCACTTGATTACCGATCAATCATGTGAACTGTTAATAAGCGTGAGAGAAACCACCAATAATGACAATGGTTCTCAAGGTACTTCTAGTACAATCTATGAAGTGTGAATAGATGATATGAAGTCGAACACTCATAGAATCGTTTGGTTGAAGGAAAATGATGAGACCCCATCATTGAAAGTGAAAAACCTATCATTAAGGCATGTAGGCTTCAAGGTACTGAAGGCTTCTAGATCAAATTCCTAGATAATGAGCTAAAGTCTATAGGAAGTGACCCATCATAGGAAAGCCTACGAAGAAAAACATAATGTCAAGTTTTGAAAATAGTTTGCAAGGATTGACTCAAGGATGGCCGATGTGATTGAAGGATAGAATTTGCAAAGGGTTTTGAACTGAGGTTGAACTTCTCTTGAACACATAATGACACGATAATTGACTTGGAAAAAATTGACTTAACGATAATACCAAAAACCATGAAGAATTTGAAATGAGGGTTGATTAATTGTAAGACAAATGGATTTCCCTACCTAGACATGAGTGTGATGGAGTGCCGTGTTCAAGAGCGACTTTCTACCTTTAAAAAATTATAATGTAAAATGGACGCCTTTTCCCCCCAAAATTGCTGGTAAGTACCTCTTTATTTTTTACAAGATTTAGGAGGATGACATATGCTTGGACTATAAGCTCATCCTTTGGATGAGTCCATTGAAGTATTTTAATGAACCCTAAGAAGGAATGGTTCGGTCCCATTATGCGTAATGGGTCCAATACTGTTTAGTTTTTATGAGTCCATTAAACGAGTAACTCAATGTTTTTTTCTTCTAAGAGTTTGAAAAAGACAAGAAAACAAAACTCATTTAGTTCTTTTACCGTAAAATTTTAATGAGCCCAAAGAAAGTGAAGCTAAACATTTCTCAATTTTAGAGAGTCAAAAGAAAAACATAAGTAGACTCCATCAGGTTATTTTTCATAAGTTTTAGTCTCTCAGGTCCGAAAAAGGATAAAATAATACAGGAGAGAACTCTATTGACCATGTTTGGTCAAAATTTTTTCGTAAATATTCCTAACTTAGTCTGTAAAAGGGGTAAACTTATACTGAGTGGACGGTTGTTCATTTAATTTTACGAGTTCAAACAAGCAAGCACTCGAAAATCTTTTCATTTTGAAAGAGTCTGAAAAGGGCTTAAAAGAGGACTCCATGATTTTTTCTTTTCGTAAATTTTTAAGAGCATGAAAAGTGATAAATGTCTGCCAAACAGTCAAAATAATTCATCCTCTCTTCGTAACCTATCCTGCACATTTAAACTCAATAAATCTTTATAACTGCTCAAAAATGTCATTTTCCCTCTCAAAAGGTTTTAAATATAAAAAATAATATTTTTTTAGCCTCAAAAAAACCTATAAAAGTGGGAATGGTAAATTATTTTCACCATTTCCATTTTTACCATTTGAGAGCAGAGAGAGGTGTTTTTACCACCAGGCTTCCAGGACTGATTCGGAGCTAACCGATGGATGAAATCACGCATTGTTCCTTCTAGGTAGAAGATCTCTCCTTAAGTTAGCTTTTCATCTGTTAAAAATTTCATTTTAAGATTCCATTTATTTTTTTGGAGAAAAAACATGTTTAAAAATGTACCCTTGGCCTTGTGTTGTTTCTTTTCAGTCGGGCCTATGCAGGCTGATAAAAATTTCCATACGAAAATCATGGTTTGTGTGGAATTTTTCTGGAAAAATCCTCACAACTGCGCCTTGTCCATAAAACGACAATCACGAAGGCGGCAAGGGTTTAGTTGTAAACACGTTTTTGGCCAAAAAAAGATATGAGATGGATTTCAAAATGAATCTAATCCTTTTAATATGGTCATTTCAGCTCATTTGATTTCTCAAAAGGGGAGGGAAAGAGATAATGAAGCCAATGATTTGGCAGCTTTGAAAGATCCGGCCACCATGCAGGTTCTATGAACTTGTGGCCTCTTGAAATACTGGCTCATTCCTAGGATGAAAGCTTAGGTAGATCTGATGACATGGCTAGTAAGAACCTGGAATGTTAAGAACAGTGTTTTGTGATTGACAATCATCACGTTACCATTGATGATGATGACATCTTTTTCTTGATTGGGTTGTCTCATCAAGGAGACGACATTTCATTATTCAGACAGAGAGTGGGAGGAGATATTACTGATGGGTATCTACAACGCTTTTACAGGGGTGCACCACCCAAGGATGGAAGAATTGATATTCAGGCCATCAAGCTCTTACTCTTGAGGACCATTACTTTCACTATTTGAAAACTGTGTGGCAACACTACCCTTAATTTAGCCACATGGGCACAAATGCAGATGGTCATGGAATGGTGGAAATCCATAGTGTAAACTGGTGCAAGGCAATGGTGGTGAACATGAAGGGCTAGTTGACTAGATGCTAGAAGGGAAAACTGAATAATTTCAGTTATGGTGCAATTCTTGTTGCTTTTTCCTTAGAGAAAGTTCCTATTCTTTGGCTTGTTGGCTTGTTGGGGCCTGACCCAGGTTCGGAGTTAATTAGCCAAACAAACCCCTATACTACTGGCCCTTTCAGCAACAGTCCATGAAGTGCGGACTGAGGTCTCACCCGAAGTAGTATGGGGGGGTGCTGGAACCAGGTTTCTGCACCCTTGAGATGTCTGAGAGATTGAATTGGTCTAATTGTTAGTCCCTTCGTGCAATTTACTTCACACACTTCCCTGTCCCTCGCGCCTTGATATATTTGCATTCGAGAAGCCCTTCCCTGGGGCTGTGGGGCTTCCACGCTGTTGGAGAAGGACTCTATATTATTTCCCTAAGTCCCACCTGAGATCTTACTTATCTTCCTATACCAGTTAGTTATCTTTGCGTAAATGGATTCCTGATGTTATATTTTGTTATACAACACATTCATATGAGTTCACGCAACAAATAAACAATACACTTGAAATTTATACTCAATAATACATTAAATAGGAAAAGATACACAAAAATATGATAAAACTTCTCTTTATTGATGTTTCCAACAGTTACAGACTCGACCTGCCCTGCGCGCTCAATTGCAGGGGTCTACACACTCAGCTCCAGAGCCTTCTTCTACTCTATGACCCAAGACACACTTTACACTTCGACTCAATCTCTTAGACTCATCATCCTTCTATTCTGTTCATTTATTCACTATCTTCTACACTTAGAGCCTCGCTCTATTTATACAATCCCATGGTCCGTGGACCATGGGTAGGTCTATCAAGCCGACATTACATTACAAAAACAAGGGTGGACAACCCTGTGACTCTATTATGACTTCACGCTCCGCGCCCACAAATCGCAGAGCTTTTATAAAGGACTTGGTCAAAACTTGGGCTTTAAGGCCCAAAACATGCCTTGGGGGGACTCCATGCCCAAAAAACCCCCAACACAAACATTGTGACTCACCCTTGAGTCACTCTATTGGTGTGGATATCTTTGTGTGGAGTCCCTCCAACTTGGCTCAAACCTCTACAAGGTCAGCAGCGCACTGGGTGGCTGCTTGCTGGATATCCTGTATGCATTGTTCTGATACCGTGGTGTCGGAACTTCTTCCTTGGACCTGTTCCTACGTCCACTAAATTTGTGCAAGCTTGCCTTCGATTGTTGTTGTGATGGTGAAGGCCTCGTCGATCCAAGGCTGAACGCGTGCCTTCAGGACTGCTTCTTTGTGTCGTGTTGCATCCACTTGTTCTTTCAGTGCTTTGGCTTGTTGCATCTGCATGAGCCTCTGAGTGAGGGCCACCATCTTCGTGGTTCCTTTAACGTTGTCATACTGCTATTGGAGTTCATGTGCCTCTGTTTATAAGCGCTAGATTTTCAGGTCCTCTTGCAGATTCGTGAGGACCTCAAATGACTCCTCCAACATTCTAGTGCAGTCCCTTACTGCACTGCTAATCTCTTCCAGCCCTAATGTAATAGCGTTGGCATGATGTTCTCTTACTACTGGAGGGGTGGACGGTTGTGCCTTCAATCATAGCTATGTTATCTAAAGTTTCAGCTCCAGCTGAACCTTAGTCATTTCTTCTCGCGCCTCGTGCACCCCTACTACTAGCCTGTGGATGCACGCCTCTACTGGTGTGTCGGTTGGGATGGCCAAGACGCTTTGACAGGCTTCTTCCAGTACCTATACCAACTACCGATTATGTGACAACAAATTTGTCACACTACAAGCTCAATTGCTCCATGTTGATCTTTTTCTCGCTTAGTACTTGCAGTGCGTGGCTCTCCTTAGCCTGCAGTTTTGTAGTAATCCCATCCAACAGAATGTATAATGTCTCCCGTGGGAGTGTAGCCATGTTGATCCCGATACCCTTCAATGCTCTAATCATAGGCTTCTCAGCCTCATTTGTTGTCACCAGTGCCCCTTCCGGCAGTGCTATTGTATTTGTCGTTTGAGCGCGCAACATCTACTCTACTGCAGTTGTCCCTACTGCGAGGTTGGTCGAAAGGGTACCAGCCTGAGGAGTACACACTTGCAACTCCTGTAACTGCACTCTGAGGGCCCCCAACATAATTTGGTTCTCTTGCGCAAAATTCTGGAGGGCCTCGTAGGTGACATCGTGCACCGTCTCACCGATGTCATGCAGATCACCCTCAGTAAGGGTGATCGGGTCAATAGACAACTTTGATGCCTTGACCTTCTTGCGCAGCCCCATCTACTCGCTTGGGTGTTGGCACTTTAGGTGTGTTGACGCGGATTGTGGGTTCACGCCTCCCTTATCTTCCTCTGCTTCCTGCCCATGCAAAGGCGACTTTTGGCCCTCGCATGCCTTCTCAGTTGCCTCCTATGCTACTGTTGTTGTTGTGGCCTTTTTCTATTCTACTGTTGTCTATGCAGTGTCCCATGCCTCCTACACTTTTGCTGCCACTGCATTTTGCCTTCTCTTCTCTGCCAACTTCGCCATGTGTAGTTTCGCCTCTTCTTTCTTCTTTTGTGTCGCATACTTCTCCATTGCTGCAATGTCTGGGGTGTGCCACTCCGGCGGCCATGTCTCCAGTACATTAAAGATTACATCGTCTGTGGCTACAAGGGGTAGCTCTCTCCATTGCTTGGCCAAGTCCTTGTGTGCTCTGATATTGATGTTGTGGAGGTCCACTTTAAACTGTGCAAAACGTTGTAGGCTGTTGTAGACAGTGGGTGACAATTGCAGCTTGCGGTTAATCCCCATTTCTATGTTCATTTCCATGAACACCCAAAATATCTTACTGCACAAATCTGATTCATGTCCTTCATGGCCCAGATTGAAGCGTACTTCACGGCCTCTGGTAGATCCTTGTTAATTGTGGGGAATTGACTGTCCTCTAGAAATTCCCCTGCCATGAGCACTATGGACAGCAAAAGCCATGCATAGTGGAACGTTTTGCCTTGTTCTTGGGCCTCGTAGAAATTTTCCAAGAACTCTTTACAGAGGATCTCGAACGAGTTAAATTGGATCCCCTCCATGCATTGCTTAACAAGTGCCACCACCGGCGTGGGTACCTCATCCGTGTGACACTTGCACTTAACTTTACTTGCCAGTATTTTGGTCGCCACTTTTACTGCTTTATTGTTGATGCTGGATATGGCGTAGCCCCTTTTCTTCTTCTCTAGTTTATATTTCTTCTTCATGGCCTCCGTGATGGCCATGTCACTACTCTTCCCCTTTGAGATATCTCTGGGGTCCTCACCTTTGCATGGGAGCCAGGTAATGCGGTGAATCAAGTGGTCCATGATGGGGATGGGCTCCTCCAGCCATAAACACCCACCATCCACTAGGCAGAGTAGCTGCTTGATGACAAAATTATTATTGGGGCATGGTGAAAATGTGGCACCTAGACCAGGTTTAGTAACCTTGCCTTTTCCACTCTGTGTAACCACTTTCGCGGCAATAATTCGGTAACCCCCATCGCGGTGTTTTGCTTGGGATTCATGAGTTGCGCAGTCTCTAGGTGAGGGAACTTCTCATGGTTAGCGATATCCCAATCCTGAAATTTCAAGATAGGCACCCGTCACAGGTGCGTGCCCTCAAAAATGATGTCGTCCGAGAGGAGCGAGGTCTAGAGAGAGCTCTTGCTCTCATCAAGATCCTTGGGCACTTTAGCCTTCCCCTTACACGGGGGGATATAGGCAGGTAGCTTTGTTGGAGGGTGCGGAGGCTCAGTTTCTTCCTCCATGCCTTCATCCTCGTCATCTTCAATGATAAGGTCCTCTAGGTCTTCCTCCTCCTCGTCAGTTTCTACGTTAACGACCTTCCCCTTCTCCTTTGTCGTTAGCCTAGTGCGTAGTGGGTTTTGCAGGGACACATGTACGGGAACCATTGATTGTTTGTCTTTCTTTGGCCTTGGCATGTGTGGTGATTTAGGGATTTCTGCCACAATACTAGCGCCTTTAGGGGCATCCCCCATAGTCAGGGCCTGCATGGCCTCTTCAACGATCATCTCTGCAATTTCCATAACTTCCTCAAATGCTGCCATTGTGTCCGACCAGAAACCTATCACTCGCATAATCAGGAGCTCAATCAACACTCTACATAGGTCAAACAGGGCTCTTCTCATGCTACATGGGGTATACAACAGCTCAATTCGCAAATGACCAAGTGTTGTTTGCTGGGTAGCCCTTTGTAATTTATAGTGCCTTTTGACTTGAATTTGACCATTCCCCCCAAATCCGGTTCATTAATGCTCCCTTGGTGATAGATTTTCCCAAATCTTGCCCATAAATTGCGTCTTAAATGCCTGTTTCCTGCTCCATTTGGCCTCAAGTCAAGCATCACATCGTGAATAGTGACTCCAACGGTCACTTTCCAGCCAACCCGCACAGCAGCGCAACCCCCCTTGCGCGATTGCGGATCTTGTGACTTTGTGCTTTTACGTGCAGCTCCAACATCGTACAGCTCTTGGGTAGATTAGTTTATAGTCTTGCACCTCCTTTCAACTGCTAGGAGTGCTAAGACTGTACTTCCCATGGTTAGTCAGGTGGTTGCACCACCTGTATAGGGTTTCATTTGGTCATCCATCACTTTTCCTGGAAAATACCCACCTTTTATTGTTACTGGCAGCGTCACACACTTTATCATCTACAACACGCCACCATGGTTGATTCATGTAGTAATATGTGGTTCGAGCCAAGGAATTAGACTGATCAATTTGTGACGATAGTCCCCGAATTTGTCAGCGTGATCGTGCACACCCTGTTGTATCACCCTGGTCTTCTTATCAAGAAAATCTTCCTTTATCTCATCCTCAAGCTTCTTAACTTCCACTTCCACCAGAGCACTTTTCGCCCTTAATCGCACCATTTCTTTCCTAAGTTCTTGGAGCCTAAGGTCACCCTATCAGATTCCTCATCAGGTCCCAAGTATTATGCTTCATTCAACTGCACTACCTCTTCTTCTAAGGTTCTGCGAACCATCGTATCTATCGGTGCTGCCATGTGCGTACTAGGTATTTTATGCTCTATGGGGATTACAATGTTCATGCCATACTCTAGCCTCAGAGGCACCTGCATCGTCAATTTCTTACACGTGGTCCTATATGCCCATAGATCTGCTCGTATGTGCAAGTTCCAATACATTCGATGTGCATTATGTACCTTGTTCAGCGCCTTGCATACTTCATTAAAGTCTTTTGCGTGGATAACCTTCAGTGCACTTGGTCTTTCCATAATCCATGTTTCCAACCAGAGGGGTCTTTCGTGCCATTGCCTCACCCATACATGCTTGCTGATCATGTCTCCAAACACAAAGACTGTGTGAATCTGCGCAAGTTTTGTACCATATGCTTGTATCCATCTGGACAGGTGGGAGCAACTGCTTTGTTCGGAACTCTTGTCTGTTAATTGCATTTGCAGCTTCCCAAACCGCATGCACATTATCCTCCTGCATTCGTGCCAATCCTCAAAGCTTCTTTGGTGCGTACCCCACCACCTCGTGGGTGTAGTGCATAGTACCCATTCCAAAGCTTCAAAATGTTGTTGTTCCGGCACTTCTATTTCAAATTTGTTCAGGAAGTCATCCACCTGACTTAACCCATCATATGTAGGAAGATCCCTTACCTTTGTTGATACGCAATGAAGCGATCTCGTCATCATGTTACAGTTTAGTGTGGTTACCTCATGTAACTGGTTCTGCCATCGTTCTATCTCCTTGTCAGAATCCGATGTGCAGGAGCTTTCATGCTCCCATGAGATTCGTCCATTCATGGTTGGGTTTACCCAGTATCGCTCTCGCGTAGTTATCTTGTAGGTGTAGTCCAAGTCATCATTTCTTTCATAGTGGCGCACTGTCTCTATGTAGTGTGATCCTTTTGCAGGGTCCAAAGGTACAACTATGCGCAAAGGATTTTTCTCAAATATCATCTTGCGCTTCTTCATTTTTATCACTCCATTCATGTCAGTGGCCCAATCTATTCCTAAGAGCACAGGGTAGGGATTGCTATCATCAAAAATCTCTATCACTTTGAAATCTGCTAGCATGATTTCTCCTTTTATATCTACTATGATTCCCTGCAATCTCCCCATAGGTAGGATCTTTTGTTGGTTTGCCATTCACAAGTGGATAGGAGACCATTGTAGCGTAGGCCTTCCCATGCTCTCCCAAGTCTACTTTAGCAGGATGTTCATGTCCGATCCTAGATCCAGAATTACTTATTCCATCTCATATTCTCCAATCTGCGTGGTTAATCTCATTTCCCTTCTCGTTCATGTCGTGTGCTTTCTGAGCTTCCAGACTACGTGTGGTTCTCTTGGCGCGGTCCCAACACATCTATTTATGAGATTTTGCAGCCCCTTTATAGCCTTGTTGTTGTGCAGCAACTTCATGCATGTTTCCAGGAACATTGTGAGCATCGATGGGTCCATTTCCAACTTCGGTCTGTCTTTACTTTCTAAAGTGAAGGCACCATTGAAGCTCTTCTTGGCTTCCATGAAGGTTTCCTTAGCATGCTCCAAATCAAACTTTGGTTCCTTTGTTGGAGCCTTGCGAACCCAAGTACTTTCTATAGGTTTCTTGCCTTTGTCATCCCCTATCATAATTCCACTTCAGAGCACAATATTAACATTAGGGTCTTCCTCGCGTGGCTCAAACCTCATCATTTGCAGATTCTGAGTCGGGAAAGGTTGGAGTGCTCCTTTATTTCACAACCGTGCTTAGTGTGAGACAGTCCTACGTCTCATGATTAAACAATGTACAATACAAGCATGATGGTCGCGTTAGATTTGTACAACCATGGACATAATGTCATGGCCCTCCACAATTGTAACATATCAGCTGTCCATGACCTCTTCCAGGTCCTCCTCCACCTTGGCCTTGTCCGGGCCTCTAAAATTTGATTCATGCCATCGCTGCATTCTGGTCAAGGGGCCACATTTCAACCTGAACTCTATAGGTAGGAGTTTGATCCATCATCAGCTCATAAATTCTACAAGTGCACTCATCATGTCCCATTGATCTACATAAATTACAGAACAACTGTTGTGAATTCTGCATGTGCTTCTGCAATAAATGACAGCTATCTATAGTATGATTTCCTCCTATCTAACAAATCGTGCACCATAATGTAGGTGCCACGCTTGGTCCTACTTGTGCCTCCGGTCTCAATGGAATTGTTCCTCCTCCCGCAAGGTAATTCACCAACACCAAGCAGTGGTCCTTGTCGTGTCCCTGACCCTTGCACTTTATGCACCATACCTCGTCACACACTTCTGGGTGAGCCATCCTGTCTTGTTTCAATCTTTGCATCTCAAGGCACAAGTTTTTCAACTGCGCGTGAATATGCTAAACCCCCAGGTTGGGATCTTTTATAGGGGTCTTGTGCAATCTCATCACGACCTCCAAGGCCTCGACCTGAATTGTTAGCCTCTGTTGTGATAAAGCGTTCCTTAGATGCAGCGTTAACAATGCTACAAACCATTCACGGTGTTGTCCATCTGTCAACGTCATGTTAGCTTCGCAAATTGTGCACTTCAATCTCTGATCAAAATCCCAAGGGGTCTCGCCTGGTAGAATTGTGATTCCCTTGAACCCAACAATCGATTGCACCTCTAACTTCAGCTTGATAAATTCTTTGTTCAGCGTAGTTTGAATATCTATGATCTCCACATTCGGATTGTCATTGGAATGCTTAATGTACTAGGTCAGTGCGCGATCCTGCAGAGCATTGACCAACAATGATTTTTTTATATTGTCATCTATAAATCCCTGTGCTTCCAATACATCTTTTATCACGAACCAAAATTGGTTTGAATCTTTATTCCCTACTCCCTTGAAAACTGGCAACTTTATTGCACTTGCCATATTGATTCGCGGTGGTGGCGGAGGTGGTATGGGTGAAGATGGGGGTGAAGACGGTGAAATTGGCAGTGGTGTGGGTGGGGGTGGTATGCACAAAATCCTTTTCCTTATCAAATTGATCACACTTCTTGGTGAGACCTTCACGAGCCCTTCCTCGTCCCCTCGTGGAGGTGAAATCAAGGGGCTAGTTTCTAATTCTGCACTACCTTCGTTTCTATAGATTCTCCCACTTCGTGTAGCCCCAAACATCAATTTATCCACATAACCTGCCTTTCACATAGTAACGTTTTAATCCAAGTGTTCAAAGATTTAATCTAATTACCTCGCGGCCCTTTGAGGAAGGATCATTCTGCCTCACTATAGTTGATTGAAGTATCTAACGCGAACTCGGTGATGAATCCTCCTATAATTCGATCGAGCCAGTGATCAACAGCACGCAAGATATTATCATCTGATGCTTCCAATTTTCACACCAATTCTGGAGTCCACACAATAGGTCTGTCGAGCTTGCACCTTCCTTGGCTACCTGCTAGCTTCGCAATCCACTCGTATAGCTCAGTAGGGAAAGATGCGAAGAAAATTTCATGGATTTCTGTGTATAAGTAGTAGTCTAAACACTCTTCTTTTGATAGTTGTTGATTCCTGTGTTCCTACGCCATGAATTCATGAATATTTCTATCTAACCAATCTTCAATTCATTTCTTTGTTGGATTCCGATGATACGACATCAGACATCTCTATGCAGATCCCGGTCCTGGCAACAGAACCATTTGTTGGCTTGTTGGGGCCTGACCCAAGTTCGAAGTTAATTAGCCAAATAAATCCTTGTACTATTGGCCCTTTCGGCAACAGTCCGCGGAGCATGGACTGAGGTCTCACTCGAAGTAGTATGGGGGGTGTTGGAACTAGTTTTTCGCAAATTTGAGATGTCTGAGAGGTTGAATTGGTCCAACTATTAGTCCCTTCATGCAAGTTACTTCACGCACTTCCCTATCCCTTGCGCCCTGATATATTTACCTTCGCGCAGCCCTTCCCAGGGGTTGTGTCTCTTTCGTGCTGCTGGATCAACGCTCTGCATTATTTCCCTAAGTCCCACCTGAGATCTTACTTATCTTCCTACACTAGTTAGTATCCTTGCGTAAATGGATGCCTTATGTTATATTTTGTTATACAACACATTCATATGAGTTCGTGCAACAAATAAACAATAAACTTGCAATTTATACCCAATAATACATTAAACAAGAAAAGATACACAGAAATATGATAAAACTTCTCTTTATTGATGTTTCTAACCATTACAGACTCGACCTGCCCTGCGCACTCAGATGCAGGGGTCCGTGCACTCAACTGCGAACTGCTAGGCCTCTGCGCACTCAGCTGTAGAGCCTTCTCCTACTCTATGAACCAAGACACACCTTACACTTCAGTTCAATCTCTTAGACTCATCATCCTTCTATTCTATTCATTTATTCATTATCTTCTACACTTAGAGCCTCGCTCTATTTATACAATCCCATGGTCTGCGGACCATGGTTAGGTCTATCAAGATGAAATTACATTACAAAAACAAGGGTGGAAAACCTTGTGACTCTATTCTGACTTCGCGCTCCACGCCCACAAATCATGGAGATTTTATAAAGGACTTGGTCAAAACTTGGGCTTTAAGACCCAAAACATGCCTTGGGGGGAATTCCATGCCCAACATGGCTACAAAAAATTCTAGCAAATGAGGGGGGACCTTGGGATCCATTCATGATGAGGTGGGTTGCACTGATGGCACACCATGGAGGTGATGGACCAGTAGTGAGGTATACTTGAGGTTTTTTTGACTAGTTAGGCTAGTAGATTGTTCTGATTGAGGACTTTACGTATGCCAGGATGGATGATCCTGCTATCCCACTTCTAGCTGGAACTCAGTGGGGTGATCTAGGTGAGAATTTCTCATTTTGACATATTTCCAAAATTTTAAATTTTTATGTGTTATTTGTCTTCAAAGGCTAATTATTCAAAATGTATGTGCAGATGCCGGTCCAACTCGACCAACAAGGCAAAGACGATTTGATAGATGAGGCAAGCAACCTATCTCAGCTACGACAGCTAACCCAGAGGCAGAGGTTATCTTGACAGAGCTAGAACAAAACCTTGAGAGCTTGAATTAAAATATCCCAGAGACTAGGATGAATGACATTGCTCGTGCCTATCAGAGACATGTAGTTGGGGTTCTAGGGCCCCTTAGTCGTTTATTGCGTCGAGTTGCTTATGCTATTGTTTGTTATCATGAGCATCATCATGCTTAGCTGTTCTAGTTTCTAGGACCACAATTTGATTTTTGGTGTCAGCATATTTGGAAAATAAAAGGCAACCAGGCCTTATGTCCTTAGATGACATGTTTTTGTAGATACACACTTTTATACAAACTCTATTTTAATGAAAAAATACTACTTTTTCCTATTTTTTATCTTGATCAATGTATGAATGAATATTGTTTTTAATTTACAAATTTTGCAAATGTCTATTTAACACATGATTCGCTAATGCATCTATCAATGTGTTTAAATATCTCGGAATGTGTTGATATTCGATATAATCAAATTAACTTTCCAAAAGATGGACTCGTAAAAACACTCGTAACATTGTTGGACTCCTTACTGTATAGACACCGTTTAAATGTAATACCACAAGTTTCGAATCTAACCTACAATCAAACATCGGATACCAAATGTGATGGCATAAGCTAATAGCTCAATGAATGCGCTATATTCTATTATGTTGTTTGTTGTTTGACCGATACATATTCCATGAATAAACACTAGCTCATCATTGGGTGAATAGATAACCTAAGCTGCAAAAGGTAAATTCTGAGTACTATGACTAGCGCCATCAACAAAGAAAATGTAAGTCTGAGAGAAAGTGGACATCTGCAAATCAAGTGTAAAAATGAGATAATCAGAAGAAGTAATAGAAAATGTGAAAAACATCAACTATCACACATACCTAAAAATGGTAAATAATGTACACATCTCCACCAAACTTTTATGCATAATATTTCTTTAGGTAAATACCATTTCCGGGCTTTCCCAAAGGAATACCATCGTAATCAACTAGCTCATAGTCTCCTTTAGCTAATACTCATTTTATGATGTAAGGGCCATGCCACATGGGTTCGAACTTTCCTGCGCCTAACTTGTCATGAGCTTGATCATAAACTAAGACTAGGTCACCTTCTGAGTATGAACAGGGATTAATGTTTTGATCAAACTGAGATTTGACACGTTTTTTGTGAGCCTCACTAGCTTATGTGACATCACGGTGATTTTCATCTAAATGTGCTAAATGTATAAAGCATTATTCCTCTGTAGAGATATCAGGTAATAATTCAATATCTAGTTTTAGGGATGGGATTTCACATTCAGTGGATAATACTACTTCCAAACCATAAACAAGTTGGAAAGGAGTAGAAATGGTCGATGTTTTTGCAGTAGTATAGTAAGCCCACAGTGCTAAAAAGAGCATAGAATTCTAGTTTCCTTTAGGAATACAACTATCTATTTAATCATATTGGTTAAAACTTTATTGATAGCTTCGACTTGACCATTAGCATGTGGATAGTACAGAGTAGAGCTATCACAATGTAGGATGAGTTGTGCGGATAGTTTGACCATCATAAAATTATGAAAATGACTACCGTGTTCTGTAACAATGAATTGTGGGACACCAAACCGAGCAATTACATGATTGAAAATGAAAATTTTTGTAGTTTACAGTTGTCTCTATATGTAGGCATCGCCTCGGCCCATTTCGTAAAGTAATAAACTACAAGGATAATATACCCATGCCCCCTGACCGAGTGAGGCTTACAGGTGACAAAATCAATGCCCCATTTGGAAAAAGGACTAACAACTATGATAGGGTGTAGAGAAGCTAGAGGTACTCACATTTTACGATCGTAGACTTGGAAATTATGGCATTTGCGGACTGTAGTAATGCAACCTTTAAACATTTGTAGCCAAAAATAACCAGCACATAATATCTTTTGGGCAGTAGCATACCAAGATATATGACTGCCACATGCTCCAGAGTGGTAGTCATTTCATGTTTATTCGGCCTCTTGGAGAGTCAAGCAACATAAGAATATAGAATCAAAATTGCGACGATAAAGAGTGTCACCAATAATATTGTATTGTTGGGATTGGTATTAGATTTGACGATGACCAATTTTAGATAACTCGGGCCTAAAAGTTTGTGTTTGTTGATATATAATGATATCTCCATACCACGGATCTGACACACTAATAAGAAAGAGAGATTCGTTAGCAAAATAATATTCTGCTACAGTTTCTATATCAATATGAGTAAAGTCACACAATAGTTTGGTGAAAATCAAATATTTATTTGATTTGGGTTTTCCAAATTCCAAATCAAGCTCTTGTCAGATAACTATCCACTTGGATTATTTGGCCCCTAGAAATTGTTTAGTGAGAATATACATCATAGGGTTCCAATCTGAAATGACATTTTTTTCAAAGAAGTATATAGTGACGGAATAGTTGAACAACTTGTACAGCTACCAAGGCTAGCTTCTCCACTTGTGCATATTTAATCTCGGTTTTAGTGAGACTTCTACTCAAATAGTAAATCACATGTTCGTTGCTAGAATCATCCTCTTGGACTAACACCATGCCAATGGTGGCATCAGATGTGGTTAAGTACAAAAAGTAGTCTCAATGATAATTAGGTGGATGCAGTAATGGCGCATTGGTTAGTGCATGTTTTAATGCATCAAAAGCTTTATCAGCAAGCTCATCCTAGAAAAATGGAATGCCCTTTTTCAACAGTCAAGTAAAACCTTGGGTTAGTTTGACATAATTGTGGATGAATCTACACAGAAAATTTGTTTTCACTTGCAAAATGTGGAGTTGAGTAAGGCTAGAAGGAGAAAGAAAATTTAGAATCGCTTCTAGCTTGATGGGATTAAAAAGAATGCCTTCTTTCGAAATGATGAAACCTAGAAGCTGATCTAGTTTCACACAAAAGACACATTTGTGTGGATTCAAGTGAATATTGTAGTGCTTGCACCTAATGAAAATTGCTTTTAAGTGCAATGGGTGATCTTGCCTTTTCATTGAATGAGCCTACAGGTCATCTAAATAAGGCTGAACAATATGCTTGATATCGCAGAATGCATAAAACATTGATCACTGAAAGGTTTCGACAACATTTTTCAAGCCAAATGGGAGTTTGCGATAAGAAAAAGTTGTTGAAAATAATACTGAGAGGGGGGAGGTGAATTAGTATTATCAAATTATTTTCAATATACCTTCCAGATTTATAACTTGATTTATTCTTCATATATTGACCATTAATTTGTATGTCAGAACCATATAATAATGAACATGAACAAGAAAAACAGACAGTCACACCAAAGAACACCAGATATAAGGTGGAAACCCATTGTGGGTGAAAACCACCTGCTGCAATATGTCTCTATCTTCTTTCAATTAGAAACTTCTTTTTACAATGATTTTGTACTGGTGCAGTCCTTTACCAGTACGCAGGTTGCAACCTGCAGAGAGCTACAACCCTCTCTCGTTTTCCAGACTCTCCTGGAAGGGAGCTACAACCCCCTTAGCTCTTGTACTAGCTGAGCTACTAGTATGTAGGTGTTCACCTACTGAAGGCTTCAACCTTCTCTTTTCTTCCAGGGACCACGTTTCATAAATTTTCAGACTGGATCCATGAACATCAAACAAACATCAAGTACATGTGTATCAACCGATCTCCTTTCCACAATCAACTACTGAATCAACCACTATCTTCTCATAATGCAGTAACCAGAAAACAATACCAGTAACCAGACACCTATTCTGAACCCAGAACACTGCAGTAATAAAAAAAAGCAGCTAAAATAAGTTTCAAGAAAAGTCTGCAACTTCACCAATATAAACCTGCGGATATCCGCACTTTGTCTATGTCGATCCTGCAAACCTCCGCACCTGCACCTGTCGCTGAACTGCGCACCGTTGCACCTGAACCCGTGTCTAAACTACGCACCTTTGCACTGAACCCATGTCTGAACTGTGTACCTCTGCACTAAACCCGTGTCTGAACTGTGTACCTCCGCACCTGCACTGTGGTTCGCCTGCGGACCTCCGAATAGAGCCAAATTATCAGTCCTCCAATATGCCCCAGACTGTCAGATCCACAGATCTGATCATGCGTCAAAGTAGATCTTCCTTCTAATGCTCAGGTCTCTCCTTGATTTAGCTATCACTCTCCAACCGATTACCAGAATTTCAGATCTTGATTTTCTTTAGATATTTCACATGCAAGAGTACCCAGCCAAATGATCTCCTTTCCTTTTTATAGACTAGCCCTTACTCAAACCATGGACCAAAACCATAGAATTCCAATACAAGGGACCCAAAACCTGGGTTCAATACTTTAGAAGCAAAAAACACGGACCAAAACCATAAGATCAAAAGTGTTGGACTAAATACCATGGATCTCCCATAAGATTTCCCATGTGCATGCGCTTTTCTCTGCATGGGAGTCTGTGAACTTTAGGTCCACACCTTTTGTTCGGAAAACCTGCGAACATGTCCGCACCTTTTGAACAGCGTGCCTGCGGACCCAGCCTAAGGCCGCATCTTTGTGAATAGGAACCTGTGGGCCTTTCATTTTCTTCATTCTTTGTAGTCTGATCATCAACTTTTTGCTACTACCCTGCTGCACTATGATCTGTTATCTGTGTGAGTTACCATCAAGGAAAATACTTGTATCATAATGCCAACAAAAATTCCCCATGGGCATATACATGTGGTTTTGTATTGATCGACAGGGAGTATGTTTATCTGATTGTAGCCAGAAAATCTATCCATGAATGAAAAAATTTCATTCCTGGCATAGTCATCGACAAATTGGTCGATATATGAAATTGGATAGTTGTCCTTAGGACAAGCCTAATTAAGATCTCGGTAATCAACACATGCTTGAATAGTCCCTTGTTTTTATTAACAAGCACAATATTTGATACCCAATTAGTCAAAGGAACGAGGTAAATGAATCCTGCTTTCAATAATTTTTCAACCTCGGTTTTAATGGCGGCAACTTGTCACGGATGTATAGGATGTAATTGTTGTCTAACAGGCTTAGCATCTAGATAAGCTTTTATTTCATGTACAACTATGCTAGGTTCAATTCCTACCATTTCTTCATATGACCAGCCAAATATGTCGCAGAATTCCTGAAATAGGACTTTGTAAGTTTGAATCTCTTTTAAAGAATAAGAAGCTCCTATATGAATATTTCCAGTTATTCTCGATTTCATTGAGATATATATGGTTATTATTGCTGATATTTTCCCTAAATTGTTTTCAGAATTAGAAGAAAGGGTAGATATTAAACATTAAGGATCACTAAGGGTCTCGGATGAAAACATAGATGAGAAATTATTCTCAATTTTGTTAAAGGATGGCAAGAAGGTTGAACGATGATGAGTATCATTCCATGGCATTTCGTCCAAGGTCATAACTTCCATAATCCCTTAATCGGTTTAAAAATATATGTGTTAAAAGGATCAGGCATAGAGATTGGTTCCAAGTGTGACAAATGAGAATATTCATCAATAATCGTATTCATTTGATTGTCTTGAGATATTGATGAGTTGGAAAAGGATTGAATTTCCTCATAGGCTAACTCAAAAGGGCTACAAGGCATCTCATTGCCATATAAAATCATTTCTAATTCTGAAGGTACTTTCCACGGATCTCCCGATTTGAAAGTACTTGATGTAATCATGTTAATTTGGGCATCATTATGAGGGAAATTAGGTGGAGGGAACACGAAATTTCCCATCAAATATGATTCTTTGAGAAGACCAACACCAACTTCTTCATATGGAGTTGTTGATTTTCCAACAAAAGGCACACTACTAGTGGAATTAGGGTTTGAGGTATAGTAGGATAATTGGTCTACCTTCACAATTCTTCCTTTGTGAAGAAACATGATCATCCTAAAATATGATGAGACTACTACCACCATGGCATAAGTCTAGCTTTGACCAAGAAAAAGGTTATAGTCAAGTTGAGCATCAACAACTTCAACATCTATTGCAACCATTTTTCCCTCTAATTCGATTGGAAAATCATTTAAAAGTCCATATAGATGAAAACCTCTTCCATAAAAGGCTTTCAATGTCATGGGAGATTTATTTATCATTGGATAACCTAAAGCTTTCCAGCATGCAATGGATATAATACATGTCAATTTTTCTTCATCAATCATTGTTCAAAAAACTCGTCGAGTTTTGACATGAACTGGCATCTGAAAATCCAATTGATGCGGGAGACGTGGGAAATGATTTTCGAGATAAAAAACAATCAAATTGGATTCATGAGGATCTACTACTCCTATGGCTGATAATAATAACTTCCTTTATGCTGGATAAGTCTGCAACACTTCAAGAGTCGACATTGCCGAAGGTGACATAGCCAAATTTTTGACAATGTTATAGTTCTGAGTAGCCCTAGCATGAGCGTTAAAGGCTGGCTTTCGAAGCATACCCATAGGAGGTGGATGAATTATCATATAAGGGTTTGGTTTTTAAATATGAAACAATTTATAAGGAGGAGTAGATGTGGAAGTTTGACCAGTTAGACTGGAGTCATCTCCATCTTCAACAGGACTCTTTGACGTGTAATATTTGGATCTCGTTGCTACCTTAACTTTGGAAGACATCATCATGATATATCTCGATGAAAATGAGGAGGATTATTCATGAGAAACCATTTTAATGTCTTGGGGAGGAAAGGGACCCTTCAAAAAAATGAGAGTGGGTGAAATTTTGAAAAATTTAGAAACTTTGGCACGTTGTGGGTACTCCTTGGTGTAATGATCATCATCACAAATTAAGAAAGGATAATGAGGTTTCTTCTTTTCATTAGACAATTCATTCTTGTTTGATTTCTACTTAGAACGAGTCTCTTGTTTAGCTTTTCCTTTTCCCTATTTCTTATTTCTCGATTTTTTACCCTTGTCGATAGATGACTCTATGACGTCAATCTCTGAAGTAATTTCGGGAGAAGGATCTTCTTCAAGTGAATTAAATAGAGACGAAATCTAAGTTTTCTTAGAATTTTTCTTTTTGTTCTTGGATTTTTGGCTCACAAAACCAATCATGCCATTTGCGATTTGTGATCCTGTAAGGGATGGATTAGTTTGACCAGGTCGGGGTAAATCTGGGATCTTTTCATACGAAGTGTTAGACTGGGTATAAACAATATCAAGGTATTGATCATGAGCAATTACTTGCTCTTCAGTTAGAACACCTCCTTTGGCCAAATTTTCAGTTATTATCATAAAAGAGATTTTATGAACCATTCGGCCAAAATCTGGACTGGAATGTAAACTTTAACCGGGAGATGTCTTCATCCCCATTCATGAATGTGATCTGATAGAGGGGTTGATGTTGACTGATTTAAAGAAGTTAAAAGTTTGGTTCCATTATCATATCAAATGGGCAACTGAAAAAGGGTAAAAAATGTTGTAGCAAGGGCATTAAACGTGCCGAAGAAAGCACACGGTAATTCTACATACCATATGGTTGTAGAACTGGCTACAGTCCATTGAGAAAGTTGCAATCTAATAGAATTGTCAATTATTGAGTTGGATACGCACCAAAGATGATAGGTCATTACATGGTTGGATTGATCTTTGCTCGACTTACCTTCAAATTTAGGAATATCACTTGGCAACTTAGTAGGAATGGCTGGCCAACATGGTAAATAAAGAAGTGGATCATTAATTAACCGAGAGAGGTCAGGAAAATCCAATGTTGCAATGAAGGGAAACTGGCAGTTGGGATCCTGAGATGGATACTAATAACCCTAAGGGACGAGTCCTGTACCAAGAGGAGGATACCCAAGATATCCTGTAATAGCCTAAGCAGTTGGAATCTACATACCTCCTGGATATCCAGGATGAGCCATACAATATTGTGGTTGTATAGGTTGTTAAAATGTATGACTTGGGTATGGTTGATTCTGAAAAGGGAGACTCTACCCCATTTGACCTTAAACAAACTGTCCTTGAAAGGGTTGATTTTACAAAGGTTGACCATGGAAAAGTGAGCTTGAAAAGGTGGACCTTCAACAAACTCACTTCGGGGTAAACATTGGAAAGGTTTCCCTTGAAACGACACTTGCATATATGGCACGTTAGGCTACACAACCGGTATCTGGGGCATTGATGGAATTGTAGGAATAAATTGAACACTAGAAACCTGAGGTAAATACTGAACAAGAGGTTGCACTGCTACTTGTGATATAAGTGTGACGGTTATTTGCGATATTCCTGGAATGGGTGTTTGAGGTGAACCTGAACCTTGGTTTTGAACAGTCGTTGGTATTGCAGGCTATACCAAGGTCTGAGGAGTATTTGGGATAGGATGTTGAAGTGGTTGTTGGGTAGGTGTCGATGGATTAACCTAGACAGTTGGTTGGACTTGAAAAGGCATACCTTGAAAAGGTAATTGTTGTATAAGTTGTCCAATAGGTTGAATAGGTTGATATGAAGGCACTTGAGAAGCAACTAGAATTGAATGTTGATTAACGAAGGTTTCCAGATTGTATTCATTCCAGGGTAAGGCATTCCAATGACGAGTTGAGGCATAATAGGTTGACCAAAATCGGTTTGAGGCATTTGAGCATAATTAAGATAATTTCTGATAGGGGGTTTCCCCCTAGCTGTAGGGTAAGATCCACCAAAAGGTTGTCCTCTACGTGGAGGATATAATGGTTGACCCCCACGCGAGTAATAAGCACCTGTTGGGTTGGTTTGTGGATTACCAACATTAGCGAAAATCATATTAATAAATTGTTCAAATGTCAAACCTTCATTGGTAGGATTAATTACACCAGTTCACATGTTTGAAGATGAGTTCAAGGAAGAAGCTCTCGAATAAGCTCTGGCAAGAGAGTGATATCCAGGTGACCACCATACAATGTTGACTCTTTAGAAGTAGAAAACATAGATGTGTTTGATGAGGTACTTCTAGAAGCCATCATAGACCAGTCAAAACCTGGTACGGTAGAATAAGGAGTCGTGTGTCGCAGAATCCCTTGTCCTAAAAAGTTGAAGGGTGTGAAATACTAAGCTGGGTCAGGGTGAAGATATCTAAAAAAAATCTCTGAGATATTAGTAGGTTAATTGGTAGAAACTATTGGTTCTTCCTCTTTGTCTGAAACAAGTTCTTCAATGGCGATGAGACCAAGAGAGAGACTCTCAGTAATAATAACTTTCACACAGTGAATGTGAAGGATATGGAATATGTGTTGTAGTAGGTGTATAAGTTTCGGGATCATAAATACCATACTCAGGTTCATCAATATCTGGTTCAGAAATGGGATTTGTATCTGAAAAGTCTCCAATATCTAATTTAGTTTAAATGAGTTCAGTAATTTGTTCCTTCTGAGTGTGATGTTAATTTCTGAGTTTGATCAAATTCAATTTTTGTCACTTCAAGGCCTAAACTAGAATATGTTTCAGTTGATTAACTTCAATTCCTTTTACATCAGAGTCTATAATAGTAGAAGTTTCATTTTCTGTTGTAGTTTTGGATCCTAATGATTTAGATTTTTCAGATTTTATCTTTTCTGACTGACTTGATGCATACTCAGAGAGGTCCTCGATTATTCTACGTGATTGTCTTGGTAATTTCACCACAATGAAACATTTTCAATTGATCAATTACACAATATCTAAATTACACCTAAAGTCTCTAAAAAGTAAAGAAAAAAACAACACAGAAAGTAACACATGCTAAAAATCTAGGAGTTCAAACCATACAAACTGACTCTTCACAGAGATCAATAATTACTAGTTGGGGATTGAATCCAACGCTGCAGTGATTAAGGTGAAAATATTTATAGAAATGAGCGCTTGGAACTAGTTACCCTGGCAACTTGCTTAATGAAATAGTCTGGTGCAAGTAACTTTGCTATAAACCATCTCGAGTAAAGATTACCCTCCAAAGAGTCCAAGTGAGTCTAGTCAACGTTTGTTCCAGGTATAACATGACCTTCCCTCTTCTGTCACCTTAGGTAAAGCCCTAGGATTATGGTCACTAATTTTATCAAATACAACAATTTTACTTGGGGGGATAGTCGTAGATCGGACGTACACGCAAGGGTAGAGTAACAAGCTCAATCCCCTTGAAGTCTCCTCCAAATGATCAATTGGAGGTTTACTTTCAAGTGACCCCAAGTACCTTTCAATACGGTTGTTATACGTCCAAATCACTCTATCTAGGCTGATAAAGTGGGTACGATCACTTCATCAGATTCGGCATGATCTCATGCTTAACTCATGTACAAGAAGAGCTTCCTAGAGAAAAATGAAAATAATTGGATTTTCTCTCCCTAACTCAAGATTCTATTGTTCGTTTGTAGCTTTGGAAATTTTACTTCCTTCCCTATTCCAAAGCCCTACACTTAAGCTACTGTAGGTGAGAAGAGCCCTAAAAATATATAAAATTCTAGATGAATTTTAATTAATGTTGTATTATTAAGTTGTTCTTTACTCAATAGGTGATGAAGGGAAATTTATAATGTTATGACACGACTCAAAATCTTAATGCACTAAAAAATGCAATAGAAACTTTCAAATTCGATGAAATCCTATTTAGAGAAATTAAAGAGTTTCTTTGATTTTTCGAAATGAAATGAAAAAACTCACAACCTCTCCAATTTTTCTAAAGTAACCAATTTCACTTTAATGTAATGAAAATGCAGGCAAAAAACCAAATTCCAGATTTCCTTAAACATCAAATAAGCCAAAATACTCTTTATCTCTTATCACTCAAAACTTTCAAACACACAAAAACCAATCAAGAGAGTCAGAGAAAACACATTTTCCCCTATGAATGCTTTGATTTAATTATAATAACAAGGTAATTGAGAGAAATTTCCAAGATGAAAGAAACAATTTCCTTTATCATGCAAAAAATGACCACAATTCCTTCACAAAAGCACTAGGTCTCAAGAAACACTAATTTTCAATTCAAAACGAGTTTGACCACAAATAAGAAAAAACTAAGGCTTAACTGGTGTATTTGACAAAACCGAATAAGAATATCATAACAAAAAGGACAATCTATCTTGTTTTGATCAATCGATAAATGAACCAGGCAAAACCCTAAGTAATTTATTCAAAAAGACCAAAAATCATTAACAAAACACTCAAATGAGTTCAAAAGAGACACAACACAGTCCAAACAAAAATAATGACACTTCCAGAAAAACAAACTCAGGTCTGGGTTGAAGCAAAAGATATATTTATAAAAGTTCTCAAGGCCTGCGTGGGTAAATAATGGAAAAAAGAGCACGTGAACTCTGTTGCTAAGGAAAAACTGGCGCAGAACTATGCTCTATCAGCAAATAGGAACAACGAAGGGATAAAAAACTTAAGAAAAAATAAAAAATCGAAGAATCAAACACATAGATTTGAAAGGTCATTAATTTATAAAGAATCAGATCTCAATAGATCAGAAGAGGAAGACAGAAAAACTAAGGAAAAAGAAGAGAACATATATTTTCCCCACTAGAGTCGCCAATTTGTTACATCGGACAAATCCCTCTTGCAGACAAGAGCAATCTTCATAGATCCTTGACAGAAACTAGAAATAAGCAAGACAATTGAAGTAACCCTTTCCCTACGTTGAAATTGTTTGAATTATAAGAATTAAAGCTAGTGGATGAGCCTCTTACTTATTTCAAGAAATGCTCGATGAAGATCCCTTGTTGTGATTCGATTGAGCTCTTCAATGCTTGATAAGACTTGCAAACATCGACCATAAAAGGATCAAAAGAACTTGTGATATAATAATCCAAACAACTTAACCTAATGATCAAGGAGATTAGGAATTGAATTTTCCTTAATAATCATTTTAAACAATTGTAAACCATTCATTATTCCAATAAGAGAAATCAATGGGAGAAAGTGTTCATTTGTATTAATCAAAGATTAAGAGGAGCCTTACAACCTTCACCTTGATGGCGTGAGGTCCCTCCCAAATGCCTTTAATCTCCTCCTTAGATGACAAGCTTTCCAATCTCAAACCAACAACATAAGTTTGTCTTCTCTAGGTTCTGACCTCTCAATCCCTCTACCCTCTATTTATTTTATAGGCCAAGAGGAATAAGTTTCATATCTAAAAGTGGAGGATGCGACTCCATTGAGGGATTAGGTTACCATGAGAAAAGGGATTAAGATGCATCATCTGAGGGTTATAGTTTGAATATTCATCACCTAGAAGCTTTTAGTTGGGAAATATTCGACCAATATGTTTCTAGAATGTACCTTTTATTTTTACTTTGTGAATTCACCTATGTGGGTTTATAGTGGCAGATAGAGTGCAACTTTGTGTTGTTCTCATTGTTAATTCCAGTGAATGCGCAGGAAACTCTAGAAAAATCAGTGCAGGTGGAACTTAACAAGGTGTGACAACTATTTTCCCCAAATTTCTCATCTACTTCAAGATATTTTGGGTTTTTTGACTCCTGAGGGAGCTGGTTCAAACATGTTCACAGGTGGTAAAAAGACCCATAAATTTATCAAGTGTCATGGTGATAAATTGACATGTAACACCTACTGAGTGGGTGCCCTGCATTGTCCAACATGTGACGCCCCCATGGGTGCCCGAGCGCCCCGCCTTTGTGTGGGCGCACCTAGGGTGTGAGAGTTCACCCTGCTCTACAAATCAGTGAACACAAATAATTAACTCATTAATGAAAATAAATTATCGTCATTTTTTGTTTCCATGCTACATGAACAATCAACTATAAACCGGCTTTTAACTCCTAAACATTACTTTAGCTTATTTTCTAAAAAACGTTATGAGACCACCCTGTGGGAACTCTATTCATGGGCATTCATGGACCAACATTACTTATTTTGTGTGAGCACCCCTTTCCAAGTTAGGCCGACCCACCAACTTGTTGCACGAGCACCCCTACTAGGAGGGCGCCCTGGCATGCCTAACACATGACGATGTCACCATGGGCACCCACACTCCTCGCCTTCGTGCAGACATGCTCAGGGCGTGGGAATTCACTCTACCGTGCAAATCAATGAAAAAAATCATTATCTTATCAATGACAACAAAATATTATCATTTTTTATTTCCATGTTGCATGATCAATCAATTATAAATGAACTTTTAACACCTAAACATTAATTTAGTTAATTTTCTAAAAATCATTAGACCCCCTTGTGGGAACTCTGTCCATGGGAAGTCATGGGTTGAAATTACTTATTTTTTTCAAGGCCCCCTTTCCAAGTTGGTCCAACCCTTTCCAAGTCGGGCCAACCCACCAGCTCATCGCATAAGCGCCTTACTAGGCGGGCACCCTAGCATGCCCAACACGCAAAACCCCCATGGGTTCTCGGGCACCCCACCTTCGTGTAGGCATGCCTAGGGCATTAGAATTCACCCTGCTTTGAAAATTAGTGAACATAAATTATTAGCTCATCAATGAAAACAAATTATTATATTTTTTTGGTAACATGATGCGTAGTCAATCAATTATAAACTGACTTTTAACACCCAAACATTAATTTAGTCAATTTTGTAAAACTCATTGTGAGACCCCTTGAACTATGTTCATGGGAAGTCATGGTCTAGCCTTACTTCTTTTATGCAAGTTCCCCTTTCCAAGTCAGTTCAACCCACCAACTCGCCACATGAGCACCCCTACCAGGCAGACGTCCTGGTGTGCCCAGCTCGTGACACCCCCAAGGGCGCCCGGGAACACCACCTTTGTGCAGGTGTGTCCAGGGAATGAAAATTTACCATGTTGCGTAAATCAGTCAACAAAAATCATTAGGTCATCAATGACAACAAAATATTATCATTTGTTAGTGCTATGTTGCATAATCAATCAATTATAAACTGACTTTTAACACCCAAACATTAATTTAGTCAATTTTCTAAAAATCAATATGAAACCCCTTGGTGGGAACTCTGTTCATGAGAAGTCATGGGTTGAACTTACTTATTTTATATGTGCTCCTTTCCAAGTTGATTCTACCCACCAACTCATCACACGGGCACCCCTATCGGGTGAACCTCCTAGCATTCCTAGCTCGCGATGCCCCTAGGGGCGCCTAGGTGCTCCACCTTCGTGCAGGTGCATCCAGGGTGTGGGTGTTTGCCCTGTTGTGCAAATATATCAACACAAATCATTAGATAATCAATGAAAAAATATTAGCATTTGTTAGTATGCCCATGCCCATGCTACATAATCAATTAATTATAAACCAACTTTTAACACCTAAACATTAATTTAGTTAATTTTCTAAAAAATATTATGAGACACCCTGGTGGGAACTCAATTCATGGGAAGTCATGGGTCAACATTACTTCACATGTCTTCCTGATTTCCGTGTCTCCTGGTTCATGTGTTGCCCAACTCACCTGATACGTCTTCTTAACGAACCAAAGCCAAACAAATTGGAAATAATGGTATATACGTAAATGAGTTTCTCTTCATTTCAAGAATAATATATTCTCTAGTTAACAAGGAAAACCACGTGAAGGTGTGTTATAGACAATTTTGTGCCTTGCAGCATCAGGCATGAATTGTCAATAATCCAAGGGATCCAAAGTCCCTAAACATGATGTTCCTACCCCTAGAGGAACAAGGTCAGCAAACCAACAGCTCTCAGATCAGTTCTCCACCTGAAAACACTCAAAAACAAGCAATCCTGAAATCAAAGCAGGTGCTCCACTAGGCTTCTGCGCTGAAACTCAACTCCTCCATGGTGTACCTGCGTTGCAAAGCAAGTGGAACAAAGGCCACCTGCGCTGAGCGAGATGGGACAAGTGGCACACTGAGTCATTGCTCTGGAATCTTCCAAAAATGACACTTGGATCAGGGATTTCGCCTTGTGATGAGTCAGAGGCTCTGTTTCTCCAAGTGGAAGCAAGGTTCTCCAAGTGGACTCAAGAACTGAAGATCAACTAAAGAGAGAGAGGACACAAGGCAGCTACACCTCAGTTGCAAGCTGACTCATCCTTTCTCAATTCATCTATATATTGAGCTCTCTCCTATGAGCTCAAGAGGCTGGAATTTTGTGCAAAGTAATGATATGCTGTTGGTTTCACTATAGAGCTATTGGGTGATTGCTTGAAGGAGGTGAAGAGGAGAAATTCTTTCTGCTGGGAGGTGTTGCTGGATTGGGGCCTTCAATGGTTGTAACTCTCTCAGAACTTTACTTCTTCATTAATAAAAGCTATTGAGGTTCTTCTATATGCACTTGTTTCAATGATATATTGTGATAATTGTATATTTGATTTATGCTAATCCTTGAATCAGTTATGATTGCATGCTTCTTGTAGTTTCCTTCTTTGTTATTTTGCAGGATCTCATTGTAGCTGGGCCAGCAAAAGAGCAAGGAGCTGGGAGCAAGTAGCCAAAGAGAAGAGTTTGGATTCGACATTAAGCGCAAGGCAACGGTTAGTGCATTTCCTCATTCTCTCTTGCTTTCGTAAAGAAGTAAACCTTAAGTAGTTTTCTTTACAGTTGTTGCTGAGGTACTATCACCCTTAGAGTGGGATAGGGTCATCCGATTCGGATACTTTTCCCTACAACAAACTGGCGACTCCACTGGGGATCGTATCTGTTTGATTGTTTGTAGTATTTTTCTATTCATTTCCTGAACAAAAGAGTACCAAATCGAAAAGCTTTTGACTATATCAAAAGCGAAGTAGAGAGCAGCTACTCTAGCTCATTTCTGAGCATGTTCATGATTTGAAGAGCTGATCTACAAGGATCCTTGTAAGCTCTTAGTGATAGCTTTTCATCCTCCTTGTCATCCCTTACTGTGTGCTTGACTGATAGCTTCTGATTTGAGCAAAAACTGTGAATTTTTGAGAAAATTGTGACCCGGAAACTGAGAAAACGCAACTTTCGTTTTCCAAAGCAGGTAGTACACAGGCTACCTGCTTTGCAACGCAGGTCCCGAAGGGGCTACCTGCGCTGAGAGCCAGATTGGCTGTGCAGCACCTGCGTTGGCCCAATTTTGCCTTGTGCAGTTGGGGTTTCCTCCCTTTTTCTTGCCTGTTTTCACTATAGATTTTGCTGCTAGTTGTCAGTCTTGTACCTATTCTGAAACCAACCTTACTTGCCATCATTCCACCTCTGTTATATAATGAAATTGTACTTGTTCTTTTGTATTTCTTACATCATTTACAATTTCCCATAACGAAAGTTAACCAGTCTTGCTTTGGCCTCTTAGATCTGAACCTGTGTTAGGCATTTTGCTGGTCTAAAGAGTTAGCTTGTTTGCTGTCCATAGCTGATTAGTCTTTTTACTTTCGTCATTATGGTTTGATTTCATGTATTTCCAGTGTTTAAACAATTAAATCTTAAGGTGTCTTTTGATTTTGGACTAGCTTGTTTACTTTCGCTTGAAATCGAAATCAAAGTTATATAACAACTTTCTTTTTGTAATACATCAACATTAAGAAAGGGAAAAGAAAATACATGCATTGTGCATTTTGCATTTGACTGTTTGCATGCTGATTTAGGAAAATTTGCATTAGTGTGTGCTCTATGATCTGTGTGAAAAGATTTTCCTTTCTTCTCCCTCAGTAGTTAAGATTTTCAAAGTTGAAAGATTGAAAAGTTTGCTTCTCATCTTAGACTGCATTCAGGAATTTGTTACATACATCTCGTGGTGATCCTTAAAGGCAAACTGCTAAACAAGATCAACATTAAAATAAATTCAATTTACATAACAACGCTTTGTAACATAACGCAAACACATAGAGGTCTAGGTAGAGACGTTTTCCGGCGTCGTTAAATGTAGTGACTGTCGATCTCTACGAAGGTGGGTGATTCCTCCTGAGAGTCGGTGGCACTAATACGGACTTGTGCTCCCACGTACCATCGCGTATATATTGGGAGACCCCTATAGGAACAAAGCCTTTATCCATAGGAAGCCGTGTCGGCCGCCCTACTGATCGCGATGCAGTGAACACAGCATTCACGAAGATCGACCACCCGTACCGTAAAACGTATTCTGTGGTTTCACGAAAAGTTTGGCACACCCTCTGCCTAGAACTCCAGAGAAGTTTCTTTTGGCCTTTTTCAAACTATATAACTGAAAAAGTCCATCCGAGCATTTGTCACTTCGGGCTCGTTAAAACATCGAAGGAGACTAGAGTCATCTTTAGCTTTTTCTCGACTCTTAAAACATGAAAAAGCAAAGTTGTGTCTAAAGCGTCGTTAATAAAATTTATTTTAATCGGAACATAATCACCTGTTATTCCTACGTTGATCTTTCAGTTGAAAAGTATGGAGCCCACCAACCAAGGAAGTCACCTTAGCGAAAGTCCCAATCCCTTCTCCTCTTGGGGAGATGTTGGTGTGCCTCATATGGCCACATTGTCGCTTCCAGGATTGACAATTGGCCTACCTGTCTGGCTCTTTTCAACTAATGTAGTTCAGATCACCACTAATCCTGAGCAGTCGAATCAACAGTCAGACCAGTCTAGAGCTACCCACCAGCCTTCCACTTCTTACAATTCTTCCTCTGATCCTTCATCTTCGCAAGGTAGAGCTGGCAAAAGTCAGCCTCCCATGGAGAAGAAGGAAAAGAAGAAGAAAGAAAAGAAGCAGAAGGGGCCTATGGCGAAGGCGACTGGGGGCAAGCAAAAGACATCTGACAGAAATCCACACACTGCACCGACCGGGCCTAAATCGCCATGTGTCATTTGAAAAGGGGCCCACTTCCATCGTGATTGTCCTTGTATTCCCCGGATACTAAGGGACTGGTCCCCCAGGTTGCACAATCCGGTAGCATCAACCTCTGGTAGTCATGTTGATTGCAGTCCGTCAACTAGCGAGAGTGAAGGACGAAAAGGGAGACCAAGATCACCCTGTATGTTGTGTGAAGGCGATCACGCCATCCACCGATGTCCATTCTTAGACGAGGCGAAGAGAGTTTTGGAAGATCGTCCGGTTTCACCGTTACGACTTCCTCCTGGATACCAAAAACTCGTGCCAAGTCCCTCGATAGTTGAAAATCCAACTGGCCCGATCAAGTGGTCAGCTGAAGTGTCGGTCATTGAGAATGAACCTACTGAATCCAGACCAGATGAAAGTCTAAAGGTCGAAACGGCAGTTGACCCGGTTCTTCCTTCAGAGGTTTCATCCTCAAATGACTTCGTCATTGAACACCCGTCTTCAAATGACACCCTCACTGAAGAGGATAAGGATGACACCGTCCATATTCTTTTCATCAACACAGACTCTGATGAGCATCAGGGCAATGCGCCCATTCCTTTATCGCAGGAAGGAACATCGTCAGGGTCGTATCCGGTCGTGTATTCGGTCCCACCACCAAGCAACCTAGTTGTATCCTTTGATTGGAATCAACTAGGCAGACCCCGGTTACCAGCCAGTATCCCATTCAGAATCATCGTCCAAATCTACAGAATGGTGATGGCTGGAACTATCATTGATGAAGGGGCATCTGTGAGTATCCTTTCCTCTATTGCTTGGAAAGCACTGGGTTCCCCGGCGCTTTTACCTGAGATGAGAAATCTATCGGGTTTTGATAAAGGAACCAGTCACCCGTTAGGGATTCTCCCCAATGTTCCCATTACATTGAAAGGGAAGACAGTTCATATGAACGTCATGGTCGCCCAGGGACCCTTGGTATATAACTTACTCCTTGGACGAGACTATATATATTGCATGGAGGTGATAGTGTCCTCACTCTTTAGAGTTATGTGTTTTCCGCACGAAGGAAGAATGGTCAAGCTCGTAGACCAGCTTTCATTTCCAGGATCACGCATTGCAAATAGTCAAATACCATCCCTTAACGGTTTATTCGCTCAAGGAATGCCTCCACCCCCGGTTCTACTTCCCGATGAATGCGAGTGATTCGGAAAGATGTAACTGGGACCCAAGGGGCATGCACCCTGGCCTGCCTTGGGCAGAGGAAACCTTGGGTATAAAGTTAATTTCCGCAGAAGAATGGGACTAGTCCATACCCCGTCCGAAGGAAGGAAGAGAGGGTTGTTCTAAGATAAAGTTCTTTTGTCAAAGTTATGTGAGTGAGATAATCAGCTTCTCGCTCCCTTTGTCTAAAAAGTAGGCTCTCCTGAGGGAGGAGATCCATTTGTGGCGGCGAGTAGCCACCATCTTTGAAGGCAAGCCTCACCCATTAAAACATATGTTTTGAAGGATAAGTAGGGGCAACCTCCAAAGAAAGAGATGAAATTGCTGCAACAAGTAGTCACCATCCTTAGCAACCTAGTAATAGACATCGCCGAAAAAAAAAAGAGTTTAGTTTGCGGCAGCGAACAAAACCATTTTTCGGATAATAAGTAAGAGGCAAACCTCCCTCCGTAACGCCAATGTTTTATCTGTTGCGATCTTGCAAAAATCAAAAAGTGAACTGATGGGAAGACAAGTACCGTCGGCACCGAAAAATAACGAGAAGACAAGTATCGTTAAAAATATAGCAAGACGATAAGTAGAAAAACAGAGGTGGGACAGAGGAGGGGTAGCCTTGAAATTATACTTTATACCTGGGGGCATGCGAACCTTTTGGAGTGCAAGCACGGGACGACTATTTATTTTTTTAAATTTTTAGGTCCTCCCTTTAAACCTGTAGGTCTAACCCGTTAAACTCGTAGGATTAGCCATTTCCAGCTTGCATAAAGAAAGGATGTGGGGCAAAAGTTAAAACTTGCCAAATTGGAGTAACTAGTGAGGTATAGCTCCTTAAAAATGACTACCTCACCTGAGGCGTTCCTTGTATTATGACTGGTATAATCGAGCAAGGTTTGGTCGCATTCAAGCTCGTTAAAAAATGAACTGCCCCTTAAGGTTTAGGGGGCATATGCCTCGTCTGCATTATTATGCTGGGGGCATCCATCACCGAGCAGTTTTAGCAATGTTCATGCTCGTTAAAAAATAAACGCAAGATCCGAGCAGTTTTAGCACATAGTTCATGCTCGTTAAAAAATAAACATAAGTTGTGAGCAATCTTCCCCTAGAGTTCAAGCTCACTCAGAAAAAATGAACCGGTAAATAACCTTGGTAAATGTAACCTTTGACAGCCATATTAAAGCCCTTGGTCATGTTCTTGCAGTCTCACCTCCATCCGTTCATTTGGCCAATCGTTCATCTCCATATGCTTGTTTACCCATTTTGAGGAACAGCTGCGAAGAGTGATTTCGCTTAGCCATCCTTGTGACACTGCCGTGATTGGAAAATTCCAACCTGTACCTGGAATCTGCTGCTATCCCTGTTTATCACTCGTTCCTCAAAAGACTAGTCTTCTTTGAGCTCTTTTCTCTTGACTCGTAAAATATGAAAAGTTTGCCAAGTTTTGGCCTTCCAGCTCGTTAAACGACCGGAAGAGCTATCCCTCCTCTAGATTTTAATCTTTTTTGGACCTGAGGGATTATTGCACAAAAAGATCGAGCGCTTGTTTTGTTCGGCTCGTTAAAGCAATCGAAAATTCATCCCTTCTGTATTGTTTTATACTTTTTCGGACTTAAGGGATTAGATGACGAAAAAGGAATTCTGGAGTTGACTTTATGTACTTTTTCAGACTCTCTAAAAATGAAAAGGACCGAGTTATCCTTGTCGTTAGACTCGTTAAATTCATTAAATAGCGACAAACTTGTCTTTAGACAAGAACGAGTTTCCCTATCGCTAGGCTCGTTAAAACATAGCGATAGGCTTGCCCGAAGGGCAGGTTATAGAACAAGCATATGTTATCCTCCTCAAGCTTGATAAAAATAAAGAGGTACTGGTCAGCAATGACTGGGGAAAAATTGGGAGAACCTCACAGCTTTAATGGTAGCAAGTCACTCTTGAACATGACACTTTGTCCTCCGTATCACATCGGGTTGGGTTGTTTCATTCACCGGTCTCATCACCATGGTCCTCGCCACACCATCCACATTTGGGGTAATGCTACCAATCCATCACATCAGTGTCGTTATATGTTCAAGAGATGTTGTTCTGCAAAGAGTCAACCGAGTCCCATCCACTGCCATACATTGTCCTTCATCCATTTCATGACCGCCACCCTGAATCATACATCACAGTTTGTTTTCACCTCATCATAATCACTAGCTCCATTCCGTGTCACTGATGTGGGATTCATTAAGGCCCTCCTTTGACGGATCGCTCCTTGTCGACATCAGCTCATTATCCAAGGAGTTGATCTAGGAACACCCCCTTCAGTACTTTGAAGCTTGCATGCCTCAATGGCAAGTTTCTCACTTCCGGCGACAGGTATACATCAATGACCTTCGACCAGAAGATTTTGCATGGTGGTCGACGCCAAGTCCTTTATTCCCACCATGTGAAATGTACTGTCGTACCTTGAGGGTCATCATCCTTATCGGTGATTCCTCTCGCGCTTGTTAACGGTTTACATCATTGACTAGTAATCAAGCGATGTCTTTCCATGTTCGACTTCAAGAAATTCTCACATGGATTGACTTGTACATCGAGTGAAGATCAGAAGAGATTGAAGACCCCGGATCTAGTTTCATCCATCTGGGCTGCGATATATATTCAGGATATAAAGACATTTGATATGTACATCATTGCAGCAGATGATCATCCTTCTCAAAGGATGATAATTTCAGCAGAGAATTATCAGTCTATCATCAGACGATCGTCTATTCTATGTACCAAAATGTATTTATAAAGTTGAGCATGGGAATGCCCGCCTCAGCTAGATCATGAAAAAGAATGAAAAATAATGTATTGTATTGTATCTTATTACAGGACACTTCTCAGCAGATTGAATGAACTTCGGATCCTCCTAATAAAGCATTTCACCCGATAAACGACCTCATACTTTAGGGGGCATCTGTTATAGACAATTTTGTGCCTTGCAGCATCAGGCATGAATTGTCAATAATCCAAGGGATCCAAAGTCCCTAAACATGATGTTCCTACCCCTAGAGGAACAAGGTCAGCAAACCAACAGCTCTCAGATCAGTTCTCCACCTGAAAACACTCAAAAACAAGCAATCCTGAAATCAAAGCAGGTGCTCCACTAGGCTTCTGCGCTGAAACTCAACTCCTCCATGGTGTACCTGTGTTGCAAAGCAAGTGGAACAAAGGCCACCTGCGCTGAGCGAGATGGGACAAGTGGCACACTGAGTCATTGCTCTGGAATCTTCCAAAAATGACACTTGGATCAGGGATTTCGCCTTGTGATGAGTCAGAGGCTCTGTTTCTCCAAGTGGAAGCAAGGTTCTCCAAGTGGACTCAAGAACTGAAGATCAACTAAAGAGAGAGAGGACACAAGGCAGCTACACATCAGTTGCAAGCTGACTCATCCTTTCTCAATTCATCTATATATTGAGCTCTCTCCTATGAGCTCAAGAGGCTGGAATTTTGTGCAAAGTAATGATATGCTGTTGGTTTCACTATAGAGCTATTGGGTGATTGCTTGAAGGAGGTGAAGAGGAGAAATTCTTTCTGCTGGGAGGTGTTGCTGGATTGGGGCCTTCAATGGTTGTAACTCTCTCAGAACTTTACTTCTTCATTAATAAAAGCTATTGAGGTTCTTCTATATGCACTTGTTTCAATGATATATTGTGATAATTGTATATTTGATTTATGCTAATCCTTGAATCAGTTATGATTGCATGCTTCTTGTAGTTTCCTTCTTTGTTATTTTGCAGGATCTCATTGTAGCTGGGCCAGCAAAAGAGCAAGGAGCTGGGAGCAAGTAGCCAAAGAGAAGAGTTTGGATTCGACATTAAGCGCAAGGCAACGGTTAGTGCATTTCCTCATTCTCTCTTGCTTTCGTAAAGAAGTAAACCTTAAGTAGTTTTCTTTACAGTTGTTGCTGAGGTACTATCACCCTTAGAGTGGGATAGGGTCATCCGAGTCGGATACTTTTCCCTACAACAAGGTGGAAGCACATATGCGCGGTGCTCCCCCCCCCCCGCATCACATCACTCTCAATTCTCTGATACCCAATCTATATATTATAATAAATTTGAAAGAAACATAATAACATAAAAACATAAAAACTAGGAAAATAAAAATTTAAGATGAATGAAAGAGAACAAACCAATTGAAAACATATAAATACATACCTCGTACTTTTCAAAATTTTGATATCATTAATATTCTTCCTCATCCATCTCATCATCTGTACCATCAAGTTCAGAATTCATGTACAAAGGATTCACCATATCAACATCATCATCATTGTCTATATCATCATCTAGAAGACTCTTTCCTACATTTGGTTCAACTTCTTCAACTTCCTCGTCTAACACAACGCCAATATCATATAGTTCATCCAAATTAAAATTGTTTCAATTAACATATATTCTTTGAACTTAGTTGACATCTTCATCTGACACTGCATGAACCCCCTACTCCTGTACATCATCTTCTTCTGCTACATTATACTTTACGAGCCTTTCTCTAGGATCATATCTAAAAACATATGACCAACCCACTTTACGTGGAACATCTACAAAAAATTCCTATTCACATTGGCTTGGAATAACATATCGCTCTAATCCTAGCTTAAGATTCAATGTATCAACCATGGTAAATCCATTAGCATGCTCAATAACAATTCTATCAAGGTCATTCATGGATTCGTAGCTTAAACCATTTGACATTGAACACAACTATTTTGAAGGATTCAAAGTCACACTAAAGTATATCATGCAAATACCCATAGTATTGATTTTTAAATAATTATGGATGTATTTAAACTCTAGAGGAAACATTGATAACTTTACATCCTATAGTTATCCCACTATCATAAGTTTTCATATTTTCATCCAACCTTTTGATGTGAAATTTGTGGCCATTGCACCACATTTTGTTGTGGTGTTTCAACTACAATATCAAACACATAAAAAATGCATTTTCAATTGATAAGAATGCATATTTATACTCAAAATTTGAAAATTAAGAAAAAAAACACGCAATATGCATCAATATAATTGTAAAAAAACTAAGTAGTATGGGTGAATATGCTTACCTGATAATATTTTAAACCATATGCTAAATCAATTTCCCTCTATGTAAGATTGGTATCTCCTCTAAGTTTAGATTCTTTGACCAATGAAGACACACCATACCATGATAGCATACCATTATTAGCTTGTTTGCATCATTTAATCCATATCTTCATCCATTATTTATTATTCACAATGTATAAGTATATTACATCCCACTCTCGACTGGCTATATTAAAATAAAACAATTTAGATATATATAATTAGTTACCATGTTATACCTTCAGAATAATGGATATGCAGGAAGGCTAAAATTAAATAAGTACGATATACATAAAAACAAAAAAGTAAAATGTGATATAAATCTCCACTATCTACATACATCTCACTTTGCTCATTCTACCTTTCCCTAATAGGTGCTCCCTTTTAAAATCCTCCATGGAGTTGACATCCCAAATGCGATCAAATACATTAATAATTTTTCCTATTTCATCACTATATTGATGAATATAAACCATGGTTTGATATACCATATATCGCTCTACAATAGAACCCTTAGGATGTGCTCTTTGTCTGAACAAATCCTTTAGTGATTTCAAGTGCCTCTCAGCCATCCACATTGATATTGTGTGTATAGGTCCACACTTTTCAATCTCCTCGACATGGTGTATGAGGTAGTTTCTTGTGCATTGAAAAATATTGGAGGTAGATACTTTTTCATTTCCCACATTAGACAAGGAATTTGTTTTCTCCAATACTTTATATCTTCTTTATCGATTTCTTTAGATGAAAACCATCTACAAATGAAGCAAAAAAATCATAGGTTTCAACAAAAAGGTATAATATAGTACATGATGACAAGAAAAGCACATGCAAAAAAAAATATGTGACACAACAAATTATTGAACAAATTACACTTTGCAAATAAATCTCCACTTACCTCATGTATTTTCCAAGATCATATATAACTTGTTTCACATTGTTGTCAATGTTTTCTAGGAGAGATAAAGGTAGAACACACTATAACAAAAATAATGATCGATCATTATTTTTCCCAAATTAGTAGGAAAAAACACTAGTTAACAAGATGTTTCACCAACGTATAAAATATATATAAACCAAAATAATTACCTTAATGAATGTGTGTCAATCATGAGTTTTTACCCCACCTAATTCACATTTCTTTGTTAGGATATTCCCTATGTTTGAAGAAAATCCAGTTGCAAATTTAATTTTTTCAATAACCTCTTTAACATGCTTGTTTTTTTGTTCCATCCATAACCATAGAAGTGTGCTTATATTTTGGCTGCCTCCATCACTATTTAAATGAATCACACTTTGCAATGCATGGTTAGCCTCCTTAATGCCCTTACAAACCTTGATAAATTTTTTATTATTATCTATTCTTCCATCTAAGATTCGCCATAAGGTCTTTGTTACATTCTTGTCGATGTGTATTGTATCAAACAAATGAACAATTTCTAGGTGCTCATAGTAGAGGAGTATATTTAATTTCTAATGATAAATTTTCACTCCTTGTGGAATTACCCTGTTATTAATGCCTTGATAGTCTACAACATGAATCATAGTTAAATATAATATAACAAAATATAACATGTCAATTAGTATAGTGAATAAAATTCCATAAAAATATAAAATAATCCAAACATATCATGTATATTGATACATAGACAATTTGATCCATACCTTGAGAGACTCTATTATATTGCAACTTCCATGCATGAGGTGTCATTCTCCATGGTCTTAATCCAGTCTCTTATTTCCCATTGAAAATATGTTTTTTAGTACTTCGGTACCTATGGTTCTTAGAAAGGAAGTTCCTATACTCATCAAATACCTCCTTTCCTAAGTTTCATGAATGACGAGATTTCATCTTAGGACCAAAAACTAGACAAGCAAATTTACCCTTTGTTTGAAGACCTGCAAGAAATGGAATAATTTTTATATCAATTATTTTATGTATGTACAATGAAGGTCAAACTATTTAAAAAACATACTTGAAATGAACTTCATAAAATTAAACACTATTAAAGTGCAAGGTAACGTTATAACATACCACAAAAATGTGTTAGCTCTGGGGCATCATGAATTTTCCATACAAGCATTTCATGGAATTCAAATTCCCTTTGTGCAACTACTAGTCTAGAGATATCATACATAGTGACACCATTCCATAACTCCACTAACTCATCGATAAGAGGCTTGATATATACATTCATATCTTTGATCTGGTACTTACCTAATAATACAAAACATAATTACTACATATATGAGTAAATAAAAAAAATTATAAGACATAATTACAAGGCATAATTGAACACATATGAGTAAATTAACAAAAAAAATATAGGACATAATTATGAAACCAAAAATACAAATGAGATGTTATTGTTCTAAAAAAAATTATTCTAAACAAATTAATACCTAGAACAATCATTGTCAACATTATATGCTCCCTCTTTATTGATTTCCACAGAGGAATTTTATTGTTGATTAAAAAATGGGCCACGTAGAGTAAGTAGATATGAGCTCTCCAAATGGATTGTCACTGTCAATTGCTAATGAAGGCCTAAGATTACAAGGTTCTCTTTCAAACTATGGCCATTTTTCCTATATATTCCTAATGCAGATCCATATGCGGGAATTTAAAGAACACCATCTTCACTTATATTCATTGCATGGTAATCCATAATGCTTTTGCACTTGAACAGTCGTTGCAAACATGGAATTATGGGAATATAATGAAGAACCTTGCGAGACACCTTTTTTGTTACTTTATCAGTTTAATATTTACTCTCATCACATTTTGGGCATTTTTCTTTCAACGCATGTTATTTATAATACATAATATCATCATTAGGGGATGCATGAATAACTTGATACTCCATTCCAATATCTTTCATAATGGCATGTAAATATTGGTACGTATGAGGTAAAACATTTGACAGTGGTAATAGAAATTCACCTAATAATCTACAACATAAAAAAATAGTATTGGTTAATGTACTAAACAATATTAATCATACATATTGCATCCAAATGTTACAAATTAATGAAATGATGCAGACCAATGTACTAACATTAAAAACAATGGAAAAAATAATTGCTTTATCATGTATATAGTACTAAATGTCACAAAATATATTACATACCTTAGAAGTTGTGTCATACATGTGTTTAACAAACCATTCACCATCTTTAAGTTGACCACCAACACTATAGCAAATAGAAGAGATGATTTTGAGCTTTCATAAAGAGGTTTAGCTACCATCTCAAGTACATGTAAATCAAAAGCATGGTCATTATACTATTGTCATCATCATCCATTCCAACATTATTAAATGTGTTCTAGATCAATATATTGGTCCCATCTTCTTCAGCTATGTTATCAACATCATTATATTCTTCCATAGGATCATTAAATTGATCCTCAATATTAATCGTTCCATGTTCTTGAATGACCACTTGTACTACAATCACCTCTTCTGTTGAAAAATGCAGCAAGAAAGTCTCAATTTGATTTTGAATTTCCACATCGGTAGACAACTTGGATGTAGTTAACTAAGGTGAGATGGATCTTGTCACTCAGTTAGCTTAGTAAATTCGAGTTTAGAGGAGTTGGAGTTCAATTAAGCATGTTTTATTACTAATTTGTAGCAATCAAGGTCAGTTATTTCAAGTTGGTTTCAGTCAAACTAGTTCTAACTATTGGAGGAACTAGTGGATGGTTAGTTGTGCAGTGGGATAATATTCTAACTCAATGATCATCCATTTAACTAATCAATCAACCCAAAATATCTAGTGCATGCAGAGAATTCAAGTTCGAAAACTATGGTGGAGATTTCAAGGCAGTGTAACATTTGTTGTAGACTAGTCTTGAGTGTACAGGTGTTGCATTCAGTCAGAAGATCAACCTTGGGAATTGTGTAGAAATTTTGGAGGAAATTCCTAAATGATAGGGTCCTAATTTCCTTAGGAATTATGAAAGGAAATAGGGGCTCAAGTAGAGTAAAAAATTGACTAAGTCTGGGTCATAGCTTCTTAGAGAGTAGAGATATAGGTTATTCACTTGCAGGTTGTGCTCAGTTTGAGTAAGAACTTGTAATACATATCTATTCATCAAATTAATGCAAGTGGTAAAATGGGGTTTTAGCGGTTTCTTTCCCTTGGAAAAACAATATGTGCATGTGTGTTATTTCTCTTTGCATGTTTGTGATTGATGTTAAAAATTGTGAATTGAATTCCATAGAGCAATGGAGTAAGACTGTGTCTTTTGACGTAGATTAAAATTTCATCAGAAGTTATAATTCTACACCATAATTTCTACATGGTATTAGAGCAATATTCACATTAGAACATGAATTTCAAAGTTGTTTCTCAGGAGGTTCGAATTTTCAGTTTAGCGTAGTAGGATCTCTTCAGAGTTGGGAAAATGACCTTCAATAGGATGAGACTAGAGTATGCCATGGAAAGAAGCTCTAATTTCATTGCATGGAAGGATCACATGGAGGTGGTGTTGGATGATAATGGATTGCTAAAATATGTCAAGACAAATATTGAAAAACCATAGGCATCTGATGCACATAACCTAGCCCAATGGAAGAAATATGTAGCCAAGGTGAGGAGAATAATATTGGGGGGCGTATGAGACCACATTGTCTCAAATTTATATTGGAAAGAAAATATTTTCGCAATGTGGAAGGCACTATAAAAAATTTTCGATAATAGTAGTGACCACAGGAAATTGGCACTCAAGGATAAACTTTAAAATGTCAATATGCAGAAGAATGACACTATCCCGCAACATTTGAGAAAATTTACACAAGTTCATGATGAACTTTGTGGGGTTGGTGTTAATGTTGCAGAAGATGACTTGGTAAGACTATCTCTTCCAGTCCTTCCCAAAAGCTGGCATAAATACCAAGACTCGGTGAATGCGAGGGAGAAATTACTGAATTGGAAACTCTTATGGTATAATTTGGTACAAGAGGAAATAAGGGAGAATACCAGAGATGGAATCTCATCCAAGGATGGCAATGACGAAAACATCTCATTGGTTGGAAAGGGAAAGAAGGGAAAATGGAAGAAAGCTCAAACCAAACCAAAATCTAGTCAAGAGAGAAAGAAAAAACACTTGTCCAAAATAAAATTCTTAAATTGTCATGAATTCAGGCACTATACCATGAAGTTTCTACACAAAAAGTAAATGAAAAAGGACTCAAGAGAAGTGAGAGGTGAAGCCTTGGATTCACAGCTCAATATTGACTTCACCCTTATCACATGCATGGCCAACACATTGATGGGGATCGTGTGGTACTTGGACTCAGGTGCATCATTTCACATGACAAGGTGTAGAGAGTTTTTCAGTGACCTAGAGGAGAAAGATATCCATATGCATATTGAGCTGGGGGATGACAGAAGGTACAATGTGACCAAGATTGGTACAGTCACCTTTCAGAAGGAGTCTGGATCCCCTCTTAGACTCAAGGATGTCATGTTTGTTCTAGGCCTAAAGAATAATATCATCTCTGTAGTAGTTTTGAAATATCGTGGTTATGATGTGATATTCATCAAAGGGAAAGAATTCGTGAGACACATAGCCATTGGATAGGTGAAGTAGATCGGGGTTCAGGTGAAGAACCTGTACAAATTGGATGTGGAAGATTGTGTCGCATTAGAAGTAAGGAAGAGAAAGTGAAGAGTCGTAATGTCAATGAACTTTTGAATAGAAGACTTGGCCATTTAAATCATGGCGCCTTAAAGATTATGCAAAAAATAACCATTAACCTCACTAAAGGAGCATGTGTGCAGAAGGAAGTATCCAAGGGTTGTACCTTGGGGAAGTATGTGAAATCCACATTCCATGATTGAGAAAGAAAAGCACATGAAGTCTTGGAAAGAGTCAACTCTGATTTTTTTGGACCTTTCTCAATAGCATCCACTGCTAGACATAAGTACTATGTTATATTTGTTAATGATTTCTCAAGGAAGTGTTGGATCTTCTTCACGTGGAAGATAGATGAGACATTATAAAAGTTTCTAGAGTTCAAGGCGCTAATTGAGAAAGAGTCTGTCAAGAAGGTGAAGTCCCTTAGGAGAAAAAATGGAGATGAGTATGTTTTGAATTAATTCAAGGATTTCTGTGCAAAAGAAGGCACTCAAAGAGAGATAACAACACCCAACAATTGGTAACAGAATGGGGTAGATTAGAGAAAGAGTCACAACATTGTTGGAGCTGCAAGAGCTATGCTACATGACCAAGGCCTACCACTGCATCTGTGGGCATATACATGCAACACATTAGTATACTTGTAGAACCAAAGTCCTCATTATATTCTTGGTATGATTACACTAGAGGAGGTCTTCTTGGGAAGAAATTTGAATGTGTCACACTTCAGAAATTTTGGAGCCTATGTTTACTGCCATTTCTCCAAAAAATCAAGGAAAAAGCTTGAATTGACAACATAGTTGGGAGTATTTTTGGTCACACAGAAAATCCTTACAACTACCATGCGTACTTGTCATCCCTTAGAATGACATTTGTGCGAAGGGATGTAAATTTTGATGAGGAGAAAGCGATACAAATCTCTGTTGAGAGGGAGCTTTAGATCCCACTAGAATAGGAAATTTTAGCTCCAAAGTAGTAACTTCAGGAAGTTGTGGAGGAACCACAAATTGAGGAGAATAGAGTGGAGACACCCACTTAAACAAAAAAATCCAGAGAAGGCATACAAATAACCAGGAAAGTTAATAGACTTGTGCAGGATGCAAGGGAGAATGTGGGAGCTCCTTCAAATTTGAGCAGGAAAAGGAGGTCACCTGAGAGGTACACTAGCTACATGTCTCTAATGACTGAGCTTGTAGAAACTGAGCCATCCTCTTTTGAGGAAGAAGTAGAGAAAACTATTTGGGTTGCTGCAATGTTGGAGGAATATGAATCCATTGTAAATAATAGTGTTTGGAAAGTGGTCCCAAGACCAACAGATAAATCAGTAGTGGGTTCGAGATGGATCTTCAAAATAAAGCATGCAGTAGATGAAAGCATAGAGAATTATAAGACCAGATTTGTAGCTAAAGGATTCTCTGAAGTTAAGGGAATTTATTATGAGGAAATATTTTCTCTTGTAGCAAGGTATTCATCCATTATATCAATTCTTGCATTAGTTACACAGATGGGGTGGAAGATCCACCAGATGGATGTAAACACAACATTCCTCAATGGGGTTATTGAAGAGGAGGTGTAAATTGAGAAACAAAAATGTTTTGAGACATTTGATTGAGAGTCTCATGTGTGCAGACTCAAGAAAGCATTGTACGGTCTCAAACAAGCACCTTGTGCTTGGTACACCAGGATCGGTAGTTATCTCACTAGTTTGGGCTTCACCAAAAGGGAAGCAGATGTGAACCTCTATCATATCTTGGTAGGAGGTAAATTTATTATTATTTTCATATATGTTGATGATTTGATTTTAATTGGTGATGAGAAACCGATCAAATGTTGCAAGGTGGAACTTGCAAGGGAATTTTAAATGAAGGACATGGGTCTCACACACTACTTCCTCGAGTTGGAATTATGGAAAGACGATGGGGAATTGTTTGTGTCTCAAGGAAAGTATGAAAATTAGACACTATATATATTCCACAGGGAGAGTTGAAAACCCATGGAGACACTTCTAGCAACCAACTGGAGGAAGGAGGATGCCACTTTAGGTGAAGAGATGGGTGCTACCATTTATCAGAAGCTAGTGGGTTCACTAATCTATCTTGTCAACACATGACCAAATATGTGATATGTAGTCCAATAGCTAAGCCAAGCTATGGTTAAACCAACCAAATTATATTGGAAGTTATCTAAGCATGTTTTATGGTACCTCAAAGGCACTACTCAATATGGATTATGGTACTGGCAGAAAGAGGGAATGAAGTTATGTGGCTTCACAAATATAGATTGGGCAGGCATTCCATCTAACTGGAAGAGTACATCAGGTGGAATTTTTAGTGTTGGGTCTGTAGCATTTTCTTGATATAGCAAGAAGAACATATTTGTGGCGCTCATCTTGGTAGAAGAAGAATACATGGCTACAAGTCAAGCAACATTTGAACTGATCTGGATGAGAAAGATACTTGTGGGAATGTTTGGTTAGATGATGGATCCAACGATCAAACCAAGCATATATATGTATATGGTATCACCATTTACGCGACTATGTGTAGAGGAGGATGATGTTTCTACAATACATTCTGACATAGGAACAAGATGCTCACATTTTAACAAAGGCCTTATCAAGAGAAAAGTTTAAGTTCCATAGGTGCAGGATAGGGGTGGTTGACCATCCCTTTCTTGCTGAGAGGTAGTGTTGAAAAATGCAGCAAGAAAGTCTCAATTTGATTTTGCCTTGGTCAAATTGAGAAAATTCGAATTTCTACATTAGCAGACAACTTGGATATAGTTAACTGAGGTGGCATGGCTCTTGTCACTTAGTTAGCTCAGTAAAATTGAGTTAGAGGATTTGGAGTTCAGTTAATAATGTGTATTGATTGCTAAATTATTGCAATCAGGATCAGTTATTTCAAATTTTATTTTATATATATATATATATATATATATATATATATATATATATATATATATATATATATATTAATATATATCAGTTAAACTAGTTCTAACTGTTGGAGGAACTAGTGGAAGGTCAGTTGTGCAGTGGGACAATAGTCTAACTCAATGATCATCCAATTAACTAATCAATTAGCCCAAAATTACTAGTGCATGCAGAGAATTCGAGGTCCCCAGTTGTGGTGGAGATTACAAGGTAGTGTAACATCATTTGTGGGTTAGTCTTCAGTGTACGGGTGTTGCATGCAGTCAAATGATCAACCTTGCCAAGAATTGTGTAGTCATTTTAGAGGAAATTCCTAAGTATTAGGGGCCTATTTCCTAAATAATTATGCAAGGAAATAGGGGCTCAAGAAGAGGCATAAATTGACTAAGTCTGAGTCAAAGCTTCTCAATGAGCAGAGAGATAAGTTATTCACTTTCATGTTGTGTTCAGTTTGAGCAAGAAATTATAATACATATCTATTCATCTGATTAATGCAAGCAGACAAAGGGGTTTTTAGTAGTTGCTTTCCCCTGGAAAAATAGTGTTTGGATGTGTGTTATTTCTCTTTGCATGTTTGTGATTGATGTTCAAAATTGTGAATTGAATTCTGCAAAGCAGTAGAGTAGGATTGTTTCTTGTGATTTAGATTAAAATTTCATGAGTAGTTACAATTCTACACCATAATTTCTACATCTTCCTCGTCGAGAAAGTCCTCGTGGGGGGTGGGGTATACTATACACTTATAATCAATAAAGTAATATTAGTATATATATAAAATATTGAAACGTCGATATAACAATAATTTACAAATATAATATATAAGGAAACAAAGACAAGAAAGACAAAGAGAAAGACAACTTAGGTGAGACCAAGAAACGAAGACAACAAATCAATGATGATTCTTGTGCAATTTAGCAAGGTATTTAAGAATATGTTGAAAAAATCTAAGAAAGATGTTACTTTTCTTGACATGTAGGAAGTGAGACACTTTCTGAGATATATAATCACAATCATAATAAAAAACATATCGACCTTATTTTGCATTCACCATTATAATTTCATATTCTTTCTTAATGCCATATTTTTCATAATATACTTTAAAAACTTATTAACCCATGATTAACCTCTAAATCCTCTAGGTCCAAATTAACCCCATAAACATACATGAAACCCCTAACACCTTAACCCCATTCCCCTAGGCCCTTAAACCCCTAACCTCTAAGCCCTCAACCCAGCCTAACCCCTAAACCCTTAAACAATAACCCCTTGTCCCTAATCCCATAAATAATTTACCCCTAACTTGACCTAACCCCTTAATCAATGCTAATGAAAATAATCAAAAAATATTTCTAGTCCACATCAAGATGGAAACATAGTTCAAACACCTCCCAAAAGAATATTATAAAATACATTTACAATAGAAAGATAATACAATTCACAATACAATGATATACAATCTAAGATACAATATACATATAAACACTTACAAAAAAAATCTAGAATACAAAAACATATAATAAATAACTTACAAATGGATGATATTGATGTCCACCTTTAGCATGTCCATATTCCCTACAATGATTTTTGGCTGATTTAATAGAATTCTCCTTGGCCTCAAGCCCTTGCAATTTCTACAAGGGAAATAACATTTTTTATCCTCAAAAGCACTTGATGTTGATCCTACGTATCCTTGGTCTCCTTGAGAAATGTTATATGACATTTCTTTTAACTAAACTTTTAATGATGATTTTGTTAAAAAATTGACCTCAAAATAAGCCTACAACCTTTCAAAACAATTACAACTAATCTCTCTCTCTCTCTCTCTCTCTCTCTCTCTCTCTCTCTCTCTCTATATATATATATATATATATATGCCCTAACATATAATATTATATTAATGTTAATATATATTAATAATATTATATTTAATTATAATATTAATGCTATAATTATTTTAATTAGTTAAACTGGTCAATGCAAAGGGGTCCCATATTAGACGTCCTCAACAAAAAATCCATCAATGGTGGAATTGAATGTTATGTAATGGTTATTTTCCATTTGTCAGAAATTGGGCATTGCATTTTCATATTGGATATAGCGTTGAATATTTGATGGTAAAAAACTCTCATCAAATATTTGACAACAAGAGGAATTATAGGAAATCGTTGAATAATCGACGATATAGGACAACTCATCAAATATTCAGTGGGCATTGAGATTTTAGAAAAAAAAAAAACAAAAAAACAAAAAATACATTTAATTTTCGACACTTTTTCCAATTTTAGAATTTCTGCCCAAATGTAGTAGTGTACTTTATCAATGTAAGAAGGAGTTGACTTCTGAATTTGAGATGAAGGACCTAGGATTGATGCATTACTTCCTATGCTTGGATGCCTAGAAAAGTTCAAGTGAGATTTTCCTTTCTCAAGGAAAATATATTGTGAAGTTGTTAGAAAGATGTGGCATGGTGGACTACAAGTCTATGACTACATCGATGGAACTAAATTTCAAGAAGCTATGTGGAAGTGTTATTGGTCTGATTTTGGCAAATCCTACCAAATATAGACAACTTATGGGAGCATTGATGTTCTTGGTGAACACATGACCAAACATATGCTTTGTTGTTAATACATTGAGTCAATTTATGGTTAATCCTCATCATATACATTGGGTTGCTGCAAATAATATTCTAAAGATATCTTCATGGTACTATCAACCATCAATTGAGGTACACTATCAGGGATCTAAGATTACATGGATATACTGAATTCGATTGGCTTGGCAATGTGGTGGATAGAAAAATCACATATGGATGTTGTTTCTCTTTGGAATCCGATTCCATCTCATGGATGAGATGAAAATAAAATTTTGTTGCACTAAGCACCATTGAGGTTGAATATTTTGTAGCTAGTATGGCTTGTTATGAAGCCATTTGGTTGAGGAAGCTCTTCAGTGATCTATTTGAGCATGTGATAGATACCACCATAATTTATTGTGATAGTAAAAGTGGGATTCACCTTTCATAGAGTCTCGTGTTCCGTGACCAATCCAAGCATATTGATATTAGGTACAATTTTATCTAAGATATGGTACAACGGGGAGCAATAAGGCTCCAACACATATGGACTGATGAACAGGTTGTTGACATCCTCACAAAGCCTTTGGGAAAGGCCAAGTTCTTAGCCTTCAAAGGGAGACTTGGAGTCATGGAAAGACCCTCCCATGAAGGTACCAATTGAGTTGTACCTTGAGCTCTAGGAGCTTCTAGGGGCCTCAGGTACTTCTTGGAGTTATATGAGAACATGGTGAGTGGCTCACCTTCCCCTGTGGAGTACATGCCCCAACATGTGAGCATAGGTTGAGTGTTTCACCTTCCCCTATGGAGTACACTATATGAAAATAGGGTGAGTGGTTCACCTTCCCCTGTGGAAACCCCAACATACATCCTACCCTTGTAGTCTAGGACTCTTGGGAAGTACCTCTCATTTGGCCAATGAGTCAGGAAAAGCGCCTATGGTTAATTAGTACTATTGATAGACGTGTTAGGTACTACTATATTATTTATGACTAGGATGCATAATGTTCAACAACTTGATCACTAAGGGTCAAGCTTAGTGGGGGTTCTATCCCTGGACATGAGGACTTGTCTCTATCATTTTGGCAAGATTGGCAGGGTCTTGTGATCCACCCTCTTTCAATCCTTTATTATTTGATCTATGATATCAATCATCATCAGAGATGAGACAAGTTGTAGAGATGGCACATGATGGACATGATAACATAGCCATGGATGAACGTTGACATGTGGAATTCCTCCCTAGTTGAGAGGGAGTATTAAAGAGTGCAAATAGGAGTTAATACCCCTTCCTAGAAGCCATATATATATATATATATATATATATATATATATATATATATATATATATATATATATATATATATATATATATATATATATATATAGATATTGAATAATTAACTAATAATTAGTGTGACCTTTCTTTGAAAGAAGCTCATACTCACGTAAATAACATATTTACCATAAGTTACTACCCACCATTATTTATCAGTTATTTAACACTAACAAATATGGGTAAAAATGTAAATGTACAAACTTACTACAATTTAATTTACAAATATACGTGATCCTATTTACAAGGAGACATGTCTCTTGGCATCTTGAGATTAAAATTCACTTGAAACTTTTCATTTTACACAATTCACTTATCATCTCATATATTCTTGTACTTATTATTGATGTTCTATCTACAGTTACTTTCAATGATGATCTAAAGTGAATGCTACCGAAGTTTTAACATGATTTCTATTAGAATTTGAAGTAAAGTTGTTATCGGGATAATAAAACATTGAAATAATTGTTGCAAGCATATAATATAACATAAAATTAACAAGGAGTGGCTAATAAACAACCCTATTAGGTGTTCTAGTCCCTAAAGGGAAAGACAAGCCCAAGGGACATCCTTCAATTGGTAGGGGTCATGTGAGTAATGATGAGATGGAAAGGGACACAAGGGTCTCAAAGCCAAATTCCATGGCTTCAAGGATGGTAATGATGAGGGATGTTGTTAAGTTATGGTATGTTCTATGCTTATAACAGTTTACTTCTTTTTCTTATTATATTCCACCGATTAGCAATCACATGTACATAAAGTAAAGTGCAGATAGAACATTAAACGATCGACAGAAAACAAGCCAAGACAAGAGACACAAGATGTGGCGGCTAGCCAGGGACAAACCCCACAATGTGTGGGGAAACCCTTTGATCAAATCTTCTTTTATCTTCAATAATTCAGTAGAGAGAAATAGTACAATAAATCTGATTCATATCAGCAGTAGCAAACCCTAGATCAGTAGCATCAGCATTAGCGGCTTCATTATCAAACTAGGGCAGACCATATCTCACAAACCAACAGTCGGATTGACTTCATTCCACTACCAAAAGTTGCGGCTTTCAAAGGAGGTTTAGATGAACCTACAGCGCAGTTCCAAAGAGGAGATAGTCTAGGCCACGCAAGTCAATCTTTACTTCTGCAGTTGCAGCTTTAGTTTCAGCAGTTTCCAGCTTCAAACTAGGGCAGTCGATATCTTGCAAACCGTTCGTCGGATTGACTTCATTCCACCACCAAAGGTTGCGGCTTTCAAAGGAGGTTCAGATGAATCTACAGCACAGTTCCAAAGAGGAGATCTTCTAGACCACGCAAGTCAATCTTTACTTCTGCAGTTGCAGCTTCAGTTTCAGCAGTTTCTGGCTTCACATGTGTGAGAGAGAGAGACCCATTTCAGCGCAGTAGAGAAGAGACTCATATCTGCGCAGTAGAGAGAGAGAGATGTGATGAGATGAGTGAGTCCAAATGAGGAAAAGTCCTCTTATATTTATACACAACGTTGGTGGGTGAATAGATGTGACTGTTGGGCTTCTGAGCCTACATGAGTTGTAGGTCGGCTTGATAATAATTCCATAATCAAAATAAATTCATATCTCCATGAATACTTATCGGAATCGGATGATCTTTATATCAATCCTACACCTCTCGACGAGAGGAATCTAATAAAAATATTATCAGCCATGAATAAGATGACCCACATGAATTTTTTCCCTGGTTGCCAATTTTAACACTCCCTCTCAACCATGGAGAACTTCATCTGCAATCTGTCTATCGGTCGTTACTATTCATCCATCAAATGCACTACCTTATACAGCCTAACCCTTGCCCTGCTCTGCTCTATTTTGCTTGTTCTGCTTTGTCTTGTTCTACCCTGCACTGATCTGTACTGTTTTGTTTTGTTCTGCTATGCTCTTGCATTGTTCTATTCTGCTCTGCTTTTGTCCGAATTATGAAGAAGAAGAAATGATCGAGGATGTATCATACTGACTCAAAGTCAGTCTCAGAGTATGTACCACTGGTCCCAGACCAGTCTCAACCAACCCGAAGTCAGCGTCATAGTGAGTACAACTCCACTGGTCCTAGACCAATATCATCCTCCACTAACTCAAAGTCAGTCTCAGAGTGCGTACCACTGGTCCCAGACCAGTCTCAGCCGACCCGAAGTCAGCTTCATAGTAAGTACCACTCCTACCACTGGTCCCAGACCAGTATCATTGATCCCAGATCAATGGAGGTCATCCTAGCGTAGGGAGTACGGTAGTTACAATGATGCATCCATCGGTACTACTATGGTCCCTAACTTCATTTCCCTGCTCATTGATCAGATGAGGGGTACTTCCCATGAGTCCCAGACTGCATGAAAGGGATGCCTCGACAGGAGAACTAATCAATCCTGTCCTCACAGGAGAACACATCAATCCTGCTACAATTGCCATGGAGAACACATCAATCCAGGCCTCACAGGAGAACACATCAATCCAGGCTGCCATGGAGAACACATCAATCCAGGCCTCACAGGAGAACTAATCATCCTGCTACATAGGAGAGCGAATCATCATGTTCCACAAGAGAGCGAATCATCTTGTCCCACAAGAGAGCGAATCATCTTGTTCCAGTGCGCACCACCAGGGGAGGGTGAGTCACCCTGTGGTCGTATGCACATCAATCCAGGCCTCACAGGAGAACTAATCATCCTGATACACAGGAGAGCGAATCATCCTGTTCCGCAAGAGAGCGAATCATCTTGTCCCACAAGAGATCAAATTATCTTGTTCCAGTGCGCACCACCAGGGGAGGGTGAGTCACCCTGTGCTCGTATGTTGCTCCAGTAATAACCGCAAGCCCTTAGAGCTCCCAGAGCTCAATGTATGCAACATGTAGGACCCTTATACAAGGGTTTCTTACCGACTCCAAGTCGTTTGGGAAAATCACAGATTAGATCTTTCCTCGGGGCTTTGACAAGGTGTATCAACCTGTACATCATCTTAATGCGATGGAGCCTCCTTACTCATCAACGTACCATATCCAAGATGATGTCTATCTGCTGGAGCAATTGATGAATACGGGATTCCTCAATAATCGAATCCCACCTCTAGTTGTTATAGAGAATCACAGTGGTATCCAATGTAAATCCAAATAGTTCACTGAAGAGCTTTCGCAACCAGACTACCTCACACGAGGTTATGCTAGCAACAATATATCCTGCTTCGGCGGTGCTCAAAGCCACTGACTTCTGCTTCTTGCTCATCCATGATATCGAAGCAAATCCCAAGGTGAAACAGCACCCAGAAGTGCTCTTACGGTCCACCACACTGCCTGCCCAATCAACATCAGTATATCCAAGTAGTCTCACATCTCCGGCAGTGTATCTTAATCCATGAGAGATTGTGTCCTGAAGACATCTCAGAAGATTCCTGGCATCAATCCAGTGAGGCTCAACCAAATATGAGCTCACAATGCTAACTGCAAAAAAAATGTTCGGACAGAGGTTCACCAAGAACATCAATGCGAATGAGTTTATGAAACTCAGAGGCATTTCCCAAATTTGGTCCGACATCACTACCATATAACTTCTAAAAGTTAAGATCCTCGAGGTAGTCACAGGCTTGCAGTCCATCATACCAAATATTTCCAATATCTTTACCACATATTTCCCTTGAGATAGAAAAATTTCCCTTGGCTTCTGCCATACTTCAAGTCCTAGGAAGTAGTGCATCAGTCCTAGGTCTTTCATTTCAAATTCAGAGGCCAGCTCCCTCTTACATTTGTGAATGAGAGGGTCTGCACCTGTTAGAAAGAGGTTATCCACATACAATACCAGTATGAGAGGCTTGTCATCTTCAACCTTAAAGTAAAGGTTAGGATCAGCTTCACTCCTAGTGAATCCCAGTTTTATCAAGTAGCTATCGATCCTCTCATACCATGCTCGGGGTGCTTGCTTCAGCCCATAGAGAGCTTTCTTCAACCTGCATACATGAGATTTTCGATCATAAATCTCAAATCCTTCGGGTTGCTCCACGTAGACCTCTTCTTCGATCGAGCCATGCAAGAACAAGGTCTTAACATCCATCTGATGTAGGTTCCATCCTTGTGAATCCACAAGGGCTATGATCAAGCGGAGGGTCCTATATCTGGCAACAGGTGCAAAAATCTCATCACAGTCTATACCTTCCTTTTGGGAGAAACCTCGAGCAACAAAACGAGCCTTATACGTTTCCGTGCTTCCATCTGCTGCATGCTTTATCTTGTAAATCCATTTTGAAGTAACAATTGTCTTGTCCAGGGTCTGGGAACTACTTCCCAAACATCATTCTCCATAATAGACTCATATTCTACGGTCATAGCATCCTTCCATACTTGATGCTTGACGGCATCTGAGAATGACGAAGGCTCATTTTGTATGATCGTGCTCATGATGGTCAGGTATCCTTGATACCTATTAAGTTTCTTACTTTGACGGAAGGTTCCTCAGGGTGCAGCATGTCCTTTAGCATCATCAAGTATCCCCCTAAGCCATGAAGGCCTCTTCCTAGAAGAGGAAGGCTCGTGTGGATGAGAATCTATCAGATCCATGGGTTCTTCTACATCAGGCATTGATTCATCATCCTTTTCTTTCGGTTCCCTGGTGTTGGCTTCTTGAGAGCTCCTCAAAGTCGAAAGATTGTTCACCTTGCGGTGAACTTTTCTTTAGGAGTCTTGGAACCCAATGCTCGATGAGGGCATCGATTTTGTACATATACGATGGTGATTGTAGTTTTAGCCCATAGAAACATCAGAAGTCTTTGATCATGTAGCATGGCCCAGACAACTTCCATCATCGTGCGGTTCTTCCTTCCCACCACACCATTCTGCTCAGGAGTATGTGGTGTAGTAGTCTCCCTCTTAATGCCAACCTCAGGTATGCCTGAGTGAACCAATTGTAATGTATCAGAGGACTTGCTTTGGCTTGAGGGGAATGGTCCCTTTTTTATCTTTCCTTCAGCACATCTTGGACATACACCTTCATTCTCTATTCAGAATTCGGGCATCCCTATCACCATTTGTCTTACACTGAGTATAGCTTTATAATGAAGGGGGAAAAACCTCTAATGCCAAAGTTCGGATTGAAGAGATATGTCATAAGACATGACACCTAGCAGACTTCCATCGACCTGATATAATGAATCAACACTAAACCCAAGAGTAAAGGCATCTTTAACATTATTTTTCCATATACATACCTTGCCATCGCTGAAGGTTACCTTGTAGCCTTTGTCTTCCGTTTCCGAGATGGACACTAGGTTCTTTTTGAGGTCAGGTGCATTCAATACATCCTGGAATTTCTAGCCTTCTTGAATGCTTGTCCTCTTCCTTGATTCCCAGCTCTCCTCTTACCTTTGCTGTTGAATTTGTCATTCCTTTGATTGCCATCAGAGGGATTTCGAGTTGCACCACTGCATACTGTACCATGCTTCTCTGATCATGATTATCATCATGCTGCCCATGTCCATGATTTTATCCATCATAATGCTGCTCAAACTAGTGTGCATCATCATCATGTTATCCTATATGTTCATGATCTCATGTTGCCCTTTATGTCCATGATCTCATTCATCATGATGCTCATGATCTCATACATAGTGACTTGCTTTATCGCAAATGTAACATCGTCATTTTCTTCTAGCCTTAGGTCCAGCCTTTCCTTTTGATTTAGTCCCGGAATTATTTCTTTTCTTTGCATGAAAAGAAAAGGCAGCAAGAGGCATTTCTTACACTTCTTCCCTTGTTTCTTCTTGAATGCATCTAGCCATTAATTCCTTGAAACCAGGAATTACATTATAGTTCAGAAGAGTAGTCCTGAACACATACCATTTAAATGGTAATCCTTCAAGAGTTGTGAGTGCCATTTCTCTGTCAGTAATAGTTTCCCTAATAGATAGGAGATCGTTCTTGATCTCGTTGATTCTTAAGAAGTATGCTTGCATACTTTCATCTTTACCCTTCTTGATTTCCCTCAGCTTATTTCTAAGAAACAAAACTTGATTTGCATCATTAACTTTAAATAAACTCACCAGTCTGTCGTAGATTTCCTTGGAGGTGTCTAGATCAGAGATGTAGGCCACCAAGCGCTTGTCGATAGAGTCCTGAATGATCTTCTTTGTTTTGAATTCTCCATTTTTCCATTTGTTCCAGGCAGCAGCAGATGCATTTGATGAAGGCTCAACAATATTGCCTCTTACATGGTCCAGCACTCCTTGATCTTCAAGGGTTAGATCAATAGACATCTTTCATCTGTGATAGTCAGCTTTCTCACAGAGCTTGTCTTCGGTAGGAAAGAGTGTTGAGGACCCCATAGTTCTTTTAGGATAGCCTTGCCAATCTTTTCTTCAATGATTGCTCTTGCTCTTGCTCGGGCTTTGTCTTCACCTTAGCTCTGATACCATGTTAAGTTATGGTATGTTCTATGCTTATAACAGTTTACTTCTTTTTCTTATTATATTCCACCGATTAGTAATCACATGTACATAAAGTAAAGTGCAGATAGAACATTAAACGATCGACAGAAAACAAGCCAAGACAAGAGACACAAGATGTGGCGGCTAGCCAGGGACAAACCCCACAATGTGTGGGGAAACCCTTTGATCAAATCTTCTTTTATCTTCAATAATTCAGTAGAGAGAAATAGTACAATAAATCTGATTCATATCAGCAGTAGCAAACCCTAGATCAGTAGCATCAGCATTAGCGGCTTCATTATCAAACTAGGGCAGACCATATCTCACAAACCGACAGTCGGATTGACTTCATTCCACCACCAAAAGTTGCGGCTTTCAAAGGAGGTTTAGATGAACCTACAGCACAGTTCCAAAGGGGAGATCTTCTAGGCCACGCAAGTCAATCTTTACTTCTGCAGTTGCAACTTCAGTTTCAGCAGTTTCCGGCTTCAAACTAGGGCAGTCGATATCTTGCAAACCGTTCGTCGGATTGACTTCATTCCACCACCAAAAGTTGTGCCTTTCAAAGGAGGTTCAGATGAACCTACAATGTAGTTCCAAAGAGGAGATCTTCTAGACCACGCAAGTCAATCTTTACTTCTGCAGTTGCAGCTTCAGTTTCAGCAGTTTTCGGCTTCACATGTGTGAGAGAGAGAGACCCATTTCAGCGCAGTAGAGAAGAGACTCATATCTGCGTAGTAGAGAGAGAGAGAGATGTGATGAGATGAGTGAGTCCAAATGAGGAAAAGTCCTCTTATATTTATACACAACGTTGGTGGGTGAATAGATGTGACTGTTGGGCTTCTGAGCCTACATGAGTTGTAGGTCGGCTTGATAATAATTCCATAATCAAAATAAATTCATATCTCCATGAATACTTATCGGAATCGGATGATCTTTATATCAATCCTACACCTCTCGACAAGAGGAATCTAATAAAAATATTATCAGCCATGAATAAGATGACCCACATGAAGTTTTGCCCTGGTTTCCAATTTTAACATATGTCCACATAATTAGGTGTATAGATGTACGAGGGAGCAATCGTGGATACGAGTTACCTCAACCTTTGTTTTTCCACACTTCTTCATTTTCCTTTTGTCTTTTCTTGATTTTTCTTTGTATTACTGCTTTGGGATCCAGGATGTGAGAGTATGTTGTGTATGATATAAGTAGTTATTACCCCCTTAATGTGGGGCAGTTCATCCCTTCTAGGGGTTGGGATGTGCATGGGTTCCTTAAGGATGTGAGGGCACTCATGGGGCCCTACACTACTACATATATGACTAAATTGCAATGACATAGTTTGACGATATGGCCAATATTGTCACAAGGTCAAGAAAAATGTCATTTTTTTAGTCTTGGTTCCTATGTTCGTCGCAATTACAACGACATATTTGTTGTGAGTCACAATTGAAACATATAATTTCTAATGCATTGAAATTGCAATGAAAGAAGTTTTTTGTCACAAGTGAGGTGAAATATGTTTGGTATCGCAATTGCAACGAACCACATTTGTTATCACAATTGCGACGACTGATGGTTTTTTGCACCTTGAGGTTAATTTGACCATTTATTTGACTAGTCATCTTTGGCATTGTTCTAATGTCTCAATTGCAACGATAAATAAATATATAAATGTCCCACATGTAAGAGATGTTGCGACATAGCCCCCCAAGGGTGCAGCTTGTTAGACAATAAACATATTACTAAGGCGTTTGTGTTTCTGTGTAGGTCACAGGTTCAAACCTCATCTTACCCATGCGTTGTGCTCGGGGGCAGTGCAATTGCACTTAGAGGTTATAGTGGTAGCTTTCGGGGATCGACCCCATGTCACGTGAGTACAAGAGCCAACGCATTACTGATTCTGGTAGTCATATATATATATATATATATATATATATATATATATATATATATATATATATATATAAGATGTTGTGACATATATGTTATAACTATAATAATTCTGATATGTTATAAGGTCTTTTTTGTGAGCGATTTTTTTTTTTTATATAATTGTTTTATGTTTGTGGGAAGAATGTCAACAAACATTAGATGGGAAACTAATCTTCAAGGGGTCAATGATGGGAAATGTTATTTCCCTTGCAATTCTTGCAAGTGCAAACATCTGTCGAGAATTTCATATGAAACAAATGATAGACATTGTGGGAATAATGGGAACATTGAAGGGTGGAACAAATATCGCCCAGTGGTAAGTTGCTATTTATGAATCATTATATATATTTTCTTTATATTAATCATATATATATATATAATATTTGTTCTGTAGACTAATTATTTCACATGATTATTTGAAATTATTATAAGTCAAGGTGGCCCCCTAGATACTATGATTTGAATATTTCACCAAGCATTAGTGCTACAAATGATGTTCTACAAGTTGAGGAAGATGGAGCGAATATTGAAGCTCAACATAATGATCCTATGCAAGAAGATGACATTAATAACATAGTTCCAGATGATGGGAAAAAAGTGCTTGGAGATGAGAAAGAATATGTTTTTCGTGATGATGAATGTGTGCTAGAGAAGGCAGTGACACGACTTTATGAAGGCTCAAAAGAAAATATTCTCTCTGCTACGTTATTGTTGGTGAACTTAAAGTTTCTGAAAAGTTTTTCAAACATGTGTATGACACAAATTCTAATGTATAATGTAATATGTTTCATCACATGAAAGGTTGATTTTTTTCTTTTTCTTTATGTTAATTAATGTGTAAAATAAGAATGAATTATTTATGATCAATATTGTTTACACTAAATAGTGATTTTTTATGTTGTACTATATTGTTAGGTTAATTTATGTTACCATTATCAAATGAGTTACCTCACATATACTGAGATTTATGTGTTGTTATGAAAGAAATTGGAATGTAGTGTTGATCTATAGATGCATGTCCTAACGATCATATTATATATTCAAATTCAAGCTTCTGTGATCCATATTTTGATATTTGAAAAAAAATTCCGAAGAAAACACATTGGTAGATTTAGGTCGACGCGTTTCGAATCAACCTGTGTGGTTCATCATGAGGACAAGATGAAAAATCAGATCATAGCGGCAAGTTAAATAGGGAGTTAGGACCTTGTAACGGCTAAAAAACGACTATTTTTGACTGGATAGGAAAATGGGACAAATTATTATTAATTAATAATAAATTAATCAATCAAATATAGTACATAATTATAAATGACTAACATGGCCCCAATATGTAAAAATAATAAGTCAAAAAAATTATTACTCAAATAAAAACAATAATTAAGTCAAATAAAATAAAATGTAACAGAAATAATATTAAATATATAAATATATTATTTAGTTATAAACTAAAATAAGAAAATACCTTGCTTATAATAGTAATTTGTTTAATTAAAGTCTATTTTTATTTTATTCACTAAAAATAAATAAATAAATAAAAATTATAGAATAATTATAAATTAAATTTAAATATATTCTAATTATTCATTATTTTATTATTTCATAGATTGTAGTTATCTTGGTTATAAATATTTTTTGCTTAATTGAATTCTATTTTAATATATATATATATATATATATATATATATATATATATATATATATATGTATGTATTTAATTATTTATTATTTTGTTATTTCATCGATTGTAGTTAAAAAAGAAGAAGGAACAAATAAACAAAACTCGGGGGAGAAAAATCGAAGAGAGGAAAAGGAGACAAGAAAGGGAAGGGAGTAAGAGGAAAGCGCTGGAATCTAGCAGCTGTTGATTTTCCAACCATTGTCCCTAATAAAATTATTGGGTCTCCTCTCAATTTCAATGGCTTCCCTAAATTTATGGTGATGAAAGTGAGAAATCTTTCAATGAACTTAGCCTCTTCAATGCATATTTGATGCTTGGTCTTCTCAGCATGCTCTGCTAAGGCTAAAGAGCGGGTCCTCCCACGCTTAATACCGGTAGCGTGTTCCTTAATCCTTTGATTAATAGAAGACCAAGCATCAGATATGAATTGAAGAGGCTAAGGTCATTGCAAATATTTCTCACTTTCGTCACCATAAATTTAGGGAAGCGATTGAAATTGAGAGGAGGCTTAGTAATCTTAATAGGGACGATGGTTGGAAAATCAGAAGTTGTTGGATTCCTACCCTTTTCTCTGAGTCCCTTCCCTTTCTTGTCTCCTTTTCCTCTCTTCGGTTTTTCTCCCCTAAGTTTTGTTTATTTATTCTTTTTTTTTTTTAACTACAATTGATGAAATAACAAAATAATAAATAATTAAATACATTTAAATTTAATTATAAAATTAATATATATATAAATTATATTTATAACCAATATAACTATAATCTATGAAATAATAAAATAATAAATAATTAGAATACATTTAAATTTAATTTATAAATTTTTTTAGTGAATAAAATAAAAATAGAATTTAATTAAACAAATTACGGTTATAACCAAGGTATTTTCCTATTTTAGTTTATAACTAAATAATGTAGCTATATATTTAATATTATTTCTATTACATTTTATTTTATTTGACTTGATTATTGTTTTTATTTGAATAATATTTTTTTTGACTTATTATTTTTACATATTGGGGTTGGGGTCATGTTAGTTATTTCTAATTATATAATTATATATTTATAATTATATACTATATTTGATTAATTAATAATAAATAATAATAATTTGTCCCATTTTCCTATCCAGTTAAAAATAGCCATTTTTTAGTCATTTTTCCTATAGTTGTTACAAGGTCTTGACTCCCTATTTAACTTGTCACTATGATTTGATTTTTCATCTTGTCCTAATGATGAACCACACTAGTTGGTTCGAAACACGTCGGCCTAAATCTACCAATGTGATTTCTTCCGAAAATATTTTCAAATATTATATATTATGAACAACATGCATCAAAAACAAATTTCCTAAAATGTAATAATAGTAGATATTGAACTGATCAAATAATAAAAAAAAGGTACCTGAAAAGGTTCTTTGTCATATTCTCATAATTCCATGTTTGTATTGATTGTTCAGGTGTGAAAGCATAGAAAAGTTTATGGATTACCATGCATGGAAGAGAAGTGAATATGGTTATGCATTTGGGAAAATTGAAGAAAATTGGTCGCATTTTAAAGATGAACCTCATAATGTTAGGCTTTCATTGGTAGTTGATGGTGTTAATCCATTTAGAGAGCTCATGTCTATTTACTCAGTGTGGCCAATTTTTGTTATCAACAATAACCTTCCTCCTTGGATGTCAATAAAGAGGAAGCACATTACATTGACAAGGATTGTTGTAGGTATTGTTTTACATTATCTTTTTTAATATTGTAACATTTTTATTTGTCTTGTTTATTGCATAATATGTTATATTTATTTATTTACTATATATATATATATATATATATATATATATATATATATATATATATATATATATATATATATATATTCAAACAATTAGATAAATACCAAGTTAAAGATATGAATGTATATATATATAGCTTCTTATCGACGATTTCATGAATTTATGGGTCTACATCACTATGTATGACATTTGTAAATGAATAAGGTAGAGGCAATTTCATTTCCATGGCATATTGTAAGGACAATTCATGATGCCCTGGGACTAACACATTGTTGTGCAATGTAGCATTCCATTTTGCTTTCATAGTATATAATTATTTCAGTTAGATCATATCATGCATGTATTTTAAATAATCCCTTCATTTATAATTAGCATTGATCCATCTCTTGCAAACCTTCAAACTAAAGGTAAATTTGCATCTCTAGTTTGTGGTCCTAAGATGAAAGCTCGTCTTTTAATAAGTTTAGAAAAGGAGGTGTTTGATGAGTATAGACACTTCCTCTCTAAGAACCATAGATATCATGCTACTGAAAAACATATCTCAATGGGAAATAAGAGACCAAATTAAAACCACGAAGAATGAAACCTTAACTATGGAAGTTGGAATATAATAGAAATCGTCATGAAGGACATAGGCTTCCACGAGGAATGAAAAATTATCCTTCTCAATTCATGAAGTTTCCCTACTATGACCACTTAAAAATAACTCATTTGTTTGATACAAAGCATATCAAGAATAATATGGTAGAAAATTTATGGCGGATCATAGATGGTAGGAGGGATAAAGAAAAAATCCAAAAAAATTGTAATGACATTGTGGAAGCCAATCATGCAATGAAGAATGGGATATTAAAATCAAATAGCGCTAGAGATTGAAACAACCTTCCATGGTTATTAACAAAGAAGAAAAGTGATGATCTAAAATAGGGCATTCAAATAATTAAATTTCCCACATGATTTTCTTCAAGCATAAATAATATCTTAACAAAAAATGGTGAATTTAGTGGGGTAAAACACACGATTGGCATATCTTCATTAAGGTAATTATTTTGGTATATATATTTCTATATTGGTATATATACATCTTTATGGTTTTTTTTTTCTACTTTGGATTAAAAAAATAATGATTCATTTTTATTGTTACAATATGTTCTACCTCTATCTCTCCCAGACGAATTTGACAACAATGTCAAACAATTTATATATGATCTTGGAAAATACATGAGGTAAGTAGTGATTTATATGCCGAGTGTTTTTTCAATTAGTTTTTGATCAACTTAATGACATGTTTTACTTGTAATGTAATATATTCTATTTTTTTGAAACATGTACTTATTTTCTTGCATCATTTGTAGATTGTTGTCATTGAAAAAAATACATAAAGACACTATAAAGAATTGGAAGAGAGAAATTCCTCGGTTAATGTGTGAAATGAAAAAGTATATACCTCTAACATTTTTCAATGCACAAGAGCACTACCTCATACAAAAATTTGAGGAGATTGAATTGTGTGGACCTGTACACAAAAGGTCAATATGGATGGTGGAGAGGCACTTGAAATCATTGAAGGCTTTGGTTAGACAAAGACTATGTCTTGAGGGTCTTATGGTGGAGGAATATGTTAATTTTAGGTATGTTCTATGCTTAGAGAAATTTATTTCAATTTTCACAGTTGGCTCAATATCTTTTCTAGATTAGAAATCACATCAACATTAAAGTAAACTATAGATAGAACATAAACATAAATCACATAAGACAAGCCAAGACAAGAGGACACAAGATGTGGTGCTAGCCAGGGACAAACCCCAATATGGAGAAACCCTGATCAATTCTTCTACTATGTTCTGTTATCACTCAGATTTTCCCTGAAGTTGTAAGAAGAGGGAAAGGGGTCTGAGGTAACCACAAACCAACTTTTGGGTACAACATCTAGCCAATCTGTACTTAGAGAGGGTTCTCTCTTTAAAATTTAGCTTTGTGTTATAAGGTTTTAGGCTAGTTATGAAAGCTTTGGGATTTTGATTGTGTTTGGTGGTGAAATTCAATAGCAGATGGGTAGAACTAAATATTTCAGGCCATTGGGCTAATGGAGTCAACAGAAGATGGCTCAACTAAATTTTGTTTTTCAACAAAGGATGGCTTCACAAGGCAAGATAGCTAAACAAGGAGCAAATGATAACTTGAAAGCATGGGATGGGATCAAAAGGGAAGAAGGGCAATTAAGAATCCTTCCACGTGTTTTCAGAAGAGGGAATTTAGATGATCACCAATAAAAAGAAATTAAGAATTTTTTACTAAATGATCAAAATGATAAACTAAGAAGCAGAAGCAATTAAGAATTCCATGCCTATGATAGTTTAGAGGAAAACATTAAGACTAAAAACGATTGAAAATAGATTTCCCGTAAGAATTTTCTGAATTATACCTTTTCATTTTAATATTCAGATATGGAACATAATTGAAATATTTAACAAGAAAACAATAACACATGGGATATAGAATACTTATTTGTCCAGTGTTTTGCACATGAATCCTATGAAAAGTCCTTTGTATTAATTCTTCATCCAGCCATCCATATAGGAGTTGATCAACAACACTTTATTCAAAAGTAATCAGTTTTACAGAAATGTTTAAGAATCCACCCTCAATACTCCGAATGAGGGAGTATTTATACAAAATTTTTACAATAAAATATCTCATAACAATGAGAGATATATTCTAGGGTGACTAACTATATGTTACATGAAAGTAGAGACAGATGGTCTCGAAGATAGAAGATAAAGTAAAATGATGGCTTGCTATCCCAATTTTTGTGAATGAGTTGGAGGTAGGCCCTATGATAAAGCATCTTGTTGTCTTCCACGTAAATCAGTGCTGGTTGTTCTGCTTTTCATCTTCTTACTGATACTATTTGACCTGTTCTGATACTTTTTACCTGTTTGATCCTTGTTCATCCTCTTTTACCACCATTGACTATAGTAAAGAATGAAAATTTACTTTTTTACCAAGGATAAATTACAAAATTTCTGTCATATTTGTCCACCATTTTTCCTATGGTATTTTGGTCCTTTGAAGTTTCGTGAGGATTTCATCAGCCTCAGTGTATTTGAAAAAGGTAGGCTGAACTGGAAACAAATGCTTTAACTCATGTTGAACATAGAAAAGGTTATCTAGACTGTCATAGAGAACTCTGCCTGTAGGCAGTGCCTTTGGTGCAAATGAACTAGCTAATGAGCTAGCCTAGTTATCTGCATATTGGGCCAATTTATCAACATAGTCTATATGTCTCATTAATTTATCATTAATAACTAAAGGACTAGGGAGTCCTTTGTTCTGCAAAATACCAAATTTCTCCATAAAAAGATTAATTTCCTCTTGCATGTTTTGACATCTCCTTTCCAAATTCTGCATTAGAGACCTTTTGGTCAATACCTTCTTGATTTCTAGAATAGTTCCTGTTCTATCTTCAATGCCCATTTCTTCAAGCTAGTACTTATTCTTGCTATTCAAAAAATTTATAAGCCTGGTGGCTTCCTCAGGCATCCTTCCTAATTCTTCCTTAGTTTTCTGGATTTCTTCAAGAGCTATTGTAGAGCCTCTACTTTACACCTACTTGTCTACCATTTCCCTCAGTTTTTCCTCAGCTTTTCTTCACTTTTGCCTCATTTTCACTGTAAAACCACCCAGATCATTACATTAGGTGTCATTAAGCATGATCAAGTGATTTTTGCTAATGGGTGACTATTTTGTTTAGATTTTGACATACTGGTAGGAATTCCGCAGCTGTCTGGCAATCCCGCAGCCATTCAGCGATCCCGTAGCCATCTGATGATCCCGCGGCCTTTTTGTTAAACTCAAGGTTCCACGTGTCAGTTTTCCAAATGAGCCACATGGGCACTTAGGTATCAACGTGCTCGAGGTTCCTGTGCCATTTGTTCAACCATTCACGTCATCTGTACCTCCGGTCAAAACTGGTCAAGTTACGGTCAAATAAAGGCAGCTTAACAGTGATTGTAAGCTGTTAGGTCACGTCAGCTCAAACGGTGACTTGTCCGCGTTTTGCAGGTGGTAGGGGACATGATCCAACACTGGATTCATTGCCCATGACGACAGAACCTCCAGCTCATCCACGCACCCTTATAATGTGTCAATAAACCTTAAATACGCATTACAGTTAGTTGTTTTTCAGTTATTAGCTGTACGTGTTAGGCCATCCTTCAGATGCCTATATATACTTGCGTCTGCGTACGCTTATTTTACTTTTTAGCTGCTGTACTTTCTGAACTTGTGATAATTTTAAGAGCATTTGTAAACTCTGTTTTTATAGTGTTGTTCTAGCACTCTGTTTTGTACATTTCTGCAAATGGAGCAATAGAAACAATGTTGTTTTGAAGCTTTCAGTTCCTTAAGTCTTCTTGTGGCTGAATGAATGGAGGGCCCCTGTTCATGTTAGCCTCTGTAAAGTATTTTATGTTCAGCATTTCTTTATTTTCTCATTCAGCATTTCTTTAAACATGTATAGTTTGATTTATTTGATTTCTTTTCTTTCAAGCTGATCAGTATTATTTCCTTGCAGGTTTTTAGCCCGGGATTTGTTTTTATGTTTGTGTATTTGCTTTACAAACTAATGGTATTTGAAGTTGACAGGTTCAAGTTGCTGCCTTTGTTTTTATAGCTGATTTTTAGTCTTATTTCTCAAAGTTCTGCTAACACATGAATGATCTTTTATCATAAATTGTTATCTTTTAAGGATCAGAATACCACTAACTTGCAGTTGGCTTTGAGTGCTTTTTAGACTAATCTTTCACTACTTTCTAATCATACTTTGCATAGTACATATGGCAGAAGTAGAGAGTTAGAAAGAGCAAAACGTTATCACTAGTCTTTAAAGTAGATTTTTCTCATTTTTAATCACTTTTCTAATTCAACTTGAGCTACTTCCTAATCGTGCTTTACACAGCACTATGTGTTTGAAGCAGGGAGTTAGGGAGAGATAATCATTATCTTTGGTTTTAAAAGTGACTTTCTTTTCTTTTATTTGCAGCAGCATGAATGGTGTCTAGTGCCATTGGAAGTGGTTCTTTGCTTTCAAGTTATTTCAAGTTATTTCTTTCTTTCAAGCATTTCCTTTCAAGCAAGTAGTTAGAGATCACTAATCACACACTCTCACTCATTTAGGATTCACTCCACATACACTATCACTCATCTGTTTATAAATCACCACTCCATCTTAGGAAGATAAATTAACCACAAACAACACCTCCAACGATAAAAAAAACTCTAAGAGGTTGCTTAAGTACATATAGTACACCTTCACTTCATCAGCTTACGAGCCCCGGGTTGACAATTAATACTAGCAATTTAGATAACACTAAATTGACTAAACATTTTGGCACCGTTGCCGGGGAAGTGAAATTAAGTAGCCATATTCTTAGAAAAAAAAACATAAAATTTCAAGAAAAGAAGTTAATAGCCTATCTAAGTATGCTCTCCTCTTGCACTTCAAAGTGATCTGGAGGATCAGAAAGGAGAAAGTTATTGATTTAATAGTTTCTTGAGTATGCTCTCTTCTTGCACCTAGAGTGACCTGGAAGATCAGAAAAAGAACTATTAACTTGACTTGAAGATAAAATAAAAAATGACATGCATAGAGCTAGAGATTCTAGAGGAAGGTTTTTAGCTAGAGCTCGAAGTTCAATTTTTACAAGTCCATCTGCTTCAAGAGATAGACAAGAGACACCTCCCTTATCTCCAACCGAAACTCCTAGTCCTAGAATTCCTGGAATTCAAGAGCCAAGAGTTGACTCTCCTAGACCTTCTATTGAGTTTGAACCAGGAAGAGACTCTTCTCTTTCTCCTACAGGAAAACCAATTGTAATTGAGGAAATAGACTCACCTGAAGAAGAAGGAGAAATCTCTTCTCATTCACCCTTTGTAGAGGAACCAGAAGATTTTGAAATCCCTAGGAGAATCATCATGGCAGAGGAAGAAGGAGGTGGTAGAGGTAGAGGTAGAGGAGGAGGAGGAAATAACAATAATAATGGAGGAGGTCGAGGTCCCATTGGAGGAAATAGAGATGGGGATAACTCATTTGGGTTTCCCATTGTTAATGAGGATTCCCGTGCCACCATGAAAAACATATCACCATCCGTCCTCCCAAATTTTCATGGGTTAAGAACTGAAGACCCTGAAACATTCTTGTTTGAATTTGAAGTTGTGTGTCGAACCTATGACTATCTGGATGATACTCAGAAACTCAAGCTGTTCCCATCAACATTAAAAGATCAAGCTTTAAAATGGTTCATGGGGTTACTTACTCAATCCATTAGGACTTGGGATGAAATGAAACAAACCTTTTTGGATAGGTATTTGGACTATTGTATGCCTACTAATCACAAGGACGAGGTTTTTAAAATGATGCAAAAAGAAGATGAGAGCTTAGAAGATTTACTTGAGAGATTTCAATATAACTTAAAAAGAGCAAAAATGAGTACCTTGGATGAAGAGACCTTAAAAGCCCTCTTATTAAAAGCCATTAGGGATGAATGGATAGATATCTTAAACATGATGGGGAAAGGGGATATTTCTCAACTTTCTCTCAATGATATAGCAGAACTTTGTATCCATCTCTCAAGGGGCAAATCAAAAACTCAAAAAGGGCCTAGAGATCCTTCTCTCCTTAGGGCAAATAAATCTGCAACAGGATCAGTGAGTAGGGCTGAAATCGGTAATATGCTTGATGAATTTAAAACTGACATCTTAGGGAGTCTTAGTGAACAAATTGATACCCTTAAGATTCAAAATAAACAAAAAGCAGAAGCTGAGGCTATGACTATCTTTTGCCCGAAGTGTAGAAAGAAGCATGCTTTAAGGGAATGTCCCTTGGAAGCACAAGTTGTGGAAACATGTGTAATTTGCTCAGAAACCCATGAGACCAAGGATTGTCCTTCAATCCCTGGGCTCAAATCAGTCTTTCAAGAAGATCCAAGTACGCTTGAATCTCTTTGTTTTATTGCAAGGAGACCTTGGCAAGGACAACAGAATCAAGGGTTTAACAACTCTATGAATTCTCAATCCCAACCAAATTGGAATCCTTGGCAACAACCTTGGCCTCAACCACAAAATGCTTTTCAAGCATGGTTGCAAAGCATGCAAAATCCTTATGCGAGACTTGCTCAATTCTATCAATATCCTCCATCATTTCAGAATCAGCAAGCTCCCCAACTTCCAAATCAAGGTCAACAATTATCATTTCCATACCCTCAACAACAACAACCTCCTCCACAAAATCAAAATTCTCAATTCTCCCAGCAGAAGCCAAATCAACTTCCCTCTCAGCCATTACCCAATCCAAATAATAGGAATCCTCAAAATGCTTATGTGATGGAAGGTCAACCATTCCCTACCTATATGGTTGTTCCTCTCAATGAAGTACAACTCAGATCAGGTAGAATCCTAGATCAACCTTCTACAAGTGTTCAACAGCCAAGCATTTTTGAGGAAGAATCTCTTAAAGCTAATAAGGGTTCTGAAGCATCCCTTCGAAATCCAAACATTCAAGAAAAAGAAAAAGAATCAACTCCCTTAGTTGAGCAACCTACATCTTCAACTACACCGCCTTTCCCTGAAAGGTTACAAATTGACCAGGGGGTGGAAAAACAAATTTGGTTGCCTGACTACAACTTTCTATATGAATTGAAAAATGTCTGTATCAAGATTCCCTTGTTAACAGCCATTAAGGAAATTCCCATCCTAGCAAAGACAATAAAGGAGTTGAGTTTGAAAAAAACAGGAAAGAAAACCAGAGATACCAAAAGGATACATCTAGTTGGAAAAATTGCAGACATTATGATGGGTAAGATTACCATGCAAAAGTATGTGGATCCTGGTAGCCCTATTGTTAAAACTCATATTAATGGGGTTGAAATCCCAAATACCTTGATTGACTTAGGAGCCGCTATCAACATCATGAGTAGACAGACCATGGATCAGTTAAAGCTTCCTAACCTTCTCTTTACACCTACTTTGCTGCAACTTGCAGATAGATCAATCATCAAACCTGATGGTGTATTGGAAGATATTCCAGTCTCACTAGACTCTTGGGAGTATCCAGTTGATTTTATGATTTTAACTCCCAAGAACAATCTAGGAGGACATCCTCTTATTTTAGGAAGACCTTGGCTGGCCACAGCTGATGCTTTCATAAGTTGTAGGTCTGGGGACATGTATATATCAGATGGTAATTCTACCAAGAAATTCAACTTGTATCCTCCCGCAAAGGCAATAACAGAAATAGGAGAAGATGAGTGGATCGATGATGAGGATACTCTTCAACCTGTTCTAACCATCTCTGAGATTAGTGAGGACAGTCAAATTCTAAATACATTAGAAAATTTCGAGACACCTTTAGAATATGACTCTACACAGTTTCAGTTAGATGCAGACATTGAATATCTCTCCTCTAGACAGATGTCTCTCTTCTCAATGGAAGAGTTTGGTAGTTCTACAGTTGAAATCTTTCCAGGAAAAACATTAAACATTAACAAGAACTTGGAAAGACCACAACAAGAAGAATTAACTAAACTGTTGCAAAAACATTCCACTGCCTTTGCATGGGAATACACTGACATGAAAGGAATCGACCCTAAGACTTGTATTCATCACATTTATATTGAAGAAAACAGCAGACCTATTAGGCAGCCACAAAGACGGATGAATCCAAATCTTAGGGAAATTGTGAAAGAAGAACTTCAGAAATTGCTCAAGGTAAACTTCATTTACCCCATTTCAGATAGCCAATGGGTTTCTCCCTTGGTTATAGTGCCCAAAAAGAATGGTAAATGGAGAGTTTGCATTGATTATCGAGAATTGAACAAGGCAACCTTAAAGGATCATTTCCCTCTACCTTTTATTGATCAGGTACTAGACACTTTAGCAGGTAAAAAGTATTTCTCATTCTTGGATGGTTTTAGTGGTTATAACCAGATTCAGGTAGCACCTGAAGATCAAGACAAAACCACATTTACTTGTCCTTGGGGAACTTTTGCCTACCGAGTACTCCCTTTTGGATTGTGCAATGCACCCGCTACATTTCAAAGGGCTGTACTAGGAATCTTTTCAGATCTGATTCATGATTGTGTAGAGGTATACATGGACGATTTCACAGTTTATGGTAATACATTTGAAGAAGCTTTGGCAAATTTGGAAAAAGTACTGGTAAGATGTAAGGAAACAAATCTTTCTTTAAGTCATGAAAAGTGTTTTATGATGTTTACTGAAGGGATTGTTTTAGGACATCATATTTCAGGAGATGGAATCAAAGTTGATAGATCTAAAGTCGAAGTCATCTCTAAGTTACCTGTTCCAAATTGCCAAAGAGATGTTAGAAGTTTTCTTGGGTTTACTGGTTATTACAGAAGATTTATTGAAAACTTCACTAAGATAGCATCCCCTCTTTTCAAACTCCTTACTAAAGATTGTGAATTTAAGTGGGATCCTGAATGTCAATCTGCCTTTGAAGCTTTAAAGATTAGAATATCTGAAGCACCCATTCTAAGGGGTCCAAATTGGAAACTCCCTTTCCACATTTCTACTGATGCTTCAGATACAGCTTTAGGAGCTGTTTTGGGACAAAAGGATTTGATCCCTTATGCCATTTATTACACAAGTAAGAATTTGACTCCTACTGAGTTAAATTACACTGTTACTGAAAAGGAATTTCTAGCCATTGTTCATGCGATAAACAAGTTTAGACATTATATAACCGGCTATGAAACCTTTGTCCACACTGATCACTCTGCCATTAGATACCTCATGAACAAACCAGTCACTAATGGTAGAGTTACAAGATGGCTTTTGCTTTTACAAGAATTCAACATAACTGTGTTAGATCGACCAGGTAAACAGAACACGGTAGCTGATTTCTTGTCTAGAATCCAAAACACTAATGAGGATTCTCCTGTAGAGGATAAATTTCCAGATGAGTATTTGTTTGCAGTAACTACCAAAACTCCTTGGTATGCTGATATTGCTAATTATTTAGTTACTGGAAAGCTACCTTTACATTTATTTCCTAATGAGAAAAGGAAAATCATTCAGGAGAGTTCACATTATTCTTGGATTTCTAATGAATTGTTCAGAACAGGGCCAGATTTTATGATCAGAAGATGTGTACGGGAGGATGAAATGCCTGACATCCTTAAGGCATGTCATGACGAACCTTGTGGCGGACACTTTGATGATAAGAGGACAGCCTATAAAATCCTTTCTTTAGGATATTATTGGCCTTCTCTCTTTAAGGATGCAAAGCAATATGTTAGAAGGTGTGACAGTTGTCAGAGAGTTGGGAGACCAACTCTTTCAAATGAAATGCCACTACAACCACAGGTATGCATCGAACCCTTCGAGAAATGGGCTCTAGATTTTGTTGGACCAATTAATCCGCCATCCAAGCAAAAGAGATATATATTGGTTTGTATTGATTATGTTACTAAGTGGGTAGAAGCTAAAGCATTGACTTCTGCTACTGAAAATTCAGTTGTTCAATTTCTTTTTGAGGACATTTTCACTCGTTTTGGTGTCCCAAGAGAAATTGTAACAGATCAGGGGAGCCAATTTACATCAAGGATGATGGAGAAGCTGATGGAGGAGTATAAAATCAAGCATAGAACATCTACTCCATACCATCTGCAAGCGAATGGTCAAGTAGAATCTACAAATAAAGTTCTTGAAAGCATCATCACAAAGACTGTTCATCTTCATAGAAGAGATTGGGCGGAAAGGCTTCCTGAAGCCTTATGGGCCTATAGAACTACATGGAGGAACACCACAGGACATTCTCCCTATGAACTTGTTTATGGGAAGGAAGTCCTGTTCCCCATTGAGTTCCAAATCAAGACCTTCAAGACAGCAGTTCAATTGGGGATGAGCTTATCAGAATCCCAGAAGCACAGAATGGACCAGTTAAATGAACTAGATGAAATGAGACAAGATGCAATTCTAAGGACCGATCTAGTTCAGCACCAAAGAATCAAATGGCATGATCGACATATCAAAGAAAAGAAATTTCAAAAGGGTGATTGGGCACTCTTGTTTGATTCCAAATTTAAGGACTTCAAAGGAAAATTTCAAACTCATTGGCTTGGGCCATATGAGATTGATGAAGTCTTTAATAATGGAGCAGTTAGAGTGAAGACTATTGATGAACTTCAAACTCCCTTTATTGTGAATGGCCACCGGTTGAAAGTTTACCACAAGCCACTCTCAAAAGAGGAGTTTGTTAAGTTGTTCCAAGGCGATTCTGAAATGAGGCTGGTGGAGAAGAATTCTTCTCCTCCATCAGCCTAATCTCTGTTTCTTTCAATTTCAAAAGAAAAAAGAAAAAAAAAAGAATAAATGTATGAGCCTGAAAACCAATCTCTGATTGGCAGTGTCATGCAGAAAACCTGAGGTGAAAATCAGGGTCACCTGACACCTCATGTTTTCCAAAAAAAAAATCTCTCTCTCTTTCATCTCATTTCGCCATTTCATCCATTTCATTTCACCATCTCATTCCATCTAACCATTCTCACTTCACCTCACCGCTTTCCACCCATTCATCCATTCATTCCATTTCATTTCATTAATAAAGGTTTTTTTTAGGCAACTAAGGTTATTTTGTGCAGCTGGAGGACACCATTGCAGTTCCCGCAGCTATTTGGCAATTCTACAGCCGTTTAGCCTTTCCGCAGCCCTCTGCACCTGCACAAAGAAACACAGTCTGTTTGAGAAATTTTTACAGTTCAAAAATCATCAATAACAAGGAGGAAAGAGTCATGTAACAGCAATAAGTTGACAAAGGGTTAGTGGCAAATCATCAAAAGGCAAACCAAACGCGGATCTGAGGTATGTTTTAAATCTTAAACTTACAGTTATTTCATTACGCAAAGTTTTCTGGGTTATGTCTTTTTGCCACTAATTGTAATGATTACCCATTTTCCCTACCATGCGACCATATATCCACGTATCTCCCAAGTCTATCAGTCCTTGATTACCACGATTTTGAAAATCACTTACGGCTGCTTCTGTCATTAAGGCTTTCGTACCTTAGTGACGTAGCCTAATGTACTACGACTCTCTAAGTCCTCATCCCGCAGCCATGTGTAAACCTACAGCCGAAATCTAAGGATCTAGCCGTTTCCATTCATTATTTCGAAACCCTCCTACGCTCATAACACTCCATTTCACGCTGTTCCATTCTCTCATTTCCTTCATTCCGTTCCACTCACTACGTTGCCTCCATAAACCATACTCTGTTTTTTCCTCTCTGCTAATTCTGAGAAACAGTGAATACATATAACCAGTGAACGTATGTTACGGTTGTATTACGACTGCTAAGCCACCGTTCCACTGTGTTAAAGCTGTTAATCCACCATTTCACTATGTTCAAGCCGTGAATTCACTGTGTCTAAGGCTATTGCTGAATCCATACAACCTCTTTTCCACAAAATTCTGAACAGAGCCGAGAATTTACTGTGTAAAGCCACCATTGAAGTCATGTTTTAGAACAGAGCCGTAGAGTCAATGGGGAAACTTTTAAGGGCTGAACCAGAAGGTTCAAAATTCCTGGAAGCATATCCTCAAGTTAAGGAGGCGTTGCAGAAAGCCAACTGGCTACAGTGCATCAAGAAATTTAAAGGCTACCACAAGGAGGTTACAAAGGCCTTTGCAAGGTCATTCAGAGATAAAGACAGTCAAGTGGAGGTGGGTGATTTAACGTTTGCAGTCAGTGAGGGCAGCATAGCACAAGCTACATCTCTCCCACAAACCGGAGAAAGGTGGTTTAAAAACCGGTCAGTTCAAGATCAACAATGGAAACAGATTTTGAAAAACCCAGGTATGGATACCAGTGTCTTCACAAAAGGAATTCTTGTCACTTATGTTAAGGAAGAATGGAAAATTTTACTGTTGTTAGTGCAAAAAATTTTCACTTGTGAAGGGAGATTTGGGGTCTTATATGTTTATCATGGTAAAGTTATGCTGCAATTTCAAGGAGAACATGATATAAATCTTCCCTACTTTCTATTCCAAAGCCTTAGAAAAATGTGTTCCATGGCCCAAAGGAATCCACGAAACATTGAAGCACATCTCTGTCATCATAGTCTTGTTAAGATGTTAGTGGAGGAACAATTAAAAGCAAAACGAGACACCTGGGAGAAATTCCTTGTGAGAAATCATTTTGAAGAAGTTGGAGAAACCTCTGTGCCTAGAAAAAGTAGAAGAAAAAGAAAAGAGGATACCCCTGAAACTGATATCTTAGAGGGAACTGTCCAAGGACAGATTGAAGAGGAAACTAAAGTACATCATTCTGAACATGAGATTGAGCCTGAACCTACTGTGGACAGTGATCCAATAGCTCAAGGGATTATCACACAAACCCTCTCAGAACTTGCCCAAGAAGCTGCCCAGAAGAGAAAAGAAGATAGGAAGAAACAAAAGCAAGACAAGGGAAAATCCATAGTTCACGAAACTTATCAGACTCCAGAGAATTCTAGTGAGGAAGATAGTCAGCCCTTAGCACAAAGGTTGGCCAAACTCCATGAAAAAACTGCCCTTTCCAAGAAAGTAAAAGTGCAGAAACCAAGGAAAAAGGCACAAAAAGAAACACAGAGTGTTGCCAATGTAAGAAGGAGCAGCAGATTGCAGAATAAAGGAAGAGCCACAAGGACACTTTTCATTGATCTAAGCACACCTGAGAAGGGTGCTATAAAATCAGACTTTGAAGATAGTCCACAACATGATGAAGCTACCCCTCCAAGGGAGGACAGTCCATTTCAGCCGGAGTTTGAAACTGAAATTGAGCATGAACACAGTCCAAGGAAGTCACCAATGGTTGACCCAGCTCAGCAAGAGGTGTACAACTATTTTGAAACATTGGAGCAGAACACTGCTGGCCCAAGTAATATCATACCTCATGAGCAGCAAATAGACATACTCAAACAAGAGATCTATGAACTTGAGGTGCTAAATCGCCACATTAAGCAGGAAAATGAAAAAATGAAGCAGCAAGCTGATATTGACAAAATGGTCCAAGATAACACCATGCTTCACATGGGCATGTGGCAGAAGAAAAACAGGAGACTCAAGAAGAAATGTAGAAGGCTAAACAGAGCCTTAATCAATTTGAAATTCAGATGCATGTTCAAGAGACCAAAAGTCAATGTCTCCACACAGAGGAAGAAGAGGAGATTGGATGTCTTAGCAGAGGCATCCCAGCAAGTGGATTGAGCTGTGTTTTCATTGCATGAGGACATGCAATACCCTCGTAGTGGGGGTATGTAGAGCCTCTACTTTACACCTACTTGTCTACCATTTCCCTCAGCTTTTCCTCAGCTTTTCTTCACTTTTGCCTCATTTTCACTGTAAAACCACCCAGATCATTACATTAGGTGTCATTAAGCATGATCAAGTGAGTTTTGCTAATGGGTGACTGTTTTGTTTAGATTTTGACATACTTGCAGGAATTCCGCAGCTGTCTGGCAATCCCGCAGCCATTCAGCGATCCCACAGCCATCTGATGATCCCGCAGCCTTTTTGTTAAACTCAAGGTTCCACGTGTCAGTTTGCCAAATGAGCCACATGGGCACTTAGGTATCAACGTGCTCGAGGTTCCTGTGCCATTTGTTCAACCATTCACGTCATCTGTACCTCCGGTCAAAACTGGTCAAGTTACGGTCAAATAAAGGCAGCTTAACGGTGATTGTAAGCTGTTAGGTCACGTCAGCTCAAACGGTGACTTGTCCGCGTTTTGCAGGTGGTAGGGGACATGATCCAACACTGGATTCATTGCCCATGACGACAGAACCTCCAGCTCATCCACGCAGCCTTATGATGTGTCAATAAACCTTAAATACGCATTACAGTTAGTTGTTTTTCAGTTATTAGCTGTACGTGTTAGGCCATCCTTCAGATGCCTATATATACTTGCGTCTGCGTACGCTTATTTTACTTTTTAGCTGCTGTACTTTCTGAACTTGTGATAATTTTAAGAGCATTTGTAAACTTTGTTTTTATAGTGCTGTTCTAGCACTCTGTTTTGTACATTTCTGCAAATGGAGCAATAGAAACAGTGCTGTTTTGAAGCTTTCAGTTCCTTAAGTCTTCTTGTGGCTGAATGAATGGAGGGCCCCTGTTCATGTTAGCCTCTGTAAAGTATTTTATGTTCAGCATTTCTTTAAACATGTATAGTTTGATTTATTTGATTTCTTTTCTTTCAAGCTGATCAGTATTATTTCCTTGCAGGTTTTTAGCCCGGGATTTGTTTTTATGTTTGTGTATTTGCTTTACAAACTAATGGTATTTGAAGTTGACAGGTTCAAGTTGATGCCTTTGTTTTTATAGCTGATTTTTAGTCTTATTTCTCAAAGTTCTGCTAACACATGAATGATCTTTTATCATAAATTGTTATCTTTTAAGGATCAGAATACCACTAACTTGCAGTTGGCTTTGAGTGCTTTTTAGACTAATCTTTCACTACTTTCTAATCATACTTTGCATAGTACATATGGCAGAAGTAGAGAGTTAGAAAGAGCAAAACGTTATCACTAGTCTTTAAAGTAGATTTTTCTCATTTTTAATCACTTTTCTAATTCAACTTGAGCTACTTCCTAATCGTGCTTTACACAGCACTATGTGTTTGAAGCAGGGAGTTAGGGAGAGATAATCATTATCTTTGGTTTTAAAAGTGACTTTCTTTTCTTTTATTTGCAGCAGCATGAATGGTGTCTAGTGCCATTGGAAGTGGTTCTTTGCTTTCAAGTTATTTCAAGTTATTTCTTTCTTTCAAGCATTTCCTTTCAAGCAAGTAGTTAGAGATCACTAATCACACACTCTCACTCATTTAGGATTCACTCCACACACACTATCACTCATCTGTTTATAAATCACCACTCCATCTTAGGAAGATAAATTAACCACAAACAACACCTCCAACGATAAAAAAAACTCTAAGAGGTTGCTTAAGTACATATAGTACACCTTCACTTCATCGGCTTACGAGCCCCGGGTTGACAATTAATACTAGCAATTTAGATAACACTAAATTGACTAAACAGCTATCTTTACCAAATCAATCTGTTCAAAAATTATTTGTATTGATGGCCAAACATCATTTATTGACTCAGTGATGTTGGTCCAAAGAATCTTCCTAATGTCTGCTAAGGGCTTGTCAAAGGTGAGGTCTTTCTCTAATGATTTCACATGTTGTGCTAACTTTATTTTTCCTCACTTTTTCAACAAAATTAATTTTGGAAAGATCATATTTCTGTTCTAAGGTAACAAATTGTTCTTTTACCTTTTGGAATTATGAGACTTGGAGCTTCATCTCCTCCATTGATTTTATCAATTCATCTGTGCTTAAACCTGAAGTTCCAGCGGGTGCCGTTTCTGTACTTGTACCTGTGATTACTTCAGCTGTGGCCAAAGAGACATTGGGTGCTAGAGCTATTGCCAGTGTTGAAGGGACTGCAGTGGAGACCACTGGTATCATATTTGGAGGCTGAGAGGTCGACTCTCCCTGCTTGCTCTTGAGTGATTTTTCTAACTCTTGCTTGGTCTCCTTCAACTATTCATTAAGCTATAGGACTAAGTCCATAATCTCTTCTTCAGACTTCTTCTGAACAACTTCTGCAGTTTGTGTATGTCTTGATGCTCGTAACTTTAGCTATTTTCTCAAGGCAGCTATGTCTTCATCTTTTTTCTTTATTAAGGCTTCTGCAGCCTTCACATCCTTTGGATTATGACCCAATCCAATCACTAACTCTTCCAAAGATTTAATTCTATTGTCTTTAGCCTGTGAGGAGGCTCTCTCCAGCTGTAATTGGGCAGTTGTATTATTTAAAGAATTTTCTAATCTTTGGGCCATCATGGCCTTACCAGTCAATGTTGAATATATCATTTCCCCTGTTTGCCTGTGTAACTCAATTTGATCCAAGGGATGAATATCTTTTGCCATGACCTCAAAATTTGTTTGAAGGTAATCTGCAGCTATCTGAGGTTGTTGTACTTTAGGCTTGAAGAGGCTCATTTGCATTTTTCCCTCCTTGATGTTGTAGGTTGACATCAACCTATTCTGATTGGTGGGAGCCATTTTTAAATATTGATTATAGACTTGGATCCTTAATGGCTCATTCCTAGCTTTTATTTCCTTGAATTTCTTTTTAATATCCAGGTTCTCATTTCCTGGAGGCTTAAAGGATGATACCTCAGCACTCTGTTGTCTCTCCAGCTCCTATCTCTGTGAGCTGGTGGCTGTCTACACCTTCTTTTCTTTGGCTATCTGTGGTTTCTTCAAAATATTCCTCTTCTGAATGAGGATTTAGCCTGTGCCTTTTAGCAACAGGCTGGTCTGATGGACCACTGGCAGGGGTAGCTACTTCCCTGTCTCTCTTTTTGTTCTTTTCCTCATTCAGAGGAGTCTGCAAAATTGGGGGCTCTTCTACATTAAGTTGAGTTGGGTGAGCCTGTGTTTGAGCCTACTCTTGAGAAGTTTCAGGCTTTTTAGACATGACTGATTGTTCTGTTGCTTGGGTGCTGGTCTCTGGTTCTTTTCCCTTGGATGTCCCTACAAATGGTGTACTGGTATCCTATGAGTGCCTCTGAGAGGTTTTAGCTGTAGAGGCACTGATCCCCAATGCTGACCTTTGAGAAGTTTCAAATTGTACCTGTCCAAAAGAATCCAAGTCAAGTGTTTTTTCAAGATCCTTCATTACATTTTCTATATTGACCTGCTCAGTATTAGTTTCTACTAGGGTACCTTCCCTCCAGTCATCCATGTTAGCAAATTGTTCAATCTCTGGAATTCTGTGATGTAAGTATGATGATAGTCTATTTTTCATCCTTCTATCACAGATGAAACTATGGGGATCATAAGGAATCCAACTAAAACTTTTGTGTAGTTTCAGATGATCTTCTAGGATTTGCTCTGCTTCTTTCCATGCTTCTCTACTGTTGTAGATGAAAGGGCCTAATTGATTCTTTATTCTAAGTTTGCTCTCTTTTTGGCTTTGCTAAAATGAACCAAATCTGAATTTATCATTTGTCTATAATATTCTAATGCAAGCAGTCTCATTGGAACATATCTGGGCAGCTTGAATGGGGAAAGCTCACACCCATATACTCTGATTTCTGCATGGTTCTGGTATAAATACCAGTCACCCACTCTGTATTGCTTGGAGAGTTGAAGGATCCTCTTAATGTCATCATTGATTCTGGGAGGTGGAATCCCTGTCAGCAAGGTGGTCACTGGTTGGACAAACTGATCAATGAACTCATTATAGGAATAAGGGTTGGCAAAAGATTTATGGAAGATGGAAGTCCAAAAGATGACAAACCTTGGATTACCCTTAGTATCAAGTTTCATGACAGAGAATGGGAATTTGTTTGATTCTTAGTAGAGGATGAGGTGATATATAAAGGTAGAGAACTTGAAGACCCTTTCATTCTTCAGTCTCATGAATTGGTCATGAATTTTGTTAGCAATGAATGAGGCATAATCATACTTGATAGCAGGGGGCCTATGGCCTAGGCCTGACCCTCCCCTGGCCTATGGCCTAGGACTGACCCTCCCCTCAGCATCCATCAAACCCCTCCAGGGGCATAAATCATACCTATCGCATGTTATTCTTCAAGCAGGCGCTGAGGTGATCTCAGGAAGACAAACCTCATTAGATTGGGTTCTTAGAGCAAAGAAAACCCTCGACATGGTTCCCCCATGAAATGCCTATCTTTTAACTATAGAGGTTTGGCTAGCTCTCCCAAAAAACTATCCCTTCACAGATTATTTACTGTTGAGCCTGTAGATATTATTCTTCTACAAGAAACCCTCGGGGAAGCTCATCACATCACATGGGTTCTGCGGACTATATGCACGGGTTGGGATTACATTGCTCTTAATGTTGTGGGTTGATCAGGTGGTCTGGCCTTGGGATATAATCCCCAATCTATAAACCTTAAATCGACTTGGGGAGGAAAGGGGTTCATTGGCATAGAATTTTTCTCTGTGGAGATGGGCATGGAGTTCTAGCTCATGAATGTGTATGGGCTGTGTCAAGGGCGGGAGGCCTTATGGAATCATCTCCTCAATCTCTCCCTAACCACATCTGACAACTTTATTTTGGGAGAGGGCCTCAATTTTTCCATTGGATACCATGAGTCCTGGGGATCATCGGCACAGATTGATCCACTCTCTGATGTCATGGAAAATCTCCTCGAACGGGCCCACCTCACATATGTCCCCATGAACAGACCACTGCCTACTTGGAGGAATATAAGGGTTGGGGAGGCAACCCTCTCCAGAAGACTGGATCGTTTCATCATTAAAAATCCGTTGATTCAACGATTATCTCATTACAAGTAGTGGGTTGGGTTCGGAGGCATCTCTGATCATTCGCCCATCTTCCTAGAAATATCTGGTCTGCCAATCAAGCCTAAGGCCCCGTTCAAACTCAACTCAACCTGGCTATAGGATCCCTCATTCATTAATCTAGTTACTAATTACTAGTCACAAAACCCTCCCTCACAGGGTCACACTTGGGCTGAGGGATTTTGTAAAAACCTTCATCAGCTCAAAAAGATCACTATCAACTGGGAAAAGGAGAAACATTAAAGGGATTCCCATACCCTCACCTCTATGGAATTAGACTTGGCGGACCTTATGGATGACAACAATAGGGGTTTCTTAAGTGCAGAAGCCAAATTAAACCTGATCGAGTTGGAAAATAAAAAAGCCAGAATTCTGAAGGAAAGAGATGAAACCTGGAGACTCAAGAGTCATGCAATCTGGCTCACAGCTGGGGATGAGAATACTAGTTATTTCCAAAATTTTTCCAAGGGAAGGAAAACCTCCAATACTATCTAGCAAATGCCCACCCCAGAGGGATGTATTGCAAAAACCTTTAATCAATTATCATAGTTGGGCATCTCACACTTCCAACAACTATACAAGGAGTCGCCAATTATAAACCTTGCTAAGATCATTCAAGTAGCAGGGCATTTCCCAAGATTTTTTGATTTGGAAGTGGCAGATGAGATTACTTCTCCAATCACCAGAGATGAACTTGAAGGTACATTAAAATGGTTTCAGAAAGATAAAATCCCTGGACTAGATGGTTGGCCCATTGAATTCTATTTAGCCTTTTTTGATCTCATTGGGAACGATCTGCTCAATGTCATTGAAGAGTGCCAAATCCTGGACGAATGTATGAAGCCATCAACACCACCTTCATTGCTCTCATTCTGAAATATGACTCACCTGCATCCTTCAATGACTTCCGTCCCATCTCACTATGCAATACCCTATACAAAATCATTGCAAAGATCATTGCAAATCGGCTTCGACCCATTCTCTCCCACCATATTTCCCCTGAGAAATTTTCCTTTCTCCATAATACGCATATCCATGAAGCCATAGGCATAGCTCAGGAAGCCATTCATTCTATTAAATCTAGGAATATGAAAAGCATAATCCTCAAGATTTATATTGCTAGGGCATTTGATCGGGTAAACTGGCTCTTCATCGAGATGATCCTGATTCACTTAGGGTTCCCTCTAGCATTCACAGACTAGATTATCTACTACATAACCACAACTTCATTTAGTATTCTGGTTAATGTCTCGGCATCCCAATTCTTTCATGCCAAACGTGGGCTTCGGCAAGGATGCCCATTTTCTCCTCTTTTGTTACTATTAGTGATGGAAGGTCTCAGTAGACTCATCAACTCAGCAAAAAGGTAAGGCAGACTTAAAGGACTGAAAATGAAAGAACTCTGCCACCTCACACATCTTCTCTTTGTAGATGATGTCATGATCTTCCTGGATGGTAGCATAAGGGACTCAGCCTCCTTCCATGATATTCTAATCCTCTTTGAAAAATCTACTGGCATGGCTGCAAACTATTGTGTGTGGAGCATGATTGTTTAGAGGTCTTTGTTTCAGCCGGATGTATACCCCAGGAAGTTTGTACACCCCTCCACGCGAGGGGGTGGGGGGGGGACTTGTCCCCCCTGCAAGGGTTCAGGGGGGTTGATCCCCCCCCGGCTGGGGGGTCCGGGGGCCAACGGTCCCTCAGCGAGGGTTTCGGGGGCAGCGCCTGATGAGCCCCAATTTTTGGTACAATTTGGGCTCATTTGGCCTACTTGCTTTGCTCAAACCGTTCATTTTTTATTGCTTATGCATTCATTTCTTGGTTTATTCATGTTTTTTGTAGGAAGAAGGGTAGGCATTCTATCTACGTGACTAATACATGATGATTTCAGGTTTTTGGCATTAAAAGGGAGCAAAGACCACGAGAAAGGAGACAAGGAGACAGTAAGGTGGCACTGCTGGTTTTTAGGAGAGGATGTCCATAGTCTTGGGGACCTTCCTCGTGATTCCCACCATAGCTCCGAGCTCCAACCAATCTCCCCACCGAGCTTAGAGGCAGCCAACCGTTCTACAGGAACAGCAGTTACAACTGTTCTACAGGATCAGCAGTTTAACCTTCAGTTGGACAACTGAGCTCCACAAATCAAGGAAACCTGTTGGATTATCATTTTGCATAAATACTGAGGTCGTAGCCTTTGATAGGAGCTTTTTGAACTTTTGCATTACTCTTGTAATTTGGAAGTACGAGCTACAGCTCGGTGTTGGTTCTTTTTGTAAGCCAGTTTTGGCATGACATCAGATTTTTGGTTATGAATAAAGGCAGGCAGATTTTGATCTCATTCTGAGTTTCTAAGGGAGCTATAGCTCTCAGGTTAGGGCCCAACCTGAGAGAAATAGACCTCCTCTGTGTTGTAATGTTATTTGCCTTTCGTTCCAGCACTTCGTTTCTTTACTTTGACATGCAATTCGAATTTACAGTCTGCTGATTTAGTTTTTATGAGATTGAATAGGATTAGTTTATGGTGAATTTGCTTCCAGTTGCTTAGGTTAGAAGAAGATAGTTATAATTCATTGGAGCTCCAAGAAAAAGGTTGTTAGAGATCACTGCCATCTCTGCTTAGGGATTGGGGTGCAGTCCATATCAACCACCAAAAAGAAACGCAGTTCTTCTCACGTCCATGCAAGCTACAACAGTTACTTTAGTCGTAGATCCATCCATGCATTTTGGTATTGATCATTACTTCTCCATTCCACTTCCATGCACGAGTTTCTTTCACAAATTGCACTGCTGTTCATTGGTTCAAAATAGCACAGTTAACATAGGTTAAAGAGTTCTCGTCTTTGGTGACATTCATAGACAATTTGTTTCATCTACACTGCTCCACACCATTCCATTACCTTCCTCATCTTTTCAACCACACCTGAAGCCACTCAACTGACCTCTGTTCAGCTCGTTTACCTTCCAGCTCTCCCATTACTCACATAGCTCCATTTACTTAACCTTTCGTTGATCCCATCCTTCCAGCCATCAACCCACTGCATGCACTCTTTCTCCATCTGACTTCTCTGCTCCTGAGCCATCACCAGTTCCATCTCCATCTCACCTATCCTTCCACACCACTCCAACACTTCACCATCTCCCATAACTCCCAAGGTCGAACATCCTGTAGAATTGCACAGACTTCCTGTAGAATCCCTGAGTTTCCTGTAGGATCCCCTACAGACTTCCTGTAGAAGCCTGCAAACTCGGTTTCTGAGCATCCGAACGTGGTAGACTTCTGTGGACTGATGCTAGAGACCCTCTGGGACCTCCCCTAGCCATCCTGACCTTGCCCATGCTTTCCTCCCATTCGAACCGCTCCTGCACAGTCAAACCCTAATCAAAAGCATCATCACAATAAATCCAACCACTTAATGAAAAAATACAAAAACATGTCTTTTCAGATGCAAGTAGCTTAGATGCATGTATTTCAGCTCACTGCAAGCAATGGCATTATTGGTAGTATTTTCATTCACAGTTTTGCATTGTAAGGGCCTAGCTAGTCAAATTAGGGTTTACTAGGGTTTTCATGCTTTGTTGGCTTTCAGTTTCTTTCTGCAAATAGATTAGTCTCCTTTGAGTTAGCTTTCGTCCATCATTCATAAAGCTTCTTCTGTGAGCATATAGAAGTTGGCTTGAGCCCTAGCGGACTTGTGCCAGCTGACCAAGTGACAGCTGCGACAAGAGCTAGTACTTGTGCATACAGCACCGTCGCTTCCAAGTTTGTACGAACTACCGGGTTGATAAAATTAGAGATAGGAAGCTCCAGGAGTTGTAGCATTATTGCTACAATACTGGAGCACACCATCTTTTTGGCGCCGTTGCCGGGGAAGCGTCAGAGTATTAGTAATTGTTGCTTTTCTTCTACTTTCTTACTCTTGCCTTCTGCTAAGTAGTTTACTTCATTTGCATTCTGCAAAAGTAGCATAGACATTTCCTGCTTTCATAGATTAGCATTTCCTGCTTTCATAGATTAGCATTTCCTGCTTTCATAGATCAGCATTTCCTTTCTGCAAGCGTAGACTAGCATTTCCATTCTCGCAATTTCATTTGAGCAAAGTAGATTAGCTCTTTCCTGCTTTTAGTTTAATTCTGCATCTTTCATAGTTAGTTGTAGATCAATCTGTTTCAGTTTTGCAGGTACCAAAAGAAAAGCAAAGCAAAAAAAATCAAAAGAAAAAGAAAGTCTTTTCCATTTCATGCCTCGTAGGAACCGAGATAGATCAGGCAAATTCCTACCAAACACCCCCACCACATCACTGAGTCACCCTTCTCTCTTCTTTGGTGACAGTGACCCAGAAGAACCTATAGGTCAACATCCTGAGATATACAAAGATCCTATAGTAGAAGAAGAGTTAGAGACCACTCCATCTGAAGCTATGGCTGACAATAGAAGAGAAGATGAGAGAATATAAGGTGCCTTCCCCATCCGAGAGACCAATGGAGAGATGAAAATGAAGAACATTAGCCCCTCCGCCTTACCTCACTTCCATGGGCTGACTACTGAAGATCCGGATACCTTCCTGTTTGAGTTTGATGTCCTTTGTAGAACCTATGACTACACTGAAGATGAGCAAAAGCTGAAACTTTTCCCTTCCACTCTTAAGGATGCAGCATTACGCTGGTTCATGGGCTTACCTGGGAATAGTATCACCACTTGGGCTCAGATGCAGCAAGCTTTCAATACCAAGTACCGAGATTACTGTAGGTCCAAGGAAACAAAGGGGGAAATCTTTCGGATGACCATGGGAAATGATGATTCCTTAGAGGATTATGAGGAGAGGTTCCAACTAAGCTATAAGCGGGCCAGGTGCACACTTGACCCTGAATCCCTCAAGTTGGTCCTGCTCCGAGGAGTCCCTGAAGACCTCTTAGATACCCTTCACATGTTAGCTGGGGGGGACATTTACCAACTGCCTTATGAGGACATCAAGACTGTGTTTAGAAACCACTCCAGGGCAGCTCGGAAACGAGGTAGAGGAAACCACCTCTCAACTAGTGTCCCTTTCTCCAAACATGAGCTTGCAAATCAATTAGAAGATCTTAAGAGTGAGGTGAGACAGACCATTGCCATGCAGCTTGACACATTCAGGATTCAGCAAAAGAAAGAAGAAGCTGAGAGAGCCTTGGCTGTCTTCTGCCCTAGGTGCACAAGGAGACACCCTAAGAACGAATGTCCATTGCATTCGGTTGAAGTGTGTTTCGTTTGTGAGGAGGACCATCCCACAAATCAGTGTCCAACCTTACCTGGGTTTAAAGCCATGTACCAAGGGACAGAAGCTCCCACAGAACCTCTCTATTACCTCAACCAAAGGAGGCCACAAGGATCTAGACCTTATCAACAGGGGATGCAAGGGGCATCTCAAGCTTATTACAGCCCCAACCAATCGACCCCTATGCCTTCCTGGGGTCCCCCTGCTCATCCTTCATGGTCCATGCCTCCTCCATGGTCTTACCCACCTCAGTACCCCACTCAACCTACTTCTCATTCATATCACTCACATGCCCAGCCACAACCTCAATGGAATGCACCTCAATCGGGGTGGAGGCCCCAATACAACACTCCTCCTGCCATCTTGCCTCCACCACCAGTTCAACCTCAGCCATTACCTCCTGCTCCTCCAAGGCAACCTCAAATGCCTGCTCAACCGAACCCGAACCCCAACAATAGACAGGCCCAGCAGGTATACACCGGGGAAACCTCATGCCCTACCTATGCTGTGGAGATCCAGGAGATCAATCTTCGATCTGGAAAGACTCTACCAGATCGCCAACCTCCTCCCCCAGAGGATGAGGAAGATAAACAGGAAAGTGAACCAAAGGCTATTCCACCCTTTCCTGAGAGACTAACATCCCCCACACAACCCAACCCAGAGGAGGATGAGCTTCTGGGTGAGCTCAAGCAGTTGTGTGTAAAAATACCACTTCTCCAAGCCATCAAGGATGTGCCAATATACAACAAACTGGTTAAGGAGAAGTGTTTCAAACACCCAGGTAGACGGAAGAAAGATGCTTCAACTATCAATGTCATAGGACAATTGTCTGACCTTATGTTGGGACAAGTCATCTGCCCAAAGTACCTAGATCCTGGAAGTCCTGTAGTAGATGTTCACATCAATGGCACCATTATACCTCAAACCTTGATTGATCTGGGGGCTGCCATTAATGTGATGACCAGGGATACCATGCTTAAACTTAATCTTCAGGGTTCCTTGAGGAAGACCTCGACAGTACTGCAATTAGCAGATCGCTCCACCGTGACTCCCGAAGGGATTGTGGAGGATGTCTTGGTCTCTATTGACTCTTGGGAATACCCTGCAGACTTCCTGGTTCTGCAACCAAAGGCAAAGCTTACTGGATATCCTCTCATTTTGGGAAGGCCTTGGTTAGCTACTGCAGATGCTTACATAAGTTGTCGTGCAGGAAACATGACCATCAAAAATGGTCCCATGTCCAAGCAGCTAGTCCTATACCCTCCTGCCCAACCCTCCTTAGAGCATGACTTACCACTCTGGTTGGAAGAAGGAGAGGAAGACGAGGTGTACTCATCACCTCTGTGCACCTTAGATACCACTAGAAGAGACCCCCCAACCGAGGATGACTTGATCGAGACCTTGATCCAGAATCCACCTTCCAGTACACTACCCTTAGAGAAATTGGTGGAGGATGCCCAAGCTAGCACCTTAGTGGATCTTTGTACAACCAACCCTGTTACTCCCAGAGTCAAGAATGTGGAGTTCGGCCCTGAGAAAGCATTGAAGATCAGCTCCTCCCTATCTCCTTCCCAGGAAAAGGAGCTGTGTAGTCTGTTGGCCAACCACCTAGATGCTTTTGCTTGGAGCTATAAGGAAATGAAAGGAGTCCATCCTTCGGTCTGTACCCATCATATATACATCAAAGAGGATTGTAAACTGGTTAGGCAACCTCAGAGGAGAATGAATCCAGCCCTTAAGGACATTTTCAAGGAAGAATTGCAAAAACTATTGGATGCCAGGTTCATCTACCCCATCTCAGATAGTGAATGGGTGTCCCCTCTAGTGTTGGTTCCCAAGAAAAATGGGAAATGGAGAATCTGTGTGGACTACCGAGAACTGAACAAAGCTACCAAGAAAGACCATTTCCCTCTACCTTTCATAGATCAAGTGTTGGATGGACTGGCAGGAAAGAAGTTCTTCTCTTTCCTGGATGGGTTTAGCGGGTACAACCAAATCTCCATGACAAGCAAGGTGTGGCATGACCAACATCTCCATGACAAGCAATTTCAGCCGGGAGATTGGGCTTTGTTGTATGACTCCAGATACAAAGATTTCAAGGGGAAGCTGAGAAACAGATGGCTAGGACCATATGCAGTGGAAAAATGCCATGACAATGGATCTGTCCTTATTCGAACCATTGATGAGGAAGCCATTCCCATGCTTTTCAATGGGCATCGATTGAAGATCTACAGGAGACCTCTCTCAAGACAAGAGTTCATCGAAACTATGGAGAAATCTGTATTGGTCATAGAGAAAGGTTCTGCCTCTACTTTTGGCATACCCTGAAGAGAGAAAAAAAAAAAGAAAAAAATAATAAAGATCCTTGGGTGAAAACCTCTCTGAGGCGCCCAAGGCAGGTGGTAGGGGTGAAAACCTCATTGAGGCGCCCATATTGTCTTTCAAAAAAAAAAAAAAAAGGAAAAGGTTTGAAAAAGATCCTTGAGTGAAAACCTCTCTGAGGCGCTCAGGGCAGATGGCACGGGTGAAAACCTCTTCGAGGCGCCCCTGTTATCTTTCAAAAAAAAAAAAAAGAGAAAAGAAAGAAAGAAAAAAACAATAAGCAAAATATGGTAAAATTGCATGCAGGTTGCAGATGTTCTATGGAGGAGAGGAAGCCCTTCAACTCAAAGCCAAGGGTCCTTATCATGCTGTCGAGAGACCTCACCAGCACCTCCCCCAAGGATACCCATGTTTTTTCAAGGTATGTGCAATTTTATCATGGTTTGAATCTTCTACAGGAAGATGCAGTCTTTCTACAGGAAGACGCGGATTTTCTACAGGAAAGTGCAGACTTTCTACAGGAAGCCCGAACTTTCTACAGGAAGCTCTGTGTTCTACAGGAAACTTCCTGTAGAAGTTTGGGACGGCCCAGAACTCATCTTAAAAGGAGATTTAGCGACTACGGATTGGTTTGGACACATGCAAGCCTCTGTTGGCACCCTTGCACATTGTTGTTACCTTGCTCCACCATCCTTGTCGACATGCAACCAAGTTCCCTGCACCAACAAAGCAGATCGATGAGTTCTCGCGGGAAAAACCATTTTCGAAGATAAACAAGTGCTGAGATCTCATACCACAGGCATCAGAAGCTCCGGGAACATGATCGAAAGGCCAGATCCTGCGTCGTGCAGCATGCACCCAAGGAGGAAGAACTGTTACGAGACACCCCGCGGGAATCCTGTAACAGTTAAACCTGCTAGAGTGGATACCATTCACAGCACCGCCATCTGCAATGAAACGCGGGTGCATGCAACCAAAGCATCCACTCCATCGTCGGCAGCCTGTAACCACGAGCCTCCGAGTCTGTGTAAGTTCGCATGCAGCAGGTAGATCCACTCACCCTCGTCCAAAAACTGGAAAAATCGTGTGCAGCCACGCAGGTAAGTGTCTCGACCCTTCCTTCCATCAAATCGCATGAATTTTACTTTGAATTGTTTGCACAGCATAAAAGTGAATGGTTGAGCGGCCGTATGGCCAGTCGACTGGCCACGTCGGCTAGTTATGGTATAATTGGATGTTTGGGTGGCGGCCACGACAAAGAGAATGAGCAGCACGCACGTGAGAACACTCCTGTCGGAAGCAATGAGTTTAACAGAAAAAGGCAGCGGCAGATCTGTGGGAATGGATGCGGCAGCAAGTGAATACGCAGGCGAATGATGGATGACGTCGCCCAACGGTCCGGTGGGGACAGCTCACCCCCCGTGCCACGGATTGCACCGATTCAAAATCTAATCGGCTAGATTGTGCGCATGCATTTATCAACCACCACTTCGAACTCGAGTGGCTATTCTGATCTCCTCTGCACTTTGATACGCCGAGCTTTTGGCTACCAGAACGCCAGTGAAGCACACCTCGAGTGCAGGCCAACTACAGTCCTCCCCGAAATTTGCGCACTGCTCCTACAGGAACACAGTTTCTACAGGAACGCGGTCTCTACAGGAACGCAGTCTTCTACAGGGAAGCGGGTGCCTCACGAAAAAAGGTGGCCAATTAAAGAGGTAACCCTGAACTCTTCATGCAACTGGTTAGTAAGAGTGGCAAGATCATCGTCCACAGTCTGGTCATAAAGATATCGGTGAAATTGTTGTTTGTTGTGCCTATACTGTCGTTCTACAGGATGTCAGTATAATTAGACTGTGTTGAATTTTGTGGATTATGTGCATGCTCTGTCTCAATAGACCAAATCTCTTTCGCATTTGCCACCTTTAGTTAAAACAACCGTGTTCATCATGCCGGGTGGGTTTATAAGACGGGAACCCACTGATTCAACCAAATTAAGGGAAAACTAGGAAGTGGTAGAGCTCTTCACACGAGCACAATGGATGCCTTTTTGTGATAAGCTGCAGGGTTACGATGATGAAGTGGCCGAAGAATTCTTGCAGGCTCTGAGTCCGAAATCTCAGACACTGGCCACAGTGAACTTCAGAGGCCTAAGCCTCAAGCTCACCCCGCAACATATCAGTCGGATCATAGAACTTCCTATGGGTTTGTCGTGGGATAAGGAAGAAAGAAAGCTGAGCCAGCAGGCAAAGAAAGAATTCTTTCCACCTGAGGAGGAATTCTCGGAGGACAAAAATGGGGTGCAAAGAACGAGCCTGTTGCCACCATGGAATGAAGTCAGTTTGCAAATCATGAAATATATCACTTGTGAAGGCCGTTTTAGCATCGTGTATGCATATCACTTTCGGCTGCTCACTGAATTGAGGCACCGGATTGATCTTCCTGTAGAACAAAAACTGAGCATCCCTTATTTCCTATTGCAGTCTCTAATGGAGTGTGCCACAAAGCTAAAAGAGGGCATACCAGATCAGATAACCCACCATGGGTTGATCAAGCTTCTTGTGGAGGATGCGCTGCATTCATATAAGGTTCCCCTCTCATGGGAATCCTTCCGGAATTCGACAAAAGATGGAGACATTAAAATGTTGATCGAAGAAACGGGTTCCTCCAGCAGTGAGGAACAAGAAGTAGTGGTCGAGGGACAGAGAGAAAAAGGTCAGAAGACCCCGACCACAGTGCAGAAGAAAGAACAAAGGAAGAAGCATGAGGAAAAGGATGACAAGGAAAAAGGTGGCACACCTATCTTGTCAGCAAGAGAAAAGAGGCTGAAGAGCAGAATGGACAAAGCCGAGGTGGTCCACGTCAGCCCAAGTACCTCAACAGCACCTGCAACCAAAGCAAAAAGCAAAACTCAGGCAGGCAAGCAAGCAAAGGTGGGGACACCTGTGTCTACAGGAAAGCAGAAACAGGCTTCTACAGGAAGCCCGAAATTGGAAAAAGGGGCTTCTAGAGGAAGCCCGAAAATCATTGAGAAACAGGCTCCTACAGGAAGCCTGAAGACAGAGAAAGGGTCTTCTACAGGAAGCCCGAAGATTACCAAAGCAGGGGATTCTACAGGAAGCCCGAGAGTGGCTAAAACCGAGTCTTCTACAGGAAGCCCAAAATCGGGAAAGAAAGGATCTTCTACAGGAGGCCCGGAAGTGGGCAAAGCAGGGTCTTCTACAGGAAGCCCGAAATCTAAAAAGGAGGGGCCCTCTACAAGGAGCTCTGAGAGAGAAAAACGCAAGAAAGAGAAGGCTGGTATTCTCGAAAAGGAGGCAGCAGTGGCGCTGGCCGCCCTCAGTACACCTCCAAAGCCGAAGGAGAAGAGAGAGAGGGAGACCCCTCTACCATCTGAAGCTAGGAGAAGCAAGAGGATAAACACGGGCAAGCCACAGCCTCCACCCAGCAGCCAAACCATTTTAGGGGATGTTCCTACTTCACCCAGTGCAAGAACCCCCTCTAAAACATCAGCCACCCCCGAGAGGGGAAGCCCAAAAATAACTTCCTGGACACGAAAAATAGGCCAATCGCCTTCCGAAGCCCGGCTCAAGGAAATGGGAAAGGGGGAAGAAGCGCCACCTTCGTCACCACCAAGGGCAGAAAAGGCAAGGCCACCAAAAACAGGAAAGGAAGAGCATGCTCCGGGCTCTAGTTCTCGGCCAAAAACGAGGAGCCAGAGCAAAGTTGCTCAAGGATGAGCAAATAGTTTAGCTAGGGGGTGATGATGAGCCCCAATTTTTGGTACAATTTGTGCTCATTTGGCCTACTTGCTTTGCTCAAACCGTTCATTTTTTATTGCTTATGCATTCATTTCTTGGTTTATTCGTGTTGTTTGTAGGAAGAAGGGTAGGCATTCTATCTACGTGACTAATACATGATGATTTCAGGTTTTTGGCATTAAAAGGGAGCAAAGACCACGAGAAAGGAGACAAGGAGACAGTAAGGTGGCACTGCTGGTTTTTAGGAGAGGATGTCCACAGTCTTGGGGACCTTCCTCGTGATTCCCACCATAGCTCCGAGCTCCAACCAATCTCCCCACCGAGCTTAGAGGCAGCCAACCGTTCTACAGGAACAGCAGTTACAACTGTTCTACAGGATCAGCAGTTTAACCTTCAGTTGGACAGTCGAGATCCACAAATCAAGGAAACCTGTTGGATTATCATTTTGCATAAATACTGAGGCCGTAGCCTTTGATAGGAGCTTTTTGAACTTTTGCATTACTCTTGTAATTTGGAAGTACGAGCTACAGCTCGGTGTTGGTTCTTTTTGTAAGCCAGTTTTGGTATGACATCAGATTTTTGGTTATGAATAAAGGCAGGCAGATTTTGATCTCATTCTGAGTTTCTAAGGGAGCTATAGCTCTCAGGTTAGGGCCCAACCTGAGAGCAATAGACCTCCTCTGTGTTGTAATGTTATTTGCCTTTCGTTCCAGCACTTCGTTTCTTTACTTTGACATGCAATTCGAATTTACAGTCTGCTGATTTAGTTTTTATGAGATTGAATAGGATTAGTTTATGGTGAATTTGCTCCCAGTTGCTTAGGTTAGAAGAGGATAGTTATAATTCATTGGAGCTCCAAGAAAAAGGTTGTTAGAGATCACTGTCATCTCTTCTTAGGGATTGGGGTGCAGTCCATATCAACCACCAAAAAGAAACGCAGTTCTTCTCACGTCCATGCAAGCTGCAACAGTTACTTTAGTCGTAGATCCATCCATGCACTTTGGTCTTGATCATTACTTCTCCATTCCACTTCCATGCACGAGTTTCTTTCACAAATTGCACTGCTATTCATTGGTTCAAAATAGCACAGTTAACATAGGTTAAAGAGTTCTCGTCTTTGGTGACATTCATAGACAATTTGTTTCATCTACACTGCTCCACACCATTCCATTACCTTCCTCGTCTTTTCAACCACACCTGAAGCCACTCAACCGACCTCTGTTCAGCTCGTTTACCTTCCAGCTCTCCCATTACTCACATAGCTCCATTTACTTAACCTTTCGTTGATCCCATCCTTCGAGCCATCAACCCACTGCATGCACTCTTTCTCCATCTGACTTCTCTGCTCTTGAGCCATCACCAGTTCCATCTCCATCTCACCTATCCTCCCACACCACTCCAACACTTCACCATCTCCCAAAACTCCCACGGTCGAACATCCTGTAGAATTGCACAGACTTCCTGTAGAATCCCTGAGTTTCCTGTAGGATCCCCTGCAGACTTCCTGTAGAAGCCTGCAAACTCGGTTGCTGAGCATCCGAACGTGGTAGACTTCTGTGGACTGATGCTAGAGACCCTCTGGGACCTCCCCTAGCCATCCTGACCTTGCCCATGCTTTCCTCCCATTCGAACCGCTCCTGCACAGTCAAACCCTAATCAAAAGCATCATCACAATAAATCCAACCACTTAATGAAAAAATACAAAAACATGTTTTTTCAGATGCAAGTAGCTTAGATGCATGTATTTCAGCTCACTGCAAGCAATGGAATTATTGGTAGTAGTTTCATTCACAGTTTTGCATTGTAAGGGCCTAGCTAGTCAAATTAGGGTTTACTAGGGTTTTCATGCTTTGTTGGCTTTCAGTTTCTTTCTGCAAATAGATTAGTCTCCTTTGAGTTAGCTTTCGTCCATCATTCATAAAGCTTCTTCTGTGAGCATATAGAAGTTGGCTTGAGCCCTAGCGGACTTGTGCCAGCTGACCAAGTGACAGCTGCGACAAGAGCTAGTACTTGTGCATACAGCACCGTCGCTTCCAAGTTTGTACGAACTACCGGGTTGATAAAATTAGAGATAGGAAGCTCCAGGAGTTGTAACATTATTGCTACAATACTGGAGCCCACCATCCCCCGAAGCTAAAAACAGATGTAAAATTGCCTTGTAAAAGTATAGTAATTTCTAGTCAATATGGGTTGTTCATTAGGCGGATGATCTGACTGTAGAACTTATGTTTAGTGTAGGGTTTTTTGCCCTAGAAGGCAACCCCTCTCTTTGTATGAGGGCATTGTATTTGAGGCTGAGTAATAGATGTGTATTCTCCGAGCGAGAAATAGAGAGGTGAGACTGTGAGAGAAAACAGAGGATATTACAGCGCATTTGTTGTAGGTTGTGTCTCTTCATTTTGTTGGATAATAGAAAGGAAGGATTGGTTGTTCGAGGTGGACATAGCCCAAACTGGGTGAACCACGTATATCTGTGTCTCTCTAGTTTTATGCGTTTTCTGTGTTTATATTTCTACAATATTTTATGTGTTCCATTGCTCCGTAATATATAATTTTCTAACACAAACCAGTCAAAATCTACTATTACTCTTTCATATACCACCCCACAAGAGGATAGAGTAGCCCATCAATATTTTCATTATCAATCACACAACTTCTTGGATGGACTCAAATACTTGGGTTTTCGGATCAAACCCCACAGCTACCGGATTGCTGACTGGATCTAGTTAGTGATTAAAATTGAGAAGAGGTTGAAAATCTAGAACCATAGATTTCTTTCAAGAGCTGGGAGACATGTCTTGATAAAATTAGTACTGGAAGCCACCCCAGTTTATTGGATGTCACTCGCTTGGATCCCTCGGGGAATTCTCAGCCATATACAACAATTATGTTGCTGATATCTATGGAATGGCCAAAAGGAAGGTAAAAAATTCGCATGGGCAAGCTGGAAGAAAATCAATTTTCCAAAAGAATGGTGGGGGGGGGGTTAAAAAAATCTGCTTATTTTTTCCCAAGCTCTTGCAGCCAAGATGAGCGAGTCCCTTCTCACAGCACAAAAACTATGGACGAATATGACATATCATAAATACATTTGGCCGCAGCAGACATTGGACTGGGTTTGTTTACAAGATTGGCCTCATGGGGGCATATCCATAGCATGGAAAGCAATCCTACAAATGATGCCTTTCATATGAGTAGGCTTGGCTTGGCGCATCAACAATGGAACATCCATTCACTTAGGTGTTGATCCATGGGTAGGTGGAAGAAATAGATTCCAATTGCATCCATATCTCATTCATCATCTAAATGATAGGAATATCTCGATGATTGCACAAGTTGTTGTTCATGAACACAGTACCATTTTTAGAAAACTTTGGAGAACAGCACATGATCTGGATATTCCTGTTCAATGGCAACCTACTTAGGAATCATATCTAATGGCGTTGTCTGAAGCACATGTAACTCTCAATCAGGACCTTGATGTATTAGTATGGATCCCAGCTAAGCACGGGAAATGCACTCTAAAACTGGGCTATAACCATCTTCTATTGGACCGCAAGCCCACGCTCACTAATGCTTGGTGGCTACTGTAGGTTTTAACCCCGTATAGAAATTACCTGCATACGAATTCTAAAACACAGAAAATAAACAATGTGAGATCATAACACATAAAACACATATACACAGAGATTTTCCCCTGGATCCCAAAACCGGGACTACCAGATTGATTTTTCATTATGTTCCTTTCAATGTTACAATACATATTTATACATGTCCAAGCATCCAATACCATGGACCGAAAACCATCGCGTCCAATACCATGGACTGAAAAACCATTGCGTCCAATACCATGGACTGAAAAATCATCGTGTCCAAAAACAACATGTGCAAAAATCATGCACAAAACCATAGGTGGCTCCGCCCAACCTAACATAGGGTCCAAAATCAAAAAAAAATTAGGCGCTGCCCCAGACCCCATAAAGTGGGGTTACGAGTACCCCTCAAACCCCCTGTTAACTATGTGGAAAGAATATAACACAACCCAACATTCTCCCACTTGTTGTTTTATTTCCACAGGGGGCCACAGGAGAGCTTAGTCATTTTTCCAACCCTAAAATTCCCATTGTTTCTCTACACTAGGAGAACTTCTTAGAGCTCACAGATTTTGTCAATGCATCTGCAGTATTCTTCAAAGTGTCCACCTTTACCAGTAACACCTTTTTGTCTTCTATCATATCCCTCACAAAGTGATACTGAACATCAATGTGCTTTGTCTTTGAATGATATGCAGGGTTCTTTGCCATGAAAATTTCACTTTGGCTGTCACAGTCTATCCTTATAGCTTCCTATACTAACCCCATACTTGAACACAATCTCTGTAACCAAACTGCTTCCTTTCTTGCATGTGTCGCTGCCACGTATTCTGCCTCTGTAGTTGATAGTGCCATTATACATTATTTCTTACTCATCAAACTGACTGCACCTCCAAATAGGTTAAACGCATACCCACTTGTAGATCTTCTCTGATCCAGATCTCCAGCCCAGTCTACATCAACAAAGCCATGAATATCCAACACTCTGTCCAATCCTGGTCTTCCTTGGTAGCACAAACCATAATCATTAGTGCCACGCAAATACGTGAAAACCCACTTCACTGTTGTCCAATGCTCCATTCCTGGTTTTGACATAAACCTGCTCAATACTCCCACTGCATGTGCAGTGTCTGGTCTAGTACAGACCAGTGCATACATCAGGCTACCAACTACACTTGCATATGGAACACGGGACATATCCTCTTCCTCTTCTTGTGTCTTGGGACACTGTTCAGCAGATAACTTTACACCTACAGGAATAGGAACATTCACCGGTTTACTATCCTGCATATTAAACCTCTGCAATATTATCTTGACATACTTCCTCTAGTGTAACTAGAGCTTCCTCTTTTCCCGGTCTCTTTTAATTTCCATGCCCAAAATATAGTTTGTAGCACCAAGATCTTTCATGTCGAATTTGGAGGACAATTGGGTCTTCAAATCCTGGATAATTTCTTTGTCATTTCTAACCAGCAACATATCATCCACATACAAGACCAGATAAATAACACGGTCACCAATTAATTTAAAATACACACAATGATCTACTTTGCTTCTGGTGAATCCAAGTCCCCGTATAAATATATCAAATTTCTGATACCACATCCTTGGTGACTATTTTAACCCATACAGAGACTTCTCTAACTTGCATACCAATTCTTTCTTACCCTTCACCGCAAAGCCTTCAGGTTGTTTCATGTAGATCTCCTCTTCCAGATCCCCGTGAAGAAATGTTGTCTTCACATCCATCTGTTTTACTTCAAAATCAAAAGCAGTAGCAACAGATAAAAGTAATCTAATAGAAGTTACCTTGGAAACAGGAGAAAAAATATCACCAAAATCAATTCCCGGCACCTTGGAATAACCTTTTGCTACCAATCAAGATTTGTATTTCTCCACTTTTCCTTATGCATTTGCCTTCTTTTTGAACACCCATTTCCTACCAATGGGTTTCCTTCCAACCGGAAACTCCACCAGATCCCAAGCCTCATTTTTGTTCAAAGATGCCATTTCATCAACCACGGCCTCTTTCTAGAGTTTTCCATCCTCTGAATCCACTGCTTCCTTCACAGTTCTAGGATCATCATCAGTAATAGATAAACCAAAATTTGAACTGTATGCAGATGGACTATACCTTTCTGGTTGCCTTCTTTCTCAAACTGATCTTCTTACACCCGGAGTTTGTGGCTCTTCAGCGTCTGATTCCTCCTCTACTATAGAGTCTCATTCTTCCTCCTTTAGCTCAAACTCTATCTTCTCAAGTTCCTTTGGTTGGAATTCATGTTTAATAACATATTTCACCTCTCTGAACACCACATCTTGATTGTACACAACCTTCCTTGTTACTGGGTTCCAAAGCTTATAACCCTTCAAACCATCCTTATACCCAATAAAGATGCACTTTTCAGATTTACTATCCAACTTGGTTCGTTTCTCCTTTGGAACATATACATATGCATCACATCCAAATACCCTCAGATTTGAAAGAGAGGGTTTCTTACCAGTCCATACCTCTTGTGGAGTCTTATCCTACAACACTGATGCAGGTGACCTATTGACCAGGTAACATGCAGTATCCACCGCCTCTGCCTAGAATTCTTGTCCTAACCCGGCACCACTGAGCATGCTTCTTTCCCTTTCCATCAATGTCTTATTCATTCTTTCTGCAACTCCATTTTGCTGAGGTGTATATGGAGTAGTCTTCTGTCGTGCTATACCACACTTCTTACAGAATTCTTCAAATTCCTTACTGCAAAACTCTCCACTGTTATCTGTCCTCAACACCTTTATCTTCTTCTCTGTCTGGTTTTCCACTAGAGCCTTAAATTCTTTAAACTTGTCAAAGACTTCAGATTTCTTCTTAAGGAAATATATCCATGTATTCCTTGAGAAGTCACCTATAAATGATACATATTACACAGACTTACCCAGTGATGGAACCTTCACAGGTCCAAGCACATCACTGTGCACAAGTTCTAATATTTGTTCCGCCCGCTTACTACCAGAGGGGAAACTCACCCGATTCTGCTTCCCATATACACAATTTTCACAGAAATCAAAATCCAGAGAGCTATTACTCATACCTTCTACCATACCTTTACCATGAAGTATCTGAAGGCCCTTTTCTCCAATATGTCCAAGCCTTTGATGCCATAGCATGGTCTTCTCTCCAGAGACCACTAGATTTTCTGCTCCACTTTCAGGAGCCACAGAACTATTGCACCCATCAATAACAGTGCTACCTTGCAACTTGTATAGAGTTCCAATCTGAATTCCCCGCATCAATACCAGTGCTCTCCGAACCATCTTGCAGGTATCCTTCTTAAACACTGTTTTTACACTTGTCATCATCTAGCTTGCTAATAGAAATCAGATTTCTGGCTAATGCAAGAATATGTAGAACACCTGGAAGCGTTCTAACCCTTCCACCTTGCAACTTCAACTTTACTTTTCCGTGATCAACGATTCTAGCCTTCCTGTCATCCCCCAAGAAGACATCACCACCATCATATTTCTGATACTCGCAGAACCACTCTCTATGGGGAGTGAAGTGAAAGGATGCACCTGAGTTAATCAACCATGCCTCGTAATCTACATGTGTATTTGAAGAAGCCAAGTACACATCGCCACCTTCATCTGAGGTGGTTTTCGCCTCTGTAGAAGGAGCATCATCAGATCCCTTTCCTTTATCAGGAGCTTTAGATTTACAATCCCTTTTGAAGTTCCCTTCCTTTCCACATTTCCAGCATACCACCTTTACAGGTTTTCTTGGAGATTTAGATCTCCCTCTAGATTTAGATCTCCCACTCGATGACTTATTTTTGTTTCTATTCTAGGACCGTCCTTGTACAGACAAGGCATCATCATTCTAGCTCTCCATATTTTTCCGTCTCATCTCCTCCGTCAGCAAGGATGAGACTTTTTCATCAAAATGCAAGGTAGTTGCATTGCTACCTATTGCAGTAACCAGACTATCCCATGAATCTGGTAGAGAACACAACAAACTAATGCACTTATCTTCATCTGAAATTTTAATATCAATAGATGCTAATTGACTTACCACAGTATTAAATGCATTCAAATTCTCTGTCACCGAGTCTCCATCTTTCATCCTCAGGTTATACAGCTTTTTCCGTAGGAACATTTTATTCACCAGAGACTTAGATTGGTACAAAGTCCCTAACATGTCCCACAAAGCCTTGGTTGTATCTTTCCCTGATACATTCAACAATACTGAATCTGAGACACACAACTGTATTGTGCTCTTTGCCTTTCGATCCAACTTCTTCCATTCTTCATCGGTCACTCCCGTTGGTTTAGTACCTGGATCTACCACGATCCACTGATCTTTATCCACCAACAAATCCTCCATATTGAGTTTCCACAACTCAAAACTCTGACCATTAAATTTCTCGATCTCTATCTTTCCACCACTCACCATCTTCTTTCACCACTAGAATCGATCTCGCAAACCTCCCACTAAACAGGGTCTACTACAGGCCCGAGCGAAACCCCTCAACAATAAAGGCATCCCCTTGAAGCCAAAAATAGCTCTGATATCAAATGTAGGTTTTAATCCCATACAGAAATTACCTGCATATGAATTCTAAAACACAGAAAATAAACAATGCGAGATCATAACACATAAAACACATATACACAGAGATTTCCCTTAATTCCCAAAACCGGGACTACCAGCTTGATTTTTCATTATGTTCTTTCAATGTTACAATACATATTTATACATGCTGAAGAATCCAATACCATGGACTGAAAACCATCGCGTCCAATACCATGGACCGAAAAATCATCGCATCCAAAAAAAACATGTGCAAAAATCATGCACAAAACCATAGGTGGGTCCGCCCAACCTAACATAGGGTCCAAAATCAAAATTTTCTGGGGTGTTTCCCCGGACCCCATAAAGTGGGGTTACGGGTACTCCTCAAACCCCATGTTAACTATGTGGAAAGAATATAACACAACCCAATAGCTACAACGATGGAAATTGAAAACTCCCCCACGGGCACGCCTCTTCATGTGGTGTGTTTTAAGTAATAAAACTCCCACAGGTGAAGCCCTCATGCACAAATCTATACACGACCCGATTTGGTGTGTATTATGCAAACAAGCATTTGAAACAAACGAGCACTTGTTCTTGCTCTGTCCATATGTCTCTCATTTCTGGCAAGCTATTACACAACAACTCTCTATGCAAAATGCATGGAAGGGTTCTTCTATCCTCGAAGCATGGAACCATTAGATTACAGTGCACAAGGGAGCAAAGGAACATTGCCTACCTCTTATCATCTATTGGACCTTATGGCTTACCCGAAACAACATTATTTTTAAGAACGAATCTGTTGTTGGCCACTTCTCATTGAAAAGGTAGTGGTTATCTATCATGACATCCCAGAAGAGGCAAATCCACACACCCACAAAATCTCGGGCCCTACACGGATTGATAAATCACAGTCGTGGGCCTTCTTTGATGGGGCTGCCCAACCACATGGTTGCGGAGGGGGTTTCTTGTTATACCTCTCAGAACAGCATTACTATAATGTTTAATTAGGACTAGGGGAGGGAACAAATAATTTTTCCAAGCTTATCACTCTCAGACACCTACTGCATTTTGCACTTTCTCATAACTGCACTACCATACAGATCTTTGGTGACTCATAAATCATCATCAATTGGTTCAACAACAAAAATCATTGTCATGCTATTTCACTAAAAAATATTTTGGATGTAGTCATTAATCTCAAAGTAGTTTTTAACACAGCATCTTGTCATCACATATACAGGGAATACAATGAAGATGCTGACAAACTTTCCAAGGAGGGCTCGCTACTACCCCGAGGCTTGTGGATAATCGTTGAGCAGCAGGGATCAGAGTTCTATCAGTATCATCACAAGCCATATATAGATCATGAGTACTATAGGGTTGAAAGGCCATAATTATATCTTTGTTTTGCTGACAATTTTTAGACAAAACAATATGTATATATTCATATTTTCTATTAATAAAGAGACATATAGACTGAACATTGGTACAGGGAATGGCAAGGCCACACATTTTGATACAACTATTTTTTGACAAGGTCCATGACCTACAGTTATCGCATATGCCTCTGGCATCCACTACATGTAATTTTTCCTCATAATGAAAGATTACGATTTTCCTTTGGAAAAAAAACTTACAGGAAAAGTTTACTTTACCCTTTTTCCCATGGACCTTATTATCACTAGTTGAGAGTTTGTCACCAACATGATATCAAGAGTATTATGACACAGGTCGATGTGAGCCTATAGACAACACTTCTAATACTTTAGGAATACCAGGACAATCTCTAATAAGGTGGTCACCCTTAAAAAGCATGTAAGGGGATATCACTTTATGGGGTTGATTAGAAGGTTTCTCCACATTAGTTGCATCTATAGCAATGGTTTCTTTGTTTCCCCCTTTCTTATTTTTCTTCTTCTTAATATCCCTTTTATTCTTCTTCTTATCCACCTGGTTACTAGCTTGCAGGCTTTCACTAGACGAAGAGGAAGAAGACCGAACGAGCGAATAAGGAAAAGAGTTAACTTTAGTATCAACTAGAGGGTGATATTGTTCAAGTGGAGGAGAACCCAGTTGAGAACCAGTTTGGATATTTTGAACCATAGGGGTCGAAAATAACCAATGGTAAATTCAGGAAGGGAAAACGTTGCCATATAAGGAGCACCAATATTTCCAAAAGAAGCAAAAGGGTCAGGATTCCTATCAGAGGGGTTTTGTTCATTGGTGGACTTGGGAACTATTCTCATTAGTCTCAACCAAATATCTACTGAGTATTTATATAGTAAGTCTGTTGTTCTGCAGTCAATTAATTGATTTTATAAATTAACAACAAAAATAAATCAAAGAGGGGAATCTAGCCATAAAGGTTTACCAAGAAACCGTGAATTGCAATACACACCTTGTCGAACAAAGGACTTAACGTATGGCAGCCAATCTCCCTAAATGTTTTTTTCAGTGTATCAAGATATACAAGGTGGAAGACTTGGTTATTTATGGATGGATAACAACCTATTGGGGACTCACAAAATATACGCGATGATACGTGGGAGTGCAGTCTGTAGTAGTGTCGTCTAATGTGTAACCGTTCGATGAGTGTGTTCCCATATACTTACCATGTGTGGAGCACCTCTGATATACCCAAAATTACTATAGAACAGTACTATACACTTCCATACATGGAACGAGATTTCACCCCCAGGATGCAACGCTGGAAAACAACAACAACTCCTACATTTAACGATGCCAGAACATGTTTCTAGCCTAGACCTCTAAATGTTTTCGTTAATGTTTCAAATGCTCCTTAGATTAATTGAGAAAAATTTTAAGTTGATCTTGAATTAAGTTTCAGTTTCAAGGCTCAAAAATCAATGACACCTGAACACACCTACAATTTGCTAGGGAGGTAGGTATACCTTCACTAGCGAGGTAGACCTTCTTCCTCCCCCGCAACAGCGCCAAAATGTTACCGCTTAAACTAGCGGGGGACCTAAAGGGGATCCCTAGAGGGGAAATGGTAGACTAAGGGCAAAAAATGGAAACTCAGCCCACTGTCACCTCAGCTAAGGCTCCCTACTATTTACGACCTTTCACTAATGGGAGGAGACCTGGTATATATGGAGTCACAAATGAATGATAATTAAATAAGTGGATATAGAGTGACCCAAATAATCTCTTTCCAGAAGAGGTTGAATAATGGAGCTTTCTTTCCTTCTAAGCAATGTGAAATTCCTTCTAGGAGAAGGATGAGAGGATTTGAGGGTTAGGTTTAGGGAATATGACCTGTGAAAGAGTTCCTCAATCCCTAGATTCCTTATTAAAATTGGTATCCTGGATGGTTCTTGAAGAACTGTCATTTAAAAGGAACGAGACCACACAGGACCAAGTGGACCCAGCCTAGGTTAGGAGGTAAGAGTTTAGAAACCAATGATGTTCTTAACCCATACAAGGAGGGGGAAAGGATCAAAGAAAGAATATTCACTTAAAGGTGTTGAATTGATCCTATGAGGCACTAGCCTTGGGGATACTAGGGAAAAGTTTGATCTCGGACCTAGGGCTTGGTTTTTCTCACAACACCATCGAAATGGCTTCAAAATTGGAGGAGGCCTTGGGGAGATGCTAGTGCAGAATAGGCTAGGAGATCGAACTCTTTGGAGGGCTATATTGTCGAGAAAATGATTCCCTAGGTGACCCAACTTGGCTAGACCTAGGAAAAGGTGAAAAGGAATTGAATTTAAGTGACCACATCTTGGTAGATCAATGCCTTAGTCTTGGTAGAATGGATTCTATTACAAATATGAATGGGGACCTTTGGTTCTTAGTAAACGAGGCCTCAAGACTACTTTTTTGGCCTTCTAGGTCAAAGAGAAGCAATCTTGCAGCTTTTATACTTCGATGTGCAAAAGGTGATGGCTTATCAAGATGAATTTGTTGATAGAATTACCCCTAGGAGATTTCATTCAAATTACATGGCCCATGCATTGATAGATGCTATATACAGACAAAATTCCATAATTTAAGTATTAAACACATGCAGCAATTAGCCCTAAAAATAGCGAAAATCCCAGTCCAATGTATAAAGTAAAACAAGAATGGCATTAAAGGCATGTAATAGAACATATGAAACTATCCACATTTTGACAATAGAAAAGATCCAAGACAATATAAACCAAATCCACACATCAAAATTCATCCATAAAGCTCTAATTCATCCTCCAAGAAAAAGTGTAAAATTCTCAAGAGATAGAAGAGATATAATCCAAAGTAATGATGAGAAAATAAACTCATTCACTTGTATTAATACACTAATGAGGAGTTATAATTAGTTTCCTTGGCCTACATAAGCCCCAAAAATAAAATAATGTGCTAATATTCTAACTTTTGGTGACAAGCCCACCAAACTAGCTCAAAAATGAAAGAATATGCCTCTTAAGAGGTCAAATGATGAATAATACATGTCGTAGAGCCCTCTAAGAGGCCTGATGAGGTCCATGAGTGCCATAATGAAGAGTAGGACCCTCAAAAGTGATGGAAAAGGGGTTGGCCCCTTGTTATCCAAACAATAAGCCTGTGGTGCTCCCATGGGTGTGGGGGCACAATAATAACCTCATGGGCCTCCAAATGGGTCGAAAATGCATGTAGATCATATGCAAGGGCTTTGATGATGGTGTATGAGATGCCACATCATCCTACAAGTCTTGGGTCAGTTACTAAGTGCATGGTACATTTTTCAGGTCAGCTGGGCAAAGGTGAACCAGGTGCATCTTCCTCGTCCAATGGGAGTATATCAAGCATCTCTGATTATCCTCGGGGATCCATGAGTGTTTTCTATTGTTGTGGTGGTCCATGTCTCTCAACACACACCCTACATGTGTCAATGTAGCCCTATGGAGGATTAGGACCCCATAGAGGGAGACCACACCCAAGATGGAGACCATCTACAATCCTGCTTAATATCTAATGTGTCCCTAGCCTTCTAGTACAACAAGTCATTAGATAAATCGAGTAAATGAGCTTACCAACCATCAACCATAGGTGGGGACTTCATAATGCCATGCCCTTCCATAATGGGTTTCGGGATGTGCCAATGTCTCCTAACTCCAATTTGGATCAACCAATTAACTTATTAGGTGGTTTCTACTTCTGAAGGGGATAATATGTTCAAGGTACATCCTTTAAAAGGTGGTGCCATGTGACAAATAGGTGAATGAAGTAGGGGATGAGAAGGGGAAGCCCTAGGCTATATGTTGGGGTACAAGGGTATCTAATAAAAGGGAAGCCCACACTTGGGTTTATAATGTATAGAAGGGAGAAATCATAGTACATGAGGTGCCCCAGCCTGATTTTTCCACCCTTGTTTATAAGCCTTTTACATTTTTATGATTTTCTTTGATTAATTGCTCGGGGCTCAAAGGGTGAGAGCATGATGTATTAGATATAGCAGTGAATATCCCCTTTTAAGGTAGGGCATGTCATTACCCACCAGGGGTTGTGACAATCATGGGTTCTTATATGATGAATGAGGCTCGTAGAACCTGTACAAACTAGGGTGATGGCCATGATGATGGGGTGGAGCTCATGTATTGGCTTTTTACCACATGCTAAATGTGTTTAACCTTACCATCTTTTGCATTTTATGGTACATTTTCCTGTTGAATGTGGCCAAATATTATTTTGTCTTTCCTTTTAGTTGAATCAATCTCCAGGCATCATTCTAGGCCTGAACCAAGGTGTGGGCAAGGGGAAGGGGTGACCTAACCTTATGTGGAGCCAATGGAGGAATGTGGACCGCAGTGGGAGAGATGATGGATGGCTGATTTGAAATGGGGCATTAAAGACTTCTTGTCATGCTTACAAGAACCTCTCCCACTCCAAAGATTATATATATTCCCCAGATCTATGCTTATGATTGATAATTGCAGAATTAAGAACTTGAAATAGGTGTATTCTTTTAGTTTTCCTTTAACTGACCAAATGCCTTAAGTTTATTTTCTTAAACTGATATGCAGCATATAACAATGAATATAATGTAGTAATATGCAATCACACATAACAGCAATATAATATGGAGTTCACCCAAACCTCTTGGGCTACGTCTCCTTGAGCTCTAATCAACTCGATTAGACTCTTTGGGATTATGGTTGAATTCTTTTACAAGTTCCACACTCAACTCCAATAGGTTATGACTGAACCAATGGGCTTAGAATACCATTTTTATCCCTGGCTGTTTGGCTCTCTGGTTCTCAGCTCTTGGCTCTGGCTCTCAGCTCTAGCTCTAGCTCTGGCTTTAGCTCTTGGCTCTGGCTCTCGCTCTTGGCTCTCACTCTGGCTCTCGCTCTCGCTCTGTCTCTGGCTCTCGCTCTACCTCTGGCTCTTGGCTCTCGCTTTGGCTCTAGCTCTCGGATCTGGCTCTTGGCTCTTTGTAAGGAGAATAACTGCCTCCAACCTTTGATGGCTTCTCTCTGTTCTCCTCTAACTGGCTCGGATTATTACAATGTGTGAGCTCCTCCCTGAGTCTCTACACAACAATGGGATTTATCCCTAAGATGGCTCGAACTCCTCCAATCCACAAGAATAACGCCTCCAGACCCCCTGGAAAGTTACCAAAACCTCTTTGGTTCCCCTAAAACACCTTCCTCTATGCTGGACCCTTATATTCATCTCTCTGTGTGCAATCATGAGGAATCATTCTCGACGGCTCTGCATCTCTTCGACTGGCCCTCTGTCTTCCTTTCCGTGCAGTCATCCCTCTGTCTCTACATCTATCCCTCTAGCTTCTAGCTCTATGGCTCTGCGCATTACATAATGCATTCCTATTACAAAATGCCTACTTACAGTGTCGCACAGGTGCGAGAGAATATTTCTAATGGAAATGAATTAGCGAGTACAAGAACCCCGGTAGTTTGGCCTTCCTGTGCAGAAATCCCGAATTTGAACACGTAACGTCAATACACAGGAAAACTCATGAAAACACATCATGAGTCTTTAAGCCGAATCTCAAATTATATGAAATCGCACTTATAATCCCATCGGGTCTGCCTTTGGTCACAATATCGCAATCGCATAGGTGTAAGGCCAAGAAACCAAAATACACATAAATACAAATAAAATTTGCAAATCTGGATTTCAAATTATATGCAATCGCATTTATAATCCCATCGGGTCTGAACTTTATCGCAAGTCACAATCGCACTACGTAAGGGCTAAAGGTATACCTCCCATGCCTTTTTCCTCGATTCAATCAATATCATCGATCGCTTTATCAACATATCAGCCCCATCGCATGTGATCTAATCTCCGATCGCTCTGATCGGTGCTATCAGAGTATCGCAATATCACTTATCAGTGTTTCAGCATATCGACGGTCGACATATCGCTGGTTCCATGGCCCGCAGTCTTGCCTCTCTGATTTGTGATAACCAACCGCATCTCGACCGTTGATTCCCTTTTGATCCGATGGCTAACAACGCTCATCGCAATCGGCCCATCGCAAGCCTTCACGCCTTTGGTTAAGTCTTCCCTTTGGCTTTTTGCGATGTGATATAAGATTGCCCGCTTTCCTTTTCAACCAATCAAACAAGGCCATGTGGCCTAATGCCGGCCTGCCATGTGTCAGTTGTGGATTAGCCCGTGAGCCTATACCAAAGATCAAAATTTTCAATATAGTTTGAAGATTAATGAAATTGTCTCCTTTTCTAAGGACAATGGACAATTTTCATTTTACAATAACTCCTTCATCCGAAGTTAATTTTGGTCCATTCTCATTGCAATACATTCAGATTAAAAGATCTACACAATGAGACTATTCCCAAGAGCATCCTTTGACTTTCATTTTCCTCTGTGAGGAATATTTTTAGACTTGGAAGTTTATGCTAGATCCATTTTGGATCACACCTTCCCACTAAAAATATTTTGGACTCCAAAAGACTGATATACTGATATGAATAGTAAATGAGAGTACCTCACCCTCTTCTTTCAGCCTCCATACACTTGCCTTGCATAGTGCCTCTGAACCAAAGCCTTTGAACACTCCCTTCCTAGATGTGCTTGTCTTCCTAAGAAGAACTATCTTCCTCCTTGACTTCATGCAGAACTCATGCTGAGAAGGTTACCGAAGGTAGTTTGAACTTCTCTGCCTTGATCATTGATCCAAGGTGGCTCAAAGCAATGTGAAGTTACATCTGTTTCAGAAAATTTTCATTTGTACCTGTTTAACATACTGTCAACAACAATAGGATTATAGACAACAACTGGATGGCCTAAACTCTTGCTTCTTCAAAAGAAATAGATTTCACATCTTGTGAATTACCTCCATGTCTTACATCTACATATAAATGATTGACTAGATAACAAGCCAATAAAACATGCCTTTAAAACAATTGACCCTTCAAGTCAAGCATGTAGAAAAAGAAACAATTGACCCTAAAGTTCTTTTTCAAAGATGAAACACTTCATCATTATCTCCATCTTGGAGACCAAATCAACTTTTCCCAAGTCAATATTGCATTACATGCATGTTTACAACAAAGTAATCAACCCTTCAAGTTAATCACACATACATATTTAAATACAAGGAAATCGTCAGCATCCCTGTGTTCATGCACATCATTCTCATGCATGCATTTCATCCTTCAACTTTCGCTTAAGTACATTGTACTTTCGAAGCTGAAATGAACATAATGTTGCAGCAATAAAGTGAGTCTCATACTCAACTTCTCCATTCACCTTCTTGGTAAAACCCTGCAACTTGCATTCCATTAACAAAGAAATGAAAATAGATGCAATATATCAATAGACATGAAATCTTAATTGGATAAGAACTCTAACCATTTCTTACCAATCCATTTCAAAGGTCCTTCCTTTGTCTACACATCAACATGTGAATCATCCTAAAACACATCAATCATGGAATCTTTCTTTCCATTCCTACCATTTTCTCTTCCCACCTTCTTCAAGTTTCGTGAAATAATTATTGGATTCAAAGTCCAACACCTTCAACAATATGTCCTTGTTTATGGCAATAAGTGTAACACATGTGCATCTCCTCAACAACATGATTTGCCTTGTCCAATGGACCTTTGGCTCTTTTCTTCTTTTCCTTCAAAAGTTTCTTGTATGTGGCCATTCTCTTCCAACATCTAGAAACATTATGGTTATCCAAACCACAAAAGGAACATGCAATTCTTTTCCCATGCTTATATGGAAATTTATCATGCTTAACATAATCAAAAGGAATATGATTAGAACCAAATTTATACCTTTCTCTTTCACCTCTTTTACCTTCATGAGGAGGTGAACTGAATGAAGAAGTGGCTCCCTTTGGAACACCATCAATCTCTTCAAGGCTTTCAGAGTTTCCACAACTCTCTGGTTCAAGTGTATGCTTATGAACACCTTCTTCCTGAAAATGATGTTTCAAGCTATTGCATTCCCCATGAATACAACCTTTACACTCCTGAGGTAGAAGACCTGAAGTGAGACTCCTTGGAACTGTTTCAATTGTCTTCATGGCAGCTTTGGAACTTTCTCCATAAGACTGTCCATAGCCAAGACCCAAATACTTAGGCCTTTCCTCAACTATTATTGGCTCAACAATACCCTGTGCATGTTTTCCCAAGCCTTTTCCTTCATAGCCCATATTGGACATTAACTTGGAACCTATGCCTCTGGTATGTTTTTCAAAAGAACCAACATAAACATTCTTAGAGAAAATTGAAGACAAACTAGAATTATTTACCTCTTCTTCAAGCTAATACTTGACTAAGGCTACTTTGGCAACAAGGAGTTGTGTCTCCAACTCATGCATCCTTTTTAGGTTCATATTTGCAATATGAAGTTGCCTCTCCATTCCCTGCAATTTGTCAGAAAGCAACTGCTTCTCTTCCTTCATGGAATTCAACTGCTCTCTAAGTATGATGCTCTTCCTTCCATACTCATACATTTCTCTCACCATATCCATCATGGTGAACAAGTCTTGCTTCTTGTCTTCATCAAAGAATATTGTGAAGAAATAATAATTTGAGGACTCACTTGTAGAAGTTGTCATTATCAAAATGAACAAAAGAACTTCAAACAAGATTAACAAAGAGTTTATTCAAGCAACCTTTTGCAACAAACCTTTTGTGCTTCAAGGATTGCTTTGAAGTCCTTTGGGATAAGAAGAATGCCTTCAGCCCTTCTTCCTTCTTTTCCTCTCCTGGACTTAGCTATCAATAGCTTTCCCTTCACCTCCGCAAACTCACACAACAGTCAGTTTACAAACAATCAAACAGCTAAATTCTTTCTACTGTTTGAACACCTTACAAGTCAAACAAGCATATAGATTGCTCTATCAATCAAGAATTCTGATCTGATACCACTTGCATCATGATACAACCTGCTTCATGATACAACCTACTCTGGTATAACTTACTCTAATATAACTAGCTCGGATATAACCGGCTTTGAGATAACCTTCTTTGAAGGTGGGGTTAATCAACCGGGCTTTAATACCACCTGATCTGAAATGTGGCATTAAAGGCTTCTTGTCATGATTACAAGAACCTCTCCCACTCCAAAGCTTATATATATTCCCCAGATCTATGCTTATGATTGATAATTGCGGAATTAAGAACTTGAAATAGGTGTATTCTTTTAGTTTTCCTTTAATTGACCAAATGCCTTAAGTTTATTTTCTTAAACTGATATGCAGCATATAATAGTGAATACAATGCAGTAATACGCAATCACAAATAACAACAATATAATATGGAGTTCAGCCAAATCTCTTGGGCTACGACTCCTTGAGCTCTAATCAACTCGATTAGACTCTTTAGGATTATGGCTGAATTCTTTTACAAGTTCCACACTCAACTCCAATAGGTTACGACTGAACCATTGGGCTTAGAATACCATTTTTATCCCTGGTCATTTGGCTCTCTGGCTCTCAGCTCTTGGCTCTGGCTCTCGGCTCTGGCTTTGGCTCTGGCTCTGGCTCTCAGCTCTGGCTTTGGCTCTTGGCTCTAGCTCTGGCTCTCGCTCTTGGCTCTCGCTCTCACTCTGGCTCTTGGCTCTTGCTCTCGCTCTAGCTCTCGGCTCTCGCTCTAGCTATGGCTCTCGGCTCTTGCTCTAGCTCTTGGCTCTTTGTAAGGAGAATAACTGCCTCCAACCTCTAGTGGCTTCTCTCTATTCTCCTCTCACTGGCTCAAATTATTACAATGTGTGAGCTCCTCCCTGAGTCTCTACACAACAATGGGATTTATCCCTGAGATGGCTCGAAATCCTCGAGTCCACAAGAATAACGCCTCCAGACCCCCTGGACGGTTACCAAAACCTCTTTGGTTCCCCTAAAATGCCTTCCTTTGTGTTGGACCCTTCTCTCCGTCTCTCTGTGTGCAATCATGAGGAATCGTTCTTCACAGCTCTGCGTCTCTTCGACTGGCCCTCTGTCTTCCTCTCTATGCAATCATCCCTCTGTCTCTGTGTTTGGCCCTTTGGCTTCTGGCTTTGTGGCTCTACGCATTACATAATGCATTCCTATTACAAAACGCCCACTTAAAGTGTGGCACAGGTGCGAGAGACTGTTTCCAATGGAAATGAATCGGCAGGCACAGGAACCCCGGTCATTTGGCCTTCCCGTGCAGAAATCCTGAATTCGAACACGTAACAGCAATACACTAGAAAACTCATGAAAACACATCATGAGTATTTAAGCTGGATCTCAAATTATATGAAATTGCGCTTATAATCCCATCGAGTCCGCCTTTGGTCACAATATCACAATCGCACAGGCATAAAGCCAAGAAACCCAAATACACAGAAATACAAAGAAAATTCGCAAATCCAGATTTCAAATTATATGCAGTCGCATTTATAATCCCATCGGGTCCGCACTTTATCGCAAGTCACAGTCGCGTTGCGTAAGGGCCAAAGGTCTACCTCCCATGCCTTTTTCCCTGATGTGATCAATATCGCCAATTGCTCTTTTGGCATATCGTGAGTCGCTTTATTGGCATGTCGGCCCCATCACATGTGATCCAATCTCCGATCGGCACTATCAGAGTATCGCAATATCTCTTATCGGCAGTTCGGCATATCAGTGGTTCCATGGCCCGCAATCTTGCCTCTCCGATTTGTGATCACCGATTGCATCTCAACCATTGATTCCCTTTTGATCTGATGGCTGACAACACTCATCACAATCGGCCCAACGCAAGCCTTCACACCTTTGGTTAAGTCTTCCCTTTGGCTTTTTGCGATGCGATATAATATTTCCTGATTTCATTTTCAACCAATCAAACAAGGCCACGTGGCCCAATCCCGGCCTGCCATGTGTCAACTGTGGATTGGCCCATGATCCTATAACAAAAATTGACATTTTCAATATAGTTTGAAGATTAATGAAATTATCTCCTTTTCTAAGGACATTGGACAATTTTCATTTTACAATAACTCCTTCATCCGGAGTCTGTTTTGGTCCATTCAAATTGCAGTAGATTCAGATTGAAAATATCTACGCAATGGGACTATTCCCAAGATCATCCTTTGACTTACATTTTCCTCCTTGAGGAAGATTTTTAGACTTAGAAGTCTATGCTAGATCCATTTTGGATCAATGGGGTAATAATGCATGGAAAGGGGGTAGTGTAAGCGGGTAAGGGAGTGGGACCATGCAACTAAAATTGGGGTTTCTCATGAAATACCATCTCTAAAGACAGATGGTCAATAAAAGAGATCCCACTGGACTAGAATCCAAGGCTAATATCCAAAGGAGTCTAGGGGATAGGAGCACAGACCTAGTCCATTCTTTCCGCTGAATCCCCCCATTAATCCATGCCCATAATTGTTCATGACAAGAAAACTACAATATTCAATTACCAAATGAGAAGGCATACATTTAGGTTCGGGAGGCCCACCTTCAAACATACAATCATGGAAGATGGGTGAGGGACCACATTGCTAGCATAGGTGGTAGAGAAATGGCACAATGAGCTATCTAGTGGTTGCAAGGGGTTGTTGGATGTCGGCTGAGGACCATCTTGGAGAAAAAAATTCTCCTATGGATATCACCCACAAAATGGTGGGAAACATGACTAATATGGACTAAACCTTTCAGCCAGTCTAGGTACCATCAGGCTTACTTGCTAACCATCAACATAAGGATCTAGGTGTGTATCCAAGGTCAGAGCTCCATGACCAACGCCACCCTCCCACTTTGGCATCTAGACATCAATACATATGTCATCTAGATTTCCTCCCAGACACTTTGTATCACACAAGATGCCTCCTCAAGTCTCTTCCACACATATTTCATTAACGAAATCATTAATACCAACCAAACCAAACATGCTTCTCAAATACTCAAACTTCTTATTAGGAAGATACTTTGCAACACATCAGCTACATGTTCATCAGTCAGAACATACTATAGATTTACGATCGCATCTTGTACCAAACTTCTAATATAATATTACTTATTGTTGATATGCTTCATCCTTGCATGGAACACATGATCTTCAGACATATTAATCTTGCTTTAATTATCACAATTTATCACTGTAAGAATTAGAGGTTTTTCAAGCAAATCTGACAAAAGCTTCCTTAACCATATAGCCTCCTTTCCCACTTCACATGCAGTCACATAGTCAGCTTCAGTACTACTTATAGCAAGAGGATTTTTTTTCTACTCATCCATGAAATAATCGCAGACCCCAAACTAAAATATACACCAATATTGCTTCTTCCATCGCTCTCATTGCCACCCCAATCAAAATCTGTAAAACCTACCATCTTGACTTCCTTGATGTCATACTTTAGGAAATGATGAATAGTACCTCGTAGATATCTTAAATTGGCAAGGCTCCAACTGAAATTGACTAAGAATTTTCATGGAAAAACATATATATGGTCTAGTGTTTACCAGATACATCAGAGAACCCACCGACTTTTGATAAGAGGTAGGATCTACAAGACTTGAGTCGAAGCTTCTTAACTTCTTGAGATTGGTGATCATGGGAGTAGTCATGGGCTTGGAATCCATCATACCAAATTTTTGCAACAACTTTATTATATACTTTTCTTGCCCCATATAGATTTCCCCAAGTTTCTGCCATACTTCCAATCCTAGGTAATAATGCATTAAACCCAAATCCTTCATCTCAAATTTTTTTTCCTAGAATATTCTTACATTCTTGTATCCTTCTCTCTACACCTACAATAAATATATCATCCACATATAGTATAATAATCATTGGATCATTATCCACAACCTTGAAATAGAGATTTCGAAAAGCATAACTTTCAACGAACCCGATTCTTAGAAGGTATGTATACATTCTTGCATGCGATGCCCCAGGAGCTTGCTTCAAACCATATAGGGCCTTCTTAAGCCCACACACATGAGTATCTTTTCAATTTATTTCAAATTCTTCAGGTTGTTCAATATACACTTCTTCATCTATGGTCCCATTCAGAAATGTTGTTTTCACATCCATTTGATGGATATTCCATCCCATTGTTGTATTTGATGAAACCAAAGATCTTATAGTAGTATATCTTGCAGTAGGTCTTATACTTTTCTATGCTTCCATCAACAACGTGTTTGATCTTGTAGATCCATTTGAAAGTGACAATCAATTTTTCACTAGATCTAGGAACAATTTCCCAAATCCCATTCTTCATGATGGATTGATATTCTTCCTACATTGCTTTCTTCCATACTTCTTGATGAGTAGCTTCCTCAAATGTAGTTGGTTCAGCTTCTATTAGCTTTGTCATGTATGCAGCATATCCAAAATATCTTTTTGGTATTTTACTTTCTCTAAAGGTTCATTTTGTAGCTTCATGTCCTTCGACATCTTCATGAGTAGCTTTTAACCAATTTGGCATTTTTCTTGTCTCAGGTATGATCACAGATTGAATAACATCACTTGGCCCTTATTCTTCTTCTTCTTCTTGATTTGTAGTATGATTATCATGGTGCTCATCTTCTTCGAATAGTGGTATGTCTTCATCATCATAATCAATATGGATATCTTTGGATCTTTTGTAGGCATGATTTTAATCAAACATAACCTCCCTACTTACTTCAATGTGTCTTCCTTCTTTGATGTAGATTCTATATGCCTTCGAAGAAATATCGTAGCCAACAAATATCCCTTTAATGCTTGTAGAATCCAGCTTCTTTCATTTTTTCCTTTGGAACATGGACATAGGTGGGACATCCAAATATTCGGAGATGGTCCACACAAGGGTTCCTTTCTGTGAATGTGTATTTGAGTATCATATTATCGGGGATTCTATGATTACTTCTATTTTGAATATATACATCAGCCATTGCAGCTTCTCCCCATAGAAATTATAGAATGTCTTGATCAAAGATCATTGTTCGAATACATTCTTTAAGTTTTCTATTCTTCCTTTTTTCAACTCCATTTTGTTTGTGATTGTAGGGAATAATGAGCTCCCTCTTAATTCTTGCTTATTTTCAATATGCAATAATTTCTTTTGAAGTGCATTCTCCAACATTATCGGATCTTAAAGTCTTTATTCTTCTTTTGGTTAAGGTTTCTACTTCAGACCTGAATTCCTTGAACTTTTGAAATACTTCATCCTTTGTTTTGAGTAGATAGAGCCATGTCTTTCTAGAGTGATCATCAATGAAGGTTACATAATAGAGATGACCTACAAATGATTTTTCAGACATACACCCACATACATTTGAATGGATAAGGTCCAATATTTCTTTATACCTTGTTAAACTACTTGTAAATGGTTTTCTTGTAGTCTTTTGTAAGTCACATCCCTTGCATATTACTTCACAATCTTCTTTAATATTTGGAATGCCATTTACCAATTTGTTGAGAGAGGGAATAAACTTAAAATGTAAATGACCATATCTTCTATGCCATAGTTCAATGGGATTGATTTCCATGTGAACTAGGGCTTGAAAAGTTGGTGTTAATACTCGATATAAACTTCCTTCACGAATTCCAATGACTCTAGCTTTATCGATGATTGAATATTTACCCCAAGTCAAAACCTTTCCATCTACAAAATCAACTCTATCACCTTTATCTTCTAAGCAAGAAAATGAAAGTAAAATATTTTTCAAACCTGGAACATATATTATATTGTTGAGATGTAGCTTGTTGATTTGTGTATCTTGGGAGGTACTCCAAGCCCTAGGGTTCAGGGTTTGGAGAGCAAAGAACCACAAGGGAAGCTTGTGGGCTTGGAACCCAAGTGTGGGGTTTTTCACCCATCGTAATTTGGGCCAAAACCATGATGGAGGTACAACATGTGAAGAATGAGGATGATAGTGCTTGACGATAAGATTCCAACGCATTGAGAATCATCTGAATCTGAGTTGTCGTTAGAGAGAAATGAATTTTTGAAGTTGACAAGGTAATTATTGGTTACCAAGTCATGTAGGCTTGGTGTAAAAGAGAGCCAATAGATGTGTCACTTCAAGAAAATTTGTTGAGCCTTAAAGTCTATAAATTAAGGATTATTTGAGGCTATTTGAGGCATCCAAGTGTGACAATACATCACCAAATGGGAACTCTGATATTTTCATGAGACCTAGATGCGAAAAGGGAGCCAGAAAAGACAGCGTGGAGGGTTTCAATTTGTTGTAGGTGGAAACGTGGAAGTCTAAGGGTTGTTTGAGGGTTGTCTAAGGGTTGTTATTGGACTAAGATTACAGAGTAGAAGAGGAGCTAATCTACAGCAAAAGGGAGAAGTCTCAACATGGAGAGCAACTGGAGGTACAGTGTATGCTTGGGTTGTTTTTGGGCTAAAGACAAATTCATGTAGGGTTGATCTTGAGTGTGGATTGGTGCTGGAGGAGCAGGAAGCTAGGCCAAGGAGGATAGGAGCAATGGACTATTATTTAAAGTGTAGATTGGGGCACTGATTGAGGGGACCGAAGTTATAGTTCATTGTTGGACTAGGCCGCAGGCCATAGCCAGTAGTCGGATGCCTTTAGGAGTTGTGTTTAGGGTGGATAGAAACCCTATAAGGTAGTGTATGCCTAGAGGAGTCTCCCTAGGGTGAACCGCAGTCAATTGGAGGCTATTTTGTTGAGTTGTGTGGAGTGTGAGGGCAGCGTGGTGTGCCCTAACTAGTGGTACAGTATTACAGCAGTGCAACAAGGTGTGAACAGTAGTATTAGAGACTTAAGCAAAGTCTTTCGGTGGAAATCACATAAGAGAATTTTTTGGCTGACGTGTTTTGAACCAACAAGTGTGGTTCATCATCAGGACCAGATGAAGAGGCAGACCATGGCAAAGGCTTAAATAGAGAGCAATGTAGAGACAATTTCAAGTAACGGCTATATTCGAACAATAATAGTTAAATTATAATATTAATTTATTAATATATTAAAAACAAATATTATTAAGTAACTACTATATTAAACGACTAGTTTTTGGAAAAAAAAAAAAAATTTAAATAATGATATTATTTCATTAATTTATTAAAAATATTAATAGGTAATGGCTATATTAAATGGCTAGTTTTTGAAAAATAATATTTAAATTAATTTATTAAAACCAAATATTACTAGGTTTTGAAAAATAATATTTAACTAATGATATTAATTTATTAATTTATTAAAAATATTAATACGTAATGGCTATATTAAACGGCTCGTTTTTGAAAAATAATATTTAAATTAATTTATTAAAACCAAATATTACTAGTTTTTGAAAAATAATACTTAAATTGTGATATTAGTTTATTAATTTATTAAAAAACAAATATTAATAAGTAACTGCAATATTAAACAGCTAGTTTTTGAGAAATAATATTTAAAATAATTTTAAAAAAATAATTAAATAAAAAATAAAATAAAATAAAAATTCGAAATCAAACTTTAAAGGAGGGGAGTCAAAAATTATAAAAATGAGTGAAGACCCTAATTGACACAAGTATTATAGATGTGTATTGGATTGAGTTGATGAACAGTTTTCGATCATTTTGTGTGCACCGTGTTGATGCCATGTGGATGACAATCCGTGGTGGTGAAATGTCTTCCTAGGACCAGAATTGACAATGAGTGGATTGGGTATTATATAGTTGATTGGAGAGCAATGAGTTGGCTACCTAAAGTAGCCCTAGAGCAGTAGACAAGAAGGACGTTGTTGGTGCGAGATTAGGTGAAGTATTGCAGCCTTATGTGCAACACTTTGATGGACGAAAGTGCTGCTAGATTGGAATATTGGAGCTCGGGAATTAGGCCTACCCAGAGAGCAGTTTGACTAGCCCATGTTCATTTTAGCAGACGTGACTTGCAACAGTGATAGAAGGCAACCCTCTTGGAGTCTCGAATTGTAGATGCCTTGATGGACTAAGGCACTACTAGTGAGCAGTATGGAAGCGAAGCACCGATAGGATGAGATACGATATAAAAGTTTCAGTGAAGTTTGTCATTGTATCTTGTATACCGTAAAAACATAGTTACCGATCAAACGAGAAAATTACCTAGTACCCTTTTTTTGGAGGTAGCAAAAAAATCACTCGATTTGAAAAAATGGTGATCAAAATACACCCTTTTTTAAGCATATTTTTGGCACTTTAAATTTTTTTATGTATCAAGTAAGAACAATTTTTTTAAATGTTACTAATTTTCATGTTGATTTTGAAAAGTGTTGATGCAGCGTCAACACATTTTTTTAGAGGACTTATTTTTCACACTTTAAGTTTTTTTATGTATCAAGTGTGAACATTTTTTTTTGTTAGTGATTTTCATCTTGATTTTGAAAAGTGTTGATGAGCATCAACCATTTCTGTTTAGAGGGCTTACTTTTTACACTTTAAATTTTCCAATGTATTAAATGTTGATGATTTTCATGTTGGCAATAAAACATAAAAATTACAATTAAAAAACATGACAAAAATAAATCAAATACAAAAAAAATATAAAAAATCAAAAATCCTATAAAAATGTAAAAAAATAAAAACAAATTAACTTGTAAAACAATAAAAATTGGAAAAAAAATAAAAATAAAAAACAAAACAAAACAAAAACAAAAAAACAAAACAAAAAAAAAACAAAACCAAAAAAAAACAAAAAAAAACAAAAAAAAACAAAAACAAAAACAAAAACAAAACAAAACAAAACAAAAACAAAAAAAACAAACAAAAAAACAAAAAACAAACAAACAAAGAAACAAAAAAACAAACAAACAAAACAAACAAACAAACAAACAAAACAAAAAAAAAAAAAAAAAAAACAAAACAAAACAAAACAAAAAAAACAAAAAACAAAAACAAAAACAAAAACAAATTAAAAAATGAGAATTTTCAAAAAAAAATTATTATTTAAAGGAAAACAAATTAAACCAAAAAAAAAATCTAAAATCATTTTTTTAAGTTAAAAAAACAAATAAAATAAAAGTTAAGGAAAAAAAATTAAAATTAAAATGAAAAATCAATAAATAAATACAAAATTAAAAAAAAAAATTAAAAAAAAAAAAAATATATATATATATATATATAAAATAATTTAAATAAAATAAAATAAAAATTTAGGAATTTTTTTTATAATTAAAATTATAAAAATCTAAAAAATTAAAAACAAAATAAAACATAAAATTAAAAAATCCAAAACAATTAAAATTAAAAAAATAAAAAAATTATAATTATAATTATAATTATAAATTATAAAAATTAAAAATTAAAAATAAAAAAATCCCTCCCCCGTCCCTCTGCCCCACCCCACCGTCGCCCTCCCTCCCTCCGCCTCTCCCCCGGTCTCGCTCCCTTTCCCTCCCCACCCCACCGCACCCAGCCCTCCCTATGAGGACCACGAGCTGCAGGGCGCGCAGATGGGCGAGTTGCAGCCACGGTGGAAGTCACGCGAAGTGGGAAAAGACTTGTGCGAAGTGTTTTGGATGAGTTATGTTTATATGTGTTGGGTGGTCCCGGGGTGCCCCGCACGATGGGCGGGCCGACGAGTGGACTGGCTGAACAATGGGGCAGCCAACCATGGAGATGGGTAGGCCGACATGCCGTGGAAAGGGTGAAGCCGATGGGGGGAGCATGTTATGGCAGGTCAGCTGGGCACATGATCATGGCGTGTGAAGAATATAAGTTGGATGAGTTTTGGAGTTGGAGAGGCATTCACTCGAACTTGGACGCATATCTCTTGGAGAAGAGTGAAGAAGTGTGAGGGCAATCTGCAGGTGTCGAAGTTCATATGGAGGCATCGGTCGTGCAGAGCACACCCAAGTAGGGCGTCGACGACATGATCGTGCAAAGCGCGCCCGAGTAGGGTGTCGGCGACTTGGTCATGCAGAGTGCGCCTGAGTAGGGCGTCGGCAACCCGGTCATGCAGAGCACACCCGAGTAGGGCGTCGGTGACCTGGTCGTGCAAAGCGCACCCGAGTAGGGCGTCGGTGACACAGTCATGTAGCGCACACCTAGGTTTGTCGACAGGGACATGGAGGGCGGGTGCTCGAGTTGGGCAAGTGACACGGCAAGTTGAACGAAGGTTGAACCGGAGGTCGTGAATGAGAGCTTTGTAGGCGGTACTACATGCAGCCCACCGAACGAAGGGAGGTCGAGATCATGAACAAGAGTTTAGGTGAGAGGCGACACAGGTGTGTCTGTGCCCATCGAACAAAGGCATGGTTGGGCTGAACGATAATGTCGGGCGGGGTAGCATAGTGAGGGAGTTTGTTGAACGAACGAAGGGCGAGTGGGGTGAAGAAGTGCAACGAGTTGTGAATGAAGGCGATCGATGTGTGAACGTGCCAGGTAGGCGTGCATGGTGACATGGGTGAACGCCCAAGTTGGGCAAACGGCACGATGAGCTGAACGAACGCGTTCAGGGGTGAACAAAGAGTTGGGCTGAACCTGCGGCGACCATTCAGGCAGGCCGACAAGCTGGGCAACCGAGTTTGTCGAAGTTGGAAATTTGGCTAAGTGTAAATTTGGGGTTTCCTCCAAGATTTAGCTTATGTTGTAAAAATTGAAGATTACATATATTGATATACGAGCAGACTCATATTGCAGGGAGTTGCCCCTCCCTTTATACTGTTGTGTAATTGTGTATGTTAATTGTTGTTGATGATGAATGTGTATGGGTTTTCATCTGTATAAAGGAATAATATAATACTTGGTAATGAAAAATAAACTAAGTACGAATGTTAGGCATAGTCCACGATCATAAGTATTGGCGAAAAGAAAGTGGTCGGTGGTGCCGCACCTCACTATAGTGCGGTTGGAAGAGTATCGCCAGTGTAGGGGCGTGACAGGTGGCATCAGAGCTGGTGAACTGAATCAAGGAGCTGATTCTACAGGAAGACCGAAGACTTGAAAGGAAGTTCAAGTTTTGCAGGTGACAAGTGGTATCAAATCTGATTCAGGTGGAGTGCAAGTGAAGGAAGTTGATCCCACCGATAGGTGGAATCAAGAGTTGGTCTAGTTTTGCAGGAAGAACCTGGTGAATGGTGAAGAAATCTGAAGGGTGATTCAGGTTGTAGGAAAGTGGATGGCCGAGATGGTAGAAGAACCTATGGCAGGTGAATCTAGCCATAATGCAGGTAAAACTTTCCGATACAAGGTATTGGAACTAATGAGTAGATGGAGTTCTGAATGGACTTCGATGAAGGCCAAGAACATGATGATTCGAGAAGGTTGTTTGAAGATCAAAAAAGAACTTGAAGAATTCAAGGGCCAATACGAGGATGTTGTAGATGTGACAACGATGGAGTATGAACTTGAGATTGATCAAGTTGGGCCAGGATCATGCAGTTTGCAGACATGGGTGGATGAAGATACTCACATGGAGGAGCCCCATGATGACGATGGAAGTACTATTGATACTTGTGTTTCACTTGAGCATTTGGTAGATGAACTGTATGCAGGGAAGGGCAAAATTAGTTTGTCGATGCAAGGGAGAATCTTACCATGGATGTCTACAATGAGACCTTGTATGGAGAAGCAAGGATTGTTGACTGTTGCAAGACTTGTTGGGGTTGTTTGTCACCTTATGGTAGAAGATGCAAAAGCCCGTGACAAGGGAGGAACATGATGATCGTTGCGGAGGAATGGGTCATGCTTTAGCCACATAGAGAATTGGCTAAGCGCCCAACATGACTCATGGACAGGTTGGAGGAGGGCCACACACTTGATTTGGTGATACTTGGGTGGAATTCTCATGGCTGAGACTAAGAGCAAGCCTTGGTGGAACCTTTAGTGGGGGAGCTATGATGGAAGAGACTCATGATGATGATATGGTTGGGTGACCGAGTTCACTAGACCGAATATTGCAGGCTTGGATGGGGATGACCGATTGTTGTGATGGGTCTACTTGGTTGGACAACATGGGCAACTAAGTCATGGACATCAGGTTGAAGACATGGAGCATGGCAATCTTATGCAGGGACATTATGCAGGAGCACTTGTAGAGGTGTCACTTATGGGCATCCGATGAGGAGTGCCAATGCAGGGATGTTGTGCAGGTGGATTTGTTGGTGTGACATGGATATGTTTTACATATGAGCCGATGGAGATGTTGTGCACTCTTGTACAACAAGGCCATGGACTTGGATGGAGTTATGAGCAGACTACGGAGCATTCCTACTACATGGAGAGTTGAAGCATCTTTCAGAGACCTTTGGGCCAAGACTTGTATGCTTGCTGGGATGTTGGTTGGAGATGACTCATGGAGCTCATGATGACATGAGGTTGTGACTTTTGGGGACTTCATATATGGTGGACTTGGAGGATCTGATGCATTGAGGAGCTGAGGTCAGGGACTTTGATGTAGGATGGGGTGCATACTTTCAAGTACATGTATGGGTGTGGCTTGGAAGAGTGATTTGATGTGGAGGATCGATATGAAACACTTTGGAGTGATGGAGTTACAATGATGATGATGCTTTGGTGGCAACACTTGGGCATGGGTTGAGCCGAGACTTAACCACTTTTGACACATGGGAGATTTTGATCTATGATCATGGGTAGCACATGGATAGATGAGACAGGTGTATACTTGTTTCTATGGCAGACTTGAGGGATGACACATTGCAGATATGATGGAGGTTGCTTCATGGACCTGGATGTGGCACATCGAGAGTCGGGGTTTGGTGAGAGGATCTCTTCACCTTGAGGAGATGGATTTTATGCAGATGGATGATAATGTTGGGATAGATGTGACTGATTTCATGCAACACATTAGTACCAAACATCATGGACAGCATGTTGCAGATGAGATGAGGGCTACTTCATGGACCTAAGCATGGCTTACACTTGTATGGAGATGGATTCTTGATCGATTTGATGATGTGACAGGATGTTCTGAGAAATGACTGATGATGGCATGAGGATGCGCATTCTCATGGATTGAGCGTGACAGTTAGATTAGTTACCCAGCTAGTTCAAGACATGGGGACTAGTAGTGTATAGAGATGTGTTAGCATTATGTTGGAGTATCATGGCAGCAGCTCACACGATGACGACGCATGATGAGGTCAACACAATATGTTGCAGTATGCATGTAGCTTAAGATGGAGGGGCCAGCCTTCCACGATGAAGAGAAACATGTGGAGATTGTGATGAGGTGGTTGATGATCATGGATTGAGATGATTTTCCGATGTATGACATACCAATGGGGTGTATGCCTTGGTATGGATATCTTGGTGACAGATGGTTGTCGGGATGAGAGATTGTCGAGGACGAAAATGATTTCAAGTGGGGGAGAATGTGAGGACCACAAGCTACAGGGCATGCGGATGGGCAAGCTGCGACCACGGTGGAAGTCACGCAAAGTGGGAAAAGACTTGTGCAAAGTGTTTTGGACGAGTTATGTTTATATGTGTTGGTCAGTCCCGGGGTGCCCCGCACGATGGGTGGGCCGACGGGTGGACTGGTTGAACGATGGGGCAGCCAACCATGGAGATGGGCAGGCCGACGTGTTGTGGAAAGGGTGAAGCTGACGGGAGGAGCATGTTATGGCAGGTCAGCTGGGCACATGATCATGGCGTGTGAAGAGTATAAGTTGGACAAGTTTTGGAGTTGGAGAGGCATTCATTCGAACTTGGATGCATATCTATTGGAGAAGAGCGAAGAAGTGTGAGGGCGAGCTATAGGTGTCGAAGTTCAGATGGAATCGTTGGTCGTGCAGAGCCCGCTCGAGTAGGGTGTCGGCGACACGATCGTGCAGAGCATGCCCGAGTAGGGCGTCGGCAATACGATGGCGCAGAGCACGCCCGAGTAGGGTGTCGGCGACCTGGTCTTGCAGAGCACGCCCAAGTAGGGCGTCAGCGACCCAGTCATGCAGAGCGCCCCGAGTAGGGCGTCGGCGACCCGGTCGTGTAGAGCGCGCCCGAGTAAGGCGTCGATGACACAGTCGTGCAACGCGCACCCAGGTTGGGCGACACGGACATGAAGGGCGGGTGCCCAAGTTGGGCAGGTGACATGGCAATCCGAACGAAGGTTGAACTGGAGGTCGTGAACAAGAGTTTTGTAGGTAGCACTATGTGCAGCCCACCAAACGAAGGGAGGTCAAGATCGTGAAAAAGAGTTCGGTGAGGGGTGACACGGGTGTGTGTGCACCCACTAAACGAAGGCGTGGTTGGGCTAAATGATAATGTCGGGCGGGGTAGCACGATGAGGGCATTAGCTGAACGAACGAAGGGCAAGCCAGGTGAAGAAGTGCGATGGGTTGTGAACGAAGGCGACCAATGTGCAGACGTGTCGGGTAGGCGTGCACGGTGACACGAGTGGGCGCCCAAGTTGGGAAAACAGCACAACAAGCTGAACAAACGCGTTCAGGGGTGAATGAAGAGTTGTGCAGAATGTGTGGCAACTGTTCAGGCAGGCTGACGAGCTGGGCAACCGAGTTTGCCGAAGTTGGAAATTTGGCTAAGTGTAAATTTGGGGTTTCCTCCAAGCTTTAGCTTATGTTGTAAAAATTGAAGATTACATATATTGATATACAGGCAAACTCATATTGTAGGGAGTTGCCCCTCCCTTTATACTGTTATGCAATTGTATATGTTAATTGATGTTCATGATGAATGTGTATGGGTTTTCATCTATATAAAGGACTAATATAATACTCGAGAATGAAAAATAAACTATGTACAAATGTTAGGCGTAGTCCACGATCATAAGTATTGGTGAAAAGAAAGTGGTCGGTGATGCCGCACCTCGCTATAGTTCAGGTGGAAGAGTACCGCCAGTGTAGGGGCGTGACACTCACCCTCCCTTCCCCTCCCTACGCCACCCCTTCCCTCTGCCCCTCCCCTCCCCACCACATCCTCGCCCACCCCTTACCACTCGGCACTCCCTGCCCGCCTAGACACCCCGGAATAGGTCTGCGGCCCTTTAGTCGTTGACTAGGGCCCAGGTGGGTGGGGAGGGCTGAGTGAGGAGGGGAAAGTGGGAGGGAAGGGGTGGGCGGGGATGGAGTCGGGAGGGGAGGGAGGGCGTGGGCAGCGAGTGAGGGAGGGGTGGGGTGAGGAGGTGAGAGGGTGGGGGAAGGGAGGGGGTGGACCGGGAGCGAGGGAAGAGGGGGTTGTTCATCTATATAAAGGACTAATATAATACTCGAGAATGAAAAATAAACTAAGTACGAATCTTAGGCATAGTCCACGATCATAAGTATTGGTGAAAAGAAAGTGGTCGGTGGTGCCGCACCTCGCTATAATTCAGGTGGAAGAGTACCGCCAGTGTAGGGGCATGACACTCCCCCTCCCTTCCCCTCCCTACGCCACCCCTTCCCTCTGCCCCTCCCCTCCCCACCACATCCTCGCCCACCCCTTACCACTTGGCACTCCCTGCCCGCCTGGACACCCTGGAATAGGCCTGCGGCCCTTTAGTCGTTGACTAGGGCCCAGGCGGGTGGGGAGGGCTGAGTGAGGAGGGGAAAGTGGGAGGGAAGCAGTGGGTGGGGATGGGGTCGGGAGGGGAGGGAGGGCATGGGCAACGAGTGAGGGAGGGGTGGGGTGAGGAGGTGAGTGGGTGGGGGAAGGGAGGGGGTGGGCCGGGAGCGAGGGAAGAGGGGGTTGCGGTGGGGCGGCTAGGGGAGGATGAGGGAGAGGTGGGGTGGGGAGGATGAGGGAGAGGTGGGGTGGGGAGGATGGGGGAGAGGTGGGGTCAAAAGGGAGAGGGAGTGAGGACGGCGGTAGGGCAGGGTGTAGGGAGGTGGGGAGGAATTTTTTTTTAAATATATTTTTTAAAATTTTTATTTTTTTAATTTAAATATTTTTTATTTTAATTTTAATTTATTTTATTTTTAATTTTTTAATTTTAATTGCTTTGATTTTTTTATTTTAATTTATTTATTTCTTTTATTTAAACTTTTTTTTGTAATTATTTATCATTTTTCTTTAAATGTGGTTTTTATTTTCTAATTTTTTTTTATCTTTATAAAAAAATGTTTTTATATTTTTTCCTTAAATTATATATAGATATATACATATATACATATAGTTCGGGTGGATATATATATATATAGATATATATATATATCATTTTTTTTATTTTATTTTTTATTTATTTTTTTTATTTAAATTTTTCATTTTTACAAGTTAATTTTGATTTTCTATACTCAGACTTCCGTGATACAGAATGAATTAAGAAAATTATTTCGCTAGAAATCATATAAAAGATTTCTACCAAAAGACTTTGCTTAATTTTGATTTGTTGAATTGAGGCTTCTATGATCCATATCAAATTTACGAGAGATTTTTAGACGTAAATCACATGAAATTTCATTTGTCGATGCGTTTCGAACCAACCAGTGTGGTTCATCATCAGGACAAGTTGAAGAATCAGATCTAGCTTTGCATATTAAATAGTCAGAGCAAAACATCCAACGGCTATATTTCTCGACCAAGCAACGGCTATATTGACTAACGGCTAAATTTGACCAGGAGACGGTTGGTTGGACAGGATTAAGGGCATGACCTTTATTTTAATAATTAAGTTAATTCAAATAATTATCAAATTGTTAGTTAGTTATATTCTTATTAAAATCGAGGTTAAAGGGACTTGTTGGGCCTCAGTTTTGATCTTATTTTGCTTTGAGAAACTTACCTAACCATCCATTTATCCTTCATTTTCACTCCATCCATTCCATTTTAATGAATATTTGATGTCTAATCAGGTATTTAGCTTTAATTTGTCAATTTCTAAAGTTTTTATAAAAGTTTGATTTTAAGTGCAATTTTGGCAATTTCAGAAATTCCCGTAATCACTTCATGGTTGATATGGATGCATGCCACTTCAGCACGAATGGGATACATGAATGAAAAGCTTGGGAACTAGGACCAAGCCACCTATGCTTGGTTTCAACAGAACGAGCTTTATTATGCCTATTTGGAGCTAGTCAATCATGACTAGTCATCCAGAAATCCCATCTAAATAGGGCAGTTTTGAGATTCCATGATATTAGTCATATTTCTTGGGATGAGAGGAGTGGATTCGACATGGATAGGTGGCTTAGAGTAGATAAGATTGTTAGAGTAAATGTAGATCAGTTGGTTTCATGAAACTCCTTATTTAAGAGCCACACTTTGATGGCTCAACACATTGACTTATGATACTTTTATGTTGTAATATTTTTGGTTTGAAGACTTAATTTGAAGACTTGTGTTACTCTCATTTTTGATGCTCAATACATGGATGTGTGACTGATATAAAGCTTCTGATATCATCTTCAAAAGTGTGCAAGGCAAGGGTGGAGGGCCCCCACTCCAAGCTAAGTACACTTCCAAGTTAAACTAGTTTTATTTCATTGCAAATCTGGTTGATGGTAGCTTTAGTTTTTCAAAGTCTTATTTCAGATTGCCTTATGGTTATTCATAGTGATTGATTTCATTTGTTAATGGTTTATTCATCATCTAATTGAGTTGGAAAACAAGTGTTCAAGTTGGGCATTCCCTCTATGAAATGGTGAATCAGAACTAGTCTCTTTTGTTTACATGCAAATAGTTTGTTTCCATTTAGATTTATATCTTGAGATGAATGAGTTATGATGGAAAACTTTAAGTGTCTCTTAAGTTAAGAGCCTCTTTCATGTATAATTTATGCATCTTGAGTTTTTGGTTACAATCTCTAATTCATTAAGTAATAACTGAGGTGGAAGTGGACTTCTTGAGTTCAAGAACCCTTTCAATATTTTCTCTTTTGAGCTGATTGAATTAGAGTTATTAGATATATTTTCTTTAGCTTTTTAATCATTTATCTTTCAAGGTTTGGTTATATTAGATCTTCACAAATAGTGAATTTGCCTCAAAGAATAAACAACCCGGATTGATAGTAAATAATTGTGTTAGTTTAGGAACATAAATTAGCTCAACATTTTGGCGCCGTTGCCGGGGAGGCAAATATCGGCATAGTCAATAGAGAGATAAAATCCAAAATACACAAAAACATTAGTTACATTTCATTTCTTTAATTATGTTTCTTTATGCCTAGAGTTAGAGATCCTCAAGGTAGATTTATCAAAAACCCCCCACAAGTAGAGATAGGATCAACACATACACCTGTTACTGGTAATCCAATCATTGAAGAGCTGATTGAAAAACAAAGAAGTGGCCAAAGATTAACCTTGATTGAAAGGCAAACTTTGTCAGCTTGGGAAGCAAAGCAAAAATTCTCCACTTCCGGAAAACCAAAAGAGAAAGGAAAACAAATTGTTTTTCCATCCATCAATCCTCCTATCTTCCCACAACTTGAACCTCCACCTGAAATTGAAACAACTCAACAAATGGCAGAAGAAGAGGGACATGGATCCATTCATCTTACTCCTGAAGAACAAAGCGCTGAAAATGAAAGACAAGAAAGAGAATGGAGAAGGAAGAGAGAGGAAGAAAGGAAACACGAAAATGATAGGAAGTTATAAAATGACAGGAAAAGACAAGAAGATGGACTTGACCAAGAATCAACTTTTGGTTTCCCAATAATAGATACAAGTGCAATACTAGGAGAAGAAGTAAAGATGAAAAACATTCCACCTTCTGTGTTGCCAAACTTCTATGGAATGTCTACAGAAGATCCGGATTCATTCATGTTTGAATTCGATATCTTATGTAGAACATATGGTTATACTGATGATGTTCATAAGCTCCGTATTTTTCCTGCAACATTAAAGGCAGCAGCTTTAAAATGGTTTATGGGTTTAGGAGAACAAACAATAGCCTCCTGGGATGATATGTGAACTGTCTTCCTTAAGAAATATCAGCCTTATTGTAGATCTAGAGATTCAAAGGAAGATGTGTTTAGAATGACACAGCAAGAAGATGAAAATCTAGAAGAATATTTATAACGGTTTGCATATAATCTTCAGAAGTCTAAAAAACATTCCCTAAATCAAGAAACTGTTCGCACAATCTTCCTCAAAGGTATAAGAGATGAATACCTTGACATTTTAAATGTAATGGGTAAAGGAGATATTTCAAATCTTCCATTTGATGAAATTGTCGAGTTATGTCAGAAATATTCAAGAGGAAGATCAAAAACCGGAAGAAGGGAAGTAAGTTCTAAAGCGGCAAAGTCAGCTGCAGGAGGGATAACAAGGGCTGAAATAGGAAGTCTATTGGAAAATTTCAAAACAGATCTTTTGAGTACATTAGGGACACAAGTAGATGTGCTAAAGGCAAACAAGAAGAAAGAAGAACAAGAACAAGCCTTAGCAATATTTTGTTCAAAATGTAAAAAGAAACATCCTTTGAGAGACTATCCTTTAGATAGCATTCAAGTGTGTGGTCTTTGTACAGGCAATCACTCCACAGAAAATTGTGTAACATTGAAAGACTTGCAAACTAATTCAATGGAAGAAATGCAAGGAGCAGAAGGTTTCTATTACGTTGCACCAAGAAGACCATGGCCACCTAGAATGCCTCAACCGAACCAGCCACAAATCCCTCAGCAAAATTATGCTTATCCATCTTATAATCCTTGGACCCCTCCAATGCCATGGCAAGCTTGGCCTCCACAACAATATCCACAACAACCTGCACAAGGTTGGAGAGGATATGGTTATGGAAACCAACAACCACAACAGTCTCAACAATATTAACAACATTACCAGCAACAGTACCAACAGCCATTTTCATATCCGCCATATCCTCCATCCATGCCATTTCCGCAACAAAATTCTGCATATCCATTCCAACAGCAGAATCCACCACCATTGTTAACACAACCACAGCAATTACAGTTACCTTCAAATCAACCCAGACCAACACAATTGCCATCCCAACCGGTGGCCAATCCGAATAACAAAGTGGACAAATCTGCATATACAGTAGAGGAAACAGCATATTATCCTACATATTCAATTCTTCCTCTTGATGATGTCCATTTAAGGTCTGGAAAAGTACTTAAGAAGGATTCTCCTCCAATTATAGAAGAACCAGCTGAACAAGGAGAATCATCTGAAACAGCACAAACTAAGGTACAAAATCAGAAAGGAGCAAATATTACACAAACACCACCTTATCCTGAAAGGTTGGTAGAACAACAAACTCAAAATCAAATAACCCTTCTTGAATTTGATATCTTAGATGAGTTAAAAAATGCATATGTTAAGATTCCTTTATTAAAATCCATTAAAGAAATACCGATATATGCAAAGACAATAAAGGAATTGTGCATTAGGAAAGAAAGAAAGAAAAAGGATCCTGCAACAATCCAAGTCATTGGTAAATTAGCGAGTCTCATGTCTACTCAAACTGTAATAGAAAAATATATTGATCCTGGTATCCCAATGGTTACCATATCAATAAATAATTTCTCTGTACCTAACACATTAATAGACTTGGGAGCAGTTATAAACGTAATGACAATGGAAACAATGAAAACTTTGCAATTAAACAACATTAGATCAACCTCAACAGTCTTGGAATTAGCAGATAGATCTAAGGTTGTTCCTGAAGGAATGTTAGAAGATATCATAGTTTCCTTGGATTCATGGGAATATCCTGTTGACTTCTTGATCTTGCAACCAAAGACAAACTTGGGAGGACATCCTCTGATATTAGGTAGACCATGGTTAGCCACTGCTGATGCCTTCATAGGATGCAGATCTGGAAGTATGATAATATCACATGGAGATGAAAGGAAACATATCACTCTCTATTCACCTGCACAAACCACTTCTTTAGAATCAATACTTGAAACCCAGGAAAAGCAACAAACAAAAGCAGTTTTAAGTATTAATCAATTCTTTGATTTTAGAGAAGAGGAGGAGAATGAAGATCTGATGGACCTTTTTATCTCAGAACCAAGCATTTCAGAGCAGCTTAGGAAAGTTCAATATGAAGCTGCAAATGAACTTCTGAATCAATGTTTTCAGGAAACATGTACTATTCGAACTTTGCAGAATTCTTTGGGAGACATCTTTCCTGTAAACACAATTAGCAACCCAATAATCAAAACAATTGAGGTACATCTTGGAAAACATTTAAATATTGGAAACCAGCTGCAATCAAAACAAGAACAAGAGGTAATTGCATTACTACAGAAATACTCAAAAGCATTTGCCTGGGATTATACTGATATGCAAGGAATCCATCCTACCACATGTATCCACCACATCTATACAGATGATAAACTTAAACCTGTTAGACAACCTCAAAGAAGAATGAATCCTATGATGAAAGAAATAGTGAAAGAGGAATTGCAAAAACTGTTAAATGTTGGATTCATCTATCCTATTTCAGATAGTCAATGGGTTTCACCACTGGTTGTTGTACCAAAGAAAAATGGAAAATGGAGGGTATGTATAGATTATCGAGAATTAAACAAAGCTACCTTAAAAGATCATTTTCCTTTACCATTCATTGACCAGGTGCTATATTCTTTGGCTGGAAAGAAATACTTCTCTTTCTTGGATGGGTTTAGTGGGTACAACCAGATTAGAATAGCAACAGAAGACCAAGACAAAACTACATTTACTTGCCCATGGGGAACCTATGCATATAATGTTTTGCCATTTGGTTTATGCAATGCACCTGCAACTTTTCAAAGAGCAGTGCTTGCGATATTTGCTGATCTAGTCCATGAATGTGTAGAAGTTTATATGGATGACTTCACAGTGTATGGAAACACATATGATGATTGTCTGAACAATCTTGAGAAAGTCTTGAAGAGATGTATCGAAACAAATCTGTCATTAAGTAACGAAAAATGCTATATGATGTTAACAGAGGGTATAGTTCTGGGACACCATATTTCCGGTTCCGGAATTAAGGTGGATCCAACCAAAATTCAAGTCCTAGTTAACTTGATGCCACCTACAACTCAAAAGGAGGTTAGAAGTTTCTTGGGCTATGCGGGCTATTACAGACGATTCATAGAAAACTTTAGCAAAATAGCTCAACGCCTGTTTAAATTATTAGCAAAAGATGTTGAATTCCAATGGACGAATAGCTGTCAGAATGCTTTTCAAATTTTAAAAGATAAGCTGTCAGTGGCACCCATACTTCGAGGGCCAAATTGGTCTTTGCCATTTCATATTTCCACTGACGCATCAGATACTGCAATAGGTGCCTCTTTGGGACAGAAAGAAAATTTGTTCAACTATGCAATATACTTTATTAGTAAGAATTTGACACCTGCAGAAACAAACTATACAGTCACCGAAAAGGAAATGTTAGCTGTCATACATGCAGTAAACAAATTCAGGCATTACATAACAGGATATCATGTTTTTATTCACACAGATCATTCAGCAATAAAATATTTGATGAACAAACCCATCACTAATGGACGAATTACAAGATGGCTCATGTTATTGCAAGAATTTAACATTACAATCCAAGACCGGCCAGGCAAAGAAAACCAGGTGGCTGACTTTCTGTCCCGCATCCAATCACCAGAAGACCCAAATCCTGTGATAGACAACTTCCCTGATGAACATTTGTTTGCCATAACAGTTAAAACACCTTGGTTTGCAGATATTGCTAATTATTTGTCATCTGGAAAATTTCCAACTCAATTCACTAGCAAGCAAAGAAAGAAAATTGTTAGAGAAAGTTCTAGGTATAGCTGAGTGAATGGTGATTTGTTTTATACTGGTTCAGATCTAATGATTAGAAAATGTGTGCGTGAAGATGAAATACTAGATATTCTCAGGGCATGTCATGACGAACCATGTGGTGGTCATTTTGCAGACAAACGAACAGCATATAAAGTGCTGCAACTGGGCTATTACTGGCCATCAATCTTCAAGGATTCTAAGGCATATGTCAAGCAATGTGACAGTTGCCAAAGAATAGGGAGACCCATCATGTCAGATGAAATGCCGCTCAAACCGCAGGTCCTCATTGAGCCATTTGAGCAGTGGGCACTTGATTTTGTTGGACCCATTAATCCACCATCAAATGGAAAAAGGTACATCCTAGTGTGCACGGACTATGTAACCAAATGGGTGGAAGCCAAAGCAGTGAGCAGAGCGACAGAGGACACAGTGGTTACCTTCCTCTTTGAAGAAATTTTTGTACTATGGAGTACCAAGACAAATAGTGACAGATCAAGGAACGCAGTTTACATCAAAGTTAGTGCGGGATCTGACAGAGAAATATAAGATAAAACATAGGAAGTCTACTCCATATCACCCTCAAGCAAATGGTTAGGTAGAATCCACAAACAAGGTCTTAGAAAATATCATGACTAAGACGGTGCAGCTGAACAGGAAAGATTGGTCTGAGAAGTTAAAGGATGCATTATGGGCTTACAGAATCACATGGAAAAACACAACTGGTTTTAGTCCATACCAGTTGGTCTATGGGAAAGAAGCCTTATTGCCTATTGAATTTCAGATACAAACCTACAGACTAGCAGCAGAATTGGGCATGGACCTGACAGAAGCACAACAACAGAGGATCATGGAACTTAACCAATTGGATGAACATCGTCAACAAGCAATTGAACAGACAGCATTAGTACAGCAACAGAGAATGAAATGGCATGATAGATACATTAAAACAAAGACATTTCAGAAGGGAGACTAGGCCTTATTATTTGACTCCAAGTTCAAGGATTTCAAAGCAAAGTTTACAACACACTGGCTAGGGCCATATGAAATTGAGGAAATCTTTGACAATGGAGCAGTAAAGATAAAGACCATTGACCAGGACCCCACCTCATTTGTTGTAAATGGTCATAGGCTAAAGGTTTATCATCAGCCTATTAGTAAAGAGACATTCATGAAACAACTGGTAGAAGAAACAGGACTGGAAATTATGGCTTTGCCATCTTCCAGTTCGACAAAAGAATAAAAAAAAAATTGTTAAAAAATAAAAATAAAAATAAAAAAAACATAAAAAAAGGGGAAAAAGATATATAAAAAAAAACAAAACATAAAAAATAATTTGTTTGCTGGTGAAAACCAGGCAACTGGCACCATGCAAACACGAATTCATAGGGGAAAACCAGGGAAACCTGGACTCTATGAATTCTATAATCTTGTTTTACTATTCTCACATAATTTCAATGCAAGACCTTTCCACAATTGACTTGAGGACAAGTCAAACTTTCAGCAAGGGAGAGTCTTGTAGCAAGCTTTTAGCTGCCACAGCTAAGGGATTGTGTTGTCCACTTTGGACCTGAAGCAAATTTGTTGCAGCAGAACCTGAAGGGACCTGAGTTGAAACATCATTACAGAAGGGACCTGAAGCAAACATGAGTTGCAGCAGATCAAATCATTCCAGAAGCATTGCAGAGGGACCTGAGATGAAATAATATTGCAGAGGGACCTGAAGCAAACTTGTTGAGAACCAGATCAAAGCCGACACAATATACCAGAAGCAGTGCAGAGGGACCTGAAAGGAAAACATTATTAAAAGGGACCTGAACAATTCAAGAAATGGAGCATAGTGAACAAGGAGCAGTAATAAAAGTCTACTTTTCATCTACCCACAGCATTTAACATTCCACCTGTACAAACAGCATTCAACATTCCACCAGTACAAATAGCATTCAAGGGAGTATATTCACAGCCATTTTGTGCTTGAAATTCAAATTTTTTTAGAAACTTTTAGTTTTGATCTAATTGAAGTTAGTATCTGCAAATATTCATTAATATTCATTCCCAATATATACCCCAACATCCCTATACATATTCCATTTCATTCACATACGTTTCCTATACATCTTTTTATAACCCTAGGTATTTTCCTTAAATGCAAAAAGATCAAGCTAGGACAACTCTTTTCACCTGCACATAAACTCAAAGCATTAGAATGATTATAATTTTAAACATGACCCCAATGGTCATTTTAAAATTATAAAACTATGTTATAAAAGGTATGCGCTATATAAGTGAAAGACATTGAACATATATATCATAAGTTATATGAGCGCTAAAGTTATTTTTCAAATGCGCATAAGTTAATGGTATAAGGTATATATGTTACGCATATATCAAATACATTAAGGTATAAGATAATGCGTATATAACATGGAGGTATAAGGAATATATATAAACCAAATGCGCATATCCAAAAGCATATAACATAGTGATGAAGGGCCGCGGGTTATGATAATGGAGTTCATGGGTTACAAGGAATGATATAAGGAGAAGCATGTTATTCAAATAAACATTATGGCATATAAATGCAGACCTATGATATTTAAAGTGCAGAGATTAAAGTTTGGGCGCATATCATATGGAGAATAAGGTATGTATTTGGCACATTTATGCACAAGCCATATGATAATAATCAAACAGCAGTGCTGCGGCCAAGTAATGAAATGAAATATGTAAGTGTCATTGCAATGAAGACGCACGATGGTGGCCATAATCAACAAGGGTCGTAGCAATGAACAAAACAAATACCACGCAGGCCAACACACAGGTACGGATTTTGACACGGTGTTATGGCAGCGTATGGTTATTGGATGATGGAGTGGCGGAAGATATGCGTATGAAACAACAATACGGCCATCCTCATGACTCAGTCGGGCGACTGAGTCAATGAGGACGGCCATGTAACCATGCATAACAGCACCAATGAATGAAACGCAGGGTACAGCAGAGAAACGGTCATAAACCAACCTCCCCTGCGCTATTCAAATCACCATTCCTCATTGCCATAGCTCAGAAAATCGTGTTTGAAGCCGCAGCATAGTAAAAGGAGAAAGGAGTGTATTGAGGTGATTTTAAAGACGAAATCTGAGTTGAATGAGTGGAGAAAGCCGAGTGTTGGAAGCAAACAAGGTAAGACTGGAGTTTATTTCGCTCGGCGACTGTAGATATGTATGAGTCCTCGCCATTAACTCACAGATTTTGTTGCTTTGCCACCAGTTTGACTGACCGAAGACAGAGGGATTTGAAGTGCTTGTTTGCATCCCACGCGGCCAGTGACAGTTAGGTAACACTAAAACCGGGATAACTCCAAGTTTGCAGCACGTATGGATAGACTAAACAGATTTTTATGCGTAAATTATGGTGTAGAAATAGCGGTCAACAATCCAGCATTTAAAGTTTACATATTGCATGCATAACACGATAGAGGATTTTGAGTTAAATATGGAATTTAATGCATCAAACGCGGAGAGTTAGTTTGAATGCCAAAGTGCCAAGGGTTGTTTATATATGAGCGCTGATTGTTAAACCATTGTTGCATTTAACCTTCATTTTTGTTGCGCGCTAGTCTCTGTCATATGCATGTGAATATGTGGTTTGACCAGAACAGAGGACGCATTAAATCACAGAGTGTTTGTCATATGTGTTGTTGAACGCATTAAGTCAGATTGTTGAGCATTGTTGCATGTGTTATGGGCTGCCAAACCAAGAAACGCATTAGTATATGCCGAGAGAGGTGGGATTGTCAAATGTAAACAGAGGAATGCTGTAGATTGCGCATATTCAAAACAAGTGACATGCATTTATGCCTTCACTGCGCGCCTATGTATTAAGGTTTTAATATATTTGTGCCATTTACAGAGGATTGAAACGCATAGGATTGCCTGCATACATGCTATGCTGACTGCGGAATTTAGTTGAATGCCAAAATTTGCATTGTCTGTGTCTTGAGGCCGAGAGTTTTTATAGTCTGCATTTTAAAAAAAAAAAAAATTGTTTGACATTTGTTATAAGCAGTGAGTATGATGAGGCCGAGTGCATGTGATTAGTCCTCTAGGCTTATAACTCTGTGTGCAGTATTTGCTATATTACACAGTCATATTTTTGAAAAAAATGATGAAAAGGATTAGGCCGAGAATGTTTTGGAATATTTCTTGAGAGGCTGAGAGTAATTTGCCACATTATACAGTCAATTTTTTTTGATAATTTGTTGAAAGGCCGAGAGAAATTTGCTGCATTACACAGTCATTTTTTTTGTGAATAGGCAGAGAATGTTTTTGAGGATCTGTTGAGAGGCCAAGCGCAAAAAATTTCAAGTTTTTGTTTAAATACACAGTAACTCATGTTATTTTGAGCTGAGAAAAACATGGTTATTGCTGCATGTGTATTTAATTTTCAAAAACAAACAGAGAGCAGTGTATTGATAGAAGATATTCAGGTGTTGTTTGCATTAAACAGGGAATTGAAACAGTGCTTGTGCAAAGGAAAGACAGCAGAGGTTAAAGAAGACAGAGTCAAACAGATTAAAGTTGAGTCAGAGGGGGAAGGTAAGCCTCGTTGCTTCTACAATTTCATTTAAAAACAATAGTCATAATTTTTGTTAAAATGAAGTTAGTAACAGCAGAGGATTATATTGATTGGTTCACAGAAATCATGACAAACCGGGTAGAACCAAGATTTCAAATAGAAAGTTGGGGAAAAGAAACTGTAGAAAAACTGTATCAGTCAGGGATGATAGGATTTCTACAGAAGTTTAATGGCCATTCTGAGCAGATAACTAAATATTTCATCAATAATTTCAGCCAAGACCAAACTCAAGTAGGAGAAATCATTGTCCCCGTAACTCAAGAGTACTTATCCAAAGCCTTAGAGTTGCCAATGATAGGGGAAAAGTATCATAAAGGTTTACACTTCAAGGAGAAAGCGTGGACTTTCTTCCTTGAGAAGAACCGAAAAGGGACATTTGATAGAACTAAAGGGATACCCAGGGAGTGGTTTAATGAACCATGGGGGGAACTGGTCTTGGTTATTCAAAAATTCTTGACTTGTGATCGTGGATACAGCATTGCTCATTTATATCATGTTAGATTACTACAGCATATCAAAGGGGATGATAGGATTAACTTACCATATTTCCTATAAAAAAGTCTTGTGAAAATGATTGAAACAGTGAAACAGGAGCATAGGCCAAGGGCAGCACAGATATATCATCAGGGGTTAATCAAAATCTTAGTGGAACACCAGGTGAAATCAAAGGGCCTAGAATGGAAAGAATTCATGCATAAAAATCATTTTACTGAACAGCTTATTGATATACAGGACAAAGTAGAGCAGGAAAACAGAAGCATGATGAATTCTCCCCTATATCCAAGAACAAGAGCTAGAAATATGGCCATGCATGAGACTGAAACATCTGTTATGTCTGTTCCTAGGAATAGGAATTCTATTGATTTTGAAAAAGAAGTAGAAGCATATTCTCCTAGAAAACCAGAAGAACAAGATATGGCACAAGAACCCCTTGAAAGGAATTCCACAAATGATAATGATGCAGGAGAATCATTAATGAAAACCACCCAGGATTTTGAAAAGGAAATTAATTTGGCCAAAATCCAAGACTTAACTGATCAGATAGAAATAAGCAAAATTGTGGAAAAGCAATTAAAATCAGAGAATAAGGCACAGAAAAAGGACAATGCAAAGCTAATGAAAAAAAATGAAAAGTTACAAGAAGAAATAAGCAGGTTGAAAAGGAGAAATGAATTGCTTTCCAAACAGGCATTCAAATGGTTAAAGGACAAAAATATGTGGCAAGCTAAATATGAAAAACAAAAGGTTAAAGCAGCAATGTTGAAGGTAAAGCAGGAATCAGAATTTGATTGTTTGAACAGGGAAACAGCAACAGGTACAGCATCCACTTCAGAGGGCAGAAGGTCCAAGAGAAGCAAGCAAGCATGGGGACATGCTTGATCATAAGCATGGGAGAGATGTTGGGCCTCAGTTTTGATCTTATTTTGCTTTGAGAAACTTACCTAACCATCCATTTATCCTTCATTTTCACTCCATCCATTCCATTTTAATGAATATTTGATGTCTAATCAGGTATTTAGCTTTAATTTGTCAATTTCTAAAGTTTTTATAAAAGTTTGATTTTAAGTGCAATTTTGGCAATTTCAGAAATTCCCGTAATCACTTCATGGTTGATATGGATGCAGGCCACTTCAGCACGAATGGGATACATGAATGAAAATCTTGGGAACTAGGACCAAGCCACCTATGCTTGGTTTCAACAGAACGAGCTTTATTATGCCTATTTGGAGCTAGTCAATCATGACTAGTCATCCAGAAATCCCATCTAAATAGGGCAGTTTTGAGATTCCATGATATTAGTCATATTTCTTGGGATGAGAGGAGTGGATTCGACTTGGATAGGTGGCTTAGAGTAGATAATATTGTTAGAGTAAATGTAGATCAGTTGGTTTCATGAAACTCCTTATTTAAGAGCCACACTTTGATGGCTCAACACATTGACTTATGATACTTTTATGCTGTAATATTTTTGGTTTGAAGACTTAATTTGAAGACTTGTGTTACTCTCATTTTTGCTGCTCAATACATGGATGTGTGACTGATATAAAGCTTCTGATATCATCTTCAAAAGTGTGCAAGGCAAGGGTGGAGGGCCCCCACTCCAAGCTAAGTACACTTCCAAGTTAAACTAGTTTTATTTCATTGCAAATCTGGTTGATGGTAGCTTTAGTTTTTCAAAGTCTTATTTCAGATTGCCTTATGGTTATTCATAGTGATTGATTTCATTTGTTAATGGTTTATTCATCATCTAATTGAGTTGGAAAACAAGTGTTCAAGTTGGGCATTCCCTCTATGAAATGGTGAATCAGAACTAGTCTCTTTTGTTTACATGCAAATAGTTTGTTTCCATTTAGATTTATATCTTGAGATGAATGAGTTATGATGGAAAACTTTAAGTGTCTCTTAAGTTAAGAGCCTCTTTCATGTATAATTTATGCATCTTGAGTTTTTGGTTACAATCTCTAATTCATTAAGTAATAACTGAGGTGGAAGTGGACTTCTTGAGTTCAAGAACCCTTTCAATATTTTCTCTTTTGAGCTGATTGAATTAGAGTTATTAGATATATTTTCTTTAGCTTTTTAATCATTTATCTTTCAAGGTTTGGTTATATTAGATCTTCACAAATAGTGAATTTGCCTCAAAGAATAAACAACCCGTATTGATAGTAAATAATTGTGTTAGTTTAGGAACATAAATTAGCTCAACAGGACTATAAACGAATATATCATAAATTAAATTAATTTAAATTAATAGTTAGTTAAAAAGTTATTAAAATATACATAGTTAGTTATATATATATTAAAGATAAAGGGACCTATTTTATATATTAAAATTAATTAATTATAAAATAAAATCATTTTTAAATTAGTAGTTATTGATATTATAGAAAATTTTAGGGGGTTAGAAAGAATATTAATTTTTTTTTTTTTAAGTTTAATTAAGGGTTAAACTAGCATATTATCATAGATTGATTTCAAGGTATAGAATTATTATTAGAGTTTTGAAAGGATTAATTGTATTGTTATTATCAATATAATAGTGTTATCATAATAATATTTAATAAATTTATTAATAAAGACGTATACTTATAACCTAAATATCCTATTTAAATATCTTATAATAAATAACATAACCCTGAAGAGCGACTAAGAGGCGAGGGCCGAGACCCATAACTAATACAAAATCTCATCAAAGACTAAAGGCCCATGAGAGAAGGATACGGGATAACAAGCTAAAAAAGGAGGGAGGGGAGGAAGGGAAGAAAACGACTAGGAAGAGAGGGTTGGGATCCAGCAACTACTGATCTTCCATCCGTCTTCTCTATTGAGATTGTTCGGTCTTTTCTCAATCTCAAGGGCTTCCCTAAATTTGCAGTGATGGAATTGTGAAACCTTAGCAATAACACTCGCCTCCTCGATACATACATGATGTTTGGTACTCTCCGCATGCTCAGCTAAAGCAGAAGACTTGGTTCTCCTATGCTTGAGGTTAGCTGCGTGCTCACTAATCCTTTGATTAATGGAGCGACCAGTCTCACCAATATAGGGGGTCCCACAGGAACAAGGAATAATATAAACCCCTTTCATGTCCTTAGGGTTGATAGGATCCTTCACATATCTGAGGGATTTACAAATGGTGTTGAGGGGTCTAAAGATCAAGGGGGCATTATGCTTCTTAAGAATCCTAGCAATCTTATCAACAGTCCCCTGCACAAATGGAAGATGGACACCTGGGATCCACTCTTTCGGTTCTCTTTTAGTTAATGAATTTTTGGTAGCTTTGAGGAAAGCTTTCTGACCCAAGTACTTACTATAACCATTCTCAACAAAGACATTAAGGAGGTGGGATTTCTCTTTCTCGAAGCTTTTTTCATCAGAGATCCTAAGGGCACGAGTAGCAAGGGTGTTGAGAACACCCAACTTTTGATATTTGATTTATTTTTTGTCATGAAACATACCCCTACCACCCGCCTGTTGGGCCTCGAGCAACCGGGGAAATTTATTTTTTTTTTTAATGTTTTATTTTATTTTTGTAACTTTTTTTATTTTTCTTATTTTCTAATTTTCTTTTTTTTTTAATTTTAGATGGTATGGCTAATTTTTTTTTATATTTTATAGTTCTTTTAATGTCATTTCTATATATTTTTTATATTTCATTTTTTTTGTCATGTTTTTTATGTTTTATTACTTGTTCTTATTTAAAAAAAAAAATCAATATTTGAATTTTTGTTTTCATGTATTTTTGTGTTTTTTATTGTTTTTTTCAATATTTGATTTTTTTCAATTCTATTTATTTATTATATTTGATTTTTTTGTCATGTTTTTTATGTTTTATTACTTATTATTTTTTATTTTATTTTTTTCAATATTTGAATTTTTTTTCATATATTATATATATATATATTATATATATATATATATATAATTTGATAGTTGATTTTAAATTTTTTCGTTATAATGAATCAATTCTACCCCATAATGTGTTAATTTCATGGTTGGTCTTTAAGTTTTCATTACAATGAGTTGAGCCCGCGTACACTGCGTGCCAATTTGATAGTTGATTTTTAATTTTTTTTGCAATGTATCAAGTTGTCTTAGGCTAAGATTTTAAAATCACTATACATTTAGCATTTAAAAAAATACTCTTTGTATAATAACTCTTTCATTCACGTGTTCATTTTTAAAGTTTTTTTAGTCATAAAATTTTTCCATAATGTCATGCTTGAAATATTTTGAAAACTTAAGATTATTTTGTAGTCATAATCTTCGGTTTTAATTCCATGGTTGAAAATTTTTCAAGATTTTAATGTTTTTCTAAGTCGTGATGTTTTATCTTTAATGCCATGGTTGAAAACAGTTATAAGTATTTTTTCTTAGCACCATGCTTGAAAATTGTTGGAATTTTAAGGTTTTTCAAAGAAGCGATATTTTAAATTTAATGCCATGCATAACAATCGTTGGAATTTAAAGGCTTTTCAAAGACGTGATATTTTATCTTTAATGTCGTGCTTGAAAATCGTTGGAAATTTAAAGTTTTTCAGAGTCATGATATTTTATTTTTAACGTCATTATTAAAAAATGTTGAAAATGTTCCCTGAAAAGAAAAAGAAAAAGAAAAAAAAAGGACGTTATTATGGCATCAACACTTTTCGATTTCAAGGTGTTTTTTCACCAAACAAAATGGATTTTATTGTTTTTTACTGTTATTTTTTTAAAATATTGAAAATTTACTCTGAAAAAAAAAATGGTGATGCAGAATCAACACCTTTTATTTTTGGGTTGTTTTTTCATGTTTTTTTGCGGGTTTTGGGCTCGAGTACCCATTTTGAGGTAATAGTTCCTGTTTGATTGGTAACTATGGTTAAATTGTTGTATTGTTCAGATTTGGTTTAATATAACAAAGATTGGGACTGTACATATTGTACAATTTTGTTAAAAATTGTATACATTTGTGCATATGTGATTTACTCCTTTGTATTTCCATTGTGCAAAGTAGTTTATGGTAGAGATTGTTGGTTTTGTAGTGTCAGTGATTTTAAGGCTCTAACCTAGACCCAAGGTCATGTAAATTCAACATGGTATCATAACATGTCTGAGCTACTTTAGAAGTAAGTAAATCAGAGTTGTGTGCAACAAAGTATAGCATGAAAGGGAGTTGGTCACATTGTGAGTGAAGGGTTCACTACAATGTCGAAGTTGCATGCAAGTATCTGATATGAGGATCGGTTGGACGGGTTGTCCAACTATAGTCCATGGAAGGAAAGGATCAAGTTGATCTTACAGGTCAACAGGATTTGGGATGTTTTGGAGAAAGAGATCAATAAGCCAACCGACCCTAAGCTAAAAATATGGGAAGATTTCGATGCGAGGGCGAAACTGATCATCCTAGATGGTGTGAGGGATGCCCTAATACCTCATTTGTCCAAGTAGAACACCACACATGAGATGTGGATGTCCCTTTAGAATTTGTTCTAGAATAAGAACGAGAACCGAGTATTGGTATTGGAGGATAAGTTGAATTCCACCAAGATGATAAATGGTGAAAGCGTGACCTCGTTTCTAACAAGATTGTCTCAGGTCAAAGATGAGCTTGTTTTCATCGGTAACTATCTCAGATGGAGATATGGTAAGGATTGCCTTCAAAGGGTTCACCAAGGAATGGAAGCCCTTCATCAAAGGGATCATTGCTAAGGAGAAGTTGTCAGACTAGGATAGGTTGTGGGATGACTTCATTCAGGAATAGTTGTGAGACGAGGATCTTCAGCCGAAGAAGAAAGCTTTAGATGATGACATGGCACTTGCATCATGAATGAAGGGTAAGAAAAAGAAAGACTTGAGTAAAGTTAAATGTTTCAACTGTGGCGAGATGGGTAATTTTTCGTTGAGATGTTCAATGAAGAAGAAGGGAAATGATGAGAAGAAGAAAGGGAAGCAGGTCTTTGGTGTTTCCACTTCAACAAAGATGGACGATCTCTCTAGGAGATTAGAAGAGGAGAAATTTGCTATGATTTCTCATTTCTCGCAAAGTACTATCACTGAGGATGGATGGTATGTGGATAGCGGTGCAATGAAGCATATGATAGGGTCACAGGAGGTTTTTGAGACTCTATTTGAATGGGACTCAAAGTTGCACATGGTGTTGGATGACAAGAGTCAGTTGGAGATCCGAGGATTGGGTGTTGTGCCATTCAGGATAGAGACATGATGTATGATGTGGGTCCAGGATGTATTTTTTGTACCAGGACTTAGATATAGCATGATTTTGGTCCCGATGATTGAGAGGAAAGGGTCTGAGGTCCTATTCTAGGATGGAAAGGCAAGACTCAGACGCAGAGGCTCTAAGTCCAATGGGATTGTACTCGGAGTTAGAGAGAATGGTCTCTACAGGTTGATAGCCAAGCCTGTGAATCATTGAAAGAGGCAAGTGGAGTAGGTGCAGGTGCAGGCTTCAGAGGAGCAGGTACAGGTTCGTAAGAATAAGGTACAGTTTCTCGAGAAGGTCTAGGTTCCAAAAACTCAGAGGGAGTATTGCTAGCATTTCCTTCTCATAAATAGCTTTGTGTAAATACTTTCCTTTGATTGGACAACTTTAAAAGTAATGGGTCTTTCTTCTTGAATTAAAATAGCACCAATTCCATTTCCTGAGGCGTCACATTCCACAATAAAGGTTTTTGTGAAGTCTGGCGTAGCTAAGACTGGTGCTTGGCACATTACCTCTTTAAGATGTTCAAAGGCTTTCGTTGCTTCTCGAGTCCAAGAAAATGCATCTTTCTTCAGTAATGTTGTTAGAAGTGTTGTTATTCTCCCATAATTCTTAACAAACTTGCGATAATACATGTCAACCCAAGAATCCTCGCAAATTCTTTATAGATGTGGGGATTTTATGTTCCTTAATGGCTTTATTTTTTCTAGGGTCTACCATAACACCTTCATGAGATACAATATGACCCAAATATTCCACCTCTTGTACTGCAAAGAAACATTTGGTGGTTTTTACATATAATTGTTTCTCCTCTAATAGTTTGACCACTCTATCAACATGTTGAACATGATCCTTCCAAGACTCGTTGTCTATTAGTATATCATCAAAAAATACTAACACAAATTTTCTAAGGAAGGGTTTGAAAATGGAATTCATCAAACCTTGAAATGTATAAGGTGCATTGGTAAGGCCAAAAGGCGTGACCAAAAATTCATAATGACCCTCATGAGTTCTAAATGTTGTTTTCGAAATGTCTTCAGTCTTCATTCTGATTTGATGATATCCTGAACGAAGGTCCAACTTGGTGAAGTAAATTGCTCCATGTAATTCATCCAATAATTCATCAATGACAGGAATGGGAAATGTATCTTTAATAGTGAGCTTGTTGAGCTCCCTATAATCCTAACACATGTGCCATAATCCATCCTTCTTGTGCACCAATACTACTGGAGCAGAGAAAGAACTTTGACTAGGTTGAATTATACCAACCTTTAGCATTTCTGCAACCATACGTTAAATTTCACTCTTTTGGGCATAGGGATATCTGTAAGTCCTGATGTTTGGAGGAACACTTCCTAGAATTAAATGAATAGCATGATCATGATCATGAATAGATGGCAGGCCTTTGGGAGCCTCAAATACCTTGGAATGATTGTCCAAGACTTTTTGAAAATCTGCAGAAATAGATGATTTCGATGTGGGAACCTCTAGCGAACATAATTGTGCAATTACGTCATGTTTTTCTTTCCTTAGAAACTTTGTCATGCCGTTAGAGCTGATTATATTTCTGGATTTCCTATGATACCCCTTAATTCAACTTCCTTTCCTTCTGAAAAATAAATAAATAAATTCAAGAAAAATTCTTGAAAATTAAAAGCTATTGTACCCAAAGATTGTAGCCATTGGAGTCCTAGTACAACATCAGCACCACCCATTGGAATGGAAAGCATTGGACTATTCAACACATATTTTCCCATGGATAGCTTGATATTATGGCACTTTCCAGAGCAATTTATGGTTCCTCCATTTGCAACCATCACTTGACACATTGGTGCTAGATATAGGAAGCAATTCAATTTGTTCACTATCTTACATTGAATAAAATTATGGGTACTGCCTGAATCAATCAACACTATTACATTTTTCTTCTTGATATGTCCTTCTATCTTGATAGTTTGAGGAGTGGTAATTTCGACCAATGCATTACAAGATATGGTCAGATTCATTTCTTCTTTCTCCAGGGTTTGTTCCTAGTGTGTACCCTCTTCTTTTGATGTTTCTTGTTCCTTTTCTTCTTCCTCTTCAGAATCTATGTAAAATAATTTATTCTTAGCACAATTATGACCTTTAGTATATTTTCTATCACAACTATAACAAATCCCTTTTGCTCTTTTTTCTTACAATTGTTGTGGTGTCAACCTTGTAGGTTGTGGAAGGCTAGGGGCAACAACACTTCCATCTTTATAGTTGTGATTAGTAGGCTTCCTTGTTGCCATAATTTTGCTTTCAAATTTTCTTGCCAATCTGAATGCCTTCTCAAATGAATCAGGTTCCCAAAGTTGAACTTCATGTTGGATGTTATCCTTTAAATTCCCAATGAACACATCAATATTATGCTCCACTGGAATATCTTTTACCCTTATATTCAATTTTTGGAAGTCCTCAATGTGCTCCACTATTGGACCCTTTTGTTTGAGATTTATCAATTGGCTAAAAAAGGTGTTGCTTTTTGTATCCTCATAATGTGCTATCATTTCTTCCGTCAAAATTGCCCAAGTGACAATGTGTTTACTAGAGAAAATCCATTGATACCATACAAACTGATTGGGTTCCAAATATAAAGTCGCAATGCATACCTTTTGTGTGTTTTTCACATTATGGAGATCGAAATATTGCTCCATCTGTAGTATCCATTTTACGAGATCCTTGTCATCAAACTTCCTCATATCGATCTTTGGAACATGGTGGGTCTTCAATCCAATGTTATATTATATGAAATCATGACTAACATTTATTTTTCTCTCATCATGAGTTTCCTCTACTACCTTTTCAACATTAGGAAGCATTTCTTGTAGCAACTTTGCCAAACCTCCTTTCAAACCTTCCATGTCTTTCTTCAAATCTTCAATGTTTACTTCTAAACCATCCATCTTAGCTTCCACGCCATCCATCTTAGATTCCATTCCATTCATCTTAGCTTCCACACCTTTTTTTAAACCATCCATCTTAGATTCTCGAGCTTCGTAGAAAAAACATTATAGTGAAAATGCACCGATGACATGTTTGAAGCAATGAAACCCTAGAATCCAAGCCTATGACACCAATTGTTATGCAACCAACTCACAAAATAGAAGAATGAGATAGATCAATGACTTCAAAAGTAGCATCTTCGAGGGGGAAACCTCCTTTACATTACACAAATGAACAATTCTTGGATGATACAAATGACAAGACCTCCTTTCTATATATAGGAGTCTAAGGGGTCACAATATAATCATAGCCGACATAACAATAATAATGTAAGGCACAACAATAACAATGAGGGGCTACAATGACAATAATAATAAGGGAATACACTAGTATTATAGGGACCTAACATGTTGAGCCCCATTTTCAAGTATCTTTTTATAGAGGGAGTATTCCTTTCTTTCAAGCCAATAGAGTGATCTCCAATATTCCCTGACCTTAGCTCTGAAACCATGTTGAGAAATCAAGGCTAGTAGAATTAGGGTTAGATTTCTCTTTCTTGATAATTACTTGTGAATTATATTGGCTTCTTTTATATCTTTTTTATATTACCTTTCATCAAGCAATTACAAATTATATGTGTATGAAGATCACAAGAACAGGAGACACAAGATGTAGGCACTCTTCCATGGAAAAACCCCTATCTAAGAGAAAACCCAGTCAAACTTCTTCCTTTAGTAGTTAAGATAAGATAATGCAAGACTCTTTGACCTAGACACAGACCTCCTCCAACCACCAAGTTAGCCTCTCCTTCCAGCAACTTGAACCTAGATATTCAACCTTGCAGCAATAGCACTTCAACCCACCAAATCCATATTTTTGACCTTCCAATAGCAGAAACTTTGACCTAGCACTTTCAAAACTTCGACCATTCTAGCAATTAAACTTTGATCTAGCAACTAGCCTAGTAACTTCGCATAAGAGAGAGAGAGAGAGAGAAAGTCCAATTTGACTTGTATTTCGCCCTTCTTCACCTTGAACTTCGCACTTTTTTGCACCTATTTGATGTAGATCAAACTTCTTGAGATGATGTCTACAAATGAAATCGAACTTCTTGTATATATAGGCTTTAGGTGAGGTCGAATTTCCTAGATTAAGGTCAACTTAATGTTCTTGAGGCTGACTTGGTGTGGAGGTGACAAATACCTAATTTGACTCAATAATAAACCTTTTTACATGATTCAAAATCCCAAGAAGGGTCTGTTTAAATGGAAAATGACTCTAATGACAGAATAAATCCTAGAAGTCCTCAATGGGGACTTTGACCTAAAACATCATGACACAAGCATGAAACCCATGTTTTAATAAGTCATAATAAAAATATATTTTTCATTATTTGACTCAAATATAAATATGAAGACCGAACCTAGTTACATTCTTCAACAACCTATAACAACTTTGGATTGAAATTGGCCCTTCAATCTGGAAAGGGATTTCTCCTTAAACTTCAACTACCCAGTGTCACCTCAACAGTTGCTTGCTAAGCTCATTGGCCAAATTTAACTTGTAGGATGAAATTGGTTTGGAAAGAACAGAACAAGGACCATTAAGCATGGAGTCTTTGATATAAAATATGCTAGCCATAGGTTATATGAACAATTTAACAAAGGCAATATAGCTTATGGTTTTTAGAAAAATCATCATTTAGGTATGGTAGGAGAAAGTAGAAAATAAATATCAAAAACAGAGAAAGAATAATTTTTTTAATGATATTTAAGTTGAACATCATATAATTAATTTGGAAAATTTAAATCCGAGCTTTCAAAAAGAATTTGAATCCAATCGCTTTTTCCAAATATTGAAGACTTGTTGATTAAAGTTTTGACTTATGACAAAGATACACAATAGAAACACTAACATAAAACCAACCATCCATGAATCTTAGAAAATTTTCACATGTAAACTTTTTTATAACGAATTATATTAATATCAAAGCTAAACACAATCTTTCTTCTTCAAAAGATTCCCTACCCTAGGTTTTTCTTTCATTACTAGCTTTATAGAATATTTACATGACCATAAACATGTTTTCAAAAAAAAACCTTAAGTACAAATTCCAAGAATAGCTAAGTATATCTCTAATTAAAACTAAATACATTACATTTGTCAATAATAAAACAAGATGATAATATTTTTTATCTGAGAATTATGTTGTTGCTGAAGACCTGGTTGAAGCTAAGGATCAAAACTAATTACTGATATTCTACCCAAATTTTATGAAAACCCTACTTCATCATCAAGCTTGGTATGGTAATTTCTTTCTTGAAATTTGGTCTTGATCCACAAAAAAGGGAATCAGGTACGTAAATCCTTCATCCAAGGTTGTATTGGCTCCAAACTGATCCTTGTCACTTCCAAAAACAGTCTTCTCCCAAGCGCTGACAGACTAATTGGCATACCCCAAATCGGGATAAAAACTGGGGTCGTTGATGGATAAATTGTCAGCGTTATCTCAAAATAGGTGCAATTTCATGCTAACAATCTAACTATCAGGGCTCATCCAAAACGAAGAAGAAAAAACGTTGATAATTTAATTGTCATCGCTTTATCAAAATTCCCCCCAAAAACTGTTGGAAAAACAAAACTCTTCCCTACAGATGTTTAGTTGAGTCTGTTAATTGCCTTTAACAAAATATCAACTTCACTTTGTCTTCTTTTTCTAGATTTCTTGGCCTCTATGGCAGGTTTCTTGCTTTTACCCTTAGGCTTCCTATAACTTGCAATCTTTTATTTGTTTATGATCAGATATATTTGAGGTGTATCATATACCTAAATTACTTTCTTTCCTAGGCAAGGGTTTTGTTTAAGCTTGAATTTTAGTCTATGTTTGTTCAGTCGTCTAGTATGCAGCCGTCTTCCCACATCGATCTCAACTAAAGTAGGCTCCCTATCAGCTTATGTTTTCTATGTCTCAAGTTCAGCAACTCTAGCCTTTGTTTCCTCTATTGATTTAGTGGTTTCATCTTGTTCAGGAGATAGCATATGGGGAGAAGACAAGTTCTTCTTTTCCTGAAGTCTTCCACTTCTTCTCGTATAAACATTTTCCATTTCACAAACTAGAGGAGGAGGAGGTATTTTCATCATAATTCTACTTTGGATTCTAGTTTGGACAGATGAGTCCCCTGATCTAAGGTCTAGGGAAATTCAACAATTTTCTTTCTCCTTTTCCTTTTGCTAATAGCTTTAGGTTTTTGTGAAACAGACTCTAGAAAATCCCCCCGGAAAAGAAAATGCTCCCGAGTTCTGTCAATATTCCTTAAATAGTTTTCAATTATTAATTTGATTAAGATCTTGTGATAAATGAAGTGGGATGATGCATTTGGCCCTAAATCATGCTAACATCTATTTGAGACTCACCATTAAAAAGAAAGGAACATTCATCCTTATCTGTCTAGCAACGTGAGCAAGAAAACAAAAATGATATTGATTGAGTTTGTTGAAGTGCCCTTCACAAGATAAATAAGATTAAGTTATCCTCAAGAGAAGGTGTCATTCATCCTTCAACCAAGATATTTGTACCTCCAAACGCCATGGTGTGTCCTTATATTCATCCTTTAAGAATAAAGGAATGTCAATTCCAGCTAAAATGTGGCTTTTAAACTAGTGTTCTCCATCAACATAGAGGCATGCAGCCTCTGCAACCACTTCCTCTATGACAAGGAAGGAAATACCTCCAAAAATTACCCCTTAGCCATCAAACCCTTCAGCAAAAGCTCAAATGACACCATCATGGTAACCACTACACCTAAAAAAGAATTTGACCCAACCAGCCTCCTGAATATGCTCTCGAATATTTCGATACACTTCGAGGAGTTCAGGTCCTTGGGCTCCCCCTACATAATTTGTTGTTTTTCCCATAAATTCCACTGTCCCTAAACATAGGCAACGAAAACAAGAGTGGGATTTGATCACAAAATGTGGGATAAAGAACTATTCACCTTAATGGATAACACAATATAGTGGAATAACCCTGCTTGGCTCTTAACTCTGCATAATGTAATTACTTCTACCATCCAAAAACACTTGAGATTAAACGTGATAGTAAATCAATCATACATAAATAACATGAAATAGCGGAAATATTCCAATGTGAAATCATGAAATAGCATGTCACCATTTGTTTAGCCGCTGCTCGTTTGATTTGTTACCCGCTCCTTTGTGGACGTGTGATCTTTCAGTGCTTTGATATTGACATATAAAATTTAAATTTCAAATATGCGCTGACAATCCAACCGTCAGTGCATTCATTTTGTTGTTTTTTGAATTTGCACTGATAATATAAATATCAGAACCTTTATTCAACATTTTCAAATTAGTGTTGACAATCCAACTGTCACGCCTAAATATTTTGAACAAAAATTTAAAATCGTTGAACCTTATACTCCAAATTTAGGTTGGGATAACAGTTTCACTTTGATCTACCTTCAAGTAGTAAGATGTTACTGAATTAACTAGGCTTTGATAACAATTGTTTGAAACAATGTTAATACTTAGAGAGAAGGTGAATCAATATTAAGGCTAATTTTAAACTTTTATGCCAATTTATATTCAACATTCAAACTTGGCATTCACTATGAGAAAAACCGTTAACAAGTAATAATAGCACCCATATGAATCAACATAAGAAGCAAACATATGAGACACAGAGGTTTAATGTGGAAAACCTTCCAGGAGAAAAAAACACCAAAGCTTTTTTTCTTATTGATGTAAATATGAGCACCTACTCTATTACATACAATTTTTTTGTGAGCCACCACTTATAAGAAGCACCAAATCCCTTTTATTGTTTGCTAGTACCCACTAGTAGGAAGCACCAACTCCCTTCTTCTATAGACACCTGAACATCTTACCAGAAGCAACATGTGAAGCACCAACTTCACATATTGGTTGCAAGCACCAACTTGCAGGAGGCACCAACCCCCAATCCTTCCTCAGACACCCACTAGAGATGGAAGCACCAACTTCCTGTATGCAACCTCCAACCCAAACTCAATAAGTAACTCATGTTCATTGTACATGGGCCACTTTTCCTAATATCATCTTTTTTCTCCTCTACGGCATTTCCTCTAAACATCACATGCAACACTTTTTCTTCTTTGCTCACTCTATAGCATACACTCTTCTCTTGGCCCTCTTATACTCCATAAACTCTCTTGGCCTCTCACAATAGTATAGATGAACTTTGGGCCTCTCCCCTCTACATAAGAACTATCAGTCTCTTCACTACAACATAGGCACACTTGGCCTCATCAAGAATGCACACACAGAGCTCTCCACATAGCTCACTCAACAATGTTGCGTTCCCCCAATTTCTCAATTGTAATCTTGATTTTTGTTCCTCTGTTGTACATTGGTCGATGTTGTCTCTGTTGTCCTCCATACTTCCCAAGTATACTCAAGGCATGACTTCCCATACTGTTGTCACTTATGTTCTCAGACACGACAGCTAAGTTAATTCAAGGAATAGGCACCTGAGTGTTCTTCCATACTGAGAATTAAATCTTAGTCAAACTATAGACTCAGGGAGTTCTTCCATTAAACTCTTCATGCAGACACAGCATTGCTCTCCATTCAAATTATGCTTCTAATTTAATTCTTCCTCATGTGAGGAACACTCATGGATGGCTAACTCTGTTTCTCGCCAATATACTATGTGTCATTGTCCTTCATTGTCTTGAATTAGATTTCTTGACATTTGTTATTGACTCAAACAACAATTTTAGCTTCTGACTCATCCATGCCTTTTTGACCCAATAATGGCCATAGCCAATTATGGAACAACTTCTAAATATGGTAGAACCATGTCAAAGTAGTTTTCGACCCGTTCATCCGAAGCCAAAAGGCTTTCCATTAACAGTGCTGCCAAATATAACTCTATGAGCCTTTTTTATTATAACTGCAAATGTTACCAATTCTGTCAATTTCGACCTTTAGCTCCTTTTTCTTGCACCTTTACTTGTTTTCCCATCATGGGAACGTTGTCTATGACCGTTGACTAAGCCGATAGGTGCTAAGTCACTCTACACCCTTCGTGGGTTGAATTCCATTTGTTAACAGCTCCACGCCATTGGTCTCATTTCTACGTGAAATGACCAAGGCTTGGCGTTAAGGCCAAAGCTCGCAAGACCCAACGCTTTTACATGCCTTCTCTTTAAAATCCTATGGGCTCCTCTTGGCAGGCTTAGTTGTCCCATGGATTCCACCCTGCGCTTTCACTGGTTAATCAAAGGCCTCCTCGAGATGAGTTGTCTAACCAACATCTCCTGGTGCTTACTGCCTAACACATTCCATTTGCATTGCCTTATCAAAATTTTGGGCTTCCTTTTACAGTCTGAGTTGTCTCGTGAGATCCGCTCACTTGCTTCTCATTGGTTTTTGACTTCCTAGCTATCAATGTAGACATGTCCCAGCTCCCACTGCTTGGCGCTTTCACTTTCTACACCTAAAAACATCGTCCGGTTCTAACCAACGGGATGATGTCATTTTGACATAACCTATGATACGTGTCAATATGTGATAGGTGGCATGTGTCACTCAAATATGGGCCCTTTGGGTACCTAAAAATGCCAAATATGATTGTCACGTGTCCACCATTGATTGGCCAATGTTGATGTCATCACTTGCATCACGTGGGCCAGTTTCATGTTGCCACCTATCCTACTGGAGTAGAGAGAAAGGGTCTTTGAGACCTTAGTTTTGCGAGAAATTTCCTTTGTTAATAAAAAACCCACTAGGTTCAAGAAACCAGCCTCGACACCACTCCAATGTGGTTTGTGGTATAAGGGGGAGTGGTCCCAAAGTGGTTCTCCATTATTGATCTATGTGATTGGTGGTATGTGAAACCACCTCCCGATGCCTCAAGGTCTGACAAGACTTTCATTTATAGGGATGTTAGAATTTCATCGCATGGCCTGACACTTATCTCCTGGTGCTTCCATTTTGTTCTCCTTTGTAAATTGTTAGGGTACATCCACTGGGGTAACTACGTCGGGTGGTCTCCACCTAAGCCAATCAAAAAGGCTTTCGCTGCTCTACTGGCGCTTCTCGTTAGCTCACTCAATTACATCTCTTTGCTTTAACTTATGCACCCTTTACAAACTGTCGAGGTACAACTGTCAAGGTAACTCCGCCCGATGGACTCCACCTGAACCAATTAAAGTGCTTCTTGTTTCTTTGTTGTCCATGCCAGTCCACCTAGCTCTCCTTTTGTGGCTCTGCTGAAAGGGCTTTGTCAACTTTGTCCGACTACCGAACTTGGTCACCACTTTGACCCAAGGCCACATTTAACTCTTCCATCTAACTTTGGGGCACCTCAACTTTTATTGGGAATATCTCTCAAACCAGGAGGTCATTTGCAGACTTCTGCATACCACTGGAAATATTTTTCCCAGCTTTTTCCATCCAATTGGGTTTCATATGAATTTGAGATAATTTTCTTCTCTAGAAATGGTGCCAAATATTTGGACTCCCAACCATCATAGTCATATTTCTATGGCTTCTTTAATAATTCTGCTACTATGATGATTCTCTACAAGATACTGCAACAACCATGGGACTCCCCCTAATCTTGGCACATCAAGCACATCAATGCTAGCCCAGTTACCATCACAACTAGGCTAGTGGACATCAAAGCCAACATTTGTTGCTACCAAGCTCAATGATAATCTGGTTGACATCAATTCCAACACACTTGCCAACTATCCAACATGTCTCTCCCATGGCTATTGACATCAGTTCCAACACACTCACTACCACTAGCCATCTAGGCAATGTCCATTGTCCAACAACTATTTTCCTGCCCTTGCATGTGCATTTGGCTAATGACTTTCCCCCTAGGACATTATATTGTTGGTGGTAACCATAGTGGACTTTCTTTATGATATTTTACATAGGGTGACGTGGAAGGGTTCATCCTCTTTGTACTCGAGGTGGATTTGAGGCAAACACACTCGATCCTCCTGGAGGGTGCCCCAAGGCTAATGGTACATTTAACTCAACCACCAAATGGTACATTGAACTCGGTCATGCATCCTATAGTGACTTTGCTTCCTTGGCTAGAACTTTTGTGAATCATTTTTAGTTACTTATGAGGCAAGATATCAGGACAGGCCCTTTGTTAAACTTTAAACAAGATAATGCCACCCCTATTTCTAATCATATACATGAGTGGTGAAGACACAAGAGGTTAGTACGAACTAGGCTCCTTGACAATGTTCTTAGAAACTAGTTCAATCGATCCCTTTTCCTTCAAATATCTCAAAACGTCGCTATGATTAAGGAAGCTACAAAAGGGTAGGCCATTTTAGGTGCTCAACATCTCAATTTGATTCAGTCTCAAGCAAGCACATTATACAATATTCTTCCTAATTCTCCTCACCCTTCAACAAGCCCACAACAACCCAAACCAGGACCACACTCTGATTGAGTGATTGGTTCTCTTTCCTCTAATATCATGAGCCAATTAGTTGCTTATCTCAGGAAAATGATGGTCAATTCTCAAGCCGCGACAAGTGCCGCTAGTTCTCAACATAAACCCACTTCTTCTGAGCAATCTACCGAGATTCTTATAGTGTGGTCCACATCACCTAATAATACTCAGTAACCTGATAGGAAAAAGAACAAAAAGAATAAGCAGAAGAAAAAACTTGCTCAGGAGAATCAACAAAATCAACCTACTCAAGGTGGGGGCATGAGTGAAAAACATTGTAATATCAAGTTCCCTCACAATATTTTTCAAGGTGATCATTTAACTCATGACTTCCCACGTATGGATGAATTCAATTGTCTTCTTGCACCATCGATAGCTACCTAGCAACCAGTTGTATTGATTCATCCATTCCCCGCCCAACCACAAAAAAATGGTTTCACAGGCTCCTCAACCTCTATAAGAGGGAAATGGGGGGGCACAACTTTATCCTACTGGAACTAATGTGTTGATTCTTATGTGTCAAGAAGAGGTTAATGTGACTACGTGAGAAAAATCCTATTACCTTCCTAAGTCAAGTTCTGCTTCTAAGGACTCGACCACCCCTACTGCTTCTCTTGGACCTCTCATTTTAGACAATGATGTAGAACTAGTATATCACCCACCTAAGGGTGTATTCTTAAAATCAACACACAACCCTAATGCACAGACTGGCCAACATTATTTTATTTTTGAGGATCTTTCCCAAGCACCATGTTCCATATCTTCCCTTGAGATTTTGCAGAGCTTCCCTTAGCAACTCAAAGCCTTTTTAATCACTATTTGAGGGTTGGATCCCTTGTAGTCTAGTTTAATTAATTTTTATGTTGATTCTCCTCGTCATAGCCTCTCCCACCGGGTTTCCTTCTGGATCTTCTACTTGTTTCATGTCAACATCACGCTCCAAGCCTCTTAGGTCTCTAGCACTCGCGAAGTCTAGTACCACTTTACATGCCTTTGACAGACACCATTTTGTACCTCATGGGGTTCTTCCAAATTCTGTCATCAAACTAGGCAGTAAGAATTATTATGTTGATGTAAACGTTTTTTATGCTTCCTTATATTATAGTCTACTCCTTGGTCGTAGTTGGTTTTATGCCATGTGTGATGTCATGTCTTCATTTTTTTTGTGTTTTTCTTTCCCCATGAATGCAATATAGTCACAATAGATCAAATCAATTATTGTATATCATCAACCAAGTCTACCACTATGGGAAATATTGTGTCATTCATTGGAAATAACCCTTGCAACCAAGACCTGTGAGCTCCTCAATTTCTGACTTTTCTTGTCCACTTTTCTCTCAAGGTGAGAATTTCCTATTCATGTTTTATGAAATCCTCTTCCTTATACTTCATTTTAATTCTTAATACTTCCTCAATCATTTTGGCTTCTTTAAGTTCCATTTTCAAAGTAGTGATTTTCTTGCCAAGTTCTTTATCTTGCTTATTCCACTTATTTGACTTTTCCTTTTCCTTGAGTTGGTTTGTCAAGGTATTTTCCCTATTGTTCACCTCTTGTAACATGATTTTGAGGTCATCCACTTCCTTCTCTGCTTCATCAAGATCATGATCCTTTTCTGGTGTTTGTCGTTTATTAATTTGATCTTGAAGCTAGGTGACTTCAAATACGAACTATCTCCAATTATCATAGTACTTATCCTTCTTCGTCTTTAGTCTTTCATTTTCTACACAAACACCACTATAATTTCCTTCGATCAAATCCTTGCTCCATTGCAATTGAAAAAAAAATTCCTTGAGGGATTTAACATCTTCTTTAGGATCAAAAACCATCTTATCTTCAACTATTTTTCCACCAATCAACTTTGAATGTTATGGATCTGCCTTCAAGTGATTCATCTTCCAAGAAGGACCTACTATGATACAATTGCTGGAAATACTGAGAGGGGGTTGAATCAGTATTTCCCTTCTTTTACACAATTGGTTTGTTTGTTACTTAGACATTTAGAGAATTAAATCAAACATATGAATTATCATCACATCAATGAATATTACACAAAAATTTCTTCTAAACCAAATGTTGTGTTATGTATGATGTACATACAAATTTACCAATTGAACTGGAAGGAAGTACAAGCCTCCCTAAGGGGTTTTACTAGCAAGGATAGAAGGAAGAAAATTCTCCCTTAAGGATTTGGGCTACCATACCAGGGATAATGGCCCAACTAAAATCAAGTTGCAGTCTTTGTTGTTGTACTTAACTACCACGATTGTCCAATGCTATCACCACATCAACCATTTTTGTTACTATTGACACTGTCCACTCTCACTAAAATTGTTGTTGTTACTGCTCCAAATGTTGCCACTATTGCTATTTCCCACTCACTTTTGTTTATTTTGTTGTTGATGCCATTGCTTCCACTGTCCACTATTCTCCAATGCTCCAATTTTCTACTATTAAACCCTAGCTATTCGAAATGCCCAAACACAATAGGCTTCATCCATACAAATTCTAGTTATCAACTTCTCATAATTAGTGAAAAAAATTGCAGGCATTGTTGTCTTATATCAAGGGTCACTGTCAACATTAATGTTACTGTTACATCAGTGATATTTTCATCTCAAGATCAAGGTCACTAACACACATCAAAGGTTTTCATCACTGCCATCATTGTTATCAAGGTTGTCAAGGTTATAATTCCAATTCATTGTCACACTACCATGTCATACATCAATACTGCCTTCAAGGTCATTGTCACACTACCATGTCATACATCAATACTGCCTTCAAGGTCATTGTCACAGAAATGTTATCATGCATCAAAGATTCATTGTCATACATAAGTCATTCTCAAATCAACCACCTCCAATAATGTACTTTATTGTCTCAAATGCTAATCGATTAATGCACCAATGTACTGTCTTAGTTGTAGCAATATATCTAACTACACTTATAGTAGTAATTCAAGGTTACTATCAATTCATTGTTGTACTACCAGATCAATGTTATTGTCAAATAGATTGTAATCTTAATTGTCTCCATATGAATTCCTCCAATATACAACTATATATAATTCCTATATATGCAAGCTCTTTGTCTCGGTGTCTACAAGTTTATGCAATCCTATAGCATCATTGTCAAAGAGATACAGTCACAAACACCAATACAAAAGGTCACTACCAAATTTATTGTATAACAAAGGTTATTGTCACCCAGAGTGTGTCATCATTGTAATCAACTGTTATATAGGCAAGTATAAACAAGTTTATTGTGTTATAGTTAACACGATTATTGTTTCACTATCTTCAAGGTTACTGTCAAAACATTTTTAACTATCATTGCCTCAATGCCACACAAAGTCACATTAAGAGGTAATTATACTATAATGCAACATCATGATCACTTTAGTTCATAATCAATTTTTCAATCCAAATGTTCAATGGCATTACCCAACAATGTCTTTTGATCCAACCATAATAGGGTATTTAAACATTCTCAATAATACTAGCAACATATTAGTTCTCAACTTATGTATATTGTCTTGCATTCTTCCACACGTCACCATTCTTTTAATAGTAAATATTCATCAAGGTGTGACCCTAGTATAAATTCTTCCTCTGGAATCCTTGTTAATTTGACATGCTTGTTATAGCATGCATAATGACATGCTCCAGAATTCTTCCTTAAATATTTTTCTCTTTATGTACAAAGTCGCCTTCAAGATATAAACAAGTCCATAGTATATACATTTGAGGGTTGAACATATCTTTTAATCCAAATGCAGAAGCTTCAATATAATCTCGGATCTTGGCATGATGAGTATGAGCCCAACACTTAAATCATACTATATCTAGTGCTTCATATCTTCATATAATACCTCAAATGACTACATGAACAATGCTCTTAAAGGGGAAAATTGGTACTGATCTAATTAACTTAGTTTTTGGAGGTCAAGACAAGTGGATTCTAAAATTGTTGTCATGTGTATTGTGCCCTAACTATCCGCAAAACTCTAACGAGTTAATTTATCCAAGCTTGCAATAGGTACACTTCATTGGTGACTTACCATGTTGCTACTTCTGTAAAACCTAACTTCCTTGAAGTTGTTTGCATGCAACGTTTATTATTTTGTTGGTATTTGAACAATATCAATGTGGGTCAATCAAAGACTACATGAACTAAATAAAAGTGTGTTGTACATATGATTGTTGAACTTCATATTAGGGCTTAAACACATCTTCAGATGTTATCCATTTCAAGAGAAAGACTCAAAGGTGTAGAAAATATGTGATAGGTTAACCCGATAATGCAATATAAATCAAAGCAGAATATTATAACCTACTTCTACTATCAATTTGCGGAAGCTTAAAGATCAAGTTGAACAATATAACCAGAAGAAGAAGAATCAATGGCACAATACACATGAAAATGCTTTGGGGAAAGCCTCAGCTAAAAACCCCACACTATTGTATTATCATACATGGTGGAAATACATAGGAATTATACAAAGTCTTAGCTCTCACAGCTAGCCAGCTCTCAATACAATCCTCACAAATGCTCACAAGCAATCTTGGCTTCTCTCCAGCTGTTATGAAACCAGCTCAAGAAAAGATAGAAAAGATAGATCAACGCCTTAGAATTTAGCCTCTTCGAGGGGGCAACCTCCTTTACATTACATAAATGAACAATTCTTGGATGATTCAAATGACAAAACCTCCTTTCTATATATAGGAATCTAAGGAGTCACAATATAACGCAGCCGACCCAACAATAATAATATAAAGCCACAAAAATAAAAATAGAGGGGTTCTATGGGGCACAGTAATAACAATATGGGGATAATATGGGCACAACAATATTAATAAGGGATGCAACTACAATAGTAATGGGGTAATTGCTAGTATTATAGGGACCCAACATGCCGTCTCCTTCAAAAAAAGTGTTGTCCTCAACACTTGAGTAGTTATGGATGCTTCTGTATAAAATTCTCATCCTCCCATGTGGAATCTTTAGCGGATAAGTTCTTCCACTTGATAAGATACTCTGAAATTGATCGATTTTGTAGCTGTTGAGTTCTTGTTTCTGTGACTGCTTCCGGTTCCAATATAATTTTTCCTTCCTCGTCAAGTTCTAGCAATATTGTTTCAACTGGGAGCTTGTCACCTATAACATTCTTTAAACATGAAACATGGAAAACTGGGTGCAATTGAGAGGCTGCAAGAAGCTCTAATTTGTATGCCATAGTACCAATCTTTTGCAACACCTTTTGTGTGTTTTGCACATTATTGAGATCAAAAAATTGCTCCATTTGTAATATTCATGTTGCAGGATCCTTGGCATCAAACTTCCTCATATCGATTTTTGGAATATGGTGGGTTTTAAATCCCACATTAGAGTCTAATAAATCATGATTAACATTTATTTTGTTCACATCATGAGTTTCCTTTACTACCTTTTCACCATTGGTAAGTATTTCTTGTAGAAAATTTGTCAAATCTGTCTTCAAATTTGCCATGCCTGTCTTCAAATTTGTGTTCAAATCTATTTTCAAGTTGTCCATCTTAGCTTCCATGCCATTCATCTTAACTTCCACGCCATTTATCTTAGCTTCTGTTAGCTTTTGTGACAGTGACATTTGTTGCACTTGTTCTTGTAATTTTGATATATCATGTAACATTTCTTCCTCTTCTTCATGAGTCATGCTAGAGCTTTCAGGTTCCTTACTAGGTGTTTTCATTTTCTTTCCTTGGGGCATTAGTTACCGATAATGATGCTCTATTATGCCCTTTGAATTCCTTCAAAATAAATTTTCAAACCAAGCTTAAGCAAAAGTTTAAGAAAATCTACACACCTTTTTTCACTTTGTAGGAGCTCGATATTGCCTCTGATGTATCTTTGTACTTTAAGATCATCCAGTTCTAAAATTGCAACCAGTGGTAGCCCTCTGTGTCCCCTTTCCAATGCCACCAGTCTAACCCAATTTGGATTCTCCAAGGAAGAGTTATGTGAAATCTCCCACAGTGACCTGATTATAGACTAGTTTAGTAGAGCGAAATTGTACGACGTGCCACAAGTCACCGTTTCGTCCTTTGGATCTGAAAAACTCATACAAGAAACTAAATTCTATCCTCTTTCTTTACCTTCTTACAAAATTTCAATCCTATCCCCAGAGAAAAAGTTATGACGATTTTCCCCAGGTCACCTGTTTGGAATGTAATTAAGGAATCTACAAAAAGACAACCTTCCTCAGATCATATCTCAGTAAATATAGCGCAAAAATCTCTAAAATTTGGACCTAATGTTCAGCGTGATTTCTTCTCAAATGGGTTTTTTTTCCAACTTCTGAAACGTTGCAGAACAAAAGTTATAGCGAAAATTCCACGATGACCTGTTTGGAGCAGCGAAACCCTAGAATCCAAAGCTCTGATACCAAATGTTATGAAACTAGCTCAAGAAAAGATAGAAAAGATAGATCAACGCCTTAGAATTTAACCTCTTTGAGGGGGCAACCTCCTTTACATTACATAAATGAACAATTCTTGGATGATTCAAATGACAAAACCTCATTTCTATATATATGAGTCTGAGTCACAATATAGCCCAGCCGACCTAACAATAATAATATAAAGCCACAAAAATAACAATAGAGGGGTTCTATGGGGCACAGTAATAACAATATGGGGATAATAGGGGCACAACAATATTAATAAAGGATGCAACTACAATAGTAATGGGGTAATTACTAGTATTATAGGGACCCAACATGCCCCTCTCCTTCAAAAAAAGTGTTGTCCTCAACACTTGAGTAGTTATGGATGCTTCTGTATAAAATTCTCATCCTCCCATGTGGAATCTTTAGCGGATAAGTTCTTCCACTTGATAAGATACTCTAAAATTGATCGATTTCGTAGTTGTCGAGTTCTTGTTTCTGTGACTGCTTCTGGTTCCAATATAATTTTTCCTTCCTCGTTAAGTTCTGGCAATATTGTTTGAACTGGGATCTTGTCACCTATAACATTCTTTAAACATGAAACATGGAAAACTGGGTGCAATCGAGAGGCTGTAGGAAGCTCCAATTTGTATGTACAACACACTTTTATGTAGTTCATGTAGTATGATCCCAACACTTAAATCATACTATATCTAGTGCTTCATATCTTCATATAATACCTCAAATGACTACATGAACAATGCCCTTAAAGGGGAAAATTGGTACTGATCTAATTAACTTAGTTTTGGAGGTCAAGACAAGTGGATTCTGAAATTGTTGTCATGTGTATCATGCCCTAACTATCCACAAAACTCTAACAAGTTAATTTATCCAAGCTTGCAATAGGTACACTTCATTAGTGACTTACCATGTTTCTACTTCTGTAAAACCTAACTTCCTTGAAGTTGTTTGCATGCAACATTTATTATTTTGTTGGCATTTGAACAATATCAATGTGGGTCAATCAAAGACTACATGAACTAAATAAAAGTGTGTTGTACATATGATTGTCGAACTTCATATTAGGGCTTAAACACATCTTCAGATGTTATCCATTTCAAGAGAAAGACTCAAAGGTGTAGAAAATATGTGATAGGTTAACCCGATAATGCAATATAAATGAAAGCAGAATACTATAACCTACTTCTACTATCAATTTGCAGAAGCTTAAAGATCAAGTTGAACAATATAACCAGAAGAAGAAGAATCAATGGCACAATACACATGAAAATACTTTGGGGGAAGCCTCAACTAAAAACCCCACACTATTTTATTATCATACATGGTGGAAATACATAGGAATTATACAAAGTCTTAGCTCTCACAGCTAGTCAGCTCTCAGTACAATCCTCACAGATGCTCACAAGCAATCTTGGCTTCTCTCCAGCCTTCATCTCTACCCTCCAAGCTCCTATTTCCTTGCACTATTCCTTGTGGATGATTAGTCTCTTACCAAGTGGAAAACCATTCCTTCAAAATTGCGCAATCTTCAAGGATGAATCCTTGACTGCATGCATGAGTTTTCTCCATGAGAAAACACATGCAACTAATAGTACATTGTCCTTGAACATTAATCTCAACTTGGTCTTTCTCAGAATATACATGCATGAGTTTCTAATGAGGGAATCTTCAGTTAACTAGAGTAGCACTAGTTGAGTGCATTCATGGATCAACTGACTGTTAACTCACTATTAGTTCCTAAAACAGTTTGGAACTAATTTAACTGGACTTAACTCAGTAAATTGAGTTAACTAATTACAACTCAATTATAACTCAATATTATCTCCTTAATTTAAGGGATAACTCTTGCATGACTTCAGAAAAACTTCTAACTTGAATTTCTCCAACTAATTAATTTAAAATTAATTAATTAATTATTTCCAAGTAGCTGTTAAGACTAAATTCGATTTTAATTCACGGACAAATTAAATTGGAATATTCTTGTTTCCATACTTCAACATTCCCTCTCAACAAGAAAGGGATTATCTGCCACCCTGATCCTGTCTCTATGGAAATAGAATTTACACTTTGACAATGCCTTTGTCAAAATGTCAGCATTTTGCTCCTATATACAGCAACATGATCCTCTTGACCTGTGAAAAGCCACGGGCAACAAATCTTGCCTTATGCTTCTCCACACTACCATCAACATCTTTCTTTACCTTGTAAAGCCAACGAGAACTCACAACTGACTTGTTCTTTGGTCTCGGAACCACGTCCCAAACACAGTTACGAACTATGGAGTCATACTCCACCATAGCATCAACCCAAATTGGCTGTTGCACTGCTGCCTCAAAGGAATATGGCTTGGTCTCAACACATTCCCCGGCAAGGGCCATGTATCCAGTGTACCTCTCAGGTGACCTCCTCTATCTACGCTGAGAAGATGGTGCTCCCACATTCTCTCTCGCATCCTCCAACAATCTGTTAGCTTCTCTTGTGTGCTTCCGTCCATCTCTAGAAGACTCTGCTTGAGTGTATGTCTCCACTCCTAGAACCTCTGCATGCAGCTGCTCTGCATCAGTCTGAGGCTCCTCCTCCATAGGAACCAATAGTTCCTCCACAACCTGTAGTTGGAGCTCCCTCCCAAGGGAAACTCACATGACCTTCTGCTCATCAAACTTGAGATCTCTGCGAACCACTGTCCTTCGACTGGTAGGAAAGTACACCCGATAGTTGTGAGGTGTATCAGTGTACCCCACAAATATCCCCAACTCTATTGTCGACTCAAGCTTCTTCTGTGCATCCTTTGTCACATGGCAATATACCGATGAGCCAAAGATCCTGAAGTGACCCACATCTGGTCTCTTCCCGGAGAAAACTTCCTCTGGTGTCTTCATCCCAAGTATGCGATGCGGGCTTCTATTCTACAAATAGATCGTTGTGTTGCATGCCTCAACCCACAAGTGAAGTGGTATGCCTTGGTCTTGCAGCATTGCCCATGCTACCCCTACAATAGTTATGTTCTTCCTCTCAGCTACCCCATTCTGCTGTGGGTTATGAGGTGTCGTCAACTCTCGTTTAATTACTTCTGCTGCATAGAAGTCCTTAAACTCTTGAGAGACATATTCTCCACCGTTGTTGCTTCTCAAGGCCTTGATCTTCTTCCCTGACTCTTTCTTGACCAAAGCTTTGAACTCACAAAACTTTTTGAAATTTTGGTCCTTTTTCTGCATGAAATAAATCCATCATATATGAGAATAGTCATCAATGAAAATCACATAATACCTTTGCTACATTGTGGATGCCGTCGAGAATGGTCCACACAAATCAGTATGAACTCACTCTAAGATAGCCTCTGCTCAACTGTCTCAATCATGAAAGAAAGACTTGGTGTACTTTCCCAAGGTACAACCTTTGCATGTGTCAACTTGCTCAAGTTTACCTTTGGGAAGTCCTCTAGATACCTATTGCATTATCTTCAAAGCCCCATGATGCAAATGGCCCGACCACCTGTACCACAACTCACCAATGTCTTGGCTTTGCACTAATTCTGCTTTCGTACTCAATGTTGTACAATCATCTACCTCTATTTTATATAGATTCTTCACTTGAATCCCTATCCTCTTGGTCTGACCCATGGATATGTGTCTCAGGAATGCCTTTCCTTTACTGAAGACAACATCGTAGCCTTTCTCCTCCAACATCACGATCGATACCAAGTTCTTCTTTAGTCCAGGCACATACAGCACATCTGTCAAGGTGAGAGGAGCTTCATGCTCCCTCTGAAAAGCAACTGTGCCCACTCCTGAAACACTATACCTTCCATCGTCACCCATATCTATGCGCATCTTGAGGTCTTTCTCCTCCAAGGCACTAGATAAATTTTTATCACCAGTCATGTGGAATGAGGCTCCACTATCAAGATACCAGTCACAACCCATCATCGATGACACCATGCATGCAATGAGGGCAAAGTCCATTTCGAACTAAGAGGCTAATGTCTCACCTTCCAATCCTTTCGTCGATCCCTTCTTGGACTTCTTCAATGGGAAATTAGTTGCATAATCTCCCATCTTGTGACAATTAAAGCATCTTACTTTAGACATGTCACCCTTCTTCCCTCCATGAGAAGAATTCGATTTGAAATGGGAAGCCTTACCCTTCCCTTTCCTTGCCTTACTTGCTAAGGCCAAATTTTCTTCATCATCATTCTTGGATGAAGAACCATCTCGTGTGCTCCTCCTGATCTCCTCCTGCATAAGTTCCGACCACAGTCATTCCCAATCCGGCAAATTCTCCCTTCCATTCACAGAGTCCTGGTAGCTATTCCAACTCTGTGGAAGGCCAAGGAAAGCGAGGCTCACCATATCATCATCAACAGTAGTTATTCCCCCACTGCCAAGCTCATCTCTACAGGTGGTGAGCTTGTTCAAATATGTGGAAATAGTATCGCCCTTCTCCATCTTGATTCTTCGAAGCTTATCCTTGAACGCCAATTTCCTCTGGTCGCTACTATTCTGGTAGAGGTCCTTCAATGTCTTCCACATTGAAAATGGAGCATCCTTCCCATGGAGACTCGAGACAATATGGTCTCGAACTCCCTCAAGGATGATCTGTCTCGCCTTCGCCACACACTTCTTCCACTCAGCCAACTCTTGTGCATTAGTTGAAGCTGGATTTGGGATTTCTTGATCAATGAATTCCTTCAAACCATTGTCTTCTAATACAGCCTCAATTCTATCTTTCCATGCTATGTAATTCGAGCTACCTTCCAAGGAATACTCGAGTCTCAAGCCATAGAACGCCATTGGCCAACCTTGAAGTATGATATGAATTCGATTTTCACCTACAACCCTGAACTTCAAACTTCGAATTCTCTTCTCAGTATATTGTTCACAGCTCTGATACCATGTAGAAAATATGTGATAGGTTAACTCGATAATGCAATATAAATCAAAGAAGAATACTATAACCTACTTCTACTATCAATTTTTGAAAGCTTAAAGATCGAGTTGAACAATATAAGCAGAAGAATAAGAATCAATGGCATGAAAATACTTTGGGGAAAGCCTCAGCTAAAAACCCCACACTATTTTATTATCATACATGGTGGAAATACATAGGAATTATACAAATCCTTAGCTCGCACAGCTAGCCAACTCTCAGTACAATCCTCACAGATGCTCACAAACAATCTTGGCTTCTCTCCAGCCTTCCTCTCTGCCCTCCAAGCTCCTATTTCCTTGTGTTGTTCCTTGTGTATGATTAGTCTCTTACCAAGTGGAAAACCAATCCTTCAAAACTGCACAATCCTCAAGGATGAATCCTTGACTACATGCATGAGTTTTCTCCATGAGAAATCACATGCAACTGATAGTACATTGTCCTTGAACATTAATCTCAACTAGGTCATTCTCATAATAGACATGCATGAGTTTCTGATGAGGGAATCTTCACTGAACTGGAGTAGCACAAGTTGAGTGCATTCATGCATCAACTGACTGTTAACTCACTATTTGTTCCTCAAACAGTTTGGAACTAATTTAACTGGACTTAACTCAGTAAACTGAGTTAACTAATTACAACTAAAATATAACTCAATCTTATCTCCTTAATTTAATGGATAACTCTTGCATGACTTCAGAAGACTTCTAACTTGAATTTCTCCAACTAATTAATTTAAAATAAATTAATTAATTATTTCCTAGTAGCTGTTAAGACTAAATTCGATTTTAATTCACAATTTAATTCAAGGACAAATTGAATTGGAATATTCTTGTTGCCACATTTCAACAAAATGAAGTTTTGAAACTCCTAATCAATTTTGCTTGAATAATGCACTTAGATCAGGCCAGAAAGGTATTAATCCATCAAATGTAGAAGTGCTCATAGGAGATGGGTTCTTTATTTATCAAATTTGAGGATGTGAAGTCATTATGGAAGGTCCTGGAACTAATTCAGAGTTGTTCAAAATATGCACAGGAATCTTCTTTTGAATGTCAACCATTAAGAGGATTTATAATAGACCGTAGATGCTTTCAGCTGAAGTATGTCATCTTTGTAGGAGATGTTTTGAGTTGTTGTTATTGTGAGAGTTCTTTGTAGGAGAACATTACCTTGTAGGGGTAATAGCCACATATTTACCTGCAACAAATGTTTATGTACTTCATTGATACTGAATATATGAGTGGTCTAGTCATGTTGACAGGCCCGAAGATGTAGCCCAAGAGGGGTGAACTCCGTCAACAAACGTTTGTCTTGCTCTTCTTTATGCCTTCATGGATTATGTGCGTTATGTTCCTTATGTTAAGTAAAATATCAATATTGATTCATGATTTGAAGAGTCATTATAAAACTTGTTTGAAGACCCATTGTTATGCTTGCAAAGCATCAACACGGTCCTAAGTTTTTGTTTTATTTGAATTTGGAAAAGAGGAATAAATCACCTAATCCAATTTCAGATCACTTGTAGTAGCTAAAAAATAAATAATAATAACAATAATGAACAAAGCTTTAAATTTTTTTAACTCCTAAATGAATGAAGAACTCGTGAGAGCATCTTGAACCCTAATGAAAACTTATTTAGAGCACTTGAATGCTCATTAAATTCAATTTTCACTAACAATAGCACACCAAATGTACATCAAGGAGGAATATTTTAAAGGAGTTTCAAATTTGTGGACGATTATGTTGCATGCATAATAAAAATTTAGAGCTCTAATATTTTTTATATTTTTATAATTTTATATTTTCATGTAATTCTCATTTTCCTGGATTATAGACTTGGGTCAAAGACTTCGCCTTCCCTTCGTTATGTTCCTTAACTTTGAGGGATATCCCCACATCCCAAAACATGGATGAGCATTATTTACCTTTAAAGGATAGCAATTAAGATGAGATGCAATAGAGAATCAGGTGAATGCTAGATCTAATGGCAATAGGGAAATTAAGTAGACTCGGAATTTCTTCATCTTTGAGTTTAGAAGACTTGGAAATAGTAAAAGATATTTCTTATCCTACAAAATCTAGAACGCCTTGTGAGGAGGCTCACCAGGCAAGGGCCAAACTATATGGCAACAATGAGGAAGGTTTCCATTGTCACCTCAATAATCTTCCTCTTGTTGTTTAGTGGGATTTCAACCACAAGTGAGGATATTTGCTTTATTATTGCGTTAAAATTATCATTTTCATATCCTATAAGGGAACTCCTAGTGTGAATAACTTATAATTAATTTATCCCTTTACAATAATAGTAACTAGAATTTTGCAAGTGGATGCCTTAGTGCATCCCCCCTTACTTCAACAAAGTCCTTCCTTGGCATTCGTTTCCCTCAAGACTCCATTTTCCCACTGTAGGTTAAGACACTAGTTGATCACCCTAAATCAAAGTAAATTTCCCTTAACCCTCTATCACCTAGATGGCTACGACAACTGCTAGGGTTTCAAACATTGACTTGTGTGATAAGTGATGTTTTATTGCATAGGAGTGACACTAATTTGCAAGATAACTCATATAAACCTTGTAAAGCCAAATCTAGCATCATGGGTCATCTTTCAGGCCATGGAAGGGCAAACTTCGTCTTTATTTATTGTTGTTACACCCATATAACATTAAAACCCTCTTGTTTGCATTAGCCATAGTCTTTATCGGAAATCATTGGTTTCCTTCTTATTGAAGATAATTCTAAGGAATTTTATAAGGTTGTTATATGGCATTGTGTGCCCTAATAAAAAACATTAATCAAACCCTAACTTATAACATCCTTGTCATACGTCTAGCCTTAGACAGCTTCAACGCCAGTCTTGAATATCTTGGTCATATTATGCCTTACCAAGCCTTTAATTTATCTCTAGACCTCTATTGTCACACAAAGTGTCTAGGCACCATGCCAATGCTCAGAGTAAGGGTTGTCACTTTTAAACCTTACTCACTCTGTTTATACTCGCCTAGAAAAGTCAAGGGGGGTAGTCCCTAAGGTAAATGGATGAGGATAGCCTATGAAACACAGGCTCTAGGAGATTTTAATGATGAAAAACTTGATGAATTTAAAGCAAGTCTTCGTCAATTATGATAGATGGATTAAAATAAGACACAATTACAAGATATAAATGACTACATACCAGTGCCTTTTATATTGAATCAACCATAGACTAAGTAATAACAAGTCATCCAGAGAAAACTTACAGATGTGGCAAAGCGACAATCATGAACAATTAATGTAAATGCCCAAAACTTTAACATGCAAGAGATTCCAGATTTAAAATGATTTTCGTTAACTGGCCAGATCTAGATTCAATCAACTTTCTCCTATAGCCAATATAAATTTTAAAACACTAGTCACACTTTGACCATAGAAAAATCATGAAAATGCATTTAATCACCAGATAACACCAAGGAACTTTAGATTAGCGCTTCAATTATTCCTTAGGCAAAATATAAAGAAGTAAAACAAATTAATAGGTTAATAAATCGAATTTTTAAAGGGTCGTAGGCCATGTTAAAAAAAATAATGTTAAAGCGCAATTCCTTTAATTTATTTAAACTCCTTAGTCACAAAATTTAAAATTTTTAGAATTTTTTAATGTTTTAATGTTTTTAAGATTTTTTAGGATTTTTTAAAAAGTTCTGATTTTTTTTAAATTTTTATAATTTTAAAATAATTATAAAAAAAATGAAAAAACCAAATGTCAAAAGAATTTTTATATTTTTATTTCTTAGAATTTTTTTTAAACTTTTATATTTTTTGGGTCAAAATAAAATTCATGAATTATCAATAATTTAAACTTTGAAAAGGGAACTATAAATTCAAAACGGGAACTCTGGCCAAAAAACCCCAAAAAAACATCAAAAACAGTGCTAAAAACGAAAAATGTTGATACTGGAATAACACCTTTTTTTTCTTGGGTAAATTTTCAACATGTTTTAAAAATGGCAGTGAAAACCAATTTTTTGCGCAAAAGTTGTCCAAAAAACACCCTCAAAATGAAAAGTGTTAACGCTGGGAAAACATTTTTTTTTCAAAAGTAAATTTCAACATTTCGAAATAATGGTGTAAAATATTTTATCATGATCCCGAAAAACATTAAAATTTAAAAAAATAATGAAAACATAAAATAAAATAAAAATAATGAAAAAACAAAACAAAAAAAAAATAATAATAATAACAAAACATAACTTAAAATATATACTAAAAAAAATTCAATGATAAAAATGTAAAACAAAAAACAAAATTAATGATAAGAATTAAAAAACTAAAAAATAAAAAAATAAACTAAAAATTAAGTAGGTAAAAAAAAAACAACAACAATAACAAACAAACAAACTAGACTTACCAAAAAAAAAAAAACCAACAACAAACAAATAAACTAGACTTGAAAAAAAAAAAATAATAAGAATAAATAAAAACTACTAAAATTAATATTAAAATGTTGATTACTTAAAAACAAATATAAAGATGGGGCAGCAAAGGGCAATCCGGGGAAAGCTGGTGCAGGAGGTGTTGTTGTAAATCCAATTGGGGAAAAAATCCATTCCTATGCTTGGGGACTTGGATATTCTTCCAGCATACAAGCGAAGGCCTTAGCCCTCTTTCAAGGCCTCAAGATCCTCAAAAATTTAAACATAAAAGAAGCTAATGTTATAGGTGACTCCCAGATCATTATAAACGCAATGGCTTCCAAATCCCCAGCTCTGGATCTTAAACTAGCAAGGCTGATAACCAGAATCAAAGGCTTGGAAAGCATTTTTCAGAACTTGAATTACTATCATGTGCTGAGAACTCATAATAAAGAGGCGGACATTGAAGCCAACAAAGTTGCCCTCCTCTCTGCTGGGGTCAAGATGAAAGACGAAGAAGAATCATGGGAACCCATTCCATAATCTGATTGCTGCCATGTTCTACTGTTTGCTATTAAATAAATTTGTATGTATCTTCAAGTGGGGGAAAATCTCTGAAATTGATTCCATGGATTCCTTAGCAAGGAAGAAATCTCCAAGCTCCAGCTGCATCCTCACTCACTGCAGTGAGAGGCAACAGGATAAAGAAATCTCCAATGTAATCAGAATTTCGGCATTCAGGCCAAGATGAATACAAACACTCCATAACCGTTTCTGTTAAAATATATATATATAAGAGACAAAAATAAAAAATAAAAAATGTTAAAAAAATTATCTCATAAACCATAAAAGAATTTGGGAAAAAAAAAACAACAACAACAACAAAAATTAAAATATATATATAAGTAAAAATAGAGAAAAAAACCAAAAAACAAAAAAACTAAGAAAAAAAAAAATTAAAAACAAACTAGTTTAAAAAAAAATAGAAAATTAACGAAAAAAAATTAAAAAAAAAAAAAACTAGTAAAATTAATATTCTAAAAAACAACAGTAAACTCAAATTAAAATATATATATATATATATATATATATATATATATATATATATGTGTGTGTGAAAATGGCGTAATATATATGTCTTTTCAAATGAAAAAAATAAAAAAAAAAACATTTATAGTTTATAAAGAAATGCGTATTTTTTATTTTAAAAAAACAAAACAAATTCATTATTTTTTATTAAACCTACATTTTTTATTTAAAAATATAAGATAAAATTTAAATTTTTTTAAAGCAATTTTTTTATTAAAAAAATTATTAAATTTTTTTAAACAATTTTTTTTGTTTGAAAAAACAAATCATTAAAAAAAATAAATAAATTTAACAAATTTCATTTTTTATTTAAAAATAATAATAATAATAATAATAATAATCAAAAATATGCATTTCTTTATAAATTGTAAATATTTTTTTTTTTTGAAAAGACATATATATTATGCCATTTTCATATTTTTTTTGTTTTTCTATTATAATTTGAGTTTTTTTTTTATATTAATTTTAATAGTTTTTTAATTTTTTCGTTAATTTTCTATTTTTTTAAACTAGTTAGTTTCTATTTTTTTTCTTAGTTTTTGCTAATGTTTTTTTTTATTTCTCTATTTTTACTTAATATATATATATATATATATATATATATATTGCTTTTTTTCCCAAATTCTTTTATGGTTTATGATTATATTTTTTTAACATTTTTTATTTTTTATTTTTGTTTTTTTTTTTATATGTTTTTTTACAGACAATTATTTCATGTGGATTGAAAATTTAATTAACGATGTATAAATATGTAAAATATCTAAAATGTAAAATATCGACCTTCTTCTCTAAATATGCAAAACAATAAAAACCTCATTACAAAAAAATTAAAAATTAAAATAAAAACAAGAAAATATGAAGAAAAAGACCACTTCCAAAATTATTAAATTTATAAAATAATTATTTACATTTCATACATTATAAAATTAAAGGTAACAAAAAAAAAAAACCATTTTAAAAAAATGGCATGGTGTAGAATTACCACTTTTTTAAATCAACATTAAAATCACTACCATTCTAAAACGCAATGTACAGAAAAAATTTATAGTGCCAAAAACTAAAGTGTTTTCTGCATCACCCCTTTTCAAAATTGGGTCACTTTTTTGCTATCTCTACAAAACGGATAACAGTATCAGTTTTCGTTTCAAAGTTTACGTTGTTTATCAAAAAAACAAAAATAAAAAAAATAAAAAATGAAATGAAAAAGAATAAAGTCAAAATCTAAAAAGAAAAAAATGAAAAGAAATAAGAAATAAGAAAATAAAAATAATAAAAAGAAATCCAAAAGCAAAAATTAAAATCAAACCTAAGTCAAAAGTTAATGAAACTAAAAAAAAGGTACATATGCTAATTCGAAATCCAAAACCAAAAATCAAACCTAAGTTAAAAATTTAACGAAACTAAATTACATATGCTAACCCTAATCAACTCAAACCTAAAACATAAGAAATAAAATACAAAAAAAAAAAGACAATCGAAATGTTAGATGTTGTTTAGTGTGTGCAGGTGTGAGCTTGATGATGGAAAGGGTTTGCATGTGAATACATAGAGGAGCAACTCTAATGGAGGCTACGCACATGTGGAGAGGGATGATGGGGAAAGCCGCAGGGATTATGCAGGTCAAGGAGCGATGAGAAGTGTTGCTGCGAGGAGATATATGTGATGAGGCTCTTGCATGTTGGATGGAGTAAAGAAAGGCATGGAGGATAGCAAGGGTTTGGAGGCGAATGCTTCATACAGAGGGCAGCGGTGAGGGCATCTGCGGGTAAGTAGAGCAAGTTTAGAGACAACGCGAAGAGGAGGCAAGCCGGATGGTAGCGTATGGAAGGAAAAGAAAGGGAGAGGGTTGAAGAATGTAATAGAATGCATGAAAGGTAGTAATCTGATGACAACAAGGGGATGGCAGCAGAACAAGGCAGCGGATTTAGATGAGGCTGAGAGCTGTGAGGATGCTGCATTTTTTTTTTTTGATTGTGATGCAGGTCCGGCAGCAGCGTGGAAGGAGGAAAACGACTGCGGGATCGCTGCAGTAAAAGGGGTTCTAAAAAAAATCATAATGCACATTGAACCCCAAAAAACCAGCAGCAAATCAAAGAAACCAATCAGCAAAATGATAGTCCAGAAACCCCTTAAAAATTCACCAAAACCTCTGAAAAAATTCAACAAATCTTAATTTAAAATTTTGAATCCACCTGCTTTAGATCTAACCATGAAACTCTCATGAAATTTCCAAATCTTACAAAATTTTTCAGATTTGAAACTCTTAAAACCCTTAGACTGTAAAACTAATTGAATAATCTCCCTGCAAAATTATGTTGATGAACCTCAGAGATCTAGATCTTACCCTCCAGGGCTTAGATCTAGACTCTGCATAGTTTTGTTTTTCAAATCTATAGCTACAGGACAACCATAAACACCCAAACGATATATACAATGACCCAAAAAACTAAAACCGAGAAAACTGAAGTCAAAAAACTGAAAATAATTACAGATCTATGTACAATGATAGATCTATTAGATCTAGGGAGTGTGAGTTTGAATTCGCTCCCAAATCTGATAGTCTGGGGCTATCAACAGCCAGATTTATCGATTTAGCACACCAAAAAAAATGAATTTTAAAGGAGGTGATGAGCTCAAAACCCTTCATGCATCACCCATAAAAAATATCTTATGATAAGCCTGAGTTCAAATTAAGTTGGGCTCTTCATAAAACACGATTCGAGAGTTGGCTGGTCCAAATGAAAACTTCCCCAAATGCTTGATAATCTAAAAATCAAGAGTTTCCTACAAAACTCGATTTAGCCATCAACATAGAGCGAGAAAACGATAATAAAATTCAGATAAATAAAGATACCTGCTATTATATTCAAAACTTAAATTATCATTCAAACCCCAGTGACTGAGCAAGATACATGTACTCAAATCACTCTTCAGAAAGCTATCATCAATGGCTAAAAAGAAATCTATGCATGAAAAAGACACATCTTACAATATTTCCATGAAGGGTAACACCAGCAGAAATTAACCTCAAAGTCTTTCTTTATTGCTCATAAAAAAGATTACAAGAGAGCTTTTCACTTAGCACACGATCAAAAGATCAGATCATCTCAACTGACAAATGACCTCCTATTTAAAGATAAATCTTCCAGCGGTTAGTTCGAGTGATCGTTGTCAAAGAATCTCGACCGTCGATGAGAATTAAAATTTCTTTTAATCTCATCCGTCGAAATATTAAATTCTTGAGGAAATTCAAATTCTTCAATGAAATGCATTTTAATTAACTCATAAATAAAAAAAATTGAGTTAATTTCCTCAAAAATTTGACTTTGACTTAAACCCCAGGGACCGAAGGCTTAAAATTTAGCAAAATAATTAATTTACCTTAGTCCGGGACCTTTTAAAATTTGAATTTTAAGGACCCACGAATTTTCCCTTTGGAAGACTTAAATTTACCTAGGACCTATAATTAATTAAATTTCTGGCTTAGAATTTTAATTATTTTTTTGCCAGAAAATTTAATTAATTAATCTATGAGGGGATAAATTATTTTTCCAACCCTCAAGACACTTTACATCATCATTTTCATATATTTTACATCACAAGGAGGAAAACCCATCTGAAATAGACCCTCGCAGACTACCCATTTCTGCAACACAAATATAATCCAGTAGACTAAGAAATTTGTAATTAAATTACTTGACCAATTAGTTAGGATTATTCCCAAATCACTTTTACATAGACTCGATCTATAACACTAGGACTCGCCTAAGATCCCGGTGACAAAATTCATTCCAGCATTGGGGTAAGGCTGAAGGAAAACTCTACTGACCATCCGAGAATGGACCAGTGAGACAAAAAACCTCCCAGAATGTAGATCGTCACCAGACAAATAGGTTTACCTAGGCAATTATATACATGACACAGATCTGCTAAGATTATTTACATCATATACACGCAGAATGGGTTTACATTATGACAATCAGGTTGATGACGAATGTTGGATGGCATGGACACATCAATCAGGTGTAATCCCTTTTGTGAAAAAAGAGGGTGTACTACTATGGGTCGTTGACACATAGTGGTCAACAACCTCCAAAAAAAGTCACATAGAACCATATATTACAAAACCTTGTAGGTGGCACATGGAAGCCTCCATTGTGGTCAAAATTCCACTAAATTGTAGGGGGGAGGTTGTTGAGGTGACTAGCAACCGTCTTCATTGTTTCCATAGAGTTTGACCCTTGCATGGTGAATCCCCTCACAAGGCCTACTAGATTTTGCAGCAACAAGACTTACTCCACGTATTTTTGAAATATAATAGTAGCATAAGCATAGAGTAGATACAAATGCACAAATTCAATTTATAATATTCTACCATATATTTCCTTCAACAGGGCATCACATATGAAAATCTTAAATGCCTTCCCTATGGTGGAAGAGCATATTCTCCCCATTCTTAATTATAACCCCATAGGGCACAATATGCATGCAAATTTTACTTAAATCCTCGTGAAGAACCAGTTTCGTAATGTTCTTCGCCTACGATCCGAAAGTACATATCAGCCTGCTACTGAATGCAATCAGTCAAAACCATCAGTCCCACTATCACTATAACATACGATCATATTAAAGAATACTATGGCCTGATGTTCAATTATTTTTTTCTTGCTTTTACTTATAACAGAAGATGTGAATCAATTAATCAAATTAGGACTTTGTTCATTGTATATAAGGGTCAACATAACAAAAATGCATATATATATGAGAGCCACTTATACTTGAATTATGCACAAATTGTTGATATTTTTTGTAGCATCGGGAGGTATTCTCGCATGTCTAGAGGGTCTTCAAGTTGGCCTATATGAATTATGTAAATTTTTATTTTATTAAGTCAAGTTGGACAAGGAGAAGTTAGGTCAACCAGCTAGTGAAGGGACGTGTCCATTGGGTTGTCACACCCCCTGGACATGTATAAATAATATATTAAGGTGCCTCATTTGGAGACCAACGAAGAACAATTCTGAGAAGGGAGAAATCGAATTTTTTGAGGCTTATCTTTTCTTCATTGGATAGTTGCATGTGTGAGAAGAACAAGCGAGTTAACCAAACCTTTGACCGAGCTTGACTACAGAGGTTTGACCGAATTTGGTTGTGGGGCGTTAATCGAATCTGACTGAAAATTGTAGGTTGTTGACTGTAGATTTGACCACAGACTGCAAGAAATTGATCGGAGACTATAGATCGTTGATTTGACAATAAACCACATGAAATTGGATGCATACTATTGACCTTAGTGATTTGACCACGAACTACAAGGTTGACCGCAGTAGACTACCTGGCTAAAGTTTGACCACATGCAAATTTGACCAAGCCAAGTTTAACAACATCAAATTTCTGATTTTTTTGTTGGTTTGGCTAGATTTGACCAATAGATGTTTTGACAAGGCTTGACTGGTATTTGACTTGGATTATAGGCATAGATTTCTAGGCAAATTGTTGATTGGTAAACCTGGTTGAAGAATAATTTCTCCTAAGAAAATTTGTTGGGTTTTTTCCCAAGGTGAAATTATTGTCTCCTTGTGCATGGTTCTCTTTCTATCATCTTTATTGTTTCCATTGCATTTATTGTTGAAGTTCTTTTAGTGTAATTATTCAATGATATCAATGGCATAAAATATTGGGTGAAAAATCATTAGGAAGTAATTATCTGGCAGAGAATTATATTCTATTGTACTAGCCTTAGAATTTCAACATGGTATTATAGCGAGGTTGAAAGAGTAGCCATTAAGTCAGCATAAGAGACAATATTCAACAACCTGATTAGCTTTTAGATACCTTGTCAAAATGGTTTCCAAGTCTCAGAGTAGATGGAAAGTTGGATGGTGATACTAATTTTAGATCTTGGAAGACTAGGATAATTCTTATCTTGGAAGAAAAGGACTTTCAAGATCATGTGAAGGAATCCATTCCAGAGCCATAGGGAATTGAGAATAAAGCCAAGCATAAGAAGAATGAATCCAAGGCTAAGAGAATCTTGATAGATTCTATAAAGGACCACTTTATTCCACATGTTGTTGTGTTGAATATTTCCAAAGAAGTATATGACGTTTTGGTGAGATTGTACGAGAGTAGCAACACGAGCAAGAAATTAACATTAATTCACAAACTCTATAGTATCATGATGACAAGATATGATTCTGTTGTCTCTCATCTTATGAGAGTCTCTCAGCTGAGAGAAGAAAATAGAACCATTAGAGATAACATTGATGATACAAAGCTTGTTATAGTGACACTCAATGGATTTTATTCCTCATGGGAGCAATTTGTTTAGGGAATTTGTGCACAAGAAAATATGCCCAAGTTAGATAAGCTATGGACTGATTGTGTACAAGAGGAGGTTAGATTATTGTCCAAGGAAAACTTGTAGGGACCTCAAGATGAAGAAACTCGAGCCCTTGTAGTTGATGCAAGGAAAGGAAAAGGAAGAAGAAACTTTGGTATATTTAATACAGGTAGAGGACTAGTTGTAGCTTAATATCAGCAGAAGAAGGATATGTCAAATATCAAGTGCTCCAATTGTCATGATTTTGGACATTATGCCTCCCAGTGTCCTCATAAAAAAAGGAAGGAAAAAGAACATGCATCAGCAGTCGATGTTGATGATGATGATGAACATAGACCTCAAAAGAAGACAAAGGAATCTAAACTTCATGAGATTACATATGGTCTTGTTGATGCCTCGAAAATCGCTGCAACAACATTGGGGAAACCACCCGGTCCGGACCTTAGTACAGCTCCTTTTTCGTTTGGAATAGTGGCTCCGACTGGGGATAATGGGACCAGTTTCCCAAAAATTACAGGTAAACGGGATGGATGAATGACTTATAGAATATGCTGGCGATAAGCGAATGACTAAAACTATCAGCAAAATATAATAACTATAATCTATCCCGAGCACTTATTGATTTCTAAAGCGTAGCATTTGATGATCTGTGCTTTAAGACAGGCATATAGATGACTCCATCTCTAAAACATAGATATTAAATCATTCAAGATTGTTGTGCATAAATAGTTACGCAAAGAGATAACAGCAAAATTACCACACTTTATCATTTATATCATTGTTACATGCATGATTAAAGGAAAAGGCATATCGCAAAACATCCAATAGTGGAATGAGATAGAGATTTGCTGTTACAGCACATACATGTATTCAACAATAGCAAGAATAATTACACAACAATTCATATAAAAGGAATGAATACAGATACAGATAAAAGTACCATATAAGCTGCTTAACACTCCCATATATCAATCTCTATGTCGCAGTTCTTCCTTCGACTCAGAAAACATCCCCAACAAAAGACAGTAGTGCGCAATTGCATAAAGAAACTTCCTTGTCAAATTAAGAACGATTGGTCGAGTTTCATAAAAGAATATAGGCTGAAGCACAGTAGTGCAAACTTCAGTCTTTAAGTCTATTGCAAAATTTTACGACCCTTTCCAAAACAATGAAAGGGTCTATAAATACTAAGCTAATCTAAATATCTAATAAACAGAAATCCTACATAATTGGCATCAATAAATATTGATCCTATTTCCTGGAGCGATCTGGCAATCGGCGACAATGATTCATCAGGTAGGCTCTTTGCCTTTAAACCTGAGTTGACTTATCGCTAGCATTGGTTCTACTTCAGGCGGTTTGTTGAGGCGCGAACTAAGCTGAGCAGCGTATGTGGCATCTTGAATATCGGGAATTATACACCCGAGTGCATCAGTTAAACACTTGAGGGCAGACCTTTGTGTGTGTGGCTTGATCAGAAAGAGCCAATATGCATCGAAAGTCAAAGTGTTAACCCCAGCGATTAATCTCCCCTTCTCCTCTAAGTCAGGATAACTTGTTTGCTCAATCACATTTGTTGTTGTTATTCTTCCAGGTGTACACTGGGAGATCATGTTTGCCAGGTAGAGGGTGTTGTTGATCAGATCAATCATATTGCTGGCAGTTAATTTACATCTTGAAGCCGCCCTTTCTGCTTTCATCACTTGAGTGTGCCATTCTGTAAAGAGTATGTCCTTGTATGTTTCTTGGATTCTAGGCAAATTCGCTGCTTTTCCCACATCAGAATCTTGCCAATCAAGATATCCGATTATGGTTTCTTCAGCTTGGTCTAACTCATTCCTGGCCTTCTCTACTTGCTAACATACTGATGTAGTTAGCTCGCACAATGGTTCTGCCTCATTGAGTTGATTACACAGGAGTCTAATCTGCAATATTAAAGCACTGTTTATTTGCGATGCCTCTGCTCTGAAATCCTCCACTTTTTGGGTGCCTTTTATGACTTCGAGCCGTGATGATAATTGAGCTATTTGCTCGTCCTTCGTTTTCATCATCAGCTCATTTGTTGTCCTCAACTGTGCCAATGCCTCGGATAACTCCTTTTGTTTCTGGATCGCGCTTTGGTCGATCCTTTGCCTTTCTTCCTGCAATTGCTGGGTCAATTGATCATTCATTTGTTGTTGTACCAGCAACTGCTCCTCTGCTTGCGCTGCCCTCTGTTTTGCCTCGGTCACTTCTGCCTGTAGTGCAAAAATTTCTTGATCTTTAGTCTTCAGTAGAAGACTTACCTCTGATGCCTTATCAATAGTCGCTGCAGAATAGGCACCTGCATACTATGACAGCTTTTTTAGGTCATCGGAGGGGTCCAATTCCTCCTTCCATACTACATTACCCGTGACTGTTTGCTCTGAAAAGATAGAAGGTTGATCAATCCTTCGTCTTTTCCTTGATCGCTTTACAACTGCTCTATGCCTTGGGCTGTAGAAAACATCCAAGGGAGGAATATCTTCCACTTGGAGAACGATTTGATCGGAAGGGTCTTTAGGAATTACCTCAACATCCTTAGAAATGGGTGGGCCGCTGGTTCCGCTTAGAACCTGAGGAGAAGTGATGTCATGTGTATCATTTGTCTTGGAAGTGTCCCCATCTTTTAAACATTCCAATCCACTGATGATGGAATGAAATTGCTGCCATTCTTGAAATAGTTTGGGGTCTATGGTAGTGTCCACATTGACATCGGTGGTTTGTTTCTGCTTCTCGGCTTGGGACTCGCTCCGCTCTTTTTCCTGCTCTTTCCTCTGCTGCTCTTCTTGCTCTCTCCTCTTTTTTTCTTCTTGTTCCCTTTTCTGCCTATCTGCCAGTTCTTTTTCCTGTTTCTCTTCTTGTTCCCTCTTCTGCTGTGCCTCTACCTCTTTCTTCTTTTTTTCTTCTTGTTCCATTTGTGCTCTCTGTTGTTTTTCTGCTTGTTCTTTCCTTTGCCTTTCCACTTGTTCTTTTCTCTGCCTTTCTGCCTGTTGCTTCTTCTGATTTTCCGTTATAATAGGAGGCTGGCTTGACTGTTTCCGACCAGGCTCACTTGAAGACGTCGCTGGGGTTGTTGCCAGTAAATCTAGAGGCAGAGTTTGCAACCTATGCTCCCTAAGTTTATTGAACTCAGTTACCCCTTCATCATTATATTTCAATCGAGCAAGTTCTTTAGCTTGACCTATTGTTTCGATTGAAACGAATAGGTCGTCAAACCAATCTTCTTGATGGTCAAATTTTGTTAATTTGGACTGTTCTAATGCAGTATAGGCGTTTTTGTTTGGATCATATAGCCTATTCGGGATAGTGGCTAGGGTTAAGGACTGAATCTTTGTGGCTTCCTTTTCTGCGTGTTTGAGATCATGCAGAGTATAGACACCAATTCTCAAGGGAAAAGAGGGCCAGCCCCTCTTCTTTTCTTTCTTGAGAGTCTGTGTAGTACTCTCTGCCATAATTTGATAGGAGATTTCTCTTGCTAGCAGTTTATCTGGAATATACAAAGGGAGAACATGCGGATTGGCTTGGCTGCCGAAAACCCTAATGTAGGTAAATTTCTCTTCTCCAAACCAACTCGCTACCGCCGGTAAATCAAAGGAAGCTAGATAGGAGATTCTGGGAATGGGCTTATCAAAAATAGAATAATGAATGGGAACCATAAAGCCATTGCAGATTTGGTACAAATGGTGTTTGTAAGAAGATTTCCACAATTTCTGGTGGTATATATGAATGGGTGAGGGGTCTTGGGCAGTCCACCTCCAACCGAGGACGGGAAACTCAGAATTGAAACATAATGTATCTAAAATATATGCACTATAATAAAACGGGGGAATTTTCCTTTCAGTGACTACAGATTTAGCTCTAAAATCACGAACAGCTACGGCTAGCTTATCAGAGAGAATAGTGGCCCAATCCATAATTATGTTGTTTACTGCTGCTTCCATTAGAGGAACCATCTCTATGGTAAAGTTAGTGGAGTCATGTAATCCCCATAGCCTACACATCATTATCCCCGCATAACAATAGGGAGAAGCCAAAGAATCGACTGAGTACTTACCGAAAGACTCGTGCTTGTGTTTGGCTGGATTCTGTCTCCAATCCCGGATAGGTTCGGATTCGACTTCATTATCACTTGCAAATTTCTCCAGGAACGTCTTGTTATACACTTTCTCTGGCTCAGGCAAATGATACATTTGCCTTAGATGCTCTGGCTTGAACGATCCGAAAATCCTCCCATCTCTGGTGTTAAAAGTTTTGTCGAGGATTGGAATTTCCTCAATTTCCCATCGCACGACGTCTGTGTAAGGGAGAATCTGTTCTCTGGCCGCTATCCTGTGAAGGAAAGAATCGGCTAAATCTTTGAGAGTGCAATCAGACTTGCGAGTAGGATCCGCAGTAGCTTCCGTCACTGCCTTTTCTGGTTGTTCAGCTTCAATCAAATTATACGTGCCTTGCCATGTAGCTCTGGTAAGACCCGTGCATGTAGTATCTGATATTAAACCCTTCTTTTTATCTGTGGCAGCTTGTCCTGCAACTGATGTAGCAGCGGAACCCGTGGTCTTCTTAGATTTCTTTCCCATCATGCTCAGGCTTCTGTTAGAAGATGAATTCTGCACAAAGGCAAGAAAAACCGTAACATAGAAATATAATAATGAGGACTTATGGTGGGAGAGATATATCAATCGAAGCGTGCTGAGAGATTAACTCTCAAAAATGGCTGCGGATCCAATCAATGAGAAGATATTACAGATATATTAAATGGCCGTTTAAGGCCTGCTACTCCTTAAATGCTTATTACACCATTATCCGGTTGAATGACTCCCTTAAGCGTGCAATGGATATTTTGGCGGTTGAGCGCAGGTGATCGTTAATCGAAGGGGCAAAACTTTAAATATGAATACATCACCTTATCCCTCCATTTAACGGCTTTTTCGAAATCCGCGCTCTATCGATCGGATATCAATAATACTTTAGATCTTCAAGCTATGCCTTTTGAAATTCCGATCGCTGATAGCGATATCACATCGATTTAGGAGAATAGGTATTATATAATCATAAGCATAGGATCCTCCCGAACGCCGATTGCGACGTCGCATCGGATTAGCGCGAAGAAATATAACAAGGTGCATTTAGAGTGAATTGCCAATTCCCCGATCGCCGATATCGCATCGCATTGGGGGTAAGACCTGGGCGCCTTATTAATGTGCATGGAATGTTGCCGACTGCCGATTGCGCAATTGCATCGGATCGGAGTAAATGACTTAAGATGCTTTGACAGCATACGGAGTATCGCCGATAGCCGATCGCCGATATCGCGTCGTGTCGGAGCTTATGTTATGTGCGTTTTTAAGATGTGTATGAAGTGTTGCCGATCGCCGATTGCGATATCGCATCGGGGGGTAATCAATGTGCCGCTTATTTATATTTCTTATGTCATTGCGATATGCGATCTTGCGATCGCTTTATCGCAATGACAAAGATTTGCCTTATTTCTTTAAAGGGTTTTTTTCAAAAAGGGTTTTATGAAATGAATTCATTTGATTATCGGACCTCTTTTGAACAATAAAAGAATTGATACCAATTAAACTTTGAAGGGACCCATTTCATACGTTAATATTTATAAGTAAAGATGATATGAAATGGGGGGTTGTTGTAGAGCACAACAATTGGCGATTCGCTGGAAGAACCAGTTATCTCTTTCAAAAATAGAAACATTTAAACTTTTTCAAAAATAGAGTTTCAATCAATGGGGAAATTTCTAATATAACTAGATTTCTATATATTCTGAGAAAAATGAAACTATTTTGTTGACTTCCTCTTTTTTAAGAAAATAAAAACATTATAAGCTTTAAAATAGGCCTTTATTGGTTTATAATGATAAAATAGAATACCTTTCCAAATCAGCCTTTATAGTAAACTCATCTGCCATAGGTAGAGCCTCTGCTGCCAGCAAACATCTATAGTTTCGACAGGGATACCTATTAACCATGTGATTGTCCATTGTCCCATCCAATTAAGAGTGTGATTAACAGAATGAATTCAAAATATTTTTTTATATTTTGTACTTCATTTCCTTTTTTCTTCTTTGTCATTGATAAGATAAAAAGCCATTGTCCTGGTTTGGTGGCCAGCTGTTGACAATGCCACTCACTGATAGTAGTCTAACTGAACAAGCTGGCTCGTGATGAGACCCCTTGTCTTGTAATTTCAAGCCATTACCCTGTTTTGGTTTGCAGTATTGGTAATGTCAGATAAACTATTTCTCTATGAACATGGTAAGCAGGCTTGTAATAAGACCTCTTATCTTTAATATCTTATATTTTAGAATTACACTCTGAATAATCATAAACTTTAGTGAATGGGGTGAACAAATTTCTCCTTAAGAGTAAATGGATGACAGGGTAAGAGTTGAAGATGCTGAGATTGGATTGATTTCTATCTTAGTATGGATAACCTTTAGAGACCAATTTAAAAACAGAAAATGATTTATAATATTTCTATGCTTTGAGAGGAGTTGACAAAACTTGAATTGTGATTTCAGAATACAAAGATATCTAATTTCCTAGAAATTATCCTTTCTGGTTAAAAGTTCTATCATTTTAAAAGTAAATGTTCATACTAGTTCTGTGGGACAACTTTTCAAACACAGCAAAAAGGTCAATGGGAGACATCTCACAACCTTATTTCCTAAAAATCCTACAAACTATAAAATCCTACTGAAATGAAAGGAGAAGGGGTTACCTCCTCAGTTAAAGAATTTCTTCAAGACAAGGCCATTAACAGGGAGAATCTCTCAAACCTGATAAATCTTGCAATATAAAGGTTGAATGGCCTATCTTCTCACAGATCTGAAATGGTCCAAGCCACAATTTCTGGAACTTGGAGTGTTTACCCTTGTCTTCATGGGCTTTGTCCCATTTCAGAACTAAATCACCGACTTGGAATTGTTTTGAACCGGATGAGACTGAATCAAAAGCTGCTTTGATGACTTGCTGATGTTTGGCATGGATAACCTTGGCTTTTTCTCTTTCCTCCTCTAATTTTAGAATCTGGTCATGTCTAAACTGAATAGAAGAGGAAGGAGTTTCCTCAATAAACTGCACTAGGGCTAAAGAAGGAAGAACAAGATTTGTGGGTAAGATTGCTTCTTTTCCATAGACAAGATTAAATGGAGAAGTTCCAATAGAAGCTTTCTGTGTTATCCTATCAGCCCATATTGCAAACACTAAGGATTTGTGCCAATTTCTCTGATTTTGTTCGATAGTTCGCTTAATGATTTTAATCAGATTCTTATTAGTAGATTCTGCTAAACCATTTCCTTGGGGATAGTAATTAGCAGAATATTTTAACTTAAATCCTCTTTTAATAGCGAAATCAAACATAGCAATGCCTGAAAAGTAAGATGCATTATCAAAAACAAGAGCGTTTGGGACACCAAACCTGGTAATAATGAATTGGTCTATGAATTCAATGATTGCTTCAGAATTTGTTGTCTTTAAAGGGATTGCCTCAACCCACTTTGTAAAGTAATCGGTAGCAGTAAGGATATACTTATGCTGTTTGGAAGATGCTGGAGTAATCTCCCCAATGATATCCAATCCCCATTGCTCAAATGGTTGCTCAATGTTGATTGGTTGCAGAGGGAAAGCTGATTTACGTTGTCTTCCGCTAGCAGTTTGACAATTGAGACATTTCCTTACGTACTCGTGAGCATCTTTAAACAAAGTAGGCCAATAGTAACCAGCATGAATAATTTTGTGAGCTGTTGTGTCAGCTCCGAAATGTCCTCTTGCTGGTCCGTCATGTAACTCCTGCAAAACCTTTTGGGCTTCAGGTTTCTCAAGACATCTTAACAAGATAGAATCATAATTCTGCCTAAAAAGCACGTCATCAATGATTGTAAAATTCTTCGCTTTTAACCTAATGGCCCTTTTGTTTTTGTAAGACAAATTCGGAGGTGCATAACCATTCTTTAAATAAAAGATTAAATCTGCATATTGAGATCCAGAATCAGTAACACTTATCTGATTAATTTCTTGAGTTTGATCTGTATCGCTTGACTCTGGAATGTTGGATGCTCCTGCCAATATCCTGCAAAAACCTTGGCCCCTAACAATCTTTGCTGGCCTAATTTCTAAGTCATACTCTTGAAGCGCTGTGACCCAATTTGCCCTTTTTTCACCCAGCTCTTTTTGGATTAATAGTTGCCTAACTGCCGGGAAAGGAACTATTACTTTTGTATGGGTTTTTAAAAGGAAGGGTCTATAATGTTTGACCGCTTTAAATACAGCAAAGGCTTGTTTTTCTACATCGGAGTAATTTAATTCGGCACCCTGAAGATTTGAGCTGAAGAATGATATGGGTGCTTCCAAATTGTGAGCATTTGGCTGCGTGAGAACTGCAGCATAAGACACGTCGGATGCAATGGTATACAATGTAAAATGATTAGAAAAAATTGGAGTATTCAAGGCTGGGGCATTGATTATTGATTGCTTGATTACATCAAAAGCTTGATTTTCTGCTGATCCCCACTTGAAGACTGAATTCTTCTTGATCATTGTCTGAAGTGGTAATATAATTTGAGAAAAATCTGGAACAAATCGTTTAACAAAATTGATCTGGCCTAAAAATGACTGCATCGACTTCTTATTGTGTGGGAAAGGGATTTCAGAAATTTCCTTGATCCGATCAGGTTCGATATAAATGCCATCTTTGGATACAATAAAGCCTAAGAGTTTTCCTTGATCAAGAGCAAAGAAAGACTTTTTTGGGTTTAGAGAAATACCATATATTTTGCATCGCTGAAAGATTTGATTTAAGTCATGCAAATGATTATACCTGTTCTTAGAAAATACAGTAATATCGTCTAGATAGACGACTATTGTTCGATTAATCAACCCTCTAAAGGCTATATCCATAGCTCTCTGGAATGTTGCTCCTGCATTTATAAGTCCGAAAGGCATTTTCTGATATGCATATGTTCCCCATTTTGTTCTGAATGTGGTTTTAAGTTGGTCATCAGGATGAACCAGAACTTGGTTATATCCTGAGAATCCATCAAGAAAGGACATCAATTCATAGCCTGCTACTGATTGGAGTATTTTCTCCATAATAGGTAATGGGAAGTTATCTTTCAAGCTCGCTTTGTTCGGGTTCCTGAAATCAATACAAATTCGAATGTCGCCATTTTTCTTTCTGACTGACACCATATTAGAGACCCAGTTTGAGTGTCGGACAGGGAAAATAATCTTGGCTTTCAAGAGCTTGTTAAGTTCCGACTTTATCTGGCTCTCTAAATTTGGATGTATTTTTCTTAACTTCTGCTGAATCGGTTTCTGATCAGGAAGCATAGGAATGGTATGCTGGATAATAGATGTATCATATGTCTTCAAATCATCATACTTCCAAGCAAAGACCTGTTTGTTTTTTCTTAACAGTTTGATGAATGCCTCCTTCTCTTCCAAGGAAAGTCCTAATCCTAAATTGATGTTTTGAGGAGCATGGTCAGTACCTAGATTTATCAATTCAAACCTAAGGGTAGAACTTTGAAGCTTTGCATTAATTACAGGTTTAAACCTGTCTTTGATATCATAAAGATCTTCGAGCTTTACCACTGGTTTAGGAATTGAATTTTCCTGAGGTGTTTCTTTCATCTGTAGATCATGGTCATTTTCCTCAATAATTTGATTGTCATAGGACTTTTCAGAAGTTAGAAATTGCAAAATATCTTCATCATGGTTAAATACTCTCCAATTAGTGACATTGTCGGGAATTGAAGGCCTAAAAAGTAATTCTACGGAAAATCTATCAAGGCTGTAGTCTTCAGAAGGTAGAAGCTTGGAAGCTACATTGGCTAGTAGGTCGGCTGCCGAGTTTTGCGACCTAAGAATGGAGGAAATGTTAAATGCTGAAAAGTGTGAGGTAAGATCTTGTACTAGCGATTGATAATGCTTGAGGTGATTTGAAAGACAATGAATTGCATTCCTCACCTGTTTAACAATAATTTCCGAATCGCCGAATACTTTTAGATATTGCACTTTAAGGCCGATTTCTTTATATAATCCCTGGACTAAAGCTTCATATTCGGCTGTGTTGTTAGTGCAGTCAAATTCTAACTTGCAAGACAGCATTGTCTTTTCTCCTTGTGGACTAACCAAAATGCAACCTGCTCCTGAGCCTTCGCTGGACTTAGAGCCATCAAAATATAAAGACCAAAATAAAGGAGTATTAACAAAAATATTTACATTTTCCTCAGCATCATTAAAACATCTAGACTTATCAGTTTGTGAAAAATTTTCAATCTGAGATGTAAAATGATTAACTGAAAAAGGAGATGGTTGGGCAACAAAGTTGCCAAAGAATGACTCTGACGAATAATTCCCGAAAATGTTGTTGTTGAATGCTACAGGTTGGTTTTCTTGCTCAAATTCAGTAACTGTGTCGGTCATGTGCTTCTCTCGATCGATCCTTATTTGATTTGGCTTTCCCTTGTAGGGAAGCCACATATGTGACCAATCTGTGGAAATATACCCATGCAATTTTTCGGACCAATCCCTACTCAAAATTAAACCATAGAATTCAGGTATGTCAGCTATTAAGATGTCAATCCTCTGTACAATTCTGGGATCGGCAGACAACCTGATAGTTACGGAATTAATTTCTCCCACAACCTGCACTTTGGTCCTGTCCAACTGTACAATATGAATAGCGGATTTCTGAGGTTCAATGTTCAGTTTAGCGCAAACTAAAGCTGGCATTATGTTAGATGATGCCCCTGAATCAATTAAACAGTTGTGCAGGTTTCTGTTATAAATCTCATAGGTCAGCAGGAAGGGTGGAGTATGAGAATTCGATCTATCTCCAATTAGAACTGAATCGGTAGCTTCAACCATACCTGGAGGAGGTTGGCCTGAATCATTAGCAGCTTTTGCACTGGGAAGGGGTGTAGAGGGAACAGCATTCAATTCTTTGAGAAGTAATTTTTGTTGATGCTTTAATTTACTAAGCTCAAACATAGTTATGTTTGCTTTAGTTTTCTTCATGTCATCAACAATGTTATATTCCATTGAATCGGATACCACTAATGTTTTGGATGTTGAAGGAGAATTAGAAGTTGAAGGCTGGTTTTGGGGAACTACTACAGGCGACTTCTTAGTGGAAACTTTTTCCTTTGTTGTGGTAGCACCTGCACTCCTTTTCTTTGAAGTTGCCTGGGCAGGTTCAGAAGTACTTTTACTTCTTGTAGTAACCGGGAAGGCTTCTTCTTCGTTATCGGTATCAGAGTTGGGGAGTATAAAATCCCACATTCTGTGGCATTCAGCTACTTCTTCTTCTTCTTGCTCTGAATCTGCGTTAGATATAACATTAGGTGGCTTTGTTTCAGTTTTCTTATAAGTCCTAAATGGTCTTTTGTTTGAGGTTTCGGCCACCTGTTTCTTTATTTCAACCATTTCGTTGGACAAAGTTTTCAGGACTTTTTGTAAACCCTCCATATCGTATGGGTCTTTTGGGGTTTTCTTCTTGGAATCCTCTTTAAATGAGACTTTTTTGGCTTTTCTGTCTTCCAAAGAAGCTTTCTTCTCTAGAGCATTGATGCGCTTTTCCACAGCAAGTGCTTCTCTCATGTTTTCAGCTAAGGTAGGTTTCCCAGCTCTGTCCACAAAAATGGCTATGTTGGCAGGTAGGGCGGTAATATACCATTCGCTTCGAATTTGTTCACTTGGTTCGGAAGCTGTAGGGATTTTATTCAGGAGTTTATTAAATCTAGCGTTAAATTCCTTTATTGGTTCCCTATGCTCTATTCTCAGATTGGAGAGGTCGTTTATTAAAGTAGCTAAGGACCTATCATCTCCATATTTGGTAAGAAACTGCTCTTGGCAAGTGTTCCAACTGGTAATTGAACCAGAGGGTAAGGAAAAATACCAGGATCCTACTAATCCTTGCAAGGTGTAAGGGAAGAGTCTTACAACAACATCTTGTTCTGTCACTCATTTCAAGTTAACTGCTAACATAAAATTATTAATGTGTTCTTCAGCTTGGGTCCCATCATCTGGGTTAAATTTAGGTAGCCATTTTTCAGGAGCATCTGGTAGAGGATGCAATGGTGCAGGCATGTTGACTGCACCTGGCCTAGTCCATGGATCTGCCATTATAATAGCAACAGTGGTTGATACTACTGTTGGAATTCCAGATGTATGGGAAGGAATTAATGATGAGGAGTGAACAGGTTGGGATGTTGAGGCTTCTAATCCCTGGTGAACGACAATATGTAATGGGGGAGTGGATGGTTGACTTTGCAGAGGAGAAGATGCAATGGAGGACGTGGATGAATGCTCTTCACTATCAGATCCTTCAGTAATTTTCTTCGCCTTTTTCCTTTTGGGTAAAGGGAACTCAGTGGGTTCTGTTAGCACTTGAAATTTCACCTCAGGCCGAAAAGGCAAATCTCAAAGCTACATCAAACCATTCAACCTCGTAGCTAGCCCTACGGGGCAGGAGAAGGCTCTCTCCGGTCAATCTCGGTAAATTTTCAATAGGAAGAGATGACCAATCAAGGTAACACTGATATTAGGCTAGTAAACTGATTTGAAGGTTGATTTGGGGTTTTTTTTGGGGGTTTTTGGTGGCAAATTGAGGAGCTGCAATTTAGGGTGCGGGGATTGGACACAGTTTCTGCAGGGGGGTCTTTGGGGCAAGGTAGGAACCTGTATTGATGTCTTTAGCTGAAGTGGATGATTAATAAGAAAGAAAAGAAGGCTAAAGAGAGCAAAAAATGGATTTGAATTCTCTTTAGACAGCAGAAAACATAGAAATTAAACAAATTTAAAAGTAGAGCATGGCAAGCATGAATTCTGACTTTATCACTTCATTTGTTTAATATGCAGCGGTATAGAAAGGAAATGAATCACATAACAAAGCTTAAAATAACATGAAGAAACACACCATCAACACCTGAGTCCACAAGAATCCCAAAGATGACTGCAAAACCCTGGTCTTCCTTAGCCAAAAATTGCAGAGATACAAGTGAAATATACAATGATAGCTCCTCCCTCAAGAGTCCAACCATGAAAATGAGCAAGAAAGTACATAATATAGATGATCTAACCTCTTTCCCTGCCTCCATGGGTCGAGCTCACTATCCTAGGAGCTGTTTGAACAACTTCTAAACTAAGCACTACAAAATAGGCAGTCAAAACAACTTGCCTCTATAAACTTGGAAACCAGTTCATACAGCCAATTTTTACCCTTTACATGAGAGAAACTTCTAGAAGAGTAAAACAAGAGTAAAAGTATCCAAAAAGTGCCACAAGTACATTCAAGAGGACCACCATCGACCTCAGAAAGTCAAACTGGAGCTAAACTGCAATTTCTGGGCTGAACTGGTCAAATCTAGCACAAATTCCTCAACGGGTCGCGCACGTTGGAGCCCTGTTTGGAGGCCTTCCTGGTGTCAGAATGAGGTGCAGGATAGCTCGTCAGAAAGGTCTCTGAGTCTACTTTCCAACCCAACCAGAATTTTTGGATTTGGATGTCATTTTCCTAGTCAAAAGTCAATTCTCCCAAGACTACTTCTGCAGCTCAAAAAAGGGGCAGAAAGTCAAAATTTGGTTGTATTTTGACCTTTGGGAGGCCCAAAACTCCATGAAAACTCAAATCCATCCATAGGCATGTGTAAATTTGCATGAAAAATCTAGCAATGCTGAGTTTTCTCAAAACGGAGCTACGATGACAAAGGGTCTCACCGAGGGTGAGACCCGTTAAGAAGCCAAAACCTGTAAATTTCCCAAAAATGCCAAAAATGAGCCAAAACTTCCAAAAAAATTTGTGCTTGGTGCTGTGAAGAGGCTAGTGGGTGTCATGATCCTTGAGGGATGCCTCAGCCAAGATACGGAGGGGGTTGGTCTTCTTCTTCCGCCTAAGAGCCTCGGACAACCTCCTTTGGAACATTTTCATTTTTGCCTTGCAAACATGCATCCTCGCCCAATAGTGATTCTTCATGTTCCTTAGCATCTTTTTCTCTTGGTTGGCCTTAGCCAACAGCCTCTCCAAGTGGGCATTCTCCTGAATGAGCAATGACTCCCGGTCAGCAGGCAATGGATCACCGGGCCTCCTACGGTTTAGGACTCGATCACTACGAATCCTCCAGAGCTCATCAAGCGCCTTCTCCTCCTCCAGATGTGTGTTCTGCTGCTCTAGATAGGTGATGGTCCATTGGGCACCCTCAAGTCTCCGCTGCAAAACATCATTCTCGGCCCTCAGCTGCTGAATGATCTCCTTTGCCTCTTGGCTAGGAGAACTGACCTCGAGATCAATCACCGGATCCTCATGAACCATGGGCTCTTTGCCCCTCTGCAATACCTGTGCTGGTGAAGAAAGCGAGGCCCTTTCCACCTGGTGTGGAGATAACACTCGCTGATCTGAAGATGAAGGCGAGACCCCTTCCACCTGCTGTGGAGATAGTACTCGCCTATCTGTTGCAAATAAGGCCCTTGGACCTTTCTGATAGGTGACCAAAGGAGTGGAGCTAACATGTCGGGTGATGGGAGCATCAGGCTGCTGAGATGGTCCTCCCTCCTCATGAATGGCCTCCTGATGTGGCTGAGGTGGCACTGTGAAAAACTCACGGGAGATGAACTCCTCCCATGAGATACCCTGTTGAGTCAACTGATGAGAGACTATGAGCTGGATCAAACCATAATGGCAAAAGCTCCTATACTGCTGGTCCGGGGTCTTCCTCTGCAACATGGGCACCATCCTCTGAATTTTATGAAACAGGAAGACCGGGAGGTTCATCATCCTCACTCGGGTGAAATGCATCAACAGGCGAATGTGATATGAATACACCTGTGAAAATCTGCCCTCACATGTAAAATAATGCATGATAAGTCTCATGAGGGGAGCATACTCACTCCGAAGAAATCTGAATGGGAAAACACCCGTCAACAGTCTCACAAATGATGGCCGGACATAAGGCTCAAAGTGAACAAAATCAAGTAATCTGCGCTTAGGCCACACCTCACCCACATTTGGTATCCCTGTAGCCTCTGAGATCACCTCGGGTGTCAATATGAAATTCACCCCTGCAAGAATGACATGTCCATCATGGAGGTGTAAGACAAACAAGCGAGCCAACTCTCTATGATGCTGAATCTGAGAGATCCTCTCACAAAAATGATAGCATGACATGTACTGGAAACAATTCACTGCCAAAGGACAAGCCTGTAATTCTGCCAAAGAAGTAGGCTCCTCCCGCTTATGATGGCCTCCCTTACCCCCTCTACGAGGACTCCTCTGTTCCTCAATCTCTGTAGATGATGAATGGTCATCACTTTGCTCATAAGTTTCGGTATCTAACATGTTTTTGGAGCAAAGTGGACAAACTAAAGGACAAATTGAACTGTTGCCTCTGCCTGCAAAAGTACTGAACTCTATGTTGTTTCAAGGGGAAAAAACATGAGGGGAATGTTAGGGGAGGGAACTTCTTAACAAGGAATGGGAATATATGAAAATAACAGGGAATTTCAAGGGAAACTTTACAAATTTTCATGCATATAGGAACACATTTTAACATTGGGAAATCATTTGCAAAGAACATCTCATATGGGACAAAAACATGTATGATAGTGAACATGGAAGGGGCATACATGTATCAATAGGGACATAGGGACACCATACACCAAATTTACTTATAGGAGTTCATGTGTGTCATAAGGCAGATTTTGTTTTTAAAAGGAGTACATGTACATTGTTTTAACATAGAGGGAAGGTTTTCATGTACAAGGGGATGTCAAGGGTATGTAGGGGTTATGTACATGACTCTAGATATACAGCAACATTTACTTTCACATGACTCTTTTCTTTATTTGCAAATGCATCTTTTCTTTTTGTTCTATTTTTGCATGTGTATGGTAGAGGGAATTAGGGTTTTGTGTGCTTGTAAGAGGGGTAGGGTTTATAGTTTATGGATGGGGGAAAAAGTCTACATTTTATGTACAAATAATATGGGACAGAGATGAAAGCATGACTGTGAATGAAAGGGGAAAAGAGGGAAGGGACCAAATGGGACAAAATCACTTGAAACAGTCACAAAACCCTAGCATTTTACAAACATTAACAAGCAGCCATATAAGTCTTTTCATTCGCTTGATATGAGGTTAGAATCATAGCATACAAGCTTATTTTCATCATCAACCTCCAAAACAATGAGTAAGACCCTACCTCGAGCAATGTAGATGAGTTGAAGGGAGGTTGAGGAAATTTGGTTGAAGTTTGATTGCAGACAGCTGAACGGGTCGCGCAGGCTCCCCAACGGGTCGCGCACAGCCCAACGGGTCGCGCCCGTAGTAAATTTACACTGCTGGAGTGCCCTGGACGGGTCGCGCACCGCCCAACAGGTCGCGCACAGGCTTGAACGGGTCGCGCACCTGCTAACTGCCCGAAATCACTGTGTTTTTGCCTCTTTCGCCTATCACTCTCTCACAATCTCTCTTGCAAGCTTTGAAATGCACAATGAGAGTGAAAGGAGGGAATATTACCTTTTATAATCTTCATTTGAAAAAATTTCATCCATAAACCCACTTTATAAAGTCTATTTTGACACTTTTTTAAAACGCTGATTTTTTGGTTTCCTTTATCCTGAAGTTGACTTTTTGAGTGCTTTGACCTGATTCTTTTTGCAGGTAGATCATCTGAAGGACTGTGGCAAGGGGACCAGGGTTGTTGCTGCCTTTTTGAAGACTTTTTGGAAATTTATTCTTTTTACAAAATTTATCATGACCTTGGATTTTAAAAACAGAGTTTTTAAATCCAAGGTTAGAAATGAACTGTACATGATGAAAATATCAAAGAAACATGTTTACCACCCTCCCTCTGGCTTGCTGGTCACTCAAGGACTTTCAGAGACATGACCTTGCAGAGACAAATGACCAAAACCCTAGACCTATAATTTTGACATTAAGACACATCAAGACAAGCTTGAAAAACTCAATGACTGATATGACCTGATCCAGCAAAGCCAAGAGGGGTATGAATAGACCAGCTCCTCCATCAGGGTTATGGCATGCCTAACGGGATGCAAACTTTGACACTGATGAGACACCTACTAATGCAAATGCAAAGAGCTTTGATCACTGATGGAGGGCTTTCAAGACCGACACTAACAGGTTCAATACCGAGTTTTTCGCTCTGAAGTCTGGTGAGAGGATGAGTTAGATTGAACTACGAAGTCGCACTGCTTTGTGATACCTCAGATTTCTGTGGTGAAATCGAGAAGCTCTGAAGTTTGTGGATTAGAGACTGGACTTCAGGTGATTCAAGACTTAATTGTTCTGGGGTATGATGGGTTTGAGCAGTGGTAGTTGATTCCCCTTCTCCTTGTTTGGATACCGGCGAACCAGTATGCCAATGGGAAGATCAAGGGGATACGGAGGGAGAATTACTCTTAGAATGGCTTATAGGTTTTGACTTATGTGCCATTCACAGTTGATGGCCCTCCTTCTAGCGCCAATTATGTTGATGCCTCGAAAATCGCTGCAACAACATTGGGGAAACCACCCGGTCCGGACCTTAGTACAGCTCCTTTTCCGTTTGGAATAGTGGCTCCGACTGGGGATAATGGGACCAGTTTCCCAAAAATTACAGGTAAACGGGATGGATGAATGACTTATAGAATATGCTGGCGATAAGCGAATGACTAAAACTATCAGCAAAATATAATAACTATAATCTATCCCGGGGACTTATTGATTTCTAAAGCGTAGCATTTGATGATTTGTGCTTTAAGACAGGCATATAGATGACTCCATCTCTAAAACATAGATATTAAATCATTCAAGACTGTTGTGCATAAATAGTTACGCAAAGCGATAACAGCAAAATTACCACACTTTATCATTTATATCATTGTTACATGCATGATTAAAGGAAAAGGCATATCGCAAAACATCCAATAGTGGAATGAGATAGATATTTGTTGTTACAGCACATACATGTATTCAACAATAGCAAGAATAATTACACAAAAATTCATATAAAAGGAATGAATACAGATATAGATAAAAGTACCATATAAGCTGCTTAACACTCCCATATATCAATCGCTATGTCGCAGTTCTTCCTTCGACTCAGAAAACATCCCCAACAAAAGACAGTAGTGCCCAATTGCATAAAGAAACTTCCTTGTCAAATTAAGAATGATTGGTCGAGTTTCATAAAAGAATATAGGCTGAAGCACAGTAGTGCAAACTTCAGTCTTTAAGTCTATTACAAAATTTTACGACCCTTTCCAAAACAATGAAAGGGTCTATAAATACTAAGCTAATCTAAATATCTAATAAACAGAAATCCTACATAATTGGCATCAATAAATATTGATCCTATTTCCTGGATCGATCTGGCAATCGGCGACAATGATTCATCAGGTAGGCTCTTTGCCTTTAAACCTGAGTTGACTTATCGCTAGCATTGGTTCTACTTCAGGCGGTTTTTTGAGGCGCGAACTGAGCTGAGCAGCGTATGTGGCATCTTGAATATCGGGAATTATACACCCGAGTGCATCAGTTAAACACTTGAGGTTAAACCTTTGTGTGTGTGGCTTGATCAGAAAGAGCCAATATGCATCGAAAGTCAAAGTGTTAACCCCAGCGATTAATCTCCCCTTCTCCTCTAAGTCAGGATAACTTGTTTGCTCAATCACATTTGTTGTTGTTATTCTTCCAGGTGTACACTGGGAGATCATGTTTGCCAGGTAGAGGGTGTTGTTGATCAGATCAATCATATTGCTGACAGTTAATTTACATCTTGAAGCCGCCCTTTCTGCTTTCATCACTTGAGTGTGCCATTCTGTAAAGAGTATGTCCTTGTATGTTTCTTGGATTCTAGGCAAATTCGCTGCTTTTCCCACATCAGAATCTTGCCAATCAAGATATCTGATTATGGTTTCTTCAGCTTGGTCTAACTCATTCCTGGCCTTCTCTACTTGCTGACATACTGATGTAGTTAGCTCGCACAATGGTTCTACCTCATTGAGTTGATTACACAGGAGTCTAATCTGCGATATTAAAGCACTGTTTATTTGCGATGCCTCTGCTCTGAAATCCTCCACTTTTTGGGTGCCTTTTATGACTTCGAGCCGTGATGATAATTGAGCTATTTGCTCGTCCTTCGTTTTCATCATCAGCTCATTTGCTTTCCTCAACTGTGCCAATACCTCGGATAACTCCTTTTGTTTCTAGATCGCGCTTTGGTCGATCCTCTGCCTTTCTTCCTGCAATTGCTGGGTCAATTGATCATTCATTTGTTGTTGTACCAGCAACTGCTCCTCTGCTTGCGCTACCCTCTGTTTTGCCTCGGTCACTTCTGCCTGTAGTGCAAAAATTTCTTGATCTTTAGTCTTCAGTAGAAGACTTACCTCTGATGCCTTATCAATAGTCGCTGCAGAATAGGCACCTGCATACTGTGACAGCTTTGTTAGGTCATCAGAGGGGTCCAATTCCTCCTTCCATACTACATTACCCGTGACTGTTTGCTCTGGAAAGATAGAAGGTTGATCAATCCTTCGTCTTTTCCTTGATCGCTTTACAACTGCTCTATGCCTTGGGCTGTAGAAAACATCCAAGGGAGGAATATCTTCCACTTGGAGAACGATTTGATCGGAAGGGTCTTTAGGAATTACCTCAACATCCTTAGAAATGGGTGGGCTGCTGGTTCCGCTTAGAACCTGAGGAGAAGTGATGTCCTGTGTATCATTTGTCTTGGAAGTGTCCCCATCTTTTGAACATTCCAATCCACTGATGATGGAATGAAATTGCTGCCATTCTTGAAATAGTTTGGGGTCTATGGTAGTGTCCACATTGACATCGGTGGTTTGTTTCTGCTTCTCGGCTTGGGACTCGCTCCGCTCTTTTTCCTGCTCTTTCCTCTGCTGCTCTTCTTGCTCTCTCCTCTGTTTTTCTTCTTGTTCCCTTTTCTGCCTATCTGCCAGTTCTTTTTCCTGTTTCTCTTCTTGTTCCCTCTTCTTCTGTGCCTCTACGTCTTTCTTCTTTTTTTCTTCTTGTTCCATTTGTGCTCTCTGTTGTTTTTCTGCTTGTTCTTTCCTTTGCCTTTCCACTTGTTCTTTTCTCTGCCTTTCTGCCTGTTGCTTCTTCTGATTTTCCGTTATAACAGGAGGCTGGCTTGACTGTTGCCGACCAGGCTCACTTGAAGACGTCGCTGGGGTTGTTGCTAGTAAATCTAGAGGCAGAGTTTGCAACCTCTGCTCCCTAAGTTTATTGAACTCAGTTACCCCTTCATCATTATATTTCAATCGAGCAAGTTCTTTAGCTTGACCTATTGTTTCGATTGAAACGAATAGGTCGTCAAACCAATCTTCTTGATGGTCAAATTTTGTTAATTTGGCTTGTTCTAATGCAGTATAGGCGTTTTTGTTTGGATCATATAGCCTATTCGGGATAGTGGCCAGGGTTAAGGACTGAATCTTTGTGGCTTCCTTTTCTGCGTGTTTGAGATCATGCAGAGTATAGACACCAATTCTCAAGGGAAAAGAGGGCCAACCCCTCCTCTTTTCTTTCTTGAGAGTCTGTGTAGTACTCTCTGCCATAATTTGATAGGAGATTTCTCTTGCTAGCAGTTTATCTGGAATATACAAAGGGAGAACATGCGGATTGGCTTGGCTGCCGAAAACCCTAATGTAGGTAAATTTCTCTTCTCCAAACCAACTCGCTACCGCCGGTAAATAAAAGGAAGCTAGATAGGAGATTCTGGGAATGGGCTTATCAAAAATAGAATAATGAATGGGAACCATAAAGCCATTGCAGATTTGGTACAAATGGTGTTTGTAAGAAGATTTCCACAATTTCTGGTGGTATATATGAACGGGTGAGGGGTCTTGGGCAGTCCACCTCCAACCGAGGACGGGAAACTCAGAATTGAAACATAATGTATCTAAAATATATGCATTGTAATAAAACGGGGAATTTTCCTTTCAGTGACTACAGATTTAGCTCTAAAATCACGAACAGCTACGGCTAGCTTATCAGAGAGAATAGTGGCCCAATCCATAATTATGTTGTTTACTGCTGCTTCCATTAGAGGAACCATCTCTATGGTAAAGTTAGCGGAGTCATGTAATCCCCATAGCCTACACATCATTATCCCCGCATAACAATAGGGAGAAGCCAAAGAATCGACTAAGTACTTACCGGAAGACTCGTGCTTGTGTTTGGCTGGATTCTGTCTCCAATCCCGGATAGGTTCGGATTCGACTTCATTATCACTTGCAAATTTCTCCAGGAACGTCTTGTTATACACTTTCTCTGGCTCAGGCAAATGATACATTTGCCTTAGATGCTCTGGCTTGAACGATCCGAAAATCCTCCCATCTCTGGTGTTAAAAGTTTTGTCGAGGATTGGAATTTCCTCAATTGCCCATCGCACGACATCTGTGTAGGGGAGAATCTGTTCTCTGGCCGCTATCCTGTGAAGGAAAGAATCGGCTAAATCTTTGAGAGTGCAATCAGACTTGCGAGTAGGATCCGCAGTAGCTTCCGTCACTGCCTTTTCCCGTTGTTCGGCTTCAATCAAATTATACGTGTCTTGCCATGTAGCTCTGGTAAGACTCGTGCATGTAGTATATGATATTAAGCCCTTCTTTTTATCTGTGGCAGCTTGTCCTGCAACTGATGTAGCAGCAGAACCCGCGGTCTTCTTAGATTTCTTTCCCATCATGCTCAGGCTTCTGTTAGAAGATGAATTCTGCACAAAGGCAAGAAAAACCGTAACATAGAAATATAATAATGAGGACTTATGGTGGGAGAGATATATCAATCGAAGCGTGCTGAGAGATTAACTCTCAAAAATGGCTGCGGATCCAATCAATGAGAAGATATTACAGATATATTAAATGTCCGTTTAAGGCCTGCTACTCCTTAAATGCTTATTACACCATTATCCGGTTGAATGACTCCCTTAAGCGTGCAATGGATATTTTGGCGGTTGAGCGCAGGTGATCGTTAATCGAAGGGGCAAAACTTTAAATATGAATACATCACCTTATCCCTCCATTTAACGGCTTTTTCGAAATCCGCGCTCTATCGATCGGATATCAATAATACTTTAGATCTTCAAGCTATTCCTTTTGAAATTCCGATCGCCGATAGCGATATCGCATCACTTTAGGAGAATAGGTATTATATAATCATAAGCATAGGATCCTCCCAAACGCCGATTGCGACGTCGCATCGGATTAGCGCGAAGAAATATAACAAGGTGCATTTAGAGTGAATTGCCGATTCCCCGATCGCCGATATCGCATCGCATCGGGGGTAAGACCTGGGCGCCTTATTAATGTGCATGGAATGTTGCGGACTGCCGATTGCGCAATTGCATCAGATCGGAGTAAATGACTTAAGATGCTTTGACCACATACGAAGTATCGCCGATATCGCCGATATCGCGTCGCGTCGGAGCTTATGTTATGTGCGTTTTTAAGATGTGTATGAAGTGTTGCCGATCGCCGATTGCGATATCACATCGGGGGGTAATAAATGTGCCGCTTATTTATATTTCTTATGTCATTGTGATATGCGATCTTACGATCGCTTTATCGCAATGACAAAGATTTGCCTTATTTCTTTAAAGGGTTTTTTTCAAAAAGGGTTTTATGAAATGAATTCATTTGATTATCGGACCTCTTTTGAACAATAAAAGAATTGATACCAATTAAACTTTGAAGGGACCCATTTCATACGTTAATATTTATAAGTAAAGATGATATGAAATGGGGGGTTGTTGTAGAGCACAACAGGTCTACAGAAATAATACTTATTTTTACATTCATTAATGATGTTTTCCTGTGAAGGCCAAGGATGAGATCTTCAACTGGATCCAAGAGTTTAGGGCTCGAGTAGAGAACTTGACAGGGAAGAAGATCAAGGTTTTGAGGTAAGATAATGGAGGAGAGTATACTCGCAAATACTTCAATGATTTTTTGTGAGGAAAAAAAGAAAGGATCAAAAAGGAGTTGACAGTTCCCTACAACCCTCAACAATTTTTTCCTTGATAAAAAGTTAAGTACTTTCAATCGTATTTTTTCTCCTTAGTTTTTTTTTTGGTCAGCGTCTTTTCCTCTTATTTTGTATGCTTTAGATACCAATAAATGATTGTTTGGTTATAATTTTTCCTTTTCCATCGCCTCAAAAATGGAGTTTTTAGAAGGGAATAATTGTGGAGGCTTCCAAGGTGATGATTCATGCAATAAGATGATAGCATCAAGAGGTACAAAACAAGGTTTGTGGCAAGAGGGTTCTCTTAGAAAGAGGGAGTAGACTACGATGAGACTTTTGATTTAGTTTCTAGATGGTTAGGTTCTTATATGGACTAAGGGCTCGAGCATAGACTCAGCAAGAGTGATTGGTGTTTGAAAGAGAGGATTGTACAAATTATTAGGACGTCCAAGACCGTGTCAGATGACTGGAAGAGATTTCAATTCAGAGGGAGCAGATAGTGAGGCAGAGTGGAAGGAGTAGCCTTCCAAGAGGATGTCACAGGTTGAGAATTTTAGACTATATTCTTAGAGACAGGATGTTTCAAGGAGTGCCTTCTATGAGAGGACCATGCCATACAGCAAGGTATGCTTCAGTAACAGAGAAGAAGCAATGGCAGGAGGATTTGCTTCTGTGAAAAAGGGAGCAGCCAGGATTGCCACATGAAGATTTTCTTCAATATCAGAGGGAGCACCGAGTCAAGGTGACCATAAAGCAGTTGTGGTAATGGATCCAGTTCCCCACAACCCTTAGCAATTTTTTCCTTGATAAAAATTTAAGTACTTTCAATCATATTTTTTCTCCTTAGTTTTTTTTTGTTCAACCTCTTTTCCTCTTATTTTTTATGCTTTAGATACCAGGAAATGATTGTTTGGTTATATTTTTTCCTTTTCCCTTACCTCCAAAATGGGGTTTGTAGAAAGGAATAATTGTGAAGGCTTCTAAGGTGATGATTCATGCAACAAGATGGCAAGGTCAAGAGGTACAAAACGAGGTTTGTAGCAAGATGGTTCTCTTATAAAGAGGGAGTAGACTACGAGGATACTTTTGCTTTAGTTTCCAAATGGTTAGGTTCTTGTATTTCCTAAGGGCTCGAGCATAGATTCAGCAGGAGTGATTGGTGTTCGAAAGAGAGGATTGTACAGATTATAAGGATGTCTAGGACCGTGTCAGGTGACCGGAAGAGATTCCAGTTCAGAAGGAGAAGACAGTGAGGTAGATTGGAAGGCGTAGCCTTCCAAGAGGATGTCATGGGTTGAGAATGTTATACTAGATTCTCAGAGACAGGATGTTTCAAGGAGTGCCTTCTATGAGGGAACCATGCCAGACAACAAGGTATGCTTCAGTAACATAGGAAGAAGCAGTGGTGGGAGGATTTGCTTCCGTGACAAAGGAAGTAGTCAGGATTTCCATATGAATATTTGTTTAATGTTAGAGGGAAAACCAAGTCAGGGTGACTAGAAATCAATTGTGGTAATGGATCCAGTAAAGGAAATTGATCAATTTATGTTGGAGTTAAGGCATGCAAAATAGAATGTGTTAAGGTACGTGTGTGGTACAATTGGATATGGTTTGAGATAAGTCTCAGGTGGTGAAGTGAGGTTGCAAGGATATACTAATTCAGATTAGGCTGCAAGTGCAGAGGATAGAAAGAGCACCTCAAGATATTTCTTCAACTTAGGTCAACTATGATATCCTAGTTTAGTAGGAAGCACAATTATGTCACACTCAGTACAGCAGAGGAAGAGTATATCGCATCGACTTTCGCAAGTCAAGAAGTAGTGTGGTTTTGGAAGCTACTTGCAGGGTTATTCGATCAGGTTCTAGATATGACCTTGATATATTATGATAATCAAAGTTGTGTTAAGATTTCAGAGAATTCAATTTTTCATGATGGGTCTAAGCACATTGATCTGAGATATGGTGCAATAGGGAGTAGTGAATCTCCAATACGTATCCACAAACAATCAGATTACAGGAATTCTCACCAAGCCTCTTATTGAAGAAAGTGTAACTAGGTTCAGTCTTCATAAATGTAATTTTGACATTTGTATTTATTCAAGAAAAGAGGAAATATTATTATATTATTTTTCAATGAGTTTCCTGCTCATTTAAGTAGGTCAAGCACAGGTTTAAGTGCTTCCAGGAAGTCAAAGTGTCGATGTATTTATGTAAGACCCTTAGAGGGCATGTTACACTATGTATAATATTGTATAAGATCAAAGGAATACCTCCAAGACAAGGCAAGTCCTCTCCATGCAACAACGTCCTCCAAAAGGAAGCTAAATGATGAAAATGGCGAAGAAATAGTCAATTCGTCCTAAAGACATCATGTCGGCCTAAAGGAGAGATAATCCTCTATATATAGATGTTGTCCACTCCCCCTCAACCTCCTCCATCAATCTCGGAAATCTGCAAAGTAAAGTAGTCGAGAAAGTGAGGAAAAATCCTAATCTAAAGGGTCTCCAAGACAAGCGAAGGAAGGAGGAATAAAGCCGAAGTGAAGAGGATTGTTTCTAGGGATACAAGCACTCACACGTGCGAAGAAGAGGAGGGTAAGGTTATGGCATCACAATAGCTAGAGAATAGTCCATGAAATATCATTGTTTGGGTGAGAAGTCAAGTCTACAAGGATTCCCAAGCCTAGCGAAGTAAAAGGACCCTAATTCTCTAGGGTTCCTACCATACGTGGAAAAAATAGGGATGTTGTTCAGTCACATCAAGTTTGTAGACCTATCTCAAGAATAATCTCATTGGATCAAGAGAAGGGTGTCCCATTAAGTGAAGAACATCTTGAAGAAAGGAAGAATAATATCTCATCAAGAAGCTAACATAGCCAAGATCTATCTCTAGACAAAGCAATGAAGAAAAGGACGAAGTGCTGGGGAGAAAAGTGCCAGAAGGAGGAAGTCCATGTGCCGGGAAACATAGTGCAAAAAAGAGGAAGGGCTTGACTTGTGATTGGAGGACATCCTAGTCAAGGGTCTCGGGTTTGGCATTGATCAATAAGAAGATTCAGTAAGAGAAACTTACTGAAGCGCTTTCCTTTCTAAGAGAGAGAGCTTTTGGCCCTGGCAGAGAGCCAACATTTGTGTTATTGTCTTTTTTATTTTGATAGCAATTTGATGAAACACACGCTATAATAAGAAGAAGAAGATAAAGCTAATATAATTGTATAAGTGCATCACAAATTGTTATCAAGAAGTGAATAATCCTAATATACATCATTTCCCTTCATTCTTTAACATGGTATCAGAGCTAAGGTGAAACATCAAGGAAAGGGCATCTTAATAACACTCATCAAGGAAGAACATCTACAAAAGTTGAAGCATCTAGCCAAGAAGTCTTTATCACATCAAGGACAAGAAGGTCTACCATCTATCTTTCATCAAGAAATATTACAAAGCAAGAATAAGAGCCTTACATAAAGGCACTTACAAGAAAAACAGATCAAAGAAGGACCTACATCAAGCTACAAGTCATCAAGCAAGCCCACTTGAAGAACATCACGATCTAAGGAAAGCAAGCCATCAAGTATTTAAGGAGAAAGCAAGTCTACTACATCTCAAAATCTATCAAGTATATGTCCCCTTCTGAATATACACCAATGTCTTTTGGCAAGGAAAGCAACAAATTGGTAGCAGCCAATAACTTTCTTGAATGGAAGAAGAGGACTGATTTACTTGTTAAGGAGAATGAACTCCTAGAACACATCAAAGGGAATGTTACTATTCCTTCTAAGCAAAAAACTCAAGCCTTATCCAAGTATAATAAGGATGAGACAATAGCTCACAGGATTCTAATAGAATCCATCAAAGACTCTCTCATTCCTTATGTCTCCAAGTTGGATACATCCAAAGAAATCTATGACAAACTAGTAAAGCTATTCTCGGTAACCACAGCTGGAGAAGTGAGATCTCTAAGAAATTAATTGTACAACATAAAGATATCAAAGGAAGGAATATCTCCCTACTTCATGAAGATATATGAGATGAGGGATCAACTTCAAGAGCTAGGGGAAGTCATGTCTAGCATATAAATGACAACCGTAGTACTCAATGCTCTACCTGAGGATTAGAAAACTTCGCATCAAGCATATATGCCAAGAAGGAAGCCACCCCAGTAAGTGAAATTTGGTATCTATGCAAGATAGAGGAAACAAGACTTAAAGTAAAGGAAGATGTGGGATCAAAGGAGCAAGAATTTGCTACCATGGCCAAGAGAAAGGGAAAATTTGGTCCACGAAGAACAAACAACAAAGATATGTCCAAAAATCCAATGCTATGGATGCCAAGAATATGGACACTACAAAAGGAATTGTCCTAAACTAAATAATGACAACAACAACAAAAGAAAAAGGGAAGAAGCTCATGTGACTCAAGAAATGAAAGAAGAAGACAAGAAGAAAAAGAAGAAAGATCCTTCAGATCTCTGCTATGACTAAGTCTACTTCTTTACTTAAGGTCTTCTTTCAAAGTTTTGAGTAGTATAGGAGCATGTAGGAATAGAATAAAAGTGCATGGCTAGAAACATATTCTAGAATCTAGAAGCATGATGTACATAGAGTTCAAAATACTCATGTAGAAGGAGAATTTATAAATAGAAAAAAAGAAAATACATGGTTAGAAATATCTTCTAGAATATAGGAGCATAGTAAATATAGCTCAAGATATTCATGTAGAAGGAGCATACCTAGTATAGGACCTCATCCACAATTAAAGAAAATTGATCATGATTAAGAATCTTAGAATACCTCCATCATCAAAGGAAAGAAACATTTTCAAGATAAGGGTCTTCAAGATCCTATGATGGAATCTTCAAAATAAGATTCATAAACAAAGGCAGATGTCTCATTGGGAATCCCATTCATGGGATTCAAGAAAATGATGATATGCAAGCAAGCTAAGATGATCAAAGGAGAATCAAGATGAGGTATGTATTCATCAATTTTAGTCATTTTATTATATGTATTTTGTTGAGTCATGGGAATAGTTCTATGACATGATCGAGTATGAAATAATATCTTTCACCAATGACATGCTCTAAGGCATGTACTACAATGCAATGAAGGTAAAAAAAAAAAAAAAATACTCACATAAGGAGTATAAGATTGTTGGCTAAGAAGGAAGTGAAGAAGGAATGTTGACTAGTCCTAGAAGCAAGAAATGAAGAAGTGCTCTCACAAGGAGCAAAAGGTGGTGGACCAATCAATCCAAGAAGAAGCAAGTGAAGAAAGAGATAAAGCATGTGAATAACACCATGATCATCAAGAATCACTATCTGAAAAGATACTTTGAAGACATCTCTCGAAACAAGGCATGACAACTCTAACAAAGGAAGAGAAAGATCAAAGGACCCTCGACACCTGTGAAGGCCTTGGAGATATGAAAGGTGCAGGTAAATGATTCTACTATACGAAGATGTCATGATGAAGAATCCATCCAGAAAAAACACCATTTAATGTTGAAACAATACCAGGATGAAGTCATGAAGGGCTACTAGATTAAAGCATGGGAACAAACAAGTACATAGAAGCATCCATGTGAAGAGTAGTCTGAAACATAGACAAGATGACAAGAGAACTTGATATATGACAAGAAGGCCACTTTCCAGGAAGAAATGACATGACAAACCTAGAAGGAAAGTGATCGATGGATGGTGCCTTACCAGGAAGAAGTTCGACCAAATATTTCATGACATCAAAGAAAGGAAGGAGATGAAGTAGTTGGAGGACCCACAAACAAGAAGCTTATGATGAATGGATAATTCGCTAGCTAAGAGGGAGTTATAACAAGTTCCCAATTACAAAGGAACTTGGACAAGTACCTTGTCAAAAGATACTTGAGCATGTCTTCCTCAATTGAGAGGAAGTGATAGACACAACATTTTTTTCTTCACTTGGGAAGAAAGAATGGGAGGATTGGGTAATCATCTGGAATTTGATACTCTTTGAGGATGTGTAGGGCATCCAAGACAAGAGTAGGCAAGAGGACTTATATTCTTTGAGGGTTGAGAACCCAATATAAGAATAGTCCTAGAAGGTCATACTCAGTGAACAACCGGGTGGGTATGTACCTTGAAAGACAATGAATAAGGAGTCTATAATTCAATGGTATCGCCAACATTGTACTCTGATCTATTGATAGATAGAGCTCTCAATCAATTCCTTACTATGGAAACAATGTTGGTCATTATGATGTTATAACAGATGGATTTCCAATCCGATTTCCCTTATGTGAATTATTCAAGATTGAAAAAATAGTCAAACGCCTTGTAATGATTTATGAATACCTCCCTAGTTAATAGGGAGTGTTGAAGAAAGTGTAATTAGATTTGGTCTTCATAAATGTAATTTTGACATTTGCGTTTATTCAAGAAAAGAGAAAATATTTTTATATTATTTTTCAATGAGTTTCTTGCTCATTGAAGTAGGTCAAGCACATGTCTAAGTGCTTCTAGGAAGTCAAAGTGTCATTGTATTTATGTAAGACCCTTAGAGGGCATGTTACACTATGTATAATATTGTATAAGGTCAAAGGAATACATCCAACACAAGTGCAAGTCCTCTCCATGCAGCAACATCCTCCAAAAGGAAGTTAAACGATGAAAATGATGAAGAAACAGTCAAGTCAGTTTAAAGACATCATGTTGGCCTAAAGGAGGGACAATCCTCTATATATAGAGGTTGTCCACTCCCCCTCAATGTCCTCCATCAATCTCTGATATAAGCAAAGTAAAGTAGTTGATAAACTGAGGAAAAAACCTAATCTAAAGGATCTCTAAGAAAAGAAAATTAAGGAGGAAGAAGTTCGAAGTGAAGAGGATTGTTTCTAGGGCTACAAATAGTCACACATGGAAAGAAGAGGACGGTAAGTCTCCGTCATAACAATAGCAAGAGAACAGTCCATGAAATATCATTGTTTGGGTGAGAAATCAAGTCTACAAGGACTCCCAAGCCTAGTGAAGGAGCCTATCTTTCTAGCGAAGGAAAAGGACCCTAATTCTCTAGGGTTCCTACCATATGTGGCAAAGCTAGGGCTATTTTTCAGTCACATCAAGTTTGCATAACTATCTCAAGAAGAATCTCATTGGATCAAGAGAAAGGTTTCTCGTTAAGTGAAGAGAATCTTGAAGAAAGGAAGAATAATATATCATCAAGAAGCTAACATAGCCAAGGTCTATCTCTAGACAAAACAGTGAAGAAAAGGACGAAGTGTTGGGGAGCAAAGTGTCAGAAGGAGGAAGTCCATGTGCCAAGAAACATAGTGCAGAAAAGTGGAAGGACTTGACTTGTGCTTGGAGTACATCCTAGTCAAGGGTCTAGGGTTTGGAATTTATCAATAAGAAGCTTCAATAAGAGAAACTTACCAACGGGTTTTCCTCTCTAAGAGAGATAGGTTTCGACCCTGACAGCGAGCCAACATTTGTATTATTGTCTTTTTTATTTTGATAGAAGTTTGATGAAACACACACTATAATAAGAAGAAGAAGATCAATTTAAGATAATTGTATAAGTGCATCAAAATTGTTATCAAGAAGTGAATAATCCTAATATACATCATTTCCCTTCATTCTTCAACACCTTTGTCTAGAGAGAATTTTATATATTTTAGAGACAAGCTCGGTGTGATGCAGAATGTCTCCCTCATTCAGAGGGATGTTCCATTTTTGTAGTTATGGTATGTCTTCATAATTGATATTTTAACCCCACAAATAAGTGTAATAATATATTTAAGACGTGTCCTTCATGTCATCCTCAAAAAGAGGGAAATTTGAATATTCAAAGTATATAATTTTTCCTCCAAAAGTAAGGTCAACTTCAAGTTGGCCTAGCCCTATAGATGTGTTTATTCGATCTCATTTGATCTCTATATAAAGGCCATTCGGCCTCCTCCATTGAGCACAACTCGAATCATCTTTTGTTCAAGCATTTGGATCAATATTACACTTCCATTCAAGCAAATGAAGAAGGTAGCAAGTCAAATTTGTTGTTAAATAATTTATCTCCTAAATAGACTAAAATTGTGGGAAGATCAAAGTTCTAAGAGAACTGAATACCAAAGATAGGCAGAAGGCCAAATTTTGAGCAGACATATCTCAAGAAAAAGATTGAATCTGGGTAGAATGAATTTATTTTACAAAACCTAAATTTGTGAGCTACTTATCTATGTTTGAATTGTTTTGAACTGAATTGTCTATGGTTAGTTTGACCTTATTTTAAACTGTAAAAATTAGATGTATCTATGTTGAACTGAATAATTTCTCTATGGAAAGGTTTGTTGTTGGGTTTTTCCCCCATCTGGGTTTTCCTAGGGTAAATACTTGTGTCTCTTGTTTGGTTTTCTCTTGATGATTCTATTGTTCTATTGTTGAATATCTTCGTTGTAATTACTTAATGATAAATCTGAATACAAGTAAACTTAAATGAATATCATTAGAATTAATTGTGAGTTAAGAGAACTATGAAAAATCAACATGGATTCAAAGTTCGTTTCAATAGAACAGACTTGAACAAGCCCTTACCTAAATCATTGTTTGCAAGGTTAATAGTGAGGGTTGAAGCCCTAGGTGCCAGATCAAACTAGGTCGGAGCATTACTAAGGAATAACACAAGAGGACGCTAAGAAAAGACCTTAGTCTAAGTCTCGAGATAAATGTTACATAGGTCAAAATAAACCTCAGTCTGAATTTCAAAAGGCCAAGGATGCCTTAGTTTTGTTGTAGAGGGTCAAAAGGCATCAGGTACAAACATAGAAGGATGAAAAGCCTCAGATATGGCCTCAGAAGATCCAAAGTATCTCAAAATGGAATACCTCAATCAAAGTCAGTCGAGTTGTCTTTTATAAGATTGGACAAATGCTTTAGTTTGAAGTGTCATCTAGTATCTAACTTGAGTAGTGTGTGATATGACCATATGAATTTGACCAGAAATTACAGTACTCGAGGAGAAAAATGATAGAAGTTTTAGAAAACAGTGGTGTTATGTTTCTTGCTCTGGAAAATTACCATGGATTAACTCAAATATGGTATCAACCTCTAATATGTTACCTCTGGTCTATGAAGCAATCAATTAAAAGACATCAAATGGAACATACAAGGTCGACGAATCTCTAAAGATGATCCAAACTAGTCTGAAATGCCTCAGTCAATGTCAAAGCCAATGAAGGTGCCTTCAAGAAGTATACTAAGGTTTATTTGCATTGCAATCCCTAGATTGAAAGGTATGTATTATAGCTCTCAGTGATTTTAGTTGAAATTATTTTGAAGAAGATTTCACTAGCTAAAAGAGGAATATATTGATGCTCCTTCAAAGAGATAAAGGGATAAATCTTACATAGAACTATGAGTTAATCTACAAGTTTAAAAACAGCTTGCATTTGACAAGGCGAGACTTAATTTCAACATGCCTTCTCCTTAAAAGAAAATTCTTACAAGGTGTATCTCCCTCAATATCAAGATAAGACTATGCTAAATTCAAGATGTTCTTCTTCCACTGACAAATCAAAAGCAATTTATCTGAGTCTGGTTGAGCCTACATTAAAATCTTGTTCAAAGCATAAATAGAGATAGTTTCAGAGTATTGCCAATAAAGTACCCTCTTAAAGTTGTTTGTTTATCTCGATTGATAGAGAGAAGATCTATGTGTAATATATTGAAACATCTTATTATATACACATGATACGTAAGCATTACTTCCAAAGTTACGGGAATTTAAGAATATTTAACCATTTCTTCTAAAGTTACAAGAATTTAATAATACATAAGCATTGCTTCTAAAGTTACAAGAATTTAAGAATATGTCATATTTGTGGAAATATCATCTAAAGGGTTCAGAAGGTGTCTTATTATTGTGATTATGATTATATTTGGTGCCATTACCTAATGACAAAGTATGGTCACATCTCTGAAGTTTGTTGAAGAATGTAACTAAAATTGGTCTTCATAATTGTACTTGTCAAAGGAAATCTGTATTATTAAAGAAATGGCTTATTAAATCATGGGTTTCATGCTTCGGTCATCATTTTATAGGTCAAATCCTCCATTGAAGGCTTCTAGGTTTTGTCTTGAGTCATTAGAGTCATTTTCATTTTTATTTAGACCCTTCTTGGGCTTTTGTATCATGTAAAAAAATTACTTTTTAGTCAAAAATGTTAATTGTCACCTCCACACCAAATCGGCCATGTCCCCATTAAATCGTCCTACATTAGGGAAATTAGAACCAGCATAAACACTATATAGAGAGAGGTAGTTCAATCCATTTGTCACATTCACTCATCAAGTTCGATCTTCAAGGAAGAGAAGCAGAAATAGAGCAAAGTAGCTGGAGAAGGACGAAGTTTGTTAAGAAGACGTAATTAGATTTTCTGGGCCATATATCTCTCACATGTGCGAAGTTTCTGGGTGGTTGTTGGGGCCGAAAATTTGTGTCCACTGAAAGTCCGAAATTATGTTGTTGGGGGTCGAATTTTTGTTGTTAGGGGCTGAAATTCTAGACAGACGTTGTTTTTGGGAGGTTGTCACTTGGATACTTTGACAAGGAGCATCTATTGAAGGGGAGGGTTGACTTAGTGATTGGAAAAGGTCGTTTTCTAGGTCTAACAAGTTGGGAAGTGTCTCATCTTGATTTGAATTTACTAAAGGAGTTTTGACTGGGTTTTCCCCTTATAGTGGTTTTTCCCTAGCTAAGCGCCTACATCTTGTATCTCTTGTTCTTGTGATCTTCATATACATATAATTTGGAAATTGCTTAATGAAATATAAACTAACTAAGAAGTAAAAGGAGCCAACATAATTCACAAGTAATTACCAAGAAAGAGGAATCAAGCCCTAATTCCTATAAGCATTGATTTCTCAACAAAATTCCTCCCAAAGCCAGAGGGAGTTAAGAAGGTCATTTTGCAAGCAATATTATCATAAGGTTGCCTGAGCTAAGAAGTTATTCAACCCTTGAGAAGCTTGGCTATCAAATCCGAAGCAAAATGCATACACTTGTTTCAAGTGTCATGAAATTATAGGAACATTTTGATGATTTGAATTCAAATTACGCACAAGGGATAAGTTCAGTGTTGATGACATGATTATTGTTGCTACTTTAGTAAGAAGGTCAAAATTCATCTAGCTTGCACTAGTCAAACTTTGTTGATGCATTTGAAGATTGTCTACCTATTAAGAGTTGGTAGGTGGAGTAAGTGTAATAGAAGATATTGGAATGTCATACCCTACGAATTTGAACATCTGGAAATAAAATGAAAAAATTCTAATGACAAGGTTCGTTGAACGTGCAAAAGGATGAGTATTGTAAAACTAGGGTTTGTAAAAGACTGGAATCCTTAGATGTGAAAACCCTAAGGGTTTGTGGATAAAACCCTAGATCTAGAGCTAGATTAATGTTTTCGCTGAAAGAAGAAACCCTAGCTCTTGCAAGGAAGAAAAGACATCATGTTGATAATGAGGACGAGGTTGATATTTACAAGATGCATGCAAGAAGGCCCAAATCAAGAGGGAACTGACGCTTTCCTATAATCCTCAAAAGATAAGTACTTTATATCTCTCTTCCTTAATTATTATTATTTTTGTTCTTTTATTATTAGCCTCTTGTCTTTGTTTCTTTTGTTGGGTTGTAATCGTTCATCCATGGTTGTTGTATGGTGTTCTCATTGAAGTCAACCCTGAGGTTTGACTTTGACTAAACACCAGTCATTGATGTCAAACAGTTAATGAGCACTTCTTATATTTGTCTGGATTACAAGTTGGAAGCTTCACTATTGGATGGTTGGAAACCCTAAGTTCTAGGTTCGGGTTCCCTAGTCAATGGGCATACCTCAAACTTTTCTAAGGTTTTTGAAATGACATATCATCAGGTTTACCTTGGAGATCCTCATCATTGGATTCTCCTCGTCAAGGTGTTTCTGGTGGTATGTGGCACACACCCAGAGGCCCCCTGGTTTGAAATAAATTCAATTTTGAAGATGAAAACACCATTTTATGAGCTAAAACCCAAGGGGTGGTGACTTGGCATACTTTTATTAGTTGTCAGGCATTAAATATAAAGCATGAGGGTTTCTTTCCATGTTTCATGGAGAGATCATGTTAAAGAAGGGCATTGTTATTGTTTGTAAGTATATGATGTACTCATCACACCCTTGAAACTAAAATTCTTCCTCCATAAGGCCAATGACATCCTAGCTTAAGGCTTAAGCTAACTAATTATTTATTTTTTATCATAAAATTCAAAACAATTCAAGGTGTTTAACCTCCTATAGTCTCCTCCAGCATTTACCTTAAAAACCCTTTACTAAGTAAGCAATGTGAGAATGATACCATTAATGATGGAAATTCGTGTTGAGATTTGATTTTTTTACTTGACTTGACAGTGGGACAATCACTTAGCCCTTATAGTGTGACACTCAACTACAGTGACCTTATTAACCGTGTTAATGGAACCATTATGATAGTGTGACCCAATGGCTAGACAATAGACTTCATGATTTGACCTTGACATAATTGTGGCATGGTAGTGATCTACATGGAAATGCACTTTGTATTTGACGGTGTCTTTTGGTACTTGAAAGTGTTAATTATACATGAAAGTTTCTTGAAGACATGACAGTACTTAACTGACGTAACATTGTCAATAGCATACCTACATGGAAATGGATGGTCAGTGAACAGTGGTAATTGGCAGTTAGTAACCTTGATGATGATCTTCAGTTGTAGCAGTGAGCAAAGTGATCAGAGATAGAAGTAGCTTGATTTGGGATTGCTTATTACATAGCAGTGAGGTTATGGTACAACTAGGGTCTGATATGCAGCTTGTGCAATGGCTTGATTTGGCATTGTGATTAAGCAGATGTTGGTTTGGTGAACAGCGTTTGAAGTACAGTGGTCAGTTAGAGCAGTGTTGAGCAATGTGGCTATCAGGACTTTTCAATGATATCCATACCGAACAAAGCATCAAAATCTTATTACAATTTCTTCACATTGATTCAAAGCATAGGGGGATCTTGTATCAAAATTGTGAAATGTGATCCACTGGCTCTTCAAGGTCGCAGGATGGTGCTAGGGTAGGTTGGATCTTGCATAAGGCATTGGAGTGTTCGTCCATTTGCAACTAGTGCACAAGATGTTGAGCATTCGTCAAGTTGGAGCCTAAGTTGTAGGGCATTAGAGCGTCCTCCCGTTACAGTTGGTAAGCAGGGTGTTGGAGCATCCTACAAGTTGGAGCCTATAAAACAAGGGGTTGGAGCCTCCTTTAGTTGAAGCTTGAAACTTGATGTAATTATTCTTTTTGAAGAAGAAAACAAATATTAAGAAGAATTCGATGGTTTTTGACTCGAAGGGGGTTTTCCATCTAAAAATATTTGTGTCCACTATCTTGATTATTGTGCATTGTTGTATGGTGTTGTTTACTGCTTTTGCTATCTGATACTAAATAAAAAAATAATATTCTGGAATATTAACTAATGCTCTTCAAAGGATTAATAAAGTACTAATTTCTAAGAAATACTTATTCACCCCCCTCTTAGTATTTCCAACAATTAGTATAAGAGTGGATTCCTTGAATAGCAGCTTGGCAGTTGGAAGGTAAAACTCAGAGAGTAGAGATGGGAAAATCAAAGAAGAAAATTGCCAAGCATTCAAAGGAAGTTCCAGGTATTGAAATAATTTCATATCCTATTATTATTTGATAACAGGAGGGAATCACTTGAAGAAGAAGATGAAGAAATGAGTGACATCGAATTTTGCAATGGAGTTATCAGAGTTATAAAGGAACTTAAGAGTGAAAAAGAGCATGTCAAATTTCTGAAATAAGAACTGAAGATAGAAAAAGGATGTGTTGGAAGTCTGCAGAATCCAAGGAAAACATTAGCAGCCTTAGAATACAGCTAGAAGAAGCGAGAAAAGTTGAAGAGTCGGAATGGGAGACTGAGAAAGTAAGTCGTACACTCAAAGAAGTTGATATAATGAAACTCCCAGTACAGGAAGCAGATAGGAAAGAGAAGGATCTGGCAAGATAGCTAAAAGAATATGATCAAAGGTATATATCTAAGCTAAAGGAATTGGATACGATTACTGCATAAATAGACAGGCTCATGAAAGAAAATGAGAAGAAGAAAGAATAGGTATAAGACCTCAACAAAGAAGCAGAAAAGGTCACTCTTTTAAAGCTACAAATACAAGAAGCAAAAAGAAGAAGAGAAATCTTGAAAAGTCGGTTTCAAGAAGAACTTGCTCAAAAGAAAGAAGAACTTGATGCAGCTCTTAATGAAATCAACAAATTCAAATATTGGAAAAAAGAAAACTTGTAAGTTATTGACAGAAAAGATCAAGAATTGGCTCAGTTGAAGATGAAGGTAGAAATAGCAAGTAAGGGTCCAAGTAACAAAGGCACAAGCTCCAAGACTTCGCAAAGTCAGATTGAGGAGAAGATTGATCGGAGTGAAATACTGAAAAAGATTAAGAATGTTGCAGCTCCAATGAATGATGTTGAAGCAATCAAAGACAAAGGTCAACAAAGGACTACACCACCACCTCCAAAGAAGAATAAATACAAAAGACCATCAGACAAGATAACTCATCCAAGTACGCTAATTCATTTAATTTTTATTGTTTTTCATGCACTAACTTTGGACATATGGCTAGGGATTGTAAAGTTTTTGACAGGTACACTTATCAAGGGAATTATCAAAACCCTAGAAGCAGGCTTTCAATATCACGAGACAGGTTACACCATAATTTTCTCAACATAAAGTACATGTTAGCCAAGCCTAACATTGAATGTTTCAAATGACATAACTATGGCCATATGGCTCGCAATTGCATATAAGAGATGGAATCTTCCATAAACGACAATACCAACATTGAATGTTTCAAATGTCGTAATTATCGGCCCATAACTTGAGATTGCAGGTACAAGATGGAATCAACCATGAATGGAAAACTTAATATCAAGTATAAGAAATTCTGGAGAAGAAAACAGGGACAAGAAGATCAAGCATCTAAGAAAGCCTCATCATTTATGTTTTCAAGTTTAGTAATGGAAAAAAGTCATGATGAATCAACAAGTACATTGGACGATGACAAGGTTTAGGATGTTCCAGTCAAAGAGATGGGTGATACACTATTTTAAAAAACTAGGCTTTCTAACTCCTTGAATTTTGAAGAGGGGGAGTCTATGTAGCAATATGTGGCAAATTTTTTAAGATCTATCTATTGACAATTCGACATATGACAGATATGCAGCATTATGACCAGCATAGTAGCTTCAATTCATATGTGTCTAAGATGATAGCAAGTTCAGGGACAAGAAACAGTCAAGCCAGTCTATTGCAAGAGATATTTGGTCAAGAGAAGAACAGTTAAAGGAAAAGAGGTCCATCATCATCTCTTTAAAAAAATGATAGATTATTAGAAGAATTCAAGAAGTCATTAACATTGAGATCTTGATGAATAGTAGGTTAGCGGTGCAAAATTGGAGAAGGTCATGGCAAGTTGTGAAAGGAAAAATTCAGCTATGGCAACCCATATAAAGCATAACATGAAAAGGGGAGACATGTCATTTTAGCAAGTATTAAGGAAAGAATTTCAAAGAAACTATAGGTACTTTTGCAAGAAGACAGAGGAAGGATTCTTGTCAGGGAGAGCACAAGCAGATTATAGGTCCACAGGAAGCAAGCAGATTGTCAAGGGGAGTCACTCTTTGCCATTAATGTCAAAGGAGGAAAGAAATCACGAGAAGGAGATTGATGCACGAAGTCCAGGGGAGTTGTACTAACATAAGGAGTACATGTGTTTCCATCAACAACAAAGGGGGAGATTGCTAGATGGTGTTGTCATTAATGTCAACCCTAAGGCTTGATTTTGACTAAACACCAGTCATTGATGTCAAATAGTTAGTGAATGCTTCTTATATTTTCTAGATTACAAGTTGGAAGCTCCACTGTTGGATGGTTGGACACCCTAAGTTCTAGGTTTGGGTTCCTCGTTCAATGTACATACCTTGAACTTTTAGTAGGCTTTTGAAATGAAAAATCATCAGGTTCGCCTTGGATATCCTCGTCATTCAATTCTCCTCATCAATATGTTTCCAATTATTGTGGCACACTCTGAGAAGTGATCCAGGTGGATATTGGTGGCCACCCGCCTATTCCACTTGGACCCCTGCCATTGTTTCTGTCAGTTTTTCAGTTTCCTTATTTGTAGCACAATTTACTATTTTTGGCGGTCTTTCAGGTCCAGAACTTCTGGAGCCGTTTTGAGGCCCTAAACGACGCTTTTTGGGAAAACCAAGAGCAACATGGGTCATTAATTGATGTTTCTCACTCAAAATTTGTAATCATCGGATAGATATTTCTAGCAAGGTATTGTGTGCGTCAAACGGAGATCATATGCCAAAGTTACAACCTCGAGAAGTTGATGTACCAATTTACCCAAACGGGGCCCACAGCTTGGTGGTTCATCTCCTAGGGTTACGTTTTTGGATGTTTAGGTTTTTCCATTGTTTCTCAACAATAAATAGGCCTTCGAGCCTCATTGTAACATAGTTCAGAGGCATGTAGCCGCCACATCTCTTCTCAAAGATAAGCTACCATCACCTGAGCTAGTCTTATTTCCATTTTGTTTGTAAGCATATTTCAGTATTTGATATTAATGAAATGAAGTATTATTTCTACTGCATCTTTATATTTATGGTTATATCTATAATTTGTTGCATTCATGTTTAAATTCAGATCAAGAAGCCTCCTGGTTTGAAATAAATTCAAGTTTGAAGATGAAAATCCCAGTTTCCAAGCTAAAACCCGAAGGGGTGGTGACTTGGCATACTTTTATTGTTTGTTAGGAATTAAATATTAAGCATGAGGGATTATTGTCATGTTTCATGGAGATGTCATGTTAAATAATGGTATCGTTAGTGTTTGTACCTATACGATGTATTCGTCACACCCTTACAACTAAAATTCCTCCTCCATAAGGCCAACGACATCCAATCTTAGGGCTTAAGGTAACTAATTATTAATATTTTATTAGAAAAGTCAAAAAAGTTCAAGGTGTTTAACCTCTTAAAGTCTCTTCCAACGTTTACCTTAAAATCCTTTTTCATCTCTATAAAAAGAAAACTTATACCTAATCTCAAAGAAATTAAAAACTCAACGATCTATCCTATTCATAGCTCTGAAATTCTCATCCATATAAGGAAGACAGTGAAGCATTTTAGAAGGGTTTCAATTTGTGAGTGTTTGGGTTTTGGTTTCAATACTTTTATCTTTGGTTTTGGGTGATTCCATGGCAATTAGTTTAGGTTTTTCTTGAATGTTTGATTGTGGGCTCCCATCAATTTGATCGCTAATTAGGGCACCATTTTAGGAAAGTGAAATTTTTCGGTTGTATTATTTTAGACCTTCCTCTTGTAAACAATGAAAGGGATTTTGTTTGTAATTGACAAGCCTATTTCTTACTCCAACTCGACCTCAATATCTAAGTAACATAGGTCAAGATTTTCAGCCTTATCTCAGACCTACTTTAACCTTGATTTTGTCTTAAGAAACCGTCCATTCATCCTTGCAACCTCTTGTAGTTGTTTTCCCCATATGAAAGTGTAAACATGTGCATGCAATATCGTGTTGTTCATCCTGACTAGCTTCCTCAAAATTGCTAGGCTCAAAACTTGCTAAAAGAGCAAGGTGGGCTTGTTGTGATGAACGATGTTGTCGACTTCTTCTGGTTCTAATTCCTTCATTTATGTTGACGATGATTTGATTTGACAGATGATTTTTTTGAAAGCATTCTTTTAAAACTTTTGGAGAAGTTTCTTGTACATCCTGCTGATCATTTCTTATTTCCTCTTGGTTGATTGTTGTTTCCTTATTTTATTGGTCTTGTTCTTCATCCTTCACAAATTCTACCTCAAGCCCCTCAGAGACGATCTCATTTTTATCCTTTATAACACAGTCTTTGTCAAAAGTAACATTTATTCTTTCAACTATTTGTTTCTGCCTCAAATTGTAGCATCTATAAGCCTTTCTTTTGCGTAAATAACCAATGAAAATACCTTCATCAACATGGGAATCGAACTTGCCCAATTTTTGGTCTTCTCTTTTGATGTAGTATTTACTTCCAAATATTTTGAAGTATTTGACGTTAGATGGTCTTCCTTTCCATAGTTCATATGGAGTCGTGTTATAATTGTTCCTGAGCAGACCTCTGTTTATAATGAATATGAGTATATCGATTGCTTGAACCCAGAATTTATCATCTAATTTTGATTTATTTACGACTATTTCATGTATGGTTCTGTTTTTTCTTTCAACAACTTCATTTTGTTGTGGTGTTCTAGCTGTTGAGAATTGCCTTTTCATTCCATTTTCATCACAGTACTGCTGAAATACCTTGGAAGTGAATTCTCTGCCATCATCTGATCTCAGACATTTGATCTTCAAATCGGTTTCATTTTCGACCAATTCCTTGTAGATTTTAAAACACTCGAATGCCTCTGACTTTTTCTTTAAGAAACTGTCAGTTGTAATTCTAGTGTAATCATCTATCATTAGCATAAACTATAATTCTCCATCTAAACCTTTTGTTCTCATAGGACCACATAGATCAGTACCTATGAATTCCAATAGATGTGATGCAAAGTGTTCTTTTCTCTTGAACTCAATGTTTGTTTGTTTGTGGTGCAGAAAAGCTTCACATATCGTATTGGCAGGTTTTGAAATTTTCGGCATATCTATTGTTTCTACCTTTTTTTTGATCCTGACCAAATTGTCGAAATTTACATGTCCCATTCGTTTGTGCCATAACCAAATTTCCTCTTCTTTCGCCAAAAAGAACCCTTTAGGTGCCTCATCCAAAATATATGTCATTTGGAGCTCTACTTGTTGTAGCCACAATTTTACCAAACTTGTCTTTTCTTATTTCACATTTCTTAGAGTTGAATAGCATCATGTGTCCTTGATCGCACATATGTCCAACATTGACCAGATTGTGATTCATATTTTCAATCAACAACACATCCTTTGCTAATGCATCCTTGCTTCCAAGAGTGATTGTTCTTGCTCCTATGACGTTTGAAGACCTCTCATTTGCAAAAGACATTGGTCCATCCTTCTTTTCCTTCAAGGATATGAACTTATTTCTATCTCCAGTCATATGCATTGAGCAACCATTGTCAACATACCAAACGTTTTTGTTGCTTTGAGCCTTGGATTCTAGGATTTTGTTGCTTCAAACAAACCATCATGGCATTTTTGCTATAACATTTTTTGTACGAAGCTTCATAAATTGAAATTAAAACCCATTTGAGCCAAAATCGTGACAAACCTCTTAACCAAATTTCATATCTTGGTTCGCTATATTTTCAGAGATATGATCTAAGGAAGTTAAGGTTTTTGTAGGCTCTTGAATTCCATGTCAAACAAGTGACCTTGATAAAATCATCATAACTTTATCTTTGAGCATTGGATTCAATTTTTGTAACAATGACAAAAAGAGGACAGACTGTAGTTTGTTGGGTATCCTTTTAAGGGTCGAGGTTGAAACACTAACACACGGCGGTTTGTACAAGTTCGCTCTACTAAACCAGTCTATAATCAGGTCATCGTGGGAGACTGGGTGTAAATCCTCCTTGAAGAATCCAATCTCGATCAAACCTACGGGGTTGGAAAGAAGACTCAGAGAGCTACCATAGAATGAAATTTCAGACCTTGGAGAGAAAGTTGTGACGATTTTCCCAAGGTCACCTATTTGACATGGAATTTGGGAGCCTGCAAAAACCCTAACTTCCTCACATCATATTTCTGAAATATAGCGAACCAGGATCTGAAATTTGGTCACGAGGTTCATCAATATTTAAAAGTGATAATTGCTAAGGAATATTGATTCACCCCCCTCTCAGTATTTCCAACAATTGGATTCAGAGCTTGGTTCCTTCAATAGCAGTCTAACAATTGGAAGGAGATCATGAAATACACCAAGAATAGAGTTCTTTTGTTCAATGGAAATAACTATTCACTTTGGAGTGGAATAATGCAGGTTCATTTGCTGGCACAAGGATATGAAGTATGGGAAATCGTTGAAAAAGGCTTCACATCAACCCCGGATGAACAAGGTAAGGAAAATAGGGTATATGATGCAAAGGCTAAAGATCTTATTATCAGTGAGTTTATTGAATTTGTCTATCTTAAGGTATTGAGTTGCAAAACTACTAAAGAGGTATGGGGCAAGCTTGAGAATATATATGCAGGTCACTCACAGGTGAAAGAAGCAAAGCTTCAAATTTGCAGTGCAAAATTTGAGCAACTCATAATTAAGGAAGATGAAGATATTGTTGCATACTTTTAGCATGTTGGTGAAATAACAAATACATTGGAAGGTTTGGGAGAACCTGTCAACACAAAATTTGTTGTCCGAGAGATCCTCAAAACCTTGCCAGCAAGATTCAACCCAAAGGTATCTGCCTTAGAAGATAGATTGAATCTGACCAATCTCAGCATAGATGAATTTCATGGAATTCTTACGGCATATGAAATGAGGATTCAAGAAGAGGATGGCACATCTCACTTAGAAACAGCTTTTTCTGCATCCAAGAAGACTAGTAAGGACAAGCAGACTCCGAAAGAAAAAACTTGTAGTTGTAAGGATGAAGGAAAGGAAGAATAAGAATTTCCAGATAAAGATTTTGCCTACTTCACGTGGAAAATGAGAACAGGTAAGGAAAATTCAAAGGTAGACTTCCATTAATATGTTTTGATTGTGGTGAGGTTGGGGATTTTTGCAGCCAAGTGTCCTCACAAAAATGACGTTGTTATGAAGGGAAAAAAAGGTCCTAAGAAGTACAACAAGCAAGACAAGAAGAAATGGTTTAAGAAGAGTTTCTTCTCCAAAGAAGATAGCTCCTCATCTGATGAAGACAGTGATAACAAAGAAGAAATCAACGGAAGAGTATTGTTTATGGCCAAGCACAATAAGCAAGAGGCATCTCATGAAGAAGGAGAAGAAGAGATGACTAAGGTTGAATTTAAAAATGAAGTGATCAGGGTTATCAAAGAGCTCAAGGCCAAAAAGAAGCATGTCAACACTCTTGAAGACGGATAAAAGACAGAAAGGGAACAGGTCTTAAATCTTAATATCAAGGTTCAAGAATACAAACGAATTGAAGAATCACTCATGAAATAATTAAAGGAAAGCAACAAGGAAGGAGAGGGAATTGGAAGTTGAAATAGTCTCTCTATGAAAGGAAGTAAAAAATGGAAAAACTCTTCAAAACTATGCCAACAACTCAAAGGCATTGGAAGAACTCATCAGCAATCAGCGACCATGCAATGACATGAGTGGTCTTGGTTATAAAGAAAAATTCTTTAAGGATTCAAGTCCTTCTATGAAAACAAAAGAAGAAGGATATGCAAAATCTACCAAGCAAGTAGATCTCTTAGCTAAATCAAGAGATCAAGACTCGCAGGAAAAACCATGGAAAATAATTCCTCGAAGAATATTTCCTCTCAGGTATCAAACGATCTTTTATGGTCATTGTTATTCATGTGGAAGGTTTGGACATAGAGTTGTAGAATGTCACATGTATGTTTGGAATGAATATAGTTCCTGGAGATCTTTTAGAAATAGATATTCCAAAACTCAGAAGAATATCAACAGATTTGATCATTTGAGCAATGATGTCGAATGTTACAAATGTAACAATTTTTTACATCTGGCTAAAGATTGCAGACTTGGAAGCTCTCCAAAGGAATTCTCACAAAATCAGAATGAACAAGTATGGAAAAAGAAGACTAAAAAATGTGTTCTCGCTCTCAAGTCTCAAAGCAACAAAAACATTTGGTATCTTGATAGTGGTTGCTCAACACATATGACTGGAGATAAAAATAAGTTCATATCCTTGAAGGAAAAGAATGATGGAACGGTGTCTTTTCAAAATGACAGGTCTTCAAACGTCATAGGAGCAGGTACAGTCACACTTGGAAGCAAGGATGCATTAGCGAAGGATGTGTTGTTGGTTGAAAATATGAATCACAATATGCTCAATGTTGGACAGATGTGTGATCAAGGACACACGTTGCTATTCAACTCTAAGAAATGTGAAATCAAAAAAGGAAAATTTGGAAAAATTGTGGCTACAGCGAGCAGAGCTCCAAATGACATATACATTTTGGATGAAACACCTAAAGGGTGCTTTTTGGCAAAAGAAGATGAAATTTGGTTATGGCACAAACGAATGGGACATATAAATTTCGATAATTTGGTCAGGATTGGAAAAAAGGAAGCAATAAGAGAAATGCCTAAAATTTCAAAACCTACTAATACGATATGTGAATCTTGTCGGCAAGGACAACAGACAAAAGTTGAGTTCAAGACAAAGGAACACATTGTGTCATGTCCATTGTAATTAATACATATTGATCTATGTGGTCCTATGAGAACAAAAGGTTTAGACGGTGAATTATACTTTATGCTAATGATAGATGATTACACCAGAATGATAGTCATCAGTTTCTTAAAGAAAAAATCTGAGGCATTCGAATGTTTCAAAATCTACAAGGAATTGGTCGAAAATGAAACTGATTTGAAGATCAAATGTCTGAGATTATATAATGGTGAAGAATTCACGTCCAAAGAATTTCAGCAATACTGTGATGAAAATGGAATAAAAAGGCAATTCTCAAATAGCCAGAACACCACAGCAAAATGGAGTTGCTGAAAGAAAAAACAGAATCGTACAGGAAATGGCTAGAACAATGTTAAATGACTCAAAATTGGATGATAAATTTTGGGTTCAAGAAATCGATACAACCATATTCATTATAAACAGAGGTCTACTCAAGAACAATTGTAACATGACTCCATACGAAGTATAGAAAGGAAGACCGATTAACGTCAAATACTTCAAAATATTTGGAAGCAAATGCTACATCAAAAGAGAAGATCAAAAATTGGGCAAGTTTGATTCTCGTGTCAACGAAGGCATTTTCATTGGTTATTCACGCAAAAGGAAGGCTTATAGGTGCTACAATCTTAGGCGAAAACAAACAGTGGAAAGCATAAATGTTACTTTTGACGAAGACTATGTTCTAAAGGATAACGATGAGATCGTCTCTTCAAGCAAATCTAAAGGATTTGAGGTAGAATCTGTGAAGGATGAAGAAGAAGCTCCAGAACAAGACCAATAAAATAAGGAAACAACAGTCAACCAAAAGGAAATAAGAAATGATCAGCAGGATGTACAAGAAACTTCTTCAAAAGTTTTAAAAGAAACGTATCAAAAGAATCATTCGTCAAACTAGATCATCGGCAACATAAATGAAGGAATTGGAACCAGAAGAAGTTGACAGCTTCATTCACCACAGCAAGTTCACCTTGCTCTTTTGGCGACTTTTGAGCCTAGCAATTTTGAGGAAGCTAGTCAAGATGAACACTGGGTAGTAGCTATGAATGAAAAATTGGATCAAATTGAGAAGAACTACACTTGGGAATTGGTTCCACGACCAAAGGGTAAAAATGTTATTGGAACTAAATGGGTCTTCATAAACAAATTGAATGAGGAAGGAAAGGTTACAAGGAATAAAGCAAGATTATTCTACAAAGGATATGCACAAGTTGAAGGAATCAATTTTGAAGAAATATTTACTCCCGTTGCCAGAATGGAAGCTATCAAGATGTTTCTCTCTTATGCATGATCAAGGAAAATCAAGGTCTACCAAATGGATGTTAAGTCAGTCTTTCTAAATGGTGAATTGGAAGAAAAAGTTTACATTGAACAACCCGAAGGTTTTCTGCTCTCTGACAAGGAAGACTACGTCTACATATTAAAGAAGGCACTATATGGTCTCAAGAAAGCTCCTAGGGCTTGGTATGCTTGTCTTGATGGATATCTACATCAACAAGGATTCAAGAAAGGAAGCGCTGACAGCAATCTCTATGTGAAAGTGGATCAAGATAACCTAACAATTATCAAGGTATATGTGGATGATATAATCTTTGGAAGCAATGATGACAGATTAAGTAAAAACTTTGCCACAAAGATGCAAAGTGAGTTTGAAATGTCTCTACTTGGCGAGCTGACATACTTTTTAGGGCTTCAGATATCTCAGTGGGATAAAGGAATATTTATATATCAAACCAAGTACATCAAGGAAATGCTCAAGAAATTCAAGATGGAAGATTGCAAGCATGTCCTTATGCCAATGGTAACAAGTTGCAAGTTAAGCTTAGAATATTCGTCAAAGGATGTGGACCAGAGGTTGTATAGATCTATGATTAGTAGTCTTCTATATGTGACAAACTCTTGGCCAGATGTAATGCATGCAGTTGGACAAGTAGCAAGATTCCAAGCAGCACCAAAATAATCTCATATTATTGTCGTCAAAAGAATTTTTCGATATCTTATGGGAACAACAGAATATGATTTATGGTATCCCAAAGGAAATGATCAAGTTATCCAAGCTTATACAGATGCAGATTGGGCAGGAATTGTTGATGATCGAAAGAGTACCAGTGGAGCAGCATTCTATCTAGGTGGTTGCCTTGTTTCATGGTTAAGTAAAAAGCAGTGTTCAATCTCGTTATCCACAGCGAAAGCAGAATATATCACGACAGCCGCTTGTTGTACTCAAGTTCTCTAGATGAAGCAAACTTTGCAAGATCTTCAAGTCAAGTTTGATGAGCATATTCCCATCTTCTGCGATAACACCAATGCCATTAGTGTCTCCAAGAATCATGTGATGCATTCCAAAACAAAGCACATTTTGATCTAATATCATTTCGTTAGAGATCAGGTCGCCAAAAAGAATATCAAGCTTGAATATGTTGGCACAAAGGAACAAATAGCTGACATATTTACCAAACCATTACCTAGTGAGGTATTTGAGTATCTTTGCCAAAAGCTTTGGATTCTCCCATGTTTTCATTAGACTCTTTCCCTTATCTAACTAAGTATAAAGGGGGAGTGGAGGTGTGTATAGGTCCACAAGATGACAGTTTCTCAAGGGGAGTTACCATTTTCCATTGATGACAAAGGGGGAGAGAAGGCAGTAGGAAGAGGTATCATGATCGCAAGGGGAGTACTTGTGTTTCCATCAATGCCAAAGGGAGATATTATTGATTAGTGGTTGTCGTTGATGTCAACCCAAGCAGCACCAGGGGCTACCCCAATCTTGCATGGGCATTTTGACTTGACAACTTACATTCTTCACAGTTTAAGAGTTATTCGTGTTTGAAATTAGTAACATAGTTAGTAAGCTAAAACCCCATGGGGTTGCAGCATGGAACTCATCATTGGTTGTGGTCATTAAATAGTCAATAATTAATAATGTTTTATGCTCCTAAAATCCCTCCAACATTCACTTGTTGAGGACCCTCTCAACTCAAGACATTTCTATAAATAATGACCCTCATACCCTCCTCTAGCAAGCACTTTTCAACGAACTACCTTGTGAGAAGACCTCTGTAATTTTTCGGCCCTCGTGAGCTTCTAACACAGGATCTGTTGCAGGGAGTTTAACATTTCATTGAGTTTTGGTTAGGGCACAAAATTATGATCAAGTTTGAGGGTCTATTTTGAAGCAACTTTAGAGCCTTGGATTCTAGGATTTTGTTGCTTCAAACAGGTCATCGTGGAATTTTTGCTATAACTTTTTTTCTATGAAGCTTCAGAAGCTGAAATTAAAACCCATTTGAGCCGAAATCTTGATGAACCTTGTGACAGAATTTCAGATCTTGGTTCACTATATTTTCAGAGATATGATCTAAGGAAGTTAGGGTTTTTGCAGGCTCCTGAATTCCATGTCAAACAAGTGACCTCGAGAAAATCGTCATAAATTTCTCTCCGAGCATTGGATTCAAATTTAGTAAACAGTGATAGAAAGAGGACAAACTGTAGTTTGTTGGGTATCGTTTTCAGGGCCGAAGGTCAAAACAGTGACACATGTAACTTCGTACAAGTTCGCTCTACTGAACTAGTCTATAATCAGGTCATTGTGGGAGATTGGGCATAACTCTTTCTTGAATAATCAAATCTCGATTAGACCAGTGGGGTTGGAAAGAGGACTCAGATGGCTACCACAGGAAGAAATTTTAGACCGTAGATATCTGAAATTACATAGATACAATAGATTCAATATCAAGCTCCTAGAAGGCAAGAAAAAGTATGCATTCAATGATCACTGCAGTAAGGACCACACATCAACAGTAAAGGGTAAGTATGCTACAGCGAGGTATGTATGGTTAGTGTTTGCATTTGAATTTTGAGTATCATCTCTGACATAGGTTTTTTCAGGACAACTTAGTTATATTGTTTTGTATTTGTTTGGGTCTTGCTTGTTAATGCATGTGAGAGAAGGATGACACTTTAGAACAACTTGGACACATACTAGAAGGACATGCAATGCCAAAGTACCATTACTTGAAGCAAGCACAATAGTACCTCAGCAGCTGCAAGTGATCCAAGAAGCAATGTCGAGTCAAGTGTCAGGTCTTGACAAAAAGTCAGCGCTGTAAAAGAGTCATCATTGTAAATTTGTAAAAGAGTAATCATTAAAAGATCCATTATTGTAAAGAGTCAATCTACCTAGAGTCGAAGAGGCGTTGTTGGGAGGTATAGGAGTCATTGTTGGGATGATATCATGGTTGGGTTGCAGGTCATAGTGTGATTGGGTGTTCGGTCAAGTACAATAAAATCATTGTAAATCATATTGTAGTGTGGATCATTATCCCTTGTACGGGATTCCACACTGTTGTCTCACTTTTGATCATTATAGGGTGGCAAGGAGGTGTTGGGCAGGTGCATGAAGTCCCCTACAGGTTGGAGCATGTGAACACTTTAGGGTGGTAGGTTGATCTAGGAGGTTGGGGCATCCATTCAGTTGACTATTGAAGAAACCAAGGCGTTGGGACGTCCTTCCAGTGGGAGCTGGAGAAGAATGTTTTTCTAGAATTCTAGGAAATTGTAACTTTCATTTCAATTGGGACTAAAGATTAAAGAATTTATCGGAAAAGCATTCAGTAGTTTTTGACCCGAAGGGGGTTTTCCACCTAAAATTCTTGTGCCTATTGTGTTCTTTTGTTTACTGTTGTTACTGGATAAACATTAATAATAATTGAAGATTAATTAATGCTCTAAAAAGATTTAAAAGTGTTAATTGCTAAGGAATATTGATTCACCCCCCCTCTCAGTATTTCCAACACTCTATACTGTTGGTTGGGGCATCAAATCAAGGCCGAATTTGAAGACCTCTGAGCAGCGAAAAATCATTTAGATCAAGGATTTTTTTTTTAGGTTCGAAAGGCTCACAAGATTAGGGGTTTTGTTCACAGTTATAATCTTCAACTCCTTGTGTTCAATACACAGTGATCTGCAACAGATCTCATGAAGTAAATAGTGGCTTCAAGAAAGGATATCATCATCAATATTATCCTCTTGACTTAGTGAAACAATTTGGCTATAGCAGTTTATTTTTAGCAGACATTGAGACAGGACTCTTGACAGTAACCTATCATTTATATATACTTGAGATAGGTCTTTTGATAGTGTTGGGCCTTTTGGTGACATTAGTTATAAGCACAATGATGCCATTAAGCAGTGGGACAGTCACTTATCCCTTATAGTGTGATACTCAACTATAGTGACCTTATTAACCTTGTTGATAGAACCATTATGATAGTGTTACCCAATAACTAGACATAACACTTCATGATTTGACCTTGACAAAAGTGTGGCATGGCAATGATCTAAATGAGAAATAATTGTGTATTTTACGGTACCTTTTGGTACTTGATAGTGTTCATTATACATGACAGTTTCTTGATGACATGACAGTACCTGACTGATGTACCACAGTGACAGCAGCATACCTTAATGGAAATTTATGGTCAATAAACAATGGTAATTGGAAGCTAGTGACCTTGATGATGACCTTCAGATATCGCAGTGAGAATAGTGATTAGAGATAGCAGTGGCTTGATTTGGAATTGCTCATTACAGAGCAGTGAAATTTTGGTATAGCTAGGTTCTAATATGCAGTTTGTGTAATTGCTTGATTTGGCATCGTGATTACATAGATGTTAGTTTGGTGAACAGTGTTAAGTATAGTGGTCAATTAGAGCAATGTTGAGCAGTGTGGCTACCAGGACTTGTTAGTGATATCCATACCGAGAAAAGCAGCAAAATCTTGTTACAATCTCTTTACATTGATTCAGAGCACATGGGGATCCAGTCTGAAAATTGTGAAACGTGGTCCACCGACTCTTCAAGGTGGCAGGGTAGTGCAAGGCAGGTGATTGGAGTCACTTTCAAGTTGGAGCCTGAGAACACTTCAGGGTGGCAGGGTTGTGCTAGGGAAGGCTGGAGCCTGCAGGGAATTGGAGCGTTCGTCCAGTTGTCGTTGGTGCATAGGGTGTTGGAGCATCTGTCAAGTTAGAGCCTGAGATCTAGGGCATTGGAACGTCCTCCTTGTTGCAGTTGGTAAACATGGCGTTGGAGCATCCTACAGGTTGGAGCTTGTAAATCAGGGGTTGGAGCCTCCTTCAGTTGAAGCTGAAAACTTGATGTAATTATTCTTTTTGAAGAAGACAAATATTAAGAAGCGGTCAGTGGTTTTTTACCCTGAGGGGATTTTCCACCTAAAAATATGTGTCCACTAACTTGATTATTGTGCATTGTTGTATGGTTTTGTTTACTACTTTTTCTATCTAACACTGAATAATAATAATAATGTTTAAGATTAACTAATGCTCTGAAAGGGATTAATAAAGTGTTATTGCTATGAAATATTGACTCACCTCACCTCCCTCCCAATATTTACAACAATGGCCTCCTAATGAGAATTACAAGTACATAGTAAAGGTTTTCAAGGCTTTGGCAGCAAATGGAAGTAATGGAAGAACGAAGCAAAGCTTGTGACAAGAGGACTCTCCCAAAATCGGTGATTTGTGTTGAGAGATATTGTACTAGATAAGCTTCAAGCTCAGAGGGAGCAAGAATATCAACAAGTTTGAAATATACCTTGATTGTGCCAAAGGGAATTCAGTGGTGACTTCCAAATGGATCTACAAGATACAGCATGTCGCAGATCGCAGCATAGACAAGCAAAAAGCAAGAGTTGAGACTAGAAAGTTCTCCAAGAAAGAGAGAGAGGATCCTGACAAGATGTTTGCTCCACTTGTCAGGTACACTTCTATTATAACTATTATCATTTCTATTGCTTTGAAAATTGCACCAGCTGGATGCAAATATCGTTTTTCTCAATGGAGTAATTGAGGAAGAAGAAGCATACATATAGCTACCTTAGGGTTTTGAGGTACATGAGAAGAAGTCTCGTGATTGAAGAAGGCTTTGTATGATCACAAGCAGACACGGTGAGGTTGAGCTTGGTATTCTTGGATTGATTGATATCTTATGAGTCTTGGTTGATCTTGTTATTATATGACTTGTTTTTTATGGGAGCAAAAGGACTCACGTTATAAATGGAGGAGCAAGGGCAGGAAGATTTGTTTCCATGATAGAGAGAGCAAACAAGCTCGGCTTCAGTATCAAACAATTGTGGTGATGGTTCTAGTGAAGGAAGCAACTGCAAGAATATACATATTCAGATTGGGAAGAGTGTTGAAGACAGGAACAACACATCAGGATGATGATTTATTTTGGATTTTGCTTGGGCATGATGCATAAATTTATCACATTGAAGACTGCAAAGGTTGAGTATATTGCAACTAGTTTGACAAGTTGAAAAGCAATGTGGCTTTAGTAACTACTCGCAGGATTGTTTGATCAAGTGCAGCAGACAACCATGATGATGGGTAGAAGCACATTAAGATAAAGTACCGAGACATGGTACAAAAGGGAGCAGTGAGACTCACAAAAAGCCTTTGTCCCAAGGCAAAGTTTGTACACTTCAGGGACAAGCTTGAGAAGTTTGTGTACTTCATGGACAAGCCAGAGAGGTTGAGAATATTTTCCTCGATTAGAGGGAGTGGTGATGTTGTTACATCAAGGACTAGAAATTCTCCCTAGGTCAGAATATAGACAAGTCAAAATATTGACCAAGGGCCACAAAATGTGGTTAGGGAAAATTGCTCATAAAGCAACAAGGCCCAAAGTGCTCCCCAAGTGAGCGAGTCCCTCTAGCATCAAGTAAGAGAGTTGCCATTCAATTAGCATGCAGAAATGGTAATAGACTTAGGTTTCACCATAGGTCACACACGTTGACCAGGTTCCAAGTGACAACTTTGATTATTGGTGAATTGCTCGAAGTGACATCTTGAGCATGATGTTGATGTAGGATGCTTTCCACAGGTATTAGATTGACACATAAACATAGCTAGCTCATTCAAGACATTCTCCCTATGTCAAGTGCGTTGAACGAAATTAAGGACAATGGTCTAGTACAGGGAAATCAATCTTCTCGTGTCAAGTATGTTGACTGGAATTAGGAAGAATGGTCCTAGAGGCCCAGAATCACTTAGTTGAGTGGATGTATTTGAACATCAAGCTCAGACTCTCCAAATAGTTTGAATGGGTTGTTGAGTATGTTGTCATTGATGTCAAAGCGAGAATAGGTGCAGCAGGTTGAGCAAGAGCAGGATGTCAAACGCGAGCTGGATGGCATAGCAGATGCAAGATATCGTCATTGATGTCAAGTTGATGCAGCAGTGATGAAACCCTAACTCTAGCCTTTGGATTCTTTGGATGATGCTCATACTTCGCACACTTGTTGGAGTTTTTGAAGTAACAAATCATCAAGGTTGCATTAGAAACACCTGCCTTTATATTTGACTCGTCATTCTGATTCTAGTGGTGTGTGGAGTGTCTCGTGGGCCTTCACAGTTTGAGAGAAATGCTCAATCAAAGTCGAAGACCCAGTTTGTGGTCCAATACCCTCAAGGGTTGATAATGTGGTAGATTCTCTTTGGCTCCAAGGATGATGATGTGGTAGCAATTGGATAATGTGACAACATACAATTGCCCTGATTATGGCTCACATCTACAGAATTCAAATCAAACAATTTATTTTTGAAGGGACTAAATTTAATTATGGTTGAGGATATATTTAAATTAAATTTTCAAAGGTAACATTTGGGGCCAAAAATCAAAGTTAAAATATTTTATTCTTCCCTCCTATTTTAACAAATCGATCTCATCACAAAAGGGACTTTTGGCTCAAAATTTTAATATTCAAATTTTATGAATTAGCGGATTAGCTCACTAGAAGTTTCTATGGCCTTTATAAAACAAGGCCGCATAGCTAGCGTTTCCCTACGGCTTAGTTCAATTATTGAATTTTGAAGTGTATGACAGGCCCATGTCACAAATGTTATAAAATGTATTATTATAATAAACGTACATAAACACATGTTATAAACGTTGACTAAGGCCAACCTAATTTTAAATATTAAATTAGTTTGTTCATACGTAGGGCCCTAATAACGTGAAAGTGTTTATAAATAACATTACAATATCAGATAATAGATATTAAATAATTTAACGTGAATTTTAGTAACCGAACCATTAGTTATACATGGTTTAAGATAATATGTACTTTGGCTTATTTGTGCATAAACACAATAATATTATTAGATAGTGATAATATTATAATATTATTATCTTAATTATGCATTAGATTTTTGTTTGACCATCTATTTTGGTAAAAAAATGTTAAATAATTTTCAATTTTACAAAGTAAAACTTTAACAATTACTTTTTTACTTATTGCAATATTTTTAATAATAATAAATAATAACTTATAAACAAAATGCTACATAGTAGCGAGTACCTGTCGTCTAGTCTAAATATAGTTAAATTAAAGTAAATAAGTTTCTCTATGATGGGAACTAATCCATGATAATTTGAGTGATATGGATATTATTAAAATAACCCAAAAAATCAAATTTAAATATTTACTATTAATAATAAAAAGTTAAAATACAAAAAATTTAAGGAAAAATTTTGTTTGAAAAAATTAAAATATATAAAATTTAAGTAAAAACGATTTTGTTTAAAAATATTGTTTATATAAAAAATATATATATAAAATTAAAATATAAAACATTTAAGTAAAAATGATTTTATTTGAAGATATTGTTTATATAAAAAAATATTAAATAAAAATATTGCGAAAATATGTAAAACAATTAATATATCTATTAAAATGACATTTAAAACTTAACTCCTTGTGATTCTGCATGAACTATAAATATTAATATTTTATTCTGCTTATTCGGAGAGTTTGCATGCCCTTCACTCTCATTTGTAAAAAATTATATTGCTCCCTAATCCCACAGCTAAGGGAATATTTAATTTTCATTTAGTTATCTAATAGTTGTCCATCTTATAATTTTGAATCACGAGATGAGGGTATAAAGTTCAATAAATTGTTTTAGATATTTTTAGCAAAGTTCGGTCTAAAATCAGCTCAAACGTTGCGTCCAAGCTCACTAATGGTTCAAGAAAATATTACATGATGAGATTTAATCCTATGGTACGACTATCCCTCTGTCAGATGATTCGAATTTTTGAATTGTGGACCTGCATTTAATATTCTCCTCCAAATTTCACACTACCATAATTTTGTATCTAATCATTAATCACGGTATCTTTCTACCAATTTCCTGGCATTTATGGCTATTGATCGTCCAGTTAGATCCGCTAGGGTTTTGCTTATTAGTATTTGCATACAAACCCTAGACTTTTAGCTAAAGAGGAGAGTATAGTTCTGAGCTCTAAAATATTAAGTGTACGGTTGGCTTTTCATATCTTTAATAGGATACGTCCATGACGGAGCTGTTTCCGTCTTTATCAGGCCATCAATCAAATCTCGGTGCAGAATAACATCAGTGCACAATTAATTTTATTAAAAGCATGACTAAATGATTTCTCTTAATGGGTGCATAATACACCTTGTAAATAAAAATATTAAATCATTGGGTGATAATTTTATGTTTTTTAATGTTTGAATAATTAATAGATGTTTTTAGTGAAGTACATTTGTCATCATTACATAATAAGAGGTGAAAGAATTGAACCAATAGTATTTTAGATAAATGAATTTAAATATGATTTAAAAATAATAAATTTTAATTTATAATGTTAAACTTTGGAAAAATTTCATAAATTTTTGGACAACTTAGATTTAATGTAAACATCAATTTTTTTTAATAGGTTATTAGCCTGCTGCTGGAGGGAATAATAAGGGAATAATAAGAAGATTTGTTAGCTCCTGATGTGTGATCTAAAGTGATTCTCCTTTTGGCTTCAGAAGTATCGAACATTGATTCTTCCTACTGCTTGAGTATCAATCATCTGACGTAGAGGCTAAAATTTGAAGGATTTTTGCTTTCTGATTTTTTCCTTTTGGGCTATGGTTCCCAGGGGGTTTCGTTGACTTTTATTGCATATCCACTGACCTAAAGCAATGATTGTCTGATGTATTCTGTTTTATCTTTTGTTAAGGGTTCGTGGTGTCAAGTTATAGAATTCGTTGGGCAGTTCCCCTGCCTTTCGGTCCCCCGTTTGTGAATCTACGTTGCCCCCACATGGTTTATTAGGGGAATTTTCCATCCCCATAACCCACCAATCCACTCTACAATTTGCCCACTTCCTTACCGGGCTTTAGAAGCATGCTCGACTGGCCTCCATCGGCTCGACTGCTAAGGCCGCCATCGTGAGCCTGTCGAACAGTCGAGCACCTAAAGGTCCTTATGGTCGAGTACCTAAAGGTTCAATTTACTTATTGGGTGGGGGGGCTATGGTCGAGCTTGCTTACGCAATTTTGAGTTTTTGCAGGGGGTAATTTATGAAGAAATTTTGGCCCTTTTTAGAGCACACAAATTTGGAATAAATTCATCTATGCAAGAGTCTCGTTCTATGACTTCTCATAACAGCAAAGTCTTATGGTTATGGATTTTGGGCATATGGGTCTCAACCTCTCACTCTTGCAGGGATGCCAAGACAATTTGGATCTCCCTTATAATACTATTGTGATATGTTTGCAATCATCAAGGACCAACGAAAATTTGGGTGAACGTTGAAGCTGGCTCTGCGTCTAGGGAAGAGATAGCATCCATCTGCCATCTAACTTAACCTTCTCTGTGCAGCCCTTTTTATCTGAGACGTATATCAAAATTTGAAGAATGTGCCCACACATACATCATTCACAGTTCGATCTATTGACAAGTCACTTGTGCGTAAGCATCCAATGTGATTTTAGTCATCGTTATGTACAAGTTCACATTGTCATCAAATTATATTTATTGAGCATACGTAAATCAAGACCGTGGGCTTAAGATCTATGTGCATTAACAGTTACTGTTGATTTCATTGAAGTTGTAATTACACTAAATAAATAAACAAAAACCACCAGAGGTGTCTGTGGAGCAGCATAGAGTTGAAGTAACAGTAACCTAATTGCATTTGCAAGAGTCCTTTCGTGAAAGAAAAGGGAGTTGAGCTTGTGGAGAAAACATCGTTGAAGAATTTTATTTTGTCATCATTGAGGAAGCAAGTCTTGTAGATGCATCTAACTTTCGAGCTATGTTAAGAAACAGATCTTTAAAACATACATCACAAACCACAGTAAGGCAGTGTCATAGTGAGTAGAGGTCTGATCACTCAAATAAGCAGAGTATGTGCAACCTGTAGGTTGCATCCTTTGTTACAGATCTAAGAGATGTGTTGAAACTTTAAGCACATAAATTTTGTCTTGTGCCTTTCATACTGCAGCAATCTTTGAAAATCATTTTGTGAAACAAACAATAACTAGCGTCATATTACGATTGTTGTCGTATCATTATTACAAGAATGATACAGATCTAGATGGCAGTGTTTTTGTATGGTTGTTACAGAGGTATGACAGTTGAGAGGGTGTAATAAGGTTGGCAACGGACTTTTTATAGCAGGTTCAAAACTGTATCTCTACTTAAAGGACAGTGGTGGCATTTTCAATTAAAGATAATTGCATTGACACAACCTTATGACATTAACCTTGAATTTTATGTTTTGAGATCTGGAAGTAACTTTAAGTCAAGTTGATATGACAGTAACTCTTGTTGATGCACCTTATGGTAACTCTCTTAATAATGTGACAGAGACTTCTTGATGAATGTGTCCTATTGTGACTTATGACAATAGAGTATGACTCCTTGTAACTGCAGTGATGTATATAGATGTGACACTCATAACCTTACTGTGGTATGGCATCAATTATGCATGAGATTATATAAGAGTGATTTGTAATTAACACTGATGTTTGTGAAACAGTGTGACATTGATCAGCGTACAATAACCCTAACTATGACTTTGATCACAGTGACCCTAATGAAAGGGTTGTACCATTTATGTAAGGAAGACATTGCAACAATGAATAGGAGCTTGGCTTGAGATTGTGGAGCTAGGATCTTAATAGTTGAGGTAGCAATATGATGGAGTATGATGGACAGTAGTGGCAGTATAGCAATAGTGGCAGCAGTGATGGTTACAGTGAGAGTCGTGACAGTGTGAGAACAGTGATGAAATGTTGAGCTCTATATCCTTGCTGACAACAGTAACCTGTGATGACAGCAGCAGTAACCTCAGCATGATAGTAACAGTGACTCAACAATGATGTATGATTGTATGACAGTGGAAATCCACATGACAGCAATGATTGAGAAGCAAGGGTTTGATAGTGGACTGTGGAGTAGTGGACAGCCATAACTCAGTGAACTTGTTGACCTTGTTAGATGGCAGTGGCAATGACCTCATATGCAAGTAGGCAGTTTGAGTTGTGGAACAGAAGTGCAGTAGCAGCAGTGGCAGTGGACAGTTGGGGCAAAGGCAGTTGAAGTTGACATTGTAGCAGCAGAGATAGCAGCAGCAGCAGCAGTGATTGGGTGATTGTTTGATTGTAAAGGAGACTGAAGACTCCTACAGACTTAGTTTGTGATATCTTCCAACTTGGGGAGTCTTGTATTTCCTTCCAGCTCGACTGGTAAACTTTGTATGTACATCATACATAATGCAAAAGCTTGTTTGGACGACAAATTCTGTATATTGTCATTGACGTGACGTTTATTGATTTTGTTTCAATGCTCTAAATGTTAAATGAACTAACCAATTGTGAAAAGGAATGAAATACAGATTCACCTCCCCTCTGAGTATTTCCAACATGAGCACATTTAGCATTTGGAATTACTCATGAAGAGTGAAGCTTTTGGAGATTCACCACAAGTCAAAGATATTGACCAGGATAATGGTGATCCAAGACTAGTCAGTGTACCATGTGTCAGATGGACTAGAATTATGGTGACTACTTGATGCTAATGATGTACCATATGTCATGTCAGGAGTATCAACCAAGATTATGGCAATGATACACCATAGGTCAGATGTACCAACCGGAATTATGGTAACTGATTGATGTTGTTGATTTGCCATGTGTCAAGAGTTGTTGACCATAATTATGGTAATTAGATGATGTTGATGCTATGATGAATTATATAACGTTTTTTTAGAGAAATTTGTCAACAAGAGAACATCTAGACAATCGTGATGAATACCTCCCTAGCTAAGAGAGAGAGTTGAATCTTTGTAGCTATACTCGGTCTTCATAATTGATATTTTAGCCCTCCAAATAAACATCATAATATATTCAAGACATGCTCTTCATGTCAGCTTCAAAAAGAGGAAAATTTGAATTTTCAAATTATTTACTTTTGCCTCCAAAAGTAAGGTCGGCTTCAAGTCACCCCAGACCTAAAGATGTGTCTATTCAGACTCTTTTGATATCTATATCAAGGCTATTTGACCACCCCCATTGAGCACAACTCAGATCATCTTCTGTTCAAGCATTCAGATCAATCTTACACGTCTATTCAAGCAAAGGAAGTAAGAAGGTAGCAAGACAAATTTGTGAGAGGACAATTTATCTCCTGGACAGGCCGAAATCGTGGGCAGATCAATGTTCTGAGCAGACAGAATCCAAAAACAAGCAAAAGGCCGAATTCTGAGCAGACATATATCTTAGGCAGAAGACTGAATCTGAGCAGAACGAACCTTGTCTCGGAAAACCAAAATTTGTGACCTACTTATCTCTGTTTGACCTGGATTGTCTATGGTCAGTTTGACCTTGTTTCAGACTGTAAAGATCAGATGTATCTCTATTGAACTGAATAATTTCTCAAAGGAAAAGGTTGTTTGGGTTTTCTCCCATGTGGGTTTTCCCAAGGTAAATGCTTGTGTCTCTTGTTTGGTTCTCTCTTTATGATGTTATTGTTCTAATGTTGAAAATCTTTTGTGTAATTGCTTAATGATAAATGTGAATACAGGTGTACTTCAGTGTATCATTAGAAGTAATTATCAGTTAAGAAGACTATGGAATGATTAGACGTACTTGTGAGGAGCTGCTGAACTTTCCTAGTAGAGGAGAAATTCCAACTAAGGAGAAATGTGTTTTCAGTTAAGAGGGAGTTTTGATATTTTGTGTAGCATCAGGAGGTATTCCCACGTCTAGAGGGTCTTCAAGTCAGCCTAGATGAGTTATGTAATTTTTTAATTTTATTAAGTCAAGTCATTCAGCGAGTGAAGGGACATGTTCCTTGAATTGTCACACCCCCTAGACGTGTATAAATGAGATGTTAAGAATGCCTCATTTGGAGACCAACGAAGAGCAAGTCTCAGAAAGGAGAAATCAGATTTTCTGAGGCCTATTTTTTCTTCATTGGATAGCCACATGTATTAGAAGAACAGGTCGAAGTTGACCATAACTTTGACTGAGCTTAAGAGTAGAGATTTGACTGGATTTGACCGCAGGGCATTGACTGACTTTGACCACAGGTCGACCACAGCTGACCACAAATGGTTGATCACAGTTGACAGTAGACTGTCAACCGCAGGGATTTGACAGAAGACCACAGTAAACCGTAGGCTACTTTGACCAAGCCAAGTTTAACAGCATTGAATTTCTGATATTTTGGCTGGTTTGACCAGCAGATGTTTTGACCACGTTTGACTGGTCTTTGACATGGATTATTGGTACAAATTTCTAGAGAATTTGCTGATTTGTAAACCTTGCTAAAGAATAATTTCTCCTAAGAAAAGTCACTGGGTTTCTCTCAAGGTTAGGTTTCCCAGAGTAAAATTATTGTCTCCTTGTGCATGGTTGTCTTTCTATGATCTTCACTATTTCTTCTGCATTTACTGTTGAGATTTTCTGAGTGTGATTATTCAATGATAGTAGTGGCATTAAATACTGTGTTAAAAATCATTAGGAAGTAATTCTCTGGCAGAAAATTACATTCTACTATACTAGCCTTAGAATTTTAGCACAAATCACAATCATGTTACATCAAGACCAAACACCATGTGGAAAAAAGAAAGGACAAATAAATGATTTCATACAAGAGAATGTTATCTTAGATCCATCAGCTTTCCGTAATCAACCCTGTAAGCCATTATGCACAGATTTGCTTAGGGAATGCCCTTTTATTATAGACATTATCTCGTCCATTTAAATATAAGAAGGGTGTGTTCTAACACTGAATATGATGAACCTTATCATTTCGCTAGAGTCTAAAACATCCCAGCCTACAGAATACATGCATGTTCTCTTCCAAATATGAATTTTATAAATATCAAATGGCAAAATTTTCTTATAATGAAGTTTACTCTTGGGAGCATCGAGCAAACCATGTAAGAACATATAAATGATGAATCTTAGTTTGCTTCTATACAATGCACATGCTTGTCAATGCAATATCAAAATTTCTGTAAAGCATCCTAAACATGTTTAGCACTCGCAATCTTCAACAAACCCGCATCAACAAGTGGCTGTAGCTCAGAACTTGCCATGTTTTTCACTTCCAAGTCTGAACAATCGAGGAATGCAGAAACAACTTTCTCACTGCAGATACGGAAAAGCATAAAATATGAGGCAAGCTAATTAACTGTGTTAGTGCTTGATCTTTTTAATCTTCTTGTATAATCATTTTTATCTAAAGGGTACACAACATTTACTGAAGGTAAACTAAAACAAATATAAATATAATCTTGTGCAGTCTCTCACCTGTGTCCTTGAGCCCACATCTTGCACTTGCCCTTTAAGGCCACATCCCACAAAATAGAAGCAAATGAGGGAGCATTGACACCATCAGGTACATGAGACTCCAATATCAACTTGCGTACTGTCCTGCTGGAATGGTATTGCACAAATATATGTTCATCACTTTGAGAGCCTTCTTCATTATTTAGTTGAGGCAAAGCACCCACATCTGCTATGGCTCTATGAAGAGTGGTCAAACTGTCAGCTGCTACCTGCCACATAATATCTCCAGCCCCACCATTTGCTACCTGTAAAGTTATTTAAGATAAGCAGAAAACTTGTGTCAAGACATGTAAGTTCACTAGTAGATAGTTGATTTTCATCGGAAACAATACAATATGTGTAGACTACATGTAATAAGTGTGACCCTAGTTCAAATACACATGAAGGCGAATAAAATGTAGTGAATGTAACACTAGTTCAAGTACACGTGAAGGTGAACAGAATAAAATAATAATATGAAAAAAAAAAAACCCAATTATAGTATACATGATCAGAACTCAATATCAACCTCTATTCATATTGACAATGAATGGCCTCAGCAGACAGCAACATCCACCCATCAACACCAAGACTGACCTCAATATTGACTTTGATATTGGTATCAACCTTGACCAACAACCAATAATGAGACTTGGTGACTTTTCAATAATTACAGAAATACTCAAATAGGACTCTACAAATTAATGTCATTCTTATATAATGTATTAACTCTCTCTAGAGTTGAAGTCAAACACAAACCAGCACCTTTAACTGAAGCCAAAAAAAAAAAAAAACTAGCCTTATACTGGTTAAAAGGTTGGCCATTGTCACCTCACTAATTCTCCTCTACACGTTAGACTAAGGAAAAGGTTACTATCCAAATGGGTTTTCCTTATTGGTTATGAGAACCTAGCAACAATGAAAATGAACAAGGGAAAAGGAAATGGATTCAGTGTGATGAATAAAATGGAGTTCAGTGCCTTGTCTATTTGGGCTATGAAGTCATTTAATCAATTTAAGTGGGCAATTCATGTTGATTTGGGGTAGCATTGGATGTGCTCTAGCCAGGAAATTTGGTAGAGAGGTTGGGGGCACATGAGATCTCCAATAACCAGAAAGGGTTTGGGCAGATTTTAGACAGATCAAGAGATATTAAAATAATTAATATTTTTAATGGAGTCCCTAAATCTAAACTTAGGGAAAATAAAATATTAATGTGTATTAATATGAATCTGTGTTAGAGTGGTCCAAAAGGCATGGATCAAGCCAAATTTAATCTTAACCGTTGATAAGAGACTTAATCTCGGTCGTTGAGATGTCAACAAGAAAAGTATAAGAGGAGGCTTGAGGGTCACTTGGAGAATAAACCAAAATGATCAGTCATTCTATTCTCTAGAGCGGGGTTTGCTAAGAGAGATAGAATCAGTGATCGGGAGAGCAGCTGAGGGGCATTGAGTACAGAGAGGCAGAGATAGTGTGGGGATAGCAGCATAGCAGCCACAGAGAGAAACGCAGGAGCAACCAGTGCTCATGTAGGGCCATCTAGAGGCAGCTAAGTGCTATGCAGAGCACCAAAGGGGCCAGCACAGTTAACGCAAAGGCTCAGAGAGCTTATGCAGGCCCTCTTGGGGATGACGCAAGCCAAGATAGGTTGACACAGGGCCAGCGCTGGGCTAGGAGAGGATGACGCAGTCCAGATTGGGCAGATGTTGGGGTTTCAGGGACATATTGGTGTTGAGTAGCTACCGAAAGGATTATCCAGGGTTTCAACCAGTAGATTTGTCTGAAACAAAGAGGTATTACTGCTAAGGAAATTCTCTGTTGGGTAGGCCAGTTTCGGCACCCAGATTGTACTCTGATATTGCTTAATAAGAAAACCCTCAGATAGCTGCACAGGTTTTCCCGCATTGGGTTTTTCTGGAGACATTAGTCCAAAAATAATGGTGTCATGTGGTGTGTTTGTTCTTGTTTCTTTTGGTTGTTAATCTGTAATATGTTGAGCATTCACTAGTGTCTATTTTTAGCATTTACATTGTAAATAACTTGTTAAAGAAAACAACAAGTAGGTAGGAATAAATCAAATAAAGTGCATGGAGGGTTTCTCACTAAGTAAACTTAGAAACTTCAGCATGGTATCAGAGCGTGATTGCAGATTACAAAATGACTAAATGACATCAGCCAAGCAGAGAAATAACAGCAGAAAACAATTGTCCCGAGATGACAGAAGTTGTTTCTAGCAGCGCAAAAGCCAAGGAAGTGTGACGCAGAGCCACACAGAAGTAGCCGGGAATTTTTGTAGAGCCTCAGAGATGCCAGCGTTGCTGACACAAAGGGCAAGAGGGCTGACGCAGGGCATCCCAGGGCTGATGCAAACCCATCCGAGGTGACGCAGAGCCAGCGTGAGCAAAGAGGGGCTGACACAGTTCACAAAGAGGCAGTTGTTGTGGTCAAGAAGGCTGCAGGAATATTGCAGAGTGGCCCTGGTGAGGTACTGTAGTCAGAACAGTAACTAACAGAGCAAGGCCAGAGCAGTGATTATCGAGGGTTTCTAGCCGAGGAACCCGGATCAAAAGTGCAGCTGCACAAGTCGATCAAAGTAGGGGGCATCCCGACAAGCAGCAGAAGGATTTCCAGGAGGGAAATCAGGACTCAGAGGGAGTCCAGAAGAGAACTTTTAGATAGGAAGTAGAGACTCAAAGGAGTCGAACAAAGAACTTCCAGGAGGGAAGTAGAGGAGCATCATGGCACTACACGAGGTAAGAGACCAGGATAGACTGGACGGAGCATCGAACTTCGTAGTCTGGAAGGCCAGAATCTTATCAATGCTTGAGAGGAATCATGTCAAGAACTTCGCCTCGAAGGTAATAGCTGTCCCGGTTGACCCAAATGATAATGACAGGTATGAAGAGGAGATTGGGAAGGCCAAGTGCATTATCCTTGACGAGGTCAAGGATCATGTGGTACCACATATACCCGAGAAGGAAACGGCATTTGAGATGTGGGAGGCTCTCAAGAAGTTATACTAGCATACTTCTGTGCAGAGAAGAATGTTGCTCGAGAACCAGATGAGGTCGTATCAGATGAAGAAAGGTCAATCGATTGAAACCTTCCTCGGAGGACTGAATGAGATCTGAGACCAGTTAACTGCTGTATGAGTGACATTGGATCAGGAGCTTATGGTGAGGACAGCCCTGAATGTTGTCTCAAAAGATTGAGAAGTATTTGTCCAGAGTCTCCTGGGTAGAGGGACTCTCCCACCTTGGGACGAGATGTGAGCAACTCTTCGCTAGGAAGAGATCAGATGGTTGTCGAAGACGAGTAGCAGCAACAAAGGGATCAAAGTCAAGTAGGAGGAGGAGGATGTGGCCCTAGCATCTGAGGGAAAGCAGGAGAAGCGGAAGAAGAAAGATCTCTCCAAGATCAAGTGCTTCCACTGTGGGGAGCTGGGTCATTATGCGACCCAGTGTCCAAGGAAGAAGAGAAAGGGAGAGTCTTCCGAGACCAGTGTTGCGCGGAGAGCGCCCCCCCCCCCCCCCTCGAACCCGCTCCCGAAGCGCGCTCCGGGCGGGAGCGGCTCGAGAGCGCGCTCCCCAAATCGCTCCCGGATGGGAGCGATTTTCGGGAGCGCGCTCCCGTAAAAAAATTTGCGCTCCCTGGTCTGTGAGGGAGCGCTTCAGGGAGCGATCGCTCCCGCGCTCCGGAGCGCTTTTTAATGCCCCGGAGCGATCGCTCCCTGATCGCTCCCGGCATTAAAAAACGCTCCGGGAGCGGTTCGGCGGAAAAAAATTCCGCCGGACCCGAAAAGACAAAAAAATTTAACTAATTTTTTTTGGTTTATAAGCCCAATGGGCCAAAAAAAAATCATTTCAATGAGATTGAGCTTGAGCTTGAGAGCTGAGGAAGAGCAAAGGAGCAAGGAGCAAGAGCTGAGGAGCAAGGAGCCAGAGCTGAGGAGCGAGGAGCAAGTGCCAAGGAGCGAGGAGCAAGCTTGCAGAGGTAAGTAACTTAATCATTTAGTTAGTTTAGTTGGTTAGGTAGTTAGTTTGGTTAGTTTAATTTACCTGTTTGAGTTTAAAGATCATTAATTTAAATTAAATTAATAAATTAAATGGATTAATCCCAATAAACTAAATTAATTTGCAGATTCAAGACTCAAACCCTACAAACATCAAACACGATGGACCTGGGGATTTTTATTGGCATTTTCCTCTTCCTGGTCCCTTTTCTGGTTATTATGGTGGTGGAGAGTAGGAAACGGAGGGGGCCTGAAACTGAAGAGGTGGATGAAGAAGCCGGAGGAAGTCAAATAGGTGAAAACCCCAGTGAGGAGGATGTGGAGGAGGGTGAACATGAGGGTCAAAAAACTAAACAAGACCAAACTCCATTGTGGAAATATGTTCAGAGGGCTGAAACGGGGGAGGGGGTGGAACCACTAAATTTCATTGCCCCCATTGCAACACTGATTACACAGGCTCATACACCCGTGCTAGAAGACACCTTTGCGGGAAAAGGGCATGGGATGGAGAGAAACAAATAGGAATCAAAACTTGCAACGCGGTGTCAACAGCAGATAGAGCCAAATACATAAAGGAAGAGGAGGACGCCCAATACAGAGCAAAAAGATCAAGGGGTTTCTTTGAAAGCTCACAAAGAACTCCTTCAGCATCCTCCCAAGGCAGTGGATATGGACATGGAGGCTCAGGGTCATCATCTTTACGCCGTAGAACCATATCAGATTTCCTTGATGAGGGGTGTAGGAATGATGTGGATTCAAAAATTTACAGGTTCCTCTATGCAAATGGGATACCATTCAATGTTCTACGCTCACCTTATTGGCACGAAATGGTTTCTGCCATAAATGATGCCCCTAAAGGATACAAGAGCCCTGGGTATGACAAGGCAAGAACTGTTGGCCTTGATCATGAAAAAGCAAAAATATCACATTCTTTGAATAAAATGACAAGTTCTTGGACTGACAATGGGGTGTCCATTGTATCTGATGGATGGACAAATGTAAAAGGCAAGCCATTGATAAGTGTTCTTGCTGTGTCCCGAAGTGGTCCCATTTTTCTAGCTGCACATGATTACTCAGACAAGTTCAAGACCGCTATCAACATTGCAGAAGCATTGCTTGAAACAATTGAGCGTATTGGCCCATACAATGTCATCCAAGTCATCACTGATAATGCTCCTAATTGTAAGGCAGCGGGAGCAATTATTGAGGATAGATACCCGAACATATTTTGGTCTGGATGTTTGGTTCACACATTGAACCTTCTGTTGCATGATATTGTCAAAAACAAAAATGAACAATACCAATGGATTGGTGATTTGTACAAGAAAGGAAAAAAAATGATAAAATTTATTACAAATCATAGCAATACCCATGGCCTTTTCCGCAGTCACTCGAGATTGGAGTTGCTGAAGATTGCGAGGACTAGATTTGGTAGCTATTACCTCACCTTCAGGCGCCTTTTGAAGGTAAGAGAGGGTTTAGCTAGCATGGTATCAAGTCCAAATTGGCAGGTGTTAAAGGAAAGGGCTACAAATGTAGCTGACATTGCAGGTTTTGAAACGGTGGAGGAGGCCGCTCTTGATGGGCAGTTTTGGACAACTGTGAGACAGGTATTGGATTTCACCAAGCCAATTTATAACATGATTCGGTTTGCAGATACAGACAAACCAGTGATTGGCGAGGTGTATGAGCAAATGGATACCATGTTGGGGGAAATAAAAGACATTGTTAATAACAGAGATCCCGACTTGTACAATCTGATTCACGATTGTGTGTGTGAACGGTGGAAAAGGCTTAACCTTCCACTACATTGCTTGGCGTATATCCTTACGCCAAAATACTACTCAGATTCTTCGTTGGGCAAACCTGCAGCAGGGGGTGGTGTTAGGACCAAACCCCATTTAGATCGAGAGGTAACTAAAGGATATCTGGATGCATTAGAAAAGTTGGTGCCTGACAGGGAGGAATGTGCAGCTGTGCGCCTTGAAATAGGCAGATACTTCACTGGCAGTGGTTTGTATGGTAACTTCCATGCAATGGACGACAAAGATAAATTTGATTCTCTCACATGGTGGGAAACATATGGCGGCGACGGACTTTTGCGAAAATTGGCATTGAAAGTTCTTGCACAGGTTGTAAATTCTTCTTCTGCAGAGAGGTGTTGGAGCACCTACAGTTATATACATAATGTGAAAAGAAACAGGCTCAACGAAAACCGAGCAGAAAGCTTGGTTTATGTGCACTACAATTTGAGGTTGTTGAGCCATTACTGTGATCGGGCTAATGAAGATCCCACATATAAAATTTGGGACAATCACCCTGAGGACGACAATTTGGAGGATGGCATTGTACATATGGAAGAACTAGAAGATGAGCTTGTACGGGATGAAGCTGAAGCAGCTACAGCAGCCATGCCACCTCCACCTCCACCATCCAGTAGCAGTTCTCGGGGCCCGAGTCTTGTTCCATTGCTGTCGCCACCTCCATCGACACCCTCGCGTGGAGGCTCTAGTTCTGGTCGTCGGTCTGGGCGGGAGACTCCTAGAAGACCACCACGACCTACTTATACTCCTGGAGACTCTCGTGGCAAGGGCCACTTGTAGATTTACAGTTTACTTGTCTTTTTTAGTTTCTATTAGACTTGTCACTTTAGTTTTCATAACTGTTCAGTGTTGAGTTTTGAGTCCTTGACTCTTGACTCTTTCATATCATTATGACATTATGATATTTTTTGTAAACATTATATCACTGTGACAATGAAAATTTGAAGTTTGAAGTTGGGCCTTGGCAATTATAACTCATTGGTAATGATTGTGAATTATGAATATGATGCTTTGTGAAAGACTAAAGTTGTTTCATTTCATCTCATTATTCATGTTTCATTTTATAAATTTTTAACATTTCATATCATGTTAACAGTTAGAAGTTAGGACTTAGAAATATCTTCGATATTACTTCTTGTAATGGTTAAACTTGGCTTACAAGTACAACTTGTTACTTTGGTCATCAATGATGATAAATGTTATTGAATTGAATGTTATTTTAATTTATTATTTTACTAAGGTTGATGACGATTATAATTTCTAGATGATTGATGTGATATGGTTCAATGATCAATTTATGTTTTTTTATGTTTTTTATGTCTATTTCATCATTCTACATGTTTTTGTTGACATATATGTATCAAAAATTAAAAAATATATATATTTTTAAAAAATCGCTCCGGGATTCGCTCCCAAACCGGGAGCTTCTGAAAATGGTCGCTCCCGCTCCCGCTCCCAAGTAACACTGTCCGAGACTAAGACAGCACCAGAACGGGTAGAGAAGGAAGTTTTAACAGAAGATGACTGTGCCATGAGTGCACACACACCACTTGAGCGGAAGTGGGGAGACATCGAGCTGTAGTCAGGCAGACTACAGGCGATGAGGGGCAGGATCCTCGAGGTACCCAGCCTCTTGGATTAGACCTTGCTACGGGAGCCCCGAATAGGAGTAGCAAGACTAGCTAATGTGGGTAGAGATGGATGCGGATGAAGCGGCAGAGAGAGCTACAGTTCAGGGGTCTCGAGATAGCGCGAGGCTAGCAGGGTGCAACAGTGCGAGAGGCATAGGAGTGTTGTACCAGTGCAGGAAGGCACAGAGAGGTGTGCAACGGTGCGAGATGCAGGGAGTTGCAGCAGCAGCGCAGAGGTCAGAGAGGGAGCACTTGTCAGCGACAGAGGGAGTTTCAGCATTAGTGGATGTCTCAACTCTCTAGCCCAACAAGGAGGTCAAATGGAGGATCAGTTACTTACTCCTTAGTAACTAAGTTGCAGTGCAGCAGTGAGCAGCACGATGCAACATGATGAGAGGAGGTGCAGTGCGGAAGCAGTGCTGGGAGAAAGGACCAGCAGCAGCACGGATGCAAAGGGAGCTGTCGTATAGATGCAACAAAGGCAGTGGCAGAACCATGGGCAGCAATACCGGATGCAACAGTGCAGAGGATGTTGAGCAGGAAGGCCTAACATCAACACAGGTACCAATGTCAGATGATCAAAGTAATACTCAGTGAGGAGTATTGCTAGAGCACAGTCCTCGCTAAGAGGGAGTGTTGATTTGGGGTAACATCGGATGTGCTCTAGTCACGAAATTTGGTGGAGTGGTTGGGGGCACATGAGAGCTCCAATACCCAGAAAGGGTTTGGGCAGATTCTAAACAAATCAGGAGATATTAAAATAATTAATATTTTTAATGGAGTCCCTAAGCCTAAACTTAGGGAAAATTAAATATTAATGTGTATTAATATGAATCTGTGTTAGAGTGGTCCAAAAGACATGGATCAAGCCAAATCTAATCTTAGTCGTTGATAAGGGACTTAATCTCAGCCATTGAAATGTCAACAAGAAAAGTATAAGAGGAGGCTTGAGGGTCACTTGGAGAATACACCAGAATGATCAGTCAATCTATTCTCTAGAGCGGGGTTTGCTAAGAGAGATAGAATCAGTGATCAGGAAAGCAGCTGAGGGGCATTGAATACAGAGAGATAGAGAGGCAGAGATAGTGTCGGGATAGCAGTAGAGCAGCCAGAGAGAGAGACACAGGAGCAACCAGTGCACACGCAGGGCCATGCAGAGGCAGCAAAGTGTTTCTCAGAGCACCAGAGGGGCCAGCATAGCTGACGCAGAGGCTCAGAGCGCTAACACAGGGCCTCCTGGGGCTGACGCAGGCCAAGATAGGCTGATGCAGGGCCAGCGCCGGGTTAGGAGAGGCTGGCGCAGTCCAGATTGGGCAGACGCTGGGCTCAGGGGTAGATTGGTGCTGAGTAGCTGCTGGAAGGATTATCTGAGATTTAAACCAGTAGATTTGTCTGAAACAGAGAGGTATTACTGCTAAGGAAATTCTCTGTTGGGTAGGCCAATTTCGGCACCCAAATTGTACTCTGATATTGTTTAATAAGAAAACCCTCAGATAGCTGCATCGGTTTTCCCTCATTGGGTGTTTCCAGGGACATTAGTCCAAAAATAATGGTGTCATGTGGTGTGTTTGTTCTTGTTTCTTTTAGTTGTTGATCTGTAAATGTTGAGCATGCACTAGTGTTTATTTTCAGTGTTTACATTGTAAATAAATTGTTAAGGAAAACAACAAATAGGTAGGAATAAATCAAATAAAGTGCATGGAGGGTTTCTAACTAGGTAAACTTCTAAACTTCAACAATTCAAGGCATATAAGCAGCCAAGTGGCATGCCATACAACTCCTTAACTTGGTTCAGCGATTGACTTAAGGGAAAGCAAACAATCAAGTTATGTGAACTAGCTAACCCCTATTTTTGGTGGTTAAATATTATAAAGATGTGAGGGAGAGGGTCCCAGATCCATAAGTCAAAACAATAATGAAGGTGGCCCCTACCCAAAGATAATATACAAACACACCTAGTCAAAAGATGTAGAGTGCATAATGTACTTATATTGAAGGTATAAGACACTTAAAAGAATATGGGAGAAGGGAAGAAAGAAACCTAAACCTCGGTCCATCCTTTCCAGTGTAACATATGTGTTCCTCTATGACCTTAACATTGCCTCTGTTATTCACAACCTGCAAAATCCAATCTCCAATGGTGCACCCTAGAACATGTATCCACAAATATAGAAATTGACATTAATAATACCAAACTGACATATACAAGACACCTTATCCTCCAAAGCTTGGAGGTAGTTTGTTCACAACTCTTTCCATTAATCACTGAGATCCAATACAAGTTGGCAATGGAAATAGAAAATCATTACATAGAATTATGCACTTACTCGTACAAAAAAATATGATTTATTTTCCTAGATCCATTTTTCTTTCCAACGAATACAATAAAAATAAGACACTCAACAATTTGTTTACTAAAAGTAGCATGAATTTTGTTGACATCTCAGCTTCTTTCAGTCAAAAAGTTCTAGAAAAACAAATGAAATATTATCCTCATCTAACTCACTCCAACAATCTGGCCTATAATGATAAATAATGGAGTTAGTTGCAACTAAAATCCAAAAATAAAGCCAGCAGGTGGGCCCTGGGGCACCTCCTCTATTTGAGAATAGACCAAATCTTAGGATCTCAAAATAGCAAGTTATGTCTTCATCCACAAGTGTGCCCTTCTAGAAGTATGTCTGTATGTGTGAAAGTAGTTGAATGAAGTGGAACTGTTACCCACCAAAATGGGTAACCCCATAGGAGAAAACTCTTCTCCTACATTTGACAACCAGCCAGCCAGACAACCAGCTATCCTTGCCAACCACCACTAGCTGATGATATGCCATATATCTCCACCACTTGCATCAGCCATTTGCTTCTCACACATCCAGGATGAGCACATGCACAAAGGTGGGTTGCCATTCAAAAGTGTTAATTTTAGGCAACAATGGTATGTTCTATGCTTTAGAGCAATTTTACTTCAATTTCTTTATTAGCCCAGTATAAATATTCAGATTAGCAATGACATCAACATGATAGTAAAATGCAGATAGAACATAAACATAAACATTGGAAGAGACAAGCCAAGACAAGAGGACACAAGATGTGGCACCAACCAAGGACAAACCCCCATGTGGGGAAACCCTTGATCAAATCTTCTTTTAATCTTCAATAGTTCAGCAGAGAGAGACAGTACAATTTACAAATAAGATAATTTATAACAACAGCAAAAGAGCCATGTGGAGTTTGGCCCTAGTTGCCAATTTTAACACTCCCTCTCAACTAGGGAGAACTCCATTTGCTAATCCATCTGTCAATCTGTACTATCTTTTCCATCTACTCATTGCTCTGCTCTGTTGAACTATGAAAAAGAGAAAGAAGTGATCGAGAATGTATCAAACCATTCTCTATTAACCCGAAATCAGTCCCAATCAAAAGAGTGTCATACCACTCTTACTGACCTAAAGTCAGTTCCAATTGATCCCAGATGAATATTGGTCATCCTAGCATAGGGAGTACGGTAGTACACGATGCATCCATTGGTAGTACTATGGTCTCTATCCTCATCTCCTTACTCACTGGCCAGATGAGAGGTACTTCCCATCAGTCCCAAACTGCATGGGTAGGATATCTCAACACGAAAAGGATAAACTACTCATCCTGCCTACATGTCGACAAGGGGTATCATAGGGGAAGGTTGAACCACTCACCCTGTACACAGCAAACCACTAGGGGAAGGCTGAACCACTCACCCTATGGTTTCTCATCACTCCAAGAAGTACTCCAAGCCCCCCAGAGCTCCCAGAGCTCAATGTCCATCTCATACAAGACCCTCATAAGAGGATCTCTCCACGACTCCAAGTCGTTCCCGGAAGGCCAAGAATTTTCCCTTCCCTAGGGGCTTTGTCAGAATATCATTGACCTGTTCATCAGTCCTAATGTGATGGAGCCTTATTGCTCCTCATTGTACCATATCCCAAATAAAGCGGTACCTGATATCTATATGCTTGAAAAGATCATGAAACACGGGATTCTCTGATAATCAAATCCCACTTTGGTTGTCGCAGAGGATCACGATGGTATCCATCACATGTCCAAATAGCTCACTGAAGAGCTTCCTCAACCAAACAGCTTCACAGGAGGCCATATTAGCAGCTATGTATTCAGCCTCGGCAGTGCTCAAGGCAACCGATTTTTGCTTCCTGATCATCCAGGGTATCAAAGCAGAACCCAAAAAAAAACAACATCCAAAAGTGCTCTTGCGATCCACCACACTGCCAGCCTAATCAGCATTAGAATAACCATGCAGCCTCACATCTCTGGCAGTGAATCATAGTCCATGAGGGATTGTGCCTCGAAGATATCTCAAAAGATTCTTGGCACCAATCCAATGTATATGATGAGGCTCAACCATATATTGGCTCAATGTGTTAACTGCAAAACATATGTCCGAATAGGAGTTCACCAAGAACATCAGTGCTCCTATGAATTGATGATACTCAGACGCATTTCCCAATTCAGGTCCAGCAGCACTACCACATAACTTCTTAAAGTTAAATTCCATCAGAGTAGTCACAGGCTTGTAGTCCACCATCCCAAATCTTTCCAATATCTTCAAAACATATTTTTCTTGAGAGAGGAAAATTTCACCTGCCTTTTGCTAGACCTCCAACCCTAGGAAATAGTGCATCAGTCCTAGGTCCTTCATCTCAATTCAAAAGCCAACTCCCTCTTACATTTGTGAATGAGAGGGTCTGCACTTCAATCAACTCCATGCTTGATTTTGTAGAGCCACTTAGAGGTGACAACCGATTTGTCTTGGGGTCTAGGGACCACATCCTAGACATCATTCTTCATAATTGACTCGTATTATTCATTCATAGCACCCTTCCATACTTGATGCTTCACAACTTCTTCGAATGATGTAGGCTCATTTTGAATGATAGTGCTCACGGCGGTCAAATATCTGTGATACATGTTTGGCTTCTTGTTTTCACGGAAAGTCCCCCTTGGTGCAATGTGTCTCTCAACATCTTCGAGAGTCTCCCTAAGCCATGAGGGTCTCCTTTTGGAGGAGGAAGGCTCATGAGGAGGATCAATAGGATCCATAGTTTTATCAACATCAAGCATCGTTTTGTCTTCTTTTGCACCCTAATTTCCAATGTCAGCTTCTTTGTTCTTCCTTAGGATAGGAAGGTTGTTGACCTTCCTGAGGGCCATATCTTCGTCGAAGGTGACATCATGACTTATCTCAACTTCCTTTTGACCAGCCACATAAATTCCATATCCCTTAGAATTTTCACTATAGCCCACAAAGATTTCTTTCTTCCTAGATGCACCCAATTTGCTTATTTTCTCTTTCGGCAAATGAAAATATACAGGACTTCCAAAAATTCTAAAATGAGAGACATCAGGTTTCTTACCAGTGAACATTTCTTCGGGAGTCTTGGAGTTCAATGCTTTGATGAGGGCCTCGGTTCTAAACATGCATGGTGGTATTTGCAACTTCAGCCCATCGAAACTTTGGAAGGCCTTGATCATGAAGCATGGCACGAACTGCTTCTACAATAGAGCGATTCTTCCTTTCAGCCATACCATTTTGCTCAGGAGTGTATGGCATTGTAGTCTCCCTCTTAATGCCAGCTTCTCTGCAATAATCTTGGAATTCATTGGATTCGTACTCGGTCCCATTATCAGTCCTCAATATCTTGATTTTCTTCTCAAATTGGTTTTCGATCTAGGCTTTGAAATGTCGGAACCAAGTGAACACTTCATCCTTCTTCTTCAAGAAGTAGATCCAGGTCTTGCGAGAATAATCATCCGTAAAGGTGAGATAATATAAGTATCCTCCCAAAGAGTTTACAGGCACCATACCAGATATGTCGGAGTGGATCAATTGCAATATATTTGTGGTCTTGTTGTTACTTGAGGGGAATGGTCCCCTTATAAGTTTTCCTTCCGCACATTCCAAACATAGACCTTCATGCTCTGCTTTGAACTCGGGCATACCTGTCACCATCTGTCTCACATCGGGTAGGGCCTTATAGTGAAGATGGGCAAACCTTCGATGCCATAGTTCAGATTGTAGAGATGTGTCGCAAGACATGGCCCCCAATGGACTTCCTCCAACTTGATACAAAGTGTCAACCCTGAACCCAAGAGTAAAGCATCTTTAAAATTTCTTTTCCAAACACGTACCTTTCCATCGATGAATGCCACCTTGAATCCTTTGTCCTCCATGGTTGAAATGGACACCAGGTTCTTCTTGAGATCAGGTACATATAGTACTTCTTGCAAATGAATAGTGTTACCTTGATTCAATTGAAGGGTAACATTCCCTACTCCTTTCACGGGATAGGTGGTATCATCTCCAAGGATGATCTCCAAGTTTGTCTCCTTTTCTATCAACTTAGAGAGGGCTTCCTTGTATCCAGTGAAGTGCCTTGACGCACCACTATCAGTCAGCCAATTTCCCAAAGTGTCCGAAAAAGAGGCATTGGAGAGGGCCAATATTAGATAGTACTCTTTTTGCTTATTGTTAACAACATTTGATTCTTCATACCTAGAGTTCCTCGATTTCTTGGAGGACCAACCATTTCCTTGATGTCCCACATTCCTTTTTCCTTTGCCATTGGACCTGCCATCCCTTTGATCGTTGTGGTGGAAGTTGCCCCTGGAATGATTGTGATCATCATCATGCGATGTGTCCCTTTTATTTGGACACTCCCTTGCATAATGGCCAAACTTATTGCAAACAAAGCACCTGCCCTTCCTTCTTCCCTTAGATCCAAGCTTTCCATGGAAATGACCTTTAGACCCTGCATTATTTCTCCTTTTCGCATGAGCAGAGAATGCAGTAGGGTTGCTTCTATTAGAAGGCATTTCTTACTCCACCATTCTTGTTTCTTCTTGAATGCATCTCGACATCAATTCTTCAAACCCTAGAATTCAATCATTGTTGAGGACGGTGGTTCTAAATACATACAACTCAGGTGGGAGTGCTCCAAGGGTGGTGAGAGTAAGTTCCCTGCCAGGAATGACTTCTCCAATCGAGAGTAGATCATTCTTGATCTAGATTCTCAGTAATCCTCAAGAAATGGGATTGAATATCCTCGTCCTTGCCCTTCTTAATATCCTTCAACTTATTCTTGAAAAATAGAATTTGATTAGCATCACTAAGCACTAACCTTGAATATGTCGACCAACCTGTCGTAGATCTCCTTGGAGGTCTTCAACTCAGAGATGTAGGCGGCCACCATATGCTTGTCAATGGAATCCTTGATAATCTTCAATGCTTTGACTTCAGCGCTATTGTACTTGGTCTTCGCAGCAGCCGGTGCATTTGAAGGAGGTTCAGGGATTTTACCCTACACGTAGACCATCACTTCTTTTTCTTCCAAGTTCAAATCAAGAGACATTGTCAAACCATGATATTCAAATTGTTAATTTTAGGTATGTTCTATGCTTAGAGCAATTTATTTCAATTTTCACAGTTAGCTCAATATCTTTTCCAAATTAACAATCACATCAGCATTAAAGTGAATTGCAGATAGAACATAAACATAAATCGCAGAAGACAAGCCAAGACAAGAGGCCAGAAGATGTGGCACTAGCCAGGGACAAACCCCAATGTGGGGAAACCCTTGATCAATTCTTCTTATATGTTCTTCAATAGTTCAGCAGATAGAGAGAGATAGTATGTTTACAACAGAAGTCAACACTTTGACTTGTCTAGATAAGAGCATAGATCATCTCTAAGAAGATGATACATGAGATCAGTTGAAGACATGCTACTTCAACTGATTCTCCAAGGTGACTCCTTCACCTATCGTTGTGTTGCATTTCGTCATCATGTTGCACCTCACTGCGCTGCACCATGTTGCACCCATCATCACTATGTTGCATCTCATCATGTTTCATTAATCATGACTGTACCCATCATTGTATTGCATTATGTGCCATTGTTGCACCATGTTGCCACACTGACCTATGTGTTGGATGCAACTGCTTGCTTGTTGTCCCTAGCTTGCTTGTTGTCCTTAGCATGCTTGTCGTTGCATGCTAGCTGTGCCTTGCATTCTATCTGTAACATTGCATGCTTGGTGTATTTGCTGCTAAGTACCATACAACTGTCCCAATGTATGTTAGTTGTCCCTTGCATGTTGCTCTCCTTCGGAGACAAATGCTCTGGTTGTTCTGGCAATTCCCAATAATTCCCGCCGTTCCGGGCAGTTCCAACAGTTCTTGGCAGTGCTCGTTGTTTCCGGCAGTTCCGGCTTCTGCCCTCTGCATCAGCTTTCCCGCCTATTCCGGCAGGTCCCGGCAGTTCCAACAGTTTCGGCAATTCCCGCTGTTCCCGGCAATTCTGGCTATTCCCAGCAATTCCGGCTTTTTCCCGGCAGTTCTGGCAGTTCCCAACAGTTTTGGCTTCTACCCTCTGCATCAACTTTCCCGACTGTTCCAGCAGTTCCGGCTGTTCCCGGCAATTCCGGCTATTCTCGGCAGTGCCCGGCAGTTCCGGCAGTTCCCGCTATTCCCAGCAGTTCCGGCTTTTCCCAGCAGTTGCGGCAGTTCCGGCAATTCCGGCAATTCCGCTAGTAGAAAATCACGAACCAAAAAACAAAAATCAGATTTTCAGGAGGCAGTGGACAACTGAAAGGGTTGGAAACAGTCGAAAATGACATTTCCAGTTTGAAGGGTTGTTTTTAGGTATCCAATTGACAGCCAATGATCAATCCAAGTGGCATCCAAAATTATCTTCAGATTTCTAGTGATTTTTGTCATTATCTTCAAGTAACATTAGATATTCAAAGGACACATGCCAGTTAAATAAGTCGAGCATTTATAGGCATTAAATCAAGCAATTTTATCTTCAGTCAACAATCAGATTTGATAGAAATTATCTCCAGACTTCAAGCAGATTCGTATACCATTTGAAAATTCAGTTATTACAGGTGGCAAGCCTCATTTCCTAGAATAGAATAGCAGTTGTAGCAGTTCCGTAGTAAAAGAAATGGCTCAGCAATAACATCCCCTGATTCATTATGTGGCAATGGAGTTGTGTTTTCCTCATCAGCACAGTTAAATGTTTCAGTAATTTCAGAGAATCCAAGAGGCAGTTTCAGTATTCAAGGAGCAATAGAAACATCTTCATTAGCAACCAAATCGATCATGTGTCACCAATTCAAAAATTTAATGGGTCTTATGCAGATTCGAAGGCCTATTTCCAAATTTCCTGTAGCAAATAGTTTATTTTTGGAGTTTATTGTTAGGATTTTGTTTCCTAAATTGTTTGTAGCAGTTAGCCTGGCATTTCTTATAAATAAGCCAGCAAAAGATGTAGTGGGAGTTGGACTTGAGGAGTCCTTGCGGGGTCCTTTTTTCTGTATCAGATTTGCTACAATTTAATAAACCTTGATAAGACAGAGCAGGGAGTTGGGTCACATCAGAGATTCATGTGATGTGCTTTCCCAGTCTGTCCCTTTTCTCATGTGATTGTTTATTTCTCAGTTTATTCATATGAATGTATTGTCTTCATTATTTGAGTAGAGGTTAATGGAATCGAATTTATCGTTAGATGCTTGGTTTCATAGTATTCAAATACTTATCACTTTTGCCTTCTAAAAGTATTCTAGGATTCATTTTTATGCCCTATTGCAGTGGATTGTCTTCTTATTCTACTTTCAGCTACAACGACAATTTGAAAGTCTAAGGAAAGTGTATGTATCTTGCCTCTGAGATCTGCCTACTTCACAGTCAATGTCTTGTCGGTTTTCTCTTGCCCAACCAAACCTTTTTCAACCCCATCCTAGTTAAAAATCTGGCCACCGAGCATATTAAAGACCTGTTACTATTGTGACCTAGAGTAGCAGAGTTGATGAGAGATCCCTCTCCAGATTAAAGGGCCAGCTTTCAATCCCAAAGTGGTTAGAGGTTGCCTTAGGGTCCAGATTAAAGGGCCATCTTTCGATCCCAAAGTTGTTAGAGGTTGCCTTAGGGGTTTTCTTCTACATCCAGGAAACTTTTAAGTGATAACACCTTACATAAAGGTTTTTATCGCCACTTCCTTTCTTGGATCGTTGATGCAAATAGTTATCAAGACAGGCATACCAATCTCTGGGTGCCTGTTTGAGACCATACAACGCCGTCTGTAACCTGCAAACATAATCTTTCTTGTCAATGAGAAAAAATCCCTCAAGTTGTTCTATGTATACCTCTTCTTCTAATTCTCCATTTAAAAATGTTGATTTTACATCCATTTGACAAACTTTGATCTTCCTTGAACATGCATAAGCTAAGAACATCCTGATAGCTTCTAATTCTGGCAACAAGAGAAAATGTCTCTTCGAAATCAATTCCTTCAACCTGTGGATATCCTTTGCAAACCAACCTTGCTTTATTCTTGGTAACCTGTCCATCCTCATTTAGCTTGTTCCTGAAAACCCATTTTGTGCCAATGACATTTTTATCTTTTGGTCGTGGAACCAATTCCCAAGTGTCATTCTTCCCAATTTGATCTAATTCTTCATTCATAGCAGCTATCCAATGTTCATCTTGACTGGCTTCTTCAAAGTTGTTTGGCTCAAATGTGGCTAAGATGACAAGATGAGCTTGTTGTGGTGCACGAATTTGTCGGCTACTCCTGGTTCCTATGTCTTGATTGAGATCCCCAATGATCTGATTTGAAGGATGATTCTTTTCATACCATTCTTTAGGAGTCTTAGAGGGCACTTGATCAACTTGTTGTTCTTCTCTTGTCTTTTCTTAGTTGGTAGTCATTTCCTTATTTGTTTGTGTTTGCTCCAGGACTTCTTCTTTGACCCTTTCTGGTTTTGTCACTTGTATCTTTGTTTTGGTTGAAGAAAAGCTCTCTTGTTCAATCTTTGGACCAAAAACTTCATTAAATGTTACAATAATGCTTTCAACTATTTGGTTAAGCCCCTAATTGTAACATCTATAAGCTTTTCTTTTACGAGAATATCCAATAAAAATGCCTTCCATCAACCCGAGAATCGAATCTTCCTATTTTATGATTTTCCTTTTTAATGTAGGGTTTGCTTCCAAATACCCTAAAATGTTTTGACATTTGTTGGTCTACCTCTCCGTAGTTCATATGAAGTCATATCACAATTGCTTCATAGCAAACCTCTATTCAAAATCTATATTGTCATATCAACTGCTTGAACCCAAAATTTGTCATTCAATTTTGAATCATTCAGTATTGTTCTGGCCATTTCTTGTACAGTTCTATTTTTCCTTTTCACAACTCCATTTTGTTGTAGTGTCCTGGCTATTGAGCATTGCCTTTTTATTCCATCTTCTTCGCAGAAACATTGAAATGCTTTGGAAGTAAATTCTCCACCGTTGTCGGATCTTAAGCATTTAATTTTCAAATCAGTTTCATTCTCAACCATTTACTTGTAGATCTCGAAACATTCGAATGCTTCGAACTTTTTCTTTAAAAAACTAACTGTCGTCATCCTAGCATAATCATCAATCATTAACATAAAATATAATTCACCATTTAGTCCTTTAGTCTTCATTGGTCCACATAGATCAATATGTATCAATTCCAATGGTTTTGATGTGGAGTGTTCTTTTGTCTTGAATTCAACTTTTGTCTGTTTTCCATGCCTGCAATGTTCACATATAGTGTTGGTTTGTTTTGAAATCAATGGCATTTCTCTTACAACTTCCTTTTTGTTGATTCTAACAAGGTTGTCAAAGTTTATATGTCCCATTTGTCTATGCCAGAGCCAACTCTCGTCTTCTTTTGCCAAGAAACAACCTTTAACAACCTCATCCAAAGTGTATATGTCGTTTGGACTTCTAGTTGCAGTAGCCACCAATTGGCTGGATTTTTCTCTTCTTATTTCACATTTATTTGAGTCGAATAACATCGTGTGTCCTTCATCACACATCTGACCTACGCTCAGTAAACTGTGATTCATATTTTCAACAAGAAGCACATCCTTTGCTATAGCATCCTTTCTTCCAAGCTTGACAGTGCTTGTTCCTATAACATTTGCAGATCCATCATTTCCAAAAGATATTGTTCCATCTTTTCCTTCTTTCAAAGTTAAATTTATTCCTATCTCTTGTCATATGTGTTGAGCAACCATTATCAACATACCAAGCATTCCTTTTGTTTTGAACTTTTAAGTTTTAAGGCAAGGGCACCTCTTTCAGTTTTCTTCTTATAGACTTGGTTATTTTGATTCTGTTGGATTCTCTTGGGGAGCAGTAAACCTACAATCTTTAGCCGAATGTCTAAAATTGTTGCATTTATAGCATTCTACTTCATCTCTTAAGTAATCAAACCTCTTGTAACTTTGCCTGAAATTTTCTTGCGAACTTCTAGGATAACCATTCCTAAAGGGTCTTCCAAAGTTGCTTCTATTCCAACCATAAGTATAACAATTTATAGCTTTATGTCCAAACTTTCCACATGAATAACAAAAGCCATGAAAGACGGGTTGATACTTGGGAGGAAACCTTCTTCGTGGAACCGTTCTCCAAGAGCCTTCTTGCATATCTTGACTTTTTGTTTCTGTTGGGAAGCTTCCTTGCTTGATAGATCCTTTAACAGTTTCTGCATAAGTTTTTTGTCCATTTGCATTTTCTGTCATAGAGAAGCTTGATCCCTTTTCAAATGTTTCTTTATAGCCTAGACCAATCTTATCACTATATGGCCTTTGATTGCTAATGAGTTCATCCAAGGTTCTGGAGCTATTTGTAAAGTTTGGTAGAACATTTCCCCTTTTTGCTTCCTTTCGTAGAGAGACTATTCCAACTTCTAGTTCGTCACTTGCCTCATTGCTTTCTTTTAACTCATTCTTGAGTGATTCTTCAATTATTTTGGCTTCTTCTAATGGTACTTTGAGACTGATAATTTCTTCTTCATTCCTTTTGCTGAGGTTCATGGCGTGCGCTTTTACTTCCTTCAATTCGACTTCCAGAGAATTGACATTTTTCCTTTCTGCTTTGAGTTATTTTATAGCTCTAACAACTTTGTTTTGAAATTTGATTTCAGTCATTTCTTCTTCTTCATCTTCTTCTTCGTCAGGGGCTTCCTTCTTGTTATGCTTACCCATAAATAATACTCTTTATTTGTTTTCTTCATCTGAAAATTGTTCTTCTTCTTCTTCTTTGCAATTACTAGATCTTGGTTTAGATACATGTTTGTCCTTCTCGGTCTTCTTGGATGCTGTGAATGTTGTTTCTATATTAGATGAACCATCTTCCTCTTCAATCCTCATTTCATAAGTTGTAAGTATCCCATGTAGTTCGTCCATACTCAGGTTGCTTAAATCTGATCTATCTTCTAAGACAAAAACCTTAGGATTAAATCTTGCAGGAAGAGTTCTAAGGACCTTCTAAACTATGACCTTTTTATCTACTGGTTCTCCTAATCCTTCCAAGGCATTTGTTACTTCATCTACACGTTGAAAGTAAGTTGCAATGTTCTCGTCTTCTTTCATCCTTAGTTGTTCAAATTGAGCTCTGCAAATTTGAAGTTTTGCTTCCTTGACCTTTGAGTCTCCTTCATATATGTTTTGAAGCTTGTCCCATAATTCCTTAGCAGTTTTACAGCCCAATACCTTAACGTAGACAGATTGAGTGAGTCCACTTATAATAAGATCCTTGGTTTTGGCATCATATACGACATTTTTCTTACCTTATTCATCTGGTGTTGTAGTATAGCCTTGTTCAACTATTTCCCAAACTTCATATCCTTGTGCAAGTAAATGAACCTGCGTCCTTCCTCTCCATAGTGCATAGTGATCTCCATTAAACAAAGGAACTCTATCCTTGTTGTACTCCATGATCTCCTTCCATTTGTTAAACTGCTAGTGAATGAACCTGCTCTGATACCAATTGTTGGAATCACGATTGTCATTATACCAAAACCTGCAGGCATTAGTCTCTGCTACAATCATCAGAGTTAGGATCCACAAGAGGCGGTTAGTCCATGTGGCGAAACACACAGGGAGCGTTGAACCCAATGCCCAATAGTTTGAGAGCAACACCTCAGTGAACGTGTGCTGAGTCTGAGAGAGTGCACACTGCAGAGGGGCTAGAGATCCAGATCTGCAAGAGAGCAAATTTGTTGGATCAGATCCAGAGTTTTGTAATCTATATTTTCTCAGTTGGGCCATTATCCTAGGATGGAAACCCAAGTAAGTTTTGAGATTGAATTAACGAAAAACTGATTTGTTGGGCAGAATTCCATGATTATGTGATTCAGATCAAAATTTCCTTTTGCTGAATTTTATGCGTTAGGAACTTAGTCGTGTATTGTTTAGATATCATTTCTAGAAATTAAATATTGGGTGTTCGGTTTGGGTAAATTCTAACACGTAACCATCCTTTTCCAATTCTGTGCCAGCTGTCAAACTGATTAGGGCTTGAAAACGGACGAACCATCCAACTCAACTAGTTCCAGTCTTGTTTTGATAACGTTGATATATATATATATATATATTATCTTGTGCAATTTTCCTTCCCCTCTCCTATTTGGATTACATGTTTTCATAGTTATCAACAAGATTATTTGTAGCATTCAATGCATGGTTCCCCACATCTTGTATGATGCAAGGGAACTACCTTCATCTTCTTTTGGGGAAACATTCCCTCCATGAAACAATTTTCATGCCCATTTTCTTGATAATAACCTTCAGTTTCAAATAGTACAAACAAACATTTTGTCCATTCAATTCTACATCTCATCTACAACTTTATTGTTGTCACTAGAGTATTCGAAACCGGAACCGGTGACTGGACCGGTCCACCTAATAAACCAGGTTTCAAACCAGGACTAGTTAGATCTCAATGAACCGATTTTTAAAAAATACATGAAATAATTACTTTTTAATGTAAAAAAAACTATTTTTAAGATTTAAAACCATGTTTTCAAACCAATAGAGACAAAATATGCAAAGTTTGTTCATTTATATACCATGTAAAGGTGAATATATCAAAATGACACCAAGTGCAATACATATCATCGACAAAATACATAAGCAATGAAGCTCTAAATGGCATATAAAGTCTTAAAACAATCCTACAAGCTATGAGGCCATCTACATATCAGTGATCAACATGATCATTCCTCATCATGATCAAAGTCATAACCACTACTAGACACAAGATCATCAACAGGAGCTACATAAACATCATCTGGATCAGAGTCTGAGGATGCCTCAACCGCATCTGCAGCCTCAATAGTAGCACCAGTAGCAATAAAACTAGACCTAATGGAAGCACTAGTTGGTTGAGTTGCACAACTAGTGCCTTCCATTGGTTGTTTGCCTTTGCTTGATTCGGTTGCTAGTTTTGGTTCCAATGGCGCTACCAGATCTGCATTGGGATCAAACCCCCCTAACTACATGTCAATATCAAAATTAGCATTAAACGCAGTTACTTTAGTCTCCTCCACCCATTCAGATTTTGGATCAATATCATCCAACACAATAGGAGCTAGATTAGGTATTTTGTTCATCAATTGGTTGCGCCTTAGCCGAAGGTTGTATTGCACGAAGACAAGATCATTTAATTGTTCCAAATAGTTTCTCTTCTTCGTGTTTATGCGCTCAAAAAAAACCAATTGCGCTCATAACTTGAAGCACTGTAAGTTTGGCTAAGGACTCTAACTGCAAACTTTTGCAATTGAGGACATTGGCCGCCAAATGACTCCCACCAATGTGCTGCAAGGAAAAAGACATTAGTTAGTAACTTGGTTCATTTCATTTCTTATGCACAATTATTTACAGTTTGAATTGTAAATTTGTAAATAATTGAACTTTAAAAGAAAAACAAATTGGAATTGCTTACTTGGTTGATCCACATCTCTTGCCATCTTTGCCAAGTTTTGCCAAAGGTACCTACTTCCATACTGGAAAGGGTAAGTTGTTTATGTATTTCCAATTGGTCAGGATGGTTAGGGACCATGCGCTCCAAGCAATCATACAACCCATCTCTGACCTCCCCAATGTGCACATCTCCAAGCTTAGATTTATAATGATACTTTGGCTTCAAGAAATACCCAGTTGCATGTATAGGCAGATAGAGTTGATTGTTCCATCTGTTATCAATGATCTCCCAAATATGCCCATATTTAGCTAATTTATCCTTGTAAGTTGTTTGTGTCTACCCCTTTGCCTGATCCATAGCCTCATAGATGTAGCCCATGTCCAATTTTTCCCCATCTACGTCTCGTTGCCATAGCAGATGAATGGTTCTTTGGATGGATCTTGCTTTCTTCTCTGTTTTTGGTTAACAGTAAACTCTTAATCCTGTTAAACACACATGGGCAACAAGAGAAATATTAATGATAAAACATGAAAGTAAATTTTTTTATTAACAGGAGATATACATTTATAGTACATTGTTGTGACCATTGGGTTTCACATCCCAAGGTCTCTTGGACTCCTTTTGTCCATTCAGCTTCCACACTAACCCATTGAGGATTAGGTGTCCAACATTCCCCCCCTTAATCTAAAGGGTTATGTATGAGTCCAAGAAGAGAGTTGTAATACAAAATGTGCAAAAATGCATGGCAGTACTAGGCTGAATGTGCTCTCTGAAATGTTGGTATAAAGGGCGGTGGTTTAAGGATGACCACCAACATTGGAATGCTTAGTGCAGTTCCCGGAACTCTTCCAAAACTGGCAAGAAACTTAAGTTTTCTGCTAGAGGAAGTGCTCCTATTGTTTTGAAGAGGGAAACCTTCAACCATGAAAAGGAGGTCTCACCCATATAAAAGGGAGAACTTCAACCTGAAAAGGGAAGTCTCAACCTGTGATGGTTTAAGGATGACCAACAAGTCTGGAATGCTTAATGCAATTCCTGGAACTCTTCCAAAACTGGCAAGAAGCTGGAGTCTTTTGCTAGAGGAAGTGTTCTCAATTGTGTTCCTAGAATTCTTCCAAAACTGACAAGAAGCTGAAGTCTTCTGCTAGAGGAAGTGTCCCAGATTGCCAACTAAAGGCATATTCAGGGGCATCTTTGTCTCTGGCTACAACTCTGAAACTGGTGTGACAAGTTGTGGCTCAGGCTCGCTTGATGTGGCTTTGAAGCTTGTAGATGACCATCATTTCCCCCCTGTCAGATACAAGGTGAGATGATGGAGAAAACTCAATTGCAAGACTGTTCAATACTCTGGAACAAGTTCTGACATGTGTTTGGAATATCTTCTTGGCTGTTGATGCCCATTGCCAAGAAGCGATCCATCCAAGATGAATCTTTGTTCTTGCAGGATGTTTGTTTCTGAAGCATCTGTGTGAAGAATGGTTGGTTTTATGACAGTGCTCACATGGATGAAGATCAAAACAGTGATCTTTCAGATGGCCAACTCGGTCACAATGTTGGCATTTTACGATCTGTTGTTGTTGTTGTTGTTGTCATTGCGGTGGAAGAGGAGTAGAATCTGGAACAGCGGGAGGTGAACTGTCATGAATGAATCCAGCATTCTGAAACTGAATGGGCTTTAAGTAATCTGGAATATGAAAGGACAAGTCCTTGTCATATCCAAGACCAGTTCTATGCTTGTTGTGGACAAGCTGTTCCCAAGGTCTGATGATGGGCTTGGGAAGTGCAGACTGAGTTTCTGCATTTGCATGTAACCTTGCTGCTTTATGGGAGTCTGTTTCAATCTTCTGAACAGAAACAGGTTCAGCATGATGACTCCTCTGTTTTAATTCTTCTTGCTGTAGTTTTGTCTCAAGCTGCAAAAACTCAATATTCTCATGTGCATTTTGGAGACAAATTTTAATATTGGAAAGAGAGGTTTTGTTGATCTTAACCATCTCATCAACAGTGGAAAGTATTAAATTATTCAGTAATTTCAATACATCATCTCTATCCATTTCAGACCAATATAATCAGAGAAGTGATATTATCTTCAGCTACAAATTGGTCTATAAAATGATAAATAATTGCAACTATTAGATGAGTATTTCAGCCTCCAATTTGACTCAATAAATTTGGCATAGGCAATATATTTTGGAACACATACTCGCCCTTGACACCTCGAGATTTTAGGGCATAATTAAATCTGAAAATACAACTCAATCCTCAGGTAATGTGACAAATAATACATCCCTTGTTGTCTGATCATAAACCCTGTGATATGTAATTCAAACTTCAGACCTGGTGTAATTTCTCCACAAAGATCTCAGCCTTTGACAGTTAGATGGAGCCAAGAATAAACATTTTTCTGTTTGCTATGTTCAGCCCTTTTTCGTTGGTGTAAACACTAGCAAGAAACCCAACCTCTTCACTGTTGTAGCAGCTCCCACACACTGATGCTCTGTGTGACTCAGTCTTCCTAATGGAAGAAATATATATCTGAAAAAATACGCAGAGCGCTTGAGAAAGCAGACTTGACTTCCACACTCATTGAATTTTTGTTCAATGCTTTAAACACTATGTATATAATGCAAACTGTTCCACCACTTCAAATGCACCATACATATCGCAACACAGGTCACGAACTTTCGATTTATTTCAGCGCCCAGAGCAACGTGACCAAGATCTTATTGGTGCTGCAAGAGGCATTCATTCTAAAATTTCAATGCATGTTATTTCCTAGCGTATACATGCTTTAGTTGTCGTAGTAAATTCTTCTAAATCATTTGTCGTCGTTCTCACAGGTCCATCGAAAGCACAAGTATTCCATGTGAAGGTTTTTAACGGATCTATTTGCAAATGTCGACCAAGAAAAGCTGTCAGTATGGAATTCTTTGATTTGTAATTCTTTATCGGTGATTTCACAGAATCTGCCAAAGGGTCGCCATCATTTCCATCACTTAAGCGACTACCGCCCAGGGATCACTACTACTCATCGATGAAGCATAGATTTATGTATCAAATAACATGCCACATGAATGGACCAAATAACACAACATATTCTCGTGCAAGACAACGAAACGAAAGACTCAAGCATTCAATACATCCTTCAATGTATCCAATGCAACGACAACAACTCCAAGCTGTGGAGTAGGGTGTTTCCAAAAGCTACGAGAGCGTTCTGCAAAGCTGTGGAGTCAACACTTGACTGAATTGTGTAGGAGAGACGTTTGACTTGCAATGGCTTATAATGATTTAGCACCAACTTTAATGCATTTCACACGGTGATCGAAGGTTCCAACATTCAGTATTTATCGACACAAAAATTAGCATTCACTCAACAATACCTCAACCAACGATTTCAACAGTCTTGAAAAATAACTCACGCACATGTAAGAACTATTTACCATACATGAGCTCGTTATGATAAAGCGCTGAGGAGCAACGTTATATGACTCGTTTGGGGAGGCCAACCGACGGTGGTGTGGCTCACTGTACTGACTTGAATGGTGTTGCAGTGAGGAGTCGCCTGTGCGGGGAGGTACCAAAGCGCAGTCGGAAGGAGAAACCGGTGTGAATCGTTGTCTCTCAGATTTTCTGAAAGAGAGACTCTACAGGTAAAGAGCGTGTATTATACAGCGTCACAATAGAGACCATAGGCTTAATTCCAATGCTCATATATGCCATCACTTCCTTTACAACCTTTCAAAGACTTTTCAACACATAAAAAAATATAACATGACTTTTAGCGTTCATGGTTTATCAACGCATTGAACAACATGTTTATGTGACAACACGAATTACATAGTTGTAGCTTGGAGATAGAAAGAGACTGCGGCTTGGAGCACCATTCAAATGTACCCGTCCGGGCGGCGCCAATAGTTCTCTGCCATTCAAAGACAAAGGTAGAAAATAGTTTTCAGGCCTTCGAATAGGGAAAATAGTTTTCAGGCCTTCGAATCGTTGTAACCTCTGATGGACTGAACCGCTTTCGGATCTGAGAACGTATTCAGGCCAGCGTTCAACTATTTAAAAGGAATATACCATGTCAGCATTTCTTTTATGAATACGGCGCCACATGTACAATGTTCAAAACAGCGTGACAGCATTTCTGAGCCAACGCATACGTCTTTCTGGAGCCAATCGTTCAAATAGAGGTCCCTGATTCTACACTTCCAGGCGCAGTCAGCAAAACAAAATGCTCATATTTAATTATCAATAGGTATTTATAACTCCATAGCTAGGAAAACAGAATCTTCCAGGCTAATCACCCACCAGAATAACGAACCCCTTCAAACTATTGGATTATAGCTCAAGATGCCTTTCATTTACTCTGTATACTCGGCTGTAAATGATACTGGATAACAAATCTGCAACATTACAATTGTTCTTTTCTCGCCACTTCTTACAAAGTCTTAGCTTGCACGGAATTCTAAAAACATACCTAGCTTTTGAAGCAGCATCTCAAAAACAAAATGGCCAATATGCGCAGGGATGGTCTAGTTCTGTGGGAAAATGCAATGACTGACATTTACGGGAATGGAACTCACGCACAGTGAATACATTAAACAACGCTCAACGGAGGTTCCAGCGTACGCAGGACTACCAATAATAATTATTTTGCAATTCTTTCAGGAATCGAAACCAACATAGCTTCATACACAAAGGACTAACGCTTGTGACAGGGCCAGCGTTCAGAAAAAATGCATATGACAGACAGGTGTACAGCGTTCAGAAATAATAGTAAATCGCAGATGGAGCAGCGCTTTTAAATGGGGCGTTTGTGGACAGAGAGCGCAGGTAATGGCAGAGAATGAGAGCGCAGGTACAAAAAATGGATAGAGAGCGCAGGTAATGGCAGAGAATGAGAGCGCAGGTACAAAAAGTCTATGACACTGATGCAGTGAGACAGCGTTTGCAGCTGGTCTCTTGACAGAGGGCGCAAGCTTGACAGAAGGTGCAGACAATATCAAAAACGTATATGACAGACAGACATGTCAGAACAGCTTGGACAGCGCTGGCAATGTCAGGCAAAGGAACTTTTCATCGTTCAAGTGAATATGGCAGACAAGGCGCAGGTCTGTATAAAGGAATATGGCAGAAATAAACTGCACAGAAAGGCCATAAAACAAATGGCTCAAAATAATTATGCAGGGCAGGAATACGCCTGCTCTGATACCATGTTAAACACACATGGGCAGCAAGAGAAATATTAATGATAAAACATGAAAGTACATTTTTTTATTAACAGGAGATATACATTTATAGTACATTGTTGTGACCGTTGGGTTTCACATCCCAAGGTCTCTTGGACTCCTTTTGTCCATTCAGCTTCCACACTAACCCATTGAGGATTAGGTGTCCAACAAATCCATCTACGAAGACTTCCCAGTGTCTGTAGCACCTTAAGGGGCTCGCCAATTTTCACAACCTCTGCAGACTTTTTCCAAAAATAACTGCCAAAAACTTTATTTTTGGTGTCTTTGCCATCTTGTCTACAAGCCCACCGAGATGAAGTTCATTAATCAGAAGAAAACATTTTCCACAAGTTTTTAGTTGAGATTTGAGACATAGCAACATAAGGAAGTGAGTTGCAAATCTCGTAGTTGCATGCTTAACAAGTTATTTGCCCCCAGTGTTTTTCCTCATTAGGCTCAAGACCCATGAGTGGTTGTAGATGTATTTTGTGATGATGCACTTGGCATGCTCTACAATGTTTTTTACCCACTCCACTTTGCCTATGTCCTCAAGCATGAAGTACATGTAATGTGCAGCACATGCAGTCCAAAATATCGTCTTATATTTGGACTCTAGCATCTTTACAACAAGAACATAGTGTTGGAATTTCTAAGTCTATTTAGTTAGAAACCCTCCATGCACTTTATTTGATTTATTCCTACCTACTTGTTATTTTCCTTAACAAGTTATTTACAATGTAAATACTAAAAATAAACACTAGTGCATGCTCAACATATTACAGATCAGCAATTAAAAGAAACAAAAACAAACACACCATATGACACCATTATTTTTGGACTAATGTCCCCAAAAAAACCCAATGTGGGAAAACCGATGCAGCTATCTTAGGGTTTCCTTATTAAGCAATATCAGAGTATAATTTAGGTGCCAAAACTGGCCTGCCCAACAGAGAATTTCCTTGGCAGTAATACCTCTCAGTTTCTAACAAATCTCCTGGCTGAAACCCCGGATAATCCTTCCAGCAACTACTCAGCACAAATCTGCTCCAGAAACCCCAGCGTCAGCCCCTCTCTGCCTCAACCTGTTCCTGCGTCACCTCGGATGGGTCTGCGTCAGCACAGGGAGGCCTTGCGTCAGCCCTCTAGCCCTCTACATCAGCAACGCTAGCCTCTTTGAGGCTCTGCACAGCTCCCGACTGCTTTTGCGTGGCCCTGCATGAGCCCTGGCTAGCTCTGCGTCAGTCTCCTTAGCTACTACACTGCTCCACCAGCACTATCTCTGCCTCTTTATCTCTCTGTACTCAAATTCCCCTCAACTGCATCTCCCGATCACTAATTCTATCTCTCTTAGCAAACACCACTCTAGAGAATAGAATTACTGATCACTCTGGTGTGTTCTCCGAGTGACCCTCAAGCCCCCTCTTATACTTTTCCTGTTGACATATCAACGGCCGAGATTAAGTCCCTAATCAACGGCTAAGATTAGATCTGGCTTGATCCATGTCTTTTGGACCATTCTAACACAGATTCATGTTAATACACATTAATATTTTATTTTCCCTAAGTTTAAACTTAGGGACTCCATTAAAAATATTAATTATTTCAATATCTCCTGATCTGTTTAGAATCTGCCCAAACCCTTTCTGGGTATTGGAGATCTCATGTGCCCCAACCTCTCCACCAAATTTCGTGGCTAGAGCACATCCGATGCTACCAAATCAACACTCCCTCTTACTGAGGACTATGCTCTAGCAATACTCCTCACTGAGTATTACTTTGATCATCCGGCGTCGGTACCTGTGCTGATGCTAGGCCTTCCTGCCCAACTTCCTCTACACTGCTACATATTGTACTGTTGCCCATGGTTCTGCCACTGCCACTGCTGCATTTGTACGACAATTCCCTCTACATTTGTGTTGTTGATGGTCCTTTCTCCCAGCACTGCTTCCGCACTACACCTCCTCTCAACATGTTGCATCGTGCTAACCACTGCTGCACTACAACTCAGTTATTGAGAAGTAAGTAACTAATCTCCCAATCTGACCTCCCTATTGGGCTAGAGATACCCACTGATGTTGAAGCTCCCTCTACTGCTGACAAGTGCTCCCTCTCTGACCTCTGCACTGCTGCAACAACTCCTTGCATCTCGCACCATTACACACCTCTCTATGTCGTCCTACACTAGTGCAACACTCATGTGCCTCTCGCACTGTTGCAACCTGTTAGCCTCGCGCTGTCTCGAGACTCCTGCACTGTAGCTCCATCTGCATCCATCTCTACCCATATCAGCCAGTCCTGCTACTCCTCGTCGGGGCTCCCGTAGCAAGGTCTAATCCAAGACGTTGGGTACCTCAAGGATCCTACCCCTCATCGCTTATAGTCCGCCTGACTTCAGCTCGATGTCTCCCCACTTCCACTCAAGTGGTGCGTGTGCACTCATAGCACAGTCATCGTTTGTTAAAACTTCCTTCTCTGCCCGTGTTGGCGCTGCCTTAGTCTTGGAAGACTCTCCCTTACTCATCTTCCTTAGACCTTGGGTCGCATAATAACGCAGCTCCCCACAGTGGAAGCACTTGATCTTGGAGAGATCCTTCTTCTTCCGGTTTTCCTGCTTTCCCTCAAGATGCTAGGGCCACATCTTCCTCCTCCTGCTTGACTTTGATCCCCTTACTGCTGCTACCCGTCTTCGACTGCCATCTGATCTCTTCCTAGGGAAGAGCTACCCACATCTCGTCCCAAGGTGGAAGTGTCCCTCTGCCTAGTATACTCTGGACAAATACTTCACAGTCTTCTGAGACAGCATTCACGGTTGTCCTCACCATCAGCTACTGATCTTATATCGCCCCTATAGCAGTCAACTCATCTCGGATCTCATTCAGTCCTCCGAGGAAGGTGTCAATCGGTTCTCCATTCTTCATCTGATACGACCTCAACTGATTCTCAAGCAGCATTCTTCTATGCACAGAAGTATGTTGGTACAGCTTGTAGAGAGCCTCCCACATCTCAAATGTCGTTTCCTTCTCGGCTCTGTGTGGTACTACATCATCCTTGACCCCTATCAAGGATAATGCTCTTGGTCCTCGCCATTGCCTCCTCGTACCTGTCATTATCATTCGGGTCGACAGGGATAGCTATTACCTTCAAGGCGAAGTTCTTGACACGATTCTTGTCAAGTATGGATAAGATTCTAACATTCCAGACTGCGAAGTTCGATGCTCCGTCCAGTCTATCCTGGTCTCTTACTCCGTGTAGTGCCATGATGCTCCTCTACTTCCCTCCTGGAAGTTCTCTATTCGACTCCTCTGAGTCTCTACTTCCCGTCTGGAAATTCTCTTCTGGACTCCCTTTGAGTCCTGATTTCCCTCTTGGAAATCCTTTTGTCGCTGTCGAGATGCCCCCTACTCTGATCGTCTTGTACAACCGCACCACTGATCAGGGTTCCTCGGCTAGAAAACCTCGGTAACAACTCCTTTGGCCTTGCTCTGTCAGGTACTGTTCTGACTACAATACCTCTCCAGCTCCACTCTGCAATATTCCCACAGCTTTCTAAACCCCAGCAACCTGAAGGTGAGAGCTCCTAAGCTCTGTGCAATCCCGGCACCAGCAACCCGGCCTCCTCAGCCAACAACGTCAGCCCTCCCAGCTACTGCGTGGCTCTGCGTGAGGCTTCTTTTGCCTTCCTTAGCCTTTGCGTTGCCTCTTCCCGACTCACCCTTGATGACGCAAGCATTGCATCACCCTTCTTTCTTGTTGCTCTACTAGAAACAGTGTTTGTCACCTCGGGACAGTTGTTTTTTGCTGATACTGCTCCACTCGGCTGATGTCCTTTAGTCCTCCTGTGATATGCAATCACGCTCCAATACCATGTTGGAATTTCTAAATCTACTTAATTAGAAACCCTCCATGCACTTTATCTTATTTATTCCTACCTAATTGTTATTTTCTCTAACAAGTTATTTACAATGTAAATACTAAAAATAAACACTAGTGCATGCTCAACATATTACAGATCAGCAACTAAAAGAAACAAAAACAAACACGCCATATGACACCATTATTTTTGGCCTAATGTCCCTGGAAAAACCCAATGTGGAAAAATCAATGTAGCTATCTGAGGGTTTTCTTATTAAGCAATATCAGAGTACAATCTAGGTGCCGAAACTGGCCTACCCAACAAAGAATTTCCTTGGCAGTAATACCTCTCAGTTTCTGACAAATCCCCTGGCTGAAACTCTGGATAATCCTTCTGGCAGCTACTCAGCGCAAATCTGCCCCAGAAACCCCAGCATCAGCCTCTCTCTGAACTGCGTCAGCCCCTCTCTGCCTCACACTGGCCCTGCGTCACCCCGGATGGGTCTACGTCAGCTCTTGGAGGCCCTGTGTCACCCTAGATGGGTCTGCGTCAACTCTGGGAGGCCCTGCGTCACCCCGGATGGGTTTGTGTCAGCTCTGGGAGGCCCTACGTCAGCCCTCTAGCCCTCTGCGTCAGCAACGCTGGCCTCTCTGAGGCTCTGCGTAGCTCTGGGCTGCTTCTGTGTGGCCCTGCGTGAGCCCTGGCTGGCTCTACGTCACTCTCGTTGGCTACTACATTGCTCCCCCGACACTCTCTCTGCCTCTCTGTCTCTCTGTACTCAAATGCCCCTCAGCTGCATCTCTCGATCACTAATTCTATCTCTCTTAGCAAACCCTGCTATAGAGAATAGAATGACTGATCACTCCGGTGTGTTCTCCAAGTGACCCTCAAGCCTCGATTAAGTCCCTAATCAATGGCTAAGATTAGATCTGGCTTGATCCATGTCTTTTAGACCATTCTAACATAGATTCATATTAATACACATTAACATTTTATTTTCCCTAAGTTTAGACATAGGGACTCCATTAAAAATATTAATTATTTTAATATCTCCTGATCTGTTTAGAATTTGCCCAAACCTTTTCTGGGTATTGGAGATCTCATGTGCCCCAACCTCTCCACCAAATTTCGTGGCTAGAGCACATCCGATGCTACCCCAAATCAACACATAGTTTGAGGTATTATCTATGATGACCTGCACAACATTTTCCTCCCCACTACCTAAATAATCTCTTTCAAAAGCTCAAATAGAAAGTATGCATCTTTCACCTTGATGCATCAACTAATCTCAAAAACATGGTTCCTTGAGGGCAAGAAACAAAGAAATTAATGATAGTGTGGTTCTTTCCATCGATCCATCATGTGACACATGATGGAACAACCAGTTTTGGCCCATGATTCTATATACTTAGTCAAATACTTATCTATGCAGCAAATCTCTTTTAGCAAATGAGTTCCCCTCAAGTCATGCACATTAGAGCCTTTGAAACCCTTTTCCTACAGCTATAACAAAGTCCCACATAGCTTAGTAATAAGGTGAGCAGGCAACATTAAATGGGATATTGCATCATCTCACTATCTAGCAATGTATTGAAAAGCAGATTCTTTGCATTGCTTTTTCCAATCGTCATCCAAAGTGGGTGACATTGAGTTAGACTTGGTTGGGAGGAAGTGCAATTAGCAGACGCAGTGGCAACAGAGATTGATAAATGACTCTGGATGTTCATCCTCTTTTTTCCTTTAGATTGTTGGCCTTGATTATAAGACCCAAGAGCAAGAGTAACATAGTGAAAGGGGTCATTGGTGGAAGGGATAGAAGAGGAGTCTTGAATCTTAAAATCATCATACCCACAATCTCTTATGGCTTGTAAAATTTCCTTCTTCCTTGCAAATTCTTCTTGGATAGCCTTATCCCTAGCCTTAATCTCCTCAAACTTCTCAAACTTGACAAGTTATTCTGCCCTAATATCTCCTATCACTTCCTTTGGTGCTTGACATGGCTTTACTTGGCCTCTTATCCCAGGCAAGCGTTGTTTCAACCTAAGAATACCCCTCTCCCCTCTCCAATAGATTTATTGCAAAATTTGCAAATCATTTTTCCATCAATCACATCACAATGAGCCCATGCAGTGTCCTTGGCTTTTGAAGGCATAGCGGCTAGAATATTTGAAATTTGCAAATGAAAGAAATCTGCAAATTAAAAAAAAAATGCAGCTAAGTAAAATGGAAAACCTAAGATAAATTTGGGGGGAAAAAGGGCATATTTAGCCTACAAAATTTAAGACTTAAAAACTATCTGTTGAACTTGAAATTTGATAGCATAGATGTTAAATTTGGCAACTAGGGCTAAACTCCATGTGGATCATCTTATTTATGGCAGCTGATATTTTTCTTGGATTCCTCTCTTCGAGAGGTGTAGGATTGATCTAAAGATCATCCGATTCCGACATGTATTTATGGAGATATGAATTTATTTGTATTATTTGACAATTTGTCAAGGTCGGCCAGCAAGCAAATTACCCCAACTTATCCTCAACGTTGCATTATAAATAGAAGAGGTCTCAAGTCATTTTTGATACACGCACTTCTCCTAAGATCTCTCTCCACTAGTTTGGATTTGGTGGCTAGAGAGATCAAGAGGGAGAAGCCCTAGACGCAGCGAAGGAAGGTTTCTATACGCAGCAAGTCAAAGTCCCCTATACGCAGTTGAAGGGAGAGACACCTAGCCACAGTTGAAGGAGATCTAGCCATGCCCTAGCCACAGTCACAAAGAAGGTATAGCCGCTGTCTTGAAGGTGCCCTAGTGCCCTAACCGCAGGCCTTATTATGCAGCAAAAGGTGGTCTAATGCAGCCCTATATCCGCAGTTGAAGGAGGCTCCTATATGCTGTCTAGAGGAAGCCTATACACAGTCCTAAAGTGCCCTAGCTGCCGGTCAAGGAGAGCACTTAATCCACTGTCAAAGGAGACCCCCAAACGCAGCTAAAGGAGACCCTAGTCCGCTGTTTAGAAAGCCCTAAATCCACAGTAATAAAGAGGCCTAATAGAGGCCTAATACGCAGCAAAGCTAGAAGACTTAGCAGCAGATTTGAGGTGCCATAATCCACAGCCATTGACTGATCCTAGGCTGCAGCAGAAGTGCCCTAAACTCCGCAAGAATAACTCTGTTATCAGCGCGAAAGAAGGTTGTTCCTAGGCATGGATTTAGGCATCATTTTATGACTGCGTTTTCTTCTTGTAGGAGGGCCGAGCTAGAGTAGCTCTAGATCATATCTGTTAGGGTATCGTTGAAGGATCAAGTATAATGTTTCTGCTGCCTTGAAGCTATAGGAAGACTATGTGTTAGGCTACAGGCCATAACACCACAATCAAGGTTTGTTTATGAATGTTTGAGGGCTTATTTATATGCCCAGATCAGCAGCATATCCCAGGGGTTGTCCTAGGCTGTTTTGATGACTATTGGAGGACTGCTCGGTGCCCTAACAAATCATCATGATGACAGCTACAACCTATCATTGACTGTGTCCCATTTCATGAAGCAGTGACAGCTAGTGCAGCAAGAAGACATCAGAATTCCGGGAGATGTTTTGGGTCAAGGATTGACCATGGTTGGCTCAGTTTGCTGAACATCCAGTTGATACCAGGTGTATGATCTTCAGAGGAAGATTCTGTGCTGTGTGACCAGCATTGTCTTCTCTGGTCAAGTCTTTTCTACTGCTGTCATAAATATCAGTTTTGTATATCTGTACTATCTCTCTCTCTGCTGAACTATTGAAGAATATAAAAAATAATTGATCAAGGGTTTCCCCACATTGGGGTTTGTCCCTGGCTGGTGCCACATCTTGTGTCCTCTTGTCTTGGCTTGTTTTCTACTGTTTATGTTTATGTTCTACCTGCACTTTACTATCATGCTGATGTGATTGCTAATCTGAATAATGTCATTGGGCTAATATGAAAAAGTGAAGTAAATTGCTCTAAGCATAGAACATACCTAAATTTAACAATAAAACACATAAAAAAACTTAAATACATGGACAGCAATGAAATATGGATTTTTTTAAGTGACAATCCTTACCTAGAAATGCAAACTAGCTCCCTTAGCCTCCTCTTGAAGATGCCAACTCCACTAACAACTTCAAACTAACTACAAAGTAGCTTCAAGTCTAACTCCAAGCCTCCAAGGTGACTACTCCAGCAAAAACTCAACACACTCCAAGCTCTCAATGAAGCTCACAGAAACTACAAATGAGATGTGTGAGGCAAATAAGAGGGAAGACATCCTTTTATTGGCTTGGAGGGTCTGTTTTTGGAGGGAAACAGCCTTTTGTTTCCCTCAAAACCACCTCAAAAACCGAGAAAGACGGGTTGGGTGGCTCTGCGGCCAGCCTGGCAATAAAATGGCAGGTGTATGATTGAAAACTGGCCGGTTCCATCATAAATCGGCTGGTTTATGACTGGTTTGACCAAAAAACCAGCTGGGAGGGCTAATGAACCTGGTTTTTCAACCGGTCCAGTGGCCTGGGCTAATGAATCGGACAGTTTGACAGGTTTACGGTTTGAAACGATCGGTTTTGAATACAATGGTTGTGACATAACAACTTGAAGTTTTTTCAAGTTTCATATAATAACTCCTGCAAAAGAATCTTATAAATAAAAATTGTCCAAGAAGACTGCTAGAAAACACAAACTGAAATCCTTACAGATTTCCTGCTGCTTTTTTATGATGTATGATAGCATGTTTTGCAAATTTTTTTGACGTGCAAAATATTTGATCAAGTAAAACTCACACGATTTTGTGTATTTTCAAGGGGTTATGAGCATGGTCAAAATTTTCATCAAATATTTTACTATAAGACCAATTGTTTTTCCAAATTTAGGCAAACTTTGTGGGCATAGATTAATCTCTCTTACAAGGTTGCTACAATGCTTAATATTTCATGTTGCAAGTGTTTTTATCTCAGATACATTGTCTTGTGGGTTTTACGATTTTCAAATGCTTATTTTGCTGCATCTATATCCAACCGGCTGGACAAAATGACCTTCCCAATCCATCGTTGTTTTTGTATCCACGTGCTGTTAATGTTGTTAAAGGGAGAGATCAAAAAATAGAGAAGAGTTTCAAATGAATTGAGTTTAAAATTGCTTACATGCCCTTTAGTGACCTAAATATACAGATTCCACCCAGGTATGCAATGTAATGTACGTTAACAGAAAAAGAAAAAAGAAAAAAGGTGTAGAGGTAAGTAGATTTTCACCTCGAAAATAATGTCCTTCCCATGCTGAGAACGAAGAAGTTCTCCTACATTTTGCATACACATTTCTGTAAGTTTCTGCAAAACAAACAGGAAAACAACTTCAGTCTTTTAACTAATGGATGGTTCCCACATTCCTATCAAGTATTTATCAAAATGATAAAAAGAAGAACACACAGGTAAGTTAAAAGGAGTAATTTGCAGAAGTGATCCAATAGTATCATATTACAAGATAACATCTAACCTGTGCGAATCCACTCTTAGTTAAAAGTTCAATTCTTCTAGTTGAAAAATCCTTTTTGGATATTTTCCCCAACCCTTCACTCTCTTCGAGATTCTCTTCATCTTTTTCATCTCTTTTGAGACCTGGGATATCTGTCTCTGAAGATGGCTTTTGACTTTCAGAAGGTTCATCATCTGCAGACTGGGGAGGCCCATCCTGTAAGGAAATCAATATATTTTCATTTTTCCACCACCAGAAGAAATAATAGTTGAATCGTTTATGCAATGAATGACAAAAAAAAATTGAATACGCCTAGAAATAAATTCAAAGTATACGCAGAATTAGGCGAGGATTGCCTGGGTACAGGTAGTAAGAGAAGTAATCGTTGATCTTAGAGTCTCCAGAACATCTGCAGGAAAGTAGCGAGGTACATTTGGGCAAAGAAGATGCAAAAGTGGACGCCGCCCATACTGTTATTTGCAGAGACCACATAAAAGTAAATTTATAGGTCTCCAAAAAGGTCTCCTCTTTGATTTACAATCTTTAGAGAGACCAACACCCCATTTAGATAAGACCAGTAAACAAATCTAGAATGTTCATTGCTTCAAAAGGGTGGTAAATTTAGTATATTGAACATAAAACTTACCTTGGCTAATGCCAATTCTTTCAAATCTTTTTCTAGCTCACGAAATATAAACTGCAAGAACATCACTCTCCAGAAATCAGAAGCATAAACATAACTTGAGCCTTAGCATCAGTGAATAGTAAACATCAAACAAAACAAAGATCCTTCACAGCAAACCTTAGAAACAAGACTGGTGTCATCAACAAAACTGAGAATGCACATGAGGATCTGCCAGAAAAGTAAAAACAACAAAAGGTTATCAAATATAGAATAATATCAGTAGCTGCTCATATGGGAAAACCACAAAGCATGTCGTACATAAGTAAAATATGCCAAAAAGATATAAGTTCAATATTCATGTAAAAGGCAGAAAAATTTCCATTATATAAACAAAAGAGATGTCACAGCAGAGATATGAGAGATCAATATTTGTGGTTGATTAAATATTTGCAATTAAATGTCAAACATCTGAACCTAAAATAACCTACCATAAGATATCTCAGACTCATGACCAAAAGAAAACTACCCAAAGTGGCTATACATTTAGAGAGGAAAATCTATCTCGCATTTAGGTGACTTTATGGTGCATAGTAATAGGAGACAATCCACCCAACTTGGGACCAGCAGAGGCAGCAACGATTTTCACACCTTCAATCAAGGTTCCAATCTCATGAGTCATGAGCTCCACCCAATGCCTTAAAGTGGTCATGGGGGCATTTGGAGGTAGGAATTGAATTTATAGTGCTAGGTGATGACCTGCATGTACATATTATGGACACAAACACAGCATCACAATCTCCTTAACGTGAATACCATTTCCCAAGTCCCATTCCTACAGGCCTTTACCTAAAACCTGAAGTACATATGGGGCCCCTAGAAAACAGTTTCAACCTATGGAAATAGGAGGTCACGCCCTGCACACACATATCCAAGCCCACAGTGTTCTCCTTAAAGCTTGAACGCTGCTCACTAGAAGTTTCACTACATTGCAAGGTAGAGCTCACCCCATCTCCCAAGCACGACACTTCCCTTACAAGCAAGTAGGTTGTCAAACATTACATCATATATTAGCCACCATGAAGCAGCAAGGGAGATCCAAATCAGCAGATCAAGGACAGATCTAGGGCTTGATCTGCTAGATCAGATCCAGAGTATTATGGTGTTTGTAAAACTTGAATGTTTATGTTAAGAATCCAGTTGTGCTTTTATTCAGTAGATCTAAGATAGTCTACTAGGAATTAATTGCCAGGTGCTGGGTTCATGAAAATTTAACAGAATATACACCTTTGAAGCCCTTAGCCATATTGGATGGTACTTGGAAGACACATTAGATGATGACATGGCAACCTGGAAGCCCACATATCCACTTAAAAGGAGGTATTGTTTATATTGATTGGCACACTTCGAAAAAATTTATGGATGTCTACATGCTTTGAAGAACTTTTGAAGGACCTTTGGAGGCTAGATGCTGCGCCAACAACACCCTTACCCCTTATCATACCTAGCTATCTTACCCTGCCGAGAAGCCTCCTTCAGCCAATGAGTTGGTCGGAAGCGAGAAGAGTGTTGGTGAGCTGATAGTGGCCCCCTCTAAGGTGCAGTTGGTTTTGCATTTGAGCTTTTGGAATTTATCTCGAGAAGTGTGAGATTTTGCTGTAACAGGCCAACAAAAAGAGCCCCACTCTAAGATGCACTTTCAATAATTTACATATTAGGGACTGTATTTCTTGCACAAGTTAACTAAATGCATCTACCAAAAAAATTAATACAAGTGATCAAAGGAATTGTGCCAATAGCTTTGGGTGTACTATTTAGTGCACATAGACAATAGAGAGTTCAAAACTATGTTTTTCCATGATTTAAATCAATAACCCTATAGATCATCAACTTAGTGTTGCATCTCAGATAACAGAACATTACGACCAATCTCCTTAATAGCATTCTTCAATACATCACATCGGAAAGATGAGTCCTACACATTTCAAATAAAGAAATCAGCCTTAAAAATTAAGGCCCAATATGAAGAGCTCACAATAATGTTTATGAAGGGTCTCTACCTGAAATCTACCCAACGATCCATGATAATATAACACCCTATCAAAACCGAAGCATGTTAAAGGTATTTCATCAACCCTTGCATCTTTGGGATCCTCTTATCCAACAATATTGTTGCTTTATTGTAACTAGGGGGTGCATATCCAACACGCCACTGTTATGTTTTTCCTCATTATTTCATTGTAAATAAAAGAACGTGAAACATTCAATACATTCATATGTTTCGCAACTGCTTCATCTACCTTTTCCTTGTATTGCACACTAATATTTTTTTATCCAATTCACAAATCCTGTAGAATTCTCTAAAGTAGAAGACTACCCTACATGCTGTACAGAGTCACAAACTAATAGTTTCACTCACTTGAGAGTTACCCAGGGGTTGATGAGGAGGTATGACTTAAAAGGTGACACACTTGACAGTTTCATTCACTTGAGAGGACTCTGCACTTTAGGGTTTCAATCTTTCTAATTAAGTGTTGATTAGGGCCTGTTACCACAAGATCTGCCACCTAATGGTGCAAGGTGTTCACTTGATGACAAAATAAGAGAACTTGGAAGAGTTACCACTGTCACCTCGGTCTCCTCTTTCCACAATTCAGGATAATCAAGGAACACCTAAAAGGGGATCTCCCTAAGATCCTCTTTTCCAATTGTTTAGGATCACTTAACAGTTTAAGGAGAAGGGAATTAAGAGATAGATTAACATGCCGCCTACAAACAGTCTTCACATGATCCCCAAAAATCATTAGCTATGGACACTGTTACCCACCACTTTGTGAGTGATATCCCCAGAAGAATTTTTTTCTCCATGATGAGCCTCAACCGACAGCCAGCAGCCCCTTGATGCCTCCTACTAGCTCATTGAACCATTTCTCTGCCACCTGAGCCAGCCATGTGGTCCCTCACCCACCTGTATTGATCATATGTTTGAAGTTGGGCCTCCCGAATCTAAAGGTATGTCTTGTCATTTGGTAATTGAGTATTGGGTTTACCTATCATGGATACTTTTGGGTATGGATTGATGGGGGGTTTGGCGAAAAGAGTAGGCTTAGTTTGTGTTCTTGTCCCCTTGATCTCTTTTGGTTGTTACCCTTAGATCTTAGTTCTGTGGGATCTCTTTTATTGACCATTTGGTTCTAGGGTGGTACTACTTGGGAAACCCCGACTTTGGGTGTGTGGTCCCGCTCCTTTCCCCGCACATATTACTCCCTTTCCACTCACTATACCCCCATTCATCTTTTCTCCCACCTGGGTCCACATAGGGCTAGCATCCATCCCCCCTTGCCCCACCTTGGGTCAGGCCTAGAATGATGCCCCAGAGGTTGAAGCAATTAAAAGAAAAAGTGAAAAGAATAATTGGCCAAATTTAACAGGAAATTGTAACACAAAATGCAAAAGATGGCCACCAAAAAATAATTAGCACATGGGCAAAAGCCATTGCATTAGCGCTACCCCAATCCATGGCCATCACCCTGGTTCCATAGGCCCTAGATGGGCCTCCTCTATCATCCAGGAACCCATGATTGTCCCAACCCCTGGAGGGCAATGAACCGCCCTAGTTGAACCGCCCTAATTAAAAGGGGTAACCACTGCTATATCTTACACATCATGCTCTTGTCCTTTGAGCCCCGAGCGGTTAATTAAAGAAAATTCATAAAAGGCAAAAGGTATATAAAGAAGGGTGGAAAAATCAAGGTCGGGGCACCTCATGTACCACGACTACTCCCTCCTATACATTACATACCCAGGTGTGGGCTTCCTCTTATCTAGCTACCCCTATGCCCCACTATTTGGACCAGGACTACCACTCTCATTCCCTATACAACATCACTTATTTGTCATTTGCCACCCCCATTATAGGGATGTACCTTGGGCATACTATCCCCTTTAAGAGTTGAAACCATTTAATAAGGTACTTGGCTAACCCCCTTAGGAGCCTGGAGACACTAGCACATGCTAAAGCCCACTATGGAAGGGCATGCCAATATGAAGTGCCCTTGTTGTTATCCATGATTTGTAAGCTCTTTTACCCGATTATTTTAATGAAAGGTTGTATTGGAAGCCTAGCGGATGCAATGGATCTTATGCAGGATTACAAGTGGTTTCCATTTGGGTTTGGTCTCCCTGTATGGGATCCTAACCCTAGAGGTCTACATTGGCGCATATAGGGTGTGCACAGAGAGCCATTAGCCTCCACAGCAACAGACAACACTCCACGGATCTTCATGGATGCTCAAAGATTACTACTGATCCACTTTTGGGATGATGATGATATGCTTGTTACATTATGCCCAGCAGGAGCCCCACACTCTTCACAGGTGTCCCAAGACTTGTACGATGTCATGGTAGCATTCATTCCACCACTTGGCCCTTGCAGAGGATCTTTGATTCATATGGAGACCCATGGGGTCATCTATGTGCCCTCATACCCACTGGGAGCACCACAGTCTACTACTCAGAGAACAAGGAGCCACCCCCTTGTCCATCATATTCCGAGGAATTTATTCCTCAATATGGCACTTTAGGATATTATGGAGCCTTCGGAGGGCCCTACAACATGCACATGTTATTATTTGGCCCCTTGTGAGGCTTACTTTTACACTTATGAGCTAGTTTGGTGGGCTTGAAACCAATAGGGGCTAATGTAGGTCCATAGGCTAATTCGAACTCCATAGGCGGCTATATATTGATGTTAGATACACTCATTTGTATCATCAATTGACTTGGGATCTCTCTAATCATAGAGAATTTCACACTTTTTCCTTGGTGGATATTTTTTGGAGATGGATGAATTTTGATGTATGGATTTGCGTTATTTCTCGTCTTGGAGGTTTATTGAGCAAATGAAATGCTAGTTGGATATATTCTATAACATTGTAAGTAAATTTTAATGCTATTATCCTTGTTGCTGCATACTGCTAAAATTAGGGCTACTTGTTGCGTTTTTGAAATGTGGAATTGAGCATGTTTTAGCTAATTTAATGTATGGGCCAATGTTTTATGAATGAAATGTCCTAGAGATTTATTTATCTCGAGAAGCTTACATCATTTGCTTTGAAGTATAAATGCTTGAAAGTCACTTTTCTATTCTTTCTCTCAACATTGGATGAAGTAAATTTTAATGCTATTATTCTTGTTGCTGCATACTGCTAAAATTAGGGCTACTTGTTGCATTTTTGAAATGTGGAATTGAGCATGTTTTAGCTAATTTAATGTATGGGCCAATGTTATATGAATGAAATGTCCTAGAGATTCATTTATCTCGAGAAGCTTACATCATTTGCTTTGAAGTATAAATGCTTGAAAGTCACTTTTCTTTTCTTTCTCTCAACATTGGATGAAGTTGACTTTCTTGGCCTCCTTGATCAAGAAACCAAGTTCTTACTCATCATTATCCTTAACTCCATATCCCCAAGTGAACTAGGCATTGATCCCTCAAAATGGGTATCATTTTAACCCTTTTTTGCCATTTTCCCCTTTTTCCCCAAGTCTAGCTCCAACAAGTCACCTAGGGCATCAATATCCTGGGAATTGCCCCAAGGAAAAACTTCGATCTCCTATAGGCTATTGTGTTGGTGGATCCCCTCCCTCTCCTCCAAATGTGAGGCAACTCTAATGGTGGAATCTTCGGAAATCCCAAGACCTAGCTCTAGGACCGAATTGTGCCTAGGCATCCCCAAGGCTAGACCTCAATAGGATCAATTCAACCTTTTGAAGTAAATATTTTTGTTTGGTCCTTTCCCTTCACCTTGTCCAGGATAGGAACATCATTGGTTGCTACATTCCATCCCCAAACCTGGGTTGGGTCCACTTGGCCCTGTGTGATCCCACTTCTTCATAAAGATTATTTGTCAAAGACCATTTGGGAATCCAGGTTTCCCAAGGATTATACAGATTGAGAAACTTGTTTATAAACCTATCCTTTCTCCCTCAACCCTCCAATCCTCACCCTTTATCCCTGGTGGACCAAGTCCCTTGCTTAAAGAGCAAGCAAGCTCCATTTTTCACTCCATCCTTGGGAAAGGATTTTCAGGGTCACTTCTCACGTATCCATACATATACTTTACAGGTGATCCCTACACTACCGGGACTCCTCCCATCGGTGAAAGTCCGTAAACAGCAGGGAGACTTAGTTGTGTTGACAGTGAGCTACGCCTCCACTGTTGCCCTTAACCTAGCGGTTGCCCTCTTAAAAACCCCTTTAGGTCCCCTGCTGATTTCAGTGGTAGCAGATACGAAGGTGTAAATGTTAAATCAATCTTGGATGCTGGTATACTTCGTCTTTTATTGTATTAGATCAGAGTTACAACAATGTATGGTTTTGCTTGAATTTCTACAGGATTTCAAGTAATATATGCCAGCTGTTATAAGATCTGATTTCCAGCAGTACAGGACATTGTGTACATGAGTTTTGGGCCAACTAATAAACAATCACAAGGCTTCCTTTCAAGAGATATTGACTGCTATAGCAAAATTCTGAATGCTGGCCTAATCACAAGTACAAATACAATGATATTTCCAGCTTAGAAGCATCCCCTTTAACCAATATCTTTAAGTGCATTATAGCTGGAATATAATGCACAATATTTAATGTAAATTCCAGCAGTAAAATACTGTTCAACAATGCTCTTTAAAAGCTGTTTCTGAGTGAGTTATCGAACATATTTATCCAGCCAAAATGTTCTCGTTTGTTTGATGTGTAATGAGGAATACAACAAAACTTTTAGGTACAGATCTGGATTTAGATTTTCTTATACAAATTCTAGATCTGTATAACACAAAAAGATGACTTTGAATCAAACTTTAAGTGGCTGTAAGGCAGTATCAGTGCCTTATACATTCCATTTGGCGCATCTGGTTCCACGATATCCTTGAGGGAGGCAGCTCTATTGAGTGGACAAGGGTGATTTTGGCTGTGGATTACAAGCTGAAATAAACCCTCTCTTAGTTCTTTAAGATATCCTGAAATTTCTATCAAAATGATTTCCTACTTTAGACAAGAACATGGACTATGAGGTTTTGGATCTATCAAGAAATGATAAAATGTGTTTTGCATCTCAAGAGAGAAATTCATCACAAAAACCACTTCAAATGACAAATTCTTAAATCCTGAAAAAATTACCAGAATTCATGACCTCAAAATCATTCATGAAGAAACAACCAGAATGCATAAGCATACACAATAGAGAGTATCCTCATCCTCTATGGTACCTTGTTAAACCATCTATTTGCCCTCCAAGAAAGTTACAAATGCAAAGTATAACAAGGGCTCAAATACTCATTCCTTCAACAACCATTACAAGGAAAGGAGACCTCTTTAAATTGATGGAGAGCAAAACCCTCTTAAATAAAGTAATAACATTTTTTGATGGTGGTGCCAGCTATATATAACATCCATATGAGGGGCGTGAATCACCCATGAGAGAGGTCGACCCACATCAAAAATAGAAAACTATTATTTGGCACACACAAGCAAAATAGACAAGAAATCTCATGCAATCAAGCTGCCACATGTCCAATCGATTCAGGATAGAGAGAAATAGTGGCTGCCAGCTGTCATATGTTGTCCAAAGGTGGCTGTAACAGTCAGTCAATTTGCTATTTTTAGCTATTTGGCACATGCTTCCAAGTCAAATCCACTAGTTAAACCTTCTAACAGCTATCTCCTAGTGGAATAGTCAACTCATGTGTCCACAAAAGATTGATGAAGGCTGCTAGCTGCCCACAAGTAGGTCTTGTTACTGCTCAAACTCGCAGGGGTCCTAGGAGGGGATCCTATAGAGCAACTACTAGGTCAAGGGGCAACAATGGAGCCATAGCCCAATGTCACCTAGGATAGGCTCCCTACTCTTTACGGACTTTCACCAATGGGAGGAGACCCGATATATGGGGAATCGCTAAATGGATGGATCAATAAGAGGATAAGGAGTGATTCCAAAGGCCCATTCATAGGAGAGACTCAATAATATGGTTTTCCTACTTGGAAAGCAAGGTGATACGCTCTCTAGGAAAGGCTAGGAGGATTCTTGAGGTTGGGGTTTGGGAGTGGAAGTATATCTTTGTCAAGAGGTTTCCTAGACCTGAGAATCTTTGTGGAGACTTGATCTTTGTGTGATCTTTGTGCAATTAGAGTTGTAAGGTTGCAGGACCACACGGGACCAAGTGGACCCAGAATTAGGTCAAGGATGTGGAGTTGATCAGCCGACAAGGGGCTTAACCTAAAAATGGAGGAGAAGAGGACCAAAGGACGAATATTCTTTCGAGAATTTAATGAAATGATCCAAATGAGGACACTAGCCAAGGGAAACCTAGGGCAAGAAACAATCCTTGAGCTAGGGTTTGCTATATCTCAAGATCCCACCGTCGAAATTTCTTGAAATTTTGAGGGCCTCTAGAGAAAACCCTAGTGCAGTTATCAACAAGAGATCGAACTTTTTTGAGGCTACAATGAGAGAAAAGTGATGCCCTAGGTGACCTATGGAGGCTAGGCCTAGAGAGAGAAAGAGAGGTGAGAGAAATATCCTTTAAAAGTGATCACCTATGGAAGGATTGGTGCCTTATCCTTTGGGAGAGATGGGGTCAAAGAGAATTTATAGTTTGGATTACCCAATCAAGTAGGCCTTTAAGCAACTTTGCATGGCATTAGGGCATGAGAGCAACTACTCAAAGTCTTTATACTTCGATATGCAATAATTGATGACTTATCAAGTTGTATTCAACAACAATAATCTCTAGGAACATTCATCCATTCATAAATGGCCCATGCAATGATGCAACGCTACAAAAGATCAAAATTTCCACAATTTTGTATAGAAAAGCAATAAATTTCAGACTTGTATAGCGAAAATCCCAACAACATTTCATGTGACAAAGTAAATAACAAGAATAAGCAAGGAAAAGATCACTTACATGTACAAATGAGAATATCCAATCATCAAATTATGCCAATAATGAAGCTCCAAGACAAAGAGAGATAGATCCAAACATCAAAATTCATCCACGTAATCCAAACTCATCCTCCAAAAGAGAATGTGAAATTCTCAAGTAGCTATTAAATCCAAATCCAAGTGATGATGAGAGAAACGAATCACCTATCATCTATTTATATGATCTCTAAGGAGTTAGATTTGCCTAATTAGGCCTAATTAAGCCCCAAATAATAAAATAATGTGCAATAATAACATCCCTTGGTGACAAGCCCACCAAGATAGCTCTATAACATAAAGTAAGCCTCTCAAGAGGGTAGAATGATCAATAAAATAAGTTGTTGGGCCTTTGAGGAGGCCTAATGAAGTCCAAAGTGTGTCATGATGTGAGAATGGACCTTAAACATAGTGGACAAGGGGTTGGCCCCTTGTTTTCCAAGCAATTCCCTGTGGTGCTCCCCAGTAGGCGTGGGGGCACAAGGGCATCCTCATAGGTCTCCAAGTGGATCAAAAATTCCTATAAACAATCTATAAGGGCCAGGATGATGACATAAGCCCTCCCTTTGTCTCCTGCAATGAGACACGTCCTCATTTGGACCCTGAAACACATGCCAAGTGTATGGTGCAAGTGTGGAGCCGGCTAGGCATGGCGAACGGGGTACATCATCTTCATCCAAAAAGGTGGAACACAAGCAATCAATGCTCGGTGTTGGGGATACCTAAAGTAATCTCTACTATGGCGGAAACCCGTGGCTCTCAACATTCACCCCACAAGTGCCAATGTGGCCCTCTGAAGGGCTAGGACCCCGTATAGGAAGACCAAGCCCCAAATGGAGACCCACCTACAATCTTGTATAAGATCCAATGCATCCCCTTGCCCTCCAATACAACAATTCATTAAAATAGTCAGGTAAAAGAGCTTACAAATAATGGAATCAATGGGGCACTTTATGGTGGCATGTCCTTCCATAGTGGGCTTTGGCGTGTACAAGTGTCTCCAAGCTCAATAAGGGAGTTAACGAAGGACCCTATTATGTGGTTTCAGCCTTTAAAGGGGGTGACATGTCCATGGTACATCCATCAAGTGGTACATCCATGGAGCAAAGTTGGGATCAAGGGAAGGATCCTGGCCACATGTCATGACACAAGGGTATCTATTATGAGGGAAGCCCACACTTGGGTATATGAGTGTATGATGGAGAAAATCGTGGTACATGAGTTACCACAACGTTTGCTTTTTCACCCTTCTTCATATGCCTTTCGCAATAGGTACCCCCTTTTAAGGTCTGGCATTTCATTGCCCACCAGGGGTTGGGACAATCATGGGTTCCTTAATATGGAGGAGGCTCATCTAGGGCCCATAGGAACCAAGGTGATGGCCATAAATAAGGGGTAGAGCTCATGTTTGGCCTTGGCCCACATGCTAAACTTGTATGTCCCGGCCATCTTTTGCATTTTGTGGTACATTTCCTGTTGAGAGTGGCCAAATTATGCTTTTTGTTTTCTTTTTAGCTACATCAACCTCCGGGGCATCGTTCCAGTCTCGACCCAAGGTGTGGACAAAGGGAAGGGGAGGCTAATCTTATGTGGACCCAATGGACCCGGATGGGAAAAATGATGAATGGGGTTAGAATGAGCGAAAGGGAGTGAGGCATATGGTGTTAGGAAACGGAACCATGCAACCAAAATCAAAAATTCCAATGTAATGCCAACCCTAAAGCTAATGGCCAGTAAAGGACATCCCACAAGACTAGGATACAAGGGTAACCACCAAATTGGGGGAGGAGACAAGAGTACAGACCTAGCCCACTCTTTCCGTTGAATCCCCCCACCAATCCATGCCCAAAAGTATCCATGAAAAGTAAACAAAATTACTCAACTATACCAATGAAAAGTCATACCTTTGGAGTTGGGAACCCCACCTTCAAACATACGATCATAATAGATGGGCGAGGGACCACATGGTTGGCTCAAGTGGCGGAGATGGTGGCACATCAAGCTATCTGGTGGTTGCAAGGGGTTGTTGGCTGCCAGCTGAGGACCATCTAGGAGAAAAAAAATTCTCTTATGCATACTGCCCAGAAGTGGTGGGTAACATCTGGCTCCAACTGGGACATGAGCTCTCGGAAATATGCGCAAAGCTACTCAAATGGGAGGTCATGAGAACACCAACAATCTATTTGTACCATAGACCTGTTACCTGCACATATCAAAGACCAAGCACACATGACAGGATGTTTTTGCAGTGTCTTATGATCACCCATGCTTAGTATTAGGCCTTAAAATCAACAGGAAAATAAAATTTATTTTGAATGCAGTTTAAATGCAGCTAGTCTACCATGAGAAAATCAGCATGCAATGCCTCCTACCCTAACATGCATGTTACATCACCGAAATACGAAGTATAATCATAGACCCAATGCAACCAACATATCATCTAGTCAATATGAAAACAACTGCCTTTTTTCTTACTCATGCAATAGAGCCATAGGCAAGGGCAGGAATGACAACATGGAAGGTCACAAGGGTTGGAAGCATGAAAATGAAGTAACCACTCATGGAGTATCATGGGGGAAGAGAGAGCAAAGGGATGTAATCTATTACACAGGATCCTTTCTTCCAACCAAAAGATAGAGATATCAATAATCAAGCTCATAAACTTTCGATGGATGGAAACCTCAAGCATATCATCCCCATCATGGTCCTTATCATTAATATCATGCTTCATGGCCACCATAAGGTCATGATTGGGAGGAAAGGGAGACTGATGACATGGGATGACACAATAGGTAGGTTGTTCATGATGATCATACTCACAATCCTAAAGGCATGAGGGGGAAGGAAGGGTACATCTAATGGATAGCTCCTCCTTAGCATCATGCCTAGGAGAGGGAAAGGGAGCATCAATAGTTGTGACAATGTGAGTATGGCCAAGGTGAGGGTTCGTCGATAATGTAGCTATGCCATCGGGAACTTGGAGAAGATCTGGGAAAACAAGGCCTTTATCAGTGTCATCATCGATATCATAAATGGGGCCCGCTATTTCCAATAAACCTTCTTCATGCATGGGAAATCAATGACCCTCACATTCAATGATGTGAGTAGTCATATCATTATGAGTAATGTCCTGGAGAAAAGGAGAGACAATCTGTTAATTTTAGGCAACAATGGTATGTTCTATGCTTTAGAGCAATTTTACTTCAATTTCTTTATTAGCCCAGTATCAATATTCAGATTAGCAATCACATCAACATGATAGTAAAATGCAGATAGAACATAAACATAAACAGTAGAAGACAAGCCAAGACAACAGGACACAAGATGTGGCACTAGTCAGGGGAAAACCCCAATGTGGGGAAACCCTTGATGAAATCTTCTTTCACTCTTCAATAGTTCAGCAAAGAGAGATACTACAATTTATAAATCTGGTAATTTATAACAGCAGCAAAAGATTCCTAACCAGAAAAGTCAATGTTGGTCAACAGGGTAGATTTGACCCTCAGCAAATCGATTAACTTCAATCAACTTCGGCCTCCAAACAAGATAAAACAGCCCTCAAAACAATCAAATTCAGCCCAATCAAAGTTTGGTCAAACATCCCGCTTGTGGTCAGCCCTGGCTGTAGTCAATGCTGGTCAAACTATCAAGAAGTTCGGTCTCCTAAAATTTTGGTCTCCTGAAATTTCGCTCTCCTGAAATTTTGGCCTCCTGAAATTTCGCTCTCCTGAAATTTCGAACGTGTGGAGAGAGAGAGGCCCAAAAATTTGTACCCAATCAATCAGGAGAAAGAGAGAGAGAAGTGTCGAGATGAGTGTGTCCAAATGAGGCTAAGTCAACTTCTATTTATATGCAATGTTGAGGACGAATAGACGTGGCTGTTGGGCTTCTGAGCCTACATAAGATTGTTGGACGACCTTGACAAATTGATCATAATCAAAATAAATTCATAACTTCATTTGTACATGTCAGCGTTAGATGATCTTTAGATCAATCCCACACCTCTCGGAGAGAAGAATCCAAGAAACATATCAGTTGTCATAAATAAGATGATCCATGTGGAGTTTGGCCCTAGTTGCCAATTTTAACACAATCTCAGCCTCATTTTTTGTGTCAGTATCATAAATAGGGTCATTGTTAAAATGATGGTTGCCCATATCCCATCTTCCCTCATTAATGCACAAAAAATTAGAAATTTCATCTTCACAGGGAGCTACAATATTCATATCTTCAAACCCTCTTTCTTGAATGAAGGTCCCCACTTCATCGTGTTCATCCTCATGGACTTCAATAGGGTTTTCATACATGGCATGGATATTCTCAATCCTTAAATTTGCATCCTTAAGGTCTTCATTACGATCTTCTTTAGATGGATTCCATTCTTCCACATATTCCTCATTTTCATGATCATCTTCCACATCAGAATTTTCTTCAAGGTCACCCTGATCATCCAACTGATTACATTCTATGGGGCTTTGTGATTGACTATAATATTTTTCAATGACTATAACAATTAGGATACAAAAAGTATAAGTGTGACTAGCAAGCTCAAGGAGATGACTAGAATCTTTTTAATAAGCACATCGTACACAATAGAGCTTATTACTCTTCAGAGTACAATACTCGCGTATAAAATCCTTGTTCCTGTGATCTATTAAAATTCTCATAAAACATAGCCAACTCATCCACACATTGTTGCAGTGCTTGAAGCTCTTCATGATTAAGTTTATTTAAAGGAGAACAAAGAACAACTTCTCTTTCGAGACTAGCCATTTTTCATGATTTTGTATATAATACCAAAATAGAGTCGCCAAGGTGAATTTAAAATGCCTTGATAGATGCTTGTTTCACCCTACAAGCATTAAGTTTGAAGTTCAATGAAGAACTAGGGCTTCGTTCTTCCAAAGGAGTCGCCAAATGATATATCAATAATGTTGTAAAGGAATAAGACACACATCTCATGTCCCCGGCAATGGCGCCAAAATATTACTGCTCAAATTAGCAAGGGTCCTAGGAGGGGATCTTATAGCGAACCTGTTAAATTATGCAACTAGAGTCAATTTCCATTTTGGACAGCTCAATTGATGGAGATCATTATTGCATTAAATTCCTCTTTTCAAGAGGACCAAAATCAACCTAAAGATGTCTCAAATCAGACAAGGAGAAGTGTGTTTTTAAATTAAAGCCCACTCATGTGCAAACTGACAAGGTCGGTTACACCATAATGTAGGCTCATAAAGCCCAACCGACATTTCTTGTTAGGGTCCCACCCTAACCCCCTTATTTATGTAATAGGATCGAGTCATAGTTATAATTAAGTAAAGAGTCAATAAAGCCCATATTAATAATTGTAAGTGGTTAACCCGCATTTAATGAAGGGACCACAGTTAGTTGCAAATGGGCCATGGTATTAGATAGATGGTATTAATCAGAACCATAGTATTGCCCCATGGTATTGCATGTATGAATCCTATATAAAGGATAGAGACTCCCCTCGAGGAGCATCGTGTCTTATTTTGTAATCAAGCTCTACTCTACTGGAGGTTGCCCCCTCGAAGAGGCAAGTGAACATTGCTTTCTGAATAATAAAATACTTGCTATTATTTCTCATTGTTCTATGTTCTAGGTATATTTCTTCGCATATTTGGTATTTTGGTATCGGCTTGCAGGTTAAGAGCATAACAAGTGGTATCAGAGCGCTTTCTAGGGCCGGTGGGATCTCCATTTTTTAGCAAAAAAAATTGTGGCTGGAGACGTGTTCCGGCATCTTTAAACCACGGGATCTGTCAGTGAGCGCATAAACCTGCGGATTTGGGGAGGCACACACGCAGGAAATACAAGAGCTGGTCACGCTTGTTGGACTCCCTTGTAACCCCTGTGGGTACCCCTTCGAGTAGTAGCGCATTAGACAGAACCGCGCACGGACTGTCTTCCAAGTACCCTCTGGTTATATCGGAAGCCCCCTAGCTCCCTTGAAACCTCACCATAGATAAACCGTCGGCCATCTTGCTGCTACAGTACACCGAGAACAGCACTCAGAGAGATTACTCGCCCGTACGATAGGGTAGTCGGGTTGTACGGCTAAGGGTATGGTTGATCCTCCTTGGTTAGTGCCCTGAAAAATTGGGTCGAGTACTACTGTCAGACCCTTATGTATATTGCGATCTGTAACACCTGACACTCCTGGAGACCATAGCTCCCTTCTCTATCTCTAGATCACGCATAATCTCTGCCAGATCAGATCTCGCAAGTGGGGTTTTGCAGTAGCAGCAGCAATCAGTTCTGTCGTTCAGATTTATTAGAACAACCATTCAGATCTATTAGATCCATCAGATCCGCAGCAGCAATCAATTCCGCCGTTTAGATCTATCAGATCAGCCATTCAGATCTCTCAGATCCATTAGATCCGCCATCCAGACCTGAGTAGTTGTGCGGGTTCCTATACTTGGGCGTGATTTTCGCAGGACTTTTGGCAGCATTGACATTTCCAGGATTCGGCTACTGCAGTATTCCTAAGCAAGGAGTAAAGACATCGTATCGCAGCTACGGGAATTAACTGCAACACTCTCGAAGGGCAAGGTGGAGGCATGTGAAGAGGCATATATTGGCAATGAAAACAATGAGGGTGAGTCTAGCCAGTCTCTTCACCTCTTTGGCACCCAACAACAATCCCATCCGCGACCATCCAAGTTGGACATGTATAAATTTCATGGCTCTCACCCAGCCGCATGGATAGCACAAATGGAGCAATATTTCACACTGATTACATCCTGGATAATGCGACTCAGCTTAGTGTGGGTATCATGTACTTGGACAATGAAAGATGGCAATGGTGGCAATGGCATCAACATTGCTATGGAAGGTACTTGAAGTGGGATACATTCAAAAAAGCTCTTATGGATCACTTTGACCATGAATCTGACTTTTTGGGCCGTCTCACTAAGCTCAGACAGACAGGAACAGTGAATGAATATATTGCAGCCTTTGAAGCCTTAGCTTTCCGCACTGGAGGTCTACAAGATGAGTTCTACACGGAATGTTTTGTCAGTGGTCTCAAAGAAGCCATACAAGCCCACGTCCGACTGCACCACCCTAGCTCATGGTTGCATGCTTGCAGGATAGCTCGTGAAGTCGAACGTGCATTGGCGGCCCAGTCCAATCGCCCAAATTTCATCGCCAAGGGTCGCCCCCCACAGGCTCAAAGCACTACCCAGACACTCAAGGTTCAAAAGGTGTCACCAGCAGAAATGGCGGAAAGAAGAAAGCAAGGATTATGTTACTACTGTGATGAGAAATACTCCCCCGGGCATAAATGCAAGGAGCCCAAATTTTTTCAAATTGATGCTACTGATCACAGTGCATCGGAGGAAGCCCCACCACTTGAGCAACCAGAGGAGGAAGAAGAGGACAACCAACAGGACAATGTACCTGAAGAACCAGTTATCTCGCTGCATGCTTTGGCAGGGATTTCTTTGCCTCAAACTCTCAAAATCAAAGGTTTTATTAAGCATCAACCAATAGTAGTCTTGATTGATAATGGAAGTACACATAATTTTATCCATCAAAGAGTCGCGGAAGCAGTGCATTGTTTTGTCCGAGCAGTTTCTAACTTCCAGGTCCAAATTGCTGATGGGGGAACAATGAAATGTGAAGGACGTTGTGAAAATGTCAAATTTCAAATGGGGGATTATCAATTAAAGACCCACATGTTTGCCATACACATGGGAGGGTGCGACATTGTCCTCAGTGTTGAATGGCTTCGCACACTTGGCCCAATCACAATGGATTTCCAAGAGTTATATATGAGCTTTAAGCAGAACAACCACACACATACCCTCCGCGGACTCCAAGCGGGAGCTCCCTCTATCATCAACTCACATCGGATGGAAAAATTGTTAAAAAAGGGCCACCATGGAGTTATAGCTCAATTTAATGCCATCCAAGCCTGCGAACCCAATCTTGTTCATATTCATCCCGAGATACAACAGATCTTAAACAACCATCTGCCAGTCTTTGACAAGCCTCATGAGCTTCCACCCTCGAGAGGGGAACATGATCATAACATTACTTTGGTCCTAGGGGCCCAACCACCAAATGTGCACCCATATAGATATCTGTTTGCCCAAAAGAATGAAATAGAAAAAATAATCAAGGAACTCTTGGAAGCAGGCGTCATTCGCCCTAGCATTAGTCCTTATTCATCGCCAGTGGTCATGGTGCTCAAGAAAGATGGGGAATGGCGTATCTGTCCAGACTTCAACGCCCTTAATAAGTTGACAGTCAAAGATAAATTTCCCATCCCGGTTGTTGATGATTTGTTGGATGAACTAAATGGGGCTCAATTCTTTACTAAGCTTGACCTTCGCTCAAGCTACCACCAAATCCGCATGAAAGAAGTAGACATCCCAAAGACTGCTTTCCGAACTCATGAAGGCCATTATGAGTTCCTGGTCATGCCATTCGGTCTTTGTAATGCCCCATCCACTTTTCAGAGCCTTATGAACCACCTGCTCAAACCATATCTCATAAATTTGTCCTTGTTTTCTTTGATGACATCCTCATCTACAGTCGCACCTGGGCCGGACATCTTCAACATGTAGATCTGCTCTTGCAACTACTCCACAAGCATAAATTATTTTTCAAGATGTCCAAGTGTTCTTTTGGCATGGAAGAAGTTGAGTATTTGGGCCACGTTGTGGGGCGTGAAGGTGTCAGGGTGGACCCCAAAAAGATCCAGGCAATGCAGGATTGGCCTCAACATAAGACATTGAAGAGCCTGAGAGGATTTTTGGATCTCACAGCTACTATCGCAAATTTGTCCGCATTTATGGTCGCATTGCTAGGACCCTCACTCAACTCCTCAAGAAAAATTCATTCCTCTGGAATCATGAAGCACAACAGGCCTTTACAGCTCTCAAACATGCCATGTGTTCCACTCCAGTCTTAGCACTACCCGACTTCACCAAACCTTTTGTGATTGAATGTGATGCTTCGGTACAAGTATTGGGGCAGTCTTAATGCAGGGAGGTCGACCCTCGGCCTTCATGAGCCAACAACTAAGTGGGAAGAATCTGGGACAATCTACCTATGAGAAGGAGATGATGGCCATCTTACATGCAGTAGATACCTGGCGACTTACTGGGGCAACGTTTCCAAATCTGCACCGACCATCAAAGCCTTAAATATTTTTTGGAGCAACTCCTATCCTCACCACAACAAAATAAATGGCTCGCCAAAATGCTGGGATATGATTATGAGATAATTTACAAGGGCGTGAAAATATTGTAGCAGATGCGTTATCCCGCCAATTTGAGGAGGTAAGTACCCTGCTCGCAATTTCCCTTCCCATTCCAGAATGGATTGAAGAGGCCCGCAAGGAATGGTTTTCACATCCCTGGCTCTCCCAACTCATTAATCAATTGCAAGCGGATCCAAATTCCACAGCGAGCTACTCGTGGTAGGATGAGATTCTTCACTACAAGGACAGAGTCGTAATATCACCAACATCCATCCTCAAAAGCCACATTTTGGCAGAGTTGCACTCATCTCCCACTGCAGGACATTCAGGCTTTCAGAAGACGTATGCTCGCACTCGAAGATCTTTTTTTTGGACAGGCATGAAAAAGGACATTCTTACTTTTGTAGCTGAATGCGACGTCTGTCAGCGCCACAAAGGAGAAACAGTCAAATCCCCAGGCACATTACAGCCATTGCCCATCCCGACCTCAATCTGGACGGAGGTTTCTATGGATTTCATTACGGGTCTTCCAAAGTCAGGAAACAAGTCAGTCATCATGGTGGTTGTGGACAGACTTTCTAAGTATGCTCATTTTTGCGCCCTACCCCACCCTTTTACACCAAATTTGGTCGCTCAATCTTCCATGGATCAGATCTTCAAATTATATGGCATGCCCACTTCCATTGTGTCTGATTGTGACCCGGTCTTCACCAGTAACTTTTGGCAAGAACTCTTCCGGCTACAAGGTACCCAACTACAACTCAGTACTTCCTATCATCCACAAACTGATGGTCAAACTGAAGCAGTCAACAAATGTCTGGAAACATACCTTAGGTGTTTCACTTCAGAAAAGCAACATCTCTAGGTACAGTGGTTACCTCTAGCTGAATGGTGGTATAACACCAACTATCATGCCACCACCAAAATGACTCCATATGAAGCAGTTTATGGTCAACTCCCTCCTTCCCCTACTTCTTATATCAAGGGATGCTCGAAGGTACAAGCAGTGGATCAACTCCTACAGAACCGCACAACCATGCTGGCTCACCTTAGAGAGAATCTTCATCAAGCTCAAAACTGCATGAAGCAATAGGTAGATCAACATCGTTCAAAACGCCAATTTCAAGAAGGGGATCAGGTATTTTTGAGGCTGCAACCATATAAGCAAACATCACTCAAAGACAAGGGTTGTCAGAAACTATCTCCAAAATTCTACGGACCGTATCAAGTACTTCAGCGCATTGGAGAAGTTGCCTACAAGCTAGCTTTTCCACCCACTGCAAAAATCCATCCAGTTTTCCATGTCTCATGCCTCAAGAAAGTGATTGGGAACAATTGCAGAATTCAAACCAATCTACCTGAACTAGATGAAGAAGGGTCAATCTCGCTCCAACCTGAACAGGTTCTTGATACACGAGAAAGGCACCTGCGTAGCCGCATGATCAAGGAAGTCCTCGTCAAGTGGAAAGACACCTCTCCGAAAGATGCAACCTGGGAACCAGCCACTATTCTTCAGCAGTTTCCGCAGCTTCAGCCTTGAGGACAAGGCTATTCTTATGGGGGAGGGCATGTTAGGGTCCCACCCTAACCCCCTTATTTATGTAATAGGATCGAGTCATAGTTATAGTTAAGTAAAGAGTCAATAAAACCCATATTAATAATTGTAAGTGGTTAACCCGCATTTAATGAAAGGACCACAGTTAGTTGCAAATGGGCCATGGTATTAGATAGATGGTATTAATAAGAACCATGGTATTGCATGTATGAATCCTATATAAAGGATAGAAACTCCCCTCGAGAAGCATCGTGTCTTATTTTGTAATCGAGCTCTTCTCTACTGGAGGTTGCTCCCTCGAAGAGGCAAGTGAACATTGCTTTCTGAATAATAAAATACTCGCTGTTATTTCTCACTGTTCTATGTTCTGGGTATATTTCTTCGCATATTTGGTATTTGGTATCGTCTTGTAGGTTAAGAGCATAACATTTATTTTCACCCTCATCGAATCATATAAGTACAAGTGACCTTCATCCTCATTTGGCACTTCATGATCACACACATATCTTATCTCTACTCTTCCTATTGGTTCGTACAACTCAAAGATGAAAGGATTTTCTCACACGTGTGAAGGACTATTTTTCTGGGCTGAATTACAAAGTTGTTGCAGGTCGAATTAAAGAGCAGTTGGAGGGCGTTGACCAGGCATTTTGACCTATCATTTGACTAAATTTTTCCACCTAAATTTCAATTTTTGCAGGTCGCATCTTTTAGCACCAAATCCGAGAAGTTATGGGCACTTTTTGACTAAAGCTAACTGCAAAAGAGCAGACTTCGACCGAGTTTGTATTGGGTCCCTATAATACTAGTGATTACCCCATTACTATTGTAGTTATACCCCTTATTAATATTGTTGTGCCCCTATTGCCCCCATATTGTTATTATTGTGCCCCATAGAATCCCTCTATTGTTATTTTTGTGGCTTTATATTATTATTGTTAGGTCGGCTGGGTTATATTGTGACTCCTTAGACTCCTATATATAGAAAGGAGGTTTTGTCATTTGGATCATCGAAGAATTGTTCATTTATGTAATGTAAAGGAGGTTGCCCCCTCGAACAGGCTGAATTCTAAGGCGTTGATCTATCTTTTCTATCTTTTCTTGAGCTAGTTTCATAACATTTGGTATCAGAGCTTTGGATTCTAGGGTTTCGCTGCTCCAAACAGGTCATCGTGGCATTTTCGCTATAACTTTTTTCCTGCGATGTTTCAGAAGTTGCAAAAAAAACCCATTTGAGAAGAAATCGCGTTGAACCTCGGGTCCGAATTTCAGAACTCTTCGTGCTATATTTGCGGAGATATGATCTAAGGAAGTTGGTCTTTTTGTAGACTCCTAAATTACATTCCAAACAGGTGACTTGGGGAAATAGTCATAACTTTCTCTCTGGGGATCGGATTGAAATTTCGTAAGAAGGTACAGAAAGAGGACAAATTGTAGTTTCTTGTATGCATTTTTTAGATCCAAAGGTCGAAACAGTGACTCGTGGCACGTCGTACAAGTTCGCTCTACTGAACTAGTCCATAATCAAGTCACTGTGGGAGATTTCGCATAACTCTTCCTTGGAGAATCCAAATTGGGTCAGACTTGTGGCATTGGAAACAGCACAGAGGGCTACTGCAGGTCACAAATTCAAAACTAGATGATCAGAAAGTACAGATATACATCAAAGGCAATATCGAGCTCCTACAAAGTGAAAAAAGGTGTAGATTTTCTTAAATTTTTGCTTAAGCTTGGTTTGAAAATTTATTTTGAAGGAATTCAAAGGGCATAGTAGAGCATTATTATCGGTAACTGATGCTCCGAGGAAAGAAAATGCAAACACCTAGTAAGGAACCTGAAAGCTCGAGCATGACTCATGAAGAAGAGAAAGAAACGCTACATGATATATCAAAATTACAAGAACAAGTGCAACAAATGTCACTGTCACAAAAGCTGACAGAAGCTAAGATAAATGGCGAGGAAGCTAAGATGAATGGCGTGGAAGCTAAAATGAATGGCATGGAAGCTAAGATGGACAAGTTGAAGATAGATTTGAACACAAATTTGAAGACAGGCATGGCAGATTTGAAGACAAATTTGACAAATTTTCTACAAGAAATACTTACCAATGGTGAAAAGGTAGTAAAGGAAACTCATGATGCGAACAAAAGAAATGTTAATCATGATTTCTTAAACTCTAATGTGGGATCGAAAACCCACCATATTCCAAAAATCGATATGAGGAAGTTTGATGACAAGGATGCCGCAACATGGATATTACAAATGGAGCAATTTTTCGATCTCAATAATGTGCAAAACACACAAAAAGTAAGTATGGCAACTTTATATTTGGAACCAAATCAGTTTGTATGGTATCAATGGCTTTGCTCTCGTAAACAATTTATCACTTGGGCAATTTTTACGGAAGAATTGGTAGCACATTAAGAGGATACAAAAAGCAACACTTTTTTTAGCCAATTGATAAGTCTCAAACAAAAGGGTTCAATAATGGAGCACATTGAGGAGTTCCAAAAATTGAACACAAGGGTAAAAGATATTCCAGAGGAGCATAGGATTGATGTGTTCATAGGGTCTTTAAAGGATAATATCCAACATGATGTTCGCCTTTGGGAACCTGATTCATTAGAGAAGGCATTCAGGTTAGCAAGAAAAATGGAAAGCAAAATTATGGCAACCAGGAAGCATACCACTCACAACTATGAAGACGGAAGTGTTGTTGCCCCTAGTCTTCCACAACCTATAAGGTTGACACCACAACAATTGGAAGAAAAAAGAGCAAAAGGGCTTTGTTACAGATGTGATAGCAAATACACTAAAGGTAATAAGTGTGCTGAGAAGAAATTATTCTACATAGATTGTGAAGAGAAAGAAGAAAAGGAACGAGAAAGGTCAAAAGAAGAGGATATACTCCATGAACAAAGCCTAGATCAAGAACAAATAAATCCGACCATATCTTGTAATGCATTGGCGGGAATTACCACTCCTCAAACCATCAAGATAGAAGGACAAATCAAGAAGAAAAAGTAATAGTGTTGATTGATTCAGGAAGCACCCACAATTTTATTCATTGTAAGGTAGCAAAAGAATTGAATTGCTTCCTATATCCAGCACCAGAGTGTCAAGTGATGAATGCAAATGGAGGAACAATAAATTGCTCTGAAAAGTGCCATAATATCAAGCTATCCATGGGAGAATATGTATTGACTAGCCGAATGCTTTCCATTCCAATGGGAGGTGCTGATGTTGTACTAGTAGTCCAATGGCTACAATCCTTGGGTACAATAGCTTTTAATTTTCCAAAACTTTTCATCAAATTTTCTACGGGAGGAAAGGAAGTTGAATTAAGGGGTATTGCAGGGAAACCAAGAAAGATAATCAGCTCTAATGGTATGACAAAGCTTCTAAAAAAGGAACAAAGAGGTGTAATTGCACAATTATGTTCGCTAGATGTTTCCACATCGGAATCATCTATTTCTCCAGATCTCCAAAAAGTCCTGGACAATCATTCCAAGGTATTTGAGACTCCCAAAGGTCTCCCACCTATGTGTGATCATGATCATGCTATTCATCTGATTCCAGGAAGTGTTCCTCCGAACATCAGGCCGTACAGATATCCCTATGTCCAAAAGAGTGAAATTGAACGTATGGTTGCAGAAATGCTAGAGGCTGGTATAATTCAACAGAGTCAAAGTTCTTTCTCTGCTCCAGTAGTATTGGTGCACAAGAAGGATGGATCATGGCGCATGTGTCCGGATTATAGGGAGCTCAACAAGCTCACTATTAAAGATAAATTCCCCATTCCTGTCATTGATGAATTACTGGATGAATTGCATGGATCAATTTACTTCACCAAGTTGGATCTTCGTTCAAGATATCATCAAATAAGAATGAAAACTGAAGACATTCCAAAAACAGCATTTAGAACTCATGAGGGTCATTATGAATTTTTGGTCATGCCTTTTGGCCTTACCAATGCACCTTCAACATTTCAAGGTTTGACGAATTCAATTTTCAAACCATTCCTTAGAAAATTTGTGTTAGTATTTTTTGATGGTATACTAATCTATAGCAAGTCTTGGAAGGATCATGTTGAACATGTTGACAGGGTGCTACAACTATTGGAGGAGAAACAATTATATGCAAAAAGATCCAAATGTTTCTTTGGAGTCCAAGAGGTGGAATATCTGGGTCATATTGTATCTCATGGAGTTAAGGTAGACCCTAGCAAGATTAAAGCCATTAAGGAATGGAAAATCCCCACATCCATAAAGCATCTGCGAGGATTTCTCGGGTTGACAGGGTATTATTGCAAGTTTGTTAAGAATTATGGGAGAATAGCAACACCTCTAACAACATTATTGAAGAAAGATGCATTTTCATGGACTCCGGAATCAACAAAGGCCTTTGAACATCTTAAAGAGGCAATGTGCCAAGCACCGGTCTTAGCTACACCGGACTTCACAAAAACCTTTATTGTGGAATGTGATGCTTTAGGAAATGGAATTGGTGTTGTTCTAATGCAAGATGAAAGACCCATTGCTTTTGAAAGTCATCCAATCAAGGGAAAGTTTTTAAGCAAAGCTATTTATGAGAAGGAAATGTTGGCAATACTCCATGCACTTAAGAAATGGCGACCCTACCTAATGGGAAGACACTTCAAGGTAAAAACGGATCATGATAGCCTTAAATACTTTTTAGAACAAAGATTATCCTCTGAAGAGCAACAAAAGTGGGTCACAAAGGTGTTGGGTTATGACTTTGAAATCATCTACAAAAAAGGGAAGCAAAATGTGGTGGCAAATGCACTCTCAAGAAAGGATGAGGATGTGGAAGCATTGTTGTGCGTCATTTCTATTATCCAACCAGATTGGATAAACGAAGCAAGGGAGGAATGGAAGAATGACGAAGAAGTGTGGGCACTTATTCGAAAGTTACAACAAGATTCCAGTATGTCTGATACATTTAGTTGGCAAAATGATTCGTTATGGTACAAAAATCGCTTATACCTCTGTAAGAATTCCCAGCTAAAACAAAAGATTCTTATGGAATTGCACACTTCTCCCTTAGGAGGGCACTCAGGATTTTTAAAAACTTACCACAGGGTTAAGAAGGAATTTTTTTGGGATGGCCTTAAATCAGATATTCAAAAGTTTGTGGCGAAATGTTTGGTTTGCCAACAAAATAAAGTGAAAACAATTATGACACCGGGTCTATTACAACCTTTATCCATTCCAAACCAGTGGTGATAATATCGGTATCGGGAAAATATCGGCGAGGGTCCGGAAAATATCTTATCGGAAATATCGGCGAAAATATCGGCAAATATCGGCAAGCATAAAAAATGCATAATATATTCATTTTTTTCAGATTTCTAAACATATAAAGCAATAACAACATGAACTAAACACATTGGCACATAAATATGAAGAAGGCATTGATATATATGATGTCAAATAGAAATGATACATCAAACTTCAAAGGCGATACCAAATCCTGCTGATCCCTGATAGTGATAAATTGATAATTGTCCAATCAAGGACTCAAACAAAATAACATCACATATCCTGCTGATCCCTGATACTATATCCTAACCTATACAGCATCTATTACTTTGATGTTGGTTACTTGTTGACCCTCAAAAGCAAAGGGATTAACTAAGGAGATAACACCTGGAAACATGATATGATAGTAAGGCAGCAGGCTATTGACAAAGGACATAGACATCTGAATTTGATATTAGTACTAGTTTTAACTTTTGATTGACAAAGGAGATAAACACCTAGAAGCATCATATTACTAATATAATATTAGTACTTAGATTGAGGTTATAACTTATAAGGAAGGTGATTGACAAAGGAGAGAGACACTTGGAGGTGATATTAGTACTAGTTTGAGGTCACAAGCAAGGGGATTGACAAAAGTCAAACACCTGGAAGCTATCCCTGGTATCAGATTGAGGGAAGATAAGGCAATTCTTAAGCACAAGCAATAAGCTCTATGCAGATTTTCTGCTCAGAACCTTCATTTGACAGGCACATAAATATGAAGAACCTTCATTTCTGCTCAGAACCTTCATTTGCTGGAAGGTTGCTGCTTTTATTTCAGCTTTGATCATCTATCCTCAAATATGCCCATGTCCATTACTCCCAAATGTAATTCAATGAAGTCTTACTTTCTCTCTTCTTTAAGCTTCTATTTAAATATTTTCATCTCTGTGAGATAAACTTCCTAGTTTCTTGATAGACTGAGATGTAACATATTATTGTTTTTGAAATTGATAATGGTGACTAATCAACTGATCCTGATGAGGTTGCCAAATAGCCTTAATTTTTTTTTTTTGTTTATTATGTATTGTGCTTTAATCAAATAAATCAAATAAAGCAATAGAAATTGCTGCATTCAAATAAAGGATAAGAGCAAGAGACTAGTCTTATTTGTTCGCGATAAATAAATGGCTGTAGAGTTCACGATGCAATTGATATTTCTTCATTTCTTGAAAGCTGAGAATTATTCAGCAATGTGGGAAGTCATCCAGATTAACATAGGACCAAATCTCTATCAAAATGAGTATCACAAATTCTGATATCCCAGTTGTTTCTATCATGTATCTTTTCAGAACTCAAAACATTCATCATACCCTTCCAATTGTATCTATTTCTCCACTTTTTGTCCCCCCAAGCATGTTTTGCTATAATCTTATTGGAAACATATTCAGAAGTTAATTGACATCCAAAAGATGAGATCTATCTTATTGCAAGCTTTAGGAATAAAACCATATCTTAAGAATTTCTTTGACTGTCTCTATGAGTTGAAGTTGGTTTCATTTCGTGTAAAGTGAATTTTCTTAACCTAGAGAAAAAGTATTTCTAAGCAAGGGTTTGTGTTTATTTTGTTTTCCTGTATAAAGGATTCACATAATGTGGAAATAAATCAATTCCAGGCAAGGATTTCTCTATAAATCTAAAGAGATTTTGGGTGTTATTTATTATGAAGTGCCCATAAATGCTTCCCCCGCAGAAATGCTGAGGATACCAGAAATGCTGCCCCCATCTCCCAGCAACGTTGTACGGTGTTAACACCTCCCAGCGCTCAAACAAAAGTTAAAAACTAAAATGACTTAACACCAAGCACAAAAACCCTTTATACAGCCCGCGCGGAAATTTTTTAACAGCCAGCCGCGATATTTACCATTGTCGCGCGATATTTTGGAATATATCGCCGATATTTCGGATTTCTCGCGCGATTTTCAAAGTTGGAAAATATCGCGATATTTTAGGGCCGATATCTCGTTTCGCAGAAAATAGCGTGATATTTACGAATATCGCCGAGATATCGGCGATATTATCAACACTGTTCCAAACCAACATTGGGAGGAGGTTTCAATGGATTTTATCACAGGTTTACCCAAGTTTGAGGGAAAGAGTGTCATCATGGTGGTAGTTGACAGACTTACCAAGTATGCACACTTTTGTGCATTATCACATCCATTTAAAGCCAGTACAGTTTCTACTGCATTTATGGAAACAATTCAAAAGCTACATGGAAACCCAAAGATTATTGTAAGTGACAAAGATCCCATTTTCACTGGAAACTTTTGGACAGAATTATTCTCTTGTCTTGGTACTCAGTTAGCTCATAGCTCGTCTTATCATCCTCAATCCGATGGGCAAACTGAGATAGTAAACAAATGTTTGGAAGGATATCTTCGTTGCTTTGTATCTGATAAACGGACACAATGGGTCAAATGGTTGCCTCTGGCTGAATGGTGGTATAACACTTCCTTCCATACATCAACAAAAATGACCCCATTTATGGCACTTTATGGGTATCAACCACCATCCATCACATCATATTTAAGAGAAAATTCTAAGGTTCAGACAGTGGAACATCACATCGAACATCAACAACAAGTCCTCCAACTCTTAAAGGATAACCTCGTGTTGGCACAAAATAGAATGAAACAACAGGCAGATCAACATCGCAGTGAAAGAAGTTTTGATGTAGGTGATTGGGTATTCCTACGGCTACAACCATATAAGCAAATGTCCCTCAAGCAAGCTAAGAAGGATAATAAATTATCACCAAAGTATTATGGTCCGTACAAGGTGTTGCAAAAGATTGGTACTATGGCATACAAATTGGAGCTTCCTGCAACTTCTCGATTGCACCCAGTTTTCCATGTTTCATGTTTAAAGAAGGTTATAGGCGACAAGCTCCTAGTTCAAACAATATTGCCAGAACTTGACGAGGAAGGAAAAATTATATTGGAACCGGAAGCAGTCAGAGAAACAAGAACTCGACAGCTACGAAATCGATCAATTTCGGAGTATCTTATCAAGTGGAAGAACTTATCCGCTGAAGATTCCACATGGGAGGATGAAAATTTTATACAGAAGTATCCAGAACTACTCAAGCGTTGAGGACAACACTTTTTTGAAGGAGAGGGGCATGTTGGGTCCCTATAATACTAGTGATTACCCCATTACTATTGTAGTTATACCCCTTACTAATATTGTTATGCCCCTATTGCCCCCATATTGTTATTATTGTGTCCCATAGAATCCCTCTATTGTTATTTTTGTGGCTTTATATTATTATTGTTAGGTCGACTGGGTTATATTGTGACTCCTTAGACTCCTATATATAGAAATGAGGTTTTGTCATTTGGATCATCAAAGAATTGTTCATTTATGTAATGTAAAGGAGGTTGCCCCCTCGAAGAGGCTGAATTCTAAGGCGTTGATCTATCTTTTCTATCTTTTCTTGAGTTGGTTTCATAACAGTTTGACCATCTGTTTTGGGCTAAGTTGCAGGGAACGTGGCCCTAGGGGGCATTTCGCCAGGGGAAACGAAACGAAACGCGTTTCCCCGTACCGTACGGCCTGGAAACGCGTTTCCGGCCGTACGGGCCACGTTTCCCCCAAAAAAACATTTGTTTTTTAAATTTTTTTTTTCTAATGTAGATCTCTTACATTTGTTTGCCCTAGTGTTGATATGCAATTCATGGTAATGTTAAATTCTTAAAGTAAAAGTGATATTCTCCTTTATTTTTCATTTTCATCCTTTTACTTAAATTTTTAACATTACCATGAAATGACTCAGGATGTTTGAGAGTGGTTTCGTCGTCATTGGATTTCATATGGAGAAAGTAGAATTTTAGATCTTACTCAAAATCCAGCAGACTTATCTGTTTTTCAGGATTTTAGGATTGGGGGGATTTCAATGTTTCCATTGGAGTTTATCATGTACTAGGGTATGGAACTTGTATTTAATCGAGAGAACAAAGCCCTCTATGCAGGGGAGACTCCCAATAATCAAGAGAATGTAGGGTACTAGGGTATGAAACTTGTATTTAATCAAGAGCACTAAGGTCATTCGACTATGTAGGAGGAGACTCCCAATCAACCACGAGACAAAAAACTAGAAATTTCTCGTGGCTGATTTTGGATATTTCTATTTTCATTATGTGATTATTCATGAGTAAATGTGATGTAAATTTAGATACTTATAGTCTATGCATTGACAATTGCCAATTTTATCATAATGTAATAAATTAGAATGTATCATATATGCTTTATGATTGCACATATTTCTTAAATTCCTATATATATATATATATATATATATATATTCGCGTTTCCCCGTTTCCAAAATTTGGGGAGGTCGTGTTTCGTATCGCTTCCCGTTTCGGAAACTCGTACCCGTTTCCCCGTTTCGTGTAACCTTGGTTTTGGGACTGTTTTCACTAACCTTGGACCAGCTTTAAAGGTTGAATTTGACTGTCCTAGACCGAGCTGCTAAAGTGTTGATTTGACCATGAACTATTCACTGGTTAGGGCATTGACTACTATTGACTGGGACACATCTACACTTGAGTTGGTTGTTGTTGACTCTCTCTCTTTCATCTTTGTTTTTGGATAGCTGATTGGATATTGGATATTGAAATTGATATTGGATGATGTACTCTCTCTGCTGAACATTTGAAGACAATCTAATAGAAGAAGATTTGCAAGGGTTTTCCCCCTAGTGGGGCTTTTCCCTGGTCATTGACCAAATAGTGTCTCTTGTCTCTTGGTTGTCTTTCATTGTGCATTTGTCTAATTGTTCTATCAACTATTGCTCTACTACCATTGGACAATTGAAGAAGTGAAACTGTTAAATTGGATGATATTGGATATTATTGAAGTAATAGTTGCAGCATAGAACAAATTGATGAAAAATTAACAACAACTATTAGGTCAAGGAGCAACAATGGAGCGATAGCCCACTGTCACCACAACTAAGGCTCCCTGCTCTTTACGGATTTTCATCGATGGGAGGAGACCCGATATAAGGGGAATCACTAAATGAATGGATCAATAAGAGGATAAGGAGTGATTCCAAAGGCACATTCATAGGAGAGACTCAATAATATAGTTTTCTTGCTTGGAAATCAAGGTGATACGCTCTCTAAGAAAGGCTGGGAGGATTCTTGAGGCTGGGGATTGGGAGTATATCTTTGTCAAGAGGTTTCCTAGACCCGAGAATCTTTGTGGAGAATTAGCCTTCGTGTGATCTTTGTGGAATTAAAGTTGTAAGGTTGCGGGACTACACGGGACCAAGTGGACCTAGAATGAAGTCAAGGATGTGGAGTTGATCAGCCAAGGAGGGGCTTTACCTAAATATGGAGGAGAAGAGGACCAAAGGACAAATCTCCTTTCGAGAATTTAAAGCAATAATCCAAATGAGGACACTAGCCAAGGGAAGCCTCCGGCAAGAAACGATCCTTGAGCTAGGGTTTGCTATATCTCAAGATCCCACCGTCGGAATTTCTTGAAATTTCGAGGGCCTCCAGTGAAAACTCTAGCACAATTATCAACAAGAGATCAAACTTTTTTTATGGCTAAAATGAGAGAAAAGTGATGCCCTAGCTAAAGTACGGAGGCTAGGCCTAGAGAGAGAAGGAGAGGTGAGAGAAATATTCTTTAAAAGTGATCACCTATGGAAGGATTAGTGCCTTGTCCTCTGGGAGAGATGGAGTCAAAGAGAATTTATAGTTTGGAAAGGATTTACCCAATCAAGGAGATATTTAAGCAACTTTGCATGGCATTAGGGCATGAGAGCAGCTACTCAAAGTCTTTATACTTCGATATGCAATAATTGATGACTTATCAAGTTGTATTCAACAACAATAATCTCTAGGAACATTCATCCATTCATAAATGGCCCATGCAATGATGCAACGCTACAAAAGGTCAAAATTTCCACAATTTCGTATAGAAAAGCAGTGAATTTCAGACTTGTATAGCGAAAATCCCAACAACATTTCATGTGACAATGTAAATAACAAGAATAAGAATGAAAAAGATCACTTACATGTACAAATGAGTATATCCAATCATCAAATTATGCCAATAATGGAGCTCCAAGATAAGAGAGATAGATCCAAACATCAAATTTCATCCATGTAATCCAAACTCATCCTCCAAAAGGGAATGTGAAATTCTCAAGTAGCTACTAAATCCAAATCCAAATGATGATGAGAGAAATGAATCACCTCTCATCTATTTATATGATCACTAAGGAGTTCAAGTTGCCTAATTAAGCCCCTAATAATAAAATAATGTGCAATAATAACATCCCTTGGTGACAAGCCCACCAAGATAGCTCTATAACATAAAGTAAGCCTCTCAAGAGGGTAGAATGATCAATAAAATGAGTCATTGGGCCTTTGAGGAGGCCTAATGAAGTCCAGAGTGTGCCATGATATGAGAATGGACCTCAAACATAGTGACAAGGGGTTGGCCCCTTGTTTTCCAAGCAAATCCCTGTGGTGCTCCCCAGTGGGCGTCGAGGCACAAGGACATCTTCATAGGTCTCCAAGTGGATCGAAAATTCTTGTAAACCATCTATAAGGGCCAGGATGATGACATAAGCCCTCCCTTTGTCTCCTGCAGTGAGACACATCATCATCTGGACCCTAGAACACAAGCCAAGTATATGGTGCAAGTGTGGAGTCAATTGGGCATGGCAAACCAGGTGCATCATCCTCATCCAAAAAGGTGGAACATAAGCAATCGATGACCAGTGTTGGGGATCCATAAAGTAATCTCTGCTATGGCGGAGGCCCATGGCTCTCAACGTTCACCCCACAACTGCCAATGTGGCCCTCTGGAGGGCTAGAACCTAGTATAGAGAGACACAGCCCCAAATGGAGAACCACCTGCAACCCTCTATAAGATCCAATGTTTCCCCTTGCCCTCCAATACAACAAATCATTAGAATAGTTAAGTAAAAGAGCTTACAAATCATGGAATCCATGGGGCACTTCATAGTGGCATGCCCTTCCATAGTGGGCTTTGGCATGTACAACTGTCTCCAAGCTCAATAAGGGGGTTAACCAAGGACCCTATTAGGTGGTTTCAGCCTTTAAAGGGGATGACATGTCAATGGCACATCCATTCAGGTGGTAAATGGCAAGTGATATAATGATGGAGCAGAGTAGGGATCAAGGGAAGGATCGTGGCCGCATGTTATGGGACAAGAGAGCAACTATAATGAGGGAAGCCCACACTTGGGTATATGAGTGTAGGAATGAGCAAATCATGGTACATGAGTTACCCCGACGTTTGTTTTTCCACCCTTTTTCATACACCTTTTGCCTTTAATTGATTTTTCTCCATAACTACTCGAGGCTGCATGGGATGAGAGCATGATGTATAGGATAGCAGTAGGTACCCCCTTTTAAGGTGGGGCATTTCATTGCCCACCTGGGGTTGGGACAATCATGGGTTCCTTAATGTGGAGGAGGCTCATCTAGGGCCCATAGGAACCAAGGTGATGGCCATAAATAAGGGGTAAAGCTCATGTTTGGCTTTTGCTCGTGTGCTAAATTTGTATTTCTCGGCCATCTTTTGCATTTTGTGGTACATTTCTTGTTGAGAGTGGCCAAATTATAATTTTTCTTTTGTTTTTAGCTACATCAACCTCTGAGGCATCGTTCCAGTCTTGACCCAAGGTATGGACAAGGGGAAGGGGAGGCTAACCCTATGTGGACCCAATGGACCCATGTGGACACGGATGGGAAAAAGGATGAATGGGGTTAGAATGAGCTAAAGGGAGTGAGGTATATGGTGTCGAGAAGCGGGATCACACAACCAAAATCAGTGTTTCCTATGTAGTGCCAACCCTAAAGCTAATGGCCAGTAAAGGAGATCCCACGAGACTAGGATACAATGGTAACCACCAAATCGGGCGGAGGAGACAAGAATACACACCTAGCCCACTCTTTCCGTTGAATCCCCTCACCAATCCATGCCCAAAAATATCCATGAAAAGTAAACAAAATTACTCAACTATACCAATGAAAAGTCACACCTTTGGGGTCAGGAGACGCACCTTCAAACATACAATCATAACAAATGGTCGAGGGACAACATGGTTGGCTTCAGTGGCGGAGATGGTGGCACATCGAGCTATCTGATGGTTGCAAGGCACTGCTAACTGTCGGCTGAGGACCATCGAAGAGAAAAAAACTTGCTTATGCATACTATCCACAGGTGCTGGGTAACAGGTTTGACCCCTATGTCATGCCAAACATTGATAAAATAATAGTTTATCACCTCCACATTTATGCCCAAAGGGATGCGCCCCACTCATACCAACAAGGCCATGAAAAATGTTGTTTCCCTAGTGAACACATGACCACAAAAGCTTGGGCACCCATGTCAGGATCAACGCATATGATCACTTAACTAATTAATCCACAAAACCTTAGAAAAAACATTGGCATTAAGTCTAAAAAGTGGAAAATCATGCCACATCCACTAAAAAGCTCACAAATGAATTCAATATGTATCCCTCACCAAAGAAACACATCATATAGCTGCTGGAATGTAAAAATGTGGTGGTGTTGTTCAAATAATATAGAGGAAAAATGTAGCACACACCCTCCTAACAAAAATACCAACCATGGAGTCATACATATGATGAGATTATTGAAGTACACTAAAACAAAAATCAATAGGGGCATGGATCAATTACTTTGCACTAGACCATTCTCGAAAGCAACACAACACCCATTGTTGATAAGCAGTCAATTACTAGGAAATCTTCGGATTTCTCAATCAACCATAAGGGTTATGCTTAGGAAAGTGTGCACCTCCATAATATGCCACCTAGAAATTGATAACAAGCAGATGATTGTAAATGGATGTCGCTAATAAAAATGCACTACGGTAGGCTCATATATCATCCCCTGAAACTGCAATATTATCTTGAAATCCTGCTATACAAGTCCCCATGCAATATAAGTTGTAGCAAGACCTTATCTAGGCAAAGCTTGAGATGGGTTGCAAGGAAACAACCATCAGCACCTAACACATATGATGTAAGTTAACCACACATTCAATATTGTTACAGTCAAGCAATTTATAACTCAATCCAAATACCTCAATTTGACTTGCTTACAGTTTCTTTCCCAGCCCATATAACTTATTCTTTTGGTGTTACACAATAACAAGGAACAAAAATTTGAAGAAGCACAAGATGTAGATAAGAAAAATATATATATATATATATATATACAACAAAACTATGAAAAGGTACGAAGATCCCTGCTACCTACCAAAAAATGAGTAACCCCATAGGAGAAAACTTCTCTCCTATCTCAGGCAGCTAGCCAGAGAGCAACCCTACACATTGCTCAGTTATGATAATATGCCTCTTTTCTCCACCATTTGCACCGGTCATACATCTTTCACCTTCTGTCATTCCTCATCAATGGAGGTGGGCTACCAGCCAACAATTACTTTAACCATTTTGCTATCAAGTGCTTTTACTTAATGTTTCGGGCATTCTATCATAGATAAATGGGTGATCTGGATGACTGACCAATCTTGATTGTAAACTTGTTTTCTCACCTTACCAAGGGGGTTAGTTTTTAGCCGCAGTCTAGTGAGACCTCCTATAAGGCCTTAGGTTTATAGGAGGGGCACTACTTGGAAAATTTGGATTGAAGTAATGTGTCCATAACCATTCCTACCTACCACTTTTCACCTTTCCCTTGATATCACATCCATCCTTTGAGTTAGTGGTCATTGGTTCAATGGGATTGGGCAGCGATGCATCCACATCCTTGAGTCAAGGCCGAAAAAATTTTGTATTTGTAAAATGAAGAAAAGAAAATCGTTGTAAAGATCAAAGAAAAATATTTTTATTAGCATGGGTTTCATGCTCATTTGATTATTAATAGGTCAAATCACCCATTGACTACTTCTAGGATTGAGTCATGAGTCATTGTACTTGTCATTATGCTCTAGACCCTTATTGGGTTTTTTGTATTAAAGAAACAAAAATATTTTGAAACAAACAACTGAGCCTCCAACTTAACCGTATGAGTTAAACTGCTTTATGCACTCATCCTAATTTTTTTAGGAACTCGTCCTAACTTTTAGGAATTCATCCTAACTTATAGCAACTTGTGCGCGCTAAGGACAGGACTGCTTGTGGTCTCTTTGACTAAGGCACAAGTCATAGAAAACCTTCACTTACTACTTTTCAACAAATCTGTTGAGGTTCAATTGATATGTTGAGGTTAATGAAAATGTAGGGCCTTCCAAAGCTCCTAAAAGTTCAAAATCACAATAGAAGAAACAATGGTGGTTAAGGATTCAAGTCTCATGCTTTAGTCAGCTACACCTAAAAGAGGGGAAGATTCTAAGCATGATGAGTCTCTAGTAATTTTTGATGTAGACAGCCCAAATCAACAGTCAGATAACATAGTCTCTAGTAATTTCTGAAGTAGACAGCCCAAATCAACATTCAAATGACATAGGTACAAGTTTCCCAAGTAATAATGGTAACACTGACTTAGATGAAGAGGATTCCAAGAAAAGGCCAACGTGGTGGCACAACACCAATGGAGATGTTTGGGTAGGTGAAATTATTGAGGGGCAATCATCAAGAGGCAAGAGCAACAAAAAACTAAACAAGGGTAACTGTGCTCTTATGGCCAATGTTTAGGGAGTTTTAGAGCCACTTGTCGAGGAAGCAATACGAAAAATTGAATTGGAGAAGGCCATGACAACCGTATATGAGAGTCTAATAAAAAATCAGACTTGAGATCTCATAGGTCTTCCACTAGGGAAGAGGCCCATTGGCTATAAATGGGTGCACAAGGTCAAGAATAAGGAAGGAGACACATTCAAGAAGTACAATGCACAATTTGTTGCAGAAGGGGTTGTCTCAATGAAAAGGCATTGACTATGACGAGACCTTTGCTCCTATAACAAAGATGAGCACCATCAAATTAGTTCTAGCCATGGCAACACACTTTCAATAGAAGGTCCATTAGATGTACATGAAGAGTGTCTCCCTCAATGGAGATTTGGAGGAAGAACTCTACATATATCAACCATAGAGTTTTTGGGTTCTAGGTAAGAAGCATCTTGTTGCAAATTGAAGAAGGCTCTATATGCCCTAAAGAAGGCAACCATGGCATGGTACATTGAGATTAACACACGCTTGGATGAATAGGGGTTCTAGTGGAATCCTTCGAATTGAATTTGTATGTCAAAAGCATTGATCGTGATATCATTCTACTAGTCATATATGTAAATGGCATCATTATTACAAGTATTGAGGCAAGTGTTATTGAATGAATCGAGAATACTAAGAGAAAAGCTTTTGGCATGACTAATTTAGGCCTCCCACAGTACTCTCTAGGTGTAAAACTCTGACAAACATGTAGACACATTTTGTCTCACAAACAAAACATGCAAGGAATTTGTCTGACAGGTTCTAAATGATAGATTGCAAAATCTCATCTACGCTATGGAGAAAGGGTTGAAGCTTTCAGCCAAGACTAATTGTAAAGCAAATGATGAGTCAATCTACAGCCAAGTGGTTGTTGATTTTGTAGCCTTTGAAGGTATTCTACATTGACTTGGTGTCTTAGCATGTAGAAGATATTTGATTGCCTCTTTAGGTGCTTGCTTGGTGGAGTAAGTGATTTTATGATTTCTTCCCTAAGGTTAACTTAGGAAAAGTACATTGATTAATTTAAATAATTTTTGTGGACTATTAGGCCAAATTTCTAAGAATAATTAATTAAATTATTTAAGTGATTTAGATATAATCTCAACCATTGATCTCAAGTGAGGCTTAGGATTCAATCTTAGCCATTGATCACTTAGGAGATTAGTGTTAGCAATTTTGGCTTAATAAAATTATAAAATAAGCCTATGGGAGAGGTGAAGACGCATTATGTTGAGGAAGTTATTTTCTCAAGAGCGAGAGGCATAATTTGAATGAGGAAAATAAGGAAAGAACGTTGAGAGGATTTCAAGAAGAAATTCAAGGAAGCCAAGTTGGAAAAAGGAAACATTGAGTACAGCAGCCAAGAGGTTGATTTTGGAGAAGGCCAAATAATCTAGAGAGGCCAAGTTGCACAGGTGCACAGGTCGTACCACAGGTTTGAGGAGGCTGTGAGCAGAGTGAGGAGGTGAAGCAGCACCAGACAATGCTGAGAATTTCTTGGGGCCGATTTCCAGCTGACAGGTTGCATTTCAAAATGCTGATTTCCTTGGGGGGGCGAGTTATAGATTCTCGTACAACTGAAAATTTCTCTGTATATTTTCTCTGTGGATCAAACCCAAAGTTTTCTTGAGTTTAATAAAGTGAACGAAGATTGTTATTGGGTGAATTTTCTGTTGTTATATGTTTGATTTCTCATGATATTTTCCATTGCAATTTAACTTCCTGAGTTGATATACCACCATGTTTGTTTTATCAACAATTTCAGAATTTATTTGAGATAAATATTTTATGGGTTTTGAATAAAATTGATGAAAACAAATAGATCAGATCTGGTATAAAAGAATCAAACAGTGGTGGAGAGCTTAATATATCTTACAGTCACTAAGCCTAATTTGAGCTATGTTGTGAGCTTCATTTCCATATTCATGACAATGCCAGAAGCTGAAAATTGGACTACAACAAAGAAAGTGTTGACATATGTAAAAGGGACACTTGACTTTGGCATTTTGTACAACTAGAGCAAGGACACTAGGTTGTGTGAATATACAGCTTTAAATTGGGCAAGTTGTGTGAATGATACAAAATTAACCTCTGGATATGTTTTCAACCTTGTGTTACGAATAAATATATATAAATAATATAAATAATGAGGAAAATTGTAATAACGATTAGTTAATTAGTAATTAATACTGAAGAGGCATGTCTAAATGGGACATGACGTTCCATGAAGAGGCACCTGCCTAATATATAAGTAGGCCCCTCACTCTCATTGTATCATCATCTTATTCATACTTTCTAATATATATTCTTATATCTCAATGGAGATCTTTATATTCCAAGTTTTCTAGAGTAGTTAACAGGAAGTACGAACTTTGTTCACTTCATTTGGTATCGGAGCAGTTCGATCCTCTGGCCCCTCAACCGCTACACAGAACCTCATTCTCCGATCCAGGTCCTTGGCCATATAAATCGTCAACTTTGCTGTCGTCGTCACTGAAGCATTCGCTACAACAAGGGTGGAGTTTCTGTAACACCAGAAGATATGCAAGATATCGCAAAAATAATTTCTCAAGAAGGTAAAAAAGTAAGACAAAATATGCAAAAGGAAATTGACAAAATCACCACTGACAAAAATGAAGAAGTTACTCGGCTCAAAGACAGCAGCGAGAAATTATTGATGCAAATTAAGAAACTTAAAAATGGCAGGAAAATATTGAAAATCAAACTAGAAGAACTCAACATAGAAAACATATCGAAGCCTTCAAACGTAGATGACCAAGTTGAAGAAAGAGGAATGAATACTAATACAGTCAATATCAGAATTCAAGAAAATGTCAACCCAATTGAAGGGAAAACATATTCAAATGTTGCAGTTTGGATGAGGAAAAACCCAAGTGAAGATTTTGTAACCAACTCGACGACATCAGAACCTGAAGTAAATCAAAATCTTGCCTCACATATGATAAGGGAAAGACAAGCCAAAAGAACTCCTTACCTACGCCCAAATCACAAGAATAGACATCTCAATCAATTTACGAATTTGAATCATATAGAACATAAACAACAAAATTATGTTCCAAAGGAAAATGGCATTAGCACAATCCAGTCTGACAATAACAAGTTATCTCAATTATCAAGTAATTGCCAAGTCTCACAAAAGATTAATTTAGGATGGTCTGATCCCTTCTCAATGCGACAGTTTTGTTTATCACTTAGAGGATCATATCGTCTTGTTTCGATGAAGATGACAGTTCCGAGACAAGAAGACATTCGAACAAAAAAAAAAGATCAAGCTTTTCATTAGTAAGCTTTGACGACAAAGCTTTTTTGAGGAGGAAGGCAATGTTACAAATAAATATCTATAAATAATGAGGATAATTGTAATAACGATTAGTTAATTAGTAATTAATACGGAAGAGGCATGTCTAAATGAGACATGACCTTCCATGAAGAGGCACCTGCCTAATATATAAGCAGGCACCTCACTCTCATCGTATCATCATCTTATTCATAGTTTCTAATATATATTCTTGTATCTCAATGGAGATCTTTACATTCCAAGTTTTCTTGAGTAGTTAACAGGATGTACGAACTTTGTTCGCTTCACCTTGGCACAAGTGCAATCACATGTATCAACAAGAAGCAGCATGCAATAGCCCTTTCATCAACAGAAGCAAAATACCAAGGAGTCAAAAGAGCATGTGAGGAAATTTGGAACCGGAGGATGCTTGCAAACAAGAAGATGCGACAACTAGAGCCAACACCTTCATTTTATGACAATCATGGGGTGCTCAAACCAGCTAAGAATTCAATCTTCCACAGGCATACCAAGCCAGTTGAGATATATTGTCATTTCATAGTCAACTTGTAGAGGATGGAACATTTTTACCAAGTCTTTGGGTCTTAAAAATAAAAAGTTTCAAGATAATCTTGGCGCGGTTGGTAGATTGACCATTAAGAGGGGCTGATAAAGTAAATATCATATTATAATGATCAATTCAATACCAGACATAGTCATTAAAGGTCATTTCAACTTTCAGTTATTTTATTTTTTTATGCTTTGCTTTAGTGTGTTTCTTAGTCTACCCCACATTCATAATGCGGATTGACTAGCCTAGCTTGTAACCCTTATAAGAAAGCTTTTGCTTGTAAATTCAATATGAAGAACTCTGCTGAGTTTATCTTGATCTTTCTTTATGTGCAATTTCCGTGATAACTGCAAGGGATTTACCAAATGTGGTTATCACTTATATTGAATATTGATGATGTAGGTTTCAAGCAGATTATTGCATGGAAGTGGCAATGAACCCTATTCTTCATTCAAGCGTCTGAGGGTGGGGGTTGAGCTTATTTCTAGGTTTAGCATTTGTAAAAAGATGTGTTCCTATGTGTTACACTCCACCATGTTGTGTATCAGGGACCTATGAGTCCCATATCAAAGACCCATTTCTGCACGTCCCAATGTCATGTGACTTGGAATTTTTTTTCAAAACAAACAGCTTATGCAAATCGACATACAGATTACGGATAAATTAGCTCGTCATTTATAGACTAGATGGCCTTCTCTGTTGCAATACTGATGTATATACTCTTTGGGTCACATTAACTAAGGTTAAAGTCTAAAGATGAGACTCTAAAAGCTTCAAGTAAAAGACATCCATAGCTTGAAATTAAACCATGGGCACTCACCACACATCCATATTCATCGTGAGCAATCTTTACTACATGCCCTTTCATTCCTTTCACAATCTTCTTTCTTTCCTGAAAAAACAAAGAACTGAATTAGAATGTTCAATGGGCAAACATGAAAGACTAACATCTCAGCCAATGCCAAACAGAATTATCAGATAAATATAAAAGACTTTAGCATGCATTGTCGTAAATGTCATTATATGTATATATATATATAATTGTGGATAAACTTTATCCTATTTTACCATAAACTCCTTCCCTCTAATTAAAATTGGGCAATAAGAGAGGTAAATACTTCCTAGGTTTGAACAACTGACAATTATTAACAGCTATCCATTTCATTCAAAAAGTACATGATTGCTGCTTCAGAAATTCAAACAAGAAGAAAGAGAACTGTCAACAAACCTTAGCACCACCATGTATAATACAAAATGCGCCAACCTTTGAACCATCTCTTGTATGGATCATTCGTACAAGAAGTGGCCCAGATAGCTGCTGAATTATATCTGTGACAGATGACTTTTGCCCAAATTTTAAATCAGTTAATCAGGAAATCATCTACAGAAAGTGCATTTCATAGATTTTGCAATGATTTTCTCTAACTATACAGAGGCTTTCAGTGAAATAAAGAACTGTATTTTGTCACCTTGTTTGATATACACATGTACTCCAACAAAGCTCTATGCACAATTGAATGGTCAACAATTCCTTTTTCAAGAATTGGCTGTAATGCTAATGTCATGTGCTCCAAAACTGCAGACCTTTTTGATGGATGCTCACCAGATAACAAATCCACTAATCTGCATCCCACAGAAAGATAGTAGAAAACTAAGTTACTAATCTGCATCCCACAGAAAGATAGTAGAAAACTAAGTTACTGCAATCAAATTTTAAATTCAAATACAATATGTCAGATGTTAACTATTCACAGATACATAATGTTTATTTGCCTTAAGGGACGATTATTTGTTAGCAAAGGTCGTGTATGCTGGTCATGGTTTCCAGTAAATCGGGAACTTCAAATCCTTATGTTTAATTTCCAAAAAAAAATGTTATATCTGCCATTTCTATCCAACGTTATATATGACAATTTTTAAATTAGCATTCGTTTTCGTAAATATGTTAAATTCATAAAATTATTCAAGTCCCTAATTTCCTTAAGCTTAGATTAGAGTCCGTGATTAGCAACTAAAGTACTGATCGTAATTGAACAGCCTTGCCTAGCACTATGACTAAGATGACTTTGCTTCCTATCATCCTGACTGTCTAAATGGTAGCACTTCGTGGAATGGTACATAACACCATTACAAAAACAATAAATATCCGTCACTACAAATATTTCCAAAGTCTCCACCCTGGGCCACTAGAAAAAGATCACTGTTATGTCGCATAACTCATCCCTTCACTGAAACTAGCCACAATCAAAACTGTCTAAACCTTAGCCACAGATTCACCTAAAGTTACCAATCTGCAGTCATAAACAGTTACAGCATGTTGTTGCACAAAGTGTCCAGGCACCGCAACAATGCTCAGAGTAAGCGTTGTCACTCTAATCCTTATTCAGTTTAGACTCTCTCCTAGACAAGTCAAGGGGGGTAGTCCCTAGGGTGAATGAATGAGGGTAGCCTATGGAACACAGGCTCTCGGAGACTTTAGGATGAACAACTTGATGAATGTAAACAAGTCCTGGTTAACCGAGGTGGATAAGACACTACCACAAGATGGAAATGATTTTAGACCTTAATATTCAATTAATCATAAACTAAATGAAAACAAGTTATCCAGAGCAATTTATAAATGTGATGAAAGTGACGATCATGAACAATTAAATGTAAATGCCCAAAACTTTATCACGCAATATATTTTAGCAATTAAATACCGTTTATGAAAATTAACTGCTAAGCAATGATTCTAGATATAAAATGATTTTCTTCAATAACCCAGATCTAAAATTTATCTTTCTCCTATAGTCAATCTTTAGATATGATTCTAAAACATTAATCGCATTTGACAATAGAGAAATCCCTACCACAAAATTTAAAATTTTACACTTAACACAAAAAGACACCAAGGCACTTTAGATTAAAATTTAATTATCCCTTAGGTAAATTTTTAATGTGCTAAGTTTATGAAGCAAATTTAATGTGGCAAAAAAAAATTAATGTGACCAAAGATGGAAATCAAAAGACCATAATTAAATTTAAATTTTTAATGGGCCATAGACCACATAAAAATTTAATTTTTTAAATGTGAAAGCTTAGATCTTCTTTTGATTTATTTCATTCGCAATTTCAAAGTCACCAATTCTTTTTTATTTTTAGTTTTTTTTAAATGTTTTTTAAATTACAAAATCAAAACCTAAAAACAAAAAGAAAATCACAACATAAAAGAAAAAATAAAAGTCATAAGTTTAAGCAAAAAAAAATTAGAATTGTTTTAAGAAAAGAAAATCAAAACAAAAGAGGCATGAAATATAAATAAAACAAAGGAACCAAAAATGAAACAAAAAAAGGCAAACCCTAAGAAATGAATTCAAATTACATTAGATAACAAAAAAAAAAGGACCTAAGTTAAATGAAACTAAAACATAAAATAAGAAACAAAAAAAAGGTTGAATTGTTTTGTTTGTTTGCAGGTCTAGCGGCGTATGGGAGCGAGGAGCTTTGGCAGCACATTGAAGGCCACAAAGGAGCCACAGGGAAGGCAAGGTTGCAACATGAGTTGGAGCTACAGAGAGCAACGAGCAGGGATGGGAACTGTTGGATAGGGAGGAAGGAACCGCGGGCGAAGGATTAGACACAGGTAGAGGACTGCTTCAGGAGTGGAGGACGGCAGAAAAGAAACAGGAAAAGGAGAAACGCGGGCTGAGGAGCCGCGATGCAAATGAAAGAGGGTTTAGGCAGCGAGGGATGGAGCCATGGAAAAGAAAGGCAACTCGTGGGCTGGAGTGGAGGAAGGGTTGCAGATCAGAGAGAAAGAGGTGGAGCTAAGCATCAAGATGGAGGGAAGATTGCAGAAAAAATGAAAAAAAAAACCTAGCAGCAAAATAAATTTCTAAATTTTTCCAGAGTAAGAAAGCAGCAAAAAGATGGAAAAATGCAGCATGAGACAACAACAGAATTTCAAGAGGCTTCCAAGCAGAAAAATGGTAGCCCAAAACAAAAACAAAAAAATACCAAAATTTTTTATTTAAAATGATATTCTTCTACTTCAGATTTGTCTTCAAAACACTTACCCTCAGACTATAAAAAATTTTAATAATATCCCTGAAAAGTGATATTGAGGCCAGATCTTACCCTCCAGGGCCTAGATTTGGCTTCAAACAAAAATTCTCCTTCAGATCTATCGCTGCAAAAAAGAAAAACAAAACACCCAGAAACGATATACACAATGATGAAATTAAAAACCTCAAAAACCCAGATGAATAATTACAATAATTACGAGTTGAAGGCTCTAAGTAGCCAGATCTATCATTATGCCACACAGAAATTAAAAAATAAAAAATAAATGAGGTGCTAACTCGAAACCCTCATGCATCAATAAAACAAAAAACCTTATGAAAAGCCCGAGATTAATTTAGCTAGGCACTTCAAGAAACACAGATCTAGAGTTATAGTTGGTCCAACTGAAAACTTCCCCTAACGTCCGAAGATCTAAATCAAGATTTCCCTGCAAAACTCAATCTAGCCATTAAAAATAAAGTGAGAAAATAATAATAAAACTTAGACAAATAGAGACACCTACTATTACGTTCAAAATTTAAATTATTATTCAAACCTCAGCCACTGAGTAAGATACCTGTACTAAAATCACTCTTCAAAAGCTATCATCAATGACTTTAGAAAATATTATGTATGAAAGTAACACATCTTACAGTATTCCAATGAAGAGTAACACCAATAGAAATTAACCCCAAAGTCTTTATTTATTATCCAGAAAAAGATTACACAAGAGCTTCTTGCTAAGCACACGACTCAAAGATCGGATAAATCGACTGACAAATGACTTCCTATTTAAAGATAAATCCTCCAATGGCTAGTTCGAATGATCCTCATCAAAGCAATCTCGACCGTTGATGAAGATCAAAATTTCTTTTAATCTCATCCGTCGAAATATTTAATTTTTGAGGAAATTCAAAATTTTCATTTAAATGCATTTTAATTAACTCAAAAAATAAATTTTTGAGTTAATTTCCCCAAAAATTTGACTTTGACTTAACCCCAAGGATCAAAAGTTTAAAATTTATCAAAAAAATTAATTTACCTTAGATCCTTGACCTCTTAAAATTTAATTTTTAGGACCAACGAATTTTTCCTTCGGAGAATTTAAATTTACCTACGACCTAAAATTAATTAAATTTTTGGCTTAGGATTTTAAATAATTTTTGGCCCGAAACTTTAATTAATCAACCTATAAGAAGATAAATTATTTTTCCAACCCTCAAGACACTTTACATCATGATTTTCATATATTTTACATCATAAAGGGTAAAACCCATTTGTGATAGAGTCTCACAAGTTACATATTTCTGTTACACAAATATAATCCAGCAGACCAAGTAATTTGTAATAAAATAATATAACCAAATAGTTAGGATTACTCCCAAATTACTTTTACATAGACTCGATCTAGAACACTAGGACTCGCCTAAGATCCTAGCGACAAAATCCATTCCAACTTTGGGGTAAGACTTGGGGGGAAAACTCTGTCGACCTTCCGAGAATGGATCGGTGAGACAAAAAACCTCCCAGAATGGAGATCGTCGCTAGAAAGGTACGTTTACCTAGGTTGTTACATACATGACATGGTTCTACTAAGATTATTTACATCATATACACGCAGAATGGGTTTACATTATAACAAGATGATCAAGCTGATAATGATCACGGGACGGCATGGACACATCGATCAAGCACTATCCCTTTTGCGAAAAAAGGGGGTGTACTGTTATGGGTCGTTGACATGTAGTGGTCAACATAGCCCATCCAATTCATCGATAAAGTACAAAGATCTAGCCCCCAGGGTGTAGACCAGTCGATGACAGGTTGTACTGTTAAGTCACTCCTTGTGTAAAGGTCACTGGTTCAAAACCCGATTTACTTGTGTCCACAATACGGACAGTTGTTGGTGCCTAGTGGTTATAGTGGTACCAGACAGAATCGAACCTGTGTCACGTGAGTACGATCCAGGCCTGGTTGTCAATTCCTTTAGCTACAAAAATAAATAAGTAAAATAAAGTACAAAGATCCACCTGCTGCCTAATATACTTATGGTTTCATTTGGTCTTATAAAACAAAATAAATACAATAATGCTGGATAGAAAAGAAAGAATCTGAATATAAAAAATACTTTAACCTTCCTGAATGTGACTTTGATAAATGCATGCTCTGTGAACACTAAGATTAGTATCCAGACGTTCACAGCTGATTCAATAACGAGAGTTTTCATGTCTGCACTTGAGAATATCAATATATCGATAAAGACTTCTAGCCGTTAGAAGTCTTTTTTATCCGTTGCCCAGTCAAATATAGTTGTTGGAATGACCTGCATTCCCTATTTAACTTATCGCTCAGATTTGATCTTCAACTTGTCCTGATGATGAACCACACTGGTTGGTTCAAAACACGTCGATAAATGATTTTTTATGTGATTTTGCCGAAATTATTTTCACAAACATGTTATGGATCACAGAAGTCTCAACTCTTTAAAAATATCAACCTAACCATAATATATCATGTTATAATACATCAGAGATCTATGACAAATTAGCATTGTTTGGAGACTACGGCAACAATTAAGAAGATCCCATCACCATCACAATAATCTTGAACCCACCCTTAACTACATCAACAGCATTTCCAAAGACATCAATTTACCATGGAAATTTGGAAAAATCAGTCCCTACATTTCCTGGATGTCCTTGTCTCTCATGATAAAACTGGTCCCTTTCCACACCATGTCTGTAAAAGGGAAATCCACACCAGCCACTACCGTCATGCTAACTCCCAACACCACCTGTAATGTACCTTCCTATATTACAAGATGATAAGGGCAAATATAACTCGCTTAAGTACTGAATAGTCCACATAATAAATAGTAGTCTAATAAATGCAACTAATAAAGAATTATTAATAGTTTGACCATTTGGCCCCCAGGGATTAGCTCAACCAATTCTCGACAATGTTGTTGGGCATTTCGCTAGCTCCATAATGTCAAGTGCCCGGTTCGAATCCCCTGGGTGAGGTACACTAGCCTATGTGATGCAAGAGCATTTAGCTTAGAAGAATCATTGTATTTTAGTAAACATAAGGGGGTCTTGTGTTTTTAGGAAGTTGGTCTCCTAAGTGTTGAACTAATGTAATTATTAAGGTTTTGAGTGATTTTAATGGGAGAAGCTAAAATAGGGATTTAATTAAGTATAGTGAGGCATATTTGTAAATAATCTCGAATGTTGGAGAACATGAGAGATTTAGGATAGTTGAAAGATTTGAGAATCAGTTGTAAATCTTAGATTAGGAGTTGGTTTCATGATTTGTGGATTAAAGAGGATCCTTAGGGATAAAGATGAGATTTTAGGATTTTGTTGAGAAGCTTATCTAAACCAGGAATTGGTTATAGAATCCTTTTGTATAAATGTAAGCCAAAAAGGCAGAGAAAAAGTTGGTCAAGTTAGATAGTTAGAGGTTGTGAGTTAGAGGTTTGATTGTAAGCCTACGGACAGGTAGGAAAACAGAGGCCACTGATACAGAAGATCAGGCCAAGGAGAGAGTTCATGTGTAAATACTTGTTTATTAATACAAAAAACTCAATTCTGAGTTTATGTGTGTGTACGTAGTAATTTAGTTATAATTTGTGTGTGAACTAGAGTAAGTTTTGTGTAACAGAGGTTGCAGGTGGAGTTCGAGCAAAACACAGAGAAGAAGTGATATGAAGGATCGTATTGGATCGCTTGAATCCATTCGAAGGATCATAGTTGAGATTCAAGAGTGACAGTGATTAAAGCATGAGGAGTTAAATCAAGAGGGAGTTGTGCTGCAGAACAATCAAAGACCAGAAACCCGGGAGGAACCCGAAACCACAGAGAACTTTGAGAAACCACATGAAGGCACGAAGGAAGGAAGTAAACGTGCACAGGAGTCTTCGGATTGTTTAGATCGACGGATATTAATGGCGGAAGAAGAATGGCAGAGGAATAGATCTGGATTGTCAAATCGACAGATCTGTTAGATCAACGGTGATCAGAAACTGTGGGGGTAGGAGAGTATGGATTTTCTTGATCGTGGTTGAAGTCCCGCACTCGCTCCTGACGTCGATCTCATATTCAAACTTTTGGATCACAGTCGATTGCAAGAGTTAAGTCGTTTTTAATCTGTGTGCTAGTTGAAATCGCACAAACCGTAGATTTGATGGCCTCTTATATTTAACGGTCATCGCGCGCCAATCAACTCGTACAATAGTCAAGGAAGAAAGACGGGTTTATAAGTGGAAGTTGTTTATCGGGTGGAGGAAAAGTGGTAAATGGTAATTCGAGTTGGTCACCCGATTCCATTTATTACACGTAGCACGTCGGAGGAGAGAGGAAACCGCTTTATTGGGCGGGTAATCCCCGTGCAAGTGGCTCATCCGATAACGTTGTTAACCGTTGGATCAAATGGGTTTTGATCAACGGTGGAGGATCACCGATTAGTTTTGATAAATGGATGGACCAACAACCATCGGATTCGATGGTAAGATCGACGGCGGAGATTGAAGCGATAAAGCTTGGGCCTGAGCGGACCCGAGAGGTTTATCAACGCGAGTTAAGTGATTTGAGTTCCGACGGGTGAATGGGTTTAAGTTGTGATACGACGCGACAGCCGTTGATCTAATGGAGTGAAATCAACGGTGGAGGATTGAACCCGATAAAGGTAGAGCGTGGAAAAATGTGCAAAGGTCGTGGATTGGCGGAAAGGTAAGGCTTACGTGTGTTTTATGTGTATTTCTATATATAAGAATTATAATAAAAATAAATTGGATAAAGGTTTATAGGTTAAGTTCTAATGTAACCAAAGTTAAGAGTGGGGTTTGGTTAATATGTGCAGGGTATAGAATTAACCAAAGTTTATGAGGGTGAATTAAGTTCCACTAGAAAGGTTAATGAAGGTTTAGACTATTGAATAGTCAAATATAACGTTTCCGCATAAAACTTAATTAAGAACATTAAACCTTGGTTTAAGAAGGTTTTCACCATGGATCAGGTGATTAAGGCCTGGGACCAATGACATGCAATTTTATATGCATACTGTGGGTGAAGTCAACTTAGGCTGGCATCACTATGTAGAAATTTTTAATTTTGTGAATTGATAGTTCTTATGCAATTAAGAAATTTCACCTCCTTGACTAGATGTTTCCTAAATCTTAACCCTGTGAATTTTCAGCCTTACCACTCTCATGAAATATAGAATAACACAGCAGCAGGAAGATAACAGTATTTCACTTCTTCACAATCCAATCTTCCCAGCAGTCCAGGCAAAAAAGATACCAAAGTGACTTGATAACTTTCGGCCCTCTAGGGCAATCTTATTATGAATAAACCATATCTGAAAACTCCCTTTTAGTATTTCTAACATCAGTAAAACAGCCCTTGACATCTTCAGTTATGATGTCAAATAACTCAACAAATTTGTCCTTTACTTATGTCAAATCAGCAAGACGTATATAGCTGTAAAGTACAATTCACGAAGAGCATACATCACTGGAAATCAAATCTGCATTTTATGCAAGTTGTGGACAGCCGAAACTTCATTAACATTCTTAAGATGAAGTTAGTGTATGTACTATGTACCCTAGCCTTTGTCACGAAACCAATGCAGTCCACTAGCTCTCCAAAACCCTATCTACGGAAAATTTTAAAAAGCCCTAGCTTAACCAAGGAGCTCCAACACCCATGAATCACTCAAACAAGTCCTCCAAGGCGAGACCTCTTCTTAGTCACCAAATACACCCTATGGTTTCATCACAAAACCCTATTCTCAAAACTCAAATGGATGATCATGAAACCTTACCCTAGGATGCTCCAAAATACAATAAAACATTAGACTCCAAGAGAGAAAGACCAAGTACAGATGATGATCAAGAGAGAGAAGGGAGAATAGTGCACACTCCTCAAGATCACGTCTCTACACAAGAGTGAAATATAATGATGAGTGAATGAATGATAATAGACTCTCTCCTCCTATATATATGGGAGTTAAAGTAGGCCAACAATACAATGTGGGCCCAATCCTGACAAGCAACCTTCATCAAGATCATGTAGGCCAACACAAGTGAAGTGCTCCACTCCAAGGGTGCACATTTCATGCTCCAAGGTGATGTTCTATTGATGTTATTAGCTCAAACAGGTGCTTCTACATAGGCTCAGCGTCTAGCATGCAAAAGATGCCAAATTGCCTCTTTAGGTGCTTGCTCATGACAAGTGATTATTATGATTTCTTTCCTGAATTTAACTTCAGAAAAGTACACTAATTGATTAATGTTAACTATTGGGCTAAGTTTCTAGGGATAAATAATTTAATTATTTATGTGACTTGGATCTGATCTCTACCATTGATCTAAGTGGGTTAGAAATTAATCCTCGCCATCTAACACTTTGGAGATTGGGGATTAGGGACTTAGCTCAAGATTAAATTATAAAGTAAGCCTAAGATAAAGGTGAATGACACATTGTGATTAAGAGAGGGACTTTCTAGAGGAGTGAGAGGCTCATTGAATGAAGAGGAGAAAAGTGTGCCGCAAGGGTTTTTCAAAAGCGAAATTGGTGGAGGCAGAGTTATAGGAGAGAGAGCCCAAGAATTGGGAGGTAGAGGTCAAGATTGTGAGAGGAAGCCAAGTTTCCAGCCAGATCCACGTTGAGGAAGGGACCAAAATTTTCCCAGTGTGCAGGTTGTACAGCTGGAGGCCAAGATTTTGCAAGTGGAGGTTGAGATTTTCCAGGGTCAAGTTATTTTCCAGGGCAACTGAATTTCTCTAAGGGCCGAAAATCCAGTGGATTGTTTTCCAAGTTCAATTGTGCAGTAATTTTCTCTATAGTTCTCTGTGGATCAAGGCCCTAATTTTCCAGATTAATAAAAGTGACGGAAGATTTGCTGAGCAGACATTTCTGCTGTTCTTGTTGTTGATTTTCCTATTTTACTTCCACTACAATTTATTTTTGAAACTTAATAATACCAGAGTATTTATTATCCAACAGATTTCAAAATTTTATTTTGGCAAAAATAATTTTTGAGTGTAAAATAACTGTGGGAGAAAAATAAGTCAGACCAGGTATTTAAAGTTAACACGGTATCAGAGCACTTGAAACTCTCAGGGGAAAATCAATCTGTCACAAGGGCATACAGCAGCAAACTAATTTGTCTTCCAGAAGTATATTTTCTGGGGGTTTTTTAATTTGATTTGGAGGTTTGCAAGGATGGTTGCAACAGAGTTAAGATATGAAGACCGGTTGGAGAGGTCATCCAACTACAATCTTTCGAAGGAGAGAGTAGCATTAAGCTAATGGAGAATAGGATTTGGGAGTTTGCAAGTAGCATTCTCACTCCTACCAATGCTGCAAAACTGGCCATCTTTAACCAAAAAGATGTGAAGGCCAAGAGAATTATCCTGGATGGGGTGTGGAGGATCATGTGATCCGTCATCTCTTCATGAAGAAAGTTGCCAACGAAATGTGGGAGCCTTTGACCAAGCTATATCAAAGCAACAATACATACAGAATAATGGTGTTGAAGGAGAAGCAAAGAAACACCAAGATGTCTAAGTCAGAAACAATTGTTACATACCTCACCAGGATCACAAAGGTAGGAGACGAGTTGGCTGCAGTTGGGGAGAATGTGTTAGGTGAGGAGATGGTGAGTACATCCCTGAATAGTTTTTCCAAGCCATGGGCATCCTTCGTCAAAAGGATCAGCACATGAGAATCTACCTAACTGGGAGAGGTTATGGGATGACTTCATACAGGAAAAAATTTAAGAGATCTTTTCATGGGAGCAAGTCTAAGGGTGATGATGAGAACCTTGCCCTTGCCAGTGAAGCAAAGAAGGGCCAAGGGAAGAAGAGCATAGGAAGAAAGAGTACCATAGGAGCTGGAAAGAAGAAGGACATGAGCAAACTCAAGTGCTTTGCATGTCAAAAATTTAGCCACTAAGTAGGCCAATGTCCAAACAAGAAGGGGGGTAACAAGAAGATTCAAGTAATAGCTTCAGTAAATACACTAGTGGACGAATTTTCCAACAAAATTCAAGAAGGAAATCTCACTTGTATCTTGCATTTCTGGCAACATAGCCAAGGGTGTGTGGTTAGTAGACAGTGGTGCTTCTCGTCACATGACGAGATCATGTGATTGGTTCACCAGTATTTTAGAGGCGGACTCAGAGCTACATGTGGAGCTTGGCAACAATGTCAGGGGTGTAGTAAAGGGGATTGTTACTATCCAATTTCAATTAAAGTAGGGGATCCTTTGGAGGTGATTGAGGTATTGTTCATTCCTAGATTGACCAAGAACCTTCTTGCAGTCTCAGCAATGAAGGACAAGGGGTATGAGGTGTTCTTCAAAGATGGATAGGTACTTGTCATGCTGAGTGAATGGGAGAACAGAAGGGAACCTATATATGCTGAGGGGTCAAGCCAGTACAAGCGCACAAACAGATGGCATATTTGCATCACAGGGAGTTACCTATTTTATAGGAGATTGTCACTGGTCTTCTTGAGTTTAGCAAGGAGCAGCAGGGTGTTAGCAAAGGGTGTGCTTTGGGCAAGTATACCAAGACTATTTTCCCAAGCAATGATTCAACATCCAAAGGGTTGTTGGATCCATGCATGGCCCTATGTCAGTGGGGTCCTTGAGTGAGTACAACTATTATGTGACCTTTATAGATGATTGTTCCAGGAGGACATGGATCTACTTCATGAAGGCCAAGGATGGGGTCTTCAGTCAATTTGAAGAGTTCAAGGCTCTTGTGGAGAGCCAAACAAGAAGGAAGGTCAAAGTCCTTAGATTAGATAATGGGGTTGAGTACACCTCTAATGAATTCAAGGACATTTGCAAGAAAGGGAACATCAAGAAAGAGCTAACAGTTTCTTACAACCTGTAGCAGAATGGGTTTGTTGAAAGGCAAATCAGGGCCATCGTCAACTTACTAAAGCCATGATTCATGATCAAGATCTACCTATGTTCCTGTGGGCAAAAGCATGTAATACAGTAGTCTATATTCCAAACAGGAGTTCTCACAAGGTCTTGGGGGACAAGACTCCCAAGGAGGTGTTGACAAGAGTGAAATCAGAGGTGGGGAATTTTTGTATCTTTGGGTGTCCAGTGTATATTCATGTACCAGCAAAGAAGAGGACAATGCTGGTTGAATCCCTCAAGATTGAAGGGCATTTTTGTTGGTTACAATGATACTTCCAAGGAATACAAGGTGTAGACCCCATCACTGGGGAAGACTGTGGTGAGAAGGGATGTGAGATTTAAGGAGCACAACGTCTTGAGGAAGTCACATCATATAGTGTTAATTTTTCATGGGCCCTAGATTTGGTCTATGACCGACATATTACATAAACACACTAGTGGAACTCTTAACTAGCAACTTAGCACAGCGGAATCAAACAACAGAGAAATCAATAACAATACACAAGAAAATTGGCCCAAATCAGTCCTCTTATTCATCCATTAACAAGAAAACACTAGGGCTCCCGTAGCAAGGATCATGGCCCTTTAGATCTCTGATACGAAAATAATATACAGACTGTTCTTTGACTAAAAATACAGAACTTGAGATCTGATCCTTTAGATCTTCAATCTGCCCAATGCATACCTGAGCTACTCCTTCAGCTCACGGTCATTGGACTATTTGCACTCCTTTGCAACCATTCCTTCTGCAATCTCCTTGTTGTTCAAACTTCCATTAATGAACAGACTTCACTAGTATTGCTCAACAATCCTCTTAGGTCTGCCAGATCTGCTCCTCAACTAACAAATCTAACCCTCTTCTCACCGATCTGATCCTCTGTGGCCAGATCTCCTCAGCCCTCCTCAGATCTGCTCTTAAATAGGCAGATTTGCCCTTTCTAGGGCTCGATCCCCTTCATCCCTAACACAGAACAGTTGTGGCCTTCTAGATCTGCCAATTTACAAACAGATTTGCCCTCTGTCCTGCTTGGGTGCACTAGATCAGATCTGCACTGATCTCTTAGCCATCTAACCTTGTTGCGGATGGCCTTACCAGGCTTCTTTTCACGGCGGCTATCCCTCCTTGGATCACAAATTATACTAGTGGCCAAGCACCTCCTCATTGCGGCCTGAGACCCCTTAGTGAAGCATTTGCTCAGGTATCTTCAAGGTACAGTGGATTATGGGCTAAAATATGTGAGGGATGATGGAGTGCAGTTATTGGGCCACACAGACTCTTTTAAGGCGCTAAAGATGTGTTGCATTTCCTGTAGTGTGTCATTAGTAGCAAGGAATTAAAGAAATAGACCCACATATACAACTCTGTCAATGCTCAAAAGCCTTTTAGGAGGCATGAACTTCTACCAGACAATTGTCCATCATTATTCCCACATCTCTCACCCTCACAACTTCACCAATAGCACTAAAATATGCCAACTAGCATCCACAGCACAATAAAGCATTCAAAGAAACAAAGATGCATTATCTGCATGATTGACTTTGGCATTACCAAGTTTAGAAAATACATCTAACGGAGAACCAGAGACCTCACATAATGCTTTAAGAGTTGTTCTTAAGCATACTATGTTTTCTAACATGGTCCCCTCATGGAAGGCATACAGCTCCTAGAGACCTTTCATCTCTGAGCATCTTGTCTGACAATCTCAACCTATGCCATCCCCTTGGAAGGTTGCTCCTTCCATTCTTCCAGATTGTCTACTTCCCTCAAAACTGGAAGCTCTTCCTGTCGTCTGGCATGGTCCTGGATGTCCTAGCAATCTGTACAATCCTCCCTCTCGAACATTAATCATTTCCTGTTGAGTTTATGCTTGAGCCCTTTGCTCATACAAGAACCTGACCATCAGGGGACTGGAGAACCACTCCCTCTTACTGGGAGAACCCTCTTGCCACAAAACTCGCTTATATGTTGCTATCTGATGTGTGAATCATTGCCTTGGCTAAAAAATAAAGATAATAATAAAAATTGAGGGAGAAAAAATATAAAGTACTTATCTCTTGATCTGAGGATTGTAGAGAATTGTTAACTTCCTCCCAGACAAATTTGTAAGAGAGTCTCGGAAACTTGTCACATGCCTCGTACACAAACCAAACATCACTACTATTGCTAATAGTTTCTAAAGGAAAAATTCCTTTGACTTCTATTGAGGTTGATGCTCATCATCATCATCATCAACATTGGTTATTGATGCATGCTGCTCTCCCTTCCTTTTCTTCTCGAGATACTGGGAAGCATAGTGTCCAAAATCATGACAAATGAAGCACTTGACCTTTGAAATATCCTTCTTCTGATCTTGCGGATTCTGCAATTTATTTATGGACAACAATCTGGTCTCCTCTTGGACACAAATAGTCCATAGCTTGTCAAACTTGGGCATTTTTTCTCATACACAAATTCCCTGAATAAATGGCTCCCATGAGGAGGGAAATCCATTGAGAGTCACTATAACAAGAATTGTATCATCAATGGGATATTTAATGGCTACAAGCTCATCTTTGATCTAGGAGACTCCAGAATTTGATCTAGTCATCATGACATTCTGGAGACTATTTTTCAAGGTTAACTTCCTACTAGTGTTGCTGCTCTCATACAATCCTACCAAAGCATCATATACTTTCTTGGCAATCTTCAATGTAGCAACATGAGGAATCAAGTGGTCCTTTATGGAATCTACCAAGATTCTCTTCACCTTGGCTTCATTATTCTTATACTTGGCTTTCTCCTCAGCTCCCTCTGGCTTTGGAATGACTTTCTCCACATCATCCTGAAGCTCATTCTCTTCCAAGATAAGGAGTATCTTGGTCTTCCAAGATCTAAAATTGACGACACCATCTAACTTATCTTCAACTCTAAGACTCGATGCCATTTTTGACAAGAGATCTCGAAACCAAGTTGTTGTACACTTGTCTCTTAGGCTAACTTCAATGGTTGCTCTTTCAACAAAGCTCTGAAACCATGTTGAATTTTCTACAAGATGCATAGTAGAATACTATTTTTTGCCAAATAATTACTTCCTAATGATTTTCACATAGTATTCTTATGCCATTGATATCATTGAGCAATTACACTTTAGAAAATATCAACAGTAAATGTACTAGAAATAGTAAAGATCATAAACAAATAGCCATGCACAATAGACACAATATTTTTACCCTAGGAAACCCAAGCTTGGAAGAAAACCCAACAACTTTTCTTTAAGAGAAGGTATTCTTCAACAAGGTTTACAAATCAAGAATTTGTCTAGAAATTTGTGCCAATAATCCAAGTCAAATACTAGTCAAACTTGGTCAAAACTGCAAGTCAACACTAGTCAAATCAGCCAAAAGTCAAATCTGCAGTCAAACTTTGGCCTAGTCAAACTCGGCCCTCTGGTCAAACCTATTGATTTTTGTGTAGCATCGAGAGGTATTCCTGCATGCCAAAGAGGTCTCCAAGTCCAATTTAAATTTAAATTTATTTTTGGGGCACGAGTGCATGAAAGCATGTGTCCCTTAGGTTAATTTACCCCCATTTGACTCGTGTGTGTGTGTATGATGTGATATTTCATTTTTACCACCATTCAAGAACAAGTCATCTTGAATAGAAAAAGAAGGGAGTCACAGCTAGCAGCAAAGGAGGCTGAATATGGGAATCGAGAACTATTGGAGGGCGAAAGCAAAGGAGTCGCAGTAAGAAAGAGTACCGTAGAGCCACAGGTTGCAAGCCACAGGGACGCAAGGCTTATCGCAAACCTTGAAGAGGACAAGACAAGGCCTATTGGATGCTGACCAAAATAAGGAGAGAGGGTTGTGCATCGCCCTACATAGTTGTTATTGAATGATGAAGGTGGCCATGGTTTCACTGGTAATTTGACTTAGAATATGAGCACCGATTTCTAAACAAAATGGTTGATCTTGTAAACCTTGCTGAAGAATAATTTCTCCCAAAGAAAAGTTGTTTGGGTTTCTCCTAGGTTGGGTTTCCCAAGGTCAAAATATTGTCTCTATTATGCATCGTTGTCGTTCTATGATCTTTATTGTTTCCGCTGCATTCACTGTTGATATTTTCTATGTATAATTGCTCAATGATATCAGTTGCATGAGATAAATTGATTGAAAATCATTAGGTAGCAATTATCAAATGGGAAAATTGATTTCTACTGCTCGTATTGTAGAAAATTCAACAAGGTATCAGAGCAAGCATGAAAAAACAACCATTTAATTCAGCCTAAGAGACAAGTGTTCAGTAGCTTGACTGGCTTCTAGGTCTCTTACCAAATGGTGCCCAAGTCTCAAAATGAAATATAGGTTGGATTGTGTTACAAATCTTCAAAAGAAAGTCATTCCCGATCCAGAGGGCGCTGAGGAGAAAGTCAAGTATAAGGCTAAGAGAATCTTGATAGATTCCATAAAGGACCACTTGATTCCTCATGTTGCTACATTGAGGAGGAAGTATATGATGCTTTGATAGAATAAGAACAGCAACACTAGCAGGAAGCTAACCTTGAGAAATTGTCTCCATGATAACTAGATCAAATTTTGTTGTCTCGTATCCTACGAGAGTCTCCCAAATCAGATATGAGATTGTTACACTGTGTTAGTTTTTGTAGCATCGAAGGCGTTCTAGCCTTGAAACTTTGTGGAGGTTTAAACACAAGAATTCTCCATAACCCAGAAATCGTTTTTGGAAACAGAGTTTTAAAACCAGGTCGGTCTTAATCATATTAGGCCCAGTAGACTGGAGCCAAACCCTTACCTGGGCCAGCTCGGTAGAAAAAACAGTGTGGTGACCGATCCATTACTGAATCGACCAAGTTAGTTCGATAACGGACAGGTTGACTCGGTCGAGCTTGTCTTAAACCGGCAAAGCTAGTCTACGGGGAAAAATGGCGGCAACTCGAACTTGAAACTCAGATTTTTTTTTTTTGTTTTTTTCTTAATGCCTCTATCTCTCTCCCAAGCCTATAAAAGTGACCCAACCCCCTCACATTTCCTCACAACTATCTCATTCACAAGCTAAACCAAAACTTGGCTGGTATTAGAGACCAAATTATCCCATGTGCAGCACCAACAGAACAGATTGGGGAAATTAGGAAGGAGATGCTAGAAAAATTTGAGAAGTTTGAGGAAGAAAAAGCTAGGAAAAAAGAAATAGAGGCTGAAATAGGGAGGAAGAGGAGTATAAAACACATGATGGTTGTCAACCCCAATTTTGATTATGAGGGCTCTTCATCTATCCCTTGCACTGATGCGTCAAACCCATTTCACTATGTTCCTCTTTGGAGTTCATTCAAGAAAAGGGTAAGGGTAGAATTACAAAAAAAGGCGATTCAAAAGTTATTTCATAGTCACACCCTCCTCTCCCTCTAATAGTGCACATGGTCCTCAAGCTAATAGAGGTCAAATCCAGCCTACTTTAGATGACCATTGGAAGAAATAACTGACAGAAAATACCTGTGATTACATAGCTAGATGATGGTATGATGTTGATATCCCCTTCAATGTCGCCCGTTCACTATATTATGAACCTATGTTTGATGCCATATTTGTTGCTGGAAAGGGCTTCAAAGACCCTACTATGCATGAATTCAGGGGATCTCTTTTGCAAAAAGAGGTTATGTCCATTGACGAATATTTGAAAGATTTCACAAGCTCATGGGGGAAAACAAGATGTACCATCATGTCAAATGGATGGACTAATCAAAGGAACCATACCATTATAAATTTTCTCATCTTTTGCCACGGGGAACCATGTTTCTAAAATCAATTGATGCATCTGATAAGGTGAAAGATGCACACTTGTTGTTTCAGCTTTTGAATGAGGTTGTTGAAGAGGTGGGGGTGGCTAATGTTGTTTAGATCATCAAAGATAATGCCTCTAACTATGTTCTTGCTGGTAAAATGTTAGAGGAAAAACACAAAACCATCTTTTGGACCCCATGTGTTACATTTTGAATAGACCTCATGCTTCAGGATTTGGTAAAATAGATTGGATCAAGAACACTATAGAGCATGCCAAAAGCATAACAAAGTATATATATACAATCACTCATGGATTTTGAGCCTGATTGAGGAAAAACACAGAGAGCAAGGATCTTGTTAGGCTTACCATCGCTAGATTTGCAACTCATTTTTTGATATTGAAATCTATGATTTCCCAACATAGAAACTTGCAAAGGATGTTTTTTAGTGATGAATGGAATGGATGTGAATGGGCTCGCAAACAAGATGGCAAAGATGTAAGAAAGAAAGTTAATGAAGACATATTTTGGAAAAAGGCAACAGAGATTGTGAAAGTTGTTAAGCCACTAGTTAAGGTGTTGTGGTTGGTGGATGGGGAAAGATTGGCTATGGGTTTCATTTATGAGGCTATGGATCAGAAAAAAAAAATAAAGGCAACATACAAGGATAGAGTGGCTAAGTATGGGCCCATTTGGCAAATTATTGATCAAATATGGAACAATCAACTCCATCGTCCTATACATGCAGCCGGGTTTTTTTCTGAACCCAAGGTATCATTATAAAGCTCTAGTGGGAGAAGCTTTGACTAGGGAGGTGAGAGATGGATTGATTGAGTGCCTTGAGTGCATGGTCCCTGATGAGAGTGAGCAGTTGGAGATACACCGGCAGAGCACTTCTTTCAGTAGATCCAAATGTACCTTTGGCATGAACATAGCAGAGATTGCAAGGGAAGCAAATGATTCAGGTAAATAATTTCAATTTTCAAATTCTTATTTTGTTAAATTGTTTATAATTTGAAAGTTGGATATAATTTGTTGAACTAACTCATTACACAACTATGTTTTTTGCAACACAATGGTGGGAGGCATTTGGTAGCCAGTGTCCTCAATTGCAGAAGTTTCCTATCCATATTTTGAGTCAAACTTGTAGTGCTTCTGGGTGTGAGCGCAATTTCTCTGCCTTTGAGAGGATTCACACGAAGAAGAGAAATCATTTCGAACAAAAACAGTTAAATGATATAGTCTTTGTCCAATACAACCTCCGGCTAAGACGCAACCAATAGCTAAACAAAAGACCTGACACAGATCCCATTGTGTTGGAAGACATTGATCCATCCTCAAATTGAGTAGTGGAGACTCGACCACCAGAGTTTGACCTTGATGAGGATGTTGGTGTTGATTTTGATTTAGAGATGGATGTATTATAGACTGTTAAACTAAATGCAGATCCACTAGTACCAGCCCCAACTCCTCCAGTTGTAGGCACTTCCTCCTACTCGGAAACAACACAGGCGCATAGCTCGTCTATCTCAATGTGTAGCTACTGCTAGTGCTACTACTTCTACAGTTGCAGTTGGAGATCTTGATGAAGAGAAGCCATGGGTTACCCCGTTTGAATCTCATTCAGACTCTGAGCGAGATGATCTTGCCTTGTCTAGCAGTAGTGACTAGTGATGTTTTGTTGTAGCGGCCAATCAGAGCCTCCTTGGTTATGTGTTTTTGTTTTGATCTCTATATATTACATGTATTGGATAGTGCACTGGGTGCCATTTTGATATATATATATATATATATATATATAGATGTCTTCTCTCTATATTCTAATGCTTTGTGTTTGGAAACATGAATGATAATCCTTAAAAATAAGTTTTTTCAAAAACAAAAACAAAAAAAGAAAATATTTAATGTATTTTTTACAACGACAAAGTGATTGAAATCAAGTAGGCCGAGTCAATACCGAGTTGGAGCCAGAATCGACCCATGGTCGATTCCAAATCTGAGTCTGAGTTTTAAAATTGTCTGGAAATTCCACCTAGAAGTGTCTCAATTAGATTATTAACCTACTTTTTAATGTTTCCTAAGTCTAAACCTAGGAAAATTGGTTAATTAATCAGTATTAATTGACATTAGGTGTGAATCATCTAGAAACTCGCACGGATTGACTCTGATATGATCTTGGCCCTTAATTAAGTTTTAATCTTGGTCGTTGCAGGTCCAACAGAGGATTATAAGAAGAAGTCAATGGGTAGATGGAGAATACACTTGAGACACTTGTGAGAACCATAGAGAGTTCGATTTCCTTGGAGAGTTCGATTTTCCAGAAAGCTAGCAGTGTTGGAAGAGTTTGAGCTTCAGTAAGAAAGCAGGGACAATGGGGTAGGAGGAATTTTTCCAAATCCGGCGAGTCAGCTACAGCCTACAAGAGGGACAAGCTTCTTCAATGAGGTTGTGCAGAGGCAGCGCAAAAGCTTCAAGGGCAGAGTTCGATTTAGCCAAGCAAAGGGTTGATTTAGTTGTTGGAGGCCGCGCAGATTTGCGAAAGGGGGCAGCGAGTCATTCACATAGGCTGGATTGGGCAGACGGCTTGATTAGTTGCAGTTCCGGGCAGAGCGTCCTAGTGCCAACATAGATTTGATGCAGAGGCTAATGAAGGGGTTTCGTGGAGCCCATTCAAAGCCCATTTTGGAGATGGATTAGTGTCGCGTGGAACAAAATTTGTCTCACTAATTTTTGTGGTCAATTTCTCCTGTAGTGAATTGCCAGTTTGTGCATCCAGATTGTACTCAGAATTTTTCACTTCTGCATAATAATAAAACCTCATTTATTGCACCAATTTTCCCAAGTTAGGTTTTTCCAGGGACATTTGTCCAAAAATAACTGTGTTAATTTTTATGTGTGAGCTAGCATTTCTCAGTTTCCAACGCAATTATTTTCCACAGTTTTATTTGTGAAGGTTGCAGTGTGAAATATTTGGTATTTGTCGTAGCAGATAAATTGTTAAATTAATTAATGATTAGAAAAATATTTTCGAGTTTGCTATAATAGGATTTCAGTGGATGAAATTTTCACATAGTGACTCTCAATGGATTCCCTTTCTCATGGGAGCCATTTATTTAGGGAATTCGTGCACCAGAAAAATTGCCCAAGTTTGATAAGCTATGGATGGGTTGTGTCTAAGAGGAGGCCAGATTGTTGTCCAGGAATAGCTTGCAAAGTCCGTGGGATGAAGAAACTCAAGCCCTTGTAGCTTATGCAAGGAAAAGAGAAAGCAAAGCAACATGCATTAGTAGCTGATGTGTTAACAAAGATGAGCATCCATGTAATGACCTAGGGCAATTTTTAACTCTAGGGTTTCGTCGGAGTTCAATTAAAATACCTTTTTACTAAGAGTTAGTAGAATATAACTAAATACTTCTCCAATGAATAATTATATAATATTAATTAAAGCCAACTCTTTAGTCCAACCATAGAACATTCAATAATATAATTTTTGTCAAGATTCAAGATTCAGCCAAAGTTTCTTTGTGATTAAAGGTCAATGACAAAACGTTCAATCAATCCTCTTGTCGCCAAATAATATCCCAAATATTATGATTCACGTTCTTTTCCTAATTCTAACTCATTGTGGGCCCCTATCTATTCCAATGGACTTCGACCCAAATCGTGAATCTGCCTTCTCGATGTTGGCACTGCATGCAGTTGAACCCTCGAGTCCATTACAGGTCCACTCACCAGTTATGCGTTATTCCTTTAATTGACTTGATACGTGCTCGGTTCTACATCGGATCCTGCTACGGTTTACCCACATAACATAAATTGGAATCTCTATTGGGCTTCAAAAGTTTTTGACCCTACGTTTCTTGCCGCAGAGCTCGCATCTTCAAGCCTGAAGACAAAACATGATTGGTTAAATACGTGCCTTCGTTATTCAAATTAATTTCCGACTACAATTATGAATGATCGTTCCAGATAGTTGTTGTTTCAACAAGTTAGGGTTCCAATTGTTCAAATTCGCAAGAGTCCTTTGAGATAGTTCACAATTCGTTCTTGGACTCTAGTTGTTTTACAACATAATTTGCTTCAAGTCAGCTTCTACATAACGCTCTATTCAATATCAAGCCAAACAGAGAGCTCATTGTATAGGACAAAGAGAATCCTTGTGCCAAACAAGAAACAGCACCAAAGAACCTCGCCACCTATTCCTATGTTAGATAAAGACCTCAAAACCACCGGAAATTTCCCTACCTTCTTAAACAATTTTCGCGGCCTCTAAGAATAAAGATCGATCTTCAAAGTATTTGCCTTCCTCAGCCAGAGTACTTGCGCCAAAACAGAGAAAAAAATGGAAGAGGTGTCAACTAGGGTGGAATCCTTCACCACCGGGATTGACAAAAGAAAAAGGGTTCTTAAAACCCTCAAAGCCTCAAGCTCAAGAAAAACAGAGATGAATTGATCCACAACTGATGCCAAAAATGAATTTCTCCCTCTCCTATTTATAGATTTCTTAGAAAACTCTTCTTCTAAAATAATTGAGTAAACTTTACTTCAAGCCCCAATTATTGGGTTTCTTCGCCTAACTGCCCCAAAACTTTCCCAATCAATGGGAATTTTTGGGGTTTTTTCCCTTTTTTGGAGGACTATAGCCTATGGGGATTGATAGGTGTTAAATTATGGTATGTTCTATGCTTAAGAGCAATTTATTTCAAAACTTTTTATTAGCCCAATATCAATCTCCAGAATTGCAATCACATCAACATGATAGTAAAATGCAGATAGAACATAAATGTAAACAGAGGAAGACTGTAGGAATTTACAGGGTAAGTTCCTCAGAAAGAACACCAAAAGGACATTGCTCACAACCAGATCACAGATCAATACACCAGTGTTTTTGACGTGGTTAAAACCCTCAAAGAGGGAAACAGTGAACGGCTTGCGCCAACGTGGCTACTACAGGCAATTTATTAATCAAAGAATGAAAATTTACATAAGCTTCTCTCATGCACAGATTACCCGAACAATGACCCTCCATGCGCTTTAAATAGAACTCATGGACCAATCGGGTGTCAAGCCACGGATCAAGTGTCGGTAATACCGAGGAGAGAGTGAACCATCGGATCACTACATATCGTGACCGTCGGATTGTAAGTTACAAAATGTACAACGGTAAAGAAACACACTTTACCTAACTTTATACCTAACTCTATACTAGACCAAGTTGAACTTAACTATTTCCTATGTGTCGGAATATCCTAACATCCCCCCTTAAGAACAACCTGGGATAGGATTGAAGGATTTACAAATATGACACAATAGGAGAAGGAAGGAGGCACTAGAGCCTATCCCCCCTTAGTGACAACTTCCTGAACTCCAAGCATATATCGAAGTTTAGTGAACTTCGCCTCTGTGAGAGCCTTTGTGAAGATGTCTGCAACCTGATCATCTGTTGAACAATATTGCACTTCAAGAACATGGTCATGAATGAGCTTTCTGATGAAGTGCATGTGTAGTTCAATGTGTTTGCTGCGCTGATGCTGGACTGGATCTTTGCATAGCTGAATGGCACTTTGATTATCACACCAAAGTGTGGTTGGATGCTGCTGCTCAAAGCCAAACTCTGATAGGATCTGACGAAGCCACAAGGCTTCCTTACTAGCTTCCACGGCACCACGGTACTCTGCTTCTGCTGACGAAAGAGAAATGAAAGCCTGTTTCTTACAAGCCCATGTAATAGGTCCTGAACCAAGAGTGAAGACATAACCGGCAGTAGACTTCCGATCATCAGGGTCACCAGCCCAATCAGAATCAGTGAAACCAACTAATAGAGGAGCTGCTTTGGCACTGTAATGAATCCCAAACTGTATTGTACCGCGAACATAACGAAGTATTATTTTGGCTGCTTTCCAATGACTTTCACGGGGGTTTTGCATAAAACGAGCAACAAGGCCAACAGCAAAGGAAAGGTCAGGACGAGTATGGGTTAAATACAAGAGTTTTCCTACAAGTTGACGCTATAAGGTAGCATCAACTTCAGGAGAAGTACAAGAGACTGAAAGTTTGACTCCAGACTGAAAGGGAGAAGGGGCTGGCTTACAGTCTTCCATGTGAAAATGACGAAGAATATCACAAGCATACTTGGACTGGGAAAGGGAAATACCCTCCTTGGATTGCAAGACTTGAAGACCGAGAAAATAGTGTAAGTGTCCTAAGTCTGTCATTTCAAATTTCTTTTTAAGGCTGGACTTCACATGGTTTATAAGGTTGGGATCACTACCAGTAAGAATAAGATCATCAACATAAAGAACAAGGATGATAAGAGAGTTGCCCACTTTCTTGGTGTAGACAGTATTGTCAGAATAACACCTAGAAAAGCCAGATTCTAAAAGAAAGCTATCCATTTTGGCATACCAAGCCCGAGGAGCTTGCTTGAGACCATAAAGAGATTTCTTAAGTCGACATACAAGGCTGGAGTCTGTTTGGATGAAGCCAATGGGTTGTTCCATATAGATTTCTTCATGCAAGTCCCCATGCAAGAAGGCAGATTTAACATCCATCTGATGGACTTCCCATTTTAAAGAGGCAGCAAGGGAAAGAACAAGGCGGATAGAGTTCATTTTGGCAACAGGGGAGAAGGTTTCAGTGTAGTCAATGCCTTCAACCTATGAAAAGCCCTTAGCAACAAGACGAGCTTTATGTTTATCAACTTTCCCATCTGGTCCATACTTGGTTCTGTAAACCCATTTACATCTAACAAGTTTGCGTCCCTTTGGTAGAGGAACAAGATCCCATGTATCATTTGTCAACAATGAATGATATTCTTCATTCATAGCTGCTTCCCAATGTGGATGGGCTGAAGCTTCTGCAAAAGTGTCAGGATCATGATTTACTGGAGCTTGAGCCAGTAAAGAAGAGGCTCTTTCAAACTGAGAACGTGTACGTCGTTGATCTGTAGGATCACCAGCAAGATCACCTGCTGCATCCCGGGTAGCACGGACCCATCTTGGAAGTTGAGGATCCTGAGAAGGTGGGGGAGGATTGTCATCCTCACTTTCATCATCTGAAGAAGAAATGTTTTCAAAAGTAGAAGAGATAGGAAGAGGTGGCACATCCACCAGACTAGGCTCGCAGGCCGATTTATTTTCATCAAATTTTACATCTCTTCTAATGATAACATTTTTGGACTTAAATGGAATAAGTCTATAACCTTTTACATCTTCAGAATATCCAACAAAAGTACATTTCTCACTCTTAGGTTCTAAAGCTTTATGCTTTTCATCTGGAATATGGGCCCATGCTTCACTTCCAAAAACACGAAAGTGACTTACATCTGGTTTAATGGAACTCCAAGCTTCTTCTGGAGTGATATTCTTTAGAACCTTAGTAGGAGTGCGATTGATTATATAATTTGCACAATTAATTGCTTCGGCCCAAAAACTAAGACTGAGTCCTTTAGATTGCAGCATACAATTAGCCATTTCCTTTAAGGTGCGATTTTTCCTTTCAGCTACACCATTTTGTTGTGGAGTGTATGGAACAATATGTTGCATTTGAATTCCATTTTCGGTGCAAAAGTTGATGAATGTGTTTTTAACATATTCTCCACCATTATCAGTTCTTAGCTTAAGAATTTGATGTCCAGATTGTTTTTCAACAAAGGCTTTGAAGGCCAAAAATGTGTTAAATACTTCGCTCTTGAGTTTTAAGAAGTATACCCAAGTGCGTCTGGAGAAATCATCAATGAAAGTTAAGAAATACTTGCAGCCAGAGAATGAAGCAACAGGAAGTGGACCACATAAATCACTGTGCACAAGCTGTAAAGGGGCTGAGGCGTGCCAAGAGGCACGTTTTTCAAAACTGTCCCGATGATGTTTTCCGAGTACACATCCGGAACAAACACCATCTCTGCAAGATACCATAGGAAGACCTGTCACCATATTTTCTTTACATAGATGTTGAAGGGAGTGATAGTTTAAGTGACCAAATCGCTCATGCCAAAGTTTGCTCACTTCATCATTATGAGCAACAAATACTGAGGGAAGATTTGATGACCCAAAGTTGTGAAACTTATACAACCTTGTGGAATCATCAGCAATACCAGTAGCTAGAATCTGTTTAGGATCTCTCAGATCCTTGATTACAACATCATGAGGTGAAAATTCAACAATTTTACCTTCACCTAAATGAGTTATCTGATATACAGATAGAAGGTTGCAGGATAAGGTTGGAACACATAATACATCATTAAACTGACCATTGTCTAGATGAACAGTTCCAGTCCCTACAACATTAAGAGATCTATCATCACCAACATATATATTTTTGGTGTTACAATCATTTAAAGAAGAAAACATGGCTTGGTTTTTGGCCATGTGATAAGAGGCTCCAGAATCAATGAGCCACTCATGAGAATGAGAAGAAGAAGATACATTTAATGCATAACCAGACTGAGATGATTGACAACGACATGCAGAAAGTGCCATTCCTGAAGATGAAGTTGAAGTTGAAGTTGAAGAATGCTCCACATGGATGTTATGTTTCTTCATTGCGGCTTCCAAGGCTTCCATCTTCTTAAAGCATTTAGATTCTAAGTGGCCATCTCGATTACAAAAGTTACAATGTCTATCAGTCTTCTTCCATTTGTTTTTATTGGTCTTATCATTTTGCTGAAATGATCTTTCATTTTGAGGCTGAGTTTGCTTAGGACCCTTGTTTGGTTTAGGACCATTCTTTTGAGGATATGACTTCTTAGGATTCTTTGAATTTGGTTGCTGCTGGGCGGCTAACGCTTTCTTGGAAGAGTTTCCAAGATTAAGAAGACCAAGGTGTAAGAGTTTTTCTTGTTCTCTTATTAAAGAATCACAAAAAGAGTCAAAGGAAGGGGCCTTGTAGTCTTTTCCTTGACAAATGAAAGCTTCTTTTGTAGAATGGAAGGTGGAAACAAATACAGAGTAGGCTGGTCCCAACTTAGTAAGGATGGAATAAATAAGGTTACTATCTTCTTTCTTAACCTTAACACCTTCCAAGAGATATCTAAGGGTCTTGAATTTGGACAAGAAATCTTCAATGCAAGAAAAATTATTAGGATCCAATGTAAGCAACTCATTTTCAAGTTGATGGGCTCTAATTTCATTTTTAATCCCAAAAACTTTAGTGAGTTGTTACAATGCTTCATGAAGAGTCTCAAATTCTGCAATATGGAATCTAAGATCAGGAGAAATAGACATCCCTATCAAACCACGTGCTTGATCTTGTCTAGTTTCCCATTTTGCAGCCTTGTCTTCGTCTTTTGGTTTCTTCTCTTGGTCTATGGCTATTCTGTAAAGACCTTTACTTCTAAGTAAATCTTCCATGTAGGCTATCCATTGGAAGTAGTTAGTGTTGTCAAGAATGACTTGGCATGGACTTTCCATTTTAAAAAAAAACTGAAGCTGAAGATACTGAAAGTAAGTGTTCCAATGGATAGATCTCGAAAAATTAGGCTGTTTTAAAAAAAACGGCCCTGAAAAAGGCTTCCGGATGAAGAAGTTATGGCTTTTTGAAAAAAATTTGTTGAAGTTGCCGGCAAAGTGCGCGAATGTGCGGGAATGAAATAATCCGCCCCCACAAAATGGAGACTTGAACCCAAGACCTCTACTCTCTTAAAATAGCTTTGAACCAATTGATCTATACAAAAAATTTGAGAGAGAGAGAGAGAGAGGGGGGGGGGGGCCTTGGTTTGCGTGCTTGCCTTGAGAAAGCTCTTTTTCCCTACAAAACACAAAACACAAAACCCAACACGGACATGCAAAGAAAACGAACCTTATGGCTCGAAGTTAGCTTTAGCCAAAAAAACTAGATATTTTCAAAAATGAACCTTGCGGCTCAAAGTTAGCTTTAGCCGAAAATTAAATATTTTTCTCAATGTTTCTGATTTTCCGAGATCACACTAAGGTGCAGGGAAAAGAGCATACGCATGAGAAAAATCCTTCCTTTCTGTTTCTGATTTGCCCAGATCGCACAGAGTCGCAGGGCAAAGAGCATACGCAGAAATGAAAGGTATAGATCCGGTTAAAAAAGAGCTAAATAAACCGAAACCGAAATAAGCAGAGAGAAAATAACAGTAAACTGCAAATAAAGACTGTATACCTCCAGATCTTAAAAATGACGCAGCTAGGGCTACCGGAAACCTTTTCGCGTGAAACGAAAGGGGTTCCTCACTGGAACAGATGCTCCGAACACAACATAGCAGTCCTCTCGGCCCGAAAGCAGTCAGAAACAGCAGATCTAGGAAACGGCAGTCGGATGCAGTTCTACCGGCTTCAGATTTGGATCACCAACGGACGCGGCCCTCAAATAGCTCTGATACCATGTAGGAATTTACAGGGTAAGTTCCTCAGAAAGAACACCAAAAGGACACCGCTCACAACCAGATCACAGATCAATACACCAGTATTTTTGACGTGGTTAAAACCCTCAAAGAGGGAAACAGTCCACGGCCTGCGCCAACGTGGCTACTACAGGCAATTTATTAATCAAAGAATGAAAATTTACATAAGCTTCTCTCATGCACGGATTACCTGAACAATGACCCTCCATGCGCTTTAAATAGAACTCATGGACCAATCGGGTGTCGAGCCACGGATCAAGTGTCGGTAATACCAAGGAGAGAGTGAACCATCGGATCACTACATATCGTGACCGTCGGATTGTAAGTTACAAAATGTACAACGGTAAAGAAACACACTTTACCTAACTTTATACCTAACTCTATACTAGACCAAGTTGAACTTAACTATTTCCTATGTGTCGGAATATCCTAACAAAGACAAGCCAAGACAAGAGACACAAGATGTGGCACCAGCCAAGGACAAACCCCAATGCCAGGAAACACTTTGATCAATTCTTCTTATATTCTTCAATAATTCAGCAAAGAGAGAGAGTACAATTTCACAAATCTGTGATTTTATAACAGCAGCAATAAAACCCTAACCAACAAAGTCAAAGCTTGTCAAACAGTTCACCAATGACCTCAAGTCAACATTGGTCAACTTGGCCTCCAACAAAAATGATAGGCAACCCAAAATAGTCCAAGAAAGATGTTCAAACAGTGGTCAATGCATGTGCAGCTCTGCGGTCAACGCTCAACAACCAATGCTAGTCAAATCTGTGGTCAAAACTGGTCAACGCTTTGATGTCCAGAACTGCGGCTTGCTTGGAAGAGGCTCCCCACACTAATCCACAATCAAACTGACCCCCTCGCTAGTCAGCGCAGTCAAACCCAGCCTCGTCGCTCCTCGGTCAACGTAAGTCAAAGCTTGTCAAACAACTCACAAATGACCTCTAGTCAACCTTGGTCAACTCGGCCTCCAATAGCAAATGATAGGCAGCCCAAAATAGTGCAAGAAAGATGGTCAAACAGTGGTCAATGCATGTGTAGCTCTACGGTCAACACTCAACAGTCAATGTTGGTCAAATCTGTGGTCAAAACAGGTCAACGCTATGTTGTCCAGAACTGCGGCTTCCTTGGAAGAGGCTCCCCACACTAATCCGCAGTCAAACTGACCTCCTCGCTAGTTAGCGCAGACAAACCCAGCCTTGCTGCTCCTTAGTCAACCTAAGTCAACGCTGCTGCAACAGTCTTGTCTTCTTTCTTCCCAGGTGAGAGAGAGTTGCTCCTCGTGAGAGAGAGTTGCTCCTCCTACGCATACCCAATCAAGCTAAGAGAGACAAGAGATGAGAAGATGAGATGAGTGGTATAATGCCACAAGGTCTCCTCCTTTTATATGCCATGTTGAGGATAAAATGGGGGTGAGAAACATCGTTATGCTAGCTGGCCGACCTTGACAAATTGTTAAGAAATACAAATAAATTCATATCTCCATGAAAACATGTCGGAATCGGATGATCGTTAGATCAATCCTACACCTCTCGATGAGAGGAATCCAAGAAAAATATCAACTGCCATAAATGAGGTGACTCACATGGAGTTTGGCCCTAGTTGCCAATTTTAACACTCCCTCTCAACTAGGGAGAACTCCATCTGCTAATCCATCTGTCTGTCGGTACTATCTCTGCCATCAAATGCACTGCTCTGTTGAACTATGAAGAAGAAGAAGTGATCAAGAATGCATCATACCATCCTCTACTGACACGAAGTCAATCCCACATAAAAGAGACTGTCTCATGGCACTCTTACTAACCTGAAGTCAGTCCCGATGAAGAGAGTGTGTCGTACCACTCTTACTGATCCGAAATCAATTCCAAAAAAGAGTGAGTTATATCACTCTTACTAACCTGAAGTCAGTTCCAAATAGAGAGTGTGTTATATCACTCTTACTGACCCGAAGTCAGTTCCAATTGATCTCAGATCAATGTCATCCTAGCATAAGGAGTATGGTAGATACACGATGCGTCCATTGGTACTACTATGGTCCCTATCCCCATTTCCCTACTCATTGGCCAAATGAGAGGTACTTCCCATGAGTCCCAGACTGCATGGGTAGGATGTCTCAGCAAGAGAAGCTTGAACCACTCATCCTGCCTACATGTCGCCACGGGGTATCACAAGGGAAGGCTGAACCATTTTCCCTGTACATAGCAAACCACTAGGGGAAAGTTGAACCACTCACCCTATGGTTCCTCATCGCTCCAAGAAGTACCCCAAGCCCCCCAGAGCTCCCAGAGCTCAATGTATGTATCATACAGGACCCTCATAAGAGGGTCTCTCCACGACTCCTAGTCGTTCCCGGAAAGTCAAGAATTTGACCTTTCCCAGGGGCTTCGTCAGAATGTCGACGACCTTCTCATCAGTCCCGATATGATGGATCATGGAGCCTTATCGCTCCTCGTTGTACCATATCCTGGATAAAGTGGTACCTGATATCGATGTGCTTGGAGAAATCATGAAATACAGGATTCTCAAATAAACGAATCCCACTCTAGTTGTTGCAGAGGATCACGGTAGTATCCAGCGTATGACCAAACAGCTCATTAAAGAGCTTCCGCAACCAGACAACTTCACAGGAGGCCATACTCATAGCAATGTACTCGGCCTCAGGGGTGCTCAAAGCCACTAACTACTGCTTCCTGCTCATCCAGGAAATCGAAGCAAAACCCAAAGAGAAACAGCACCTGGAAGTGCTCTTTCGGTTCACCACATTGCCTACCCAATCAGCATCAGAATAACCATGCAGCCTCACATCTCCAGCAGTGTACCTTAATCCATGAGTGATTGTGCCCCGAAGATATCTCAAAAGATTCTTGGCACCAATCCAATGTGAGTGATGAGGCTCAACCATATATTGGCTCAACGTGTTGACAGCAAAACATATATCCGTACAGGAGTTCACCAAGAACATCAATGCTCCTATGAGTTGACAAAACTCAGAAACATTTCCCAAAACAGGTCCGACAGCACTACCGCATAACTTCTTGAAGTTAAGCTCCATCAAGGTAGTCACGGACTTGTAGTCCACCATACCAAATCTATCCAATATCTTCACCAGGTATTTTCCTTGAGATAGAAAATTTCTCCTGGCTTTTGCCAGACCTCCGGCCCTAGGAAATAGTGCATCAATCCTAGGTCCTTCATCTCAAATTCGGAAGCCAACTCCCTCTTACATTTGTGAATGAGAGGGCCTGCACCAGTCAGAAAGAGGTCATCAACATATAGCACCAATATGAGAGGCTTTATCATCTTCAACCTTAAAGTAAAGGTTCGGATCGGCTTCACTCCTAGTGAACCCCAGCTTCATCATAACGATCCTCTCATACCAAGCTCGGGGTGCTTGCTTTAGCCCATAGAGGGCTTTCTTCAACTTGCATACATGAGATTCTCGATTGTGAATCTCAAACCCCTCGGGTTGTTCCACATAGACTTCCTCTTTAATCGAACCATGTAAGAACGCGGTCTTGACATCCATCTGATGTAGGTTCCATCCTTGCGAAGCAGCAAGGGCTATGATCGAGCGGATGGTGGTGTATCGAGCAACAGGTGCAAATATCTCATCATAATCCACACCTTCCTTTTGAGAGAAGCCTCGAGCAACAAAGCGAACCTTGTAATTTTCAGCACTTCCATCAGCTCCATGCTTGATTTTGTAAAGCCATTTCGAGGTGACAACTATTTTGTCCTGGGGTTTGGGGACCACATCCCAGACATCATTCTTCATGATGGACTCGTATTCTTCATCCATAGCATCCTTCCATACTTGATGCTTTACGGCTTCTTCGAACGATGTAGGCTCGTTTTGAATGATGGTGCTCATAATGGTCAAGTATCCTTGATACCTAGTCAACTCCTTTCTTTCACGGAAAGTCCCTCTGGGTGCAATATGTCTCTCGGCATCTTCAAGAGTCCCCCTAAGCCATGAGGGCATATTCCTAGAAGAGGAAGGCTCTTGCGGAGGGGGATCAATAGGATCCATAGGTTCTTCAACATCGGGCATTGTTTCATCTTCCTTCTCATCCAGCTTCCTGGTGTCAGCTTCTTTATCTTTCCTTAAAATAGGAAGATTTTCAACCTTGCTAAGAGCCATATCTTCGTCAAAGGTGACTTCATGACTTATTTCGACTTCACTTTGACCAGCCACATATAGATTCTATAGCCCTTAGAATTTTCGCTATAGCCCACAAAGATTCCATTCTTTCCAAATGCACCCAATTTGCTTATTTTCTCTTTCGGCACATGAAAATATACGGGACTTCCACAAATTCTAAAATGAGAGAGATCAGGTTTATACCAGTGAACATTTCTTCGAGAATCTTGGAATCCAATGCTTGATGAGGGCATCGATTTTGAACATATACGGCGGTATTCGCAACTTCAGCCCATAGAAACTTCGGAAGCCTTTGATCATGGAGCATGGAACGAACAGCTTCCATAATCGTACGATTCTTACTTTCAACCACACCATTCTGCTTAGGAGTGTATGGTGGTGTGGTCTCCCTCTTAATGCCAGCTTCTTTGCAAAAGTCATGGTACTCATTGGATTCATACTCGGTCCCATTATCAGTCCTTAAAATCTTGATCCTCTTCTCAGTTTGATTCTCGATCAAGGCTTTGATGTGACGGAACCAAGAGAACAGTTCATCCCTCTTTTTCAAGAAGCATATCCAAGTCTTGCGAGAATAATCATTTGTAAAAGTGAGATAATATAGATATCCTCCCAAAGAGTTCACGGGCATCATACCAGATATGTCGGAGTGAACCAATTGCAAAATGTCGGAAGTCTTGCTATGGCTTGAGGGGAATGGTCCCCTTTTGAGCTTTCCTTCGACACATCCCAAACATACACCTCCATGCTCTACTTTGAACTCGGGCATCCCCGTCACCATCTGTCTCACATTGGGTAAAGCCTTATAATGAAGGTGGGCAAACCTTCGGTGCCATAGTTCAGACTGTAGAGTTGTGTTGCAAGACATGACTCCCAACAGACTTCCTCCAACTTGATATAAAGAGTCAACCCGGAACCCAAGAGTGAAAGCCTCTTTAAAATTATTTTTCCAAACATGTACCTTACCATCAATGAATGCTACCTTGTAGCCTTTGTCTTCCATTGTCGAAATGGACACCTGGTTCTTCTTGACATCAGGTACATATAAGACTTCTTGCAAATGGATTGTGTTAACCTGATTTAATTGAAGAGTAACATTCCCTACACCCTTTACGGGATAGGTGGAATTGTCTCCAAGAATAATCTCCAAGTTTGTCTTCTTCTCTATCAAATTAGAGAGAGCTTCCTTGTAACCAGTGAAGTGCCTTGAGGCACCACTATCAATAAGTCAATTTCCCAACGAATCTAGAGGAGAGGTAGCAGAGAGGGCCAGTATCAGATGAGATTCATCTTACTTATTGTTAACAGCATTTGATTCATACCTGGAGTTCCTTGATTTCTTGGAGGGTTGACCGCTTCCTTGATTCCCCGCATTCCTCTTTCCTTTGCTATTGAACCTACCATTCTTTTGACTGTGGTTGTAGTTGCCCCTGGAGCGATTTTGATCATCATCATGTGGTGTGTCCTTCCTATTTGGACACTCCCTCGCATAGTGGCCAAATTTATTGCAAACAAAGCATCTTCCCTTCCTTCCACCCTTCAATCTGGGCTTTCCTCTGAAATGACCTTTAGACCCATAATTATTTCTCCTTTTGGCATGAGAGGAGAAAGCAGTGGGGTTGCCTTTGTTGAGAGCATTTCTTGTTCCACCATCCTTGTCTCTTCTTGAATGCACCTCGACATCAGTTCTTCAAATCCCAAAATTCGATCATTGTTGAGAAGAGTGGTTCTAAATATATACCATTCAGATGGGAGCCCTCCAAGGGTAGTGATAGTTAGTCCCCTATCAGGATGACTTCTCCAATCGATAGAAACTCATTCTTGATCTCAGTAAAATGCAGATAGAACATAAATGTAAACAATAGAAGACAAGCCAAGACAAGAGACACAAGATGTGGCACCAGCCAGGGACAAACCCCAATGCGGGGAAACCCTTTGATCAATTCTTATTATATTCTTCAATAATTCAGCAGAGAGAGAGAGTACAATTTCACAAATCTGTGATTTTATAACAGCAGCAATAAAACCCTAACCAGCAAAGTCAAAGCTGGTCAAACAGCTCACAAATGACCTCAAGTCAACCTTGGTCAACTCGGCCTCCAACAGCAATGATAGGCAGCCCAAAACAGTCCAAGAAAGATGGTCAAACAGTGGTCAACGCATGTGCAGCTCTGCGGTCAACCCTGGACAGTCAACACTGGTCAAATCCATGGTCAAAACAGGTCAACACTTTGCTGTTGAGAACTCCGGCTTGCTTGGAAGAGGCTCCCCACATTAATCTGCAGTCAAACTGACCTCCTTGCTGGTCAGTGCAGTCAAACCCAGCCTTGCTGCTCCTCGGTCAACCTAAGTCAATGTTGCTGCAACAGTCCTGCGTCCTCCTTCTTGCCACATGAGAGAGAGCTGCTCCTCCTATGCATGCCCAATCAAGCTAGGAGAGAGAAGAGATGAGAAGATGAGATGAGTGGTATAATGCCACAAGGTCTCCTCCTTTTATATGTCACGTTGAGGATAAACTGGGGGTGAGAAACACTGTTATGCTAACTAGCCGACCTTGACAAATTGTCAAGAAATATAAATAAATTCATATCTCCATGAAAACATGTCGAAATCGGATGATTGTTAGATCAATCCTACACCTCTCAATGAGAGGAATCCAAGAAAAATATCAGCTGCCATAAATGAGGTGACCCACATGGAGTTTGGCCTTCATTGCCAATTTTAACAATAGGCTACTTCATCCCGTAGGAAATTAATTTCCCGGAAACATTACAGTCCCCCCTTCCCGACATTGCTTGTCCCCAAGCAATGGCAAGTTACCCTACTGCCCCCTTTGTTTCCCTTCTTCAGCTTGATGCTTATTTTCAACCTCTTTTTCCAGATTGGAAACATATTCATCATCATAACCATCAAACTCAGAGTCACCACTATGGGTGATTTCTATAGCATCCTTGGTAGATTGTTTGTCCAATCCATGCTTGGTGCTTCCGGTAATTTCCTTAGTGGTGTTTATGTGTTTTACACAAGCATCATTATCATCAATAGTCACAGCCGTGTAAGCAAAATTGTGGGCTATAGAGCTGCAAAACAATATGGTTTCTGTGGCTTCTTATAGAGTGAGATTTCTTGAAAGTTCACCCCTTGGAGGATCGGACTTAATAGTTTGTTCTTGTGAAACCTGAGCAGGTTCATCCTTACAACTGTCTGGCTTAGGACATTTTGTGCTTACATATTTACTCAGATATTCTCTTCTGATGTCGTCAACGTAGAAGGCTTATCAGCATCTCTGAATTACTCTGATCACCAAGGGAAAGTGTAGCTTCAGTCTGACAGCTCCTGTCACCTTCTTGCAGGCCATCTGCCACCCTATCTTGACCATTACTCTCATCGTTTGGAATAACAGTATCAGATGAGAGCTGCAAAGAGCTATCATTTCTAACCAACAGCAAATCACAAGCATTTTCTGCTCTTTCTTTATCCTGTTCAGGAGACTCTGGAACTGCCTGCTTGGAATCTTTGAATGCATTCTCTCCTGCTTGTTCAGAAGAGGAATGTCCATTCTGAGACATATCATCGTTTTCAGTACAAGAATGTCTTTGTTCGTGTGTTACCACAATTAATTTGACATCAGATTGACAGTATTGACAACATTGTTCTTTACTTGTAATTCCTGATATAAGCATATAGTCCACATTCACATCCATTTCGGTAGAGGATTTATCATGAAAAGATGAAACTGACTCCAGTGAAGGACAAATGGGATCCTCCCTTTTAAGGTCTCTAAACCTCCACTTTGATTTGCACGTGTTCTATCTTCAGCTGCAGGTGTAGCATGGTTTGAAACGCCAAATTGCATGACATTTGTACTCTCAAAAGCATCTACAAAGGAAGCAATGCCAACATTATCCTCCGATAGAAGGCTGTTCTCACTACTATTGGTATCACTACAAGTATTATTGAGTCTACTTGAAGATCCTACTAATCCAAACAGTCGTGCACTTGCCGGACTATTTGATGTGCCCCTTCTGCTAATACCAGCAAATCGGCTTGCGGCCCTCTCCCCTGATGCACATTCGATACTTCGTCTTGCATTTGTGAAATAACATGTACACTACGCCCCCGGAAAGAGGAAGGGCTTGGTACCTCTTGTCTATTACAAAGAACTTCAGATTGGTTTGATGCTGGCCTGCTATCACTGTTGCTTCCAGTTGGAATTCCTCCCAGAATTCCTAGGGAACAGCAATTAATAGGTTTAGTAGCACGAACTGTTTTTCTAGATGCTTGAGAAATTGAATTTGTCTTTGAAGTCATAAGGTATGGGCCAATTCCTGCTCCAGCACGGATGGTTCTCTGGGACACTGACCCACCTGTGTTATTTGCCACTGGCGCCTTTGCCAAGCGTCGTCTCCTTGCTGAACCATGTCCATCAATTATTTTCCTACCTGCATCAAGTCTTCGAATGCCCGATGAAGAAAGATTAAATGGAAGTGCATCATATGCTGATTTGCAGCCAGAGTTACCAACGTTGCATCTACTAGTTCCTGCCGAGGGTGTCCTGGAATACCTGTCCTTTGATGCAGACACAATTCCTGTACAAGGAATTTGCTTAGATGAACTTTTATTAGAACTACGCCTTCCATTTCGTGTGAGTGGAGCCTTGCATTTAGATAGAGAGGATGTAGGTATATTCATAACCTCACGAAGTCTAATATGTGAGTCATATGCACGGCCTAGCATTGACCTTGTAAAATTCCCATAGTCTTGAGCTCTTTGACTTGGCTGTGGGCTAGACTGAAACAGAGAATCACTGCTACTAGCAATGTTCATATCAAACAGATCTTCAGCCACTGATGGGGCAGAAACAAAAGAATCATTAGAAGCAGATTCATGATCATTTCCAAAATTTGACTAATTTGTTGCATCATTCATGATCCCACAACTCAGAGGAGTACCTGCTCCTATGTTCCTAGTCCCATTTTCCTTTATGCCAGTCCAATTATGTTCATGTTCCCCATACCTTAAATCTGACAAACTGTTGTTTACATTCAATAACTTCATGTCAAATTGTTGTATTGGAACTGAAGCATATTGAATAGCTTGTTTTCTTGTAGATTTTAGTTGATCCACTGGAACTGAACCAGTTTGAATGTCTTGGTTTTCTGTAGACTTAGACATAAACAAGCTTTGACTTGAGGTACAGTTGAGATCTGCTTATATTCAGTTTCTAAGTCACTTTCCAGAGCAGCCTGAAAATATTCCCAGGTGCTATCACTATTCTTGTTGGGACTAGAATTGTTTGCCGAAGAACCCTCCCGAATATTTACAAAAGAGCTATCTGTTGAGTACTCATTGCCAATTGGAACAGCTTCTTTCGTTCTAAAATCTGAATCAATGACCCTGACTTCAACCATGCCAGCCAAGGGACCATTAAGCTGAGTATAGCTAACATCAGTGTTTTGACAGTAGTTGGGACTACTGTCATCAGCTATATTTTTTCCACTTATATCTACAAGCATTACATCCTCAACATCGTTGCATTCAAGATCTTCCAGTTGATTCCTGCCACAGCCTAAAGTATTAGCTTGAGTATCTTCAACTTTTACCTCCACCTTATCAATGGCAAATACTTCCTCTTGAACATGTGGAAACAAACTTTTGTCACACTTCCTCCCTACATCATCTTGATCATGATTACTGCCTTCAGTTTTAGGTGCAGCACTTGCAGCTTCCTTATTATGGCCTTCTTGGCTCCCTTGAGGAGCTCAATTATCCTCATCAGATCTCTTCCTAGGGGGATACAGCCACATTCATGCTTTTGTCTCTACTTGAATTTTTCTTATATCTTGTTTTTCAAACTTGGGCTTATGAACAGTATTGTTTGATTAATTTTTCTTGCCACTATTCCAGAAATCGTCCTAACTTTTCTTTCTTATTTGCTTGGATATTTTGTTATATTCTTCTAGTCTTCTGTTCCATTCTTGCATCCGGTTAATATTTTCGGCTTGTTGCTCTTCCATTTTCCTAAAAATCTCTGCTTGATGTTCGTCCAACTTTCTCCAAGATTCAGCATACCTGTGCCAAAAATCTGCTTCTGGTGGTTCCATTTTTAAATACCATCCAGGCTGGAAAGATCTCTGCTCTAATACCACTGTAATGGCCTAGGGCAATTTTTAACTCTAGGGTTTGGCTGGAGTTCAATTAAAATACCTGTTTACTGACAGTTAGTACAAGATAACTTAATACTTCTCCAATGAATAATAACATAATACTAATTAGAGCCAAATAAGATTTAATAGCTAACTCTTTAGTCCAACCATAGAACATTAAATAATATAATTTTTGTCAAGATTCAAGATTCAACAAAAGTTTCTTTGTGATTAAAGGTCAACGGCAAAACATTCAATCAATCCTCTTGTCACCAAATAATATCCCAAATATTATAATTCACGTTCTTTTCCTAATTCTAACTCACTGTGTGCCCCTGTCTATTCCAATGGACTTCAAGTCCACTCACCAGTTGTGCATTAGTCCTTTAATTGACTTGATAAGTGCTTCGTTCTACTTTGGATCCTACTGCGGTTTACCCATGTAAAATAAATCGGAATCTCTGTTGGGCTTCAAAAAATTCCAACCCTGCGTTTCCTGCCAAAGAGTTCAGGCAGAACATGATTGGTTAAATACGTACCTCCGTTATTCAAATTAATTTCCGACTGTGGTTATGAATGATCGTTCTAGATAGTCATTGTTTCAACGAGTTAGGGTTCCAATTGTTCAAATCCACAGGAGTCCTTAGAGATAGATCACAATTCGTTCTCGGACTCTGGGCGTTTTACCAAGTAATCTGCTTCAGGTCAGATTCTACGCAGCCTTCTATTCAATATGAAGGCAAACAAAGAGCTCAAACCCACCTAAAATTTTGATGCCTTCTTAAACAGTTTTTGTGGCCTCAAAAAATAAAGATCGATCTTCAAAGTGTTCATTGTCCTCGACCAGAGTACTTGTGCCAAAATAAAGAAAAAATGGAAGAGGTGTCAACTAGGCTGGAATCTTTCACCACCGAAATTGACAAGAGAAAAAGGGGTCTTAAAACGCTCAGAGCCTCAAGCTCAAGAAAAGCAGAGATAAATTGATCCACACAATTGATGCCAAAAATGATTTTCTCCCTCTCATATTTATAGACTTCTTAGAGGGCCTCTTCTTTTAAAATGATTGAGTAAACTTCACTCCAACCCCCAATTTTTGGGTTTCTTCGCCCAACTACCCCAAAACTTGCCCAATCAGTGGGAATTTTGGGGGGTTTCCTCCTTTTTGGAGGACTATAACCTACGAGGATTCATAAGCTACTTTGTCCCTGTAGGCAATTATTTTCCCAAACATTACAATCCACCATAGAAGAAAACAAAGGAATCTAACCTTGATGAAATTGCAGATGGACTTCATTGATTTCTACAAGGCAGGGATCAAGAGGGAGTTGACTATTTCCTACAATCCTCAACAATTTCTTCCTTAATCAAAAGATAAGTACTTCATATTTTTCTCCCTTGACTATTATTATTATTTTTAATTTTTGGTTAGCCTCTTGTCTTTGTATTTTGCTTGGTTATAATTTTTTTCTTCCATGGCCTCCTCAATGGAGTTTTGCACAAAGAAATAATTGTGGAGACTCAATGCATGATTCATGTAGTAGATGGCAGCATCGAGAAGTACAAAGCAAAGTTGATGGCCAGAGAGTTCTCCCGGAAAGAGGGAGCGCACTATGAGGAGATTTTTGCTCTAGTCTCCAAATGGTCAAGTTCTTGTATGGCCTAAGAGCTCGACTATAGCATGATTCATGTAGTAGATGGCAGCATCGAGAAGTACAAAGCAAAGTTGATGGCCAGAGAGTTCTCCCGGAAAGAGGGAGCGCACTATGAGGAGATTTTTGCTCTAGTCTCCAGATGGTCAAGTTCTTGTATGGCCTAAGAGCTCGACTATAGACTCAGCATGAGTGGATGATGTTCGAGAGGGAGGATTGTACAAATTATAAGGACATCCAAGACCATGCCAGATGCCCGGAAGAACTTCTAGTTTCGAGGAAGCAGACAGACGAGCAAAATGGAAGGAGCAGTCTTCCAAGAGGATGTCATGGGTTGTGAGTGTCAAACTAGATGCTTGGAGATTGGAGGTCTCCAAGAACAGTATGCCTTCTATGAGGGGACCATGCCAGACAGCAAGATATGCTTCAGTGACAGAGGTGACAGAGGGAGTAGTAGTGACAGAAGGATTTGCCTCCATGACAAAAGGGAACAGCCAAGATTGCCACAAGAGGATTTGCTTCAGTGTCAGAGGGAGCACCCAATCAAGGTGACCAGAAAGTAGTTGTGGTGATGGATCCAGTGAAGAAAGATGGTCAATTTATGGTTGAGTCAAGGCATGCAACAAAACATGTGTTGACATACCAGCGTGGTACAGTTGGATATGGTTTGAGTTATGTCTTAGGTGGCGAAGTGAGATTGTAATGATATACGAATTCAAGTTGAGTAGGGAGTGCAGAGGACAGATTCAGCACCTCAGGGTGTTGCTTCAACTTGGGATCAACATTGATATCCTGATTTAGCAAGAAGCAGACTTCTGTCGCACTCAGTACAACAGAGGCAGAGTATATTGTAGCCAGTGTCGCAAGTCGTGAAGCAGTGTGGCTTATAAGGATTCTTGCAAGACTATTTGATCAGGTCACTTCATTCGAGACATGGTGTAAAGGGAAGCAGTGAAGCTCCAGCACATATCCACAAATGAGTAGATTACGAACATTCTCACCAAGCCTCTGTCTAGAGCGAAGTTTCTATAATTCAAAGACAATCTTGGCATGATGCAGGATGTCTCCCTCGTTGAGGAGAATTGATGTTTTTGCAGGATCGGGCAAACCATCTCTCGAGAAGCTAGACAGACTTGGTTGGGTCATGTTGATTAGACTAGCGGAGATGGATACATTCACCTAAGTAGCCATGAAGGACTTTGGCTAGGTCATGATGATTTGACTATAGGGGTGAATGGTCCAGGGAAATTGTAGGATTGGACAGATTTCTCCTAAAAAGCCAAAAGGACTTGGTTGGGCCATCATGATTTGACTAGAGGGGTTAGACGAACTTCACCTGAGAAGCCAAAAAGGACTTTGGCTGGACCATATTGATTTGGCCAGCGGGTGACTTGTTCAGGGGCAGATCCTCTCCTAAGAAGAAATGAAGCACTTTGGTTGGGTCATATTGATTTGACCAAAGGAGATTGATACAATTACCTGAGTAGCCATAAAGGACTTTGGTCAGGCCATGCTAATTTGTCCAGGGGTAAATAGCCCAGGATACTCACATTGCCTACTCCAGGATGGAGTGATCTATAGACATGCATCAATATAGCAAGCTAATGAACTTTTCTATGGAGGAGAAATTTCAGCTAAGAGAAAATTTGTTGCAAAAAGGAGAATACCTCCCTCACTAAAAGAGGGAGTGTTGATTTTTGTGTAGCATTGGGAGGTATTCTTGCATGCCAAAGAGGTTTCCAAGTCGACCTAAGAAAACTAAAATTGGAATTTATTTGGGGCACCAAGTCGGCCCAATTCATGAAAGGGTGTGTCCCTTGGGTTAATTTACCCCCATTCAACTTGTGTGTGTATAATATAATATATATATATATATATGAATGATGTGACATTTCATTTTTACCACCATGCGAGAACAAGTCTGCTTCAATAGAAAAGGAAGGGAGACACAGCTAGCAATAAAGGAGGCCGAGAAAGGGAATCGAGAACTATTGGAGGACAGAAGCAAAGGAGCTACAGCAAGAAAATGAGTTGTAGGCCACAAGGACTACCGTAGACCTTGAAGATGACAAGGTGAGGCCTATTGGATGTTGACCAAATTAGGGAAAAAGGGATGTGAATATCCCTAAATATCAGTGGTTGTCATTGATGTCAACCGAAGCAACACCAGGGGCTACCCCGACCTTGCATGGGAATTTTGACTTGACAATTTACTCTATTCTGAGTCAAGGATCTTCTAGATGGATTCTACTCGTCAAGATGTTTCTGTTAATATATGGCACGTCAAGTAATTCTTCACAGTTTGAGAGATATTCACGTTTGAAGTTAGTAACCCCAGTTAGTGGGCTAAAACCCTATGGGGTTGTGGCATGGCACTCATAATTGGTTGCGGTCATTGAATAGTCAATAATTAATAAAAAAAATGCTCCTAAAATCCCTCCAACGTTCACTTGTTGAGGACCCTCTCAGCTCAAGACATTCATATAAATAATGACCCTCATATCCTCCTCTAGTAGGGATTATGTGGCTTCAAACAGGTCATCGTGGCATTTTCGCTATAAAAAAACAAAAAAAATTGCGAAGCTTCAAAAGCTGAAATTAAAAGTTAAAACCCATTTAAGCCGAAATCTTGATGAACCTTGTGACCGAATTTCAGAGCTTGGTTCGCTATATTTTCGAAGATATGATATTAGGAAGTTAGGGTTTTTGCAGGCTCCCAAATTCCATGTCAAACAGGTGACATTGGGAAAATCGTCATAACTTTCTCTCTGAGCATTGGATTCAAATTTTGTAAATAGTCACAAAAGAGGACGGATTGTAGTTTGTTGAGTAGTGTTTTTAGGGCCGAAGGTCACAACAGTGACACGTGGCACTTCGTACAAGTTCGCTCTATTAAACCAGTCTATAATCAGGTCATCATGGGAGATTGGGCATAACTCTTCCTTGAAGAATCCAATCTTGATCAGACTTGTTGGGTTGGAAAGAGGACTCAGAGGGCTACCAAAGGACGAAATTTCAGATCCTGGAGATCCGAAATTACATAGATACAACAGATTCAATATCGAGCTCCTAGAATGCAAGAAAAAGCATGCATTCAAGAATCATTGTAGTAAGGACCACACATCAACAGTCAAGGGTAAGTCTCCTACAACAAGGTATGTATGATTAGTGTTTACATTTGAATTTTGAGTATCATCTCTAACATATGTTTTTGCAGGAAAACGTACGTATATACAGTGTCTCGGTTATATCTCTATGTCTCTATATGTCATAATTAGTTTTTTGGATGTCCTATTCTTGATACTACACATTTTATGCTACATATTCTTGATGCTACACCAAGTTTGCTAAATCTATATGATGTTGTAAGTTCATGTTACTTATCTTGTCATAGTTGATAGAATGGTCTCTATTGTTGTACTTAGAACTTGGTCCATCACAAGTCTAGAGTCTACCATCAGTTTTTATTGTATATATCCTTAGGTTAGTTTTGGATATAGTCTTACATAGAGTCTAGGCCTATATCAAGAGTGGGAGTGTTTGTTTATTGCTATAGCAAGTCAACAACAAAAGTGACAAAGCACACTTCTGGTAAGCATTGTAATTTTTAATTTGTATTTATTCATTATTATGCACTTACATGTGTTTTGCAGGCAGAGGTAAGTTGAAGGGTATTTTGTTTTGTTTTGGGATTGGTTTCGCGGGGCAAATTTTGCATGCAGGTAGAAGAAGATTCAAGTACAACTTCAAGAAAGAATTCAAGAGCAGAAGTATCAAATCAAAGGAAGCATTGCAGCAGGACATCCTTCGAAGACATGACAGCCATCTATATATTGAGAAGAAGTGTCAAGGCCAAGAGTCATCATTGTAAAGTTGTAAAAGAGTCATTTGTAAAAGTGTCATCATTGCAAGAGTCATTATTGTAAAAGAGTCAATTTGCCTAGAGTCGAAAAGGCATTATTGTTTGGTATAGGAGTCTTTGTTTGGATGATGTCATGGTTGGGTTGCAGGTCATACTATGAATGGGTGTTCAATCAAAATCATTGTAAATCATATTGTATCGTGGATCGTTGTCCTTGGTACAGGAATCCACACTCTTGTCTCATTTCAGTCATTATAGGGTGGCAGGGAGGTGCTAGGCTGGTGCATGAAGTCGCCTATAGGTTGGAGCCTGTGAACACTTCAAGGTGGTAGGTTGGTATAGGATGTTGGGGCATCCATTCAGTTGACTACTGAAGAAACCAGGGTGTTGGGGCGTCCTTCTAGTGGGAACTGGAGAATAATGCTTTTCTAGAATTCTAGGAAGTTGTTGCTTTCATTTCAGTTGGGGCTGAAGATTAAAGAATTTATTAGAAAAGCATTCGGTGGTTTTTGACCCAGAGGGGGTTTTCCACCTAAAATTCTTGTGTCTATTGTGTTCTTTTATTTACTGTTATTACTGCATAAACATTAATAATAATTGAAGATTAACTAATGCTCTGAAAAGATTTAAAAGTGCTAATTGCTAAGGAATACTGATTCACCCCCCAGTATTTCCAACAGCTGCAAGACTTTGATGTTGACTTGGTTGATTCAATGATTGATTCGTTGATTTATGTATTGAAGTCTATTGTTATCTGTTGGATTCAATTATGGTTCGTTGGATTCTACTATGGTTGTTAATGCCTGCTTCTGTGAGAAGCCACTTACTATCTGCTAGATTCGACTATGGATACTCACATTCGCCTCTATAGCTACTACAGTTTGCTCCAGAGAGAAGCCCTGGTTGAATTTGAATGAACAACTGAATGTTTTTGTCCACCGTGGCTACATTTTTTATGTTGAACTGGTTGTTGATATTTATATGAAGAAATTGGAATCATTGAGAATCCCCTTAAAGAGGGAACATTGATTACATAGCATCATATTATTGATTCCTTCGGTAGGTTGTGTTGTGAGACATTGTGGTCCGGGAGATGTATTGTTGATTCCTCTTGTAGGTTGTGTGTCATGAGACCTTGTGGTCCAGGAGATGTATTGTTGATTTCTCCTGTAAGTTGTGCCGTGAGACCTTGTGGTCCGGGAGATGTATTGTTGATTCCTCCCGTAGGTTGTGTGTTGTGAGACCTTGTGGCTCGGGAGATGTATTATTGATTCCTCCTGTAAATTGTGTCGTGAGACCTTGTGGTATGAGAGATGTATTGTTGATTCCTCCTGTAGGATGTGTATCGTGAGACCTTGTGGTCTAGGATATGTATTGAAAATTACTCCTGTAGGAGACCTTGTGGTCCGAGAGATGTATTGTTGGCTCCTCCTTTAGGTTGTGTGTTGTGAGACCTCATGGTCGGGGAGATGATTTGAGATGGATGCTATGCATCTTTCTTTATGATGAGACTAACGATCTCTTCCTTAGGCTGTGGGTTGTGAGACCTATGATTGGTTGGGAAGATTGATCTTGAGAGAGAGAATGAAAAGTACCTCCCTGGCTAAGAGGGATTGTTGAAAAATATGATAGTCATGGTCAGTGTTTTCATCTTGAAAAAGAAATATGAATTTAAATTTAAAATTTGCCACCAAAACTTATTAAGTCAGTTGGGCCCTGAAGAGGCATCCATTCAACTCCACTTGAAGTATATCTAGGAGATCATTTCTCATTTGGACATGCAATTTTTGGTCACACATATCTCTGATCCAGCAAAAATACAGGAGGGCCGGAATTTCAGGAGGGCATTTCAGGAACATGTTTTTTGACAGGGCACTTCATCATGTTTTTGGTTACTGGTTTGGTTATTATTCTGTTATGTTTATTTATGATGCATACATGAATCTGGAAACCCTCTCTCTCCTAAGAAAGAACTTTTCTGGGTTTTCCCTTTGTGGGTTTTGCCCCGGCTGTGTGCCTAATTTCTGTGTCTCTTTTCTTATTGTTTCATGGTTATTTTACTGTTATCTCATGTTTATTAGTTGATGTTTTTCTTCTGTATAACTGCCTAAATGATATGGAATTTAATGCTATGTGAAATATAATATTTAATTGATCAATGAAGTAGTTATCAGGTGAAGAAGAACCTAATTCTAGCAATTATCCTGGAAAATCATCAATTTCTAGACAAAATTGTTGATTTTGTAAACTTTGCTGAAGAATAATTTCTCCTAAAGAAAAGTTGTTGGGTTTTCTACCAAGGTTGGGTTTCCCAGGGTAAAAAGATTGTCTTTTTTGTGCATGGTTGTCTTTCTGTGATCTTTATTGTTTCTGCTACATTTACTGTAGATTTTTTATGTGTATAATTGTTCAATGATATCAATGGCATGAGATAAATTGATTGAATGTCATTAGGTAGAATTATCAGATCATAGAATTGATTCATATTGCTCACCTTGTAGAAAATTCAACAAAACCTGCCCTGCTCTGCAGTCAATGCCCAGTCAAATAGCTCAGTCAAACAGCTGACAAATTCAATCAACTTCCTGCAGTCAGACTCAGTCAACGTCTCACACATGCAGTCTCTAGAAACTGGTCAAATTCATCCTCTTCTCACACGTGCAGCGTCCAAAAAGGATAGAAAGAATAGATGAAAAGGGAGAAGACTTACTCTTGCTTGGTTAAGAAAAAAGGAGGTTAAATCATCTGTTTATACTAGTTGAATGGGGTGAAATAACTCAAGGGACACATCCTTTCACCCTCCTGGGCCAACTTGTCATTCAAAAATCATTTTTTTAATATAATTCTTGTAGGCCGACTTAGGCATGTGCGAATACCTCCCAATGCTACATAAAAAAGTCAACATATCCAAGTCTTCCAATTGGAAACATGGAGCATACACAGATTATTGGCATTATCATCATTATTATTTATCCTTGTCATCATTAATATTCCTATTACTATCATTTTTATTATTATGTTTACTGTTGTTGTTCCTATTATCCTCCAACCTATACCCTATTTAGGTATCTGACACAATTTTAGTTTCACTTTCATGTCAAAATTTAGCATTCCCCTAAGAACTTTGAAACAAGAGAGCCCGTGTATTTGAACTCTGCAAAATCCATTCATCTTTTTACTTTTAGTATCAATCAAAAACCACAATCTAAAAGGTATCCGCTGTTAAACTAGTCATATTTCAAATCATTCACAAGTGAAAACATAATGCCCTTTCAACATATAGTCCAAGTTCAAACCATACCTGCCCTTGCCCTTTGGGATGATACCCTTGAATATCCGAAATTCTGCAGAATATATTTCTGAGAGAAGTTCTTGCTTTTGAGTTCCATTTGCAAGTTTGAAGACATGTTCTACAACTGAAAATTAGACATTTTAGCAAGAGATTTATGGAAGACCAACCATATAGAGCACCCCACCTACAATATAAAACCATTTTTCCATCTCAATGGTAGTCTTAGAAATTCCAGTTGTTAAAAGAGATATAGGTATGAGGAATAAAAGCACAATCAACCTTCCAGCTGTTCTTTTCAAATTTAAAATGAGTATAAGACAATAAGGTCAATGAGAAGCAATGGGCAAACATGATAAAAATAGAAAAGAGAATCACCAATCAAAGTAGGAATTAGAGAGTGACGAGGAAATATGCATTAAATTTGGTATTGACAAGAACAAAATAACAACAAATATAGGACATACAAGCAAATAAGGTCACAGAACAAGATCAGTTCTAAGAATTTTGTTGGTTGAATGCAGCCATACCAGCTGATCCAACTGGATGCCGGAGAAAAGCAACAACATGCCCATGAAGAGAAGATATAATTTCTTGCAATTGTTCCTTGTTTGCTGTGCACACGAACATAAACATTAGCCAAATTTTTGAGAAACAATACCTTAGCAAGGCATGCATAATCATTATTCATATGCCATTTCACAAAGCTATCAATCAAAGTGATCATTAAGAGAAATTTTGAACAAATTTAGATACCTTACCATGATCTAACATCTTTGTCACAAGATGTACAGCATAAGTATTTCGTGCCAATTTTAAAAAATGTGGACGCAGCTCCTGATAAACACTGTCCCTCTCTGCTGGCTGACAATACTTGATGCACGTCTGATGCACAAATATGGATAAACACAAATAATAAGCCTAATATTAAACACAGAATAAGTGAGAATATGTTTATTTATCAGAAATTACAGAAAATTAATGTACAAAATTTACCTGTAAGACGCGTGAAGAAATGTGGGAACCGGTAATATCTGGAATTTTTCCTTTCATTTTGTTCATTGTCTCTGAAATCAACCTGAAAACGCAATAAACACAAATTCCCTTCAAAATAGATTCTATAATTTTAACTTTAGTATAGCGCAGACTCTGAATAAATTTACTTGGATCTTTCTTCAATTTTTATATTCCTTTGCCTCATCTTCTCCCATGATGCCACGAGTTCCTGCCATGATGCAAAATAGTTTGTTATGGGTAGTACAAGGTAGATGGAATACAATTTTGCAATCACAATGGAATCCATGCCACAAAACAAGTAGCATCTCAGTAGCCGCTTTGACAAGAATCAATATTCTGGAGTTAATTTTCCTTTTCAATTTCTCAAGAGATAACAAAAATATACAACTGACAAACAATGATATACGTTCCTCAACATACAGGGTACATCTCTTTGGTCTATGTTCAATAGGACATGACAAAATAAAGAAACAATATTACAAATGCTAACCAATAATGCATGTATTGGGAAGACAGGGTTTAGTCATGAAGATCCCAAGGTCTTAGCACATTATATGATCCTGCATGGGAGATGATCTGGATCTTGACAGACTGCTAAAGAGAACCTGATAAAACAAGAGTGGTGGATTGATAAGAGACCCCCAAGGCAGGGTGATCATAACATAATGCCCTAGTGGTTTGTCAAAGAACAAAGTACAAAAAAAATGTGTTACCTACCAGACCTGCGCTCAAAGATATTCAAAGTCTGTTAATTTTAGATAAAAATGGTATGTTCTATGCTTTAGAGCAATTTACTTCAATTTTTCTTATTAGCCCAATATCAATTTCCAAATTAGCAATCACATTAACATTGATAGTAAATGCAGATAGAACATAAACGATAAGCAGAAGACAAGCCAAGACAAGAGGACACAATATTTGGCGGATCCCAGGGAAAAACCCCAATGTGGGGAAAACCCTTTAATCAAATCTTATTATTCTTGAAAAGTTTAGCAGAGCGAGAGTACATCATACAAAATTTACTTGCCCAATCACTGTAAAACAGTCCAGCCAAACAGCAGTCAGCAGGATGCCCTAACTAGAAAGTCAACGCTGGTCAAACCAGCATAAAGTTTCCTCCAAATAAGTTCAGTCAAACCCAGTCAACTTGGCATCCAAAGAGAGTCCGAATCAGCCCAAAACAGTCTTGAAATTCTCGGTCAAACATGGTCAACAGAGAGTCAAGGCTGCTGTCAAAGGCCATGCAGTCAACGCTGTTCAAACAGCTGCAAATTCCTCGATTTCTGTGCCAGGAGATGTGGCCTAAGGAAATAGAATTTCCTGCCTGAAAAACACAGTCGAAGGAGAGAGTTTGACCCTCAGTCAACACGCCCAAAACAGATCTGTAATTTTCACCGAGAAATTTCAGGCAACCCAAGTCAACGCATGAAGAAGATGCTCCTGTTTGCTGTACAAACCAATGAGAAGAAGAGAGAGAAAGATGTGTTGATGGTGTGTCCAAATGAGGAAAATGCCTCTTCTATTTATACACAACGTTGAGGGTGAAGAGACACGTTTGTTGGGCTTCATGAGCCTACATTAGACTTCTGGCCGACCTTGACAATTTGTCCATAGAAGAAATAAATTCATAATTCCATTTCTACTTGTCAAAATGAGATGATTTTTAGATCAATCTTGCACCTCTCGGAAAGAGGAATCCAATAAAAATATTATCTCCATCATATGAGCTGTCCAAGGTGGAGTTTGGCCCTAGTTGCCAATTTTAACACTCCCTCTCAACTAGGGAGAAATCCACCTGCCAAACCATCTGTCAATCTATACCATCTCTGTCATCCCTGCTCTGCTCTGCTGAACCATGAAGAAATAATGAAGAAGAAATGATCGAGAGTGTATCATACCACTCTCCATTGACCCGAAGTCAGTCTCCATTGATCCCAGATCAATATAAAACATCCTAGCATAGGGAGTACGGTAGTACACAATGCATCCATCGGTAGTACTATGGTCCCTATCCTCATTTCCCAACTCATTGGCCAGATGAGAGGTACTTCCCATGAGTCTCGGACTACATGGGTAGGATGTATCGGCAAGAGAAGGTGAACCACTCATCCTGCTCATATGCCATAGGAGAAGGTGAACCACTCATCCTATACATATATCAACAATCATGGGGTATCACAGGGGAAGGTGAACCACACACCCTGTACACAGCGTACCAATAGAGGAAGGTGAACCACTCACCCTATGGTCGCTCAAAGCTCCAAGAAGTACCCCAAGCCCCCCCGGAGCTCCCAAAGCTCAAATCCAACTCAAATAGGACCCTCATAAGAGGGTCTTTCCACGACTCCAAGTTGTTCACAAAAGGTTAAGAATTTGACCTTCCCCAAGGGCTTCGTAAGAATATCTATGACTTGTTCATCAATCCCAATGTGATGGAGCCTTATTGCTCATCGTTGTACCACATCCCGGATAAAGTGGTACCTGATATCAATATGCTAGTAGTGGTCATAATACATAGTATTTCTCAGAAAGATGAATCCCACTTTGGTTGTCGCAGTAGATCACGATGGTATCCAGCACATGCCCAAACAGCTTCACAGGAGGCCATACTAGCAGCAATATATTCGGCCTCGGCGGTGCTCAAAGCAACCAATTTCTGCTTCCTACTCATCCATGATATCGAATCAAAACCTAGTGAGAAGCAACATGCTTATGTGCTCTTGCAATCCACCATAATGCCAACGCAGGCAACATCAGAATAACGATGGAGCCTCAAATTCCCGACAATGTATCTCAGTTCATAGGTGATTGTGCCCTGGAGATATATCAAGAGATCTAATATATGTGATGAGGCTCGACCATAAATTGACTCAATGTATTCACTACAAAGCATATGTCGAATGGGAGTGCACCAAGAACATCAGGGCCCCCATGAGTTGACGATACTCCGAAGAATTTCCCAAATCGGGTCCAGCAACACTTCCGCAAAACTTCTTGAAGTTAAGTTCCATCGGAGTAGTCACGGACTTACAATCCACCATCCAAAATCTTTCAAGTAGTTTCACAATGTATTTTCCTTGATAAAGGAAAATCTCACTTGGCTTTTGCCAAACCTCCAAGCCTAGGAAGTGGTGCATCAATCTTAGGCCCATCTCGAATTCGGAAGGCAACTCCCTCTTGCATTGATAAATAAGAGGGTCTGCACCTGTTAGAAAAAGATCATCCACATAAAGTACCAAGATGAGAGATCTATCATTCTCAACCTTGAAGTAAAGGTTCAAATCAGCGTCACTTCTTGTAAATCCCAGCTTCATCAAATAGCTATCGATCCTCTCATACCAAGCCCGGGGAGCTTGCTTCAACCCATAGAGGGCTTTCTTCAACCTGCATACGTGTCTTTCGATCTAGAACTTCGAGCCCCTCGGGTTGTTCTACATAGACTTCCTCTTTAAGTGAAACATGGAAGAAAGCGGTCTTGACATCCATTTGATGTAAATTCCATCATTGAGAGGCAGCAAGGGCAATGATCGAACGGATGGTGGTATCTCGAGCCACTGGTGTAAATATCTCATCATAGTCCACACCTTCTTTTTGAGAGAAGCCTTGAGCAACAAACCTGGCCTTGAACTTTTCAGCACTTCCATCAGCTCCATGCTTGATCTTGTAGAGCCATTTTGAGGTGACAACCGATTTGTCCTTGGGTCTAGGGACCACATCCCAGACATCGTTCTTCATAATTGACTCATACTCTTCGTTCATAGCATCCTTCCAAACTTGGTGCTTCATAGCTTCTTCGAATGTGCAAGGCCCAGTTTGAACAATGGTGCTCATGGCAGCTAAGTACCATTGGTACCTATTCGACTTCTTACTTTCACGAAACGTCCCCTTGGTGCAATATGTCTCTCGACATCTTCTAGAGTGTCCCTAAGACATGAGGGTCCCCCTTTTTTAGGAGGAGGGCTCATGGGGAGGTGGACCAATGGGATCCATCGGTCCTTCAGCATCAGGCATCGACTCATCCTGCGGTTCTCCGTGCTTTCTTATATCGTCTTCTTTGTCCTTCGTTAGAATATGAAGGTCCTAATCTTCCCAAGGGCAGCATCTACATCGAAGGTGACATCATGACTTATTTCCACTTCTCTTTGACCAGACGCATATAGATTCTATATGCCTTTGAAGTTTCACTGTAGCCCACAAATGTTCCTTTCTTCCCAAATGCACCCAATTTGCTTCTCTTTTCGTTCGGCACATGAAAATACACGGAGCTACCAAAAATTCTAAAATGAGAAACATCAAGTTTCTTACAAGTGAAAACTTCTTCAAGAGTTTTGGAGTCCAATGCTTGATGAGGGCATCTATTTTGAACATACACGGCAGTGTTGGCAGCTTCTCCCCATAGGAACTTGGGAAGACCTTGATCATGAAGCATGGCATGAGTCGCTTCTATAATAGAACGATTCTTCCTTTCAGCAACACCATTTTGCTCAGGAGTATATGCGGTAGTAGTCTCCCTCTTAATGCTAGCTTCTTTAGAATAGTCATTGAACTCATTTGATTCATATTTGGTTCCATTATCGGTCCTCAATATTTTGATCTTCTTCCCTGTTTGATTTTCGACCAAGGCTTTGAAAGAACGAAACCGTGTGAACACTTTGTCCTTCCTCAAGAAATAAATCCAAGTTTTGCGAGAAAAGTCATCCACAAAGATAGCATAGTATAAATATCCTCCCAAAGATGTCACAGCCAACATACCAAATAGATCAGAATGAACCAATAGCAAAAGGTCGGTAGTCTTGCTATCACTTGAGGGGAATGGTACCCTTTTATGTTTTCCTTCAGCACATCCCTAACAAACACCTTCATGTCCTACTTTAAATTCGGGCATACCTGTCACCATCTTCCTTGCATCGAGTAGGGATTTATAATGAAGATGAGCAAATCTTCGGTGCCATAATTCGGATTGAAGAGATGTGTCGCAAAACATAGCTCCCAATGGACTTCCTCCAACTTGATATAGATTGTCAACCCAGAATCCATGAGTAAATGCTTCTTTGAAATTTCTTTTCCAAACACGTACCTTTCCATCAATGAATACCACCTTGAATCCTTTGTCCTCCATCGCTAAAATAGATATCGGGTTCTTCTTTAGATCTGGTACATACAGTACTTCTTGTAGATGAATGGTGTTACCTTGATTCAATTGAAGAGTAACATTCCCAACACCTTTCAGGGGATAGGTGGCATTGTATCCAAGAATGATTTCCAAATATGTATTCTTTTCTATCAAATTTAAAAGAGCTTCCTTATACCCAGTGAAGTGCCTTGAGGCACCACTATCAATCAACCAATTTCCCAAGCTATTCGGAGGAGAGGCAATAGAGAGGGCAGATATAAGATAAAATTATTTTTGCTTGTTATTTACAACATTTGATTCATCATACCTGGAGTTTCTTAATCTTTTGGGAGATCAACCATTTCCATGTTGAGTAGCGGGAGCATTCCTTTTTCCTTTGTTGTTGAACCTGTCATTCCTTTGATTGTTGTTGCCCCTAAAATTGTTGCGGTTGTTGTTGTCATCATCCCGAGGTGTATCCCTTCTATTAGGACACTCCCTAGCATAGTGGCCAACCCTGTTACAAATGAAGCATCTACCCTTTCTTCCATCTTTGAATCTCTGTCTTCCTTGACCTTGCTTCTTTGAACCTACATTGTTCTTCTTTTTAGCATAAGCGGAGAATGCAGTAGGATCATTCCTATTTGAAGGCATGTCTCTCTCTATCATCCTTGTTTCTTCTTAAGTACATCTAGTCAACAATTCATCAAAACCTGGAATCCAGTCATTGTTAAGGATAGTAGTGTTGAACAAATCCCATTCACGAGGGAGACCTCCAAGGGCAATGAGAGTGAGCTCCCTGTCAGCTATAACTTCTCCAATTGATAGAAGATCATTTTTTATTTCGGTGATCCTCGTGAAGTAGAATTGGATATCTTTTCCTCTTTCCTTCTTTATGTCCTTCAACTTGTTCTTGAGAAAGAGGTGGTTTGCATTGCTAGCATTAAACATGTTAACCATCTTGCCATACATCTCCTTAGATGTGCCCAAATCGGAGATGTAAGCAACTAAATGCTTATGAATGGAATCCCTGATGATCTTCTTAGCTTTGACCTCACCTTTCTTGTACTTTGTCTTAGCGGCAGTCAGTGCATTTGAAGGAGATTCAGCAATCTTTCTTTGCACATAGTCCATAGCAGTGTTGCGAAAATCGCGATTTTTTTACTCAGCCGATATTATCGCCCGATTTTTACAAAGTTTTTTTTCGAAAAAATCGCTGAAAAAATCAGAATTTTCTCCAAAAAATCAGAATTTTCTCCAAAAAATCACGATTCGAACGGAAAAAATCGCGACCCTTTGGGACAACGCGTTTTATAAGCATATTGATGAGTTTTATTTCTCATTTTTAGCAAACAACGGACTCGTTTGAGAGCTGAGGAGGAGAGGAAGGCGTCTACTAAGGTAGAGGAGGAGAAAAACGGGAGATTTTAGCATCCCAAGCAACAGAACTTCGTGTTTGGACCAAATTTCTTCGACAAATTGTGGTTTCCAAGTATGGGCACCAAATTTGGCCATTTTGTTTTGGATTTTTTCTTGTTTTTGTTTGGGTTTCTATAACCCATTGATTATCAATGATATTTTAGTGGATTTGATGGTGTTTTTCTTTTCATTTTTGTTGCATAGAGTTGAGAGGGTTCATTTTGGTCAAAAATGCAAAAACTTGATTGTTAGATTTATTAGTTTAATTTTTTCTTGTGCTCTATTTTTTTGCATCATTTTTTATTGGGTTTGAATATGCATTTTTCTATTATTGTTGGATTGAGTTGAGATTTTTTTTTTGGTCAAAAATTCAATGTGTTGTGTCATGTATGTAAAAAAAAAAAAATTAACTTGCAATTCTTATTATGCCATAGGTTCAACTTCAAACTTCATCTTACATTAAAACTTGAGTTCAACCAAGTTACAAATATGCCAAGGAAATTGAACCCTCTGTGGGAATTTGGTGAACCTGATGGAGGGTTTGATAGAATAAACTTGTCTTGCAAGTTGTGTGGGCAGCATATGTCAGGGGAGGTTATAGATTGAAGTATCACCTTCCACAAATCTCTGGACGTGATGTAGGGCTTTGCACCAATACAAATGAGGAAATCATCCGAAGAGCCATGAAATGATTGGAAGAATTAGAGCAAGACACAGTGACCAAAACAGATCTGAAGAAGCAACTAGCAGGGAGTGTGTTAGGATGTGAATATGGAAGTGGCACTGGTTCTACTTCAGCATAAATGTCTACAACCAACCCTGTAGCTACCTCATCATTTTTTGTTCCTAGAACCACAGTTGATTCACAACCATGTATCACTTCAATGCTTAAAAAAGGAGAAAGAACACGCTGACAAGTTGTTGGGCAAGTTTCTCCTTCGGAGTGATATTTCTTTCAACGTTGCAAGGAATAATCCATTTTTCCAGCCTGTTGTTGATGCTATTGCAATTGTTGGTCCAGGGTACAAAATCTCTTCTTATGATGACTTTCGAGGCCGCATTCTTCAAGATGAAAAGGTTGACTACACCAAAAGATTGGAGGATTTTAGGGCATCATGGGCACAAACAGGATGCACTATGATGTCAAATGGTTGGACCGACCAAAAGGGCAGAACCCTTATAAACTTCTTAGTTAATTGTCCCAAAAAGACTATGTTTATGAAATCTGTTGATGCATCTTCACATATCAAATATGCAAAATTATTATGTGATTTGCTGGATGTATTTATTTTGGAGGTGGATGCAGAACATGTTGTCCAAGTCATAACGGACAATGTTGCAAATTATGTTGTTGCTGGCAAGATTCTTATAGAGAGACGTCCTACTTTATTTTGGACACCTTGTGCTGCACATTATATTGATTTGATGTAAAAGGACATAGGAAAATTTTCCTTTGTCAAAGATATTGTTGACTCATCAAAAAGCATTGCAAAATTTATATATAATCATGCATTTGTGCTTAGCTTGATCAGAAAATTCACCAACAACAAGAAGTTGGTGCGCCTCGCCATTACACAGTTTGCCACTAGTTTCATATCTCTTCACTCCCTCTTGAATTCTATGTGGGATGTGAAGAGAATGTTTCTTTCAGATGAGTGGCGTGCTTTGACATTTAGCCGCAAACCAGAGGGAGAGGCCATATGCAGATTAATTTCATACCAGGAAAACTTCTGAGCGGGAGTGCAAGAGGTGTGCAGCGTTATTAAACCTTTGGTAAAAGTTCTTCGATTAGTTGATGGTGAGAAGCCCGCAATGGGCTATTTGTATGAGTCCATGGACATGGCCAAAGAATTCATTCGGGCCTACTATGATGATAAGGGAGATGAGGGGTTTCAGAAACAACTCCTCCTATGGGAAGTGATTGATGAACGATGGAACAACACACTCCATTGTCCCATTCATGCTGCAAGGATCTACTTGAACCCCGCATTTTCTTACCCATGTGGGTTCTTATTTGATGCTGAGATCATGGATGGATTCTTAACCTATGTTCAGAGGATGGTGCGATCTCCAGCAAAATGTGCAGAAATCTCCAAAGAAATGGAGATATACAGGATGGCAAGTGGCACATTTAGCTTTGAGATGGCTGTGGTTGATAGGAAGACTAAAATGCCAGTATTTTTTAGTTTGTTTCAAATTTCATTGTCTCTTTAAGTTCATAACTTCATACTCTGCTTCAACTTTCAAATTTCATTTTTTTTCTTATGTTTATCTTATTTGTGATTTTGTTGTTGATGCATGGTGGACTCGCTATGGTGCCAGAGTACCCTATATGCGAAAGCTTGCCATTCGAATCCTCAGCAAAACATGTAGCTCCTCAAGATGCGAGCACAACTTGAGTGTATTTGAAAAAATACACAACAAGAAGCACAACAGGTTAAACTTAAAACTTAAAATATTCCAAATTTCCAATTAACTTTTTTAAGTCATTAAATAATATTTTTTTTTAATTATTATTTTATGATCTTTGTACAGGTTGAAGTCCCAGCGACTTAATGACATGGTCTACGTCTACTACAATCTTCAATTGTGGGTGAGGCAACTTGAAAGAATACCTGATATAGAGGCCATCTCATTGGATGGGATTGACACCACTGCTGCATGGAGGGTTGAGGCCGAAAGGCCTCTCATGGAATCTGCTGATGATTGGTTAGAGCAGGAGGTAGTGGAAGGCGTAGAGGAGGAGGAGCAACAAGAGGAGGAGGTGACACCACCTACCCAAGCTACCCCTGCCACCAGTAGAGGACGTGGTCTACCTCATGTAGCTCCTAGTTCTTCAGCTTCTAGAGCACAGCAGAGTCCACTGCAAACCCTACCGACATCTACATCTAGAGGGAAAGGGAAAGCTATTGCATTTTCTAGCAAGAAGGGTAGAGGAAATCAATAGTATTAGTTATTTGGTTCATTTCATTGTATATGACATTATAACTCGTGATATGAGATACATTTTTATATTTTTTGTTGATATTTTGATGCTGAGTTGGGACTCAGGAGTCAAGACTTACTATTCAGGACATGATTCACTGTTATGTGTGATGTAGCACTAGAAATGATATTACACATCTTATATATTAGTGATTTATCATATTTATGTGTCAATGTATTTATTTTATGTTGTAGATGCTTTAGATATTAAAAAATTTGAAAAAAAATGAATATTTTTGTATTTTACAATTTTTTCCCGATTTTTACTGATTTTTATGATTTTTTCCAATTTTTTCCCCTCGTCGATTTAATCCCGATCGCAATTTTCACAACATTGGTCCATAGCATCATGCTCTTCCAAAGTTAAGTCAAGAGACGTCTTCCATGCATGATAATCAGAGTTATCATTGAGCTTGTCATCAGATTTGAAGTAAGGTGAGGAGACCATTGAATCTTGTCCTTGTCCAACAAATCTTAGTGATTGCTTTTCTCACTCTTGCTTGAACTTTGTCTTCACCTCAGCTCTGATTCCATATTAATTTTAGATAACAATGGTATGTTCTATGCTTTAGAGCAATTTACTTCAATTTTTCTTATTAACCCAATATCAATTTCCATATTAGCAATCACATTAAGATTTATAGTAAATGCAGATAGAACATAAACAATATGCAGAAGACAAGCCAAGACAAGAGGACACAACATTTAGTGGATGTAAAGGAAAAACCCAATGTGGAGAAAACCTTTTGCTCGAATCTTCTTATTATTCTTCAAAAGTTCAGTAGAGGGAGAGTACATCATACAAAATTTACTTGCCCAATCACTGTAAAACAGTCCACTCAAACAGCAGTCAGTTGGATGCCCTAACCAGAAAGTTAACATTGGTCAAACCAGCAGAAAGTTTCCTCCAAATAAGCTCAGGAAAACCTAGTCAACTCGGCCTCCAAAGCCAATCTAAATCAACCCAAAACAGTCCTGAAATTCTTGGTCAACGCAAAGTCAACAATGCAGTCAAAGGCCCTTTGATCAACGTTGGTCAAATAGCTGCAAATTCCTCAATTTCTTTGCAAGGAGATGCGACCTAAGGAAATCGAATTTCTTGCTTGAACAGCGCAGTCAAAGGAGAGAGTTTGACCCTCAGTCAACGCTGGTCAACATCCTTGTAATTTGCTCAAAACAAATCTGTAATTTTCGGCCAGAAATTTCAAGCAACCCAAGTTAACACATGAAGAAGAAGATGCTCTTGTTTGTTGTATGAACCAATGAGAAGAAGAGAGAGAAAGATGTGTTGATGGTGTGTCCAAATGAGGAAAAAGCCTCTTCTATTTATACACAACGTTGAGGGTGAAAAGACACGTCTATTGGGCTTCATGACCCTACATTAGACTTCTGGACGACCTTGACAATTTGTCCATAGAAGAAATAAATTCATAATTCCATTTCTACTTGTCAGAATGAGATGATCTTTGGATCAATCTTGCACCTCTCGAAAAGAGGAATCCAATAAAAATATTATCTCCATCATATGAGTTGTCCAACATGGAGTTTGGCCCTACTTGCCAATTTTAACAAAGTCCCAAAAGCAAGTTCAACCCTACGGACAATTAGAAAGGTTGCCCACTATCACCACAACAACTCTTACTCTCATTTTAGGGCAACTCTCCTCTGGTACAAGGGGATATAAGGATAATTTTATTAATGTCCAACAAATGACCGCAAAGTAGGTCAATGGTACTGACGAAGAGTACAAACAGCATGAATACAATGTGCGATTGCAAGCTCAACTCCTAGGAAATGTTAAAACACTAAAAATAACATAAAGATGAAGGGAAGGTTTGACCTCAACCCTATCATCCTCTTATCAAAGCCAAAACTGCCACTCTACAAAGATTATATTTGAAGATCTGGATTCTGTATTGGTAATTTTCAGCCATCAAATCAACCCGAGAAAATAGAAAAAACATGATGAACCTCAAATTGAAACGCCTCTTAACCTCTTCCTCCCAAAAGATCTTCAACTAAGCATGGAGGGGAACTCCCACAACTCCAACCATCCCTCTAGAAAATGAAATCCTCCCCTATTTATACATTCATATCCTCTTAAGATAGGGCTTGGTATCTTTTACTGATTTCCAAAGAAAAATAATATTTCAATCTACAAACCATGTCCTCCCACCTACCACAGACCTCCCTAGGACTTTCTTCATGTGATTCAAGGACTCCTGAACCTAATGCACCACTTGCACAGTCTTCATGAATCATAGTGCTCCTCTTCGGGCATGCAAATTGTTGTTTTTCCACAATCCTGGTGTCTAGGATAGAATCTTAAGTCACTAACGCTACCAGACAAAAAATCACAACGAAGCTACTTTGCGCAAATGAATATAAACAACAGTAAATCTACTAGTGCACAATATATACACAACTTTTTACAAAATTTACAATAACCGAATCTTCATTATATTAATCCAACTAATATAATACAACAGTTTAGGGCTCTCGTACCAAGGATAATGGCCCTCATACATCCACTGACACAAGATACAAAACTGGGGCTTGGTGTCTGTCCATCGACAACCAATCTACCCTCAACAAGATACTCTGACCATCTGGTTGATATAGCATGCAATTACAACTCCTCTCGGTCGTATCCTATACCTGCCCGGTCCTTCGACTCTCTATTTGCAACACCGCCTTTATCAATGATCCAAGTCCACCTGGCCACTGAACCTCAGCTATCCAATCTGCTCACTCGTTGATCATTAGTCCATCAACACATCTAGACTCCTGTTGAGTTGTTCACAACTCCATTTGTGAACAACTCGCAACTGCCCATTACTGGTCCTCAACTCCTCAAGGACTTTAGCCCACTATAGTCTTCCTACGTTGCTTCAATGAAGACTAGCATAGGGCACAGAGGGTTGCCATCTATCATTGCAAGATTTCCATCTCCCACAATCAACATGGACTAAGAGGACTGCCCTTCTTGTACTGTAGATGTCCTTCGCCATAAGGCAATTCTAGGGCCACTCAAACTGCTCCTGGTTGATCAGACCCTTGAGCTCTTCTTCTGCCAACTTCTTCTAGCAACTACTTTTGTCCATCAAAGTGTTGCACACTAGGCTCTAACTTAGGCACTATCACGTTGTCCTCCAACGGACAATAAATGTCCAATCTACTGTCCACACTTAGTCCGCTCTCACACTGCCCTCCATCAAACCACAACTGTCCAATACCACACAACAAATTGTCCAACACTAGGACAACATCCATCTATAAGTCAACATCAACTCAAGAAGACGACATACATGTCCTGGAACCTCCTACTGCGTCTCTTCACCTTATCCACTGTTGATGATGATTACTCATAGGATGTTTACCACCAACTGTTCAATCTAGACCTACATCTTCTAGCAATCCATTCAAAAAAAGGACACCCTTACCTTGGATTTGCAACATCTTGTGCTCCTTTTGTTCTCAAATTTTGTGTCTATTCTTGCAACCCATGGCCCTCTGGTTAGGGTTGACTGTTGCTACAGTCAAAGCTCCTAACACTTGGCCTTCTATGGTCCAAAACCCTACGGTTAAGCTTTCTCCATAAGCTCCTCTCATTCATTGTACCCTTTACACCTTCCAACCTCCCTGATTAGGCTCTTGCCTCCTCCAAAGATACCCTACAAGACTACAGTCTGCTGCTAGGGCACAGATCAAAATTTCAAGCCCGCTTCTTAAGAGAACCAACCCTCATTTAGGCATAGAACCACTCTCCTCTTCGTTGGTTGAACTGTCCTAACTAGACCTTACCAGACCTGCGGTTACCCTCCCTTAGGTGACCAACCCTTGTGCCATTGTTGTAGGTGAATGCAGCTTCAAGGAGACTCTTCTTAGGCCTTCTCGACCCTCCTATACAGAGAGATCTCCACTTGCAAGTCTACAAGAAATCTCGACCTTAACTATAGAGAGATACACCACCAATCATGTCCAAAATTTTCCTTAGAACAATCCGTCTCACACATTGTCACAACTGCTCCAATTCGGCCTAGTCAATCATGAGAAACAAACCCAAAATAGTCATCATTTCTTTCCTTCGCTAGGTCTCTAGGAGTTGCAGTTGCCTCAAAGGAGATTTACCCTTTGGTTGATGCTCATTGATGTGTAAAATGCCTCCATACTTGACTTATTTTTATACTTTTCTCAAGGGCTTCATTGCCTTCCCTTGTGGGCTTGTCCAGCGATAATTTAGGCTTCTTAACAACTATGTCAACCTGATCTCCTCTAGTACAATCCCAACACATAACTTCAAAAATATATATCTTCACTTCTACAACTCGAATTTGAGTGATTTTCGTTGCGTCCAGTTACTCTCAGAGTCCTCTATCAACTAAAATCATCACATGCAGAAATATCCTCATAGAGTCACACCCACATGCTTGCGTGCAAAGCCCACGAGCTTGTGTTCTAAGCCCACAAGTCAATTTTGTGTGCTCATTATTCCAAAACCCTCTAGCCTAGGGTTTGGAGTACCTCCCAAGCTACAAATCTCAACACAAATGAGATCAACCTTTGGACCTTCTTTAACTTATTGGTCAAACGATTAACTTGGGACCTCTTTACCTTTTGCATTAGTCCACTAGTCACATGTCATATATGATTTAATTCTTTACTTAGGAGCTTGACCATGTCATCCATGTTAAGTCACTCCCTCATGCAAATAAATCTCATCCAAACACGTAGCACATGCCTTGAAGGCTTGATCAAAGTGTCCTCGCTGAGATGTCTTAAAAGTTAAAAATAGACAATGGCTCCAAACATGTGGAGTACCCCTCAAATAATGTGCAATTCCCCATATTCATTTTAATATGCATTAAATGGCTTCTTGTTCACAATGTCCCTCCTATAACAAGTAGACTTATGATCAAGCCACCACAATGCTCCCTTAAAGTCGAGCACTATTCATCAAGTGACCTCCTTTGACAAAACGAGTGCTTCCACTAGCATACAATCTCATTCAAGTTAAGTTGTTCCTCTTCTAGCCTCTTTCCTTTCCACCTATCTTACTATGATCTTACTCCAAGCTAAGCTTCTACTCTCCCTGATAGCTTTCATGACCTAGACCTCTCATATGTAGGGCATTTCCCACTTGAAGCTTCTAGTTGTATTTAACCCTAATATTACAATAAATCATGCTCTAAAGCCCAAATAAGGAAAAGTGTTCTTGTTCTAGGGCTCCCTTCCTACTCATCCCATCCATCAAGTTAAAATTGCTACTAAACTTCAAGGTCTTCTATTATGCTCAAACACAAAAGAAAAGCCCATAAAAATGCAAACTAAACCACACATTTTTCAAGGGGCAATTAGCCCTACACCAAGCTAAGGCTTCTACTCTCCCTATTAGTTTTCTTGACCTAGACCTCTCATGTGCAAAGCATTTCCCACTTGAAGCTTCTAGTTGTATTTAACCCTAAAATTGCCATATATCATGCTCTGAAGCCCAAATAAGCCAAGGTGTTCTTGTTTTAGGGCTCCCTTACTACACATCCCATCCATCAATGCAGCCCCAATAAAGCCTCCATCAAGTTATAATTGATATTAAACTCCAAGGTCTTCTATTATGGTCGATCACAGAAGAAAAGGCCATTGAAATGCAAACTAAACCATGCATTTTTCAAGGGGAAACAATTAGCCCTACACCCCTCTACGGGGTGCAAGAGAACTCCAAAATCTCTATTGTACTTGCAAGGTGAATCAAAGTGTTGCCTACTTGTAATGAAATGGATCCAAAATTTCAATTGCTCCACAATACGAAGGCATTCAGTCCCAAATTATTATAAAAAATGGGACTATCCATCTAAGGACCATTCTAAGCCCATAATGTTCAAGCGAACATAAATAAAATATGTTGCTCATGAAACTTGAACTTATTCTTCCTACCCTATTCTACCATTAGAAGATGCAAGTGCTAAGTAAAATATACAGCCAATGCAACGACTATATCATCTCATCAACAACATGAGATCTCCCCTTGTGTTTGGCAATAAGCCAAAACAACGCTACATCAAACATCATGCAAACATAGACTAAAATATCTCACATTGTATGGCTAAACAATGAAGTGAGCTCCTAAAGATGAAAGTAAAAATAAAAGTCACACCATGAATCGTGTGTGCCATTACATACTTGTTCTATCCAACGTTGGATAAGGTTAATATAGTCATCACCTTTGGCTTGTGAATATGGCAACCCACCCATCATCAAGCCCATAAATTACCTCCACAAACCACCATATGTGCATTTCCAAATGTTGATCTACATGCTCCAACAACCATTCTCCTTGGCTATCATGAAAATAACCTGTCATACTATAAAGTGACAATCTACAATATAAACCTTCAAAAAAATTATTTCACTTCTTCATTGCCCTCTATCAAGCATCCAAATGAAATATGACAAACTTTCAAATCTAGAATGACAAATAAACCCATGATTTAGGGTTATATGCCCTATACTACAAAAACATCAATGATTGAACATGGAGTTGTCCCAAACATATTGCAGTGTTGAAAATACACCACCTGCCCATTTTTTATACATGTAAAGGGTGTGCGTTGAAGACATCAATAATTGAAATTTTTCTGCATAAATAATAGCATAGCAATGCTCCTTATGCTAAAAGAAACATGCACCATTGATGAGGACACACAAATGTTGACCAACGAAAGAATATGCATCGCGTAATTCAACATCCTTTTGTTGTCCAAGACCCAAAGAAATAGGACCTACAATGTCTTCTTCATGGCTCATGGAATGGCTCCCAATGTTCATTGGTAATGGAAATTGCCAATTCAAATTTCCCTCCATCAAGCTCTCACTATCCATGTCATAGATGGAATCGTAATGAATAAACTAGTGATCCACATCCCATCTATAGCTCCCAAACACAAAACGAGTGTCTACCTCACCATCCTCTTGGATGCTCTGTTGTTATCATATGAGCTAGCAAAAGAATGTGCACTTTCTTCATCCTCCAAAGGTTTTTATACAACCTCTATCCTCTTCAAATCATCAACATAGTCATCATCAAATTCAAAATTTTGGAAAGAAACTTACCAAACCGTTTTCCTCCTCACAACTCAATGATGATGGATGTTGGGATGTCTTATGCAAGTGCACATCATCATCATAGGATATTTCTTCTATAACAAGATGAGATGCATAATCTTCAATGGAATCTTCCACATCAACATCTTCAAAAAAGTGTTACCACAACCTTCAATCACTTCATCATACTTCTCTAGATCTGAAATTTTTTGCACAGGTGGCTTGTGTGATTAAAGAGAAATCTAGTCATCCAAATGACCCACATGAAACTCATTATTGACTTTTCAAATGCAATAGATACAAGCACAAAATGCTTAAATTAATAATTACTTCTAATGATATGATATTATCTTTGCACTTCCAGTTTATCATTAAGCAATTACTTCAGAATTTCAACTATAAAATGCAATAGATATCACAATAGATAATAGATAGAGATCACAGTTCACAAAGGCAACACAAATTTTACCCTAGGAAAGCCCTCTTCAAGGAAAAAACCCAGCAACCTTAGAGAAATTATTCAATTCAACAAGAGATACAACTAATCTTTCCAATCAAAAATCAAGTCAAACAAACCAACGATCAAACTTGGTCAAACTATCTTATATCCAAGTCATACTGTTGCCCAAAATATTCGGTAAAATCTGATCTGCTAGGCCAAATTTTGGCCTTCTTCACATCTGAAACTCAGTCTATTGCTCTATGATTTTACCCAGAAGAAATTCGGCCTATCTTCCACATGTGCAAGGTCAAACAGAGAGAAAGAAGAAACTCGGTAAAATGCTAGACTGTTTGGTCAACTTCAGCGTCCTTGACTTGTGACTCCTTCGCTTAGATGAACAGAAGACATGTTGTGTGAGTGATCCAATTTGCCAAGAGGAGGAGAGCGAGTGGACTATTTATAGTGTTTAATGAGGCCAAATGGGTGTCTCTTTCTTGAGGGCTGACTTGATCATTTTGGTAACAAAATTTTGAATTTTAAAAATCAAAATTGCCCCTTTTTTAAAGCCAACTTGAAATCCACATCATATATATATATATAGGACTAAAAACCTTTATTATGAAGACCGACCATAGCTACAAAATTCAACAATCCCTCTTCGCTAGGGAGGTATTCATAATGACTTCTTTAGATGTTCTCTTGTTAAAAAAATTCTCTAAGAAAAGGTTGAATGAGCTAAGGACTAACCGAGACCTAGGTACGCAACGTATATAATAAGGAGGTAAGGTGACTAGTACATTTACAAGTCATCGGGTAGGGTGACTGGTTCGTCGGTAAGTCATAAGGCAAGGTTACTGGTCCGACTATCCACTACGTTGTCGGTTGTCCAATCAATCTAGCCCAAGCTGGGGAACCTGCGTAGACCTAAGAAATCGTCTGAAAGGATGCGTAAGCAGGCTCAACTGATAAGGATGCATAAGCAGGCTCGACTGATAAGGATGCGTAAGCAGGCTCGACCAACGCCCCCCCACCCAATAAGTAAATTGAACCTTAGGGTGCGTTAGCACACTCGACTTTAATGTATCCATCCACTACATGTGGAAAGCATCTTGCATCAACATCATGCTCAACAAGTCGTCACTTGGAGAAATTCACCAATTATCCAAATCATCACTTGGAACCTGCTCAACACATGTGACCTATGGTGAAACCCTCGGCTAACACCATTCCTACATGCTAATTGAATGGCAACATACCTACCCGATGCTAAAGGCACTCCCTCACCCACTTGGGGAGCACTCTAGGCGTTCATGATCACTTTGGTACCAAAATTTTGAATTTTTAAAAATCAAAATTGCCCCTTTTTTCAAGCCAACTTGAAATCCACATCATATATATATATATATATGGGACTAAAAACCTTTATTATGAAGACCGACCATAGCTACAAAATTCAACAATCCATCTTCGCTAGGGAGGTATTCATAATGACTTCTTTAGATGTTCTCTTGTTGAAAAAATTCTCTAAGAAAAGGTTGAATGAGTTAGCTATGTTGATGTATCCATCCACTACATGTGGAAAGCATCTTGCATCAACATCATGCTCAACAAGTCGTCACTTGGAGAAATTCACCAATTATCCATCACTTGGAACCTACTCAACACATGTGACCTATGGTGAAACCCTGGGCTATTACCATTCCTACATGCTAATTGAATGGCAACATACCTACCTGATGCTAAAGGCACTCCCTCACCCACTTGGGGAGCACTCTAGGCCTTGATGCTCTCTGGATCATTTAGGCACTCACTCCAATATGGAGCACTCTAGGCCTTGATGATCTCAGGAACATTCTCCCTAGACATACTAAATGGCCCCTAGTCAAAACTTTGACCTGTCAGTATCCTGACCTAGGGAGAATGTTTGTCCTTGATGCCACAACATCAACACTCCCTCTAACTAAGACAAGCATTCTCGACTAATCTAAGCTTGTCCCTTAAGTATACAAACTTCACCCTGGGACAAGGGCTTTGTGAGAATGACAACATCCTGCTCGTCTAGAGAAATGCATTAGAGCCTAACTGCTCCCTTCTATACCATGTCCAAATGAGATGGTACCATGATCTCAATGTGCTTCGACCACTCATCACAGTCGTCTCCTGCACCTGATCAAACAATCTTGCGAGTAGCTTTTGAAACCACATTGCTTCACAACTCGCTAGAGTAGTTGCAATATACTCGGCCTCTATAGTGTTGAGTGCGACAGATGTCTACTTCTTGCCCAAGCAAAATCCAAACTGAATAATCATCCTGATGTGCTCTTCCTATCTTCAGCACTCTCTACTCATTCTGAATCTGTATATCCCCACAACTGTACTTCTCAATTCACATCCAACTGCGCCATGCCGATGCCTCAACACATGTTGTGCCACAACTACTTTCTGGTCACCCTAATTGGGTGCTCCCTTTGACACTGAAACAAATCTTGTTATGGCAATCTTGGCTTCTCCCTCTACCACTTAGCTTCTACAGATTAGTTAAAATGGAAGTGGTCATGGACTGGTTGTCCATCATCCCATATCTCTAAAGGATCGTGATAACATGCTTACCCAACTTTTGCCATACTTCTAGTTCTAAGAAGTAAAGTATCCAACCAGAATCCTGTTGAAGAATGTAACTAGAGTCGGTCTTCATAATTGTACTTGAGTCATGATGTAATATATTTGTCAAAAGAAATTTTTATTATTATTAATTTGACTTATTAAAGCATGGGTTTCATGCTTGGGTCAAAAGTCAATAGGTCAAAGCACCCATTGAGTGCTCTAGGATTTTGTTGAGTCAAAGTCAAATTTAATTATGTAAACCCTTCTTCGGATCATTGTATTAAATAAAGAAAATTATTTGAGTCATGTTAACTCCATCACCGTCAAGTCAGCCTCCAGTGCTTCGAATTTGGATTAAATTTCAAGTCGGCTTCTCCTACTAAGTCATGTCGGCTCATTATACTAGCGGAAACCACTATATATACCCCAATGAAGTCGACCCAAAGAGGCAGTAGTTAACAAGTTCGTATGGATTGCAGTGAGCGAGATTACAGTACAGAAATTACAGTCAACGAAGTTACAATCAGCGAAGTTTTGATCATATACAGGATAGCAAAGTATTGGAGCATGACATAAAGATACAATCAGATAAGTTACAGTCAGCGAAGTTTTGATCATATACAGGACAATGAAGTATTGGAGCATGACATAAATTCAAGACTGAAATTCTCCACAATTACAGAGGTCGAAATTTTCTATCATTGCAGGGCCAAAGTTAAATTGCAGGATCAAAGTTTCTTCCTATAATTGCAGAAGCCAAAGTTGGTTAAAGAAGGACCAAAACTCTTATTCTTGAAGATCAGTATTGGAAGAAGATTACTTCAATTGAAAGGCTGACTTGATGGATGGAGAGAGGTTTAGGTCAAGAGTCTTGGTTGTCTCACTGTGATTTGAATCTACTGAAGGAAGAGTTCTTGACTAGGTTTTCCCCTACCTAGGGGTTTTGCCCTGGCTGAGTGCCTACATCCTGTGTCCCTTGTGATTTTTATTGTTTGGCATTTATCTTGATGAAAAGAAAAAAATAAATAAGTAAAAGAAGAACTAACAAGCATATAAAAATATTCACAAGTAAATGTCAAGATCTAAGAGAAATATAATGCCCTAGATTTCTCAACAAATCCTTCATCTCGAACTCAAAGGTCAACTCCCTCTGACACTAAAGCAAGGCTTTACTGCTCCCTCTATCATGAAAGCAAATCCTCCTGCTACTACTGCTCCCTCTGTTACGTGAGTCCTTCTGCTCGCGTCAGAAACAAGTCATCAGATATCCATCTATCCAAGAATACCATGCCCGAGGTCCATACAAAGCTTTCTTCAGTCCGACAGTTCAAGCCAAAAATTCCCTGGGAAAATCCTTACTTTTTACTTCTCTATGTTGCCATCACCACTGACTTTCCATAGATCTTTATATAATGGCATCCTTCAAACTTGTTGGCTCGCTTGCTTCCTCTGGTCATCAAACACGATGTCAGTACAATTTCTCCCTCTGAAACATAAATCGTCGATCCTAAGAGAATCCTCTTGCCACAAACTTTGCTTTGTTCTTCCAATGATTCCATCTGTTGCTAGAGCCTTGGCAGCGTTCACGATGTACCTGCAACCCTCACTAGGCCATGGAAGAAACAATTATAACCTAGCAGAAGAAACAAAGACAAGAGGCTTGACTTAAAAATTAAATTAATAATAATCAAGGAAGACAAATATACAGTACTTATCTTTTGAGGATTGTAGGGAATTGTCAACTCCCTCTTGCTCCTTGCCTACTTTCAAAAATCACTGAAATCTATTTGCAATCTTATCAACCAAGTAAAACATATTCTCGTCCTTATCATCAACTACTAATGTTTTTGTTGTGCCATTCTTTGATTTCTTTTGATGTGAATGCTCATCATCGTCATTGTCTATCGTTGAAGCTTATTGCTTGCCCTTCCTCTTCTTATTGTTCTTCCCTTCAGGGCACTGACTTTTGTAGTCACCAAACTTGTGGCAACAAAAACATTGAATCTTTGACATATCCTTCTTCTCTTGAGGAGCAGCTCTTCTACCTGAATTCCTTCTTTGAAAATTTCCAAATTTTCTTTTACTATTCTTCGTATGACCTGCAAATGCTTGGGACTCTTCATCTTGAGGTCACTGAATCTTCCCTTTTGATATTAGTCTAGATTCTTCTTGAGTACATGAGGTCCATAGTTGATCAAACTTAGGAATTTTTGTTCTACCAAAAATGTTAGATGCAAATGTATCCCATGAATCAAGTAGACCATTAAGTGTTGTAGTCACAAGTTCTATATCAGAAATAATTTCTCCAATAGCTTGAATTTGATCTCTCAATTGAGATATCCTCATAAAATAGGAAGCCACAGTATCTTCCTTAGTCATTTGACCATCACGAAGTTGATTCTTCAAACTCATTTTCTTACCAACGTTGTTGATATTATACAATCCTACTAAAGCATCATACCTTTGCTTTGAAGTGTCCAACCTTGAAACATATGGAATCAAGTGATCTCTATTGGATTCAACAAGAACCCTCTTAATCGTGATTTTAGACTTTTGTGCCTTGCTTTTCCTTCATTATCTTGAGAATATGTTACCTTTACCTTGCCCTTCACATAATCCATAACATCATATTCTTCAAGGATGAGATCAATCCTTGTCTTCCGTGCCCTGGAATTTGTAGCACCTTCCAATTTGTTCTCAACCTTAGTAGAAGAACCCATGGTCAAAGATTTGGTCCAAAAATTAAATTTGCAAAAGTAGGTGCCTTCAAAAGTCATCTCAATGCCCTCTTCTCTTCACCAAAGCTCTGATACAATGTTGATTTTTCAAATGCATTACATACAAGCACAAAATTCTGAAAGTGATAATTACTTCTAATAATATGATATTATCTTTAGCACTTCCAATTTATCATTCAATTACACTTCAAAATTTCAACCATAAAATGCAATAGGACAATAGAGATTACAATGCACAAAGACAACACAAATTTTACAATGGGAAAACCCTCCTCTAGGGAAAAACACAGCAACCATTTCCTTAGAGAAATTATTCAATTCAACAAGAGATACAACTGATCTTTCCAGTCAAAAATCAAGTCAAACAGACCAGCAATAAAACCCTGGTCAAACTATCTTTTATCCAAGTCAAACTACTACCCAAAAGATTTGGTCAAGTTTGATCTACTAGGCCAAATTTTAGCCTTCTCCTTCACCTTAGAAACTCGGTCTGTTGCTCTGTGATTTTGCCCAGAAGAAATTTGGCTTGTCTTCCATACGTGCGAGGTCAAGCGGAGATAAAATCCACACATGCAAGGTCAAACAAAGAGAGAAGAAACTCAGTCAAATGTTGTACTGTTTGGTCAACTTCAGCCTCCTTGACTTGTGACTCCTTCACTTAGATGAACAAAAGATATGTTGTGTGACTGATCTGAATTACCAAGAGGAGGAGAGCGAGTGGACTATTTATAGTGTTTGATGAGGTCAAATGGGTATCTCTTTCTTGAGGGCAGGTCGATTTTTGAAGTTAAAATTTTTGGTACCAAAATGATGAAATCGTCCTAATGATCAAGTCAGCCCTCAAGAAAGAGACACCCATTTGACCTCATCAAACACTATAAATAGACCACTCGCTCTCCTCCTCTTGGCAATTTAGATATATATTTGGAGGGCTAAAAACCTTTATTATGAAAACTAACCATAGCTACAAAATTCAACACTCATTTCCATGCTTCTCATAGCTTGGCCCACCGTTTTTTTATATACTCAACCAAGAACATACATAAATCACATTCATCCTAGATTTCATCCAAGAGGTCATCTGACAAATTACTCTCCTATTGAAAGCTTTAGATATTAGATCTCAATTTCTCTAAAATGGTAAGCATCAATTAGATCCTCAACCTTTTCTTTTCCTTCATAACTAAGATCCCAATGCTTGTGAAATGGTTTGATTTGCCCTACAAATGAAGATATTTGCCCTACAATACAAAATTCAAACCAATCCAATGCCTCATCTTCCAAGTTACACACAAACATCTTCATCATAACATCCTCATGGACAACATCAAGATATGAAATAAATTTAATGGAAGATGTGACAAGTAGTCTAGTTGAATCAACATATCCACAAAACACCAAAAGCTGCACATCCCAATCTAAATCAAGAATTCCTTTAAATATTCCAAGATATCCGAGAATCTAATGGGCCATAAAATGTGGCATCCAATGATGCCATATTTCTTTATTTCTACTACATAAAATATTGAAATGAAATTTGGAGAACACATCACCATTATACCTCATTCCAATATTAGAAGAGCCATGAGGTGAGTCTTCTAATGCCTTGAAGTCTGTTGGATATCCTCAACTATGTAATTAGTGTTGTTGACATCGGCAAAAAGTCAACGAGGGTTCGAAAAAGCAACTATCATAAAAAATGCAAAACTATTGGTAAAATTTAGAAGACATCGGCAAAATTTTAAAAGTACATTATCCATTTTTTCAATTATTTTTAAACATCTAAAATAACATGAAGCATAAAAATTGATAGCTTGTAGACTTGAATGTAAATATACACAAGAGGTATTTGAAATAATAATTTATTTTATATAAAAATGTACAAGTGATGAATGTTACAATGAGGACCCGCATATATATATATACCTAAGCAGGTGTCTTTTCATGACTAGGCATGTCTTTTAGACATGCCTTTTCACTTAACTTGATGATTATTTGACATAATCAATATTTGATTATTTAATATTTACATTTATTTTATTTATTTACTTGTTATGAATTATATTCATAACATAGCCCCTTCCTTCAGAAGCTTTGTCCTCAAAGCTTTAATGTTGTCGATTTTCTTCACTTAGTGTCTATCAACTCGATGTATATAATCCGGCAAACGTCTCGTCATGTAAAACCTATAATATTCCCTTGGATTTTTTTATTTTTTTTTTAGAAAAAAAATTTAATAATATATATATATATATATATATTACTAGAAAAATTAGGCATTAATGGATTACTTTGACTAGTACAATTTTCCTTACTTGCATCTCATATGATGTCAAAGAACAAATGCAAAATAACATATACTGCTTATCTGTGTAACATTATTCACAAGTCCTATTTTAGGTTCTAATGTCCCAACATGTAAATGGTATAAACTTCATACCATTGCGAACGCCTTTGTTCAACTCCTTGTAGTTCTTTTTTAAGAGGTTCACATACAAACGTCGTTGAGGGATGTCAAGTGCACATGGCACTTCCACTAATCGTTTCCCAGGTATCATATCCCGGAGCACCTCAGATTTGAGCCTTCTCAACATTCTTGGCTGCAATAGTTCATGAATTCGTGATATATTTTCCACACTTTTTGCACTATCATGTTCACCAGAGTTGGTGCCAATTTCTGAAAATGCACAAGCTGCAGTTTGTGGATCTAGAATTTCGGATGGATCCAGGAAATGAAGCAATGCAAATAACTCTGCTAATGTATTTTGAAGTAGAGTTCACCGTATTTGATAATTATAAGCTCAAACCATCGAACCACCGACCGACCCACCGTCATTATACACTCGAACCACTAAGTGACCCACGTACGACTACGACATGATGTATGTATATCTTGAGCCAATTATATGCTCGTTCAAATGAGTCGTCGTTTGAACCGTCGTCACTATTGACCTTCAGACACGGTGCTTGACAGTGGAGACAGTAACGTTTAAATTGTATCGGTTTGTCTGAATGCCAAGGAAAGGTTGCAGTGGACAGTAGGGTGGCAGAGTTGTCGGAGTGGTGGGGGAGCACGATAGGGACGTAGGTGGACATAGCGTTTTTTTCCTCATCTTTTTCGGCATTTGGTTTCTGGGACGTCTTGTTCCTCCCGAGCCTTCTGTCAATTTCCTCTGTGTCTACCAACACTTTTTCCGACCATACAAGAAGCTCTTTGACATAAGGTTTAGTCCGTTGCAGTTGGGTGAGGTATTCTTTTGGAACAATAAGGATGACCAACTTGGGCTTAAACTCCAAGGCTTTGTTAATCAATTTGTCTGCAAGAGCAGCTTTAACACCAAATGGAGGATTCAACCCTATAATTACTTTGGTAACGGTTGGTAATTCATCGTTACCAATAGTCAGCCAACCCCATTTTTTAAATTCAAAATCATTCCTTGGTTGAATTATGTTAAAATTCCTAAAAAAGCATTGCTTCTTAGATTGTTCAAGCTTTGCTTTCATTAGCCTTGAAAAATCATTTGCCCCACAGTAGAAATCCACAATCGTATCACCGTTTTGTACATACAGTGAAGCCTTTCGATAACATCTTGCAATTTATCAACTTTAGTAAAATGTCAACCAAATGATGTGTAATGCATAACATGTATATATGGTGCAAGATAAACCTTCAATTTACTCTTCCATTTAGACATTTGCAGGAGTACATCTAGTTCACCAACAGCTTTAGCCTCATCAATGCTGCCACCTTCTCCAAGCTTTTTCAAAGTTGACTTGACAGCCTCTACTAATCCCTTGACTTTTCCTTGAATAATAGTTTTATCCAAATTCCTCATGTTGTAACTCCTATGCGTTGAAGAGACTTGGTTCTTTGCACACACATCATCCAAATTTATGCTAGTCGTTGTTCTTTCAATTACAGCCATAACTGAAATTTCGACATCATTGTTAGTGAAGGACAGAGGCATGGTGGGCCCTTTCTTAACTTCTGGCTTAGAAGAAGATAAAGCCTCTGTTACTTCCCTCACAAATGGTTTTGGAAGGCCTTTTTCCTTCTTAGGTTCAGAGGACTTTCTAACCCCTTTTCCAATGGCTTTTTCCACATCCAATTGCTTTTTTGAGATCTCTAAACCACTAGAATGTGAAGCAGTGCAACCTTGAGAGGGACTTGCCACTGCCAGAGTGTTAGCACTCGAAACCGAAAGAGAAACATGCCCAGTGTAAGTACTCTTATTCTTTCCAACAGCAGCCATTTTGTATAATGGAAGCACCTGTGAACTTTGAGACAGCAACATGTTATTTGAAGCCATAGAATCTCCAACTCCTAGTCTTCCTGATGCACTAACAGACTGTGACCAATGTTTTAAGACTCCGACTCCGACTCCAACTCGGCCGAGGATCGACTCCGACTCCGACTCCAACTCGGCCGAGGATCGACTCCGACTCCGACTCCGAAACGGTAATGACTCGGTCGGCTCGATTTCAATGACTCGGTCGTTGTAAAAAATACATTAAATATTTATTTTTTTTATAAAAAAACATAGTTTTAAAGATTTTAAACATACTTTTAAAGATTTTCATTCATGTTTCCAAACACACAGCATTATAATACAGATGGAAGACAACATATGATCAAAGTAGGCTCATAAACCAATCCATTATATCAAAATGGTACCCAATGGCAATACATAGTCAACTGCCATACATGATCGAAGACTCAAAACAAAAAACACATAACCAAGGAGGCTAGAAATGGCCTCTACAATAAAAGTAAACTGTGACGGTGACCAAACTCCAGTACTAGTACTACAGTACTACTGGCTAGTAGCTATTGTCAGAGGAGCCAAGATCATGTCGATCAATCTTTGGATCATCATCATCAGAGTCAAACAGGGGGCCCCACGACTCCTCATCATCATCATCCCCAACTGCAACTGTAGAAGTGGTACCACTAGCAGGTTGTGCAACTGCAGCAGATGCAAGCTGAGATAGAGTAGATATGCGGCTACGCTTCTGTCGTGGCTGAGCAGAGGAAGCACCTACAACTGGAGTCCTTGTTGGCTGTGAGACTGAGGCTGGTGGGTTGGGATCTGCATTCAACTGAACAGGCTGAAGTTGAACATGTTCAAGTTCAACTGATGTCTCCATATCTAAATCTAAATCAAGATCCTCATCAAGATCAAACTCTGCTGGACAACTCTCCACTACCCAATCTGATGTTGGATCAATGTCTTCCAACACAATGGGATCTGAATCAGGTCTTTTGTTCAGCAAATGGTTTCGTCTGAGCCGAAGGTTGTATTGGACATAAACTAGATCATTTAACCGTTTTTGATCCAAACGGTTTCTCTTCTTTGTGTGAATCCTCTCAAAGACAGCCCAATTGCGCTCACACCCAGATGCACTGCAAGTTTGACTCAAAATACGAATTGCAAACCTTTGCAATTCAGGACAATGGCCACCAAAGGCCTCCCACGATTGTGCTGCAAAAAACATAGGAGTGTAATGAGTTAGCTCAACAAAATTACAAATTATATCTAACTTTCAAATTATAAACGATTTAACAAACTTTAAAAAAAAAAAGTAAAACTATTAAGAATTTGAAAATTGAAATTTTTGTTTACCTGGCTCATCTGCTTCCCTTGCAATCTTTGCTAGGTTCTTCCCAAAGGTACCTGCTGCATTGCTGAAGATATTGCCCTGTCGGTGTATCTCCAGCTGATCAGACTCTAATGGGATCATGCGTTCAATGCAATCAACCAGTCCATCTCTGACCTCCCCCCTCAAAGCTCCTGACTCCTTAGCTTTATAATGATACCGTGGGTTCAAAAAATACCCAGCTGCATGTATAGGGCGATGGAGTTGATTGTTCCATCTTTCATCAATGATTGCCCAAATGGGCCCATACTTTGCCACTCTATCCTTGTATACCGTCTTTATTTGCTCCTTTGCTTGATCCATAGCCTCATAAATGAAGCCCATAGCCAACCTTTCCCCATCCACCAACCGCAACACCTTAACTAGTGGCTCAGCAAGCTTCACAATCTCTGTAGCCTTTCTCCAAAAAGTTTCTTCATGGACTTTCCTTTTCAATTCTTTGCCTTCTGGTTTGTTAGACCAATTGCTTTGATTCCATTCATCACTGGAAAACATCTTTTGCAAGTTTCTATGTTGGGAAAGCATAGATTGCAATGTCAAAAAATGTGTAGCAAATCTAGTGATGGCAGGCCTAATAATATCCTTGCCCCCAGTGTGTTTCCTCATGAGGCTCAAAACCAATGTATGATTGTAGATAAATTTTGTTATGCTTTTGGCATGATCTATAGTGTTTTTGACCCAATCTAATTTTCCAATATCCTCAAGCATGAGGTCTATGCACTGTGCAGCGCATGGGGTCCAAAAGATGGTCTTCTATTTTTCCTCTAACAGTTTACCAGCAAGAACATAGTTAGAGGCATTATCTGTGATGATTTGAACAACATTAGCCACCCCCACCTCCTCAACACCCTGATCCAATAGCTGAAACAACAAGTGGCCATCTTTTATCTTATTAGATGCATCAACTGATTTTAAAAACATGGTTCCTTGTGGGCAGAAGACAAGAAAGTTTATGATGGTACGGTTTCTTTGATCAATCCATCCATCTGACATGATAATACACCCTGTTCTTGCCCATGAGTCCCTGAACTCTTGCAAATACTCATTAATGGATTGAATTTCTTTCTGCAAACGAAACCCCCTTAGCTCATGCATAGTAGGGCCTTTGAAGCCTTTTCCAGCAGCATGTATGGCATCAAACATAGGCTCATAATATGGTGAACGAGCAGCATTAAAGGGGATATCAGCATCATACCACCATCTAGCTATGTAATCACAAGCAGTCTCCCTCAATTCTTTCTTCCAATGGTCATCTAAAGTGGGTTGCATTTGAGTTTTACTAACTTCAGGACTATGTGCATCTGATGGAGAGGAGGGAGTGAAATAACTTTTGATAGTCACATCACCCTTTTTCAAATTCATTCTACCCTTTCCCTTATCTTGAACAGAACCAAAAGAGGGAGGAACATATCGGAAAGGGTTGGATGCCTCAGTTTGAGGGATAGAGGAAGAACCCTCAAAATCATAATGGGGGTTGGTAGCCATCATTTTTTGTATCTCCCTCTTCCTCCCAATTTCAGCCTGTATGTCTTTTTGCCTAGCCTTATCTTCTTTAAATTTCTCAAAGCTGGCCAACAAATTCTTTCTAATCTCCGCAATTCCTGGTGAGGTACATGGGGTAATTTGGCCTCTAATCCCTGCCAAGTGTTGTTTCAGCCTATGAATGCCCCCAGGACCTTCCTTAATTTTCCTATGGCAAAATTTGCATTGCATTTGACTATCAACCATTTCAACATATGACCAAGCAGGATCTCTTGCTCTAGGTGCCATTTTTTGACTAGGAAATGAAAGCAAACAATCTGAAAATGAAAAAAAAAAACATTGATTCAATGTTCATTTATTTGACAAAAAACACTCTCTAAGCTTTCTAGATATGCACCTAAAATTTACTAAGCAAAAACAGATTTATAGAGGTGGAAAAAAATACCTCCAGGCACAAACTGCCTCCTCAAGCTTGCTCCAAGAATCAGCTCCTCAATGCTGCTCCAAATGGCTGCCCAAGAAGCTCCTCACTCCAGCTACAATGCTCCTCCAAGACTCCTCACTGCTGCTCCAAAACAAGCTCAAGAACTGCTCACTAACTCTCAAAGAAGACTCTCACTCAAATGCATAAGACTGCTGTGAGTGAATGAGAGCACTTGGGTGTGTTAAATAGGGTTTGGGAGGGGGAAATGGACCCCAAAAATCATTTAGCATATTCATATAACTGTTTGGGGTCCAAACCAAACAAATAAAAAATCCATTAAAAAATTATATTTTTCGCTGTTTACGTGTGCCTGGGCCGTTCCTTTGTGACTCGGCCGGGTTGACCGAGTCATGGTGACTCGGCCAACCGTACCGTTTCCATGGCCGGGTCACTAATTTTGCTATTGAAACGGATCAACCAGGCCATTTCGGTTTCGAAACGGCCGTTTCTTAAAACAGTGACTGTGACAACAATGGAATAGTTTGAATGGATACAACAAGAACAACAAGTCTTGGACCTGCAGGTATCAACAAAGCACTTGATGGCCTTGATATGCCTTCATCATAATATTGAACATTATAATCATCTGCTGCTTCATCTTCTTTCTTTTCTTTATTGTCGTTATCATCTTCCTTACTATCGATTTCCTTTTGACGTGCTTTAACTTCTGCACATGTTTTTTCTAATCGCTGAAATACTTCTTGAATTTTAGTAAACTGCTCAACGCAATCAAGACATGAACGTAATGGCACATTATGCAGTGAACTATGTTCAAAGACTCGCATGAATATATTGTGCGCCATGGCTCTGATACCACTGAAGCGTAAAAACTGAAAGCTTGTAGACTTGAATGTAAATATACACTAGAGGTATTTGAAATAATAATTTATTATATATAAAAAAATGTATAAGTGATGAATGTTACAATAAAGACCCGCATATATACCTAAGCAGGTGTCCTTTCGTGACTGGGCATGTCTTTTAGACATGCCTTTTCACTTAACTTAATGACTACTTAGCATAACCAATATTTGATTATTTAATATTTACATTTATTTTATTCATTTTACTTGTTATGAATTATATTCATAACATAACAACATCAAATAAATGCATTGCCACATAAATATGAAAACATAACTAATATACAAGATGTATAAGAGATCTAGTGCTACATCACACATCAACATTATATCATGCCATGAATCCTGAGTCATAACTCAACCTCAAAATATCAACAAAAAATATAATAAATGTATCTCAGCATCATGAGTCACCTAGAATGAAATTAGATACAAAAACTAGCGACTTCCTCTGCCCCTTTTACGGGTAAAGGTAATGGCTTTTCCTCTAGAGGAAGAAGGCCTCGAGGTTGGCATTGGACTTTGAAGTCCTCTAAAAGAATAGGAGGTAGACTCTAGCATCCTCTACCAACACCCATGCTATTGCTAATTCCAACTCGCTCTATTTATGTCCTTGAATGTTGGTAGAGTGACCTCCTCCTCTACCTCTCTCCCCCCTATTACCTCCTCTGATGCCTCCTATAGGCTCTAACCAATCTGGGATCGATTCCATGACAAGCCTCTTAGTAATGGCAAAGGAAAATGGTGTCCTCCTCCTCCTTAGCTCAAACAAAACTAGTCTCCTCCTCCTTTGCTCTCTAAACCCTTCTTTCTATTTGCAAAATGAGTCTGAAGGAGGAAAAAAAAAAAAAAAAACCCAAAAAATGGACTCTATAAATGAGGAGAAAGATTTTACTGTTTCTATCACTCCCGCTGAAACTAATAATTATGTAAGCCTTGAATTTGCTAACGAGTTAGTAATTCTCGAGTCAAATATAATTGAAAAATTAAACTATCAGGACACAAAACAAAATGACCTAACCGATTTACAATTAAACATTGGGGATTACACATTTATATCCCAATTTACGATTAGATCTTTATGGAACAATAATGGTGACATGATTTTGGTCTCACCCTAGATAGAAACACTAGGGTCCTTCATTTTAAATATGAAGAAGATGTTTTTGACATTTTCCTACAAGAAAAAAAAATAACTCTACAAGAAGTTGCATCGGAGCCAAATTTAACAACACCAGAAGACATTACAAATATCTCAAAGGTCAATGCAAAATATGCAACAAGAAGTTGACAAAGTTATCACAGACAAAAATGAAGAAAAATCTTGCCTCAAGGACCACAGTGAAAATTTACTTAGGCAAATTAAGAAACTTATGAAGGATAAGAAGTCACTAAAAAACAGAGTACAACAACTGTTCGAAAGGGAAGCATTGAAATATTTAGATGTGGAAATTCAATTTGAAGAAAAGAGATCAAATACAAATCCCGTTAATGTCACAATTCAAAAAGATTCCAATCCAATTGAATTGAAGACATACTCGGATGTTATAGTACAAACAATGGAAATTCCAAGTGAAAATCTGGTGTATGAAGAAAATCATTTCCTTGAAGTAAGCCAAGAAAACGTTAGAAGCATGATAAAGGACAATCATATTATAAGAATTCCTTATCGACATCCACATAATAAGAGCAAGTAAATTAAATAGTCAATGTATCAACATCACTCAGAAGGGAAACAACTAACCCATCTTCAAAAGAGTGCTAATACCTAACCCATCTTCAAAAGAATACTAATACCAGTACCATCAAGTCTCGTGATAATAACTCATCTTGGGAAGCCTATAAGCGCAACATTCCACATAAGATCAAATTGGGATGGTTAGATCATTTTTTAGTTCAACAATTTTGCTCATCGCTTAGAAGTTCATATCATCTTGTATCATCAAAGCATTGAAGATTACAGCTCCAAGAATTGGGAAAAATGTGATGAGATTACAAGACAAAGAAAAACATATCAAGCCTTTTACTCAATATGCTTTGAGGATAAAGCATTTCTAAGGTGAAGGCAATTTTATGAACATAAATATATATAATAATATAAATAATAGCTCTTAATTAAATAACAATTAGTATAATGAAGTGACATGTCTCAAAGGACATGACTCTTTCTAAATGGGCACTCCCGCTTGGGTATATAGACATGTCTCAAACAATTGAAGACTTGGCACTCCCGCTTGGGTATATAGACATGACTCAAACAATTGAAGACTTGTTTGAAATCAAGCATTGACTAATTTGTCATAGACAGAAACTCAAAAATAATGATCAACTTGTTGATAGGCATATCCCTTCCCTCCAATTGGTGACCGCAGTCCCAAAGCAAATTGATCAACAACCAAAAGATTAAACATTGTATACAATCATATTTGGGAAGAAGGATATAATATTGTTGATTGGCTTGAATCAAGCCTTAAGCTTGTAAGAAGATAATTTCAAGAATATCAGGGATAATTGTATTAAAGAAGAGGACAATTGGGCAAAAGAACTTAAGAAGATCATTGATGATGGGTAACTTGTTCCCTTGGCAAAAGTCCTCATGAAGTTGTTACAATTCCAAATCTCCAAGGCGGCCCCACATTTGATTGTTTTGTTTTTAAAACTCTTAATGAAGGCTCTTTGGACATGTCCTTCAGCACCCTCCAAGCTACCAGGAGTTATGTCACCAACATGGCATATTTGATGACGACGACATGCAAATTGTTCCCATTCTTCTCACTCACCCCCCCTATCTGACTCACCATAAGTAAATTTTGTTCTCTATTGCCTTAGAACAATGGCTTATCCAAACTCTGAAAAGAAATATCAAGGGCACCCACCCAAGAACCAAATTCTGAACAGAAACATCGAGGGCACCAACCTAAGGACCGTGGAGTTAAGTTGACAACAGGCAAGACTTCTAACCTTCCGCTCACTCAAACAGAACTGGTGGTAGCCCCACAGAAGTGACAAAAAAAAGGCCACGTCTGTTATCATGAAGTTGAAACAACTCAATTGGGCAAGCAAGCAACCAACAAATAAGATAAGTCCCTCCTAGAAGTATCCAAAAGACTAAAGGGCAAGCGTAATTCCTATATGACTACAACTACATTCATTACTAGCTTTGCAAATATTTAGAGGGCCTGGGGACCTTGGAAGGGGAGAGGTTAGTGACCTTAAAAAACCTGCTGGACTCCAACGAAAAGATAGCCGAGATACTGAAGCCGGTTTTGGAGCAAATTGACTCGACGAAAAAAGACTGGTATGCAGCAGACCAGAGGCACCAGGAGCAGATATGTCTGATCAGTGAAAGCACATGTGCATAACCTGGCTCGCGCCCATGCTTACATTCAGTTTCAGCTATAAACCCCAAGGAAGCAAGTGGAGGACATGAAAATGGAAGCATATGCGGGATGAGGAAATGGGAGGAATTCTTTAATCGGATGCCTCAGATAGGACCTCCTCCATCCGACAATGGACCCTACCCTGTCTAACAGTGTGGCTTCAAAAGAAATCAACGCCAACAACTCGGGGCTAGACAACTCACAGAAAAAACGATAAGCTGTCTTTCACATGTCTTGTGTTGCTTCCAGCTTTAGTGTTTTATTCTAAAGATAGAGTGACTATAGAAAATCTGATCTGAAGTTTTCATCCTTCTCTTTAATCAGGTTCCCATTTTTTATAAGTCCAGTAAACCATATTACTATGTTGGTTTTCTATTTGTTATCAAAGCTATATATTTAACAACAATAATAAAATTAAAAGAAAATTCCTTTGGGCTGCGGTCTAGTGTTGAGACACGGGGTCACATCGCTGATGACCCAGGTTTAATTTTTAAACTCCGCAGCGTAGAGCCCTAGAAATTAAGTTGTTGCCCAAGTTTACTGACGTTTCGTATGCAGTATTGGTTAAAAAGAAAAACTGAATCTAACCTTCTGAAGGTCATAATAAGGTTTTCTCTTCCTTTTGCGATTCTCGGTTAGCTCCTGCAGGCAGCCACATCGGTGTCAGCATATAGTGCTTAGCCTCTTGATTGAAGAACGTTCAAGATAAAACATATATGCGGGGCCATTTTAGCCACAGTTACACTGAAATCTCACCTGATAAATTAGGGTAATGTTCACCACTCTGAAATAAAAATATGCCAAAAATTAAATAACAGAAGCCTACCTTCCAATTTCGGTGATCCAGTTTAGCGTCTTTCAGCTTTTTGTCATGAACGGGCTTATTGTTAAACTGTCGCTTGAAGGGCTTACTGCTATCAACAACAGACTTACCATCATCTTCTGTCTTTGAATGACGCTTGGCTTTGATCTCCTTCCGGTTCTTTGGGAATTCTTTACCTGGCTTCGGCCCTTCCTTGTCGCCGGAATCGCTCTTTCTCTTCTTAGAGGGGAATTTTTTACCTGGCTTAGAGCCTTCCTTATCGCCGAGATTGCTCTTTCTCTTCTTAGAGGGTTCGGAACGCTCAGAGGCCATTTTCAAATGCTTTGTATTGGGGACACTATTTCTCCTGTTGCTACTGCTAAAACCCTGGAGGTTTGAGAATGGAGATGGAAGTCAAAAAATCATCCCACCTTCTGTCGATTGCCTTTTATCGGGGGCCTGAGGACGCTATAACGCAGATTGTTTGAATTCAAAATATTAACTGTCGATGTCGATTGTCCTTTTAGATGGAAAAACTGGCCCTTGCATTTTCTCTATCAGAGTTCCTAAAACCTAATCTCAGGATGTTATCATTTTGCAATTCAAGTTAAAATATAAGCCATAACTCTTTTCCTAAGTTGGGGCGACGCTGCACGGCCATTATTGGGTCTCTCGGAGAGACTTTTACCTCATCACAACGGAGATTTTTGGAAGTTCTAAATTACTTAGTTAATTATCATATACAAATAAAGATAAAAGTGGAAGAAAAAAAAATTGGAAAAGTAAAATTAACAAATTAATATTGTTATGATTAAGTAAAATTGAAATGATAAAAATCAGTGTATTTATTGTTGGCCATTTGTGAGCTCCATGTTTTGATAACTTTTAATTTTGTCAATGGTTTCTTTTAATGTAATATAGCTTATTTAAAAACATGAAAATTTCTTTGTAATTTGGCTTCGGGTTATAAATGATCATTGAAATAAAATGATTTCAGTTATATATACGATTTTTAAGTTTCATGGTTTGACAATTCATAATTTTACCAATGGTGTTTTTATGTAATATAGTTTATTTAAAAACGTGAAAACTTTTTTGTAATTTGTGTTTTTATGTAATATAGTTTATTTAAAAACGTGAAAATTGTTGTATTGAGGCTTCTGTGATCTATATCAAGTTTATGAGAGGATTTTCGCCGTAAATCACATGACATCTCATTTGTTGACGCGTTTCGAACCAACCAGTGTGGTTCATTGTCAGGGCAAGTTGAATGAACAGATCAGGTTTTGCATGCTAAAAAACTCTTTTGTAATTTGGCCATAAATGATCATTGAAATAAAATGATTTCATATATATATATATATATATATATATATATATATATATATATATATATATATATATATATATATATATATATATATATATATATATATATATAACCAGCTTAGATCCATCTTAATTATAGATCAAATCTCTCGAGGTGCAAACCTTTCCTCAAGTTTTACACTCAAAAATGTTTGCACCCTGAGAGATTTGATCTCTCTCAGCCAGCCTTTGCACCTTGAGAGATTTGATCCCTCTCAACCAGCATAGATCCATCTTAACTTCGGAGTTAAGATGGATCTAGTTTGGCTAAGAGGAATCAAATCTCTCAAGGTGCAAACATTTCCTCAAGTTTTGCACTCAAAAAGAGGTTTGCACCTTGAAAGATTTGATCCCTCTTGGTGCTAGATAGATCTAGAGTTAAGATGGATCTAGATTGGTAATAGATTAGCTCACTCTATTTTAGTATATTGTTTTAAGGTAGAGTTTGCAATAAGATTTCCCTTTTTAATGCTATTGAGATTTGAGTCAATCTAGTTTAATTGGTTTATCAAGCGCTATTATGGTAGCAAATAAGTCAACTCAATATTCTCAAAACTTGAGAAGAAACCATGAATGAGGAGTTTATTGTCATCATAATTAGGTCATTACTTTATCGTTTTATAAAATCCTTGAAAATAGTCTAGCAATGCATTGGTATAAGTTTAACACAACTAAGTTCTTTGGGGATTGACGAGATTAATCTTATTAGTGAACTCGTTGCTTAGCAAAAATATCATTTTCATTAATTCACTTAATAATGGGATTAAGTTCATCAATTAACCTAACAACAGAATTATATTAACTAAAGAATTACAAAATTAATCTCAAAATATAAAGTTTCTATTTAAAAAATATTAATGCTACAGCCACATGTAAAAGATGCCATACTCATAATCATATGATTCTGAATGTTATTTCAATGCACCCTTTTGTTTCAAATGTTTACTTCAAATAATAGTTCTTAAGAAAGTTTATATATACTAAATATGAAATTTATTTATTTTCTTAGCAAGGAAAAAAAAAAAAGGTTTATCTACTAAACACTATGATACCTCTCACGTGACTTTTAAAATCTTTATACTAAAATTATGTGAAGGGCCACTCAAGACTAATTAAGAGCCAAGAATGCACATACAACATTTTCTCAAAAATATGTCCTATGTTCGGTGCTTAATAACAACACCTTAGGAAAGATATTTTTGTCAAATGCCTAATAATGACACCCAGTAAAGATATTCTGTAAAATTAAAGGGAATTGGCTCAATTTGCCCTAGTCATGTTGAATAATAAATACCCAACCAAACTATAGTTCTTCTTCTTCTTCTTTTACTAGGAAAAGGAAATAATTATATTAAAAATGTGTCCTTAGGTGCACGGACATACATCAAGGAGTACAAAAATGATATCTTATATTGTTGGGAACTAAGAAAAAGTAAGGTCTATCTTTATATAAAACCAAAGCTTCCTAGCAACAACAATTACGAAACTTATTTTCTCAAGTACATATATTCTCCAAAAAATTGCCAAAATATTAATCCTCGCTACCCAAGTCTATAAGCCACGTAGTGGCAGGAGTTACCGAATTTCCTAGAGAAGACTAGCCCTATTGAAACTAACTAACAGAAGATTGCAACTCATTAATCTATTGACGGAGGGCAAAAATTTCATCCTCGACACTTTGCAATTTAACCCTAGCTTTGCTAGTAGATCGATAGCCACAGACAATGTGGATATTGTTAGACTGTGGTGAATTTGCAAATCAAGTATTGCATGTTGCAATTTATTGATTTCCTCAACCCATTCTAAGTGCAAGCCTTTCCCAGAATCCTTGTGCACCATAATCCAATAGATGAAACTGTTGATTTCGGGTAGAATCTGATGTGCTTTAACTCCGAAATTTTGTGGAGGGGCTAGAATACATAAGATCTCCAAAACCCAGAAATCGTTTGGAGAAATTCCACCCGGTTTGAGAGTTATTTTAAAAAATAAATTTTTAATGGGGTTCCTAAGTCTAAACTTGGGAAAATAAAAATATTAATGAGTATTAATAAAAAAATGGGTGAGAAGCTTCTAAGAGACGAGGATCAAGTCTATTTTAATCTAAATCATTAATTAGGGACTTAATCTTGGTCGTTGATTCATTAACAGGAAAAGTATAAGAGGAGGCTTGAGGGTCAGTTGGAGATACACTTGAGAGATCAGTGAGTTCGATTTTTCTGGGGCGACGTTTGCTAAGAAAATCGAACAAGTGATCTGTTGCAGCAAAGGGGCAAGGATAAGTGAGGTTGGAGGACATTCTCCAAGACCTCAAATATACAGTAGAGAGAGGTAGAGAGACGCCAAAGGAGGCAGCGCAGACCCAGGGAGACTAACATTGGGCCAGGAAGGGCCCACACATTTCCAATGTTGGGGTAGAGCCACCCTCTAGTAGAAATCTAAATTTGGTCGAGGAGCAGCAGGATCAACCAAGAAGGCTGACGTCAAAGCTCTAGGAGGTAGAGGAGGCAACGCAATGCTGACATAGTGTCCCAGTGTCCTCCATGCAGGCCCACACAACTACTGCGAAGAGGCAACGCAGTTATTGTCGGGGACAGTCAGTCTAGTTGGCGGAACAGAGAGATTTTTCCCAGTGAAGTGAGGTAATCTCACTTTGGTTTCTGCCAGTATATTTTTATCTCTGTAACTAGATTATTGAGAGGGCATCCAGAGTTGTATTCAGAACTACTGCTTAATAATAGAAAACCCTGAGAGTTGTTGCACCGGTTTTCCCGCATTGGGTTTTTCCGAGGACGTTTGTCCAAAAATAATGGTGTCCCTTGTGTATTTGTCTCGTTCTATTTTCAGTTCATGATTTGTATGTATGTGTAGTCTGCAATAGTGTTTTCATCATTGTTTAAATAATTAAATAACTTGTTGAATGTAAAAACAAGTAGGAGATGATAAGCCAATGATTGCAGTAGGATTTATGACGTGTAGATTTAGAAATTCTCACATGGTATCAAAGCATTATAGATCATAGGAGACTGAAGACACCAGCTGAGAGATCCAAAGAATTTTTTGTAGAGAAGCAGTTGTCCCGAGTGACAACATTGTTTCAGAGGTAGAGGAATAGCTACTGGAGTGACGCAAAGCGAGAGGAGTGACGCAGAGGCTCACACAATGCCTGCGTCAGGATTCCAAGCCTGTAGAGGGTGACACAGTGTCCGAGAGGAGCTCACGCAATGATTGCGTCAGCTCTCTGGGCCAGCGCAGAGCCTGAGAGGCTCAATTCAGTCAGTGGTCAGGGCTGGAGAAGCAGTGTAGATTCGATCAATGGAGTTGGTGGGACATTGTTGTTGTTGTTGGTGCAAAACAGTGTCTGTGGAGATAAAGCCGAGGTAGAAGGAATCACTGCCTTGACAGATTTCTAGCCAAAGAAATCTAGATCCGAGTTGCAGCAATAAAGGCGGATTGAGAGGAGTGATTTGACATTTGGCCAAAGGATTTCTGTAAAGGAAATCAGGACTCAGAGGGAGTCTAGAGGAGCTTGTTCCTTAGAGGGTTTCTTGTGCCAAAGAAATCCAGATCTGAGTCTTGTTGGATTAGCAGCAGGAGAGGGAGAAGAGAACCATTCCTATATTTTTTTTTAACAGAGATGGCATTCAATGGACTGAGGGATCAAGACAGATTGGATGGGGCATCCAATTTTGTCATTTGGAAGGCTAGGATCCTCACAATCCTAGACAAACATCGCATCAAGGACTATGCCTTGAAAGTAGTTGTTGTTCCGATTGACGTTGATCCGCTGCAGAAGTACGAGGAGGCCCAGGCAAAGGTTAAATGCATGATTTTAGATGGGGTCAAAGATCATGTGGTCCCACACATTACTAAGAATGACACAGCAAGGGAGATGTGGGAAATGTTGACCACCTTGTACCAGGGCACTTCCATCCAACGAAAGATGCTATAGAAAATCAATTGAGACAGTACCAGATGCAGAAGGGAGAAGAGATCGATTCCTTCCTCCTCAGGTTGCAAGGGATTTGTGACCAGTTGACTTCCGTGGGGTCTACACCAGATCTTGAATTCATGGTCAGGACTACCCTGAATGCAATCACCGAGGATTGGGAGACATTTGTCCAAAGTATCTTGGGTAAAGAGACTCTCCCCGTCTGGGAGGAGATGTGGGAAGCTCTTCGACAGGAAGAGATCAGGAGGTTGACCAAGGCAGGGAGTAGCAGTAAAGGAGCCCGGGTCAAGAAGGAGGAGGAGGATGCATCTCTCGCATCATCGAGACAGCAAGGGCAGCAAAAGAGAAAGAAGAAGGATATTTCCAGGGTCATATGCTTCAAGTGTGCGGAACTTGGACATTTCGCCACTCAATGCCCCCGGAAGAAGGGCAAGGAGGAGGCTTCTGACTCGAAAGTTGCTCCAACGAAAGCTAACAGGGAAGGCAAGGATGACGATTGTGCCATGAGTGCTCATGCACTTCTAGAGAGAGGTGGGGTGACATAGAGCTGTAGTCAGGAGGACTACACAAGGGCAGGATCCTTGAGGTGTCCAAACTCTTGGATCTCATACGGCTATGGGAGCCTTTAACGATAGTAGCAAAATGATGAGAGTCAGTTGGTGTGAGGTATGATGGAGCAACAGTCGTAGAACTAGAGTGCCAAAGTCTGAGGCAATAGAGTGGATGTTGTAGCAGTGCGAGAGGCACAGAGCAGTTTGCAGCAGCACAGTAGTAGCAAAGGATCAACACAAATTAGCAGCAAAGGTAGATTCAGCATTATGAGGCATTCAGACTGACCAACATGTCAGTTTTTGGGTGAAGTTTCAATTGCTTACTTCTCAGCAACTGAGTTGCAGTACTATGGGCAGCATGATGCAGCGTATTGAGAGGGAGCTGTAGTATAGATGTAGCAGTGGCAGTGGCATAGTCATGGGCAGTAGTACACGAAGCAGCAGTGCAGTGGATGAAGGGCATGAGGCCAAGAATCAGCAACATAGAGGACCGATGTAGTGGATCAGTGTAGCACTTATGTTGAGAAGTGTTACTAGAGCACATTCCTCATTAAGAGGGAGTGTTGATTTTGGGTAGAATCGGAAATTTTCTAGCTCTGAAATTTTGTGGAGTGCCTAGAATACATAAGATCTCCAAAACCCATAAATTGTTTGGAGAAATTCCACCCAGTTTGAGAGTTATTAAAATAATTACTATTTTTAATGGGGTTCCTAAGTCGAAACTTAGGAATATAAAAATATTAATGGGTATTAATATAAATATGGGTGAGAAACTTTTAAGAGACAAGGATCAAGTCAGTTTTAATCTTAGCCATTGATTAGGGACTTAATCTCAGTCGTTGATTCATCAACATGAAAAGTATAAAGAGGAGGCTTGAGGGTCAGTTGGAGATACACTTGAGAGATCAGTGAGTTCGATTTTTCTGGGGTGAGGTTCGCTGAGAAAATCGAACAAGTGATCTGTTGCAGTAGAGGGGCAAGGATAGTTGAGGTTGGGGGATATTCTCCAGGACCTCGAATACACATTAGAGAGAGGCAGAGAGACACCAAAGGAGGCAACGCAAACCCAGGGAGACTGACGATGGGCAAGGAAGGGCCCACGCATTTCCAGCGCTAGGGTAGAACCACCTCCAGTAGAAATATGAATTTAGTTGGGGAGCAGTAGGATCAGCCGAGAAGGCTGACGTCAGAGCTCCAGGAGGCAGAGGAGGCAACGCAGTGTTGACGCAGTGTCCCAGTGTGCTCCACACAGCTATTATGAAGGGGCAACACAGTTGTAGCCGAGGAAAGTCAGTCCAGTTGCCGGAACAGGGAGATTTTGCCGAGTGAAGTGAGGTAATCTCTTTTTTGTTTTTTTTTTTTGGTAGGTAAGCACCCACCGGGATTTGAACTAGTGACCAATCGCAAGGAGTGCCTTAACAGTGCACCCATTCACCGTCAATCCAAAACCCCGTGGGCCACGAAGTGAGGTAATCTCACATAGGTTTCTGCCAGTATATTTTTATCTCTGTAACTAGATTGCTAAGAGGACATCCAAAGTTGTATTCAAAACCACTACTCAATAATAGAAAACCCTTAGAGTTATTGCACCGGTTTTCCCGCATTGGGTTTTTCCGGGGATGTTTGTCCAAAAATAACGGTGTCCCTTGTGTATTTGTCTCATTCTATTTTCAGTTCATGATTTGTATGTATGTGTAGTCTGTAATAGTGTTTTCATCGTTGTTTAAATAATTAAATAACTTGTTGAATGTAAAAACAAGTAGGAGATGATAAATCAGTGATTGCAGTAGGATTTTTGATGTGTAGGTTCAGAAATGCTCACAAAAACTATAAATTAAAAATTCAACCTAAAAACAATATAGATTATAGCTTATAAGAGAAACGTTAAGGAGCAAGACCCAATGTTCTTGTCCTGTGAGGCCAACCCTCCGGGTCAACATGGCCTCCACTAATGATGATGATGATAGTGGTTAACGTCCACTGAGACCAAATTGGTCTATCGGACCTATAATTTTCTTAGTTTTTAATTGTCTGGCTCCTCGTCTTTCTTGGCAAGATTGGTGTTGTAGCTTTCTTTATTTTCTCTACGGTCTTCCAACTTCCTTTATCTTGCATCTCCTTCATCTCTTCTGGTTCTTGGGACATTGGTTGTTCGTCCTTTTGAAGATAGTCAGAGAAGAAGTTTGGTCTCGGAGATCTGATTTGTTGTTAAATGGAGATTTATTTTGTGCAGTATTCGAATCCTCATAACTGTTGATGCGTGAGGGGTCGTCGAGTTCACTTTTTTGTTGTTGGGCCGGGCTTTCCCCCTGCTTGTCTTGAGAGTTGTTTCTTTATTGCCCGCTTTCTTTTGATTCAAAATTTTCTCTAGAGTATTCTTCTTTGATGACAGTGTAGTGTTCTTTTTGTGCTCCTTCCCACCATGTAGATCTGTGGTGGTTTTTTCTAGCATAATTTTTCTGGGAGGCTTTCGGGCAATTTTGGGCTAGATGGCCTGTCTCAAAGCAGGATCGACATCTGAAGAGGACACTTTCATAATGGAGACTTCCCCAAAGCTACGGAGAAAGAACCATGCACCCAGAGACCAAAAAAAATACCTAAAGGTCCTCACAATGCACTAAAAAACAAGTCCAGATGAGGGGAAAATGCCTAGGCTTGGGAAAAAATCAGTGAAGACTAGAGAGAGAAGTCTCAAATTGACAAACAGAGAGTGATACTCCTTTTGGTGAAGGCTTGAAACCAAATAATGGAGGCCTAATATTCAAATAGGATACACCAACACTCCAATTCAATACATGGTCCCATAACAAGAAAGCAAATAGAACCATGAAATAGCAAAGGAAACCCAAGGACTCAACTATCAAAGCAAGAACTCAATAAACCCATTTTACATCCTTATCCCAATGAATTCCATCATCTGTCTAGGGGAAAGGCAATTTAAACTATTTGCCATACCACCCATAACCAAATTGGAGCCATTAATTTTCCTAATCATACCATGGTAAGAGTGACAGTAAAAAAATAAAAAATAAAAAAAATCTAATTTGTAAATTCCCATGACAGGTATTATGCATTCACAACCGCCTCTTCCCCTCTTGCTCTCTTGAATTCTCCCCTTTCCACTAGCACTCATGCTAAATATACATCACCTCAAGCTCCATGATTATCGATTCCCAAAGCTATGGATCCACCGACTTGTGTCAAAGCTTAGCCAGAGTCATTATGTTCAGGTTGCACAAAGGAACCCTACACTCCCACTTATGCACATTCATTTTCCCATTGTTGATCAACTTGTCCTCTACACTACTTAATGATCCAGGAGGCTCTAGGAGACCTCAAAATTCAAAGTTCTCAAAATTTGATGGAAATAGTGTCATGTCAAAGAGCTTAACGAGACAATAACAACACAACTTGAATTGTGTCGAATGGAGCATGTATGCATAAAATATGGCTTTTTGAAGTCTTGAAGAAACAGGCAAAAAGGTTAACAAGGCTACCACGTGGTAGCACCAAGAAGTGCCATGTGGCAGACCGTACAACTGATGTGGTAGTGACATGTGGCAGACTGTACAACTGATGTGGTAGTGACATGTGGCATATGTACGGCAATGTGGCGGAGTTGAGAGTTGATGTGGTAGATCATACAATTAACATGGAATCTATATGGTGATGGGACAGGATGAATTTGTAGTGATGTGGCACAATTCAGGAGGTGACACATGACACTCGTACACCTCCACGCGGTAGTCACGTGGACCAACCACTAGTGAAGACGTGGCATATGGGTTAGGCAGTGACGTTGACAAATCCACGATTGCCACGTGTCCCAATCATTAGGTGCCATGTGGCACCCTATGGTTAGCCATGTTGGTCTACCAAGAAAATGTGGTTGCAACGGTCTGAACCGAGCCAGTGGAATCCAGCATGCACCTCTTTTCAACATATAACAAATATCACCCAATGGGGAGGCCCGCGAATTTGACCCTGGGACCTCCCCCATAAACCAACGACCTAAATTTAACACGCCAATAGACCACTTTGTGATATCCACCCACAATTTTGTATTTAAACCAATTCTTATTCATCGGTTGGGGAGGGGAACCCATGCCCATCCATGGGCACATTTTATGAGGCTGAGGAAGTAGAGCCTAGGGGAGAGAGAGTTGACATGTGGCCCAAGGTGGCATGGTTTTCAATTCAAAGTCATTAATTGCAAAGAGTTCAGACTGCGTGGCACCAAGTCCGAGACAATCAAAAGTTGTAGAATGATGAGAGAGACATGTTGGCGTTCTGTTTGTTGAGTTTTGAGTAGCGATTTGAGGGTTCATGGTTAAAACCCACATGTGTCATTAATGCTTGGCATGAATTTTGAGACAAAGGTGCACTTTTCAAAAGTTAGTCTTGTTTATAGTCAAAAGTCGTAGATTAACAAGATGAACCTACTAGTGTTGTGTTTGCTGCGTTTTGAGCATTTGATTGAGCGTTTTGGCTCAGATACCAATGGAAAACTCATTTACTGTTAATTTCCCTCTTCGAAATTCATAAGTGGGAGAATATGTACTTGCAAATTCTGTATGATCTTCGTATGTTGTAGCAAGGCAGCAAGAGCTAAATTATTGCAAAGAATTATTTATTTGATCTTGTGCATGCAAATTGAGATGGTGCAATACTGAAAAGGCCGTATTGCCAGTTGAAGTGAGATTTTAGTCTTTTTGTATTGTCAAATAAGAATGTCTCTTTGAGGGAGAAATATTGCCACTTAAAGTGAGAGTTCATTGCTTTTTTATTCACAAATAAGAGCATCTATTTAAAGGAGAGATAATGAAGTAGTTATGCAGTTGAGCAGAGCCTAAAGACATAGCCCACACGGGGTGAACTTCATTACTAACGTGGTGATCTATTCTCTTATGTGATTGATCTCTTGCCTCATTTTTTCTTATGCATGTAATTTCCGCGATTGTGATCATTAAATGCACTAAGTATTGAATTTGGAGACTATTAACAGATTTGTAAGTTTAACATTCAAAAATGGATTCAAGCTTGTTAATGTAATCAAGTCAGAAGATCAACATTAAGAATCTGGTCTTGTTCAAGTGGCTTTCATCTAGACTAAGTTGGGATCAGTTACCTCTCAAATCCAGATCAAGTTTGGTATCATAGCTGGTCTAACAAAGATTACAGTTGTTGATTTAGAGATTGAAAAAGCATCGAAGAATGTATTGCTCAAATAACTCGAGGAAATCAGTGAGAGCATTAAATTAGAAAATGTTGAGTTGAGAATATTACTACAAGAAGTAGAAGAGGAGAAGCAAATATTGCAACTTTAGTTACAAGCCATAAAATAGGCATCGATAAAGTTGTTGTGTAATAAAGGCTTGGCGAAGCCATACTCACCCGATGCGAATCAAAAACTGAGGTAAACAATGTCAGTAATCCTTCGGTTTCATGTTCTTTCCATTATGATGAAGATCTTGGTGCTTTTGAGAAGCACACTACAAGCATTGATTTGAAGTCAATCAAGAAAATGGGATATGAAGAAAAATGCCTTGGAGTTAATGGCCAAGGCATTATGAATCCCATCCAAGTGGTAAAACTGCTTAAATATGCAGGACTTGCCTATGGCAGAGAGGAAGATGGAGCATTCTCCAAGACCAGCGATGAAAGAAACTCCAAAGGTATAGAAGCAAGAGTGTCTTCAACAAGTTTGAATTAGTGCATGCTGAGAGCACATCACACCATTCCAACGATCGTGATTGCAAGTTATCTCCAAATGGAGGTGAGCATTTTAGAGGACACACTGAGTCAAGTTATCCTCACTAAATCGGCACCAAAAACAACTCTTCAAGATATAACTACTCCAACGTTCCTTTTTATTATAAGAAAATTGGTAATGTAAAGCAAATATTATGGAATAGAAAAACATGTACATTTTGTGGTTTGAATAACCATGCCATTGCCAAGTGTTGGAAAAGAATGGCTTTGTATAGGAAAGTTATGTTGATGAGGAAGGAGACACAACATAAAGACCCCTCTCCACGTCAAGAAAAAAGAAGAAGCACAAGAAAGTTTGGATGTTGAAAAACTAATTCACTTATTGCGACAAGAGTGGGCTCCATAGAGATACCTATTGGAAGTTCCATCCAGAGCTAAATCCAAAGAAGGACCAAAAGCTTATGAAAGCACTTGTGAAGAAAGCAACCCTTGTGCAGAAACCAACAAATGAGAAAGTAGAGCACAATGTAAACCTCCATGAGCTGCTAAAAAAGAAAGACAACTACAGGAAGAGAGCCCATTAACCTGGTTGGGTAAGAGATGAGTAGCCTTTTTAAGTAGTTGAGTGTGGCCACCGTTGTAAATCACATGTTGCTTTTGACGACCCCATAGATGGATGAAATTTTTTCGTAAAAGTGATGAATTGTATAACATCACTTAAGCATGCGACATAGTGATATTTTAGGCCTTTTATTGTGTAACGAAGGGTATGGGTTCTGTTGTAAATCAAAGAAAACATGTTTGATCTCTGTATGTAAAATTTTGGGTTCCAAAAGCCCTTTAGTTGGGAGGAATGATCCAGGAGGCTCATGGAGACCTCGAAAATCAAAGTGCTCAAAATTTGATGGAAACAGTGCCATGTCAAAGAGTTTGATAAGGTGAGTCCAACACAACTTGAATCATGTCGAATAAAGCCCATATGAAAAAGATATGGCTTTCTGAAGTATTAAAGAAATAAGCAAAAAGGTTGACATCGTTGCCACATGGTAGCACCAGGAAGTGCCACATGGAAGACCATACAGCTGGTGCGGTAGTGACATGTGGCATTTATATGGTAATGTGGCAGACTATGAGATCTAACATAATAGATCGTACAATTGACATGGCAGTGACATGTGGCATTAGTATGGTGATGTAGTAGGTTAAATTGGCAGTGACATGGCACCATTATGGGGGTGATACAAGGCACCTGTACACCTCCGCATGGAAATGACGTGGACCAACCACTAGCGGCGACGTGGCATATGGGTTAGGTAGCGACATGGACCAATCCACAGGGACCACTTCTCCCAATCATTAGGCGCCACATGGCACCCAACAATTGGCTGAGTTGGTCTACTGGAAAAAAAAATGTGGTCAAATGGTTGGAACGGGGCCAATGGAATCCAACCAACACCACTTTTCAACATATAGAAAACATCACCCAAATGGGAGGCCTACAGGTTTGACCGCGAGACCTCCCCCAAACCCAACAACCTAAATTTAACATGCTAATTGATCCGCCAATAAACCACTTTGTGATGTCCGTCCACAACTTTCTGTTTAAACCAATGATATTAATTTGTTGAGGAGGAGGACCCACTCCCATCCACATGCATGTTTTACGAGGCCAAGGTAGTGGAGCCTAGGGGCAGAGAGCAAACACGTGCCCTAAGGTGGCATGATTTTTAATGCAGAGGCATTAACTGTAGAGAGTTCACTTTGTGTGACACAAAGTTTGAGGCGGTGGAGCCCAAAGTGGTCTAGAAGTGACAATGATAGAAACAAATGGTGTTTATAGTCATTCTTCGAGATTTTTCGAGACAATTCCTCTAGTACACATAGAATTTGGAACTGAGCATTAGATCTGAGGGCTCATGGTTAAGGCCCATATGTGTCATTAATGTTTGGCATGAATTTTGAGATAGAGATGCACTTTTCAGAAGTTGGTCGTGTTTACAGTCAAAAGTTACATAATGATGAGACATACCTATTGGTGTTGTTTTTGTTGAGTTTTGAGCAACAGATTTGAAGTGCTCGTGTTTAAAATCTCATATGTGTCATTCATGCTTGGCATGAATTTCGAGACAGAGATGCACTTTTAAGAAGTTAGTCATATTTATAGTCAAATGTTGCAAAATGATGAGATGAACATGTTGATGTTGTGTTTGCTAAGTTTTGAGTAGCATATTTGAGGGCTCATAGTTAAATCCCACATGTGTCATTAATGCTTGGCACAAATTTCGAGACAAAGATGCACTTTTTAGAAGCTAGTCACATTTATAGTCAAAAGTTGCATAATGACAAGACAAACTTGTTGGTGTTGTGTTTGTTGAGTTTTGTGTAGCGCATTTGAGGTCTCATGGTTAAAGCCCAAATGTGTGATTAATGTTTGGCACGGATTTCGAGACAGAGATGCACTTTTCAAAAGTTGGTCGTGTTTATAGTCAAAAGTAGTAGAATGAAGACACTAACTTGTTGGTGTTGTGCTTGTTGAGTTTTGAGCATCTGATTAAGGGTTTTAGCACAACCAATGTAAGTCTCATTTATTGTTAATTTTCCCTTTCCGAGATTTATAAGAGGGAGAATATGTACTTTGAGATTGTGTATGATCTTTATATGCTACAATAAGGCAACAATATCTGAATTATTGTAGAGAACTCTTTGTTTGAGCTTGTGCACGCAAACTGAGCTGATGTGTTATTGAAAAAGTCATGTTGCCACTTGAAGTGAGGGTTAAGTCAGTTTCTATTGTCAAAGGAGAATGTCTCTTTAAAGGAGAGGAATTGCCACTTGAAGTGAAAGTTCATTCCTTTTGTATTTACAAAGAAGAGCATTTCTTTGGAGGATAGATAACGAAGTGACTACATAGTTGAGCGGAGCCTAGAGACGTAGCCCACACTGGGTGAACTTCGTTACCAACGCAGTGATCTTTTCTCTTATGTGATTGATCCCTTGACTGATGTTTTCTTATGCATGTTATTTCCACAATTATGATCATTAAACATTATGTAATGAATTTGGAGATTGTCAACACATTCACAAGTTTAATATTCAAATTGGATTCGAACATGTTAATGCAATCAAGTCAAAAAAATCAACATTAGGAATCGGGCCTTGTTCAAGGTTTTTTCAACCAGACTAAGTTAGGATTGGTTTCCTCTTAGATCCGAATCACTTAACCAACTCATAAATGATCAGACATGAACATATAATAAATATCAGGGCTACCTATCATTTGCCACATTGCATGGGGGGGCACATGGACAAGAAAACCAACCCCTTCTCAATACGACCCATGACAACCAAATATGCATCATGACTCTCTAATTGTCCTCGAAAATGATTGTTTCTAGATAGGGGCTTAATCATGGTATAGATTGATAGCTTATATAATCATTCATAAGCAATGATCCCCCTTCGATGCTTATTGTTTTGTTTGCCATTTTGTTTTTCCATAAGATTATTATGCCAGAGTATGTGATAACAATTATATTCTATAAACTAAGCGAAGAAAACACTAATACAAATGAAAATTGAATTAAGGTGTAGGTCTCTAGAGTCAATACCTTTTTGGATATGGCCTATTATGATTTTGGAGTACCTAGTAATTGTAATATGTGTAATTCCTTTATCTCGAGCCAGAGAATGAGCTTAAAAGAGACCACATTCTTTTGTTTGGTTATTTGGGGCATGTCTTAAACTCCAAGTAAAACTAATGTCCATTTGTTCTTAGGGGAAAAAATTAGCCCCCCCCCCCCACACCCACCCTCACACTTGTTGGTGTTGTTTTTGCTAAGTTTTGAGCACCGGATTTGAAGTGCTCGGGTTTAAAAGCTCATATGTGTCATTCATGCTTGCCATGAATTTCGAGACAGAGATGCACTTTTAAGAAGTTGGTCGTGTTTATAGTCAAAAGTTGCAAAATGATGAGACGAGCATGTTGGTGTTGTGTTTGTTAAGTTTTGAGCAGTGTATTTGAGGGCTCATAGTTAAATCCCACATGTGTCATTAATGCTTGGCACAAATTTTGAGATAAAGATGCACTTTTTAGAAGCTAGTCATTTTTATAGTCAAAAGTTGCATAATGACAAGACAAACTTGTTGGTGTTGTGTTTGTTGAGTTTTGTATAGCAAATTTGAGGTCTCATGGTTAAAGCCCACATATGTGATTAATGTTTGGCATGGATTTCGAGACAGAGATGCACTTTTCCAAATTTGGTCGTGTTTATAGTCAAAAGTAGTAGAATGACGACACTGACTTGTTGGTGTTGTGTTGAGTTTTGAGCATCTGATTAAGGGTTTTAGCACAACCAATGTAAGTCTCATTTATGGTTAATTTGCCATTTTCGAGATTTTTAAGAGGGAGAATATGTACTTTGATATTTTGTATGATCTTTATATGCTGCAATAAGGCAACAATATCTGAATTATTACACATAATTTTTGTTTGAGCTTGTGCAAACAAACTAAGCTGATGTGGTACTGAAAAAGCCATATTTCCACTTGAAATGAAAGTCAAGTCAGTTTCTAATGTCAAAGGAGAATGTCTCTTTGAAGGAGAGACATTGCCACTTGAAGTGAAAGTTCATTCATTTTGTATTGAAAAAGAAGAGAATCTCTTCGAAGGAGAGATAATGAAGTGACTACGTAGTTGAGCAGAGCCTAGAGACGTAGCCCAGACTAGGTGAATTTCGTTACCAACATGGTGATCTTTTCTCTTATGTGGTTGATCTCTTGACTGATGTTTTCTTATGCATGTTATTTCCACAATTATGATCATTAAACATTATGTAATGAATTTGGAGACTATCAACACATTCACAAGTTTAATAATCAAATTGGATTCAAACATGTTCATGCAATAAAGTCAGAAAAAATCAACATTAAGAATCGTGTCCTGTTCAAGGGGATTTCAACCAGACTAAGTTAGGATTGGTTTCCTCTCAGATCTAAATCACTTAACCAAATCATAAATGACCAGACATGAACATATAATAATTAGCAGGGCTACATATCATTTGCCACATTGCATGGGGGGGCACACGGACAACGAAGGCAATCCCTTCTCAATACGACCACCGACAACCAAATGTGCATCGTGACTCTCTAATTGTCCTTCAAAACGATCGTTTATAGACAGGGGCTTAATCATGGTATAGTTTGATAGCTTATATAATCATTCATAAGCAATGAGCCCCATCCAATGCTTATTGCTTTGTTTTCCATTTTGTTTTTCCATAAGATTATTGTGCTTGAGTATGTGATAATAATTATATTCTATAAACTAAGTGATGAAAACACTAATATAGATGAAAATTGAATTAAGGTGTAGGTCTCTAGAGCTAGTACCTTTTCAGAGATGGCCTATTATGATTTTGGAGTACCTAACAATTGTTATATGTGTAATTCCTTTATCTCGAGTCAGGGAATGACCTTAAAAGAGACCACATTCTTTTGTTTGGTTATTTGAAGCATGTCTTAAACTCCAAGTAAAACTAACATCCATTTTTCTCAAGGGAAAAAAATAGTCCCCCTCCCCTCCCCCCACCCGCACACCTACCACCCTTGGGTTCTTTTTAGATGCATCATCACAACACAATATAAATCTAGACTATGAAGCTACCTATTGCCTAAACTCTTCTAGGGGGGGGGGGTGGGTGCAAAGACTAACTTTCCTATTATTGGTCTACCTCAGGGGATGAGATAAGAATGCCCAAACAGCTCCACCATATTTCTTCTTAAAGGTCCACTCGTTGCAAAGAAGAAAAGGACAAATTTTGGGAGCTTAGATGCTCTAATAGAAGAGAGAGAGTCTTGGTTGCTACTATATTTGGAAGAGTCAATTTGTTTTGAAAATTTGAGTAGTTTCTTGCAAGCCACAATTTCCACCAGATATACTTTGGTATTTCCAAATCCTTTTCAAAAGTGACTTCATGTTGAATCTCCCCAAGTAGTTCTCTTCCCAAGATGCAAAGAAATTTGAAAGATGGGACAAAAAACCAACCTATGAGAAAGATCCTTCAAGGCATACTACCACGTTGCTCTAGGAAAAAGGCATTTTATGGGAGGAAGCCTCGTTATGAGAAAGGTGTTGAAAATAACAGTTTGACTTTGCCTTGGTCAAACTAAAGAAATTTTCTATTTCTATTTCAACAAAAACCTCGAAGGTAGTTAACTGAGGTGACATGGCACTTGTCACTTAGTTAACTCAGTTAATTTGAGTCGGGGAAGCTTGAGTTTAGTTTAGTATGATTGATTTCTACTTTGTAGCAATCTATTTTAGTTAAATTGAGTTATGGTTAGTTAAACCAGTTCCAACTGCTAGAAGAACTAGTGGAGGTCAAGTTGTGGAAGTGGAACTTCAACCACACTCAGTGATCAACCAATTAACTAATCAATCAACCCAAAATAATTGATGCATGCAGAGAATTCAAGTTACCCAGTTGAGATGGAGATTCCAAGGTAATGTACTATCAGTTGTAGATTATTCCCATGTGCATAGTGTAGAAAATCCTATAGATTCACAAGCTCATGTAATATACAAAAACAAGAGACAAGAATCTACTTCTACTCCTTACAGCGGAAGCACATAAAGATTGAGCAAAACAATAATCGACAAGAGGAAGAACATCAATGGCACATAACACAATAAATATCCGGAGAAAGCCACAACTCAAAACGCCTCTACTATATTGTATTAATATGGAAAATCAAGATGAAATTACGATGATTGTTCTCTTTAGAACAATCCCAGCACTCAGCAAATTCAATCTTGAACTCATAAGCAAGCTCAAGGCCAAATCTTAGCCTCTTCACAAGCTCTCCAAGTCTCTATTCCAATGTGTAATTCCTATGGAGGATAACTTGTATTTAAAGGGAAATAAAGCCTCTAAAAACTGTGCAATCCCTTAAGGATCAATTCCTGAATGCATGCACTATCAATGTAACTCAGCAAAATCTAAAACAAATAGTACACTGTCCCTGCACTCTAGTCTCAACTAGGTCTTTCTTAGAATTGACATGCATGAGTTTTTGATGAGGGAATATTCAGTTAATAGGAGTAGCACTAGTTGAGTGCACCAATGCATCAACTAACTGTTAACTCACTATTAGTTCCTCAAACACTTTGGAACAAATTTAACTGGAATTAACTCAAAACACTGAGTTAACTAATTACAACTCATACTTAACTCTTCCTGGACCCCTATAATATAAGGAGAACATATACATGACTTTAGAAAGACTTCCAACTCGAAATTCCTAAGTTAATTAAGTTAAATAAACTTAATTAACTATTTACAAGTTGCTATGAGAAAAAAATTACAATTTAATGCAAGGACAAATTAAATTGGAATTTCTGGATTCTATTTTTAACATTTCTTGTTGTTATTTTCAACACTCCTTCTCAACAAAAAAAGGAATTCAACTTGATCCTGATCCTAAACCTTTGGAATGTTTTGCATGCAACACTTCTCTCGAGTGTTGTAGCTCCAGCAACTCCAGAAACAAAAAAACATCCAACCTAAATAAAAATGGTGTCTCTCTCATCAAAGTATCTCACTACTATTGCCTCTGTCGATTGAAAACTTTGTGCTTATGTTGACTCTGCCTTTTTGCACTTGTTGTCAACCCTCTCTACGCTCTTCAATATCTAAATTCTCTAGCCTATGTCACTTTGATCTTTGACTGCATCAATCCCATCGATTCCTCCTGCTACTATGTACTTTGGGTTCCCGTAGCAAGGTATGATCCATGAGATAAAACCATTCAATGGACCCTACCCAATTTTAGCCCTCTTGGGACTATCACTTCAAATCACCCCACCTCACACCTAGAGGTATGGATGCATGTGATCCATCTGTCCACTTGGCTCAAAACTCCCCCCTACTGGAGGTAGAGTTATGACTGGATGCCTCCACTCGGTCTCCTCTCGACTTCTCCAATTGTGGCTGCTCCACAATTGTCTGAGACAGCTTCTGAGACTCCTTCTCTGCTTGAGTGGATCTCTCCACTTAGTCTCCTCTTATCTTCTCTAGTTGTGGCTGCTCCACAACTTCCTGAAGTTGCTTATGAGGCTTCTCCAAGGGTTGCATGTTGAGAGGTAATTTATTCCCCCTCTCAACCACTAAGTCTCTAACCTTTGCTTTTCTCCTCAAGGCTTTGCCTGCATATTGAGCCTCAAGAGCATACAGGTTCTTGACCTGTGCACCTATCTGTTTCACCTATCCCATGGTGATGTGTCTAAGGAAAACCTTTCCCTTAATAAAAACCACATCATAGCCACGGTCTTCCAATACCACGACTAAAATAAGATTCTTCTTTAGTCCTAGAACATACATCACACCCGTGATACTGAGAGGGGAGCTAAACTCCATCTAAAAGGTAACTGTACCAATCCTGGTAGCTCTATACCTCTCATCATCTCCAAACTCTATGTTCCACTTGAGGTATTTCTCCTCAAAATCACTAAAGAGATCTCTATTCCTCATCATATGGAATGAGGCACCGCTATCAAGATACCACACGCCTGCCATGGCAGTGTCGGCCATGAATGCAATGAGAGAGGAATCAAGTTCGAATTGTGAAGCTAGAGCTTCACCTGTTTTCGCTACTGTCAGCTCCTTCTTTCTTGCTTTCTTCTGTGGCCAGTTCTTGGCATAGTGCCCATGCTCATGACAATGAAAACACTTTATTTTCATCAAGTCCACCTTCTTTCTGCCCTCCTCACCTTGGGATTTCTTTCCCTTGGCCCACTTTTCCTTACTCGCTAAGGAAAAATCCTCTTCCACTTCCTTGGAAGAGGTCCCATCTCTGGTGTTCCTCCTGATCTCATCCTGCATCAAATCCGACCATAGTCGTTCCCAATCTGGCAGCTTCTCCCGACCATTGACAGAGTCTTGATAACTATGCCAACTCTTTGGGAGTCCAAGAAGAGCAAGGCTCACCATATCTTCCTCGGAAACAGTGATTCCAACACTTCCAAGTTCATCACGACATTGAGTGAACTTGGTCAAGTAATTTGGAATTGAGTTGCCCGCCTCCATCTTGATTTTTCAAAGTTTATCTTTCAGTGCCAACTTCCTTTGGTCACTGTTATTCTGGAAAAGGTCCTTCAATGCTTTCCACATAGCATGCGGAGTTTCCTTCCCATGGAGACTCGAGACAATGTGGTCTCGAACTCCCTCAAGGATTATTTGCCTCACCCTTGCCACACACTTCTTCCATTCAGCTAGATTCTAAGCATTTGATGTTGGTGGCTTAGGAATGTCCTGATCAATGAATTCCTTCAAGCCATTATCCTCCAACATGGCCTCCATCATGTCCTTCCAGGCTATATAATTCGAGCTTCCATCCAAGGCATACTCGAGCCGCAAACCATAGAATGCCATTTGTCAATCCTGAAGTATGTATTGCAAATTCGAATTTCACCTGTAACCCAAAAACTCAAAACTTCGAAATCTCCTTTAGAGAGCTGATATTAAATCAACGATATCTCCCTCATCCGAACTCCAATTCGGCCGATTTTTTTTTGAATTTGGGTATCTTTTCCCAAGGAATCCAGATCTGAACTTTGTTTATGAAAATTTTGCACATAAATTCTCAGATCTGCCCTGCAAACTCTTGGCCCAAAAAACAATTTCGCTCCGACACCATGTAGACAATCCTATAGATTTACAAACTCATGTAATCTACTAAAACAAGAGACAAGAATCTACTTCTACTCTTTACAACATAAGCACATAAAGATAGAGCAAAGCAATAATCGACAAGAGGAAGAACATCAATGGCACATAACACAACAAATATTTGGGGAAAGCCACAACTCGAAACCCCACTACTATATTGTATTAATCCGAAAAATCAAGATGAAATTACAATGCTTGTTCTCTCTAGAACAATCCCAGCACTCAACAAATTCAATCTCCAACTCATAAGCAAGCTCAAGGCCAAATCCTAGCCTCTTCACAAGCTGTCCAAGTATCTATTCCAATCTGTAATTCCTATGGAGGATAGCTTGTATTTAAAGGGAAATAAAGCCTCTAAAAATTGCGCAATCCCTTAAGAATTAGTTCTAGAATACATGCACTATCAATGTCACTCAGACAATATATATATATATATATATATATATATATATATATATATATATATATATATATATATATATATATATATATATATATATATATATATATATATATATATATATATATATATATATATAGTACACTGTCCCTCCAATCTAGTCTCAACTGGGTCTTTGTCATAATCGACATGCATGAGTTTCTGATGAGGGAATATTCAGTTAACTTGAGTAGCACTAGTTGAGTGCACTAATGCATCAACTGACTGCTAACTCACTATTAGTCCCTCAAACACTTTGGAACTAATTAATTGGACTTAACTCAATAAACTGAGTTAGCTAATTACAACTCATACTTAACTCATCGTGGATCCCTATAATATAGGAAGAACGTATACATGACTTCAAAAAGACTTCTAACTCGAAATTCCTAAGTTAATTAAACTTAATTGACTATTTACAAGTTGCTATGAGAAAATAATTACAATTTAATTCAAGGACAAATTAAATTGGAATTTCTGGATTCTATTTTTAACATTTCTTGTTGCTATTTTCAATAGTGCTGCATGTAATAAGATAAAGGACCTAGAGGAATTGCGCAATCCAATTGAGGGAATTTCCTAAATAATAGGGGCTAATTTCATCAAGGAATAATGCAAGGAAATAGGAGCTTGGAGGACTTGAAAATTGGCTAAGTGTTGGCCAGAGTCAGTAAGTCAGGTAGAGGGATATAATATACACTTGCAGGGTGTGCTCAGGCTTGAGCAAGCATATGCATTTCATCTCCATTTCTGATTAATGCAATACATATAGGAAGGGGTTTTGAGTAGTTGCTTCCCCTAGATAAATTTTTGTGCATGTTTGAGGTTTCCTTTTTCATGTCTATGATTGGTGTTCTAGATGGTGAATTAACTTCCGCATATTAGTAGAGTAGCTTCGAGTCTTGTGATTTAGTAAATTTCATGAGCAGTTTCGAATCTACACATTAATTTCTACATGGTATCAGAGCAGGATTCATAGTAGAGCAGAAATTTTGAAGTTGTTATTACAGGAGGATCAGATTTGCAGGATCAATTCTTCAGAGCTAGAAGGATGGATTTCTATGGACTAAGATTCGAGTATGTCCTTAAGGGAAGCTCGAATTATGTTGCTTGGAAGGACCACATGGAGGCATTGTTGGAAGATAATAGATTGAAGGAATTCATCGATAATGATATCCCGAAACTAGCAGTGGTTGATGCTCATGATCTAGCAGAATGGAAGAAGTGTGCAACCAAGGTGAGGAGAATCATATTTGAGGGAGTACGAGACCATATTGTCTCAAATATCCATGGGAAAGAGACTCTGTATGCAATGTGGCAAGCATTTACAAATTTGTTCCAAGATAGTAGTGACCATAGGAAGCTGGTGCTCAAGGATAAACTTCGAAATATTAAGATACAAAAGAACGAGACTATTCCACAATACTTGAGCAGGTTCACACAATGTCATGATGAACTTGGTCAAGTTGGTGTTACTATCGCATAAGATGATTTGGTAAGCCTATCCCTTCTAAATCTTCCCAACAGTTGGCACAACTACCAAGATTCGGTGAATGGGAGAGAGAAAATACCAAATTGGGAACGCCTATGGTTCGATTTGGTACAAGAGGAAATGAGGCAAAATATCAAAGATGAGAATTCATCAAAGGGCGAGAATGAAGAAAATTGTGCCTTGGATGGAAAGGGAAGAAATCCCAATCCAAAATTGAATTTAATCAAGGGGGCAAGAAGAAAGACTTGCCCAGAATCAAGTGCTCTCACTGTCATGAATTCGGGCACTATGCCACGAAGTTTCCACACACGCAGACAAGCAAGAGGATCTTAGGAGGAGCAGCAGGTGAAGCTTTGGCTTCACAGTTCGAGCTTGAATTTACTCTCATTGCATGCATGACCATCACAGTGTTGGGGAATGTGTAGTACTTGGACAATAGTGCCTCATTCCACATGACAAGGAATAAAAAAAATTCAGTGATTTGGAGGAGAAAGATATCTAGATGCACATTGATATGGGAGATTATGGAAGGTACAACGCAAATGAGATTGGTATAATCACCTTTCAGAGGGAGTCGGGCTCCCCTCTCAGACTCAAGGATGTGATGGTTCTTCCGGGTCTAAAGAAAAATCTCATCTCTGTTGTAGTTCTGGAAGACCGTGGTTAGGATGTGATCTTCAGTAAAGGAAAGGAATTCCTGAGACACATAGCCACGAGACATGTGAAGAAGATCGGGGCTCTTGTGAAGAACTTGTACAATCTAGATGTGGAGGATTGTGCTACATTGAGAACAAAGGTGGAGAAGGTGCAAAGCCATGATGTCAATGAACTTTGGCATAGAAGACTTGCCCATTTGCATCATGACACTTTGAAGATCATGCAACAGATAACCATAGGACTCCCTAAAGGAGCACTTGAGAAGCAGAAAATAAAATTTCCATGATTGGGAAGTACAGAAAATAAAAATTTCCATGATTGGGAAGTACAGAAAATAAAATTTCCATGATTGGGACATCAAAGCACATGCAGTCCTTGAAAGGATCCACTCTAATGTTTGTGGACGTTTCTTGACAACCTCCACTTCCAGGCACACATATTTTGTTATTTTTATTGATGACTTCTCACAAAAGTGTTGGCTCTTCTTCATGTCGAAGGAGGATGATACATTCTCCAGGTTTGTAGAATTCAAGGCACTGGTTGAGAAAGAACATGCAAGAAGGTGAAGGCTCTCAAGAGCGATAATGGAGGTGAGTACGTGCCGAATGAGTTTAAATTTTTTGTGTAAAAGAAAGCATTTGACAAGAGTTGACAACACCCCACAACCCATAGTAGAATGGGGTGGCTAAGAGGAAGAACCGTAGCATTGTGGGAGCAACAAGGACAATGTTACATGAACAAAGCCTACCTCTACACTTATGGGCTGAAGCATGCAACATAACGGTCTATTTGCAGAATAGGAGTCCTCATCAGAATCTTGTCATGATGATGCCTGAGGAGGCTTTCTCAGGGAGAAAGTTGGATGTGTCATACTTTAAGATTTTTGGAGCCTCTGTTTATTGCCACGTCTCCAAAGAATCAAGGATGAAGTTAGAGCCAACAACAAAATTGGGGGTATTTGTGGGTTACACATAAATTCCCCACAACTACTATGTGCACTTGCCATCTTTCATAATGACAGTTGTGCAAAGGGGTGTAAAATTTGATGAAGAAAAAGCCATGTGGTGCTCTCTTGAGAGGAAGCTTCATATCCCACCAGAGGAGGAACTTTTAGCTCCAAAGAAGGAGCCTCATGATGTTGTGGAGAAGCCACAAATGGAGGAGCAGAGAGTGGAGACAACCACTCAAGCGATACCATCAAAAGAAGGCAAGGAAGTTGAGAGGCTTTTGCAAGATGTGAGGGAGAATGCGGGTGTTCCTTCAAATCAGCGCAAGCAAAGAAGGTCACCAGATCGATACATTGGCTACATGGCTCTAATGATTGAGCTAGTAGATACTTAGCCATCCTCTTTCAAGGATGCAGTAGAGAAACTTGTATGGGTTGATGCAATGGTGGAGGAGTACGAATCCATTGTAAAGAACAGTGTTTGGGAAGTGGTCCCAGACCAACAGACAAATCAGTTGTGGGTTCGAGATGGATCTTCAAGGTGAAGCATGCAGTAGATGGAAGCATAAAAAAGTATAAGGCCATATTTTTGGCCAAGAGGTGCTCTCACGTTGAGGGGATTGACTATGATGAGACCTTTGCCCCTGTAGCAAGGTACTCATCCATTAGATCAATCCTTGATTTGGATACACAAATGGAGTGGAAGATCCACCAGATGGATGTGAAAAACAACATTCCTCAATAGAGTTATTGAGGAGGAGGTGTGTATCGAGCAACCAGAAGGCTTCGAGACTTTTGATCGAGAGTCTTATGTGTGCAGACTCAAGAGATCATTGTATGGTATCAAGCAAGCACCCTATGCTTGGTACACCATGATCGATAGATATCTCACTAGTTTGGGTTGCATCAAAAGTGAAGCGGATGCAAACCTCCATCATATTTTGGTAGAAGGGAAATTGTTGATTATTGTCTTATATGTTGATGACTTGATTTTGATTGGTGATGTGAATTTGATCTGATCTTGCAAGGAGGACGTTGCAAGAGAGTTTGAAATGAAGGACATGGGTATCATGCACTACTTCCTTGGATTGGAAGTATGGCAAGATGATGGGGAACTATTTGTCTCTTAGGGAAAGTATGCCAATGAGATACTTCATAAATTTCACATGGACAAGTGCAAACCCATGGAGACTCCTCCAGTGACCAACTAGAGGAAAGAGGATGCCACTTCATGTGAGGAAGTGGATGTTATTCTTTACTGGTAGTTGGTGGGTTCACTAATGTATCTTGTGAACACACGACCAGATATGTTCTCTGCAGTCAACTAGATGAGGCAAGCTATGGTTAAGCCAACCAAATTATTTTGGAGGGTAGCTAAGCATGTTCTACAATACCTTAGAGGCATTACCCAGTTTGGAATATGGTACAAACAGATTGAGGGAGTGAAGCTACGTGGCCTCACATATGCAGATTGGGCAGGGAGTCCATCAAACCAAAAGAGTAATCAAGTGGAATTTTAAGTGTTGGGTCCATAACAGTTTCTTGGAACAACAGGAAGCAAAGATTTGTGGCACTCAGCTAAGTAAAAGCATAATACATGGATGCAAGTCAAGTAACATGTGAGGCGACTTGGATGAGAAAGATACTTGTTGGATTGTTTGGTCAAATGATGGATCCAAATGTGATTTACTGTGACAATCAAAGTTGCATCAAGCTCTTTGAAAATCATGCTTTTCATGATCGATCCAAGCATATAGATATATGGTATCACCATATACGAGATTGTGTGTAGAGGCGGAAAATGTTGTTGTAGTACATTCCAACAAAGGAACAAGATGTTGACATTTTGACAAAGGCCTTATCAAGAGGGAAGTTTGAGTTCCATAGGTGCAAGATAGGGGTGGTTGATAATCCCTTTCTTACTGAGAGGGAGTGTTGAAAATGCAGCAAGAAAATCTTAGTTTGACTTTGCCTTGGTCAAATTAGAGAAAATTTGAATTTATATTTCAACAGAAATCTTGGAGGTAGTTAACTGAGGTGACATGGCACTTGTCACTCTGTTAACTCAGTTAATTCGAGTTGGGGAAGCTTGAGTTCAATTCAATATGATTGATTGCTAATTTGTAGCAACATTTCTCAGTTAAATTGAGCTATGGTGAGTTAAACTAGTTCTAACTATGAGAAGAACTAGTGGGGGTCAAGTTGTGTAAGTGGAACTTCAACCACACTCAATGATCAACTAGTTAACTAATCAGTCAGCCCAAAATAACTGATGCATGCAAAGAATTTTAGTTACCTAGTTAAGATGGAGATTCCATTGCAGTGTATTTTCAGTTGTAGACTATTCCCATGTGTACAGGTGCTGCATGCAGTCAAAGGAAGGACCTTGAGGAATTGCGCAATTTAATTGAGGGAATTTCCTAAATAATAGGGGCTAATTTCCTCAAGGAACAACGCAAGGAAATAAGAGCCTGGAGGACTTGAAAATTGGCTAAGTGTCAGCTAGAGTCAATTAGTCAGGTAGAGGGATAGATTATACACTTGTAGGGTGTGCTCAAGCTTGAGTAAGCATATGTATTTCATCTCTATTATCTAATTAATGCAATATAGATAGGAAGGGGTTTTGAGCAATTTCTTTCCCCTAGATAAATCTACGTGCATGTGTGATGTTTAATTTTGCATGTCTATGATTTGTGTTCTAGATGGCGAATTAAATTCCGCGGATCAGTAGAATAGCTCCAAGTCTTGTGATTTAGTAAAGTTCATGAGCAGTTTCAAATCTACACATTAATTTCTACAAAAGGCATAGACATCTAAATGACCCTCAAATTCCTCTTTTCCCAAGATTTTCAGTTGTTAACATTTTCTGGTGGGAAAGGGTCTAACAACAAATATTAATCTTTAGGGGGGTATCTGTATCCCATATATTTTCTTAGAGATGGCTTTTTGATGGGGTTCACTAGGAAAAAGGAGGGCCAAATATCCTTTTTTGAGTGAACAATCAGAGGCTCCCCAACCTCTAAAATCCTCATATGTTTTCCTTTTGGGTGCATGTCCTAAGAGAAGGGATTCTACTTATTTTACAAGCTTCTGCAAATGACTATGAACATCCCCAAAGTCCCATTTCTTCCATAAACCATCTTGATTCCAGTCTGAGATGTCTGTTAAAAGGGTCTTATTTCGTTAATGCAAGCGGAGCAAAGTGAGAAAAAATAGAGAGGTTGATGTCTCATAATGATATCCTCTTAAATATGGATACATGAACCAATATCTGGGAACCAAGATAGTGAGGGTCTATTAAAGGGAAGATTTGTTTGGAAGAACCTCCCATGATACTCACTACTTGATGCAAGCAATTTATTCTATCACCTACAAAATATTTTTTCCAAATTACTTACTTCCACCCTTCTTCATTTCTCGTGACTAACCTCTAAAGTTACGTAGCACCCATCACCATTTTCACTGATAGAGGATTCTAGGACTGCCTCGATCTTCTGGGTATTTAACAATTGCCAATTTCCTAGACGGAACTTTTTGTGTTCGAATTTCCTCCTCACCACAAGAACTTTTGAATCCTCTAAGCCATTGAAGATCTTACTCTTGTCGGGGCTAAAAAGGATAAATATCGATATTGGAGGAGAGTAAAGAGCATCACCTTGATAATAACTACCTGCCTTATAGGATTAAGCCATATCACTCCCCATTGTTCAAAAATTGACTTTAATTTCAAGAATACAAAATCCCATAATGGATTAAGAAAGGGTTTGAGAGAGATTTACATTCTTGGATACTTAAATTCTCACCAATTATCCATAATTATAAAACCTAAGACTCTGAGAAGCTAGTTATGAACAAATTTAGTTACATTCCAACTACATAACTAACTTTTACTAGTGTTTATCAAACCTCCAGAGGTTGCCACAAATTTTCCAAGCACCTTTTTTAACCTTGAAGAAGTTATTATAGAACCTCCCCCCATAAATAAGGTATTATTGATGAATTGAGAATGATTAATACTTTTCACTCCGCCCAAAAATTGGATTCTTGGCAAAACCCCAATCCTTCTTTCAGATTCCAGTCTTCTACTAAACAACTATGTTATTAAAATATATAATGAGGGGGGGGGGGGAGTGGGAAACCCTGTCTTAGACTCCTAGATGCTTTAGGAAAACCATCTGGATGATCATTTACTAGAGGAGTAATTCATGAACCTAATATGAACGATTCTACCCATTTTTATAGGGTATTTTTTCGAACCCAAATTTCCCCAGGAGTGTTGGGTGTGTGTTATATTCTTTCCATGATAGGGGGGTCACAGGGGGTGGCACTAGAGCGTCTGTAGGGTCCGGGGCAGCAGTCTAGGAATTTTTTTTTGGGACCCTATATTAGGTGGGCGGACCTACCTATGGTTTTGTGCAAGGTTTTCGCACATGGTTTTGGGCATAATGGTTTTCTATCCATGGTATTTTCTAGATCCGGTTAAGAGAACTATGATTATGTTCTAAACCAGGGTTAATGGATTGGGATTTGTGGATGCTTTGACATGTATATATATATATATATATATATATATATATATATATATATATATGTATTGTAACATTGAAAGGAACATAATGAAAAATCTATCTGGTAGTCCTGGTTTTTGGGATCCAGGGAAAAATCTTTGTGTATATTTGTTTTATGTTTTATGCTCTCTCCATTGTTTATTTTATGTTTTTTTTTGTAATTCGTATGCAGGTAATTTTTGTACGGGGTTAAAACCTACAGTGAGTTTCAAGAGAAATTGATGGCTTACCTAATCAATGGAATTAGCCAAATCAAGCTTTATGATCATCCCTTTTTCTTGCATGCTTTTATTGGAATGAATAACCTCTTTAAATAGGATGACATCGTCAACAATTTGACGATTTCCCACAAAATCTCCTTGGTTCTAGAAGATGAAAGGTTTAAGATGACAAGCTACAAGTTTTGAAATGGTTTATTATTCTGTATGATAAAGTACAAGGAGAATGGGTTTAAATCTTGAAAAGGAAGGACTAAACTCTTTTGGGAAGAGAGCTAAAAAGGAGGTATTGATCTTGCCCCCATATTGTGGTGTTCAAAAACAAAATCCATCATCTTATAGAGGTCAAACTTAATGATATACCAATAGGATTGGTAGAAGTGTGCTAAGAAACCATCGAGACCAAGGGCTTTGTCTGGTTCAATTAAGCTCAAAGCTATCCAAACCTCCTCCTTCGTATTCAGACAAAGAAGGATCTCATTATTATCTATTGTCAACAATGATGGGTTGTGATAGGACATTTGCTCCCTTTCTGTTTGGTTTCCCAACTAAGGGTTCTTATACAATTTTGTAAAATGGGCATCGGTTGCCTCTTTGATTTTTTTGTAAGTGTTATGCAACCAGATCACAAAACATAAGAAAATATAGATCAACGACTTGAAAATTAACCTCTTTGAGGGGGAAACCTCCTTTACATCACATAAATAAACAATTCTTGGCTGATACAAATGATGAGACCTCCTTGGTATATATAGGAGTCGAAGGGGTCACAATATAATTAGAGCCTAATAACAATAATACTATAAGGGCACAACACTAACAATAGTGGGATTCTATGGGGCACAAAAATAAAAATATGGGAGCTACATGGGCACAATAATAACAATAAGGGGCTACATTAATAGTAACAATAAGAAGACTACACTAGTATTATGGGGCCCTAACATGCCCTTCTCCTTAAAAAAAGTGTTGTCCTCAATGCTTGAGTAGTTTTAGATGCTTCTGTATAAAATTCTCATCCTCCCATGTGGAATTTTCAGCATGTAAGTTCTTCCACTTAATTAGATACTTTGAAAATGAAAAATTCCGTAGTTGTCAGGTTCTTGTTTCCGTGACTGCTTCAGGGTCCAATATGATTTTTCCTTCTTCGTCAAGTTCTAGAAATATTGTTTGAATTGGGATATTATCATTAATAACCTTCAAGCATGAAACATGGAAAACTAGGTGTACTCGGGAAGATGCAGACAACTCCAATTGTATGCCATAGTACCAATATTTTGCAACACCTTGTAAGGACCATAAGACTTGGGTGATAATCTATTATACTTCTTAGCTTGCTTGAGGGACATTTGTTTGTATGGTTGTAGTCGTAAAAATACCCATTCACCTACATCAAAAATTCTTTCATTGCATTGCTGATATGCCTGTTGTTTCGTTTGATTTTGTGCCAGAGTGAGGTTATCCTATAAGAGTTGGAGAACTTGTAGTTGATGCTCTATGTGATCTTCCACTGCTTGAACCTTAGAATTTCCTCTTAAAGATGATGTTATGGACAATGGATGATATCCATAAAGTGCCATAAATGGGGTCATTTTTGTTGCAATATGGAAGGAAGTGTTATACTACCATTCACGCATAGGTAACCACTTGAACCATTGTGTTTGTTTATCTTTTTTTTTTTTTGTAAGTAAGAGTATGTATTATAAAAACAATATAGTACAAGACTTCTGCAACTGCAGAAAAACTAGCCGCTAAACAAAATGCTTGGCTGCAAAAGACTGAGAAAAAAGACAGCCCACCATGCAAGGCGGCTTAGAGACACTAAGGCTAAAAGGGCAGCCGGAAAGGAAAAAAACCACCTCGGCTCCCAAGAAGGGCAGAGAAAAAGAGCACCCCGGGACTTACAATAACCAAACAAGGAGGGAAAAAAGACCAAAACGGAGATTCTACACAGCTTGGGTGGAATCATTTGGTCGCCCCTTTTTCCCCTTTTTTTTCCCTGCTCTTATCCAGCTCCCCCCAGAACTATGCAGTTTATGATATAGCTGAAGACTGCGTAGGGCGGAGGGCGTAAGCTCCTTGTCAGATTCTGGAGGAGAAGCCTCATGAGAACGCTTCTGAGAAAAAGGGTTGTCTGAGTTTTCCTTCAGACATACCGCGTTCGAAACCGGTACAGGCGTCTCCTGCGATGGCGCATCAGCTAAGATTTCTTCGTCTGATTTCCTATCCTCTTCATCAGAGCTGGAGGAGACATCCAATGGAGGAGGATCATGGTGCATCCATCTTTTGGGCTTTGGTTTGGAGTTGGCCTTCGTGTTATGGGAGAGAACGGATGGACACGAATTTTGAAGGTGCCCTGTGAGATGACAGATTCTGCAGCGGAAGGCTGTATTTTCAAAATCCAGGGATTGGGTCCAATGAAAGTCTCCTATCTTGAGATTTATTTGATCTGGCAGTCCTCTGCTTATGTCTATTTCTGCGCAGATTCTTGCAAAGGTGTAAATTCCTTGTTCTGCTCTTGAGTAGTCTGCGTTGAGGAAACGGCCTAATGAATTGCCGATTCCTTCAAAAACAGCCTGGTGCCATAGGTGCGCTGGAAGGTTGTGAAGTCTGACCCAGATTGGCAGTTTGGTAATGACTGCTGAGGAAGGGTCGAAATCCTGAAACCATGGAGTAAGGAATAAACCCGCAGAATTCCAAAACCATGGGCCATCTGAGAGGACTCTTTGGTAGTCCTCGTTCTTACTAAACAGAACAATGAAAAACCCTTTAGAACAGAGATGGACCTTGCAGTTCTTGGTCCAATTTGAGTGGATCCACTGATATAAATCTGCTGTTCGAGGCCAAAGACCATTGAACCTGCATATGATACCTGTTTCTGCAAACGCCTGATGATTTAAATCCAGCGAAGGATCATTGATTTCAATGGAAGAGACTTCCTCCAGCTTGTCTACTGAGAAGGGCTTAGGAACATGAGCTGGAGGGGTTTTATTCTTGGACTTTTGCGCATGGACGGCATCCTTGTAAGAGAATGCTGGAGCAGAGGAAGACTGTCCAGCCGCTCCCCCTCTAAGTCGAAGGGAAAGAGAAATGGAAGCGTTTCTCTGGAGGTTATAGCAGGAAAGGGGGCTAGAGTCCTCCAGATGTTTACCTTCGAGAATGAGACGCTGAAGGGCTGTGGGGATCCCCTCTTTTGCTTCCAATTTCAGCTTAAGGCTCTGAACAAGATCAGAGGGCTTAACCCACTGAAGCCAAGTCTTGCCGGAAAGTAGCACAATCATAATCTGAAAAGGAGCTGAGTCTTCAGATTTCTGCTCTCTGCTTTGAGAATGATTTTGGAAGGGAATGAAACCCTCGTATCCATATGAGGGCGCAGGAGAAGCAGAAAACATTAAATTCTGAACAGAGGAGTAAACAGAGATTACCTCTGTTTTCGCAGGCATTTTAACAAACACTTGCCCCTCATCCTTGAAGGTTCCAGAATGAAGAGGTTTGCGTGGTTGGTGATGGATCTCCAACCTCCATAGGACCCCTGCTTTCCAGTTCCTTTCTCTGTGAACCTTGATGGTTGCAGCAACGACAAGGGCCGAAGTGATCGGAGCTGAGAAGATTTGAAAGCGAAGGCCTGTCCTTATACGCGGGAGGGCTCTGCCCATAAACTCGCCTGCCCCCTCTGTTTCCTTCCTCAACGATATAAAATTCATCAGGGGGTCCCCGCTTTGAACCGCAAGGGTTATCGCTAAAATTTTCTTCCAGCCTGCATAAGCTTGGGAGTTGAAAGTGTCGACGTACAGAGAGGAAGCTAGCGGCGTCCACCAGACGATGCCGTTGAAAAAACTTCGGTGGCCAAAGGACCAGTCATCAGAGCTTCTAGGGCAGGGGAGGGGGCCAACGGGCCTAGGGTCTTCGGAAACCCGAGAGAAAGCCGTGAGGGCAGCAGACAGAAGAGGGGCGGCGGCCATGGATGACGAAACCCTAGCAGTGGCTGCAACAGCGAAAACTCAGCAAGCAAAAGAGAAAAATGAAATATCAACAGATTGTGTTTGTTTATCATATACAAAGCAACAAAGATATCCTTCCAAACATCTGCTCACTTTCTTAGCTTGCCTGTTAGATTGAGGATGATAAGATGAGTTATGAGCTAATTGAGTACCAAGATAAGAAAAAAAAATTGTCCAAAAATTTCTAGTGAAAATGGGATCTCTGTCGCTTACAATATTTTTTGGGTTTCCATGTAGCTTTTGAATTGTTTCCATAAATGCAGTAGCAACTGTATTGGCTTTAAAAGGATGAATTAATGCAAAAAAGTGTGCATAATTGGTAAGTCTATCAACTACCACCATGATGACACTCTTTCCTTTAAACTTGAGTAAACCTGTGATAATATCCATTAAGACCTCCTCCCAACGCTGACTTGGAATGGCTATAGGTTGTAACAAACCTGGGGTCTTAATTGTCTCAAGTTTATTTTTTTGGCAAACCAAACATTGCGCCACAAACTTCTGAATATAAGATTTAAGGTCACCAAAAAAAATCCTTCTTGACCTTGTGGTAAGTTTCTAAAAATCTTGAGTGCCCTCCTAAGGGGGAGGTGTGCAATTCCTAAAGAATCTTTTGTTTGAGTTGAGAATTCTTACATAGATATAAGCAATCTTTGCACCATAATGAATCATTTTTCCATATTAATATATAAGATGTACTAGGATCTTGTTACAACTTTTGAATGAGTGTCCACACCTTTTCGTTATTCTTCCATTCATCCCTTTCTTCAATTATCCAATTAGGTTGGATAATATAAATGACATAGAGCAATGTCTCCACACCTTATCCTTTCTTGAGAGTGCATCAACAACATTTTGCTTCCCTTTTTTTGTAGATGATTTCAAAGTCATAACCCAACATCTTTGTGACCCATTTTTGCTGCTCTTCTGAAGATAATCTTTGTTCCAAAAAATATTTAAGGGTATGATGATCTATTTTTACGTTAAAGTGTCTTCCCATTAGGTAAGGTCGCCATTGTGTTAGGCCTCCAAAATGTCATCCACTTTCACCTTCATTTCCATCATTTTACCCTCATTCCATAACTCTATAGCCCCATATCCCTACATTAAGTAACCATTTTCATGATTGTATGGGTTTATCATTATTATTTTCCAAGTCATTGATTCTAAGTATTATAAGTGAATTTGAGATTAAATACTAGGAAATTAACATGTTTTCATATATATCAAAGTGTTATGAGTTTTGTGATATTGTAGGCCTACTTGGAGATTCTAGAAGGGTCCTACTTGGCCACCCAACCACAAAATTTCGAATTTCAAATTTCAACCCATGAATATTTGTGGAATAATTGTAGAAGATGTGGATCATTAATTATGCTCATTCAAAGGAGAAGAATCATGGATGAGACAATTTTGAGAGGAATTGTATCTTGCATTTTTAGGAGATTGGTTGTAACCACAAGAGATCAAAGTGGATTTAGGAGAGATCTAAGGATCTATATTTATTGAATAGTTATCATTATTTTTTGTATAAATAGGAGTGCACCTTTCATGCAAAGGGTTAGTAGCTAGTGGTTAACTAGTTAGCGTTGTTGTTAGTTTTTAGGTGTTAGAGTTGTTAGTTGGAGGTTCCAAGTTCCATCCAAGATGTGATTTGTAAAGTGAGGATAGAGAATTCTAATATTATCTTGTAACTCATTTTATGAAATACATATTGCTACTTTGATCTCCAAGATGTGATATATTTGTTTAGTGTGCTTGCTGAGGAATGGAGGGCTCCCATCAACCACAGTTTGCACACCTTTGTACATATTGGTAACATAGTGTAGTTGTTTTATTTCATTTATTTTCGACAATTGTGTTTTCATTTTATGCAAGTGTGCTTTTCCTTTCAACAAGTGTGATTTCATTTCAGCAGGTGTGGTGCGATTTCAATTCAGCAAGTGTGATTTCAATTCTGCAAGAGTGATTTCATTTATGCAAGTGTGGTGTGATTTCAATTTCTTTATGTTTGGTTTGGTTTGGATTAGATTGATTTATTTTGCTTTGTAACTAATGTTAATTACATTAAATTAATATATTCTTATAAGTAACCATCTAGTACATATAGTACAGGGATACCTCGTCAGTTCTATGAATCCCAGGTTGACAATTAATGACAGGGATTTAACTTGTAATTAAATCACTCAATGCATTGCTTAAGCGCATGTAGTATTGCCAACATTTCCTTCTCATAAATAGGTTTGTGTAAATACTTTCCCTTGATTGGATGAATCTCAAAAGCAATGAGTCTTCCTTATTGGATTAAAAAAACACCAATTCCATTTCCTGAGGCATCACATTCCACAATAAAGGTTTTGTTAAGTTTGGCATAGCTAAGACGGTGCTTGGCACATTGCCTTAGTTGCTTCTGGAGTATAAGAAAATTCATCTTTCTTTAGTAATGTTGTTAGAGGCACTCTTATTCTCCCATAATTCTTAACAAACTTGCTATAATACCTTGTCAACCTAAGAAATCCTCGAAGGCTTTTTAGGGTTGTGGGGATTCTCCATTCCTTAATGGCTTTAATTTTGTTAGGGTCTTCCTTAACACCCTCATGAGATAAAATATGACCCAAATATTCCACCTCCTGTACTCCAAAGAAACATTTGGAGGTTTTTGCATATAATTGTTTCTCTTCCAAATGTTTGAGCACCTTGTCAACATGTTGAACATGATCCTTCCAATACTTGCTATAGATTAGTATATCATCAAAAAATACTAACACAAATTTTCTAAGGCAAGATTTGAAAATGGAATTCATTAAACCTTGAAACGTGGAAGGTGCGTTAGTAAGGCCAAAAGGCATGACCAAAAATTCATAATGACCTTCATGAGTTTTGAATTTTGTTTTTGAAATGTTTTCACTCTTCATTCTAATTTGAGGATATCCTGAACAAAGGTCCAGATTGGTGAAGTAAATTGCTACATGTAATTAATCAATGATAGGAATGAGAAATTTATCTTTAATAGTGAGCTTGTTAAGCTCCCTATAATTCGGACACATATGCCATGGTCCATCCTTCTTGTGCACAAATACTACTATAGCATAGAAATAACTTTGGCTAGGTTTAATTATACTAGCCTCTAGCATTTCTACAACTATACGTTCAATTCCACTCTTTTGGGCATAGGGATATCTGTAAAGCCTCATGTTTGGAGGAACACTTCCTGGATTCAAGTGAATAGCATGATTATAATCATGAAAAGAAGGGAGGCCTTTGGGAGTCTCAAATACCTTGGAATGATTATCTAAGACTTTTTGTAGATATGGATATATGGATGAATTTGATGTTTGAACCTCTAGTGAGCATAATTGTGCAATTATGCCCCATTTTTCTTTCTTCAAAAGATTTGTCATGCCATTAGAGTTTATTTCTTCATTGGTTTCCCTGCGATACCCCTTAATTCAATTTTCTTTCCTTCCCTGAAAATTTTCAAGAAAAGTTCTTGAAAATTAAAAGTAATTGTCCCCAAAGATTATAACCATTAGACTCTTAGTACAACATCAACACCACCCATTGGAATGGAAAGAATTGGACTATTAAATACATATTCGTCCATGGTTAGCTTGAAATTATGCCACTTTCCAGAGCAATTTATAGATCCTCCATTTGCAATCATCACTTGACACTCTGTTGTTGGATATAGAAATAAATCCAATTCCTTGGCTATCTTACAATGAATAAAATTATGGGTACTACCTGAACTAATCAACACTATTACCTTTTTATTCTTTATATATTTTTATGTGTTGAGAGTTTGAGGAGTAGTAATTCTCGCCAATGCATTACAAGATATGGTCAAATTCATTTCTTTTTTTCCAGGGTTGGTTCTTGGTGTCTATTCTCTTCTTTTGATGTTTCTTGTTCCTTTTCTTCCTCCTCTTCACAATCTATGTAAAAAAATTCCTTTTCAACACACTTATGACCTTTAACGTATTTGTTATCACAATTGTAACAAATCCCTTCTCTTTTTTCCTTCAGTTGTTACGGTGTCAACCTTGTAGGTTGTGGGAGGCTAGGACTAACAACAACTCCATCTTTGTAATTGTGAGTGGTAGACTTCCTTGTTGCCATAATTTTGTTTTCGAATTTTCTTTCCACCTTGAATGCCGTCTCCAATGAATTAGGTTCCCAAAGGCAAACCTCATGTTGGATGTAATCCTTTAAAGTTCCTATGAAGATGTCAACCTTATGCTCCTCGGGAATATCAGTTACCTTGATATTCAATTCTTGGAAGTCCTCAATGTTCTCTGCCATTGAACCCTTTTGTTTGAGATTTAATTTGGCTAAAGAAGGTTTCTCTCTTTGTATCCTCATAATGTGCTATCATTTCCTTAATAAAAATTGACCAAGTGACAAGTGGTTTATGAGAGTAAAGCCATCGATACCATAGAAACTGATTGGGATCTAAATATAAATATGCAATGCGTACCTTCTATGAGTGTTGCACTTCATGTAGATCAAATAATTTCTCCATATTTAGTATCCATGTTACTGGATCCTTGCCATCAAACTTCCACATATCGATATTTGTAAATGTGGTTGGTCTTCAACCCAATGTTAGAGTCTTTAAAATGATGATTAACATTCCTGTTGTTTTCATCACGAGTTTCATGGAATACCTTGTTTCCATTAGGAAGCATTTACTGTGGCAACTTTGCATAACTTCCTTCAAACCTTCATGTATGCTTTTATTTCTACTTTTAAACCATCTATGTCACCTTTTATTTATGCTTTTAAACCATCCATGTCCCCTTTTAGTTCATCTTTGGTTGCTCTTTGTGAGAGCAAAATTTGTTGCACTTGGTCCCATAATTTTGATATATTATGTTGCAATTCTTCCTCTTCATATGTCATAGTAGAGCTTTCTGAGGGCTTGATGAGTGTAGAATCCTTTTGTTTGAGAGGCATTTAAAAAAAAATAGTGATATCTATGATTCAATATGCCCTTGGAATCACTTCAAACAAATTTTTCAAACGAAAGTTATGCAATTTAAAAAGAAAAATACATATATTTTTCTTTCTTTTAGTAGCTCTATCTTGAAATGGTTGTATCTTTGTAATTATAGCTCTCCAAGGTCAGAAATTTCATCCTATGGTAGGCCACAAGTTAGACCGAGATTGAATTCCTTGAGATAAAGTTATGCCCAATCTTCCACGGTGACTTGGTTATGGACTAGTTGAGTAGACTGAACTTGTATGGAATGCCATGTTTCACTATTTCAACCTTAGGCCCTGACAATGATCCAAGAAAAACTATAGTCCGTGCAATTTTAGTTACTTTTTACAAAATTTAAATTCGATGCTCATAGAGAAATTTATGGAGATTTTCCCTAGGTCACATGTTTGAGACTAGTTTCTAGAGCAAGAAAAAACCCTAAATTCTTCAGACCATATCTCAGAAAATATAGCGAAACAAAATCTGAATTTTTTACAAAAGGTTCACCAAGATTTCCTCTCTACTTGATCGAATTTTCAGCTTCTAAAGCCTCGTATAAAAAACATTATCTAGAAATTCCACGATGACTTATTTGAAGTAGTGAAACCTTAGAATCCAAAGCTCTGATACCAAATGTTATGCAACTAGATCACAAAATAGAAGAAAAGATAGATCAACGAATTGAAAATTAGCCTCTTCGAGTGGGGAACCTCCTTTACATGACATAAATTAACAATTCTTCGATGATACAAATGATAATACCTCCTTGGTATATATAGGAGTCTAAGGGTTCACAATATAATCAGAGCCTACATAACAATAACAATGAAAGGGTGCAACACTAACAATAGCGGACTTCTATGGGGCACAAAAATAATAATATGGGGGCTACATGGGCACAACAATAACAATAAGGGGGTTATACTAACAATAACAATAAGGAGGCTACACTAGTATTATATGGACCTAACTGTCAGATTCCAATGTCACTCCATCACTCATGACATACTTGATGTTGTTTCTCCATTATTGCGTTTTGGCTTGGTGATGGAAAAATTTAGTGTTTCGATCTCCAACCTTTAGCTAAAGCCTCCTAGAATTTAGACACTAGATCTCCTCCTCCTCTTTAAGGGCCTTATTGTTGAAGAATCTATGGCAATTAGATGTAGTGTGATTCTTCTTTGACTTGATAACAATTTGTGAAGTCTATTTACTTTTCCTTGTTAGCTTAATCTTTTGCTTCTTCTTATTAATGCATGTGTATGTACTTCATCAAACTGCTATCAAAACCATAAAAACAAGAACACAAGATGTTGGCTCTTTGCCAAGGCCAAAACCTCTCTTCTCTTGAGAGGAAAACCCTTTGGTAAGTTTTCTCTTATTGAAGCTTCTTTCTTGGTCAATTCCAAACCCTAGACCCTTGACTTGAAGATCCTCCAAGCACAAGTAAAGTCCTTCCTTTTCTCTGCACTGTGTTTTCCAGGTACTTTGTTCACCTCCTTCCGACACTTTGTTCCCTGCACTTTGTTCTTCCTTAGTGTGACAACACTACAACCCTAATTCTCGCATGTGTGAGAGGTACCCTAGAGAATTAGGGTCCTTTTTCCTTCGCTAAAGAGATAGGCTTCTTCGCTTGTCTTGGGAGGCCTTGTCAGCCTAATTTCAAACTCAATCAACACTGGTTTATGGATTGTTTATCCATGTTGTCATATCCACAAACTTGACCACCCTTTCTTCGTACATGTGACTGTTTCTAGCCCTAGAAACATTCCTCTCCGCTTCGACTTGTCTCCTCCTTCCTTCGTTTCCCAAGGAGACCTCTTCTTCGTCCTTCATTACCCTTTTTCTAGCCTCTTCTCTTTGCAGATTTTAGAACACCTTGTTTGACGTTGTAATGGAGTGGAAAACCTCTATTTATAAAGGATTGTCCCTCCTTTTAGGCCGACTTGTAGACAGTTTGCATACCGACTTGTTATGCTTACTTCAGATGGTTTCTTTGGTGGTGTCACATGCTTGAAGGAGACTCTTTGATGGTGCCTTTGCATAGGAGGGGACTAGACTTTGCTTGGAGGTTACTTCTTGGACTCTTATACAATGTAGCATACCCTTAAGGTCTTTAACATAATTCTTTTGACATTTTGATTTACCTATATCACTTTAACATGTGCTAGACCTACTTCAATGAGCAAGAAACTCATTGCCATATATTATAGAAATAATATTTCTTTTCTTGAATAAATACAAATATCAAAAGCACATTTATGAAGATCGAACCTAGTTACATTTCCTTCAACACTTATGGATCAAATCAAACTACCAAGTTCATTTAATAAGGATTTCCTCTGTGATCTTGTCCTTATCCTTTATTTTGTAAACTTCTTCAAGGTGTTACTGATGGAATCCCACCTCCCCACTTCTATTATTATGGTTTTCCTTGACTCAAATTTTTAATGCAAGTTTTGTGGCTTTTATTTTTTTGCCTCTAGATGAAAATAAGGGAACCTTAGATCCAACGACCTCTATCTTGGGAAACGTACTTCAAAAAAACTGTAGGATCTCAACCATTAGGAGCAAAAGAGAAAAGTAAGGGGACCACAGTCCTTGCGAGGGATGAGGGAGAGCATGATTAGCCTATGATCAGACCCACCCTATGGCAATATGTCTGATAAGAAAGAAAATATTTATTTATATAGTCATTACCAATAAGGATTTTGTCAAGCCCAATAGTAATATGACTAGGCTCGATTCTCCTATTGCTTTAGGTGTAGTTGCCATGGATTAGATGAAGATCAATTAATTCATGAGAGGATGAGGACTAGGTAAAAGGCGTAGCCTATGATGGGTTGGCATTTAATATGATATTCAGGATATATTCAAGATTTTTAACAAACTTGTTGCGATGAGGTCTAGGTCTAGTATGGTTATTTTCCACTAGGGTGTTGAATGCCAAAATGTTAGGGGGCGGTGGGGAAGGAGCTAACCACCCCCTCCCCTAAGTTAGAGGTCATTATGTTGTACAAATGAACACTGATGAAGCCTGCACTTCCAACTAGAGAAGGCAAATCATGATCAAATCTAAAAATCCAATAGGAAATCGAGCGCCTAGGCAACATTTGAGTTGCAAAAAACCCATCAAAGCTTGAAATTTCCTTAAGACCCCACCAAACTATAGTTAACCAACAAAGAGTAATTATGTTTATGTTTTACAATAATAATCATAGAATCAACTTCATATATATATAACAAATAGAGGAAAAGATAGATTAACAACTTGAAAATAAGCCTCTTATAGGGGGGAACCTCCTTTTACATCACATGAATGAACAATTCTTGGATGATATAAATGAAAAGACCTCCTTGGTATATATGGGAGTCTAAAGGGCCACAATATAATCAAGGCATACATAGCAATAATAATGCAAGGGCACAATAATAACAATAATGGGCTTCTATGGGGCACACTAATAACAAAATGGGGGCTACATGGGGCACAAAAATAACAATATGGGGCTACAATAGTATTATAGGTACCTAACATGCCACTCTCCTTCAAAAAATTGTTGTGTTCAATGCTTGAGTATTTCTAGATGATTTTGTATAAAATTCTCATCATCTCTTGTGGAATATTTTGCGGGTAAGTTCTTCCACTTCATGAGATACTCTGAAATTGATCGATTTTGTAGTTGTCAGGTTCTTGTTTCTGTGACTACTTTAGGCTCCAATATGATTTTTCATTCCTCGATAAGTTCTGGAAATATTGTTTGAATTGGGAGCTTGTTACCTATAACCTTCTTTAAGCATGAAAAATGGAAAACTGGGTGTATTCAAGAAGATGCAGGAAACTACAATTTGTATGCCATAGTATCAATATTTTTCAATGCCTTGTAAGGACTGTAGTACTTGGGTGATAATTTATTATCCTTCTTGGGACATTTTTTTGTATGGTTGTAATCATAAAAATATCTAATTGCCTATGTCAAAAATTATTTCACTGTGAGGTTGATCTGCCTATTATTTCATTCGATTTTGCACCATTGTCAGGATATCCTTTAATATTTGGAGAAATTTCTATTGATTCTCAATGTGATCTTCCATTGCTTAAACCTCATAATTTTTTGTTAAAGATGATGTGATGGACAATGGATGATTTCGATAAAGTGCCATAAATAGGGTCATTTTTTATGCGGTATGGAAGGAAGTGTTATACCACCATTCAGCCAGAGGTAACCGCTTGATCCATTATGTTTTTTTATCAGATACGAAGCAATGAAGATATACTTCCAAACATTTGTTCACTATCTCAGTTTGTCCATCAGATTAAGGATGATAAGAGGAGATATAAACTGATTGAGTACCAGGATAAGAAAATAATTTTGTCTAAAAATATCCAGTGTAAATGGGATCTCTGTCACTTGCAATAATCTTTGGGTTTCCATGTAGCTTTTGTACGGTTTCCATAAATGCAGTAGCAATTGTACTCGCTTTGAAAGGATGCGATAGTGCACAAAAGTGTGCATATTTGGTAAGTCTACCAACTACCACCATGATGACACTTTCTCCTTCGGACTTGGGTAAACCTGTGATAAAATCCATTGAGACCTCGTCCCAATGCTGACTTGAAATGGCTAAAGGTTGTAACAGACCAAGGGTCTTAATTATCTCAACCTTATTTTGTTGGAAAACTAAACATTCTACCACAAACTTCTGGATATCAGATTTAAGGCCATCCCAAAAAAATTCCTTCTTGACCCTGTGGTAGGTTTTAAAAATCCTGAGTGCCCTCCTAAAAGAGAGGTGTGCAATTCCAAAACAATGTTTTGTTTGAGTCAAGAGTTCTTGCATAGATATAAGCGATCTTTTAACCATAATAAATCAAATTTCTAGATAAATGTATCATATGTACTAGGATCTTGCTGCAACTTTTGAATGAGTGTCCACACCTCTTCGTCATTCTTCCATTCTTCCATTACTTCAGTTACCCAATCAATTTGGATAATAGAAATGGCAAAGGTAAATGCTTCCACATCCTCGTCTCTTCTTGAGAGTTCATTCGCAACAACATTTTGCTTCCCTTTTTGGTAGATGATTTCAAAGTCATAACCCAACATATTTGTGACCCATTTTTGCTGCTCGTTTGAAGATAATATTTGTTCCAAAAAGTATTTAAGACTATCATGATATGTTTTTACCTTGAAGTGTCTTCCTATTATGTAAGGGTGTCGTTGTTTCAGGGCATGTAGTATTTCCAACATTTCCTTCTCAAAAATAGGTTTGTGTATATACTTTCCCTTGATTGGACGACTTTCAAAAGCAATGGGTCTTCCTTCTTGCTTTAAAACAATACCAATTCCATTTCTTGAAGCATCACATTCTACAACATGTAGCTAAGACCAGAGCTTGGCACATTTTCTCTTTAACATGTTCAAAGGCCTTAGTTGTTTCTAAAGTCCAAAAAAAATCATCTTTCTCCAGGGCTTTTGTTAGAGGTGTTGTTATTTTCCCATAATTCTTAACAAACTTGTGATAATACCCTATCAACCCGAGAAATCCTCGAAAATGCTTTAGGGTTGTGGGGGTTTTCCATTCCTTGATGGCTTTAATTTTGTTAGGTTCTACCTTAACACCCTCATGAGATACAACATGACCAAAATATTCCACCTCCTAAACCCCAAAGATACATTTGGGGGGTTTTGCATACAATTGTTTCTCCTCCAATAGTTTAAGCACCCTATCAACATGTTGAACATGATCTTTCTAAGCCTTGTTGTAGATTAGTATATCATCAAAAAATACTAACGTATTTTTTCTAAGAAAGGGTTTGAACGTGGAATTCATCAAACCTTGAAATGTTGAAGGTGCATTGGTAAGGCCAAAAGACATGACCAAAAAATCATAATTACATTCATGAGTTATGAATGTTATTTTTGGAATGTCTTTTGTATTTATTCTAATTTGATGATATGCAGAATGAAGATCTATCTTGGTGAAGTAAATTGCTCCATGTAATTCATCTAACAATTCATTAATGACATATGTAATTTATCTAACAATTCATTAACGACATGAATGGGAAATTTATCTTTAATAGTGAGCTTATTTAGCTCGATATAATTTGGACACATACGCCATGATCAATCCTTCTTGTGCACTAATATTACTGCAAAAGAGAAAGAACTTTAGCTACGTTGAATTATAGTTGACTCTAGCATTTATGCAACCATATATTCAATTCACTCTTTTGTTCATAGCGATATTTATAAGGTTTGATGTTTGGACGAACACTTCTTGGAATCGAGTGAATAGCATGATCATGATCGTGAATAGGTGGGAGACATTTGGGAGTCTCACATACCTTTGATTGATTGTCCATGACTTTGTGGAGATATGGAGAAAGGGATGATTTCGATGTTTGAGCATCTAGCGAACATAATTGTGGAATTTTGCCTCGCTATTCTTTCTTCAAAAGCTTTGTCATTCCATTAGACATGATTATCTTCCCTGGTTTTCCTGCGATACCCCTTAATTCAATTTCCTTTCCTTCCCATAAAAGTTTCAAGAAAAATTATTGAAAATTAAAAGCTATCATCCCCAAAGATTGTAACCATTGGACTCCTAATACAACGTCGACACCACCCCTTATAATAGAAAGATTTGGACTATTCAATACATATTCCCCCATGGTAAGTTTGATACTCTGGTACTTCCCTGAGCAATTTATAATTCCTCCATTTGAAACTATCACTTGACACTCTGGTTCTAGATATAGGAAGCAATTTTACACTGAATAAAATTATGGGTACTACCTGAATCAATCAACACTATTACCTTTTTCTTCTTGATATATCATTCTATCTTGAGAGTTTGCATAGTGGAAATTTCCGCCAATGCATTACAAGATATGATAAGATTCATTTCTTCTTTATTTGGGGTCAGTTCCTAGTCTATATTCTCTTCTTTCAATGTTTCTTGTTCCTTTTCTTACTCCTCTTCACAATCTATGTAAAATAATTTTTTTCTCGACGCACTTATGACCTTTAGTGTATTTGTTATCACAACTGTAACAAAACCCTTTTGCTCTTTTTTCCTCCACTTGTTGTGGTGTCAGCCTTGTAGGTTGTGGGAGGCCAAGAGAAATAACACTTCCATCTTTATTGTTATGAGTGGTAGACCTCTTTGTTGCCATAATTTTTCTTTCAACTTTTCTTGCCACCCTGAATGCATTTTCCAATGAATTAGGTTCCCAAAGGCGAACCTAATGTTGGATGATATCCTTTAAAGTCTCTATGAAGACATCAATCATATGCTCCTTTGGAATATTATTTACCATGATATTCAACCTTTGGAAGTCCTCAATGTGCTCTGCCATTGAACACATTTCATTGATTTTGTTTCATTTTTATTAGTTTTATTTCATTGATTTAGTCTCTTCCCTAGTTATTAGTCTTCACTTTCTCCTTTGATATATATATATTTTTTTAATTCCTTCATTTTAACTTGAATTGGTTGTTATTTTTAATTTATTTATTAGTTTTTACCTTTGTTTCTCCCCTTTGGTTAGTTTCCAACTTCATTTATTCCATTAATTGTTTGTTAATTAATTTTGACCATATTTTGTTTGACCTATAATAGGTTTGTCCCCCCTTTTTAATGATTTAATTTATTAAAATATCCCCTATTAATAAATAATTTTTCTTCAGTCAAAATCAACCGTTACATTCTAACTGTTATAATTAATTGTCTTTACATCAGACTCTCTATTTAATTTGATGCCAATATTTGATCTCCATCTTGTACTAATGATGAACCACATTGGATGGTTCGAAACACGTTGAAAAATTAGTTCTGATGTGATTATCACTGAAAAATTTCTTAGTAATTGAACTTTTTTGTTTGAGATTTATCAATTGGCTAAAGAAGGTATTGCTCTTTGTATCCTCATAATGTGCTACCAATTCCTTCATAAAAATTGTCCAAGTGACAATTGATTTACGAGAACAAAGCCATCGATACCACACAAACTAATTAGGTTATAAATATAAAGATGCAGTGAGTACATTCTGTGTGTGTGGTACACCATGTAGATCAAAGAATTGCTCCATTTGTAGTATCCATGTTATTGGATCATTGCCATCAAACTTAATCATATCGATATTTTGTCTATGGTGGGTCTTCAACCCAAAGTGAGAGCCTCTAAATTCATGATTCACATTCCTTTTGTTCTCTTCATGATTTTCATGGACTACCTTATCACCATTAGGGTGCGTTTCCCGTAACAAGTTTGTCAAATCTTCCTTCAAACCTTCCATTTTTGCTCTTAAACCATCCTTCAAACTTTCCATGTTTTCTTTTAAACCATCCATGCCCCCTTTTATTTTTTCTTCTAAACCATCCATCTTAACGTTCATCATTCCCAAATCATTTTTGGTTTCTCTTTGTGAGAGCGAAAATTGTTCCCTTAATTTTTATATATCATGTTGCATTTCTTCTTCTTCATGCGTCATCGTAGAGCTTTATGAGGGTTTAATGGGTGTAGATTTTTTTTGTTTGGGAATAATTTTGTACCCAATTAACGATATCTATGCTAGATTATTCCCTTTGAATTACTTCAAGCTGATTTTTCAAATAAAAATTATGCAAATTTAAAAACACACACCTTTTAGAGCTTGATTTTGAACTTGTTGATAGGTTGATCTTGAAATTGTTGTTTCTCTATGATTTCGGCCTCTCAAGGTATGAAATTCCATCCTGTAGTATCCCTTTGTGTCTTCTTTCCAACCCCACCAATTAGACCAAGATTAGATTCTTCATGATAAAGTTATGCCAAATATCCCAAGATGACATGCTTATGGATAGGTTTTGTAGAGCGAACTTGTACGGAATGCCACGTGTGATTGTTTCAACCTTCAAACCTTAAAATAGTACCAAATAAACAAGTTTGTGCTCTTTCAGCTACTTTTTATGAAATTCAATTTGGATGCCTAAAACAAAAGTTATGACTATTTTTCCCAAGACACCTATTTGAGACAGAATTCTGGAGCATACAAAAACTCTAACTTCCTTGAATCATATCTCAGAGAATATAGCGAACCAAGCTCTGAAATTTTTACATGACGGTTCATAAAGATTTCAGATCCACATGGTCAAAATTTCAGCTTCTGAAGCCTCACAAAAAAAAATTATAGCGAAAATGCCAATATGACCTGTTTGAAGATGCAAAACCCTAGGATCTAAAGCTTTGATACCAAATGTTATGTAACCAGATCATTAAATAGAAGAAAATATAGTTCAACAACTTGAAGATAAGCCTCTTCGAGGGGAAAACCTCCTTATACATCACATAAATGAACAATTCTTGGATGATACCAATGACAAGACCTTGGTATATAGAAGAGTCTAAAGGGTCACAATATAAGTAGGGCCTACATAACAATAACAATGTAAGGGCACAACAATAACAATATGGGAGCTACATTAGTACTATAGGAACCTAAGACACACACACACACTAGTATTATAGGGACCTAACATAAATATAATTTATTTTTGTTGGTTAACTATAGTTTGGTGGGGACTTTCTTTGCTCTAAGGGACATGAGGGACTTATCTTGGCAAGAAAAACACCATCTCAGGGTCCCTTAGAGCAAAGAAGGTCCTTGTGGCGATTCCTAGATGATCATGTTCTCTATGAATATTGTAATAGCCCTTTTGCTACCCCTCTTGTAAATGTCCTTATGAATAGTAATTCATGTAATAATGTGGAAATGTAAGATATGGATGAGTTGGGGGAGTGGACACAGGTTCAGAGACTGACGAATATGGGTTGCTTGTGTATAGTTTAAACCCAAAACTAAGCTAGTTCACTTAGTTTACCTATCCATCTCCCTAGACAATTAAAATGTCTATTGGTGTAGGCATTGAAGTGTGTATGAGCATCCTGCATCAAATGATGTGCCTATAATGTCCTGAATCTCATGGGATGTGTTAAGGAAGTCAATGCGCAAGAGAGGGACATGAAGAAGGTGGTTATTGGTAGAAGGAAGACATGGGAGTTTTTATCACTCATAATTTTTCCTTAGCTGTGGATAGAAACTCACTGAGGTAACCTTCAAACCACTTTAGGATTGAAAGCTAGGACTTCAATTTAGAGAGGGATTTCTCCTTAACTCTACTACTCAAGGTCACTGTAGTAGTAGGTTACTAATATGCTCATTGGCCCGATTTTACTTGTAACAAATGGATTTGGTTTGGAAAGGAAAGAAAAGGGACCATTGGGCATGGAGTCTTTGATAGAAATAAGATATCTTCTAGTCACAAGTTATATGAACAGCTCTAACAGAGGCAAGATAGATTATGGTTTCTTAGACAAATAATTATCAAGGTATGGTAGGAGACTGTAGAAAATAAATATAAAAAATAGAGCAATATGATTTTTGCAAATGATATCTAAGTTGAAAAACACATAAGTTCTTTGAATAACATGAACTTGAGCATTGAATTCCAATGCATAAAGCTTTATTCAAACACTGAAGATTTAATGATCAAATTTTTTACTAAGGAGAAAGGAAGCATAGCAGAAAAACATATAGGAAACCATCCACACATGAATCTTTGGAAATTGCACATGTAACACTTCTTATAGAAAATTATATTAATATAAAAAGTATGCAAAAAGTATGTCTTTCTCAAAATTTCCGAACCCCTGGTTCTTCTTCACAATTGACTTTATAGAACATTCACAACTGTGACCATGTTTTTAGAAAACTTTAATTATAGAGTTTGAAATATCTAAGTAAATGTCTAACTGCAATCAAATACATTGCATACAAATTTTCTTAATGTACTTGTTTTGTTTAATCATATAAAAAAAAAAAAAAAGAAAGAAAGAAAATAAAAGAAAAGAAAAGAAAAGAAAAGAAAATAAAATAAAATAAAAGAAAAGAAAAAGTTGCTAAAATTGAAAGTTGAGCTATAACTGAAAATCTGGCTGACAACGAGGACAAAATCCTTTGTTGATATCTTGCATTGAAATTTGGAGCCCCTTTATTTTATCCCAAAAAATCTGCTTTGCCTCTGTCAAAATAGAAAAATCATCTCATATTGTTGATTGGAACATCAAATTGTCACTTGGAATGTTAATCCATCCTTCATAAATCTTATATGCTTGAAAACTCTTCACTGTTACATAACCTTACCTAGTCCCTCACAAAATAATTGACAATATATATCGGTAAACAATTCCGCAGGGCACTACCAAAACAAAACAAAACTGGCACTGACGAAATAACTGTCAACGCAAAATAGAAAAAACTAGCACGAATAAAATAATTGTCAACTCTCTGTGTAAAACTGTCAAAATGAACGCTGACAAATTAATTAGCAACTTGGCTCAAAAAAATCTCACTTGAGTTGCTCTGCTGCCCTTAGTAAAAGGTCTACCTCACCAGTTTGATTTGTTTTCGCCCGTTTAGTATTTATGGGCTTGGGGCCCTGCTTCCTTTGATGTTTTTTCTACTTATAATTTGTAGGTTGCTCCTTATTTATCAGTAAACCTTTGAGGGGTATGTCGTCTAGGTCTTGCTAGCAGGATTTTCTTTCAGTTTAAATTTTAATATGAGCTTGTTTATGGGCATGGTATGTGGTTTTCTGACCCCATAAATTTCAGCTGGAGAGGGCTCCCTTTCCCCTTTTCCAGACTGACCCTCCCCTGTTCCACTAGATTGTTTCTTTGTGATCTCTATATGTTCTTATAGAGGAGATGGCTCTTGAGGAGGAGATGGGTTTTCTCTTCCACAACCTGATTTCCCTTTCTTGTGTAAACCTATTTTAATTCAGGACCTGGAACCAAAGAGATCTTCGTTTTGATTCTCGTTTGTACCAAAGAGGTTCCTGGGACTTCTAGGTTCTGAACAAGCCTCTTTGGTTTTTTTTTCTTACTATTGGTTTTAGGCTTGGGGGAGGTCGACTCTACAAATCCTTCCTAAAACAAAAAAATGTTCCCACGTTCGATTATCGTTTGTTATGAAAAAAACTCACAAAATGATAGAAAAGATATCTTTAATAGTGACCTTGTTGATCTCCCTATAATCTGGACACATGCGCCATGATCCATCCTTCTTGTGAACCAATACTACTGGAGCAGAGAAAGAACTTTGACTAGGGTGAATTATACTAGCCTCTAGCATTTCTGCAACCATACGTTTAATTTCACTCTTTTGGACATAGGAATATCTGTAAGGCCTGATGTTTGGAGGAACACTTATTGGAATCAAATTGATAGCATGATTATGATCACGAATACCTTTGGGAGTCTCAAATACCTTGGAATGATTGTCCAAGACATTTTGGAGATCTAGAGAAATGGATGGTTTCGTTGTGGGAACCTCTAGTGAACATAATTGTGCAATTATGCCTCATTGTTCTTTCTTTAGAAGCTTTGTCATTTCGTTAGAGTTGATTATATTTCCTGGTTTCCCTGCGATACCCCTTAATTCAACTTCCTTTCCTTCTATAGAGAATTTCATGAAAAGTTCTTGAAAATTAAAAGCTATTGTACCCAAGGGTTGTAGCCATTGGACTCCTAGTACAACATCAACACCACCCATGGGAATGGAAAACATTGGGCTATTCAATACATATTCTCCCATGGATAGCTTGATATTATGACACTTTCCAGAGCAATTTATGGTTCCTCCACTTGCAACCATCACTTGATACTATGGTGTTGGATATAGTAAGCAATTCAATTCCTTGGCTATCTTACAATGAATAAAATTATGGGTACTTCCCGAATCAATCAACACTATTACCTTTTTCTTCTTGATATGCCCTTCTATCTTGATAGTTTGAGGAGTGGTAATTCCAGCCAATGCATTACAAGATATGGTCGGTTTCATTTCTTCTTTTTCTAGGGTTTGTTCCTAGTGTATATCCTCTTCTTTTGACATTTCTTGTTCCTTTTCTTCCTCCTCTTCACAATCTATGTAAAATAATTTCTTTTCAGCACACTTATGACCTTTAGTGTATTTGCTATCACAACTATAACAAAGCCCTTTTGCTCTTTTTTCTTGCAATTGTTGTGGTGTCAACCTTGTAGTTTGTGGATGGCTAGGGGCAGCAACACTTCCATCTTTATGATTGTGAGTGGTAGGCTTCCTTGTTGCCATAATTTTGCTTTCCATTTTTCTTGCCAACCTGAATGCCTTCTCCAATGAATTTGGTTCCCAAAGGCGAACCTCATGTTAGATGTTATATTTTAAAGTCCCTATGAACACATCAATTCTATGCTCCTCTAGAATATCGTTTACCCTTATATTAAATTTTTGGAAGTCCTCAATGTGCTCCATCATTGTGTCGATCGGATAAATCGTTCTTGCGGACAAGATCGATCTCCCTAGTATCAACTGATATCTAGCGACAAGCAGAACAAGCAAATCTACCTTTCTCTAAATATTGCGATTTATAAATAAAAACTAAGAGGTGTTTTAGACCCTACCTTAAGTCCAACGCTAGTTTGTGGTAGCCACTTTTCGACCGTCCGAAAGAGTTTCCTTTCAAGAACCTGCAAACACAAATAAGCACACATCAAATGACACCTGCATAGCCAATATAATAAATCATATTCATCATGGTGATAAAGGAATCATGAAATAAACCATACAAGACAACTTATTGAGAACAATAAACTTGATTGTATTAACTTTGAACAAAGAAGAAATTTACAACCTTGGTGCCTTGATGTTGTACAAGCTCCTCCCAGGGTCCAAGCAAGAATCTCCTCTACTTTGACAAGCCTCACACTCTTCCCAATGAGATCAAAAGGTATGTAATCTCTCCTCTCAAGCTCAATTAGGAAGTCTAAATTCCAGCAACATTTACCCTAAAAAATATTTAGCCTTCAACCTCCTTAGTATCCAGCCCAATGCCTCATTTTATAGTGCAAAGGAAGGAAGTTACAGGTCCACCTATGAAGGGATAGAGTCCTCTTTCAAAGGGATAAGCTCCTCACATCAAGGGGTTAGCTCCTTTAGTTATGGGATGCATGAACCTCAAAGGAGCGAACTTGCCACCTCAATATTTCCTCTAGAAGCTTCTAGAAATAACCCAAAGTGAGTTTTTGAGAATGTACTTGCGCCTTTTTGACTTTTACAGGGGTCCGCACCCATTACACAGAAACAGAGCGGGCAGGTCCGCAGGGTACATGACCAGGGGGTGTGGGACCGCAAGTAATGCTAAGAGAAAGCGCGGAACCAGAGTTTTAGCGATTTTTAAGGGCTTTCTCTCGTTTTTCAAAGCTTGACATGAAGAGCTGAGGTTTAAAACTTGAAAAGGAGGAAAGTATGAGTGGTGATAGACTCACACTGATTGCAGAATGTCATGGTGACAATATTTTGTGTAACAGATTGCCCCCTAAAGTGCGAAGTCTGTAATAGATGAGTATAGTATTTGTAATCTAAGAAGAGTGAAGTACTTTATCATTTCAAGGATCATCCTGTGGACAGCCTGGTTAGAACCTGTAAAAACATTCAATACAAAATATATATATGTGAACATATCATCGCTGAGGTAGGCATTCCCATACTCAGATCAAAACTAACAGAGAACTAACTAAACTGCTCTGATATAGGAATTATCTTGTAATACATCACAAGTATAGACATATGTAGACACAGTATGGACGCAGCCATTTGTTTATGAATAGTCCACTGTATAATGAATAAAAAATTCCTCGCAACCTGGATGGTGGAAACTTGAACCAGGGTCTTGATTCCTGCTTCCCGAACTAGTACGATTCTATCCATGTGAATGAATATGTCGAAGTTGAACATGGTAGAAACCACTTGATTACCAGTCAATGATGTGAACTGTTAACAAGTGTGAGAGAAACCACCAGTAATGTCAATAGCTCTCAAAGTACTCAGTACAATCCATGAAATGTGAATTGATGAGTTGATGTTGAACATGTCACAGAATCCTTTGATCGAAGGTCAATGATGCAACCTGTCGTTGAAGGCGAGAAACCTGCCATTGAGGCATGCAGATTCCAAAGTACTGACGATTTCTAGATCATCTTTCTAGATAATGAGCTGAAGTCGATAGAAAGCGATCCATCGTAGGCAAGCCCACAACACGAAATCATAGATCAAGTTTGAAGAAATATATTTGCAAGGACTGACTCAGGGATGGTCAAGATGGATGACAGATATTTTGCAAATGAATGGTTTATTTGGACTGACCTCTTGAACACGTAACGACACTGCAGATGGTTTGGTGGCAATTGACCCAAAGTTAATACCCAGAAACCGACTGAAGACTTTCAATATGGTTTAATTAACTGTTAGGCAAAGGATTTCCCAACCCAGGTGAACAAAAAGTGTCATGTTCAAGAGTGGTTGAATGCTTTTCTGAGACACAAAGTATAACAAACAGGTTCATTTTTTTCTCTTTTCCCTCACCATTTCTGGCAAGTACCTCTTTATTTTTGACAAGCTTGAGGAGGATAACATTTGCTTGGTTATAAGCCCATCCTTCGGATGAGTCCAACTTAGTTTAAAATTCGAACCCTAAGAAGGAGTGGTTCGTTCCTGTTTGTAATTGAACAAGTCCTTTACTGTTAAATTTTAATGAGTCCAGTATAGGAGAAACTCAGCGTTTTTCAAGGGAGTCAGAAGAAAAACTTAAGAAAACTCCATGGTTGTCATTTTTCGTAAATTTGTGTCTCCCAAGCTCGAAAAAGTATAAAATAATACTTGAGATAACCGCTTGACCATTACGATCAAGGAGTACTTTTCATAATTAGTGTCTTTGATCTGAAAAAGTAAAAAAACGACCAACGACACGTCATTTTATAACCAATATCGAACTTGAAACGACAAAAGTCCAGCAATCTTTTCATGTTTATACGGTCAAAAAAGAGATGTAAGTGGACCGTCCTTTTAATTCCGTTTTAACGAGCTTAAAAATAAAAACTCGGCAATCTTTTCATATTTTACGAGTCAGAAAAGAGCTTAAAGAGGACTCTAATGTTTTTGTTGAAGATGATCAATTTTCCCTGAAAAATCCGATATTTTGCAAATAATCTCAAACATTACTCATACCTGTTTAAAATAAATAAAAATGCATCAAAAAGTTACCTCTTTAAATTGAAAAATAAACAAATTAAAAATTCATTTATTCAAAAAAGCTTATAAAAAGGGCTTTTGTAAATTCATTTTTATTGTTTGACTTCAGAGTGAGAAAATAGAGCTTTTGGGTAAGAAACTTCATGTGAAGATTACGGAAAATCCGTTTGTAAGAATCGAAAACCGTCACCTCCAGGTAATCCACATCACTTTAATCTTGCATTTCAACCGTTTGAATTTTGTTTTTGGGCTTCCATTTTGATTTTTTAGAGAAAAATTAATTTGAAAAATTGCTTGCGGGGGTCCATAGGCGCAACATGCGAAACCTGCGGACCTCGACTTTTCCCTACAAAGGAAAGAGCCAGGGGCCCGCACCTGCTGCTTGGGTAGAGTGCAGACCTACGCACTGTCCCTTAACTGGAGAGTGTGGACCTCGCGACATAGGTTTTGAAACTTCAATTTTTCATTTTCCGCCCAAAAATTCTTGAATTAAAATGTTCTAATCCGCCTTTTTACAATGTAGGATATTCACAATGCTCATTTGGTGGGAACAGGAGCATGAAGATGTGGAACTTTCCACAATTAATCATCAACCCTCAATAGATGCATTGAGGGCATGCGGGCTATTTAAATTCTGGGCCATACCTAGCATGAGGGCCCAAGTAGAATTTTTGCAGTGGCTGGTGGACAGATGGTATATACGGGACCAGTGTTTCATTATTGGTGGCCACTGGCTCGAAATGGAGCTAGAGGACATTTACTTCTTGACTGGTTTGCCCAAGAGAGGTGAACGATTATCTCTATTCGGGACTAGGCCAGGTGGCTAGTCTGTCGATAGTCTCCGACTAGAGTTTTGTAATGACCAAACAAAGGACAAAGGATTGATATCAAAACCATCTCCCGTCTTGAACTCAAAGTGATTGCATTTACTGTCACCAGACTCTGCGGAAGCGCAGCACTGCATGTAGCCACCGGATCCCAAATGCGTATGGCGGTAGACTGTTATCGAGGCACCATCTTCAACTGGTGCGAAGCTGTGTTGGCAAATGTAAAAGGCCAACTGATTAGAGCAAAGAACGGACAACTAAAAAACTTTGGATATGGTTTCTTAATTGTGAGCTTTGGTCTAGAGAGGGTCCCGATGTTGGTCCCACAGTATCTTTCCGTTGGAGTTGGACTTCCCCGAGAGCCCAAGCTGATGCGTTGGGTTGCAGTTATGGCCCGTCATCCTGAGGAGGGTTTAGAGGTTGTTCGATTTCCTCCTGATTATTTCCGTTGGTTGGAGAACCAACTTTTCGCGATTCAGGATTTTCCTTATGCTGGGATGGATTATCGTGGTGATCCAGACATGACTCTTCCACCAGGAGAGCAGTGGGATGACTCAGGTAAAATCATTCTCAACATTTTCTAAGTTTTAACTAATTTTTTTGTTTTTAAATCGTCCAAAACTGATAGTAAAAGTTTCAAATGCAGATGTGGGTCCACGACGACCAGCCACTCTCCGGCCCTATGAGAGGAGACACCCAGCTGTAGCAGTACCGGCCCCATGGGACGAATCTACAGAGACCCTGACCGAATTGGAAAATCATCTAGAGTGTTTGACAGCAGATATTCCAGAGACTAGCATAGATGATATTCCTCTTAGGTTACAACGCTATGTGATTGGGGTCCCAGGACCTTTCAGGAGGTTCCTTTGTAGGGTGGCCCGAGCAGTGGTTTCTTATCGTGATCATCACCAGTGATAGGATGATCGCTTTTGTAGACTTGATACGACATTTTTGCTTTTTGTACTATCATTTTTGCCGATCATAAGGTGTTTTTCAACCTATGATCGAAGACGATGTATATTTGACACATTTCTATGCTATGCTATATCACTATTACTCGCTATCTTGTAAAACATATTATGGAATGTTTTTAAATTTACTATTTGATTATTGCAAATGTCTACTTAACATTCGAGAAGCAATTGCATCTGCTAATGTATTTAAATATCTTGGAATATGCTGATATTCAATATAGTCAAATTCATGTTCCAAGAGACGAACTCTCAAAAATAATCTTAGTAACACTAGATTTTTGATGGCATAATCTCTATTAAGCTGCAATACAACGATTTCAGAATCTAACCTAATAATCAAACTCTGAATCCAAAATGAGATGGATTCAGATAATAACTCAATCACTGCACTATACTCTGCAATGTTGTTCGTTGTTTGACCGAGGCTTATCCCATGCATAGATACCAACTCATCAGTGGGTGAATAGATAACCCAAGCTGTGGAAGAAATGTTCCGTGTATTACGACAAGCACCATCAGCGAAACCAATGTATGTTTGAAGAGACGTCGACATCTGCAATATCAAGAGTAAAATCAAGATAAGCAGGAATAATGATAAAAAACACTCTCTAAACTAAGCACACTTTTCTAATCTAAAACACACCAGCTAGAAAGAAACTAATCTAATTGAAATCTCCACACACAAATTTAAGCATAATATCTCTTCAGATAAAGACCATTTCTGGGTTTACCTAAAGAAACACCGTCAAAATCTACCAATTCATAGGCCCCTTTCGCCAGCTTTCGCTTAACAACATAACGACCATGCCACATAGGTACAAACTTTCCAGCCCCTAGCTTATCGTTTGCTTGATCGTATAGTAAGACTAGGTCTCCTTCTGAAAAATTACGAGGTGTAACATTTTGATCGTACTGAGCTTTAATTCGTTTGGCATGAGTTTCGATTGGTAATGTAGCATCGCGTCAATTCTCATATAGCTGAGCTAAGTACAACAAATGTTTCTCCTCCTCGGAAGTGGCTGGGAGTAACTCTATGGCTATTTGCAATGACGGGATTTCGCATTCAATGGGTAACACAACTTCCAAACCATAAACCAGTTGAAAAGGAGTGAAACCAGTTGATGTTTTTACTGAGGTTCGATACGCCCAAAGCGCTGAAAATAACATGTTATGCCAATTCGACCTATGAATACCAATGATTCATCGGCTCATAATGACTAGAACTTTATTGATGGCTTCAACCAGACCATTAGCCTGTGGGTAATATGGAGTAGAACTATCGTGACACAGGCCAAGTTGATCTGTTAGTTCAGTCATCATGATGTTTCGAAAATGACGCCCATAATTGGTAATAATCGCTTGAGGAACACCGAACCTAGAAATTATATGATTGAAAACGAAAATTGCAGCCGTTTTGCTGTCTGCCGAAAATGTAGGCATCGCCTCAGCCCACTTGGTAAAATAATCTACCGCAAGGATGATATACGCATGCCCCCCGGCTGAGTGAGGGTTACATGTAATAAAGTCGATACCCCACTTTGCAAAAGGGCTGATGACAATTATAGGGTGGAGAGGAGTAGGTGGAGCACGCATCTTTCGTTCAAAAATTTGACAATTGTGGCATTTTCGGACTGCGTAAATACAATATTTAAATAAAGACGGCCAGAAATAGCCAGCGTGCAATATCTTTTGGGCTATGGCATACCCAGACATATGACCGCCACATGCTCCAGAGTGACAGTCATTTAGAACCTTTTCAGCTTCTTCATGAGTTAAACAATGTCGGAAAACAGTATCCGCCCCACGACGATAGAGTGTATCTCCAATAATATTGTATTGTTGGGATTTGAAACGTATTTTTCGCTGCTGAGATCGTGAAATTTCAGGCCGAAAATATTTGGAGATAAACAATGATATCGCCATACCGTGGATCAAGAGTACTGATAAGAAACAAGGATTCGTCCGCAATGGGCTCTTCCGCCACAATTTTAGTATCAGCACGCGGGAAGTTACACATCAGTTCCGCAAATGCCAAAGATTTCTTTGACTTGGATTTTTCAAATTCCAAGTCAAATTCCTGCAGGATAACAATCCATTTGGAATACTTGCCCCCTAGCAATTGTTTGGTCAAAATATAGATCATAGGGTTACAGTAAAAAAATATTGTAGTCTTGCGTAGTAAGATGTAATGATGAAATCTTTGGACAGCTTGAACAACTGCCAAGGCCAATTTTTCCACATGCAAATATTTAAGCTCAGTCGGATTCAAAGTTCGACTAAGATAGTAAATCACATGTTCACTATTGAATTCATCTTCCTGAACTAAAACCATCCCAATGGTGGAATGAGAAGCAGTGAGGTACAAGAAGTAATCCTGGTTGTAGTTGGGAGGATGCAATAACGGTGCATGGGTCAACGCATGTTTAAGTGCATCAAAAGATTTGTCAACTACCTTATCCCAAAAGAATGGAGTATTCTGTTTCAACAACCTGGTAAAACCCTTTGTTATCTCGGCATAGTTAGGAAGGAATCGACGTAAAGAGTTTGCTTTCCCTTGCAAACTTTGGAGTTGGCGAAGAGTCGAAGGAGGAGGCAATTTGAAAATAGCTTCAACCTTCGAGGGGATCGACACAAATGCCGAATTTTGAAACAACAAAGCCCAGTAAACGACTCGTTTCTATACAGAAAACACATTTGTGTGGATTCAACCTAATTCGATAATGCCTACATCTCATAAAGATTTCTCGTAATGAATGAGATGATCAACTCTATGCTCGTTTCTATACAGAAAACACATTTGTGTGGATTCAACCTAATTCGATAATGCCTACATCTCATAAAGATTGCTCGTAAATGAATGAGATGATCGACTCTATGTAATGAATGGGCAGGTAAATCATCGAGATAGGGCTGCACAATGTGCTTGATGTCGTGAAACGCGTAAGACATAGCTCTTTGAAAAGTTGCTCCGGCATTCTTTAATCCAAAAGGTAATTTGAAATAATCAAACGTTCCCCATGGACAAATGAAAGACGTTTTTGGTTGATCAGCAGCAGGTATGTTAATTTGATTGTAACCGGAAAAACCATCCATAAAGGAGAAAATTTCACTGCCGGCACAATCATCAATGATTTGATCGATATAGGGAGTTGGATAATTGTCTTTGGGACAAGATCGATTAATATCCCTATAATCGATACATATTCTTATCGTTCCTTGATTTTTATTAACAGGAACAATATTCGATACCCAATCCGTTAAGGGAATTGGATAAATGAAACCTGCTTTAAGTAATTTCTCAACTTCTGCTTTAATAGCAGCAGCTTTTCGTGGATGTATCTGACACAAACGTTGCCGGACGGGTTTAGCATCCGGGTAAGTTTTGATTTCATGAACAACAATTGTTGGATCAATTCCTGACATTTCTTCATATGACCAGGCAAACACGTCACAAAATTCTCGAAATAGGGCCTTATAAGTTTGGAGTTCATTTTCCATACAGGTGGCACCTATATGAATGTTTTCAACAATTCCAGGTTTAACTGAAATGTCAATAGGAACTGTTCGAGAAATATTTCCCAAATTCAATTCAGAATCAGGATGTTGCAATGGATTCTGAGGTTCTTTGACATAATCAGTAGTAAAAATAGATGAAAAATCATTCTCAAAATGATCAATCTCAGGTAAAAACGAAGATCGATGATGAAGATCTTCCCATGGTAAATCATCAACAGATAAAATTTCACGAATCTGCTCATCAGTTTGAACAAGCTCGGAAAAAGTTGTTGAATCTGAGTTTGATATTGGAAGTGATTCTCCATGGACCACATTCATTAGATCAATTTCGGTTGAACAAGGGTCGGAAAACGACTTTATTGCCCGATACGCAATTTCATAGGGACTCAAAGGCATCACATCACCAAATGAATCTACCTCATATTCGAAAGGTACGATCCAAGTATCATCATAAACAATAGTGTTTGATGAAATCATATGAATGGTTGCAGTAGAAGGCGATACGTTAGGAGGAGGAAAAGAAAAATTTCCTAGTAAACCAAAATCTTTAACTAATCCTACCCCAACATCCTTATAAGGGATAGTTGTTTTACCGACATGTTGGATACTTTCAGAAGAGGCTGGGTCAGATGAAAAGCAAGTTAGCTGGTCTATAGTTATGATCTTTCCATTATGAGGAAAATTTATAAGCTGAAAGACCGATGAAACAACAACAGTCATAGCATAAGACCAACTACGACCCAAGAGAAGGTTGTAATCTAGAGGGGCATCAACCACTTCCACATCTAGATTAACAGTTTTTCCTTGAACCCCTATAGGTAAATCCTATAGAATGCCAAAAGGATGGAACCCACAGCCATCAAAAGCCTTTAGAATCGTCGGGGATTGATTGAGTGTAGGAGAACCAAGCGATCTCCAACACTGAATTGACATAATACACGTAGAAGCTCCCTCATCAATTACAGTCCTAAAGCAAGGTTTGTTTTGACTAACACTGGAATCTGGAAAGCCATTTGATGAGGTAGGCGAGGTGTACTATTTTCAAAATCGAAGATTATAAGGTTCGAGTCTTGAATATCAATAGCTCCTATAGCCGACAATAGCAATTTACACTGTGCTGGGCATGATTTCAACACCTCCAAAACCGACATTGTTGAAGGGGAAATAGCTAAATCTTCAACAATGTTATAATTCTGAGCAGTTCTCGCATGCGGATTGAAAGCTAACTTTCGAAGTATACCTTTAGCAGGCGGTTTGATTACTAAGTCTGGATTAGGTTTCTTGATCTGTAGCAGATCAGAACCAGAAGGAGTTGAAGTTGATGGGTTTGAATTAGAAGATCCTTCCTTACCACCGAAAGGACTTTTACTGCCATAATCTTGCGACCGCGTCGCAATCCTAACATGAGACATCATCATTATGGGTTCTTCTGAGGAATTTGAGGAAGAACCAATCATCTTACTATCTTGACTAGGAAAAGGATCCTTCAAGACAGCAAGCGTTTGAGAACCTTTGACGATTTTCGCAACCTCAGTGCGATGAGGGCAGTCTCTTATAAAATGCTCTTCGTCACAAATGAGACAAGGATATTGAGGTTTACGTTTCTCATCAGTAGATTCAGTTTTATCTGATTTCTCTTTCGAATTTTGCTTATTTTTCTTCTTCCCTTTATTTTTACCGCCGGATTTTGATTTGGCCGTAGATGACTCTACGACATGAATATCGGCAAGAATTTCAGCAGAAGAGTCTCCTGTCGGGGAATCTTGTAAAGTTGTGATAGGAGAAGAATTCTTTGAAGATTTCTTCTTACTTTTGGTATTAACTGAACCAATCATACCGTCAGCGGCATGAGACCCTTAAGGAGCTGCAGTTATTTGATTTTGTTTCAGAAGGTCGGGGATTTTTTAGTGTAAAGTACCTGACTGCGTATAAACGAGGTCAAGGTACTGAGCTTGAGCAATTACTTGCTCTTTAGTAACAACTTCTGCCTTAGCTACATCCTCAGTGATCTTAGGTAATAATGATTTAACAAACCATTCTGCTAAAATTTGATCCGGGATAAAGACTTCCACTAAATGTCGTCGACTTTGCCATTCATGAATATGATCTGAAATATATGTGGACGTTGACTGTTTTAATGAAGTTAATAATTCCGTGCCATTGTCATATTTGACAGGCAACTGAAAATGAGTTAAGAACGAAGTGGCTAACTGACTAAAATTATAAAAAGAGGCTCGCGGTAACTCAATGTACCACTTGGCCGCAAGACCAATCAGAGTGCGTTGAAAAAGACATAGGCGAATTGAATCATCTATAATGGAGTTAGATGCACACCAGAGGTGATAAGTCATCACATGGTTTGACGAATCCTCTCCTGATTTACCTTCAAACTTTGGGATATCACTAGGCAAATTATTCGGCATTGGCGGCCAAAACGGAAGATAATTAATCAGATCGTTTATAAGGCGCGACAAATCAGGCAAGTCCAAAGTTGATTAGGGTCTCGAAAACCCTGGGTCATAAGACCAGCCCTAGGAGGAGGATATCTAGGATAACTTGGAATTGGAATTGAATTTGGGATATTATATCCTCCCGGAAAACCAGGATTAACCGGACCGTACTGGGGTTGTTGAGGTTGCTGATAAGTATATCTAGGGTATGGTTGATACTGGTAAACTGGGCTTTTCACAACAGGACCGAATTGGTACTGTCCCTGGTATGGTTGATAAGTGAACTGTGGTTGACTTGTGACAACCGTACTTGGACCAGGTTGTCCTGCAGGCATCTGAACCGAAGTCTGAATTGTGGGTCCGGACTGAGGTAAAGATGCTTGAGGAGTTGATGTAGGAACAGTAGAAACCGGAGCTGTCGATACTCCAGAAGTAGGTGGGGTAGATTGAACAGAAGCTGCAGTAGTTGCAGCAGTCGTTTGAGGCAGAGTTCGAGGCGAACTAGGCCCAGACTGATGAGCTACACCAGGTGCAGAAGTTTGAATAGTAGACTGGACAGGTTGTTGGGTTGAACTAGAAACCAAAGGTTGTCCAAATTGAGATGACAACTGCACATTAGGTTGCAAAATCTATTGAGATTGAGATGGATCCCACACCATGTTCATTCCGGGGTATGGACCCATAGAAGGTTGAACATATTGAGGACCATAACCAGGTTGAGCATAGGGCTGATAATTCAAAGGTACATTTCCAGCTCCTTGAACAAATGATTGACCTGAAGGTCGTTGGAAACCTTGGGTTGGGTACAGACCTTGAGGTTGATAACCTTGAGGCACGTACTGAAACTAGGGTTGACCTTGAAGTATATGTTGATACTGGGGTTGACCTTGAGGTACATATTGAGTCTGGGGTTGACCTTGAGGAATGTACTGTCCCGAAGGTATGTACTGTCCTTGAGGTTGCCCCCCTGGCGATAGTTGAGTACCTTGAGGTTGCCCCCCAGGCGGTAACTGACTACCTTGAGGTTGAGGATTTGTAATAGTACGAGACATCATAAGAATTTCTTCTACACTCAATGGTTTAGTTCCGTTATTACCAAGTGATAGTACATGTTCAATGGGTTGAGGAGATGCTCCTGAAAAAGTACCAGCGAGTGACTGATACCCAGAAGGAACAGAAAGACCGCCATACAAAAATGTTTCTGGGGATTGGGAAAACATGGATGACTGACTCGACATATTCAAAGGAGGATAATAACCTCTAGGTGTTGGATGAAAAGGAATACGAGGTGGTGAAAAAATAAGACCCAGATTTTCTAAAAAGTTGGTCAATGAAAGATACCAAGCGTCCCACCTAAGCGGACTGTAGAAAATTGATTCACGCTCCCTAAGTTCTAAAGTTGGTTGATTTTCAAGGATAGTTATACCTTCTTCCAGACTAACAAGTTCTTCAATAGAAATGATTCAAAAGGGAAGATTTTGGGTAATGATCCTTCCTACCCTGGGTGAACCAGGACCACTGGAAGTTGGAGAAGCAAATCCTGAGGATGGAGTAGCAGCAGGTTCTGTTTCAGGCTCAGAAATTTCAGGTTCTTCAGCTAATTCACTAGTAGAGGAAACACTACCAGTAACTTCGGAAAAATGAAATTGGTTCAGAAATATACTCTGTTGCTTGAACTTGATAATCAGGATGAACAACTAAAGAAGATTCTCTTTCTTCCGGTGACCCAACTCTACTGTCACTAGGAGTTACAAGAGCTTGTAGCCCTTCAAGCTAACTTGGTGAATATTCGGGAGGTTGCCCCCGAAGTGTACGGGATTGTCTCGGTAATTTAGCCACGATTAAATTTTTTAATTACTTCACACACAAACAAAGAAAAATCTCAATAAAACCACCTAAAGTCTCTAAAGAAGCAAACAATTTGAATCACACGCCTAAAAAAAATCTAGGAGTTCAAACCACACACAAACAATAACTTTCCGTACCAAAAACACTAGTTGGTGATGAAATCCAACATCGCAGAATTCAATACAGAAAGGGCGGTTGGAACAGTTACCCCGACAACCTGCTTAATGAAACAGACTGGCACAAGTTTCTTCACTAAACCGTCTCGAGTGAAGAGAACCCCTAGAAAGTCCAAGTGAGTCTAGTCGACGTCTGAGCCAGGTACAGTGGGATCTTCCCTCCACCGTCACCTTAGGAAAGAATCCTATAGATTATGGTCACTATGGTTACCAATAGAAACAAATATACCTGGGGGAACAGTCTATGATCCGATACACACGCAAGGGCAGAGTAACAAAGCTCAATCCACTTGAAGGCTCCTTGACATAATCCAAGATTTACCAACAAGTGACCCCAGGCTCCTTGATAATGGTCAATCCAAGGTTTACCGTTTTTAATACGTGTATATCTTCTATTGTTCCCAATGAGGAAGGATTGATTACCCCACTGGTTCATATATGATCTCGTGCTTGACTCCTTTAATAGGAGCTTCCTAGAGCATAGATGTAACAATTGGAATTTATCTCCTACCGCAAGATATAACTACTTGTTTGTTTTAACTATCTTGGAGAGTTAATTACTCCCTACTCCAAGATACTAGCCTAAGCTATGTTGGTGATAAAGAGCCCTAGAAATAAAAAGATTGCTAGATCAATTTTGCTTTAAGCGTTATTTTTATAGGTTATTTCTTAAGTCAAAAGGTATGGAGATGAAAATTTATGGTGTGAAGACTCGACTCCAAAACACTAAAAATGCACCTAAGATGATAAACAATTCTTTTTCTTCAATGAATTTCTAGTTAAAGAAAGAGTTGAGAATGCAATTATTTGAAAATCAAATCTTTTCTTCAACATATAAATGAAAATAAAAACTTTTTGTCTTTTTCAATAAATTCAAAACGAGACTACTAATTATGTTCACGAAAAAATCCTTTTGCTTTTTCAACACTCAAAAACTACAAAAACAAATTCTTTCAAAAGAGATTCTAAAATTTCTAGAAAACACTCAAAACTATAAAAAAACTATGCTTGAGATCTAAAAATTTCTAAAAACCTAATTGAAGTAAAAGCTTAAAAAATTTCTTTTCGAGGACATTTTACTTAGTTATTCAGCAAACTAAGGACTAATTCATTCAGAATAACAAATTAACAAAAAAACACTCAGCTATGTTTTCTTTTTTTAAAATGAAATTCAAAACTTTCCAACAAATTCATTCAAAGCTTTGCAAAGAGAAAACGAGATCTATTTCTCACCAAGGGCAGATTTCACAAATCGGTCAGACTCATCAAGAAGACCAAAAAGACCAGGGTAATCTGAGGTTTCTTAGGCTTCTAATCTCTGAGTTACTACAAAGACCAAGCGAAAATCAAACCAGGCACGCAAAACTTCTAGAAAATCACCTAAAACCAAAATGCCAATGGAACTCACTTACAAGAAGTTTCTGATAGGACACATGCAGATCTGGGCAGAGGCTAAAAAACGTAAACAAATCCTAAGCTTAATTGGATGAAAAGATTTTAGGTTTTTCAAAAATTTGACAGGGTTCGCAGGCTTCCGGTATAACCAGATGCAGTACCGCTCTGTGTAGTAAAGCAACAGTGCGGGGATGTCCGCACTGTGTTACAAACAGAACGTGTGGTCCTCTTTCAAAAACGTGAAAAAACAAAAAACAATTCAGAATCTAAAAAACTACCCAATCCCACACACATCAAGCAAAAACCAGAAACAGAGAAAAAGTTTCTCAAGTCAAAGTAAAAGTAAAGGCAAAAACCAAAATTCAAGTCCCCAATATGGTCACCATTTTGTCGACTGGATAAATCATTCTTGCGGACAAGACCGATCTCCCTAGTATCAACTGATATCTAGCAACAAGCAGAACAAGCAAATCCACCTTTCTCTAAATATTGCGTTTTATAAATAAAAACTAAGAGGTGTTTTAGACTCTACCTTAAGTTCAACGCTGGTTTGTGGCAGCCACGCTTCGACCATCCGAAAGAGTTTCCTTTCAAGAACCTGCAAACACAAACAAGCACACATCAAATAACACCTACATAACCAATATAATAAATCATATTCATCATGGTGATCAAGGAATCCATGAAATAAACCATACAAGATAGCTTATTGAGAACAATAAACTTGATTATATTAACTTTGAACAAAGAAGAACTTTACAACCTTGGTGCTTTGATGTTGTACAAGCTCCTGCTAGGGTCCAAGCAAGAATCTCCTCTACTTTGACAAGCCTCACACTCTTCCCAATGAGATCAAAAGGTATGTAATCTCTCCTCTCAAGCTCAATTAGGAAGTCTAAATTCCAACAACATTTACCCTAAAAAATATTCGGCTTTCAACCTCCTTAGTAACCAGCCCAATGCCTCATTTTATAGTGCAAAGGAAGGAAGTTACAGGTCCACCTATGAAGAGATAGAGTCCTCCTTCAAAGGGATAAGCTCCTCACATCAAGGGGTTAGCTCCTTTAGTTATGGGATGCATGAACCTCAAAGGAGCGAACTTGCCACCTCAAGATTCCCTCTAGAAGCTTCCAGAAATAACCCAAAGTGAGTTTTTGAGAATGTACTTGCGCCTTTTTGACTTTTACAGGGGTCCGCATCCATTACACAGAAACAGAGCGGGCAGGTCCGCAGGGGACATGACCAGGGGTTGCGGGACCGCAAGTAATGCTAAGAGAAAGTGAGGAACCAGAGTTTTAGCGATTTTTAAGGGTTTTCTCTCATTTTTCAAGGCTTGACATGAAGAGCTAAGGTTTAAGACTTGCAAAGGAGGAAAGTATGAGTAGTGATAGACTCACACTGATTGCAGAATGTCACGGTGACAATATTTTGTGTAACACATTGAACCCTTTTGTTTGAGATTTATCAATTGGCTAAAAAAAGTGTTTCTTTTTGTATCCTCATAATGTGCTATCATTTCATTCGTAAAAATAGCCCAAATGACAATTTTTTTACGAGAGCAAAGCCATTGATACCATACAAACTGATTTGGTTCCAAATATAAAGTTGCAATGTGTACCTTTTGTGTGTTTTGCACATTATGGAGATCGAAAAATTGCTCCATCTGTAGTATCCATGTTCCGGGATCCTTGCTATCAAACTTCCTCATATCGATCTTTGGAACATGGTGGTTATTCGATCCAACGTTAGAGTCTATGAAATCATGATTAACATTTATTTTGTTCTCATCATGAGTTTCCTTTACTACCCTTTCGCCATTAGTAAGCATTTCTTGTTGAAACTTTGTCAAATCTGTCTTCAAATCTTCCATGCTTGTCTTCAAATCGTCCATCTTAGCCTCCACGTCGTTCATCTTAGCTTCTACACCTTTCTTTAAACCATCCATCTTAGCTTCCATGCCTTTCTTTAAATCATCCATCTTAGCCTCCACGCCATACATCTTAGCTTATACATCTTTCTTTAAACCATCCTTCTTAGATTCTGTTACTTTTTGTGCGAGTGACATTTGTTGCACTTGGTCTCGTAATTTTGATATATTATGTTGCATTTCTTCCTCTTCTTCATGAGTCATGCTAGAGATTTCAGGTTTCTTACTAGGTGTTTCCATTTTCTTTCTTCGGGGCATCAATTACCGATAATAATGCTTCACTATGCCCTCTGAATTCCTTCAAACTAATTTTTCAAACCAAGCTTATGCAAAAATTTAAAAAAAAAAACTACACACCTTTTTTTTTCACTTTGTAGCTTGATATTGAATATGATGTATTTCTATAATTTGGGATCTCCAAGGTCTGAAATTTCTTCCTGCGGTAACCCTCTAAGTAGTATTTCTAACTCCGCAAGTTTGATCAAGATTAGATTCTCCAATGAAGAGTTATGCCAATTCTCCCACGATGACCTACATATAGACTTGTTCAGTAGACGAACTTGTACGACGTGCCGTGGGTCACTGTTTCAAACTTAGATTCTGAAAATGGTAACCAAAACACTACAGTCCATCCTCTTTCTGCAACTTCTTACGAAAATTCAATTTGATTCTCAGAGAGAAAGTTATGACGATTTTCCCAACGTGACCTGTTTGGAATGTAATTCGGGGGTTTGCAAAAACCCTAACTTCCTCAGATTATATCTCCGCAAATATAGCGAGACAGGATATGAAATTCAGAGCTAAGGTTCGAACCGATTTCTTCTCAAATGGGTTTTTTTTTTTAGCTTCTGAAAACTTCGTAGAGAAAGAGTTGTAGTGAACATTCCACAATGACCTATTTTAGATGAAATTCTCGAGCTTGCAAAAATCCTAACTTCCTTAGATAATATCTCCGAAAATATAGCGAGAAAAGATATGATATTTGGACCTGAGGTTCAACAAGATTTCATCTCAAATGGCTATTTTTTTCGCTTCTGAAACATCGCAGAAAAAAGTTATAACGAAAATGCCACGATGACCTATTTGGAGCAGTGAAACCCTAGAATCCAAAGCTCTGATACCAAATGTTATGAAACCAGTTCACAAAAAGATATAAAAGATAGATCAACGCCTTAGAATTCAGCCTCTTCGAGGGGGCAACCTCCTTTACATTACACAAATGATCAATTCTTGCATGATACAAATGACAAAACCTCCTTTCTATATATAGGAGTTTAAGGGTTCACAATATAACCAAGTTGACCTAACAATAATAATATAAAGGCACAAAAATAACAATAGTGGGATTCTATGGGGCACAATAATAATAATAAGGGATACAATGACAATAGTAATGGGGGAATCACTAGTATTATAGGGACCTAACATCATTTTTAAACTTTTAAAAGAAAAACTTTAAACAACTATTTCAAGTTCCTGAAGCTTTAATCTCAAATTTCAAACTATGATAATATGAACATTGACAAGGAAATGATTGGGCAAGAGGAGAGCAAATGATTGTTTAGTTTCCCTATGATGTGAGTGGAAAAAGGTGAAAATCGTTGCAGAAAAGGATGGAGATTATGCGTTAGAGTGGAGAATTCTCGAGGAGTGTATTGCATAAAATCCCTTTACGATGAGAGTGGAACATTACTCCCTATATTCTATTCGGTAATTGGTGTTCATTCGTCTAAGAGACCTTAGGGAATTAAGGATTCATTCGGTGTTTTCTTTGGGTCTAAGGAAAAACCCCTTAGAGTGAGATTAGGTTTTGTTGACGGTGCTAGACATGCCAACATTCAGGGGGTCTCCCCGATATGAAGTCCTAATGAGACCTCACATCGTTTGGAGTAGGATCCCCATTTGGAGTACGCCTGGTTTCCAAAATAGTGGGATTTAGTGTTATGCCTTGGCTATGATAAAGCATATAATGATGTATTCATGACTTTATTGAACCAAGTGTGTGACTTTGCGGAGGGTCAAGTGCATTGCATGAAAGGTTCTAACACAACGAGGGGAAAATGAGTGAGCCCCTTAGAAGCCTATAATAGTACATAACTTGAAAGGAACACACGAGCATAAAAGACATCACAAGTTAACCATGATGGAAATATACAACAACCTGCATTCAACAAGATTCATACTAGTGCAAATAGAATAGTTCATAAGCATTAGCATAAATGAAATAACATATATTGCAAACATAACAAGAAGAGTCCTACTATATTCACAACATATGCATGAAAACATGATGGCTCTAATATTTTGTTAAAGTGATAGTCCCAAGCATACATATACAATTGACAAACCACTAGTCCTAATAGTGGAACATGAAGCCAACACCTACTCCTCCAAAGAAAGATACTCCCTCTATGCTATGGAGAAGCCAAGGCTCAAAACTCCCAAGCTTATGCTCCTAAGAAAAAAAATTGAACAAAAGGCCTTTACATAACTAATGAGGGTATATTTATAACAAAATGGGTGAAATTATGTCCTTTGTGACTAGGATGGAAATGTCAACAATGCTAACATTTTGTCCATCGAACCCCTTTACAAAATCTTGAGCCACTCCATTATGATAACCATGACATCTGAATAAAAACTCTTCCCAACCTCCTCGTCGAAATTGTTCCAGGAGTTTTGGGATGCCTTCAAGGATTTAAGGGCATTTTGACTCTCCTTTGTGCAAACGATTGCCTTTCCCCATGATTGTTAACATTAGGCCACAAAATCTGCGGATAATGCTAAAATGGTGGCGATGATCTTTGGAAATAAAACAAAGTGAAATAACGTTATGTGCTGTGAAGAACCCGATTTGTTGGTTGTTCAATTGGAATGATAATGAAATATATACCTTATTCATTTATCATCACATGTCATAGCTCACTTGTAATGAATTCATGAAGACTAGACGTTGTATCTTAGAAGAAGATCATATCAACTGTTAGTGCAGTACCCCACACCAATAAGTGAATCATGTCGCTGACGTTTTATTTGTCAGTGCCAAATGTTGTTGGATAATAGGCTGCGCTAATCATTAATTTGGCAGTGCCTTTGTTTTAATATATGAACCATATCGTTGTTATTTGATTTGTCAACAATTCCCTTTATTTTGTTTTTCAAACAACGCTGACAAAATAATTGCCATCATTTTTAAACTTTTAAAAGAAAAACTTTAAACAACTATTTCAAGTTATTGAAGCTTTAATCTCAAATTTCAAACTATGATAATAGGAGCATTGACAAGGAAATGATTGGGCAATAGGAGAGCAAATGATGTGAGTGGAAAGAGGTGAAAGGCATTGAAAAAAAGGATGGATATTATGCGTTAGAGCAGAGAATTCTCGAGCAGTGTATTGCATAAAATCCCTTTATGATGAGAGTGGAACATTACTCCCTATATTCTATTCAATAATTGATGTTCATTCATCTGAGAGAGCTTAGGGAATTAAGGATTCACTCGATGTTTGCTTTGGGTCTAAGGAAAAACCCCTTAGAGTGATATCAGGTTTTGTTGACGGTGCTAGACACGCCAACATTCAGGGGGTCTCCCCAATATTAAGTCCCAATGAGACCTCACACCGTTGGACTAGGATCCCCATTTGGAATATGACTGGTTGCCGAAATAGTGGGATTTAGTGTTATTCCTTGGTTGCAATAAATCATAGAATGATGTATTCATGACTTTGGTGAACCAAGTGTGTGACTTTGTGGAGGGTCAAGTGCATTGCATGAAAGGTTCTAGCACAACGAGGGGAAAATGTGTGAGCCCCTTAGAAGCCTATAATAGTATGCAACATGAAAGGAACACATGAGCATAAAAGACATCGCAAATTAGCTTGCAAAATAGTTCAAAAGTCAACCATGATGGAAATATACAATAGCCCGTATTCAACAAGATTCATACTAGTGCAAACATAATAGTTCATAAGCGTTAGCGTAAATGAAATAACATATATTGCAAATATAGCAAGAATAGTCCTACTAGATTCACAACATATGCATGAAAACGTGATGGATCTAAGCTTTCGTTAAAGTGAGAGTTCCAAGCATACATATACAATTAACAAACCACTAGTCCCAATAGTGGAACATGAAGCCATGACCTACTCCTCCAAATAAAGATACTCCCTCTATGCTACGGAGAAGCCAAGGCTCAAAACTCCCAAGCTTATGATCCTAAGCAAAAATCCCGACCAAAAGGCCTTTACATAACTAATGAGGGTATATTTATAACAAAAGGGGTGACTATTCAACTCCCTTTGTGACACATTGACTTCCCTCATGAATGTTTGACTTCCTTCAACCATGACCTTTTGGACTTCATTTCAAAATGACTCTTCACATTCCATAATTGAAACTTGGAATTTCACTTGCAATTAATTACAAAAAATATTAGAATATCACTCATAACCATGTAAGGCAAAACTGGGTAGTGTCAACTATACAACCTAATAAGAAAAAACAAGTTAACATGAGTTTGAGGAAACTATAGCTCATACACCTCAACTTGTAGCTCCTTGGTCACATAATGGTGCCAAGCCATGTACTATGCGATGACTTCCCCATACTGTGCGATGGGATTAGGCTGGAAGTGTACTCTAGCCTTCATTGCATCTGAGTAGATTGATTTGGAATTAGTTTGAATTTCTTTTTTTAGTAGGAGAAACATAATTTTGATCTCAACAGGGCCACCAATGTACTTTTGCATATTGTTCTCGTTCACCTCCAGTTCTTCCTTAGTGATGATCTGCCTAAGCTAGTCCAAGTAGTCTTCAACCTCCTCCCCGACTAGATTCCTGCATTTGGCTTCTGTGGGTGAGCCAATTGAAGGGAATGCATGCGACTTCACCATGAAATTCACGCTATTGTATAATCATGCATACGAGGCCTGAATGTTGGTGATGAATGAGTTGAGTTGTTTGTTACTTTGGATGATCATCTGAACTTGTGCTTTCTCCAACATTGCTTGTTGCCTTGTTTTCTTTGCCAATTTGGACAATGCCCCTTTGTGTTGCATTGACCACTCATGCATGACATCTATGGTTGTATGGAAAAACTTAAGGGCTTTCGCATTATCCTTTCACTTCTGTTGCATGTCGTACAAGCGGAAAACTTCTTTATCCCCGGTGACAAGCTCCTCATAAATGCTTCACTTGGTTTCTCCCAATGTCGATACTTCGCTAAGTATGGCTGCCTTAAGTTCTTCGAGATATACCTATGCAGGAGTTGCTTTATGGATCTTTGCTTGGAGCTGCTCAATTTGTTGCCTTGCAGCTTGCAAGTTCTAAACCATTTGATTTTTCTCGGCCATGAGGTACTCCATGTTTGACTTGGTAGCACTTGCGAAGGCCAAGTTGGCTACAACAATGGATTTTGGATTTCTCCCAGTATCCGTTACAATCACCCTTTCTCTAATGAATGTAAGAGATGTAGGATTGTCCAGAAAATGTTTCTTTCTTGCTTGTACAATATTCTTCTAAAGCTCATCATAAGTTAGATTATACGTATCCATGACCAGACCATCATAAAGAGGAATAATTTCCTTTTCTTTACTTGGAGCTTGCTCTGCTGTTAGAGGATGGGGAGACTGAATGGTGACCTACCGAGTGCTCGACATAAGATCAACGTCTTGTCTTAGCAGCTCTGGTCCCACCTCCATGTCTTGAATCACAATCAGTTCTTTGATTCTTGAGTAAGTTCCTTCTCCTACAATTGTTTGCTCTCCTCTTCTAGTAGTTGGTTTTGCTCTTGTTCTTCGACCTGTTTCTGCCCTGCTTCTTCTTCTTCTATTCTTTGCCTTTCTTCCTCTTCTCGTTTCTTCCTTTCTTCTTCCAATATTTTATGCTCTTGTTCTTCGCTCTGCTTCATCTATTCTTCTTGCTTCCTCTATTTCCTCCTCTTTTATGTTGTTATGGCCTCTTTTAGGATGATTGGATCTTCTTTCATCTTGCGTCTCTACTCTTCAACTAGACTATGTGCAACTTTCCTATTTCCCTTTTCGCACACTGGGTTGTGCCTTTCTACTGGTTCTGCCTCTTGAGTGACTTATTTATGAGGAGTAACTTTTGATGTTACTGTGATGCTAACTGGTTCGTGGGACTTGGAGGCATTGTAATAGTTCTTGATCTCTTCCTCCTCGGGCCTGCAAGATGTCTCGCTTGGCCATCGGAAATGAATTCCCACACAATGTTCCTTGAAAACATTCTTGTAATCGTACAGATTGAAGTCCAAATAAACGAATGTGAATTTATCTATCTCCTTGCCTTTGTTGTCTGCAACCTTCAAATTCTTGATCTCATACAATCCATTTTGCAATGGAAGAACAAGCCAAGGTGCCTTCTTCTTCCTGTGCAAAAGTCTTGATAACGCTGTGGAGAGATGATAAGTGACTTCTTGCATGACCAACTTGTCGGTGGCATACCTCGGCAGAAGATGTGGAGACTTATGACCTCCAAACACTTTGAGGAAAGTGCCATCTGGTGAGGCAAACCAATCTTCTAATTCTAACACTACTTCCATTACCCCATGGGACATGCAAGGTGGCTCTTCTTGAAAGATTAACCTGTACAATGGAATGAGGAAGTGATTAGTCATCTTTTTTGTTACTCCTTTATAACTGCACTCTGAAAGGAACTTGCAGTAAATGTGAACAGTAGGTTATTTTGGTGACAAGGTCCAACTCATGCAAGGAATAGAGTTCTGAGCACATATCGCATCGGGCAAGTAGGAAGACATATAGAATATGATTTTCTTATCCTTGGGAGGGTTTTTAGCATTATTTACATGGGTCCTTAATTGTTGAGCCAACAAATCTAACCAGTTGAATGGTTTTCCTTCATTCACAACCTCATTAAGCAATAATGCCCAACCTTTTGGAAAGGTTTCAGTACTCCTATGTCCATAAATCAGACAACATAAGATTATTAAGTACTGATAATCCTTCCTGTGAGATTTTGTCTTGTAACTGTTGTTTGGTGTTTGGTGGAATTTGGAAGGCTCTTTCACCCTACTTTTGATGATATCCTTTGTGCTCAAGTAGCTTGTGACCGCATAGAAATGAGAATCCATGTAAGGTTTTGGTAGCAACAAATGATACACACTCTGAAAATCATGTGCCATAAAAGATGCAAGCGTATGTCCACTGGAATTATTGAGAGTCATGGTCTTGTTATTTGTCTGGGACAATATGACAATGTTTGCACATGGAAAAATTGGGTACTTGCATGCAATCTTGTGTAATCCTGACCTTTGGACATCGACATACACCTGTCGATCTTCAAGATCTGTTTTGAAACTTTTCACTGATAATACCTCATTCACCTTCTGCCATGTAATGTCTAACTCTTTCTCTATGAACAACTGAGTATTTGAGAAAATTGAAAAATTCACTGGATTACTCTCAATTGCCTTCCCGATGCTACTCTCTGTAGTGACTTTTTGGACAAATCTCTTGGGAGCCATAGTGATATTAACTGATCAAGAGAAGGGCTCAAAAACTATAGTACCTATAGGAGAAAAATGCACTCATGGAAAACATAAGTTAGCTCAAGCAAAATGACTCACAAAGAAATATGGAGGCAACAACCACAAGATCGAGGGGGAAAACTATGCAATTTGTGGACTGAGGGAAGAGACTAGCCTCATGAACTGCACATTGTGCAGTCTCACCAGTCAATGGAGAGGATTGAGGCTTAATACTGGGCAATACGTAGTCTGAGCCTCGGTAGACTGAGGGAGAGACTGCACATTGCACAGTCTTAGTAGCCAAGGATGAGGCTTGAGCCCTGGAACTGCATAATGCGTAGTTGGGCAAGCTAGGGACTATGCATTTTGCAGTTTGAGGGGTCAAGCATGAGGCTTGAGCATTGGAGTTTCACAATGCCTAGTTGATCATGGCAACTGTTGGCCAAGTAAAGGGGAAGATCATCCTGGGAAGAGGATGGGAAAGTGGTAGATCTGAGTTGATGGTGAAAGAAAGAGTGCATATCTAACTAAGGGAAAGATAGATTAGTGAAAACCAAGTGAAAATGATCAATATGCAAAATGAAAAACAAACATGCATAGGGAGTCACCGAAACGACAACCACTAATGGGTAAAAACAAGAAGTTGATGCAACACTTGTAAAACGTGAATGACAGGTTGAACCGACACTTGTACAAGCTAATATAAGATTAAAAACCAGCAATTATGAAGAGAAAAAAGAAAAACAACACTCAAAGAAGTGAAACGACAAAAAGCGGCAAAAAATTTGACAAAAGAAAAAATCACCCGGAAAAGTGTCGCAAACTTCATGGAAGGTTCCTTGATCTCCTTGGTAAGGCTAGAGTGATCCTGGTGGATGTTGGTGGCCACCCACCTATCCCCCTTGGACCCCCACAACTGTCTCTTTCGGTTTTTCAGTTTCTGTAATTGTAGCACAATTTACTATTTTTAGCAGTTTTTCAGGTCCTGAACTTTCAGAGCCGTTTTGAGGCCCTAAACGACGTTTTTTAGGGAAATCTAGGAGCAACATCAGTCCATTGTACGCGTCAAATGAAGATCGGGTGCCAAAGTTACGACCCCGAGAAGTTGATGTACCAACTTACCCAAAACGGGGCCTACAATTTGGTGTTTCATCTTCTAGGGTTAGGTTTTGGGATGTTAAGGGTTTTCCATTGTTTCTCAACAATAAATAGGCCTTTGAGCCTCATTGTAACATAGTTCAGAGGCATGTAGCCGCCTACATCTCTAGATTGCACAATTCAGATCCTCAAGGCTAGATTGCCTTCCAAGATTGCGTAAATTCTGAAGGGAAGACCGACAAAGCTACAAAGTCAAGGCAAGAGATGACTTGTGTTTGAACAAGTTTCAGTCGGGATCAAAATAAGAATTCATAAGCACTACATGAAAGATAAGCCCTTAAGATATCATGAATACTTGACGATAATGAATGATGAGCTCCTATGGACAGAAGGGAGGCTCCAAAATCTAAGCATGGGAAAAAATTTGGAGGGCGGTTGTAACAGCTACAACACTTGTCGAAACATTGGTAGAACTCCAGCTCTCTATATGGGTCATAACTCATGTAATCCAGGTATAACTCTTTAGGAAGTAATTTTCATTTCATTGATCACCATAGCTTCTTTACTTGGCTTGATTTAAATATATATTCCCTACCATTCTCTTCATCGAAAACACACTAACAAAGACAAGTCAAACTCATATGCTTTGATTGGGGGTGGGGAGTATATACATGCACAAGTGAAAAAGAATTGTCAAAGTCTTGGTTTTCATCTCTGGTGTTGCTTGCCTACTAGCGGGCCTGGATAATACCCCAACGTAGTCACCTCAGGGACACAGACATTGCTCCACTCCCAACGAACCTAGACAATACTCTGACAGAGTTGATTGCTTCACCTCCCTATGGAGGAAACCTTTCTCTTCTTTCGCCATTTATTTGTTTTTTGCATTTTATTCATAGAATCGTGCATCAACACTTATTGATTTCATGGGGGTGGAAGAGGGATCCAAACTTATTGGGAGCAGAGGAGGTTGTCCCTTCAGAGAAGGATATCTATACACCTCTGAAATACAATTCACTTGTTAAAGTTTCCTTCCCTCCTTACTCTACTCGGCTTAGTTGAAAAGGCAAAACCAACCAATCATTAAAGCTGATTAGAGTAGGTGGCACTAGTTATATATTCAAGCATCATGATTCCACTATGGTTTTCTCCAAAAAAGAACGTATTTTCCATCAGGGTATCATTGACTAAAAGATGCAAGATCCACACAAAGAGAGGGAATAAACATATAAAAAAGTATTGACAGTAGCACAATTTCCTCTTGAACTTCACCATGCTGGCTTTAAAACCAAACACGGCCTCAAGCAGAAGACTTTCGCAACAGAAAAGAAAGAAAAGGGGCAGGGTGGAAAGTAAATCAAAAGCAAACAAAACAAGGAAACAAACAAAACTACCCATACTCCTAAACTGACCGAGAAAAGGTTGGGCTCACGTAAAATGAAACTTCCAATGTAACCACCGAAGCGTTGACTGACCTGAGCGAGCGATGGTATCAATAGCAAGAGAGATATTCAAGAATGACACCAAGCAAGAAAGATAAATTGCGACATGTTGCAACATTCGAAGACTAAAAATGCAGGGAGAAAAATACAACAAGAAATCATGTGAGAAACATTCTGTGGATGCATGATGGTGTTTGTGCACATTGCAACAAGATGATATGCAAAAAAATTCTTCCAAACTTGGCAAACACAAAGAAAGTAGAAAAATTGTGTTTCACTAATGGGCTTTCCAGGTATGACTCCTCCAATGATTGAGCAATAGGATCATGCAAAATAGATGGAGAGTGAGGAAAAGATTGTGAAATAGATGAATCTTCAATATGCGTAATCAACTGATCATAATTCCTACAAGATGAAGTAATATCCTAATCATGATTAGGACTAGCATCAAGATTGTGAGAACCTAACATAACCATCAACGTGGGCTGAAATGCCTTGACAACTTGCGTAGTTCCAAGACATCAAAAGGTAGATCATCGAAAGCTGGTGGCTTTGAAAAATCGATAGTAGAAAATTCAGATTTGTGAATAAATGAGTTGAAAAATAGATCATGATAGCCATGATCCAAAATTCCATCATCAAGAAGAAAAGGATCCTCATTACATGATGAATCATAGAGAGGGGGAGATTGAAAATAAAAAAAATTCACTCTCTATTTCTTCATGATGATCAAATGATGGAATGGAGAGATTAGGAGGAGAACATTTTTCCTCTCCAAATTAAAATATAAAACTGGCATTCCATGAGTCTTGTGTATGATCATAATTAACATTGTCATAAAATGATTCTTCAAAAGATAGAACAGGTATGACAGAATCATGGAATATGTCAGGATAATGAGGGAGAGGGGAAGAAGGAGAAAAATTAACTTGGATCACAAATTCTTGTTCAAAAATGGAGTCCCACACATAATCATTGTAAATGATATCGCAATTTTTCCAGTCACTACTAACTCCATCCTAAATTTGATCCTTACAAACATCAGAATAAATGATTGAAATAGATGGATACAAGAACTCACAATTAGGAGGACTAAAGGAACCAACAGATGGAGGATGAGGAGAAAGAACATCAATTGAAACTTTAGATTCATAGTCCAAACTTGCATTTAAATTCTGAAAATTTGGGTTGGGAGAAGATGGTGGTAGATCAATGGATGGACACTCAAGTTCTCCAACCTTACCCTCCACAAATGGAGTTGTTTGATGAGAAGAAGACAAAGAGTCACTTGGAACAACAACTTTCTTCGTCACAAATTTAGGAGACACATAACCAATATATGTTGGGAGACTTTCAAAAGATTCATATTCTTTTGGATTCATCAAAATGTGAACAAGAAATTTGGACTTCTCTTTCATGAAATTCTAATCAATATCATCTTCAGAAAATCCATAACAGAAATGAATGAAGTGATCATGAAAATCGTTAAGGGCTTCATCTGGTGCTTTTCGAAGATGCATGATTTTTCTATAAACATATTTATAATAATACCTCTCAAAGGCGTGGTAGATCTCCTTGGAAAGATGTTCAAAAGAGTCAATAGGAGAGGTTGACAATGTGGAACACGATTCCTTAACGTGCACTTCGAACGTGAGAACAAACAACCTACAAGCAATATCCTCACAGTGAATGTTGTGATGAGTGAAAAATTCAAGAAAGTGAGCGGGGTGCTCAAAAATGGTTGTTCCACCCTTTCCATTGAACTTCAGATTTGAGAACTCATTAATTCCCCTTGGGAACTTTCAGATTTGCAATTCTATAAAAAAAAGTCAGGGTTAAGATATGGGAAGAAGCCATTTAAAGATAAGAAAGTTCACAATAGAATTTACGGGCTCAGCTTGTCATCTGACCCTCCTTCCACCGCGAGAAATGTTGACCATGCTGGACCGGCCAACATTTAGGGGGTCTCCCCAATATGAAGTCTCAATTAGAACTCACATCGTTTGGAGTAGGAGCCCCATCCAGAATACGACCTAGTTTCTAAAATAGTGGGATTTAGTGTTATGCCTTGGCTGCGATAACACATAGAATGATGTATTCATGACTTTGGTGAAACAAGTGTGTGACTTTGCAGAGGATCAACTGCATTGCTTAAAAGGTTCTAACACAACGAGTGGAAAATGAGTGAGCCCCTTAGAAGCCTGTAATAGTACACAACTTGAAAGGAACACACGAACATAAAAGACATCACAAGTTAGTCTGCAAAATAGTTCACAAGTTAAGCATGATGGAAATATGCAACAACATGCATTCAACAAGATTCATACTAATACAAACGAAATAGTTCATAAGCATTAGAGTAAATGAAATAACATATATTTGAAACATAACAAGAATAGTCTTACTATATTCACAACATATTCATGAAAATGTGTCAACTTTGAGATTTTATTGAAGCGAAAATCCCAAGCATACATATACAATTGACGAACCACAAGTCCCAAGAGTGGAACATGAAGCCAACACCTGCTACTCCAAACAAAATTACCCCCTCTGTGCTACGGAGAAGGCAAGGCTCAAAAATCCAAAGCCTTTGCTCCTAAGCCAAAAGGCCGATAAAAAGCTCTTTAAATGACGAATGAGTGTATATTTATAACAAAAGGGGCGACTATTCATCTCCCTTTGTGACTCTTTGAGTTCCCTCATGACTGTTTGACTTCCTTCAACCATGACCTTTGGACTTCATTTCAAAATTACTCTTCACATTCCACAATTGACACTTGGAATTTCACTTACAATTAATTAAAAAAAGTATTACAATATCACTCATACTGTAAGACAAAATAGGGTAGAGTCAACTAGACATCCTAAAAATAAAAAACAAGTTAAGCTTGAGTTTGGGGAAACTCTAGCTTAGCCACCTCAATTTGTAGCTCCTCGGTCACATAGCGGTGACAAGCCTTGTACTATGTGATGACTTCCCCAAACTATGCGATGGGATTAGGCTAGAAGCAAACTCTAGCCTCCATTGGATCCAGGTAGACTCATTTGGAAATTATTTGAATTTCCTTCTTCAACAAGAGAAAAAGAGTGTTTATTTGGATATGGCCACCAATATACTTTTGCTTAATGTTCTTGTTCACTTCCAGATCTTCCTTGGTGCCAATCTACCTGAGTTGGTCCAAGTATTCTTCAGCATCATGCCTGACTCTATTCCTATGCTTGGCTTCAATAGGTGAGCCATGTGAATGGATCTTATGTGATTTCACAATGAAATTTGTGCTATTGTATAATCGTGCATATGAGGCCTTAATATTGGTGATGAATGAGGTGAGCTATTTGTTACTTTGGATGATCATATGAACTTGTGCTTTCTCCAACATTGCATGTTGCCTTGTTTTCTTTGCCAATTTTGATGGTTCCCCTTTGTGTTGCATTGACCACTCATGCATGACAACAATGGATGTATGGACAACCTTAAGGGATTTAGCGTTATCCTTGCAATTTTGCTGCATGTTGTACAAGAGGACAAATTCTTTATGCATGGTGACAAGCTCCTCATAAAGGTCTGCATGGTTTCTCCCAATGCCGATACTTCACCAAGTATGGTTGCCTTAAGTTATTCTAGATATAGTTGTTCAGGATATGCTTTCTGGACCTTTGCTCAGAGCTTCCTAATTTGTTTCCTTACATCCTGCAGGTTATTTTCCATTTACTTATTCTTGGCCATGAGGTACTATGCGTTTGAATTGGTAGCACTTGTGAAGGGAAAGTTAGCTACATAATGGCTTTTGGATTTCTCCTGGTACTGTTATAATCACCCTTTCTCTAATGAATGCAAGAGATGTAAGATCGTCCAAAAAATGTTTCTTTCTTGCTTTTACAATCTTCTTCTGAAGCTCATCGTAAGTTAGATTGTATGTATCCATCACCAGACTGTCATCAAGAGGAACAATTTCCTCTTCTTCACTTGGAGCTTGCTCTGTTGTCAAAGGAGGGGGAGACTGAATGGTGACCTGTTGAGTGCTCGACATAAGATCAACATCTTGGTTTAGCAGATCTGGTTCCACCTCCATGTCTTGAAAATTATCAGTTCTTCAAATTCTTGAGCAATTTCCTTATGCCGCAACTGTTTTCTCTCGTCTTCTAGTAGTCGTTTATGCTCTTGTTGTTCGGGTTGTTTCTGTGTTGATTCTTCTTCTTCTATTCTTCGCCTTTCTTCCTCTTCTTGTTTTTTCCTTTCTTCTTCCAATATTTTATGCTTTTATTCTTCCCTCTGCTTCATCTCTTCTTCCTGCTTCCTATGTTTTCTCCTCTTTTATACTTTTATGGCCGCTTTCAAGATGATTGGATATGCTTTCATATTGTAGCTATGCTCTTCTACTAGAATATGTACAACTTTCCTCTTACCTTTTTCACGCACTGAGTCATGCCTTTCTGCTGGTTCTGCCTCTGGAGTGACTTCTTTCTGAGGTGTAACCTGCTATGCTCCTCCGAAGTTGATTGGTTCGTGGGACTTGGAGGCATTGTAATAGTTATTGATCTCTTCCTCCTCGAGCCTATAAAATGTCCCGCTTGGTCATTGGAAATGAATCCTTGCACAATCTTGTTTGTAAACATTCCTAGGATCATACGGATTGAAGTCCAAATGACTGAATGCAAATTTATCTATCTCCTTGCCTTCAGTGTCTGCATCCTTCAAATTCTTGATCTCGTACAATCTAATTTGTGAAGGAAGAACGAGCCAAGGTTCCTTTTTCTTCCTGTGAAAAACTCCTAATAACCTTTTCGAGAGATAATAAGTGACTTATTACAAGACCAATTTGTTGATTGCATACCTCGACAGAAGATGTGGAAACCTATGACATCAAAACACTCGGAGGAAAGTGCCATTTGGTGAGGCGAACCAATGTACTACTTCTGACAGTACTTCCATTGCCCCATGGGACATGCAAGGTGGATATTCCTGAAAGATTAATCTTCAGAATGGAATGAGGAAGTGATTAGTCAGATTTTCCATTACTCCTTTATAACTGCACTCCGAAAGCAACTTGTAGTAAATGTGCAGAGCAAGTTCTTTTGGTGACCAAGTTCAGCTCATGCAAGGAAAAGAGTTCCGAGAACAAATTGCATCTAGCAAGTAGGCAGACATATAAAATCTAACTTGCTTACCCTTTGGAGGGTTTTTAGCATTATTTAAACGGGTCCTCAATTTTTGAGCCTATAAATATGACTAGTTGAATGATTTTCCTTCATTCACAAGCTAATTGAGCAAGAACGGCCAACCTTCTGCAAAGGTCTTAATACTGCTTGGCCATAGATCTAGCAACATAATATTATCAAGTACTCATAAGCCTTCATGAGAGATTTGGTATTGTTAGTGTTGTTGGGTGTTTAGTGGAATTTGGAAGGCTCTTTCACCCAACTTTTGATGATATCCTTTGCGCTCAAGTAGCCAGTGACCACATAGAAATGGGAATGCATGTAAGATTTTGGCAACGACAAATGATACATACTCTGAAAATCATGCACCATAAAATATGAAAGCCTCTGTCCACTGGCACTATTGAGTGTCGTGGTCTTGTTATCTGTATGGGACAATATCCAGTTGAGAATGTATCACATGTAAAAACCTGGTACCTGCATGCAATCTTGCATAATCCTAACCTTTGGAAATTGACATACACCTGTCAGTCTTGAAGATCTCCTTTGAAACCTTTTGCTGAGAATGCCTCATTCACCTTCTGTCGTGTAATGTCTAACTCTTTCTCTATGAACAACTAAGTATCGAGAAGACTGGAAAATTCATAAGGGTACTCTCAACTATGTCCACGGTGCTTCTCTTTGTAATGTCTTTTGAGACAGATCTCTTGGGAGCCATAATGACCGTAATTGATCTAGAGAAGTGTTAAAAAACTGCAGTATCTGTAGGAGAAAAATGCACTCATAACAAATATAAGTTAGCTCAATAAAAATGACTCACAAATCAAAATCAAGGCAACAACCACAAGACTGAGAGGGAAAAATTCACAATTCTTAAACTGAGAGAAGAGACTGGCCTCATGAACTACTCATTATGGAGTCTCAATAGTCATGGGAGAGGCTTGAAGCTTGAGACTACACAATGCGCAGTCTCGACCTTGGCATACTAAGGGAGTGATTGCGCATTGCGTGGTCTTAGTATCCAAGGATGAGGCTCGAGTCCTGTAACTGCACAATGCACAATTGGAAAACCAGGGACTGCGCATTGCACAATCTCAGAGGCCAAGCACGAGCGTGGGCCTTGGAGTTGCGTAATGCCCAGTTGAGCATGGAAAATACTAGCCAAGTAAAGGGGAAGATCTGCATGGGAAGAGGATGGGAAGTGACAGATATGAGTGTTGATGCAAGTAAGATTGCATATTTGACTAAGGGAAAGATAAATGAGTGAAAACCAAGGACAAAATATCAATATGTAAAAGGAAAAACAAACATGCATAGGGGGTCACTAAAACAGTGACCACTGATGGGTGAAAACAAGAAGCTTATGTGACACTTGTAAAACAAGAATGGCAGGCCGAACCAACACTTGTACAAGCTAATATCAGATAAAATTCCAACAATTATGAATATAAACAAGCAAAACAACACTCACAGAAGGGAAACGACAAAAAACAACAAAAGAAAAACTCACCTGAAAAATCACTGCAAACTCCACGAAAGGTTCCTTGATATCCTTTGGAAGGCTAGATCTCCAAGATCGAATGTGAAAATGAGCTCTAGGGGTGTCTTTTATATATATCTAGGCTGATTAGGGTCTTTGATGCACATGCCTAAAATAAAGGAAAAAGCGCCACTTGTCTAAAAGTTATAATTAGCAGCTTAGTGGACTGAACTGGACATTGAATGGGAAACTCCTATATTTTATGGATGCCAACTCTACTTTTTTTAGGAAAATTCTTTTTCACACTGGCAAAGGAGATCGCGCAATTCTCAGGCTCAAGGGCTTAGTGATCCAGGATTTTTTTGCTTATAGATGCATCAAAATCACATATAACACAACACTTAAAAACCATGGAACATAAGCATATAAAATGAAGATAAAAGAGACACAATCACGCATGAGATTGAGACACACAGATTTGATTATAGAGTTCGTCCAATTTGGACTACATCTTCGCGCCCTACTCAATAGTGGGGAGGCCTTCATTCATTAAATGGCATGGAAAGAGAGAAGTACAGGCATATTTTTACATAAACATCCTTATACCTCCAATCTAGAAGATAACTGGCAAATGGAGAGCCCAGCTCTAGAAACGGATAGTACCACTGACTTCCTGGCGAAAATTCATGCAAAAATACCTATCCAAACACCCAATTTGGATAATTGGGCCTTCTGCATGTTCTCGGAACCTACCTGTTGCTTAGGCAAGGACCCGACCTGCTGCTAGGGTCAGGGTTTGCTGCACAATAGATTTATAATTAATTGGCCAGTACTCCCTGCCTTCTTCTGACACGAAAGGGTCTTTTATAAGCATGGCGACAATCCCACAATACTCGCGTAATTTTAACACAATAAGCCAAGTTAAGCAGGCAGGATCAAGCTAGAAAGATACATGGAAACAACCTTACAATTATGGTGAAACCCCTTACAAACATGGCACGAAACTTCTTCAACTGCACGTGGAAACCGACAGTTTTTACTATCGGCGTTTCCAACCATCAACAGACAGTCCCAAGCCCAAACAATCTGGCACTTTGCGAAACAAAAGACTCGTCGTGGTTAAAAATCACAATGTATAAGACATCGCATCCGATAGTCCCCATCGCAAATCGCAATTGACACTTCCCGCGGTGAATATCAAAGCCCATACACTGCGATAACAATGAACTCGCCAGACTATGAAATATAGTGTATAACATATCATGTCCGGAACCCTATTGTAATCACAACCATGATTATCGTCGAGGCTACTTCGCAACCACTAGCCCCTTCTGCGATATATTGCATCACAACTAGGCTCTGCCAGGGGTTGATTCATAACACTTGCCCACCTCTGATGTGTGATATGCGATATTGCAATTGCAAATCGACAATGCCAGGGGATGATTCTTCAACCCACCACCTCTGTTTTCTCATGATATGCGATATGCGGGCCCTAATGGCATCCTGCCACTTGGCGCTTCCCCATTTGATAAAACTTTTGCCACGTCATCTCCTCCTGCCACCTTGTGGTGCAGGTAAATTCTAAGTGTGGATGCAAACAATTCCTCTAGCCCGAGAGAGCGGGTCTAGCCACAAACAAACAATCTATGGAAGATATCCTTAGGCTAGAATCAAATAAGAGGGCCTACCTCTTAGTACGCTATTCCGCTTGGTGACGATCTTGCTTCCTCGCTCCAACTATCTTCCATTTCCTTCCTTCGAACACCTGAAACAAGTCAACAACAACAAAAAACAAACGTGATAACATACAAATTGCATTCAGCCTACTTAACATGTCAAGAAACATTAAGCCATAAATATGTGAGATGACATTTCATGTAGGAAATCAATCGATAGTTGCATCTATATTAGTTCAAGAAGAGATTACAACTGATGTCTTGACGTTGCTGTTCTCCTTCGACATATCCAGGTTCCCACACACTTCTGCTAGCATCTCATGGATAGCCTCAACAATGGTAGTCTCAAGGCTCTTCCCTTTAGTCTTCACACCAAACTAAACTCACAATTCTCCCTTAAACACAAGTTAGAAAGCTACAAACTATGGGTAGCTTGCTGACTACTCCAAAATCAAAACTTCATCCAGAACTTAATTAGGACTAAAAGCTAACTTGTGCTTGGGAAAATAAGAGGTTTATATAGCTTGGATGGAGGGGAGATGGTTCCTCTTCTCATGGGAGAAGGCCTTATCTCTTGGATTACTTCCATCCTAATAGGGGCAAGGAGCCCAAACTAACCTCCTCGACTCCATCTGACCTAACCATTTACTAGAATTCCGTTACAAAGCTTCTAGAGCTAGAAGCTTCGACTCCATATTTAAAAAACTTTCCAAAAGAGGATCGACGTGACCAAGAAAGGGTTGAGTTGATCCGATTAGCGCTAGGGACAGTTGTAATCCTTGCATATTTGGCGCAAGGAGGACATGGGTCATTAGCTTCGGTCTTGTAAACTGGGATAAACAAAAGATTTTTTGGAAATGATGCAAAAGGGAATTGTTCTACTCATGAAGAGGGACACAATGGGAGTTTCTTCATGATAGGAAAGCATGTCGGGTACACTGTAGAGGTCCTCCAGGATCGTGGATGGGGAGTACAGGGACAATGACAAAATGATGTGTAACAGATTCCCCCTAAAGCGTGAAGGCCGAGCTAGAGTGAGGGGTGAAATGCTTTACAAGTGGAAGCGGGGAACCAGAGTCCGTCATCAGAAAACCTACAAGCAAGCATAGATACATATACATCATTGAAAACTATGAATAATAATACATGAATCGTGGTGTGGATGCAGTCATCTAGAGAATGATCATGTAAATGGATCCTAGGCATGGGTGCAACCATCCAGTGGAAAGGATCACAACGAAACCAAGGTATGGTCGCAACCACCTAATAATGAGAAGTATCACATATAACAACTCATGGTATGGTCGCAACCACCCATCTGAAAGAGAAATGTATATCAACATGACCATGTCACATCGCCTCGCAAATTGGATTTGTGTAATCTTAGTCCAGGGTCTTGCGCTCCAAATGACCCAATCAAAGTACAAATCTTAACATGCGAATGAATTCGTTGACATCGAACATGCTAGGAAGTCGCTTGATTACCGGTCAATGATGTGAACCGTTAATAAGTGCGAGAGAAACCAACAATAATGATAATGGCTCTCAAGGTACTGGAACACAGTTCATGGAATGTGAATAAAGGAATTGATGTCAAACACTCGTGAAATCACCCGATCAAAATCCAATGATGTGAACTTGTCGTCGAGTGCAAAGAACTTGCCATTAGGGCATGCAAGCTCTAAGGTACTGGAAGGGAGTCTCTCGGCCAACTTCCTGGATAATGAGATGAAGTCGACATGAAGTAACCAAGTTGAAGGAGAGCCATGATGTATCCCACATAATCGACACGAGACAGAGGGATGCAAATGATTTCAGATGAGACAGAGGATTAGGAGTAAGTGCAACTGCATAGGGAGTAACTCTTGAACATATCGGCAACATGATTTCATAGTTTGGAAGCTTCTGGATCCATAGGATCGGTGGTCATGATGATGTGGCAGAGATAAAATGGAAGGAAAAAATGAACGGCACAACCTTGGAAGGTCATTGATGAAAGGAGGATATCCCAACCCGACACGAAACAGAAAGTGTCATGTTCAAGAGTGAGTTATTGACACAACTGATAAAATTTCCAATTTCCCTCCACCATTTTTGGCAGGTACACCAATTATTTTTTATCTCAAACTTGAGGGGGATAGCATGTGCTCGCACTGTAAGTTCATCCTTTGAAAGAATCCGACCTAGTAGGTTTAACGAGCTCTAGGAAGGAGAAGTTCACGTTCGTCATGGTGATGAATCCAATGTTGTTTGATGTTTTAATGAGTCCGACAAAGGGGTAACTCGATATCTTTTTCATGTTTAGAGAGTTTGAAAAAGATATGGAAAAGAAAACTCCACATGGTCCCTTTTCGTACATTTGTGTCTCTCGAGCCCGAAAAGGTAGAAAATAATACTTGAGAGAACCGCTTGATCATTTCAGTCAAGGAGTACATTTTTTGTAAATAGTGCATCCCAGCCCAAAAAAGGGGTAAACGTATACTGGGCGCACGAGGTTTCACAACCTTTAACGAGTTCAAAATGACAAGAGATCGGTAATCTTTTCATGTTTAAAGAGTTGGAAAAGAGCTTAAAAGCAGACCCCCCATTTTATTCTCTTTTACGAGTCAAAAGGGAAAAATACTCAGCAATCTTTTCATTAGAGATTTACGAGTCAAGAAAAGAGCTGAAACACGACTCCAGTACCATCGTCGACAATACATCACCTGTCGCTGCACAAGAAAGGTAAAGGCATTATCCAGTTTTGAGCAAAATAGGTTAAAAATACTTAAAAACCCTAAATATTTAATAAAAAATGGGGCAAAAGTAATTATTTTTTTACCATTTACCATTTTATCTTTGTGTGAAGAGTTTTTACCCACTTGTGCCCTAATTCTTCTAGAGGAGATTGCAGGAGATCAGGGAGGTCATTCACTGATCTGTCAATTGCAGGTAAGAGCCAAGACCTTAAGCTCCATTTTCATACTATTTTTCCTTGTTTTAGCCATTTTTTGGGTTTCATGGGGAGCTTTTGGTGAAAAAAAAATCGCACTCGGTCGGCGTGATTTCTGAGCATGGAATCACGTCGATCAGGGGTGGTTAACACTGCCAAGCACGCCGATAGCGCCACCATTTTTAAAACAGTCGCACTGACACTGTGAGCAAAACATTTACATGTTTCTTGCTCAATTCAGCAGTTTGAACCCAATTTTTTTCCATTCAAGGATGATCATTAACTTGATTACATGGTTTTTGCAGGAAGAAATCGTGAAAAAATGGTAGATTGGAAAGAACATGAGCACGAAGATATCGATACTCAAGAAATAGCCAATCCAAATTGTTTGGAGGCTTTGAGGAACTGTGGGATCTGCAAATTCTTTCTTACACGAGGTCTACAGGCCCAACCTGAGCTACTATGGTACCTGATTAGTCTCTGGGACATAAATCAGGGGATTTTCAACATCGATGACCAAGAGCTAGAGTTGGAGACTTTAGACATTTATTTCATCACATAACTATCCCAGAGAGGGTAGCCAGTCAACCTATATGGGTCGAGGTTGATTGGGGAAAGCGTGACTATGATTCTTGCCAAACATTGCCCAGAAGCTCTCAAATCCAAAAGTGGTAAGATTGAGATCATGACAGTTCGGGATCTGGTGTTGAGAGTTCTATTGTTGACCATCAATAGAGTGGCTGGGTCCCAAGCATCGCATGAGACCAGCAAGTCAAAGTTCTAGTATGCCATCGACTTCACGATGCCCACCATCTTTAACTAGGCGGAAGCAATGAAAATCAACATGAAGCGCCAACTTTCAAAAGCTAAGGTGGGACACCTAAAGCAGTTTTGCTTTGGATTTGTGCTAGTGACCTTCTTCCTGGAACAGGTTCCGCTGTTCCAATACCAACTGACTGAGGTAGATCCGCCGATGCCTCGAGACCCACGGATGGTTCATTGGAGGGAGTTGATGCCCATGGTCATGGGGACCAATAGATGTCGTACAAGCTCGCCTTTTTCTCATGGCTATGACGACAACTGATCGTAGTGGAGGATTGGCCTTATAGTAGTACCGAATTTCGCGGAGATCCGGATGTGCCACTCCCGGAAGGAGAGGATTTTGATGATGGAGGTAAAAACAAACAATTTTAGTTTTTTGATTTTTTTTTACCATTTTTGAAATATACATGTTCATGACAATTCAATTTTATGAATGCAGATGTTGGACTAGAACGCCCTGCCGGGATGTCCCGATTTCCAAGCGTATTGCTTGGCAATTTGAGGGCGCTCGTTATTAGGAGGGAAGCAACAATGGGGAGGAGATAACGTGAAATCTCAAGGGTTTGACCCATGGGATCCTAGAGTATGCTCTGATGGGTGATGTCACATGCCAGTACTAGAGGCATACAATGGGGGTGTCAGATCGGATCCGCCGACTGCTGAATCGCATAGTCTAAGCAATTACATGCTATCATGAGCATCATGATGTTTAGTGCATAGGTCTAGCATTCCATATTTTTGAGGCCTGTGACCCACAAATGTATAAGGTCTGCGAGTCACCGATGTATTTCGAACACAAATAATTTTTTTTGAGGTTTTGATGTATGACAAACATTACCGACGCGTGCGCACACACACACACACATATGTTGTACTTCTTTTCTTACTATGGTACAAATGCTTTTGTTTTCGAGTTGTTACATGTTTTGCAAATGTCTATCCACCACATAATTAGCTAATTCATCTGTTAATGTATTCATGTGTTGAGGAATATGATAATATGTAATGTAATCAAAATTTCTCTCTAGCAGACAAATACGTAGATACATTCTCAATATCTGAGGGTTTTTGATGAAATATTGCCCGTCGAGTTGAAGAACATCAAGCTGTGAATCAAGGTTGACAACCAATTCTCGGATGCCAAGAGAAATAGCCTCTGACAATAATTCGATAACCACGCTATACTCAACGACGTTATTAGTTGTTTGACCTAGAAATATACCTTGAAGATCAATCAACTACCATGGGGGTCATATATGGCCCATGTTGTGGATGATATATTTCGGGTACTAAGGCAAGCACCATCTGCGAAATGGACGTGAGGGGACACTGACATCTGCAAAGCAGGCAAAAACATAATAAGCAGAGAAGATGCTTGCAAAATAACAAACCAAACCACACTGTACAAAAATGAATGAAACACTAGTGTACAAAAGTAACCATGCAATATGACCTAAGCATGGTACTTTGTGAGAGAGTCCATGCTCGGACTCGGGTAATCAATCAACACAAATGAACATCAGAGTTTTACCGTTGACATGATGAGTAAGCATCGACTCGGCTAAATAATAGAGTAGAACTCATATAAGGCTTTTCCCCCACGCCCCCTGGGCGAGGGAGGGTTACAAGTAAGATGACAACCCCATTGCAATAATGAGAAATTGATAAAAACTCGGTGAGGGAGGAAAAACCTAAATCCATGAGGGGATAAAGGTGTCCTCAGTTGAAAGATCTTGACAATGGCAGGAGAAATTGGCATGTCAATAGGCAGCTGAGAAGAGAACTTCTCAAGACACATAGACATGACCATCGGGCCAGAACTAAGCCACGGGGATTGAGAAAACACGTCGAGAGATGAACTCGAAACAGGATGATCAGAGGATACGGAACTTGAGGCTGAAATAATATCCACATAATTGATTTCGGCTGGACTTAGCGGCATAACCTCGCCCCATGTATCAACAAGATCCAGTGAAGGTATGACCTAAGGATCAGGTTTGACTGAGATCATGTTGATAGAGGCAACATGAGGAGGTGGGAGTGAAAAAATTCCCATAAAGGAAAGATCTTTAAAAAGTTCTGCCCCCACACTCTCATAAGGAGCACCGATGTGCTTGACATACAGAACATTGCCATCTAAGGAGGAAGAGGAAAAGAAGGACATTTGGTCGACTTTGAATATCTTCCCTTGATGGGGGAAAGGAATCATGCGGAACAAGGAGGAGGCTACAACATGCATGGCATGGGTCCAACTCCGTATGAGTAGAAGATTATAATTGAGATTAGCGTCAACAATTTATACTTCAACGTGTATTGTCTTGCACTCCAAAGTAATGGCAAGGTTGGGTAAGACATCGAATGGTCACGAATCGCGCCTGTCGAAAGCTTCCAAAGTGTTAGGGGACTGGTTCATAATAGGAAAATCAATTGCCTTCCAACAAGCGACTAACATGATGCAGGTAGAAGCACATTTATTGATGACGGTCCTATGAATGGTTTTCTCATCGATGATGACCTGAATGAGAAAGGCAATCTGATGAGGAAGACACAGAGCGTGGTTTTCTAGATCAAAACATATAAGACTGGAATCAGCAGGATCAATACCCCCAATAGCCGACAGTAATGATTTCCATTGAGACGGACAACTTTGAAGTACCTGGAGGGAAGACATGGCTGATGGCGCCTGAGCCAGATCCTCAACAATATTATAGTGCTAAGCGGCGCGAATGTTGGGATTGTACGAGGAATTTCGCAGCACACCTCGAGAAGCTGGTCGAACGACGGAATCATGGTTAGGTCCTTTATATGTAGAGGTCTAGAACTTGACAGGGCAGAAGAAGAAGGGGAAACTTCTTTTTCTTTCCCTGTTGTCGGAGTAGGAGTTTGATAATCTTTTGATCTAGTAGCCACATTGGTGGGCTTACTCATCATGAACACTTGTGAACTTGAGGAAGCAGATGATTGAGGCTGGCATACCATTTGGGTTTGCTGGGATGTAAATGGCTCTTTTAGGACAGTTGGGGTCCCTTTAAGAAAATAACTAGCTTCGGATCGTCTAGGACAATCCTTAGTATAGTGATCCTCCTCACAAATGAGGCATAGATAGTTAGGCTTCCGTTGAGAGGCATCACTAGCAGACGACTTAGGAAGACCCTTTTTTGGGGCATCGAATTTACCCTTGCCTTTGCCTTTCTTCTTACCTTTCAAGGATTTGTTCGTTGTGGTATACTGAATAGAGTGGACCTCTGAGGTTTTACGAGGGCTAGGCGGATTATGAGAAGACTCATTGGAAGCAGTGTTGGAGACTGACTTCTGTTTGGAAGAAGATTTTGCAGGGGTCTGTGTCACTGAACCAATTAATCCATCGACAGGAGGTGTAGCAAGAGACTTAGATGACGTCAGATTAGATAATGGTCTGGGTGCATCAGGTAACACGTCATATAACGTGCTAGACTATGAATATACAAGGTCTAGATACTGGGCACGCGTGATAGCTTCTTCCTCAGTGACACTTCCTCCCATAGTGATGTCCTCAGTAATTTTGTTGACGAAGGATTTGGTAAACCATTCAGTCAACAACTGATCAACATTCTCGAAGTTAATCAGGCGACGCTGATGCCTCCATTCATGGATATGATCAGAGATGTGGGTCGCAATATCTTGCTTGAGTGACGTTAGAAGATGGGCGTTGGTTTCATAGCGAACTGGCAATTGGAAATGTGTGAGAAAGGCCATGGCGAGAGTGTTAAAGGCATGAAAAGTATTCCGAGGTAGCTCGATATACCACTTAGCTGCAGCACCTGTAAGAGTTCATTGGAAAAGATGAAGATGAATGAAGTCATAAAGTAAGAATTCAAGGAGCACCAAAGGTGATATGTCATCACATGGGCTTGTGGATCCTGCTTGGATTTTCCTTCAAACTTCAGATAATCACTCGGAATCTTGGAAGGGACCAGAGGCTAGTATGGCGAATGAAGAATTGGATCATTCGTGAGTCAAGACACATTTGGAAATTATATTGTAGCTAAGAGTGACAATTGGGTTTTAAAAGGAATTGGAGGTTGATAAGCGGGTCCAACTGGAGGAGCCCATCCCTGCTGGTAAGGATTTTGTACCCATAGTGGAGGGTTTTGACCATAGGGCATTTGATTGTGCCCCCATTGTGGGTGACCTTGCCCATAGGGTGGATTTTGACCTTGAAAGCCTTGCAACTGTCCAACCATAGGTTGTTGATAAACAACATATGGGTTAAAAGGTTGTTGAGCTTGTTGACCTTGGACATATGGATGTTGCACCTGTTGTCCTTGGACATACGGGTTCTGAACCTGTTGCCCCTGGACATAAGGATTTAAGACTTGCTACCCTTGGACAAAAGGATTCTGAACCTGTTGCCCTTGGACATTAGGATTTTGGGCCTGCTGCTGCAGGACTTGACCCTAACCTTGTCCTTGCAAGGGTTGCCCCTGTTGATATGAGTACAAGGGTTGTTGCTACCTGAGTTGGCCCTGTTGCTGCAAGGGTTGACCTTGTGGCTGCAAAGGCTGTCCCTGCGGCTGTAGAGGTTTGCCTTGCGAAGATATAGGCTGGGAGGTTTGCTGAACATACTACATCTGCGGTTGTATGGTTTGCTGCAACTATTGCAAGGGTTGGCCCTGTAGCTGTCACAATTGTCCTTGCCGCGGCAGCCCCTGCTGCTGCATGGATGGCCTTTACTGCAACAAAGGTTTCCCTTGTTGCTGTAGAGGCTGTCCTTGCTGTTGCAAGGGTACTTGAACAGTTCCCCAAATGATACCTTGAAAATTTTCGAATTGTATCTTGCCATAGCCATAGGGAATGGTGGATTTACCAGGCTAAACATACTATCTAGGGTGAAGGATGTAAGGCAGATTGACCATTCTTTGAGAAAAATATGGATCATAAGGAGTTTGGTACTGAACCTGAGCCTCATAAGGCTGTTGATACTGGAAATTGCTTGATCTAGACGGACCAACGGGATTTTGGACCTGTTGGTATTAGACATTTCTTGATCCAGCAGGACCAGTAGGGTTTTGAAAAGCACTAGAGGAAGGCTGGTTCATCCCAACCATGTGAGCTTGTGAGCCACTCATGTTGGTTGTGCCTGACACCATAGAAACATTTAGATGCTGCCCCCAGGTGGCACAACCTGTCCACTTATTGGAGGGATTGACGAACTGAGAGAGACAAGACTCTAGACCGTCAGTTGAACCGATGAGAGAAGAGGATTCGGAACAGTGGGTTGCACTGGGACCGAAGTGACTGTAGAAATCACCGTCTGTTGGGAGGTCAGGTTCTGAATGAACGGACCCGTGGTAGGAATAGCGACATATGCCCAAACAGGGTTATGATAAAGCGATGAGGCACTAGGTGTACCTGAGACCAATTGTGCTAAAGTCACATAATTAGGTGGAAAATCTTGATAAACAATGATGGGAATGCTTCTAGTGGAGGGGAAACCTTTAAGTGGAACATGTTATTCTTCCTCTTCGACAGTGTGTGGATTGGAGACCTCCGAGTGACTCGGAGAGGAGACTGGAATTTCGCCTTTGGATTCCATAGGTGGAAACAAGTGACGACGAACAACCGAAGATGTTTAGGGGGATAATTCCAAAGGAATACCTGACTGATCGTACAAACTGTACGGAAGCTGTGGTGATATTACAACAGGATCGAACAAAGGATTCAGAGGATAAACGACCAATCAAAGCTGACCTTCAGGAGTCGGTGAACTCTCAGGAGTCTGGACAGGATTGTCCAGAAATTCCAGGCCAATATCAGAAAGTGACCCAGTATCTGAGCATGGTGGAGGACGAGATGACAAATGCTGAATGCTCAGAACAATTCGGAGTTCAACACCTTGGTCCTCAAGTGACTGCAATAATTCAGGAAATGGCTCCTCAGACAATCTTTTAGATGGAGGAGAGGAAGAGGAACTAGGTGAACCAGATGGTTCGACCACGATGAATTCATCTCAAATTACAGGAAAAGAGAGATAAATTTCAAGGCTTTAAAATGAACTTTAAGGAATACCAATGATTTTGTCTAGAAAAGACTAACAAGGATGTTATGAGATCGTGGGCAACAATTTTTTAAGACGCATAAACAAACTGGTTCTCTTTCATGTTTTAAGAGTCGAGAAAGAAACAAAGATGACTCTATCACTTTCGATTTGAAACGAGCTCGAAAGGACAAGCACTTGTACAATCTTTTAGATTTAATGAGTCAAAAAGATCAAATGACTACTCAGGATGATCTAGGTAAAAAGGATTACCAGGTAACGTGAACTACAAAATACCTCCCGGCGAATTGAGAAGTACGGGCAACAAATCTCCCTGAATGTTGTGTTTGGTGTATCACGTTTATGAGGCGACAGACTTAACTTCCTATGGATAAAGGATTGTAACCTAATGGGGTCTCCCTTTATATAGGCGGCGGTATGGGGAGCACAAGTCCGTACTAGCACTGTCTAGTGCCGAAGCTAATGACAACTACTAGGTTTAAAGATGCTAGAACACGTCTCTAGCCTAGACCCTCTAGATGTGATCATTAGGTTTGAAATGTGCCTTAGGTTAATTGAGTTCATTCTAAAGTTTATCTTGAATTATGTCTCGATTTTTTAGGCCTTAGCGATGTGACTTGAAAGATCCTATATGCAGCTAAATGAGACAAGACTCTTTCAAATCGATGAATTGTTTACACTAGAGAGAGTACAAAACACAATCAAATGCAAACAATCAAGCAACTAAAAGCAAAATTATTTTTTCACTACTTTTATTTTTGAAAATAATCTAATGAAAAACTCTTTCCAATTCCTATTTTCCTAATAAGTGCACTTCAAGAAATCCTTTCACAAGTAAATATAATTCTTGTTTCTTTTCAAATGCAAATGCAACTCTAGTCGTCAATGATGCTAACTAACGTAGCACATTGATGTAACAAACTAGAATTATGTACTTTTCATGAAATGACAAAATGAATCTTTCATAAGACACTTCAATGAAAAAGCTTTCGAGACAATCAATCCTCAAGCAAATGAAAAGTCACAAAAGAGATTTTCTTCTAAACCAATGACGCAATGACTCTATAAAAATAAGACAAGCAATGTGATCTATGCTAGAAAAGAGATGCTTAAGGAAACGAAACCTTTCAAACTTGTGTGACGGAGATCAAAGCAACAAGAGGACTACAAACGAAATGCAAGGAGTAAATTCACCAATCACTTAACTCACTAAGTTCACAATCAGCTAACTGGATGACAACCTAGATGCCTTAGGGCCACCAACCATCCAGTGAGTCAAGAAATCAAGTAAAAGGAAGGAAAATCAACAAGCACATAAACCAAAACAAATGAATCTTTCCAGTCAGGGAGAACACAACCTAAACAAGCTTAGAGGTAGAAATCGAGAGAACAAGACACATTGGTTGAGATCTAGGGAAAACCCTAATCTTTACCTACAGTCATCGGCACGACTGCCAAACTGATAAAAAGTTCCAAAAGGGGGTCGACACGACTGTTTCTGAGCAATTCGCGTTGATCAATGCGACTATTAAGAAATTAAGCACGCTGATCGAGGATGCAAGGAAAAAATAATTTTTTTTAAAGGCTGAGACCAGAATTGCTACTGTAAATTTCAGACCTAGAGAAATAAACCAAGCAAAGCAGACATGACTAAAGGGAAATGGTAATACTAGAAAAGTTCACACAAAACCATGAAATTACAAACAAGAATACAGAAGGATTAGCTTCCCAAGTAGAGTCGCCAATTTGTGGTGCATGTAAATTCTAAGTGCGGACACAAACAATTCCTCTAGCCCGAGAGAGCGGGTCTAGCCATAAACAAACAATCTATGGAAGATTTCCTTAGGTTATAATCAAATAAGAGGGCCTACCTCTTAGTACGCTATTCCACTTCTTGCTTCCTCGCTCCAGCTATCTTCTGTTTCCTTCCTTCAAACACCTGAAACAAGTCAACAACAAACAACAAATGTGATAACATACAAATTGCATTCAGCCTACTTAACAGGTGAAGAAACATTAAGCCATAAATATGTGAGATGACATTTCATGTAGGAAATCAATCGATAGTTGCATCTATATTAGTTCAAGAAGAGATTACAACCGATGTCTTGACGTTGCTGTTCTCCTCCGACATATCTAGGTTCCCACACACTTCTGCTAGCATCTCATGGATAGCCTCAACAATGGTAGTCTCAAGGCTCTTCCCTTTAGTCTTCACACCAAACCAAACTCACAATTCTCCCTTAAACACAAGCTAGAAAGCTACAAACTATGGGTAGCTTGTTGACTACTCCAAAATCAAAACTTCAGCCAGAACTTAATTAGGACTAAAAGCTAACTTGTGCTTGGGAAAAAGAGAGGTTTATATAGCTTGGATGGATGGGATATGGTTCCTCTTCTCATGGGAGAAGGCCTTATCCCTTGGATTAGTTCCATCCTAATAGGAGAAAGGAGCCCAAACTGATCTCCTCAACTCCATCCACCCAAACCATTTACCAGTCTTCCATTACTAAGCTTCTAGAGCTGGAAGCTTCAGCTCCATATTTAAAAAAACTTTCCAAAAGAGGATCGATGCGACCGATAAAGGGATCAGTTGATCCGATCGGCGTTAGGGAAAGTTGTAATCCCTGCATATCAGCATGAGGAGGACATGGGTCATTAGCGTCGGTCTTTTAAACTGGGATAAACAGAAGATTTTTGGGAAATGACGCAAAAGGGAATTGTTCTTATCATGAAGTGGGACACAATGGGAGTTTCTTCATGATAGGAAAGCATGTCAGGTACACTGTAGAGGTCCTCCAGGATCGTGGACGGGAAGTATAACGACAGTGACAAAATGCTGTGTAACACACTTGGACAAGTCAAACTTGAACTTTGACTTGCTCTAACTTCTTCATATGAACTCAGATTCGAGTGTCATTCACACCGTTGGAATCATGATGACGAGGACCATGATTTGAGTCATGCCAAATTTTCCTTGACATGGAAAATTTGAGGGTAGGGGTTGATGTTGTCTCAAATAGGTTATAAACATTTCTTGTTTTTGAATCCATCCTTGAGAGCAAGCTAAATATCCAGTACTTGGATTGAGCTTGTCAAGATTTATGATCACAACCCTATTTTGCTTAGTCTTGAGCTTGAAGATGCTAATCTTCTATATCGGTTCATGTTTAATGTATCCTGGCTTAAGGAGCCTGAATTTGTAAACTTAGTCGAGTATACCTGGACTCACCTAAGAAATGACAACTCTACTCCCTTGATGTTGTAGTTTTGAAATAATTTATAGAAGTTAAAAACCAAAATGAAATCCCGCAACAAGGTTCATAAGAAACAACATGAGGCTAGTCTTATTGAGATTGAGGCCAAGATTGATGACATATTTAACTCTAATGTTTTAGGGATTTTTTAATCAGGAGTATGTTGTCTCCCTTCACTCACCAGAAAGGTCCAAAAGGGATATCTTAGCTTGTGAGGAAGAGTTGTGGCAGCAAAAAAGCAGGGTTACTTTGATAGAGGCATGTGACAATAATACCAAATTCTTTAATTTATTTGCAAATTCCTGGAAAGAAACAACAAGATATGGGAAATTAAGAACAAAAGAGGGACTGCTATAAAAAAAATTAAGGACAAAGTTGTTGTGTGGGTCAAGTTTTCTAGTTCCTTATTCTCAAAATATCATGGTTTTACCATACTCAAAACTTTGGAGGTATTAAACTCTTTTCCACGTGATTTTTATGACGAGTCAAATGAGGAATTGGAAGCCAAAGTTTCTAAATCTAAAGTCCTGAGTGCACTTTCTTCTATGCAGAAGGGGAAGTGTCCAGGTCTATATGGCTTCATTATGGAATTCTATATGGGATTTTACAAGCTTTTAAAAGATGGAATCCTCACAATTGTTAGGGAATATTAGGAAATGGCCAAAATACACGGGGAACTCAACTCAATGTTCATTTGCCTTGTTTAAAAAAAATGCGACGCAACATATTTTGATTAGTTCAGTCCCATCTCCTACTACAATTTCATATCTAAACTAATTGCGAAGATCATCTCTTTGAGATGGAAGCCCATGTCATGTTCAAACATTTTGGAGAAGCAATTTGATTTTCTTCAAATCCATCAAATCCATGATGCAGTGGCATTAGCACAAGAAGCTCTTCGCTCCATCAAATCTAAATATTCTTCTGCTATTATTATCAAAATTGACTTATCGAAATCCTATGACTGAGTGAGATGGTCCTTCATCAAATTGTGTTGAATTCAATTGGGGATGAGGATAATTGTTTGGATATTAGGTTGCATGTCCTCAATAAATTTTGTAGTGTTAATAAATGGGCAATCGTCTAATTTCTTTAAGGCTTCCAAGGGACTGAGGCAGGGTTGTCCCCTCTCTTCGTTGTTATTTCTTTTAGTGGATGAAGTATTGAGCATCCTGATTATGAAGGATATCTACATAGGTGAGTTAAAATGAGTCAAAATTTTATATCGATTTTCCTTATCATGTCTACAATTCATGGAAAACATTATCATTTTCATTAAAGGGAATGTTATTAGCATAATGATTTAAACAAAGTTCTCAACTCTTTTCCCGTCATAACAGGAATGCTAATTAACAAGAAGATGCCCATTCTTTCCTTCTATAATATTTTGGATGTGGTCATGATTTCTCTTTTAGAAACCTTTCCTTTCTATATTAAAGAATTTGAGGATGGTATGAAGTATCTGGGCTTTTATGTCAAGCCAAATGCTTACAGAAAAAGTGTCAGGCCATGCAATAACTCTCCAAAGGCAGAAAAAATAATTGATGTATTATTCCATAGGTAACCCATTTTTATATACAATAGGGAGTGATTGTTCAGTTCATTTCCCGATGACTGTTCACCTTCCCAATTTATTTATTTACATAAAATTCCCAATCATGAAGATTAGGTGTCAACATTCCCCCCCTTAATCTAAAGGGATGTTGGTGAGTCCAAGCATCATTCTGAATCGTTCAAGCTTTTCCTTTCCAAGTGCTTTGGTGAAGATGTCTGCAATTTGCTCATTTGTGGAACAATGACGGAGATGGATTGTTTTGGCCTCAACATGATGTCGAATCAGATGATATTTTGTATTGATATGCTTTGTTCGATCATGGAACTATGGGTTCTTGGCCAACTTTATTGCAGAGGTGTTGTCAATTATGAGTGGAGTTGATTGTACTTGTTTTACCTGCAAATCTTCAAGAATTTTCCTGAGCCACACAATTTCTTTCGTTGCTTCAGCTGCTGCCACGTATTATGCTTCTGTTGTGGAATCTGCTGGAAGTGATTGTTTGCGTGATCTCCAAGAGACAGCTCCTGATCCAAGACTCATAGCATATCCTGAAGTAGATACTCCAGTTTCTTTGTCTCCATCGAAGTCTGAATCAGAGTATCCAATCAAGTTGAAGTCGTCCACCTGTGTATACTTGATTCCAAGGTCTTGAGTTCCCTTCAAGTACCTTAGAACTCTTTTTGCAGCAGACCAATGTCCCTCAGAAGGCTTTTGCATAAACCTGGAGAGGATTCCAACAACAAATGAAATGTCTGGTCTGGTAGTAGTGAGGTAGATGAGACTTCCTATAAGCTGTCTATACTTTGTTGCATCCTCAAATTCCTTTCCTTCAATAGATGTGATCTTTAAGTTTTGTTCCATTGGAGTAGAAAGAGGATTGCACTCTGTCATGCCAAATCTGTTTAACAAATCTCCAATGTATTTCTTTTGAGAAAGAAATATGGATTTTGGATGTTGGGCTACTTCAATGCCAAGATAGTAATGAACATAGCCCAAATCAGTCATTTCAAAACTTTTCCCCAATTCCTTCTTTATGGATGCAATGTAGCTTTCATTGTTCCCTGTCATTAAAAGATCATCTACATATACCACAAGATATACAACTGTTTTGCCAACTTTCTTGACAAATAAAGTTGCATCATCAAGATCAAAATGATTGAAGTTGAGTTTCAGAAGATGCTCAGTTAGTTTTTCATACCAGGCTCGTGGTGCTTGTTTGAGGCCATACAAGGACTTCACAAGTTTGCATACTTTTTGTTCATGTCCTTTCACAGCAAATCCTTCAGGATGGGACATAAAAACATTCTCTTTTAGATCTCCATTCAAGAATGCAGTCTTTACATCCATTTGATGGACTTTCCAACCGTTCTGAGCTGCTAGTGCAAAGAGTGTCCGGATGGTGGCCCATTTTGCTGTGGGGGCAAAAGTTTCCTCATAATCGACCCCTTCCTTCTATGCAAAACCTTTTGCCACAAGCCTAGCTTTGTGCTTGTCAAGTGAGCCATCAGCTTTGTACTTGTTCTTGTAGACCCACTTGCAGCCAATTGGTTTGGTTCCAAATGGAGGGTCAACCAGCTTCCAAGTGCCATTCTTTATGAGAGCATCATACTCCTTTTGCATCGCTTCTTTCCATTCATCATGAGAAGCAGCTTCTTTGAAGGAAGTTGGTTCAAAATCTGTAGACAAGTTCAATTCACAATCATAAGTAACATCCATATCAACAGGTGAATTAGAGTCATCTACATCACCTCCATTTTGTCGGTTTGAATTTCTGGTTCCTATTTTTCCAATTTCATCAGGATGAACACTTTCAAGTGTCTTTGTCAGCCACTTTGGGGGACCTTTCTGAGATGGTCCAAGCTCCTCTGTTGATTGAGTTGGGACTGAATCAAGATTGAGTCTCCCAATTCTATCAATTACATCACTTAAAGCATCATCCATTGTTGGAGTTTCATGCAGGGGAGATTGTGCTTCAGAAGAAGATTCCACATGTTGATCTAGTATAGGAATCCCCCCTTCAAGATGTGGAATCTGATTATCAAATTCTTGAAATGATTTTGTTTTTGCGAATCTATCCAAACGATCAAGTTGCCGCTCAACAACATTGTTAGATTTGGATGATTCAAGAAAAATGACATCTCTAGATACAACAAACTTTTTATTTACTTCATCATAGAGGCGGTATGCTTTAGAGGTGTTTGAATACCCGAGGAGGATACACTTACGACTTCTAGCACCAAGTTTGTTTCTATGTACCTTTGGTATCAAAGCATAACAGGTGGAACCAAAGATCCTGAGATGTTTTACCGAAGGAACATGTCCATACCACAATTCATAAGGAGTCTTGTTTCTTATAGCATTTGATGGACATCTATTCTTTATATATGCAGCACATAGAACAGCATCAACCCAAAACATTATCTTTACATTTTTGAAGAAAAGCATGGATCGTACCATATTCAAGATTGTTCTATTCATTCTTTCAGCTACACCATTCTGTTGGGGATTATAAGGCACAATTGTTTGATGTTTGATCCCATGTTGGCGAAGATAGTTTTCAAATTCATTTGATGTATATTCTTTTCCATTATCAGTGCGAATAGACCCAATATGAGATTGTGCATCATTTTCAATCCATTTATGAAAATTCTTGAATGTTTGAAAAGCATCAGATTTGTTCTTCAATAAATAAACCCAACACATTCTGGTGTAATCATCAATAAAAGTCATGATATATTTATTTCCATTTGCAGAAGGAACAGGCATTGGACCACATAAATCTGAATGAATGAGTTCAAGCTTCCTATGTGCTCTTGAATGTGAATCATGAAAAGACTGTTTTCTATGCTTTCCTAGAATGCAAGCATCACATTGCTTATGTTTCCTAGGAATTGTAGGCAAACCAACAACACCATTTTTCTTCAATAAGCGGAGACTGTCATAGTTTAAATATCCAAATCTAGCATGCCATAATAAAATTGATGGAAGTGTACCTTCTTCATGATGAGAAATATATGAGAAATGTTGTGCATGAGCAGAGGTTCCTTGCAGTTTGAGAAGCCTTTCTTCTTCTATTCCCCTCATGACAAGTGAGTGGTCAGATGCTTTTCTACCTCAAGCTTGCCATCAAACATATGAATGGAGTGACCTTGCTGGCGGATGTGGACCAAGGACAACAAGTTTCTCTTGAGCTGTGGGAGATATAGAACATGATCCAGAAGAAAGTCTGGAAGACCAGGCAGTTTAAGCCTGATTGTGCCAAGCCCTGATGGCTTGATTTTTGACTGATCTGCAAAGTATACTGCTCCATCAACATTGTCAGTGAAATCTTCAAAAAAATCTTTCCTATGAGTCATATGACAGGTTGCTCTTGAATCAAGCAACTAATCATTTTTCGAAGAAGCAAGTGAAGCATTAAACAAATCTTCATTTACTCCAATGTTACATTGTGCCTCAATATAGTGAGCGGATTTAGGTGCTTTACCTTTGTCTGTATCATCAGTTTTACCTTTCTGCTGGTTTCTTTTCTGCTCAATTTTGTCCCATGGTAGCTTGCATGTAGAAGCATCATGTGATCCATTTTGTTTGCAGCGAATGCAATGCAGATCTGCTTTTTCTCCTTGAGAATGTCTGCCCCCCCTGCCTCTGAAGTACCTTCCTCTTCCTCTTCGTCCACCTCTTCCTCTTGTAGAATCTTGAGCAGGATGCTTTTCTTTATGATCAAGGCAAACAGTCTCTTCAGAAGATTCAGGGCTGTCTTCTTTCCAAAGGCTTTCTCTCTTTCAGCAAACTTTTTCACAAGAGAGTCAAAGGTTATATCTTTAAGATTTCCATTTGCTTGTAAAGACTCAAGATAATTGGAGTAAGTAGGATAGAGTGCCTTGAGAAAAGCAATAAGAGGGATATCCAACTCAACCTTAGTGGATTTGATATCATGCATTATGGATTTTACTTCAGATGCAAGAGCAAGAGAATCATTATTTTTCAGTTCAAGAGTGAAGAGTTTAATCATGAGCTGAACAACTTCAAGTGCAGAATGTGAGTCATAGAGTTCTTTCAGTTTTTGTAAAGCTTCAAAGGCAGTTGAATATGATGAAATATGGCGACTTACTTCTTCATTTACAGATGCTGCGATTAATTCATAGGCTTTGCTGTTCTTGTTTTCCCAAATGACGAGCTCTTTGTCTGATGTAGGCTGCACTGGGTCATTGTCTCCTTCTCCGACACACACTCCTTTCCACAACTCATTGAAGATGAGGGTGTGTTTTATCATCCGGGACCATTCAGGATAGTTCTCTTTGCCAGTGAGAACTATTCCTACCATAGAGATGATTGAATGCATTCTGTAAAAAAATACTTCTGCTGATAAATTTTTTTTCCTTACATTACAGCCTTATGCACTATATTTTTTTTTCAAATCCCTCTAATATTTGATAGAAGTATCAGCATTTCATTGAAATATTATGTACATATCACTTCAATATTACATATCACTGTAATGCTTCAACGCAACATTACATTCAAATGATAAAAAAAACTGTGCAATACTACAGGCATTCAAATCAAAGGCTAATGGTTTTTAAACCCTTTCATCAGCATCTCCAAGTCTCAAAAACTGTAATCCTCTGAAACAAACAATGTGTAGACAAGCCAGACAAGTCCCTTCTTCACAAACTCCTTATAAAAACTAACAATGCCCTCTCATTTGTGCTTATCAAAACCAACAATGCGCTCTGATATGTGCTTATCAAAACTGAGCCGCTTTCGCACATATTCCAACCTTTTAATCATTAATATCAAAGTTGAAAGACCTTGACCAAAATAATAATATATAAAAATAATCACAATGGGATTAATATGATGCAGAAATTAGTAGGAATTTTACTTCCTGAAGAGTGTGTAGCAATACACATTGGTTTCAAAATCCACACATATTGCCGGTCCTAAAGGAGTCCATGTATACAATCCAATTGTATGCACTTCTCAAAAACTTGTGCAGACTCAACCAGAATGAGAATCGACATTCGATGGCCAAAAATAGACCCATAATCATCAATCCATGGCGGAAGAGATCCTGGTGGGCTGTGGCGAATCACACAGTCAATGCACTCCGGGATCAATGCTTCAGGCAGCGTTCAACAACGTTCACAATCCATGTCTGGAGGGATTTCAACGATCTCTAAGTGGATCCATCACAGTATTAAATCAAAAGTTACTCTCAAATAATAAATTACAGTGTTAAGCATAACAAGCGCTGGAAGTGGGATCCAAATGGCAGAAATCGCAATTTACATAATTTTTTTTTGATTTCTGCAATGTCGGATCTATCAAATTTCGGAGGAGGTCGCTGGAAGATTCTCCCGGCTGCCCAGGCTATTAACACTTTTCTGCTTAAAAAGAGGAAGAGGATTGACCCTCTACTGTGGAAAGAGAGGAAGTGAAGACTTGAACTGAATGGGCCGAGTAGTTAGGCAACATGGAATCTGAAGAAGAAGAGAAGACTTGAACTGAATGGGCTGAGTTGTTAGGCAATATGGATTCTGTTGGTGTAAAGAAATCCCGTTGAGAAAGTATTTCAACAGCTTGGCTCATGGAAGGTCTCACATCCTTGTCTTGCTCAACACACAGCAGTGCTGTTTTCAACGATCAGGCAGCGTTCAACGATCTTGTCGATGGCGTTTTCGCTGCGCATGGAATCCCTCAGAACGGTGAGATCGTTAGGTGAGAGAACGGTGAGAGCGTTAACAACCATGAGCGGTCGGTGAGAGAAAAATGAGGCACCAACGCATCTCTGGGTATGTCAGGCCAGCGACAGAGGCAGAGCAACGCTCAGCACTGAGGCAGTGGCAGACTATTTCAGGACAGAGGTAGTGGCAGAGATGAAGGGAGTTACGACTATTTTTAGGACTGGCTCTGATACCATATCATGCCAGGAAGTAACTCTCCAAAGGCAGAAAAACTGATTGATGTATTATTCCATAGGTAACCCATTTTTATATACAATAGGGAGTGATTGTTCAGTTCATCTCCCGATGACTGTTCACCTTCCCAATTTATTAAAGTGATTAGATATGGTTAATAACAAAGTGGAAGAAAGAATAAATGTCTAGACAAATCATTTTCCATTGAGAGGCATTTGTCTGGTACTTGTTAAGTGTTTTTTGGAAGGAATTCCTATCTACTAGACATAGATAATCATTGCTTTAAAAGGGATACTAAACAAAACCAAAAGTTTGAGCAACACTTCCTTTGGTTTGGTAGCAAATCATGAGAGGGGATTCATTTGTTTAATTAGAAATCCATTGTCAAAGCTAAGCTCCTTAGTGGTCGGGGACTGAAAAATTTATCCCTTTTTCAGTCAAGCCCTCATTGGTAAAATCCTATGGAGGCTCCTAAATAATAAGTCTTTTTTTTTGGAAAAATATTTAAGGATAAATATTTTGGAGGAAAATTCAGAATTGAGTGGATTAGTAGCCCTTGTTAATTGGTTATGAATTATGCTATTGTTTGGAAGGCCCTTGGAAATGCATTTCCACTCATTGGAGAATGGATAACCTGGAATATTGGTGATGGTAGAAGTGTATGACTAGGGTTGGACCCTTGGGCTGGGTTTGGTGAGAATGATTGACTTTCATAAAACATCATCATTTCTTTGCAAGCAACAAGATTCTTCTCTCTAATAGATGTGAACCCAGAAAATGGACAGGAAAGGGGGATGAGGGTATGGAAATCAACATAGGATGTCAGGTTAGATGGGACTGAAGCAAAATAATGGAGTAACTATGTGGGCATCTTAGTCTCAAAGATAATAAGGCTATCAAATGAAAATGAGGATCATCTCATATGGTCTAGGAATCCTTCTTCGAGCTCCTTGACATAAAATCTTGGATATCAAGCTCTCATGGACGGACAATCGACTGATGAGTTGATATGTGGAAATTCTTTTAGCATTAGAAGAAAACTAGTGTTGTGGGTAGCCTTATCCAACAAGTTGCTCTCATAGGACAATTTCATCAAGGTAGGGTGAATACGACATGAGTGACACCCTCTTTGCAAAAATGATGAGGAATTCATCTATCATTTCTCTGTTTCTTGCTCTTACACCCAATATTCTTGGAATCTGGCTAAGAATACATTTGATCCCTTGACTATTTCTTAGGACAAAGAGCCTCTAGTTGAATGTGTTTTGGATTGTGTTAATGATTTAGTCATTTCAATATTTCAATTTTTCCTACATCTCCTGTGCACTCCGAGTGTTGGGCTAGGAATATATCTTTTTTCCAAGAAGAAATCATGCCAGTAGAGGTTGTGATGGGTATCATTGATTCTACTTGCAATTTTTTTTGACAGTTGAGGTAAAATATAGAAAGCCCAAAACTCCCATTATGCCTCCCTTGGACAAGTCTACCCCTTAGGGTTTCTTCAATGGGGAAAGTCAAGGATCCCCCCACATATGCGGAGCTGAAGTTGTATTGTTTGTAAATGATCATCATTATTTTCGTATTAAGTATGCTCCTCAACGTGGGACCAA